>CM019831.1:18375579-19780079 GCA_009763385.1 Coix lacryma-jobi var. lacryma-jobi
CATCGAGTCCTTCATGTCGCGGGCGAGGGCGAGAGCGAGGGCGAGGGCGAGGGCGGCGGCGGAAGAAGAGAGCAGAGCAGTGGCGCTCGGGCTCGTTGATCTGGAGGAGGAGGAGGAGGAGTATATAAGGGGGACCTTTAGTCCCGGTTCTGTCCCCAGTCCGGGACTAAAAGACCTTTAGTCCTGGCTCGTGTTATAGACCAGGACCAAAGGACCTTTAGTCCCGGTCTGTAACACGAGCCGGGACTAAAGGTCCCTTTGAGCGGGCTGTGAAAATGCAGTTATATTGTACACATGAAAATTAAATACTAGGCATAATTTTTTAAAAAATAATCTGGATTCCTTTTGCTTTATTGTACACATGAAAAATTTATAACCTAAACTTTTTTAGTTTTTTTAAATATTGAACATAAATGTCACTAATATTTAGTATTTTGTTAATGCAAAAATATATTGTTCAGTAAAAATAACTAAAATTATTGGTTTTTAAAGAAAAAATTTGTTCATCATTTTAACGTTAATCTTTTGGTTTTTTATCAGTTATTGTCCAAATACGCGACAGAGAAATGTACCATCAAATAGGAATTGCATAATAAATTAATTACTTAGCATAATTTTTAGGAAAATAAAAATGGTTTTTCTTTTGCTTTACTGCACACAGGATAAATCTTAAAGGTAAAAATATTTTGTTTTTTTTCTTGTAGATATCCATTGTTAATATAAAAAATATTAGTATTCCATTCATGCAAAAATGTATTATTTATTTAAAATTATTTAAACTACTAGTTGTTCAAATTTGTTTTCACATCATTTTCACGCACCAAACATAAAATAAATTTGTACATAAAGAAAATATGAAAACACGACAAAAATTATTAGAGTCATAATTATTACATAATATCTCTAATACACATTATTAAACATCACTGTATTAAGCGGCAACAGCAGTGAAGACCTTCTTGAGGTATGTCCCTTGATTATGATCGCGCCGTAACCATGGATTGTCTTCATTATTTAGCACGTTGCTTGAGTCCTTATTCACTATGAACGACGGAATTCGGTTATCCTTTTCATAATCCTATGATAGGTCTGACTTGTCCTCGATTCCCACCATATTTCTTTTTCTTGAAAGAACAATGTGGCGCTTTGGCTCATTGATTGAGTTATCGTTTCTCCCTCTTTTGGTTTCGTAGACATATCCTTGACATAGAACACCTGATTCACATCCTTGACAAGGACAAATGGTTCATCTAAGTACCCTATATTGTTCAGATCCACCGTTGTCATCCCGTACTCATTGTCGACTGTTACCCCGCCTCTGGTCAGTTTGACCCATTGACACCGAAACAAAGGGACATTCAAAGCAGGTTCATAGTCTAGTTTCCATATGTCCTCTATGCAGCTATAATATGTTTGCTTATTCCCATTCGGGTCTGTGGTATCTATGCAGACACCACTGTTTTAGTTGGTGCTCCTTTTATCTTGGGCCACTGTGTAAAATATATTCCCGTTTATCTCATACCCTTTGTAAGTGAGAATATACCACGATGGTTCCCTAGCCAACAAATACAGTTGCTCATCAAGACTATCATCACCTTGACATTCTTTTCGCAACCAACCGCTGAAAGTTTCCATGTGCTGACGTATAATCCAAGCTTCAGTTATCCCTGCAAACTCGGATCTTAGGATTTTCTTGTGTGCCTCAATATCGGAGCCACCAAGGAAGAGTTTTTGCAAAACTGTGTAGTGTGCTTTATTGACATAGTCATCCTCTGTACCGATATATGTTTTCTTCCCTAGTGTTCCCTTCCCACTTAGTCTCCCCTCATATCGTGATTCAGGAACACCAATCGGGTCAACGTTAGGAATGAAGTCAACACAGAACTCAATGACCTCCTCTATTCCATAGCCCTTTGCGATGCTTCCTTCTGGCTGAGCATGATTGTGTACATATTTCTTCAGAACTCTCATGAACCTTTCAAAGGGGAACATGTTGTGTAGGAACACAGGACCCAGAATACTAATCTCCTTGACCAGGTGAACAAGGAGATGAGTCATGATATTAAAAAAGGATGAGGGGAACACCAACTCAAAGCTGACAAGACACTAAACCACATCATTCTGTAGCTTTGCTAGATCCACTGGATTGATTGCCTTTTGAGATATTGCATTGAGGAATGCACATAACTTCGTGGTGGCTAAACGTATATTTGGAGGTAGAATTCCTCTTAATGCAACTAGAAGCAATTGTGTCATAAGCACATGGCAGTCATGTGACTTTAAGTTTAGAAATTTCTTCTCTGCCACGTTTATTGTACCCTTTATATTCGAGGAGAATCCAGATGGGACCTTGATGCTATTTAGACATTCAAACATGCTTTCCTTCTCTTTTGTGCTAATAGTGTAGCTAGCAGGTCTTAAGTAAAGGCGTTCATCATCTGTCTTCTCTAGATGCAAGTTGTCTCATTCTTTCAAACACCGCAGGTCCTGTCGTGCTTCAATTGTGTCCTTAGGCTTCCCATACACACCCATGAATCCTAGTAGGATTACACAAAGATTCTTCATGAGGTGCATCATGTCGATCGAACTGCGGACCTCAAGGAGTTGCCAATAAGGTAGCTCCCAAAATATGGACTTCTTCTTCCACATGGGTGCGCAACCGGTGGCATCGTTTGGAACAGGTTCACTGCCAGGTCCCTTTCCAAAGACTACTTTCACATCCTTGACCATATTGAGTACATCCTCTCCAGTACGGTTGTGAGGCTTGGTCTGGTGGTCTGCCTTACCTTTAAAATGGTTGCCTTTCTTTCTTAGGGGGTGATTCGCAAGAAGAAATCGACGATGGCCAAGGTACACGACCTTTCGACATTTTTTCAAATATATGTTGTCAATGTCATCAAAACAGTGTGTGCAAGCATTATTTCCTTGTTTGTCTGTCCCAAAAGATTACTTAGAGCATGTCAATCATTAATTGTTACGAACAACAATGCTCGAAGTGTTCCTGTTTGTACTCATCCCACAACGTATACCAGGTCTACTCCACAAAATTAGAAGTTTGTCAACTAAGGGCCTTAGGTAGACATCGTTGTCATTGCCAGGTTGCTTCGGGCCTTGGATGACCATTGACATCATAATGAACTTTCGCTTCATGCACAGCCATGGAGGAAGATTATAGATACATAGCGTAACAGGCCAAGTGATATGACTGCTGCTATGCTCCCTGAAAGGATTCATGCCATCTGTACTTAAGGCAAACCTTAAGTTTCTTACGTCATCTGCAAACTCGGGGAATTCTCTGTCAATTGCTCTCCACTGAGACCCATCAGCAGGGTGTCTTAACATATTATCTACCTTATGGTCTTCTTTGTGCCATCGCAGCAACTTTGCATGGTCTTTATTTCTGAACAAACATTTCAAGCGTGGTATTATAGGAGCCCACATAACCTGACAAAGATTTTCTTTCTGGAGACGTTCTCCGTCGTCCTCAGCATCACCAGGGTCATCTCGCATTATCTTATAGCACGATGCATGACATACTGGGCATGCTTCTAAATTCTCATAGTCCTCGCCGCGATAGAGGATGCAGTCATTAGGACATGCATCTATCTTCTGGATTTCTAATCCCAAAGGATAAACAACCTGTTTTACTTCATATGTAGTAGCAGGCAATTCATTATCCTTCAGAAGCATCTTCTTTTGGATTTTCAGTAACTGCCCAGATCCCTTGACGGATAAACTATTTTTTGCCTTCCATTGCAACAACTCCAGTACGGTACCCAACTTTTTCTGGCCCGCATCGCAAGTTGGGTATAGCAAATTCTTATGATCCTCTAGCATGTGTTCAAACTTGATTTTCCCTTTTTCACTATCGCATTCTTTCTGTGCATCACAGATGGCCTGACCAAGATCATCAGCGGGCTGATCTTCTTCCGCTACCTTTTTCGACTCCTCCCAATGCAATATCATTTAAGGCACCGTATTCAGCAACAATATCGTCATCTCCTTCCTGTTCATCTTCGCATTCTTCCTTATAACTCGCTTTCTCTCCATGCTTGGTCCAACAAATATAGTTTGACATGAAACCCGACTTAAACAAGTGTGAATGAAGACCCCTTGAGCTAGCATAATCCTTCAAATTCTTACATACAACACATGGCAACACATGAAACCATCGCGCTTGTTTGCCTCGGCCACACTTAAGAAATAATGCACGCCCATAATGAATTCTTTGAAGCGGCGATCAGCGTTGTACATCCAATGTCAGCTCATCTGCATCACATGACATACCGTACCATATCAAAAACTTGAACATAATTTTAATTGCACAACATCAGTCATCATGATCAATTAAAATCCCACACACAAACACAACTGATTAATTTATGTTAGTCTCGCTACAATGTATAATCCCAACTAGCACTAAACAAACTATAACTAAAATGCACTTCAACAACATAATGATTTGGTGACCAATCCCAACTAGAAGAGACCGATCATTCGTTTCCTCAACATCCTTGGTTGCTCGTGCTGGCTCACTGCTGCTCACCGCCTCTGCAAGATTGTTTTGCACATGTTCAACATACTCTTCCTCCCAGTACCAGCCTTTACATCCAGTGCCGTCCCACTGAAATTAGAACAACAAATTAAGAATTTTGATCAAAACCATCAAGAAAATGGGACAAATAAACCATAATCGTCAAATGCGACACAATAACTCACATTGCGATACAGACACTTGTAGAAGATACGACCCTTGTTGGGGCACTCCTTCCTCACTCGGTACTCCATGACAATCTTCTGCTTACACTCGCCGCACGCAATGAGAGGGAGGTGCGGTCTAAGGTCGCTTTGAAATCCGATGAGAGGTCGAGGACCTAGAAGAAGTCGCCATCTACTCTCTATATTCATTTTTTTAAATTGCTATAAATTCCTCATTTTTTTCTAAAATGATATATTCAAAAAACCACTACAATTCTCTATTTCTCTAAACCATGAAATATACTATGCAAACTAATAAAAGGTGCATAATAGTTAAAATGAGCTACTATAAGCTTCCTTCATCCAAGAATACAAACTATCAAGTGAATTAAAGCTTAAATGGCTACAAATCAAGAAATATAATATAAAAAACAATATATATCCCTAACCATTTCTAGACCATAAAATGAGATATGGTAGTGATGGAGGTGTGAGGATGAAGTTTGTAACCTGTAAAACCAAAAAATTGATGTAGAAGTAGAACAAACCTTGTGATGGCCGAAGAAGAACAGCTAGCAGAGCAGCCGAAGGAGGAAGAACAGAGAGCTTGAAATGCTCGGGCTAGAGGAGGAAGAAGGGGATTATATAGGCAGGGGCTTTTAGTCCCGGTTTGGGTTACCAACCGGACTAAAAGTCAGTTTTTAGTCCCGAACAGTGCCCCCAACCGGGATTGGACTTTTAGTCCCGGTTGGGGGCACCAACCGAGACTGAAAACTGACTTTTAGTCCCGGTTGGTAACTCAGACCGTGACTAAAAGTCCCCTGCTGCAACAGCAGATGTTAGTAGCCATTGGGCAAGGGACTTTAGTCCCGGTTTGTATCTAGAACCGGACTAAAGCCTCCTTTAGTCCCAAACACAAAAATACCGGGAGTAAAGGTCAAACCCGATGCGGATCAAAGGTCTGTTCTCTATTAGTGTCTAGACAAACTCTTCAACCCTCCTGTAAACCTTAGCATACCAAGTAAGAGATTGATTTTCCACTAAACATAAGGTAGTCAAGTTGCTACACCTCTGATTTCCTACACATGAACACTGATCATCTACATTGTCGAGGAAAAAAAATCTATAACACTACATGTGCTACTCGCTTGATGCAACTATAGTGGACACATATTAGAAAAGCTTATAGGTATTGTGTACGGATGAATAGTTATTTCAGAAGATCTATGAAATTAACCATAAAGCTTGTCTTAGTAGGGTTCCATGTGCATTAAATAAGTTTAAATAGCAATGTATAGATGAAGAGAGACACTATAAAAGTTTTATGGGTTGAAATAAATTTCTTAAGAATGAAACTTGTCTACACTGTTTTCAAAATATAGGTATTTTAGAAATGGGACATGAAACCTCCGTAGAGACTGACCTAATTAGTATACTAGCTAGTTCATAGCATGGTGGTTGACAACAACTTGACACATGTGTGAAGAATTCATGTATTTTTTATCATCATCACATTTTTAGCTGTTTGGATTTTAGATACCATACCGGAATTAAAACATCACATGTAACATGTTGTCTTGATATACCTAATGAGACAAAATGAACATAATATCTTCTATACCTAAATAGGAGATCCCCACTACATGTTTTCTCCACGTCACCCTTATTATGAATGCTGATCATGCCAAGGCAATCCCGCCCGCATCCTCTTCATCGGTCATGCAAGATCTGGCATTGAGTGCACAGAAACTGAAGAACCACTTTTTTTTAAAAAAAAAAAAACTGAACAATCATTATTGATATCTGTCAGTCTTCCACTCTCCCTCACGTCTGTCTCGCTTCTCCTACCCACCAAGTGCCACTATGCCATCCATTTATATCTGATTGCAATGGAGCGGCAGCGTGCGCCCGCGAATGCAACACAACCTGTATAGTGCCGCATAGCTCGAGGCCAGGAGCAAACTGTGAAGGCGGTGAAGCGAGATGACACGGCTGGCAGCATTGTTGTTCCGGCGGCGACTATGCGAGTACGCCGCTGTCCTGTATGTATCCCTTGATCTATCAATCGGACAATTGGAGCCCACACAGCTCACGTGAGTGGAGATGGAGACGCCTGCGCGCGATATGTTTGAGATGCATGCCACAGTTCATCCGCATATACAAAAGCGGCTGCATGGACTGCTCTACTTGCGGGCTCCAACGTCGTCCCGGGCCTCTCGGTCTCCACGGACACCGCCATGGATGTCGCCTCCAAACATCGGCGGCAATATATTTCTGCCATCACGCTTCCTTCAACATCGTCTCCCATGCCTACCTCATCAGCTCCCTCACCGCGCGGACCAGCACCATCTCATCTCGCGGAGGCGCGCGACTGCCTCGCGCTCCATCACCTGCTGCCCACCGCATACTAGGAACCTGTTGCACCATGACGGCAAGAGTGGCCGCAGTCAGCCACCCCCGGCTGGCAAGTACTGCGACTGCGCCGACGTCGCTGCACAATTGAGGTATCGGCGTTGGCTGTCTGTGGCTGTGGCAAGACCTCAAGAGTGAAGATCCCGTCGTTTGGCCAAATGGAAGATAACAAGTCGGCCGGCCGTGGCGTGGACAGAACAAGCTCACCGGGCTGTGCCTGCGTGGAGACTGGCTCCAGCAAGGCCTGGACGCTGCAGCGTCTTCCACAGTGAGGCATGCGTTTGTGTCGTTGTCACCGGCCGCATTCAAACCTGGATCTTAACGGAAGCAAGCCTGTGACTTCAGGTGCAGCTGGTTTGTGTGCAGGTTCTCGATCTCACACCCTTTTCATCGGCAGACACTCATTAGCTTATCATATTACTATTAGTAATTTAGATTCCTATAATCATATCTAATAGTAGCTTAATCATATTACCCCTTCCCCGGATATGATTCATGACATGAGTTTGCAAGGAATCTGTGAATGATTGTCCGGTTCAATACTTCTTCAAGAGGAAAAAAAATGAAAAAACTGAAGTAAATATTGACCTTGATAAACTACTATTTTTCTCACGCATCCTCCTACTTTTCAGCGGTTACTGAAGATAGATCGTTTTCAGATTTTGAGCTAAAATCAAGAAGCTAACATTGCTTTTCGGTTCTGTAATTAAATCGAGATGAAATTTGTCCAACCCCCGCCTTATTTAAAAGTTGAACCAGTACCATTAATGTTATTCTGTAATTTTATTTTGTATTACTATCCATTGTTTATTATCTAATTCTCCCTCGATCTTTCCTCTATCATTTATTTCGCATTTTTTTAATCTAAATTTATTCTCAAATTCTACACACTTGCTATGAAATCATGAGAATGGTAAATATAAATTATCCCTCCATTAATCTCCCTATGTGCAGTGTTACAGATTTCCGCAGCAACGCGCAGGGTTTTATCTAGTTTCTTATGCTCTCCTCCCCTCCACAAAAAAAAAAAAAAAAACTCAGATGGTTGTTTTTTGTCCATGCATGCACAAGCGACTCCTCCCTGCTGACCGCAGGGTCGCTAACCGCCGGCTCAGGCAACATCGCTGTTTGCTTGGGCCAGAACAAGGACGATGGCCTACGACATCATCGGTACGTACTTACAACACCATCCTCATCTCCTTCCTCGATCCGCACCTTCGGCCACGACAATACTCGCTCGATCTCTCAGGCCACCCGACTTCCACCCGAGTCCCATGCTATTCTTGCGCCACGACTTCCCCCGACCATATATAGTGCCGACACAGGCAAGACACACGTACAATTATTGGTCTATACCCATTAATAGATTGGTTATCAGGCAGCACATCCTAGCCACACACATATAAATCCATCTCATCTCCTGATCTCTAATCTATCCCAATGACACCCTCCATGTCTGCCTCTATCTCACTCCAGCTGAACTTGGCACCAGGTTTCCCCCTCGGCACTTAAGCTCTCCTGTGCTCCCCCATGCGCTGCTCCTCTTGAGCCCTCCCCTCCTACTACCTGTCACTCACTACCCCCCATATCCCCTCTTGGACTCCCTTGCTGTGCTTTCCTCCTCCCATCTAATCCCCAAATGAATTGAAGCAATATGGCGGCAGCAGCCAGACGGTGTAGTGCCGCAATATCTAATGGTGGCACGATGCTCTGGTTCAATGGCTGTGCAGTAAGATCCAGTAGAGACGATGAGATCCAATTAAGAGGGACATGTACGCAAATGAAGCAATGGAAACATAGCTAGTCAGTGTGTCGCAAGATCTAATTAATGCATGGTGGCACGACTATACATGTCACACCCGGTTTTAAGAACAAAACCAGGTATACACCATATGTGAGCCCAGGAAGTCAAATCTCCATATAGCCACAAATAAATGTAATATCGAAAGACAATGCTCATATATAACATATAAACACAAAAGAATAATAACCTTAAAGAGCAACAGCGGAAAGACACTACTCCGATCTTCAGATGGAGACAGCACCAACTTCACAGGGAACAACTGACTGGTTGATCACAAGCCTAACTTCTCCAACTCTTGCAGTCTGGTACCCATCCGGGATTTTTCCAAAGAATTGAAAAGTAAAGCAAGCATAAGTACATCTCGTACTTAACAAATATAACATAGGGTTCATGAGGCTCAAAAAGCTGACACTTGTTTAACTGCATTAGCTTTTAGTTGGCATAATTTTAGCATTAAGTAAACGTATGTTATGCTTAAACCATGTAAACCATATGATCACAGTAATTCCATCATCATGATAACATTCTCATAAACCAGTATTAAACATTAGTTAACCATTTTAACCATTTAACCATTTAACCATTTAACCAGCTTTTCTGTGAGTTTTCCGGGCCGCTCGTAACCGTGAGCACGGCTGATATATCAGTTTACACTCTGCAGAGGTTGTACACTTTACCCGATGAGTCGTGATTCCCATATGCCGAGGTTTGCAAGGCCACATTACACTTCCAAGGTGCACGGCAGGGTTCACTGCGCAGCCTTTCAAAGGTTCGTCTAACAAGTTAGGGCCGCTAGGTCTTAAGGCAAGGGGATGTAGAGCCCTCCTTCCAGGTGGCACAATAACACGCAGCCTATACACACGTGGACAGAAGCCGCCCTATACCCAACTCGGCAAGATCCAACGCGCCTATACAGGTGTCCACTAACAAGCTAGAAAAGGTCCTCATACTGAGCTAAGGTCAGAGCCATATAACCCTCATGGTTGCACTGTATGTCCCAGCTTTTGCTGACAGATAGGCAAGTTTTAATCATCTTTGTATAAATTATAACCATTAGTCAATTAATCATGAATCAGTGATCAGATCATGTCGGTTTAAGTTGAGCACTAGCAATATACTACCCAAATGCAAAACATCCCACGGTGACAAGGTAATAGATAACAAGAACTAGGTAATCCTTAATGGCATTCAAATTAGACACATGCAATATGAATTAAGTGATTACGATGAATAGGTAACAAGGATGGTCCCATGCTATACTTGCCTTAAACCCAAGATCCTTCTTCTGTTGACTCGTAGACTTCCAAGGATTGACTCTTGATCACGATCTCTTCTTGATCACCAACGTAAACTCACCGACTGGACATACGATCACAGGACACCACACACGCATCCAAAGGCAATCATGCAAAGCAAACATAGCCTATAATTAGAGCAATACATCAATCATAATAAAACAAAATAAAGAGTTTTGAAAACTGATCTACGACTCGCTACGATCACACAGACGCGAAAATCACTCTAAACGGAGTTATAACGAGAAGATACGATCTAAACAAGATTAAAGATACTAATTACTAGATTAGATTTAACTCAAATTTAATTCAGAAAACAGTATTGAAAGTTATATATTTAGAAAGAACTTTTCGAAACGAATCTAACGCAAGTTGAACGGACTAAATCGGAGTTAAAACGGAGAAGTTATAAGCTTTTGAAATCTGATGGCAAACTTGTAAATAAATCAAACTTGATTTTGCAGATAAAACTTAAATTGAATTTTGGCTGGACTGCGCCTCATTTAAGAGAAAACGCAGGGGCTAGGATGGGAGTTTTCACAGACTCAATGAACAGGGTCAGTTGGACGGCGGGTTGAGACCTAAAGATTCTAGGGACTCTTTAGAAAACGTGCCGAATCAAAGGGGTATCGGTTGGTGGAGGCCGTCTGATCCAGAATGAAGGATGGAGATTAGATCCAGGGGGTTGACTGGCGGCGCTGTCGCCGGAGAACAGGGCCAGCGGCGGCTTGCGGCGGTGCCATCGCCGGAGTACGGCGGCGCGGCTCGGATTCGAGGTAGAGAGCGGTAGAGACCACGGGGACGGGTTCAATCGAACGAGAAGCTCAAGGCGAACTCACCTGAGGCACAGACGAGGTCGGAGACGGTCTGGTGGCGGCGTATTGCCCGACGAGACGGACGGCGGCTCTGAAAAGGGACGGCGAGCGATTAAGGCACCCAAAACGAAGAGGAAAAGAAGATAGAATGAATGTATAGCTTCGTGAGGTCGAGTAGAAGCTCTAGATATCCTCGGTGGCGATCGAAACCTACCAAGAAGCGAGGTTGACGGCGGCGGAGATCTTTCGGTGCGCGGAGCTCTCGGTGTGGGCAAGATAGGGCACGGGAACTTGGGCTGTTTGCGTGAGGAGAGGCGGCGGCTTTCGGGAATCTTATAAGGGGGTTGGCTAGGTTGATTAGGCAAGCGAGGTCACGTGCCAGGATTGGAGTCGGGCTCGGTTTCGGGTGTCCGCCATGAACACGAGCAGGGAGGGGAAGGTGGGACACTGACAGGCGGGGGATGCGCAGTCAGCGACGGGAGGAGCGGCGGCGCGCTGCGCGCGGGTGCCAAGCTGGGCCGAGGCGCGGGAGCGGCGACCCTCGGGCGAGACGGAAGCGGCTACGCACGCGAGGCTGGACCCTCGGGCGAGACGGAAACGGCGATGCTCGCGCGAGGCTGGACCCTCGGGCGAGACGGAGACGGCGATGCTCGCGCGAGGCTGGACCCTCGGGCGAGACGGAAACGGCGATGCTCGCGCGAGGCTGGACCCTCGGGCGAGACGGAGAAGGCTACGCGCACGCGAGTGCGGCGCCGAGGCTGAACCTTGGCTCGGCGCGGGGCTGCGGCACTGCGCAGGGCGGCTGGGCCGGCGGAGCGGCGCTGCGCGCAGGCGTTGGGCCGGGCGGCGGCCCACGCGGGCGACGGAAAGAGAGGGGAGAGCAGACCGACGAGAAAGAGGGAGCGGGCCGGCCAAGCTGGCTCGGGCCAGAAGGGAGAAAGGAGGAGGAGGGAGAAAGAAAAGGGTTTCCATTTCCAAAACTGATTTTCCAAAGCAAATTTGAAAACCCTTTGAATTCAAACAAGTTTTGAGCAAAACCAATCATCACAAAAACTCAAATGCACCAACATGAATGCACAAACAAGTTTCTAAACCCTAGGATAAATTTAATTTATAGAAAAGTTTTATTTCCCTATATTTTATGAGCACCAAAAATTCATAAATAAAGCATTTTAGCTCTAATTTAAGAAATGCAAATTCAGGGTGTGACAAATCTCCCCCCTTAAGAGAATCTCGTCCCGAGATTCGAAAGAGACTCAGAGCACAGGAGGAGAGAAACGAGAAAAGATCTTGATAACACTTCACTTCACACTTGCATACTAAACTTATCAAACCACTGATGTTTCACGATCATAACTTGTGTACCAAGATTCCATGAAAAAAAAATCATTACACTTGATTATCCAAACTTGTCTGCTCGCTAAACTTGATTGGCTACAACTCAAAGAGATGTGGAAACTTGATCTGCAGTTGTTCCTTCGTATTGATTTCTGAAAACTCACAGTCCACTTTATTGTCCTCAATGGGTACCCCTATAATGGGTCATTCTTATTCCTCAGGTACAGGGTGAAAACCTTGTACTCAATTCTTTCACCTATCGGTGTTGTTAAAAGCACCAACCTTGAGCATACTTAACCACTCCTTACAAACAGATAACCAACCCTTACCAAGGATAACATCCATTTCCATCAACTTCAAAACAGTAAGGTTCGCCCCAAAGTTTATCCCTTTATGTCAAGGCTAACTTTTGGCATATGTGGTTTGCCTTCATTTCGCCCTTAGAGAGTTAACTATCACTGGTTTCCTTATTGGAAGCATTAGTCATCCTGTGTTCTTGTACATATAGGCTAGAGATGAACGAGTGTGAAGCTCTAGGATCAAACATCACAATGGCGGGAGCAGAGTTTACTTGAATGAAACCATATACGACTTCCTTAGCCCCACGTTTGTTAATCATATACACATGATTTAACATTCCTTGGATGTAGTTTCTTTTTACTTTACTTCCTGGCTCCTGATTCTCCTGTTCTTGTATTTGATGTGGTTCGTCGTCCTGACTTTTATTGCTCTCATAAACTTCTTATGACAGTCATTCTCATAGTGATTAACCTCATCACAATCGTTACAACCCTCACTAGTGGGAGTATTAATCTTCGTCAAGGTGTCACTAGGAGGTGACAGACATGGTTCTTGGGAATTGGAGTGAAGTACTTCATCATTGAATTGCTGATACTGATGGAGTTCTTGAGGAGGTTCAAGATTCCACTGATCACTTGATTCCTGGTTCCATTGTTGGAATTTTGGTGCATGAGCGTAAGGGTGGTGTATGTTGCTACCCACAGATTGGCTTTCTCTTTTCCTTTCTTCTCCTCCATCTCTCGACGCTTGTTCTCAATCACAATTGCTCTGTCCACCTTTTTCTAGTTAAGCTAACTAGCATAAAGACCTTCTGACATCCCAGAGAAATTCATATGCAAAGGTAAGAACAAGAATTCTGAAATTTCTCGCGAGTAGCAAAATAGCAGTGCAGTAAAACAGCCATATCTCGAGCTCTGCTTATCCAATGAAGTTGCAGTTTACCTTTCTGGAAAACTTAGGAAATCCTCTACAACTTTCATGCAGAACACTTTTCCAGATTCTGTAGTTAAGGTCGTCGAAAACAGCAGACAACAGAAACTATTCCAGATTCCAGACAGCACGGATGTATCAACTTGTGAATTTCATAATTCCAAAACCATAACAGCTATCAGGGTGATTCTTGCGCTCAGAGAAAGATCATGAAGTCTACTTGTGTCCAGAATTGTTCCATGATTTTTTTTTTTTTTTGAACATCCATAAACTGAGATATAAGCTGATAAAGACAGACTGCTCCGAAAGGATAGGATAGAGGGAACAGAAGAAACAGAAACCCAACCTTCTATGCATGACACCTATGAACTAAACCTAAATGAAATTGTGAGGAAACCCACAAAATCATTGCACTCATTACAAAGATGCAAAACAAACATTATCATAAGGACAAACAACATACATCACAGGTTCACAAGCCACACATGGGTCAAGGACTTGACTTAACTTCGTTACTAACGTTTTATTACATAAGGGCTCAAGAACCACTAGAACCCGATGCATCTACAAGAACATCAAAGGTAGCTT
The DNA here is from genome assembly GCA_009763385.1 of Coix lacryma-jobi var. lacryma-jobi. NCBI lineage: Eukaryota > Viridiplantae > Streptophyta > Magnoliopsida > Poales > Poaceae > Coix > Coix lacryma-jobi. The sequence continues at coordinate 18,389,760 of CM019831.1, forward strand.
TTCTTGTACACTCTTCATCTATCAACTGCTATCAGGGACTTTCTTTGCATCAGGCACTGACATCACTTGTTGGTGGCTATTCTGTAGTGACTGGGTTGTGGCTACTTCCTTGAGTCGGTTGTTGACCTTTTTGGGGCAGGATCTTACGTAGTGTCCTTCCTGTCGACAATGATAACATCTTCCTTTGGTTGGATCTGCTGCGGTAGAAGTGTTGTTTGATGTGCTACCATTTTGCTGACTTGGAGGATTGACTGTTACCAGTTTATTCTGCTTCTTAACTCGCTTCCGTGGTTGGAATTCTTTGTAGGTGATTGTCCATCCATCTATGCAAACCTCCTGTGGAAAGTTCTTATTTGGAGGAGCTTCTAAATGCTGCTGATCTAGGCTTGTCTGAACAAGAGTTAGAACTGGATGTGATACTGGAGTAGAACTCAACTGTTGGTGATGTATCAACGGTGGCGCGAATGAATTTGCTTTCCTTTTCTTTTCTTCCTTGTCTTCACCACTTGGGTTCACTCTGACCTCATCCTTGGTTGACTTCTTTTGAAGACAAGAATTCCCATAATGCTTGCAACAAAAACATCGATCCTGAACCTCTTGAATCTTACTGCTGCTATCTTCCAACAGACCTGTTTCACATTCATTGGGTGATAACGGCATACCTCGATATTCAATCCTTTCGCCTGATAGTGTTCTTAAAAAACACTGAACGCCGGGAATAATTGACCTCACTTTTATGACCCTTTAACCATCCCTGTCCAAGGATAACATCGATTCCGGAGAGTTCCAAAACATTCGGCTTCACTATGAACTCACTCTCTTTTATCTGGACTCTAACACCTCGGCATTTATGGTTTGTCTCAATTTCTCCAGTTGGTGTGCGAACTATTATGAGCTTCTTTGTTGGCCACTCCCTTATCTTCAGGCGAGCTACAAACTTGACAGAGATGAACGAGTGCGAAGCACTAGGGTCAAAAAGAACCATGGCAGTTACTGAATTGACTGGGATCATGCCATACACTGCTTTCTTTGCTCCATGAATAGTGGTCATATCCACATGCCTCAACTTTCCATAAATGTAATCTTGCTCCACTTCAACACCTGGTAACTGTTCTTTATGGCTTCCTTCCATGTGGGTTGGTCCTTGTGTTGCGTCTTGTTGTTGCGTCACTCTTCCCAGGTCTTGACTTTGCATAGCGATCAGCTTTCGTTTATTAACTGCGGTCAGAGACGACATAGCTTGGTCAACGATCCGTCTACTTAGATAGAGGGAAGTTTTCAAAAGCAATCCAAGGCAAGGAGTGAAGGTGAGAGCAACATTTAAAATTTAAGCAACAAGGAGGAGACAAATACAAAGGTAGAAGATACAATAGAGAAGAAAATACCAAGGTTGATAGAACAAGAGTTCTATAGAAATTTTCAAAAGCTTTAAACGACCAGTTTCTAACTAGGCTTGCGTCCTACAGTCAGCATTGCTCGATACCACTTTGTCACACCCGGTTTTAAGAACAAAACCAGGTATACACCATATGTGAGCCCAGGAAGTCAAATCTCACATATAGCCACAAATAAATGGTAATATCGAAAGACAATGCTCATATATAACATATAAACACAAAGAATATAACCTTAAAGAGCAGACAGCGGAAAGACACTCCGATCTTCAGATGGAGACACCAACTTCACAGGGAACAACTGACTGGTTGATCACAAGCCTAACTTCTCCAACTCTTGCAGTCTGGTACCCATCCGGGATTTTTCAAAGAATTGAAAAGTAAAGCAAGCATAAGTACATCTCGTACTTAACAAATATAACATGGGGTTCATGAGGCTCAAAAAACTGACACTTTACTTATCTTAGTTTGCTTAACTGCATTAGCTTTTAGTGGCATAATTTTAGCATTAAGTAAACGTATGTTATGCTTAAACCCATGTAACCATATGATCACAGTAATTCCATCATCATGATAACATTCTCATAAACCAGTATTAAACATTAGTTAACCATTTTAACCATTTAACCATTTAACCATTTAACCAGCTTTTCTGTGAGTTTTCCGGGCCGCTCGTAACCGTGAGCACGGCTGATATATCAGTTTTACACTCTGCAGAGGTTGTACACTTTACCCGATGAGTCGTGATTCCCATATGCCGAGGTTTGCAAGGCCCACATTACACTTCCAAGGTGCACGGCAGGGTTCACTGCGCAGCCTTTCAAAGGTTCGTCTAACAAGTTAGGGCCGCTAGGTCTTAAGGCAAGGGGATGTAGAGCCCTCCTTCCAGGTGGCACAATAACACGCAGCCTATACACACGTGGACAGAAGCCGCACTATACCCAACTCGGCAAGATCCAACGCGCCTATACAGGTGTCCACTAACAAGCTAGAAAAGGTCCTCATACTGAGCTAAGGTCAGAGCCATATAACCCTCATGGTTGCACTGTATGTCCCAGCTTTTGCTGACAGATAGGCAAGTTTTAATCATCTTTGTATAAATTATAACCATTAGTCAATTAATCATGAATCAGTGATCAGATCATGTCGGTTTAAGTTGAGCACTAGCAATATACTACCCAAATGCAAAACATCCCACGGTGACAAGGTAATAGATAACAAGAACTAGGTAATCCTTAATGGCATTCAAATTAGACACATGCAATATGAATTAAGTGATTACGATGAATAGGTAACAAGGATGGTCCCATGCTATACTTGCCTTAAACCCAAGATCCTTCTTCTGTTGACTCGTAGACTTCCAAGGATTGACTCTTGATCACGATCTCTTCTTGATCACCAACGTAAACTCACCGACTGGACATACGATCACAGGACACCACACACGCATCCAAAGGCAATCATGCAAAGCAAACATAGCCTATAATTAGAGCAATACATCAATCATAATAAAACAAAATAAAAGAGTTTTGAAAACTGATCTACGACTCGCTACGATCACACAGACGCGAAAATCACTCTAACGGAGTTATAACGGAAAAGATACGAACTAAACAAGATTAAAGACGCTAATTACTAGATTAGATTTAACTCAAATTTTAATTTCAGAAAATAGTATTGAAAGTTATATATTTAGAAAGAACTTTTCGAAACGACCTAACGCAAGTTGAACGGACTAAATCGGAGTTAAAACGAGAAGTTAAAGCATTTGAAATCAGTGGCAAAACTGTAAATAAATCAAACTTGAATTTGCAGATAAAACTTAAATTGAATTTTGGCTGGACTGCGCCTCATTTAAGAGAAAACGCAGGGGCTAGGATGGGAGTTTTCACAGACTCAATGAACAGGGTCAGTTGGACGGCGGGTTGAGACCTAAAGATTCTAGGGACTCTTTAGAAAACGTGCCGAATCAAAGGGGTATCGGTTGGTGGAGGCCGTCTGATCCAGAATGAAGGATGGAGATTAGATCCAGGGGGTTGACTGGCGGCGCTGTCGCCGGAGAACAGGGCCAGCGGCGGCTTGCGGCGGTGCCATCGCCGGAGTACGGCGGCGCGGCTCGGATTCGAGGTAGAGAGCGGTAGAGACCACGGGGACGGGTTCAATCGAACGAGAAGCTCAAGGCGAACTCACCTGAGGCACAGACGAGGTCGGAGACGGTCTGGTGGCGGCGTATTGCCCGACGAGACGGACGGCGGCTCTGAAAAGGGACGGCGAGCGATTAAGGCACCCAAAACGAAGAGGAAAAAGAAGATAGAATGAATGTATAGCTTCGTGAGGTCGAGTAGAAGCTCTAGATATCCTCGGTGGCGATCGAAACCTACCAAGAAGCGAGGTTGACGGCGGCGGAGATCTTTCGGTGCGCGGAGCTCTCGGTGTGGGCAAGATAGGGCACGGGAACTTGGGCTGTTTGCGTGAGGAGAGGCGGCGGCTTTCGGGAATCTTATAAGGGGGTTGGCTAGGTTGATTAGGCAAGCGAGGTCACGTGCCAGGATTGGAGTCGGGCTCGGTTTCGGGTGTCCGCCATGAACACGAGCAGGGAGGGGAAGGTGGGACACTGACAGGCGGGGATGCGCAGTCAGCGACGGGAGGAGCGGCGGCGCGCTGCGCGCGGGTGCCAAGCTGGGCCGAGGCGCGGGAGCGGCGACCCTCGGGCGAGACGGAAGCGGCTACGCACGCGAGGCTGGACCCTCGGGCGAGACGGAAACGGCGATGCTCGCGCGAGGCTGGACCCTCGGGCGAGACGGAGACGGCGATGCTCGCGCGAGGCTGGACCCTCGGGCGAGACGGAAACGGCGATGCTCGCGCGAGGCTGGACCCTCGGGCGAGACGGAGAAGGCTACGCGCACGCGAGTGCGGCGCCGAGGCTGAACCCTTGGCTCGGCGCGGGGCTGCGGCACTGCGCAGGGCGGCTGGGCGGCGGAGCGGCGCTGCGCGCAGGCGTTGGGCCGGGCGGCGGCCCACGCGGGCGACGGAAAGAGAGGGGAGAGCAGACCGACGAGAAGAGGGAGCGGGCCGGCCAAGCTGGCTCGGGCCAGAAGGGAGAAAGGAGGAGGAGGGAGAAAGAAAAGGGTTTTCCAATTTCCAAAACTGATTTTCCAAAGCAAATTTGAAAACCCTTTGAATTCAAACAAGTTTTGAGCAAAACCATCATCACAAAAACTCAAATGCACCAACATGAATGCACAAACAAGTTTCTAAACCCTAGGATAAATTTTAATTTATAGAAAAGTTTTTATTTCCCTATATTTTATGAGCACCAAAAATTCATAAATAAAGCATTTTAGCTCTAATTTAAGAAATGCAAATTTCAGGGTGTGACAATACAGTACGTAGGATCCAGTAGAGACAAGCAATGAGATCCAAGAGGGACACAGTTTGTGTATGTATGGTAGGATTATGGATTGTGTGGGAATTGATTGGATTGGTGTTGTTGTGTATGTATATATGGATCTATGGCTTGGATTTGATATGCATTTATTTGTGTTCTTGAGTTCTTCTATGATCTATATTATGAGTTTTATTTGTGAATGGGGTTGTCGTTGCCCTGGCACACATATATGATGGGATGATGCGTTGGCACGACCACAGCTAGGGCTCCGTTGTGCCATGCCTTAGCATGGCGGCCGGTAAAGTCATAAGCTAGCATGACATGACACTGTTTGACGGTTGATAACATCAACAATTGGGAGTAACTAGTACTTGTGCATTTATGCACTAATATAAGATTAAATACAATACTCCTTCTGACCTTGTTGACTTATATTGTGATCTTTAGTTTTTAATGTTGACCGTTGTTTTTGCTTATACAGAAACTAGTTATATATACACTCCCTTTGGATTATATTTTTTTAGCTTTGATCAAACTTATTATAAACAAATTAATATTAATATCAAATACATATTTTATCATAAAATATTTTTTAATTTTATAGTATACCTATTTGGTATCAGAAATACTACTGTATTTCTATATAAAATAACAAAAGCTAAGATAGTTTGACTGGTATGTTTTTATGGTGGTTGTCTTTGCTGCCATTTCCACTAAGTTTTTTTAAGGTACTTTGTTGTACATCACTAGAAATTTCTTGCTAGTCGAGGGCACAAAGTATGAGATTATTGAAGTATTTTTTTCAAAATAAATCTGACTACATTGTGTGTGGAATGTGAATAATTTTAAAATGTGCAATTGGTCAAATTTTGGAAGTTCAATCGGACACTGGTCAAAGCTGAGGACGCACTACTCCAGAGCAGACAATCTTCGAGGAAACCTAGAAAACAGGGAGAAAAAATAGCAAAAAAAAAATAGCACTAGGCGAGCCCATAGCACACTACAAGAAATCTAGGCTTCTGTGCATGTAGGGATGAAGTCACTGTCGTCACAGAAGGTGGGTCACTAAGCAACTTCTATAACCACTAGAGGGTGACAATAGTTCTCCCGTCACTAACTTGTGATAAGACTAAACTTGTCAGAACATATTGAACAGAATACCACATATATGGTGACATGACATGTGAGTGACAGACACACACATGTGTGGTGATGTGACATACGTCCATATACCATTTGGGCCATATATCATGGGCTTTTACGACCCATTTTCCTATCAACCCATTTAGCTTTTTCATATTTTTAGCCATTTGTTCAAGTGACACAATTTTTAGCCCATTTTTCTATCGGCCCACTTAGCTTTTGGTCCATTTAGCTTTGGTACAAGCTGGCCCATATTGCTATGCAATTTTTTCTCAGCCCAGGGTTGATTTTACTTGGCTAGCCCATAAACAGCCCACACACATTAATGTGTACTAGACCATGTAATCAGAGTAATTGACAGAGCATCAAATGCTAATCAATAGCTTAAGAGATCATCAATCGGTCTTACATCATGATCATTACATTCAACCATTCATTAATTGCTAAATTCACATCAACAGAAGTGACCGAGTCATAATTTTCACATAATAAATATAGATCATCGTACAACCACACAGATTAGCAACAAAAGTTTAGGTTAATTACCAAAAATCACATCTGTAAATATCAAAATCATTGCCATCTCACAAGTTTCAGAACTTGCTAGACCATCAAAATTGGACAATCAATCCAAATCAAGTCTGCACAAACTGGACAAGATAAGCAACACATTCAGAAAATGACAAAAGAGCTCTTAACCACCTAAATGAATCGGCAAATAAACTTCATAGGATTGCAAGGGGACTGTATTAGAAGGACATGTATGTCCGACAAATTGATTATCAGAAAGTGTAAAGTTGCACCAGATGAACAAACCATCAATAAAGTCACACCACAAAACTCTTTACACGGTGCTAAACAGGTCGTCCATCAAATAAAATCCGCCCTACAGAGCATGGTATTCATTTTAACTGGATTTGCAAGCTCCTCTGAACCTGAGTTTACTAACTAGCTGTGTACTAACTGTAACCAGTGCAAATATTGCAAATCAGATTGTACTAAAAACATATTCTCAACGAACGAAAACCAGAGAAAAGGAAACTCTGAACCAGTGCAGTCATGCAAGCAAAGACTAAAGTACGACACACACAGAATAAGCAACCGATGATGTGAATACTCTGAACAATCGGAAAACAGAGATTTATGTACTGCAGCACTGCTCCTATCAATACAATAGCACACATACTGTTATAAATAAACAACTGCTACATCTTGTCAAATATTTCACTGTAACACACACTATAACTCATGGTTTTATACTGTTATAAATGGGTACTAGTAAATAGTAGTGATGAACTTTTATAAATCAACACAACATGAGTTATATCAATTATCAACTGGCATATATGTCTAGTAACACTAGCAAGCATGAGATTCTTTACAGGTTGAGACACACCAGATAAAATTTACAAATAAAGACAGTAAAATTTATGGAGATGGGTTAGGCATATTATTTTGGTAACACACATGTCTGGACATATTATACAGTTATAAAATGCAGTGGCCAATCCTACACACACAGCTACTCCTACAGACACAGTGGCCGTGAACAAGAGCAGCTGAATCCTGGATCTATCACTGAACTATACTATATGATGAAGATGAACTGCAGTAGCTGAACGCTGAACTAATAAACGAACTGTTGTTCCTTAGCCAACATGGTCATTTTGGCCGCTGCATTATATAGTGGTTAAAGGTTCAATTCATGATTGAAGTAAAATCATGTCAGACAAGACACCAGGTGGGATAGAGGATTTGAACCATCTAGGAGGTTGAGGACACACAGATGAAGTCTACAATGAAGGAGGGGAAGGTGGGGGACGGTACCTTGGGAGAAGGAGGAAGAAGAGTACAGCCGGTGGTGTGCGGTGGCGTGATGGATGGCGCTGGTCCACGGCTGCCTTCTTCTTGGCTGCTAGTGCGGATGGTGCCGACAGGCAGGAGCAGTGGATGTCGCGGGTGGGCGGGAGCAGCGGATGTCACGGGCGGGAGTGGGATGTCGCGGGCAGGCAGGCGCAGCGGATGTGGTTCGATCAGATGCCGCCATCGCCACCGCCGCCGAACTGACGGGGAGGCAGGAGCGGGTGGAACCACTCGATCCAAAGGTTCAAAGCCACTGATCCTAGCTGACTTAGTGGGTCAGAAATAGAGCCCATTTGGGTCATTATTTTGGACAGGTTGAAAGAACCTTTGGGCCGAACAGAGCCATCCCCATCTTGATACACAATGTTTCAAGATCTACAACTTTTGTTTTGATCATCCGAGGTCACTGAAAAAACTTAAATTTTTAAATTTGTCAAATAAAATGTAATTTTTATTACACAGGTGATTTCAAATAAAAAGGTTGTCAACTACAAATTTCATAACTTTTCGAGATCTATAACTTTTGTTTAGGTTGTCTCCATTTAAGATCTTTAACTACCACTACACCCTCACTTATGACTATAGAGTATATGAATTTCTTTGGTATATATTAACTTATATAAAATCTTGTGAATCAAATATCTTGATATCGAAACAACTTGAAATAAAAAAGTTATGAACTACAATTGCACAACTTCTTGAGATTACAACTCTTGTTTTAGTCTCTTCTCCATCGATGGTCCTTAACTATCACTACACACTCACTTGTGATTATAGAGCATATGAACTCCTTAGGTATTAACTCTATAAAATATTGGGATGTATATTTGGACATATAAACGATCTCAAATTAAAAGTTTGAACTACAAAGTTATAAATCTCGAAAAGTACGACAACTTTGGTATGAAGTTCGTCTTTATCGAACATCACACGAAAAAGTTATAAAATTTTTCATACAGTCTGTCATTGTCGGTTCAAGCTACGAGCCGGCAGTGGTAGGATCACTGTCGGTTTTAGTCAAAAATCAGCAGTGATGACCCACTATCTCTACTAGTTTGTTTTTACTAAAACTGATATTAATAACTTAAATATCACTACCGGTTTTAGTAAAGAAAAATCAATAGTAATAGGCCATCAGCCATTATCACTGTCGGCTTTTAAAAAACCGGCTGTAATAGGCTGACAATAGAAGTCAATTCTGGTAGCTACGATACCAGCGCCGGGTCCTGATTACCGCGTCTCCCCGCAATCTATCTTTTTCTATTTTTTTTTTTGTGGAGAGATGGCGCCTAGCTAGTAGCACTATCCAAATTTGCAGATAGTCATCCGGCTAAGTCAAAGCGGAAGTGCGGCGGAACACGCGTACGTACAGTCCCTCTGTTGCTCAAAAATATAAATAGAAAATATACTTGCAGTAGAAAATGAAGGAGCTTGCCTGCTTGCTGATAGCGTCGCCACGTATGAGTATCTATCAGGGTCAGCAACACAGCCAACAGCAGGCCGGATTCGTCAAAAGTGGCGGTCTTGCTTAACAGCTAATCTTATCTTGTGCTGTCGCGCACGTGCAAATGCTTTCGGTGCATGTTCACGTGCACATGATAGATGGCGAATTTATAAGTGTGACGATTGACGAAGCCACCTGGGTTGTATCGCGCTTGCCTGCATCATCGATCCGAGTGAATTCAGATTCTACTGCAGCGACAACAGGATACGAAAGCTAATATGGCGGCAATGAGTTTGGAGAAAAGTCAGACATTATATCCTCCTTCCATCCTAGAAAGACGGTCGTCCTCAAATCGACACATAAATCAAGCGGAAAGTTAAAAGACCTGTATGCCCCTATGTTTCTCTTTCCTTCTCTCATCTTTTCGGTTCCCATCACGTCTCATCGAGAACAACACTCACCGCGCCGAACACCACACCACGTGGTGCTCGCCTTGCCGGCAACAGATCTGGCGATGGGAACCGGCAGATGAGAAGATGAAGGCAGACATGGCCTCCGCTCCGATGGAGGACAAGTGGGGCGGGTGCGACCGTGGCTTCCACGTGGAAGCCACGTCGGTACAGGAGAAGAGGAGGGAGGGCACGACCTCCGATTTGTGCCGGTGGAGAAGAAGAGGGTGCGAGAGAGGCTGTCGTGATCTCCGTGCCGGTGCAGGAGAAGAGAAGGGAGGGCGTGACCTCCGTGCTAGTGGAAGAGAAGAGCATGTGGTTGCGGTCGTGGCTTCCATGCTGATGCAGGAGAAGGGAAGGGAAGGCGCGACTGTTAGATTGATCTCCACCAGTTAGGCCCAACGACCTAACTGATCCTTGATTCGCGTCCTGATCGGGGACGCCCAGCCCAATAGCAGGCTGGTGGGCCCCATCACACAGTGCCATAAAAGAGGGAGGTGGGGTCACAGCTCAAGCTACGAGGTTCACTGGAGCCGCCATCCCACTATCCTAACCCTAATCCGATCCCGAGGGTGGCACTGCCAGTGACGGGAATCACCACCAGAGTCTCCATCGCCACCTCGGTTCCACGCCGACATCCACTACACTGCCGGGGCGCCACTGCCACTCCATCCTCGCCACCGGAAAGACGGGATGTCGCCCTCTCGGTAACAAGTTCTTCATCCGAGTTAAGTTTTTTCCCCTGATCTACTCCTAGACGATCCAGTTCAACAATGGTATCAGATCCGATCTAGTGGGTAGAACAAGTGTTGGGAAGAGAAGTGGGGAAACCCTAAAGTTACCGATGTTGCTCGCCGGCGTGCGGGATAGAGCCAAACCCTAGCCCCGTTAGGGTCTCGGCAAAGAAAAGCAGAGAGGGGCAGGACTCGATCTGTTGGATCCATCCAAACCCTAACTCCAAACCCTAACGAACAAGAAAGAGCAGGGGTTTCGATCAGTTTCGGATCCAATCCTAAAGCAGAAAGAACGACAAGAGAAGGGAGGACCTACCTCTGGTACCTCCATCGTCGTCATCTCGCTGTCTCGTCGAGGATAACGCGCCGAAGCCTTGCCGGCGTGCTGGTACACGGGACCACTCGACGGCGGCACGCTCACCCTTCCAGGGAACGTGCACACCGGCGAGAGGGCCCGCGGTGGTGCTATGCTTTCTTCCCCAGTCTCGGGCGGCCGCCGTCGTCGCGCTGCTGCTCTTCTCAGCTGCAGCGCCGAAGAGAGAAGGAAAGGGAGGAGGAAAGAATGGTTAGGGATTTGGGGAGACCAGCGACATTGAAGGGGTTTTGTTTCAGCGAAAGCATCGGACGACCGTCGATCTTCATCCAACGGTCGACAGTGTTTAGGCCGGTTATGGCCCAGACGAGTGAGGTGTTTCCCGGCCCAGGCCCATGTCGCGGCCTGGGCACGGGGGAGGCCAGCGCGTGCTGGGCCACGGACCGCCGCACAGGCAAGACAGGCCGTGGGCCATTAACTCGGGTCGCATGAACTGTACCATATCACTTCTGTTTAATGAATTTCAATCAGTTTTCCATCTCTGTTCAAATTTCAACCAACGCGATAATTTGTATAGAGAGTGGATAAGTACATAGTGATGCTTCTGAATAAGTATTGTTCTAAGAGTATTTTTTTCATGTTTTCCGCTGCAAAGTTAAAGTTGTTATCTTCTAATTAAATTCGAACCAACGGGAATCATGATGTTGTTATTTTCTGACCAACGTTGATGATAACAATATTATAAGTTTATTTATGAGTTTAGTTTAAGTTTGAAGTTTGAATCTCTGATAAATTTTGCATCAATATGATCAATTATTCAGAGAATAGATAAGAATCAAGAAATGTCCCTGACTAAGTAAAAAGTATTCCGCTGCAATGATATTGATTATGATTGAGTTAATTGAATTTACATACGTTAATTCTATTTTTGCCCAACGCTGATGTGGAATTAATCTAGAATAATATTGTTTTGTTCTATTTTCTGCCCAACGATGATATAGAATGGAACTAAAATTTTAAAGTTTAATCTGCATGTTTTTTAACCAGACCAACGTAAAGTTATTTTCATGCTCATTGTTGTCAATTAGTGATTAATGTTTTTTCAGAAAAGACCTTCGTGCTTTCATTCTTGGAGACAAAAAAGAAAAGAATTGGGTACTTGTGACTCAGAAGATGAAAAATGCATGTTTTGCACGAAAGAATATCATTACATAGGGAACAGTGTTCTCTTTAGAGAATGACTTGAAAAGAAAGAATTCAGGGACATTGGTCCAACGTTAGAGTTTAGTATGAAATATGTTTTATGTACTCTCTATGAATAAGAATTTATTTCAGCTTCAATCATTATGACAAGAGTTGTAATAAGCCATATGTATATTTCATTTGACCAACGTTGGATTAAATGTGTATGTCACAAAATATTCGGATTTATTTCTGAATTTGATGATTGAATATGAGAGCCAATTCTAGCATTAATGTCCCTTACGAGGAATTGCCACACGGCGGGAGAAGTTTTGACATAGTACTTATCCTGCATGGCGAGAAAAGTTTGTGATGACTCATGTATAGTATATCCCGAACAGGGAGAAAGAGAGAAAAGTTTGGGTAGCTTCTATGCTATCACAGTATTGACCGTGCACTTCTATTGTGTCATGATCATTAAGTATTCAATGGGCTAAGGCCATGAGGGGAGCAATCCCAGATAAAGGAAACATGCAAGCATGACTTGTAAAAGTACAGTTAATAAAGGACTTCGTTAAGTTCTTAAAGTGGAATAAGAAAAGTATACTCCCGTATGAATCAAGAGATGACTTTGTTTGCATGACATGATCATGTGAATGAAGCAAGTTATAGATGTCTCTTCATTCACAAGAGTTCAGAATAGTTTTGAAATTATGGTAGTAAAGTTTGTGCCATATTTCGAGGGGGAGAATGGTGAGTTTAAATAAGAAAGAGAAGATAAAGATCAACTAATAGAGATACTCTCCATTTCCGTGTACCTAAAAAATGCAATGCATAGTATGCATTAAGGCCAAGAGTGATCTATAAAAGATGAATGTGACCGTTGAGGGAGTACAACGGTCATAATAACGATACTCCTAAGTAAAGAAATAGATAAATTCCTAGACCTTTATGGTTTTAATAGGAAGATAGCTTAGTGAGCCAGTATTCATACTGGACGAGCCTCAAAGATATTGAAGTGGTGCTTAAGGTACCATATAAGTTTTGATAGATTAAACCCAAATAAGAAATTTGAGGAAGCATCATCTTTATAGAAAGATGGGATAATCTAGGGGAGCATGGTATGTAGAGATCTAAGACTTGAAGAGAAGTGGAACTACGCGCCCACTCCAATGACTCAAGAACAATTATACGTGTTGATGTTGTATGACCTATACAACACCTGTTATTAGCTCTTCTAGAAAGATGAGTAATGTAAACAAGGATCTTGTAATACAGGAGGCTAAAGAATCAATTGCCTCTTGGCAATCAAAGAGCAACAACAACCCATGTGAAAGAAGTGCCATTTTGGACCCAAAAGGTCTCAAAGAATAAGAAAATCAGCCTTTTCTAATGAAGTCATTCCTAATGGAGCCAAAACAGTGGGCCGTAATGGGTCTAGAAGACATAATGTGGCTACAAAGGGAATATAGAAAGACATAGCGCCACTTGTGGTGAAAGAATTCACACAAAAGGAAAGAAAAACACTTTAACGAGTGTTAATGGCACATAATGATTTAGAGTCACATCAGAAAGATAGATGTAAAGACGGTTTTCCTTAAATGGGGATTTTTATATGACATTGTTTACATGACACAGCTGAAAGGCTTTGTCATCGAAGGAAAAGAATGTTTGGGATGCCGCCTGATGAAATCCATTTATGGATTCGAACAAGCATCTAAACAGTGGTATTCAAAGTTTGATGCCACATTAGAAAGTTTGGTTTTAAAGAGAATGAGAAGGACAATGGCGTTGTGCAAAGTTCAAGAATAGGAAATTCATTTTCCTAAACCTGTATGTGGATGACACCTTGCTTGCTGCCAGTGGTGTTAATCTACTATTGGAGAAGGAGTCCTTGTCCTAAGTTACATAAGATTGATCTTGGTGAAGTGTCATTCGTTCTAGGAATTAAAACTTACCGAGACAAAGAAAAAGGGTATTAGAATTGTCTCAAGTATATTCTTGAGAAGATTCTAAAGAAAAGTATCTATGTGAGTAAACCTGTCCCTATTCCTATAGTCAAGAGTAATAGTTTTGGGAACTTTCAGTGTTCCAAGAACAGATGTGAGATCGATAAAATGGACGTCCTATATGCTTCAGCTGTTGGAAGCTTAATGAGTGCACAAGAATTTACCCTGACATGACATAGTTCATATATCCAGGATTTTGGTAGATGTCCAGTCCAGATAAAGATCACTGGAATGGAGTTGAGAATGTCTTGCAATTGTGCAAAGTTTCTTATGCCTCATGATGAGTAAGAGAGATTGAGTGCCCTCAAAAGGTTGTGGGTACAAATGTTATTTTTTGGCGAGGTGTGTAGTGAAATCCACATTAGTAGCTAACACTCGCAGTTGGGGTTTTATTATGGAAAAGCTCTAAAGAAACAGTTGTGGTGTTATCGATGATGCATACCCATCGTATAGCTTGTTACGAGTCTTAAAGGACAGGCAAAATGATTAAGAGATATTATACCTGGAGTTGATAATGGTAAACAACAGCAATAACCATTTAACTAATCTACTCCTATGATAACAGGTCAAGTGTGCTGCCAAACACATTGACACTAAGTTATACGTTGTGAAGGAGAAAATCCAGAATCATATTGAAAGTATTGTGTAAGTACTTGCGGATTCGCTTACCGATGACTTATCGCCCAGTGAGTTCAGAGAACTCATAGTCAACATGGGTTTATGGGAAAGCCTATGATTTCTGGATAATAAAGGGTCCAAAGTTAAAGAACCTATTTAGAACAGAGACGTGTATTGTAGCTGTTAAATCTATCGGCAATTGACCGTGACGATAAGACACGCTCTATGCATCGATCCATAATGGAATGGAAAAAGAAATTAGTGTGAAGTTTAAAGATATAAGTTAAGATCAAGGGGGAGAATGTTAGATTGATCTCCACTAGTTAGGCTCAACGGCCTAACTGATCCCTAATCCGCGTCCTGACCGGGGACGCCCAACCCAATAGCAGCCGGGTGGGCCCCATCGCATAGTGCCATAAAAGAGGGAGGTGGGGTCATGGCTCAAGCTACGAGGTTCACTGGAGTCGCCACCCCACTATCCTAACCCTAATCCGATCCCGAGGGTGGCACTGCCAGCGACGGGAAGCACCATCAGAGTCTTCACCGCCACCTCGGTTCCACGCCGACATCCACTACACTGCCGGGGCGCAACTGCCACTCCATCCTCGCCACCGGAAAGACGAGATGTCACCCTCTCGGTAACAAGTTCTTCATCCGAGTTAAGTTTTTCTCCCTGATCTACTCGTAGATGGTCCCTAGAGTTCAACAGCGACCTCTGCGCGATGGAGGAGAAGAGGGTGAGCGTGGCCTCTGTCATCCGCCTCTCGTGCTCGGTGTTGATCTTCGCGATGGCTACGCGTGGATCTCGCTGGGGCGGTAGGTGGGGCCGCTCTGGATGCACGTCGGATTTGCCTAGACGTTGAGCCACTCGACCTCCACGCTGGATGGGAGACAACCGCTCATCTCCAATCAGCATCGACGCCGGCCCGCTCCACCTCAAAGCCGGTGGCCTCATGGCGCGCACGTAATAGAAGAGGAAGGGTGCTGCTGGGCTGGTCATTTTCACGGCTGATTTCGGCTGTTTCAATAGTGTTCTGTGAGAGAATAAACCGAAGTATGGCTGGTAAGCCGACTGATAAGGCAAACGAACAGGGCGGAAGATTTGCGTGGCTATGGTGGTCGGTGGGAAAGATGCAGGGGAAGGGATAGTGGCGGTAGGCTCGTAGTCTACTTTAATTGGGACCCATGCTCTAAAACGACTCTCTTTGTAGCCTTGCAGGACATCACTAGAATGCCAAAACGACTTGTGGGACGGAGTCAGATAGCTAACCCGTGGAAGTTTAGCTGTCACGCACGTTCAGAGGGTGCATCGATTCCTTTGCTTCCCACTGGCGTCGCGTTCAGGGGGCGCCGGCACGGAGTTCCCTTGCTTACTTAAAACCCAGGGAAGGAAACGAGTAGTGTTGTTCCTTGTGGTTTTGCTTACGAATTCAATTCATCCTTCCGATCGAGCGTTGCTAGCTATAAATACACGTACGTGCGACGCGCTTAACACAACACAACCAGCATCCATATCCAAAAACTCTCACCAGCGACAACAACGACAATGGCTGCGGTAGCGGTAGCAGCAGCTCTCCTCCTCGCCCAGCTGACCGCCGTGCTGGCGGCGACCGGGACCGGCCCGGGCGACGTTGCCGTGTACTGGGCCGGCACAAGGAGGAGGGCACGCTCCGGGAGGCGTGCAACGCGAGCGCGTACACCACCGTCATCATCTCCTTCCTCAGCGCCTTCGGGCACGGCACCTACACGCTCGACCTGTCGGGCCACCCGGTGGCGGGCGTCGGCGGCGACATCGACTACTGCCGGTCTCGGGGCAAGCTCGTGCTGCTCTCCATCGGCGGGCAGGGCGGCGAGTACTGGCTGCCGTCGGCGCAGGCGGCCACCGACGTCGCCGACTACCTCTGGAACGCGTTCCTCGCCGGGTCCAGCGCCGCCGTGGCCCGGCCCTTCGGCGCCGCGCAGGTGGACGGCGTCGACTTCTTCGTCGACCAGGGCGCCACGGAGTACTACGACGTGCTCGCCCGCCGCCTCAGCGGCTACAACCGCTACTACCGCGGCGGCGGCATCACGCTGACGGCCACGCCGCGGTGCGCGTACCCGGACCAGCGCCTGCAGGGCGCGCTCGCCACGGGGCTCTTCAACCGAATCCACGTCCGGCTGTTCGGCGGCGACCTCCAGTGCGAGTGGGGCCACTTCGACTCCTGGGACAAGTGGGCCAAGGCGTACCCCGGCAGCAGCGTCTTCGTCGGCGTCGTGGCGTCGCCGGAGGCCGACCGCGACGCCTACATGTCGCAGAAGGACCTCTACTATGGGATTCTGCAGTTCGCCGAGAAGGTGCCCAACTATGGAGGACTGATGATCTGGGACAGGTACTACGACGAGAAGAACCATTACATGGTCTAATTAATGAGATCCATCACTCCAAGTCCCGAAGCTTAATTAGACAGTCTTGAAGATTATATTGTTTGTATAAATTAAATACATATATATTTGCAATGAACAAATAAAATGCTGAAGCCTGAAGCCATAGTATTCTGTGTGCCATGCATGCGTGTATATATATAGTAGTAATTCATGTAAAAAATGCGATGTGCTTGTTACATTATGTTTATATATGCAGATATTGGTATTGAGGGAGTATGTAATTCGCAAATATAATAAAAATATGAGTTTGGTTGAGATGAATCGGTGCCGGCAGGAAAGGAGTTCTTTTATGTTTTGTGTATATGAAGCTTTATGCATGTACCGGTGGAATTAATACTACATGACAAGGACTACTATATGGAAAATCTAGAGAGGTCTACTGTTATAGTCATCAGCGAACAAGCCAGTCATTAACATGCATGTTGGCAATTAACTCCTTGCCGACTACAATAAAAAATAGAATTACAAATTTTATACGTTCACAAAGAAGTCACAAGGAACTCGATGTTTAATTGTACCAACGTATGGATAGTGTGAAATTAAAGTTATGATATATTTGTAAGCAAATTTGTTTGTGTTCTATGGTAGAAGAAAAAAACTATCAAGATTGTATTTCAAATTTGATACATACTTAACAAGGCATTGTGATGTCGTTGCCAACATTAGCTTATATATTATGGAAGTTATAGTCATCATAAATAAACTCGCATTAGAATTTATAGAAAAGATAGAACCCAAATATAGTAATATTAAAGTTCCAAATTTTTGTCTCATTTTTTGGTCTACCTTTCTGTAACTAACTCTATCAATATGAAAAATTGTCGCAAATTCATCTGTCTAGAGCCCTCTTGTTTTATATGACACGTACACAAGGTTTTTTGAGATAACCTAGATAGGTTGGAATCTTAATCCAAATAGATCGATTCCTCCAATCCCAAATAGTCTAAATATGAATCCTAATCCAATCACAACTCTGTTGGCCAAGCTC
This sequence comes from Coix lacryma-jobi var. lacryma-jobi, assembly GCA_009763385.1. Lineage (NCBI taxonomy): Eukaryota > Viridiplantae > Streptophyta > Magnoliopsida > Poales > Poaceae > Coix > Coix lacryma-jobi. The sequence goes on from CM019831.1 coordinate 18,407,709, forward strand.
TGAACTGAATGCTCCTGCTGCAATAACGTCCTTCTGAAGCAAATCAGATCCTTGCTGCTGTTGCTGTAACTCACTACCAGACACCTTTGAACCTGTGACTTGTTTTGAATCTGAACCAGATCACAACCCAATAATTATTTTCTGATGATCTGCACACGCATCCACTTCAGATTTATCAATCACAATAGTGCTTATTTTCAAACCATGAATAGCACGTGAACCATCGGAATCAGTTGCCGCTTGATGAGTTCCAGCCATGTCACGTGAATTCGGGTGACCTCCAGGCTTGACAGCCACCCACATGGATTTTGGCCCACCAATAAAATTCTTGCCACCTGCACTGTACCTTGATGAATTTCTCCTTACAGAAAACACAGGTCTGGACATAGTAGCTTCAGTCTGCTTGTTTGGACTGAAATTCCTTGAGGTTGAATTCCTCTGGCCACCGTAGATTACAATGGCATCGCCTGCTCTAGCTTCCCGATTAAACCGAGGTCTTTTGCCACAGATGCGTTCTCTCTCTACACAGGTGCTGATGCAGTCCATTCAGGTTGATTGAGTTGAGACAGATGGAGCCAGGAGCATACTCATGTTATGATTACATAAACAGACCATTTGATGCCTGAAAAACTTGTTATGAAAGAACGGCCACCAGACACAAGCAGTGAGCATTTCTATTGACTGGCAGCATATATAAAATAAGAAGCTCAAGTCATGTAAGCCGAACAAATTGGGTAATATAGAAAGTTGGGCTCTCAAAAGAAGAAGAAACATCAATGCTTCTGTTTCAAGAAAGTTACATTAATTTTGCTCTTCGAGCACCTCAAACAAAAGGATATTTTCTACCAGTCATGTTTTTTCCTTTTATTTGGCAACACAAAACAATAGTAATAAACTAAAGCTGCCCTACCACTCAAAAAAAGAACAAAAGTTGGCCAGAAATGACTCATACACTTCTCCGCAAACAATGGTAAATGCAATTTTCTAATAGAAACTATGCTAAAGCTCTTGGCTGAATAGAAGTAGAGAAGGATATTCTTAAACACACCCACATGATACAAAGCTAACTCTAATTGATAAAACAAGATTAACCAAAAGAGAAAGAATCAAATGGGAAACCTTTTAAGTAATTTCAGGGATTAAGGAGCAACAACACTTCCCAATAAGACAAAGATGCAGAAATTAAGGACAGTAAAGGGAGTAACTGAAAACAGCCAGTAAAAGTAGTAACTGCCACAAGAAAATTATGTGCACCTTTTGTCCTGAAACACAAGGAAAAATGATCATACTAAATAAACATCATTCCACAAGATGAGATGGCAGAAGAATCCATGTGAACCTTATATTCAAAAGTATCAACTGCTTCCAGAAATCCTGGCAGCAACTGATGACCTTGGCGGCAGCCACAATCAAATGAAAGGTAGGATTATTTTTTCACGCAAAATATAGACTTCAAGCAACGCTTATCTAGAGCTATATGGCCTATAAATAGGCCCAATCAATCCTACAGCTTTTGCAAAGCAACAACTCCTACATTCAAATTTCATAAAGATGATGACGTGGATCCTGCAGATGCTGGATCTGCATGCAGGAGCTGAACAATAAAGAGATGGAGAGAATTATCATCAATGCACCTAATACCAACAACTACCTTAGTTGTCATCTCAACCTATCTGTATTTTCATTATATTTGTGTCATGTTGTCAGTCTGCTATTATGTCGTTGTGCTCCTTGGTGTGCAAAATGAGTTATCATATAATCTGCTATTGAAAGAATTGATTTGATTGTCCATTGGTTACTCTTTAGATTATGGTGTCTTCATTATTTGAAGAAAAAGCTATATTGTAAGCAATAAAACATGGAAAAGATATGATGTTTAAAAGAATACACCCTCTGTCCCATTGAAAGTATTGTTTTTGACTTTTAGACTTTTTGTTTGACTGTTCAAAATTTTTATATGAATATTATTTATTTTGTTATGACATTCAAAGACGAATGGTCAAACAAGAAGTCTAAAGGACTAAAACGACACTTTTAACGAGACCGAGGGAGTATGATGCATGGATACTTAGATCTAACATGGAAAGTTAAAATCCTCAGCGTGTCAAAGATAAGCCACTACATCAGGATGAGTTTACAAGTCAAGTGTGTTGGAGCAGATAACTTGAACTTATTTGAATTTATACTTTACCTTTTTACATTTTCTTCTATTTTAATGGTCTTCACTCTGAAGTTAATTAACTATTTTGCATCCATAAATTATAGTCAAATGAAACTTATGTGCCATAAGGTGCACACCACGAATTAGTTGGTAGCATAAAGTTGCTGCTTGTACATGTGGATTTGTTGATGAGGATACGATTACAATACCGACAATAATATTGTTGGTGCAAAACATGGCCACACAACAAAGTGCTATAACGCGCGGTTGCATATCGATGAGGTTGCAATTAGCTCATGAAAACTGACCATCTGCTGGACCATCTGGTATCTTCAGATTTGCTAGAAAACCTACAATCATGGGCTTGAGAGGGATCCTATCATGTTTGGTGCATTTAGGTTGTTGTATGGTTAGCAAGGCTACCACTACTACAGAATTGTTTTGTACATGCGGTTCCTGATGGTTTAGAGGAGCATTTTTTCCAACCGTCCCTACCAAACCGTCTCTACAAATCACCGATTTATAGGGGCGGCTGATGATTCGTAGGGCGGTTGGATATAGAGCTGCCTCTACAAATTCATTTCCAAAAATTCTCAAATCTAGGGCAAAAATTAGAAAAATTCTTAAAAATTGAATTTCAAATGATATTTTGAAATATCAAATGATTTTAAATGGAAAAGTTGTAAACAAAAAGTTCTATAACTCTTTGAGATCTACAATTTTTATTTTAGTCATTTCTCTATCCAAGGTCATTCGAAAAATTTAAATTTTAGTATTTAATTTTTAATATTCTGCATCTATTTGTAGTGGCGGCTAATAATACCAGCCGCCCCTACAAATGGATCTGTAGGAGTGACTCATTTAAGAACCATTTGTAGCGGCGTCTTAATATAGATCCCTTAATAAAAAGAAAATGTTGCTTCAAATCGTTTCTGTAGTAGTGTACTTAGAATGCCTCAAATCATTATAGGTGCATCAATTGGAAGGGAATAAAAATCAAGTCTTAATTTTTCGGTGGGAAGCTATTCTACCACATATAAACCTAGAAAGAATAGTATGGCAAGAAAATAAAAACAACACATGATAATCTCATGAAATGTGAGATAGTATGGTCTTTCTCATGATGATGATCTCCATTGTCAAGTTTCCGGTCCTTTGAGACATCATGCTTGAGTGCTTCTTTATCAAAAAGTTTTAATAGCTAGTAAAATAATTACATGAATGCATCAATCATCACAAAGTTGACACACATTCGTTATGTGTTGAATGAACAATCCCAACCCAGTTGTGATTAATGTGACATGCAGGCCACCAAAAAATACAGACATGAATCACATACACTTGGGCTATATTATTTCCTGCAAAATAAGTTAATAGGAGAACCAGATACAACCATGTGATGTGAAATATGTTACCCTAACAATCTATATGTTGTACGCATATGATGGTTATTGAGCGGGGGCTTGAGTGGGTCCACGCTAGTGGGTCCCAAGGCAGCGCCCTAACACCTATCAGAATTCCATCAATCACATCTATGAAATCGATATAAAAATCTCATTGGATTGATAAAATGAAGGTCATTATTGACAAATCAAATGCGTCTATTTTCATTATTAGTTACATTGACCATCTCGTGAGGTTCTCAAAAAGGTTATAGGAGACACAACCTCAATATGTCATTCCTTCCTCACACGTAGTTGCATGCACTATTAGCCCCAATGACAATTTGGGCAAATTGTACTTTGTTGACTACAGGGGAAAGTTCTTTGACCCAAACCTCATCTGATGCATGCCGTGCTTCAACAACAATAATAATAGGCCCAAACTATTACTACAATTATCAACCATGTGGATCAATCTAGATAAAAACTATACATGAATGCCTCTTATACCACTATATAGGTACGAGTATGCTATGCAGAAACAAAAATAAATCTACCACATTTATCCAAGATACCATCTCAATAGATGATCACGATAGCTACACTAGGTGCATAGCATAGTGTAGAGGAAGATGGAAGAACAGTTGGAGCAGACCAATCCAACTTCTGCACGTCGATGTAGCGGAAGTGTGTATATGTCCTCACGCACTGGTAGCAGCCACATGTCCACCAGCCTTGTTGGTCCACCTCGTGTTCATCGCAATCAACACGACAACCAAGAATAGTAGTGTCTCTACGGTATCTGCACTCGGTATGAGACTCCATGTGCCAATGTGCTAGCGCCGCATGCATGGCAAGTTAGAGAGTGTAGGTTGTGATGACTAGGGTATGGAAGGCCTGAACTGTATCTAGCCCACAACGTCGCCCCCTCTACTCTGGTGGATCGATATCCTATGTTGGCCATGGATACGGAACTGGTCCATAGCATGTATCACTTTTACAAGGTGCTTTCACTGTCAGTTATGTGAGAATCTAGGGTGATACATATCACCGCAGGTTCATAGTCTGAGGGGTCGCATAAGGGTGACTTACCGGCAGTGACAAAGATTTCATAGCCAATTCAACGTATGATCCGGTGGTGAACACAATGCTCGTCTTCGCCGTCGCATCATACGCTGAACCAACTGTGCAACATTTAGCACCACTGACTAATCATCCAATGCGTGATGCACGTATATACAAACTGTCTGAAATATAAGCTTCACTGTCGGTTTGAAGATGGAAGGATGCACCACCTGTCATAACCGGCGGTGGAACAAGCTAGGATCATTGATTCGCTATAAGATCTGGCCGTGAAAATCACAATGATTTGAAACACCACATCGTTCGTCAAGCCGGTGGTGATCAAAAGATTCACCACCGATTTGTTCGAATACTGAATCCACATGCTGCGATCTGGCGGTGAAAACAAATATCACCATCGGTCCTCCATTTAATCAGGTGGATGCAAATGGCTTGAAGAAAACCCCATTTCCCTCCTCTTCTTCACTAACTCAACTTCTTTAGTCGTGACTCTCCCACCAGTTTTGGTGACCGTTTGCTCGTGAAGGCTCTCAGTTTTCAAAGTATGTTCTAAGGTTGGTAACTAATTAACAACCCTTTTTGTAGCTAGCACAGTTTTTTTGTTGTTAATTGTGACTGAAAATCATCCTTCTTCCTTTTAGAGTGCTTCTTGGTTCTGGAGGTGGCTTCTGGATCTTGATTGCTGCGCACACACCAAACTAACCTATGGTCAGTATGTATCCTATAGTTTAAGTGTATTAAATTGAATGAAAACATTATTTAGTAGACCTATGTCACAAAAGTTATGTTAGTCGCAGATGGATCATGGATGGAAGTACTTGGAAACTATTCCTGCCACGTTCCTGGAAGTCATTAACTCTTTTGTGAAGGCTGCCATGGTGTATGTGCCAAATAATGTATATAGTAAAGGATACAAACACTGACCATGTGTTGTTTGCAAAAATGAAAAGTAGTTTAAGAACATCGAGCAGATACAATTTCATCTGCTAAGTAGGGGTTTCATGAAAAACTATAAGATTTGGAACAAGAACAAGCATGACAAGCAAGATATGAACTTACCTGAGAAAGTCTCTTGAGATATGTTCCGCTGACCCTTGTGGGAGACAGGGAATGAAACCATCTAGGAAACTGAGCATCATACCTATGACCAGGAAACTGTGCAGAAAATCATCAATGAAATAGGCCATGACACTTCGGTGGATAATGAAGTGGTGGATGCTCTAGACAAGATGATACGTGATGGTGAGCTAGAGTTCCTTGATGCAAGAAATTTGAAGAAGTTCGAGCAAATGAGAAAGGATGCAAGAACACCGTTGTAGTCTAGTTCTACCATGACCAAGTTGGAAGCTGACATTTTTGTTATTTGAGTTGAGATCAAGAAATGGTCTGTCCGACTAAGGATCCGATGATTTGCTAACTCATTTGGGGAAGATTATTCCATGACCAAATGAGTTGTCAGAGAACATATATAAGGTAAAGCAAATGTTATGTCCAATAGGGCTAGAAGTACAAAAAATTCATGCATGCATCAATGATTGCATATTGCACCACAACAAATATCAGAGTTAGATGGATGTCTAGTGTGCTATGCCTCTTGTCTAAGGCGATGATATATAGGAACAAAAGACCCACCAAGAAGGTTGTGTTGTATTTCCCAATAATTTCACGCATGAAGAGATTATCTGCAGATGAAAATACATCAAAGCGGATGTGGTGGCATGCCCAATAATGCTTGAATGATGGAAAGCTTAGACATCCAGCCAATACAAGAAGTCATTTTCAAGGCAAATAAGGAACATAAGGTTTGGGTTGAGTACAAACATGATGAATCCTTTCAAGATGCCTAGCAGCAAACACAACACCTGGCACATGACTCTGTGTGCATATACAAACTTCTGCCTTGGTTGTGTATGAAGTGCACCTACATTATGATGTCATTTGATCCAAGGGTCATAGCAACCTGTCAATGATATTGATGTGTACCTAGAACCGTTGGTGGACGATCTAATGGAACTATGGTCAAAAGGGGTCAAGGTGTGGGATGAGTACAAGTGAGAACACTTCACTCTGAGTGCGTTTCTGTTCATAAGGATACAAAGGATGTGTGGTTTGCTTTGAGGACACTGATGCTAAAATGGCTGAGCAAAAGTAGGAAGATGGTGTATATGGGTGAGTGTCGGTTCCTACCCATGAGTCATCTATATTGCAAGAACAAGAAATCCTTTGATGACATAGTTGATGATCGCCTAGTTTCTTGGCTTCTAAATGGGAGGTAGATCTTAAAAATAGTGAAAAACATAGAATCATCTTTAGAAAGGGCGAATGAAGCATATTGGTATCAAAAGACTATTTTCAAAAAGAAATCAGTATTCTAGAAACTGCCTTATTGGAAGTTCATGATTGTTCGCCATACACTTGATATGCAGATTACTAAAAACATGGTCAAATGCACGTTCGACACGTTATGTACGCAAAGAACAAGGGAAAGATTCCCTTGAAACTTATATGGATCTACAAAAATATAAATGTCAGGTCAGAGCTATATCTCATAATAATTCAACTTGATGGGACAAAGAAACTTCTAGGAGTCTCAAGGACCTTGGGCACAAAGGAGGAAGATAAGCTCTTAAGATTCTTTCATGAACTCAAAGTGCCTACTCAAACATCAGGAGGCTGGCGAACATGAAAGATCTGAAATTCAACATGAGCTGCATGAAGGTGGACGATTGCCATGTTATCATGACATAGGTATTTTCAGTTGCAATTAGGTGTGTCCTACCGGTGAAGGTGCATGACCCAATCATAAAGCTGTGCTCATTCTTCAATGCAATCTCACACAAGGTCATAGGTACACTTGACAAAGACTTGATCCATATTGTGAATAGGTTGGAGATGCATTTGCCCACCAACATATTTGCTTTGTGTGTACATTTCCTAGTGCATCTCTTTCACCAAATAAAATCACTTGGTCCTATGTACATCTCCTAATTGTCTTATTGTTTGTTTGATCCTTCATTTTTTTCCATAGTGACTTTGATGTTCTTCACCATGTTATACATGTATTGCTTATTGTGGTTCTCTGGAGCAAGTTCTATTCAATTTTTATTTCCAATTAAGTATTTCAGCATTCTCTTGCTTCAATACCTATGTCCTTCCACTAAGAAGCTTCCGGTGCTGCATGTAACTATCTTTCTGGATCCTTCTAGGAAATGAGTTGCAGTGTCGATCAAGCATTATGAGCATCCTGTGAAGCCTTTGATCTATCCAGATAGGGAAAATTGTGCTAGTAGTAATTGATAGTAACAAATATAATGGCTTTGCATTTGAAGATACCCTTCGTAAGCTCATCCCATATATCGACTCCATATAGTGTCTCCATTTCTTGCAGCAAAGGCAAGAGAAAATATCCATGTCGATACCTATTTATTTTGGGCCTGATTTTAAAATTCTTAGCTACAAGTGTTTTCTTTTCAAACACAACCATGTAGGGAGGTTGTAAATCATCATGATAACTGGCCATGTGCTTAGTGTGCTAGTCCTGTCACCAAATGGCTTCAACCAGTGCTCAATGCGAACCTTACATTTCTCGTATCCTCATGAAATTCTATATATTTGGTATCGAAGTCCTTCCACCATTGTACATCAAATAGGTGACATCGCACTTTGTCATCCTTCTTGTGCTTATTAAAAGCCCACCAGTGTGTGAGCTATGAGTCCCTAGGGTTTGAGAACAAATGCTTCAAGCGCTAGATCGGTGATATGTACCATAACTAAGGCGGGGATTCTTCTTGGGTCACTACCATCTATTGCTAAGGTAGTATTTTCCTCATGATGCTAAGAAGCACATTTTTTACAACTCATCTTCCTCATTGTAGGAAGCAATAGCTCACTGCAGCTCGGACCAACCATATTTAGCCTCCCGCATCAGCACAAGTCAAGCACAAATTGTGGCAAAGACGACCACCTCTGATCAGAACCCTTTGATTTCTCATACAAACGTTCTTTCCTCGCCTTCTTCAAGGTCTCCATATTATACAACTTTTTCGCAATCTTCAATAAGAGAACCAGAGGTAACATGGTGGTGGTTTGCAAGCTATAGTGCTCATCACCCTAGTTACAATCGGTTTTTATGTCATCCGCATCTATTAGAAATTAGAACCATCTTTAAAAAAGATTTCTGTAGTAGTGTGGTGCCTATAGAACACCATTATTCATTTTGCCTCAGTTTATTTTTATATTTCACAATATATAATCCTTCAGTTTAAAGCTTTATTTCTAAACTTAGCCACACTTAAATTCGCATACAATTGGCATTCAGCTTTATGTTTATTTTAATCGTGTTGAACACCAAGACCAATTTCTTTACTCATGCAGGACCATGATTGCAGTTGTTAGGTGCTGGTTTGCAATGCCTAGCTTTTTTAAATAATAAAATTTTGGTTTTTTCTTGTTACTCTCACTACTAGAGCAAATTTTACCGAAGCGGGCAAAATCGATTAAACGAGGCGGTTTTCGCAACCACCTCGGAGCAAAAGTCACGGTAAATGAAACCTTAACGGAGGCGGTTTGAATGCCCGCCTCGGTAACTCAAATGAAAAAACAAAAAAGCCCGTACCTTGACCCAGCCCCAACTGGGCCTAGATCTAGGCCTCGCGCCACCACCGCCGGATCCACGCCGCTCGTCTTCGCCGCCGGGGACGAGGTGGGGGCCGGATCCATCGCCGGGGAAGCGGTGAGCTCTGTATCTGCCTCCGGGGACAAGGTGGGGGGCCGGATCTACCGCCAGGGATGAGGTGGCGGCCGGATTCTCCACTGGGGACGAGGTGGGGGCGGATCCGCCTCCGGGGGTGAGGTGGGGTCTGGATCCGCCTCCAGGGACGAGGTGGGGGCTAGATCGGCCGCTGGGGAAGAGGTGAGGGTCAGATCCGCCGCCGGGGATGAGGTGGGGACCGGATCCGCCGTTGGAGAAGAGGTGAGGGTCGGATCCATCGTCGGGGACGAGGTGGGGGCCGAATCCGCCATCGAGGACGAGGTGGCATCCCAGATCCGCCCCTGGGGATGAGGGGGCCTACGCTCGCTGCTGTTTTGGAACCGCGCCGCCTTGGTGGGAAGGAGAGGGAGGTGGTGCACTGGCGTGGCGAGGAGAGGGGCGCCAGCGTGGTTGAGGGAGAGGGAGGAGGAGCCGATGAGAGAGAAATGAGTGAAAGGGACGGTGTGGGAGAGGGGCCGCGGTGCGTCTGGTGAGGGAATGAAACACTAAGTGGCTATGTGCGGTATATATACACTGAGCATGCTATCGAGGGGCCGAGATTGGCTGTTTGTCTCCGAGATGGCCACTATTTCCGAGGCGGGGCTACAGTGTGCCCGCTAGTTTAAGGTACACCGCCTTGGGTAATTGATTTTGCGAGATGGTTGTTGTAACCGCCCTCGGTTAATAAAAAAATGACAGTCTCGGTTAATCCTAGGCATTAACCGAGACAGTTGAAATTCTTGCCTGCCTCTGAGGCCTATTTCAAAACGCCTTGCAAAAGATTTTTTTGTAGTAGTGTCCTTTAGTAAAATATAATCTATATTTTAGGCTTAAAAACACAATATTCCATGGTACTCCCCCCAAACATGAATTTACCGATTAACTCATTGTGCCTAACTTGAGTGCATCAGTGGGCGTTCCCAATGCTTGATATAGTATTGGCTGTTCATGTCGGTTCAAAGTGTGACAGGGGCAATTTGCATCCTAATTGTGAGGACATGAAGTTTTTGTGCACCACAAGCCTCCAACATATTATCATAATTTAACCTTGCTAATGTATGGATTGCATGCTAGTGATGCTAGTGCTAAAATCTCATAGAGAGGATGTGTGAGGATGTTCTTCTCAAGGATTAGACCAAGGTCACATATTCAGGTTTGAATATTTACACCCATTGTTAAACAACACATTTCGTTAACCATTTAGGTTTCTTGTCATCGAGATGGAACCAAGAAAATACTCATGTTATGATTACCTGAACAGACCATTATTTGATGCTTGAAATTTGTAGTTCATCAAGGAAATGGCAACAGACACCGGCAGTAAACATTTGTATGAAGTGGCTGCATGTAAATGAGAAGCTCATGTCATGTAAGCCACACAAATTGAGTAAAACAGAAAGTTGGGCTCTCAGAACAAGAAGCATCATTTTTCTGTTTCAAGAAAGAGACTTGAATTTTGCTCTTTGAAATCCTCAAACAAAAGCATTTTTTCTAGCAGACAAGTTTTTCTAATAAAAAAGCATTGTTTCCTTTGACAACACAAGACAATAATAACTAAGCTAGCTTCCCTACCTCCGCCTCCGGTCCCAAAAAAAGAACAAAAGTTGGCCAAAAACAAGTCATCCTCTTGTCCACAAATAAACAATGGTACAGGCAATTTCTAATAAAAACTATGTTGAAACTCTTGGCTGATTAGAAGTAGAGAATGATGTTATTAGAAACACCCACATGATATAAAGCAACTCTTATTTCAAAAACAAGATTAACCAATACAGAAGGAAGTGAACAGGCAACCAGCTCAGTGTCAATATTTTCAGGGCTTAAGAAGCAACAAGGCTCCAGAAGACAAAGGAGCAGAAATTAAGGACTGAAGGGAGTAACTGAAAACAGCGAGTAAAAGTAACTGCAGCAAGAAAATTATGTGCACCTTTCTCCTTAAACTACAAAAAGGCACCATATTAAAGAAAGCAGAATTCTATAAGATGAGATCTGGCTGAACAAATCCATGTGAACCTCCTTTTCAAAAGTATCAACTGCTTCCGGAAAACCTGAATAGCAACTGAAGAAACTGATGACGTTATTAGGGGCAGCCACAAGTAATGAAAGGTGCCGTGGTTTTTCTTTTCATACAAAATATATACTTCAAGCAAGGTAATGCTTATGAAGAGCCATTTGGCCTATAAATAGGACTAACCAATCCTACAATTGCTGCAAAGCAACAAACCAACATTCAAAAGAATACTAGTTTCTGGTCACTTAGTACATGGATATGGCACAAGATGGTACATCCAAGAAGGTCTCGTCACTGCTTGACAAGAAAGGTGCTGCCAATGAAGAGCTAACTGCAACAAGGAAAGAAGCAGAGGAAACCAACTCTTCGGTAAGTGGCATCGCTGAAACGGTCCTTGATGCGATATATTTACATAATTTGCATTCCATTTTGTAAGTAGCATTGATGTGTTAAGTCAAAATGGATGAGATAACAAACCTCATCTATACTATTTCCAGCATGGGTTCAAGAAAATCTAGGCAGTTTACTTGATTGATATGGTTTTGTTCATTGACAGGTGGACAAGATGGGAAGATTGGTTTCTCAAGAACCGAGGGAGGAGTATAGGTCACAAAATAGGATGACACTGGCCAGCAAGGTGACTGCAAAAATTAAGAAGGTGACCTGCAAGGTGGCCAACAAGGTCGGCATTCAAACATTTGATCCTAGTTCCACAGAGTATTGTTGTCATATAGGATATGTCATGTAACAAGTTATGCCACCCCTTGATCTGCCATATTTGCAGATTCTGGGGAAAGCTAGCTCAGGAAGAAGAGAACTACACGGTATGCGATCGTAGGAGCTGCACTCAAATTTCATAAAGATGATGATGTGTATCCAGCAGATGCTGGACTGCAGCAGCTGCACAACAAAGAGATGTAGAGATTTATCATGAATGCACCTCATGCCGACAGCTACCTTAGTTATCTATTAATTTGCAAGTACCTATTGTCATCTCAAGCTATCTGTCTTTACCTTATATTGTGTCATCATGTCGGTTCCACTATTATGATGTACTCCTTGGTGCAAAATGAGTTATCACATAATCTCCTACTGAAAGAATTGATTGTCCATTCGTTACTCTTTTGATGATGGTGTCTTTACTATTTGAAGAAAAAATATATATGTAAGCAACAAAACATTGAAAATATATGATGTTTAAAAGAATATGATGCTTAGATCTAACATGGACAGGGGAAAATCCTCATTATGAGTAAGAAAAGTCACTATAGTAGGAAGGGTTTAGAAGTCAAGTGTGTTCAAACAGATAACTTGAACTTCCTTTGAATTTTATACTTTCCTTTTTTGCATTTTATACAATTTATATGGTTCCATATGAGGAAGTGAATTTCACTCTGAAGTTAATTAACTGTGCCACATCAACAAATTATAGTCAACTAAACTTGTGTGTTATGAGATGCACAGCACTGATATATTAGTTGATAGCATAAGGTTGCTGCTTGTATGTTTGGACTTGTAGATGACGATACAATTACAATGCAAAGAATAATAAATGTTGGCGCAAAACATGGCCACACACCAAAGTGCTCGGAAATGCAGATCACAGGTCGCTCAGCTCGCAACGAGCTCATGAAAACTGGACCACCTATTATGCAATACTGGACCATATGGTATCTTCGGATTTGCCACAAAACCTACCATCATCAGCATGGGAGAGACTGTGTCAGGGCTGGTGCACTTAGGGTTGTTGTAATAAGGTCAGGAAGGCTCCTTAGAACGCCTCAAATCCTTATAGGTGCAGTAATTGGAAGAGCACAAAAATAAAGTTTTAATTTTTCTAAGGGAAACTATTCTACCACATATAAACCATGAAAGAATAATAGTATGACATGAAAATAGAAACATCAGCATAAATTGATCTAGATCTAAAAACTTGTACATTCATGGAGAAAGTAAAATATCGACAAAGTAACTAGAGATTTATATGATCCTACTACATACAAGTTAGTTGGGCAAAAAATAGGTCTAAATTGCTAACAATGCCTCTCTAGATGAGAACAAAAATTTGTGAAAGAAATATAAAAGTAATCTTTGAAAAGACTCTAGAGGTGGCTTAAACTTACCTCTTAAACCCAACTCCTTCAGAGAATCAAAGGGCAAAACCTCCCCACTCTAATTTTGCAATTTCTTGCCTCCAAGTGAACTCAACAATGACATGAATAGCTACAGTCATGCATGACCTGCTACAGTCAAGAGGAGGAAGGGTATTTGTAAGGAGTTCTTTTTAGGATTGGTTGACTAAGACACAGTTCTCTTAACAACATGGGCCCTAAAAATCTTGTTTCTCTAGAGGCGGTTTGCTTAAGACGACCACCCCTGGAAATCCTATTTTCAGGGTCGGTTCTCTTATGGCGATTGCCCCTAAAATGGAGACATCTCTAGGGGCGGTTTTCTTAATGAAACCACCCCTAAAATTTGATTTCGTGGGGCAGTTTGTGAGCTATAGTGCACCCCACCGCCCTAATCATAGGTGGTTTTTATGTCCTCCACCTCTATTAGAAATCAGAGCTATCTTTAAAATATTTTTATAGTAGTGTGGTGCCAACAGACACACCATTATTCATTTTGACTCAGTTTATTTTTTTCTGTTTTCTCAATATATATCCCTTCAGTTTAAAGCTTTAATTCTAAACTAGGCCACACTTAAATTCGCATACACTAGGCATTTTGCCTTATGGTTATTTTAATCATATTGAACACCAAGAACATTTCTTTACTCATGCAGGACCATGATTGCAGTTGTTATGTTCTGGCGGATTGCAATGCCATGTTTTGCATGTCTCGGCTTTGTTTTACATAAGACATTAAATTTTTGGTTTTCTTGAGGGAAGAGAAATACGCCTTATCTTTATTGTCATTTATTTATGTTCCAAACCTCTAATTTTGTTATATCTTGTTTTTGAATTCTATCCTGCAGGATATTTGGCAAAGATTAAGCGTGGCGAGGCTCTGCCTGAACTTACATTTAACCATCCACCTCAAATATTGACTACTTGAGGATTTTTTCGCAGACCTGCTATGCACATAGGTATATATATTGCCACTGTTCGGTGCTAATTGACCGTCAGCTCTAGGCAATTAACTATGTGTAGCTGAGATGTGATCAATTAACTCCACACCCATGATATTTAAGTTGTTAATTAAATTTGCAGGAATAATGCAATCTCATCTAAGAATTTTAGTAGCACTAGTAGGATTAAAAAAAAGTTAATCATGAACGCTGCCCCCCAACCTGAACCCCGCACATGCTGGCAAGAAAGCATTATTGCTGTCGCACGACACAGGAGGTGCATGGTGCACAAAGCTCAGCCTTTGCTGGCCTGCATGATGTTCCTAGAAATTAAGGCGCCAAGGATTAAAATTTAAAGCTAACTGGGCATGTAGGGCGTGGAACAACGCGACTCCAGCACAAACAGGGCGTGAGTGGCTGTTAGCTTAGCATGACCATGCATAGAGAGTGCAGCTAACTGCACAATGCATGGAGGAGACTTCAGCGCAGACGAGGAGGGAATCGATGAATAAGCTGCACAAACCACATAGTCCCACATCGCGAATGCGACATGTGGCCTGGGGTACAACCCTACCCCGTGTTGATTCTGTTTTTCTGCTAGACGCTATATATTGAACAAATTAATATCTATGATGGTAAAATGTCTCTTCACCAGACAACGGATTAGACGGTTAGGGAGCCCTCAAACTGGGAGGCAACAGCAGACCAATGCTGTAGATCAAGAACCTCAAATGCACACTGTGAGGTGTTACACAGTACGTCATCTATCTATGCACAAAGATTCATCTAGCTAGCCAACCGGACTCATGGCGTAATTGATCGTCTGTAGCTTCAGGGCATCATCCTGCTGCCTGCTGATGACCCTTGGTGACATCTATGTGCGTCTCTTTACTTGTAGTTTGAGTTTATCTTCCCTAAACGTATTACACTTAAACTATGATATGCACTGATCGAATGGTATCTTCTAATCATATCACTTAGTTTATAGGGAAAGATGCAAAACTGTGATCCGAGATCATGATAACTAGACCACTAGTAGGTGGAAATAATAGCAATTTAGGACGCATAAATTAATTCCGACAATGAGGAAAAGAAAACAACATGTATCGTAGTGTATAATCTACCGCTAACAGTTTGATCCAAACATAGTCAGGGCTATGTAGCAGTAATAATGTGAAGAATGAAAAGAAAAAACAGAGCGATTGCAGACATCCTTACAGTGGGTTATCGGCGCTAGACCCTAGCGCAAAAGTAGACGAAGTAGACCGTCGATGGAGATCGGTGAAGTCGGCGTGGAGGGAAGAAGACGTCCAGCGAGCAGTCGCGACAGCGCTTCCCAAAAACCTTATACGTCTCTTACGCCGTGCAGGGACGCGAGGAGACGAGGGCTTCGGAGATCTGCTCTCCCGGCACCGATGGCACGTCGGCGGCGGGATGGGGTCGACAGCGGCAGCGCAACACTAGGGCAAAGGAGGAGGAGAAATGTAGTATATTTGAGGACGACCTCATATACACACGCCGCGGCCGCAACTATAGAAAGAAACAGCCGCGTAATCACAATATTAAGGCGATTGAACCTTCCATTTGTGTACCAGTCAATCACCATTAATACGAGAATAATTGCTTGCCAAAATAAGCCAGCGCAATTTTTGCCATGCATGCAAAATATCGAGTGGCAAAAGAAAGTCGCGCACCCTCGAGGCCTCGGTCGGACCATTCACGCGCATGTCGTGCGCCCTGCGCGAGGCCCTCGCCTCGCCCGGCCCGGCCCGGAGAGGCGAGGCGAGGCGAGCGAGCGCGCGCGTGGGTTTCTTCCTTTTCCTCCCCCAATAGCTTCAACTAGTTGGAGATAGCTCAATTATATAAGTTGGCCTCACTCCTTCTAGAGTAGTAATGTGGAACTATTCCCCACCATACTGTGTATGTGTGAGTGAGCCTTTGAGATTTATTTGGAATATTTATTTGAGCCAAGCCCAAATCTTCTAACAATCCCCCACGAGATCCCAGATGCATTCTTAATCCTCCCTGTACTAAAGTACTATTAATATACCAGCTATTCAGTGGAGACCGGTTAAGGTTGAACATCCACATAGAGCGACAAGCTAGACTCATCCACAACTGTACAATGGACTAGCCTTGAATTGGCAGTTTGGTGTGAACAAGCTTCACTTGACATCTTGACTGATACTAGGCTGCCATATGCCTACCCCGCGAGTGGAGCATATAAGTCATACTCCTATCTCACTTCATGAGCTTCTTAGAGAGTTCCCAATTCTCACAAACTGCGACTAACAGTTAGGCTCGTGTGTTCTTACAAAGATACTCTGTAGGACAGTATCTCGCTATAAAGTCTCAGAACATATTAAGACAAAGTCAACCTTCCTTACAGAAATGAGAGTACTGCATCTCCAACAAAGTGGGTTAAGGAAAAATGTAAAATCCCATCAACCAACAACTTGTTTTCCCAGGTCCTAATTCACGGGATCTCCGATCACATAGGTTGGGTTACTGCTGAGGTTAACTCACATGGGTCTCAGTCCCATCTCCTTTGATGCATTATCAATCACAGTACATGATAGTCTCTTGTTAAAGGGATCTGTCAGGTTCTTAGCTGTCTGGATGTAGTCCACAGCTATTACTCCGGAGCTTTTCAATTTCCTGACAGACTCAGTCTACGCTTCACATGTTTGTTGGACTTCATATTATCGTGACTATTTTTCCTCACCTTCGTAATAACTGTTTGGTTATCACAATTTATGAGAATAGCAGGAATTGGTTTTTCAACCACAGTTAAGTCCAGAGAGAGTTCTCTTAACCATTCAACTTCAATAGAAGCTATGTCCAGAGCTGCGAGCTCTGCCTCCATGTTGATTTTTTAAGTATTGTCTGCTTACAAGATCTCCAAGAGAAAGCCACCTTCTAAAGTGAAATATATATCCACTAGTGGCCTTTAGCTCATCAGCATCTGTAATCAATTTGAGTCACTATATCCTTCAAGTACACCTGGGTACCCTAAATAGTGAATCTCATAACTCATTGTACCCTTTAGATAGCGCTTACTCGATCAATACCGTGCCAATGATCATCTCTTGGACTAGATGTGAATCTACTCAACTTGCATACAATAAATGAGAGGTCAGGGCAGGTTACACTAGCTAGATACATCAGCGAGCCAATAATCTGGGAGTATCTCATTGATCCTTTCCTAGCCTCCGATTCTTCCGAAGTATTAGACTAGGATCATAGGGTGTGGAGAAGGTTTGCTATCCATATAGCCAAAAGTGGCTCAAAACCTTTCCACACAATGAGACTGCAAAAGAGTAATCCCATTCTCGCCCTTATTAAGTTTAATATTAGGATCAAATCAACTTCCTCCAAATCCTTGATGTCAAAGTTTGGGATAAGAATGATTTTACATCATTAATCTCATCAATGCTTGTCCCAAAATCAGTATGTCGTCAACAATAAACACAAGATTACTCATTTGCCCCCACCATGCGGTAATACACCAAAGTATCGGTTTCATTACAACAAACCCAACAGAGGTTAAAGTATTATCGAACTTCTCATGCCACTGTTTGGGTGTCTACTTTAGACCATACAAGGATTTGAGTAACCTGCATAGCTTGCCCTCTTGTCCTTGTGCTATAAATCCATCAGGCTGATCCATATAAATTTCTTCCTCCAGCTCTCCATTAAGAAAAGCCGTCTTCACATCCATTTGATGCACAAGAAGACCATGGGAAGTAGCCAAGGATAATAACACCCCGGATTGTAGTTAGTCTGGCAACAGGTGAGTAGGTATCAAAGAAATCCTCGTCTTGCTTTTGTGTGTAAGCTTTAGGCACAAGCCTCACCTTGTACTTTTCAATAGTACCATCAGGCCTAAGCTTCTTCTTAAATACTCATCTGCAGCCAACTGGCTTACAACCCACTAGTCTATCTGTCACTTCCCATGTACATTTGCCATGATGGAGTCCATTTCGCTACGGACTGCATTCTTCCAATATTCTGCATCAGGTATGCATATGCCTTTGCAATGGTCATGGGTGTATCATCCACGAGGTGGACAGTGAAGTCTTCACCAAAGGATTTTGCAACCCTTTGTCTCTTACTCCTTCTAGGAGCTACAACACTGTCATCCTCTTCATTACCACAGTGGGTTTATAATTGGTTCAATTATGGGTATGGGTTCAGTGGTAAATTTATTTGATGAACCAGGCAAAGAAAGCATCTTTCATCGGGAATATATTCTCAAAGAAAGTAACATCCCGTGACTCCATAAGTGTATCAACTAAAATATCAGGCGTCTCTGATTTTATCACTAATACATCGTGTTGTGGTGCGCATATCCTAAAAGAACACATCAACTATCTTAGGTCTGAGCTTTCGCTTCTTATTAATTGGTACGCTAACCATTGCCAACAACCCCACGTATGCAAGTAATATAGTGAAGGTTTTCTTCCTTTCCATCCTTCGTACGGAGTCACATCACTAGTTTTAGTGGAAACTCTGTTTAGAACATGACATGTTATCAAAACAGCCTCCCCCCACCATGCCTTTACCATACCGGACGTTCCTAACATGGCATTCACCAAGTCCATTAGCGTATGGTTCTTTCTTTCGGCAACCCCGTTAGATTGAATCGAATATGGAGGTGTCCGTTCATGAAATTTTCCATTCTCCGAACAGAAAAGATCAAACTCATTAGAAAAATATTCACCACCACGATCATACCTAACACGTTTTATTTTCTTTTCTAATTGATTTTCCACCTTAGCTTTATAAGTCTTAAAGCATTCTAACGCCTCATCTTTAGTTTTTAGAAGAAACACATAACAATATTTTGTTGCATCACCAATTAAAGTCATAAAGTATCTTTTTCTCCCTTTGTCAACACACCATTCATCTCACAGATATCAGAATGTATGAGCTCTAATAATGTCGTGCGCCTTTCGTCTACAGCCTTGTATGGCTTACGAGGTTGCTTTGCTTGCATGCACGCTTGACATTTAGAGCCTTTGACACAGTCAAAAAATTTAGAATTAAATTCATACTGGAATGGACGCGTCACACAACCAAAATTAATGGACACAAACGTGAATGCCATACATCAGCCACCGAATTGTTCGAATCAACACATATGGTTTACCACTTTATTACAAAATTCAGAGTCAGAGAGTGAAAAGCGGAACAAGCCTCCGCTGTCATAGCCTTTGCAATGAATTGGCCGTACCTCGCGATGACTACTTTATTTGATCAAATACCAGCTTGAATCCATCTCGACACAAGAGGGATCCACTAACGAGGTTCTTCTTTATTGAGGGGGCATGCTGCACGTTTTGAGCCGCACGATCTTTCCTGAAGTGAACTTCAGATCGACCGAACCAACACCAAGAACAGTAGCATGCCAGCCATCCCCATCATGATGGTTGAACCTCGTGGGATCTGGTAAGATGAAAACATAGAGATATCAGTACAAACATGAATATGTGCGAACACAAGGTTGATATGTGCCCTTGTTTGGCCCATTGTGATGAGTGGATTGATCAATAGGCTCACGGGTAGGCGTGTAGTGGGCAACATGTCTCTGGCTGTGTTGTTGTGCAGGTGTGGAGCGCGGAGGCAATGGTCGATGGCGAGGTGAAGGTCAAGTAGAGAGTGCCGTGCCGATGGACGGGAGTGGCAAAGGGTGGACGTGAGGCTTCGACTGACGGACCAGAGAGCTAGAGGAACAGTTGCGGTAGCTGACACTTGGCGGCGACAAGCAAGAATACATGGGATGTGCGACTACATCGGCCAAGTGGAGACAGAAGACGATGGTGTCGTGGCACCTGGCGGAGGCCGGACACGGGCTTGCATGGGGCAAGTGCCGTTGGTCAAGTCAGGAAAGGAAGGCGAAGGCGTTATGCTCGGCGGAGGCTGGACAAGCGTCGACATCGATGTTGGCGGCCGGCGTGAGACCATGTCAGTCCGCGTGGGTGTGGTAGAGCCTCGAAAAACCACCGGCGATGGTTTCTAGTTGGAGCTAAAGGACCCTCCAAACGCGGTGGGGGTGTGCCGGGTTTTGCTGACCTGGGCAAAACTACCTGGCGGCGGCCGGTTTGCGGCTGAGTTTGGGCCTCAAAAACTCAGGATGGCGGGTTGCCGGTTGGGCCTCAAAAAACCAGGTTGACGGTTCCTATGCCAAACGAGACGACGCTGGCGGCACCGCGAGGCTTGCGTCGAGGCGAAGCTAGCGCGAGTGAGAGAAGGCGCGGCGATCATGGACGACCGTGGCGGCATCGGGGAGTTGCGTTGTGGGCGAGCGACGATGAGGAGGGGCGTGACCGTCGAGGAGATCCTGACAGAGTTGGACTAGAATGCCCCTAGGGCTAGCTAGTTTGCTCTATGTATCGGGGTAGAAGGGGTATTGGTAATAGGCTATAAATAAGGGATGACACCCCTCATCCCACTTATCTCTCTCCAGTTATTCATGCCAGCAGACTTCATCTGTTAGGGTTCTCTCTCATAGCTGCTGTAGAGATCCGCAGAGACGGAAATCATTCCTCTGTGTATTTGATTTCAGGAAAGGAGACCGTAATTCCTTGTCTCCTCGTTTGGGATTTTGGCTGAAATCTTTGTGTTCGCGTTTTGCTCTTTGCGTTCTTCGTTTCCCTCTTTTGTCTTTCATGAGATCTTTTGTTTGAGGGAGATTGAAAATCTGTTTGAACAAACACTTGTGCTACATCGTGAGAGTCATCTTTCCACCGAAGGATTTTCTCTAATTCCTCACGAGCACACAGATCGAGCGGATTTCATTTAGGATCCGTTTGCTGTTTGCCTGTTCTTCACCGATTTTCTTTGATTCATCGATTTGCAATTAGGTACAAGCCATGATCTCATGAGTAGCTCACTAACTTGCTTGTGACCCCTCACACAAAGTTTGAGCCCTAGAGCTTTGATTTGAGAGATCGGGTCGATTCGGTGAACGAACTGTGCTGTTTCGGGATGACTGAACGCTGGCTACAGGGCGATCGGATGCTGACTAGTGAGTCGTCGCCGGTTGAAGGTCGCGCTGTCCAGTCACTATCTCAGAGAGCATCTGAGCTGACTGGACGCGTCCTGTGCCTTTTGACCGGACGCTGGGCTTGCCTGTTCTTAGTTTTGCTGTGGACCGAACGCTCCTGACGGGGCGCGCTCTTCTCAGAGTACGGTCCAACTCAGAGAGGTTCCAGAACAGCTTTTACAGACCGGACGCGTCCGATCCTCTCTTACCGGACGCTCTTAGAGTCCGGTCAGTGCAGTCTATGCGCGTTTTCGTCCCGCGGTTTCTTCGTCTGGCTTGCGTTTCACTTTCTGGCTTTTGTGTTGGGTTCCTTGACCGCAGTAGTGTCCCGCTATGTTCCTTGGGAGCATCCACCCTATTTCTAGGGTCGTGGACATGCTAGTGTCGGCTTGCTTTGGGGGTTTGAATTTGGGACAGTGGTCGAATATTTCTGAAAAATTTTAGGCTCCCATTTACCCCCCCTCTGGTCGCCTATTTCGGTCCTTCAATTGGTATCGGAGCGGGTTAAGGATCTCTCTACCTTAACCGGTTCCAAATCTGCGTAGGCTCCGTTCAAGCAAGGCTACAGGGCGACATGGAGCGTGGTTCAAGCAAGGCTCCGTTCTTTGATGGAATGAATTACCCCTATTGGAAGATTCAGATGCGTGCTTAACTCACAACATCGATTCTTCTGTGTGAGAGATTTGTGAGGATGCGAACTACGAGGTGCTTACGGCTCGCCTGGGTCAATTCCAGATTGATTAGCACAACATGAACGCCAAGGCCCGTAATGTGCTTTTGGCCAACATCTCTCTCCTGAGTTTGAGCGTGTCTCTGAGCTTGAGATGCTCGGGAGATCTGGGTAAAGCTTCCGAGCTATCATGAGGGGACCATTCAGGTCAAGACCAGACTCTTCGAGACATACAAGTGAGAGTACGAGAACTTCACTCAGTTGGAGGGAGAATCGATTACAGCATGTTCGCTCGTTTCCAGACGATTGTGAAGAAGATGCGTGCCAATGGGCCAACCTGCCTTATGACGATCACGAGAGGGCATCATGTTGCTATATGCCCTTGATCGGAAGGTATGGGAGGTGAAGGTGGCGACTATCATTGAGTCGCCAGGCTATGACACCCTCCGTGGACGAGCTATTCAGCAAGCTCAAGTCCACCGAGATCGACCTCCAGACCTAGGCCAAGCTGAAGAACCCATCTTCACATACCATGGCTTTGGTCTCGGGCAGGAGTGGGTCGACTCTTTCCGCTAACACTTCACCACCGTCTTTCGCTTTGTGTTCTTTGCTTTCAGTGACGGAGGAGCAGGTGGAGGTGTTAGGCGATGACGAGCTCGCACTCATCATCAGCTAGTTTTCACGGTTTCACAAAACCCGCTTGAACCGCCGGCATGGTGGTGCGAGGGATGGATGTTTCGGGTGTGGCGACCCCGACCACTTTGTCGTGAACTGCCCCAAGTGCGACAAAGTCTTCCCAGCCGGAACAACAACTCCAGGCCCATGGACAAGCATGAGTACACCGCTGGCAGAAGAAGACCAAGGGCAAGTTCGATAAGGAGGCCGTCAAGAAGGCCTACTATCAGAACACCAAGGCACAAGAGCGTGCCTTCCTCATATCGATCAACAACCTCGACGATGACTCCGATAGTCGCTCCGCTTGCTCTAGCGACGACGAGTCCGAGAGGAAGACGGAGGAACGCCTCAATGGGCTGTGCTTCTTCGCCAACTCCACCTCCAGAGGCCTCTGCACCATGGCATTGGGAGAGGAAGTGAACACGTGCTTGGGTGAGCATCATGGCGACGACGACTCTTACAATCGGAGGTATCGACCTCTTCTACCATCGACCATCTCACTCCTGAGCTTGAAACTTTGAATGCCGCTTTGCTTAGTCAGGACAAGTTGCTTAGGCGCGTAGCTACAGAGCGTAAGGAGTACAAGGAGAAGCTAGCTGTAGCCCTTAAGGACCTTGAGTCTGCGCGTTCTGAGGTGTGGGTCTGAGGAGGAGGAGTGTGTGGTGCACATGACCAACTTTGCCACCCTGCAATCCAAGTATGCCTCTTTGATAGAAGTTTATGATGAGTTAAAGTCGAGGTTAGACTTGGTGGGTGATTGCAAGGCATGTCCCACTTTGAGGAAGGAGCTGGAGGAGGTCAAGGCTAGACCTTCCTGTTGGGTGCGTGCAAGTCATGTCCAGGCTTGTGAACTGAGTTGGCAGAGAAGGATGCCAAGCTTGCCAAGTTTGAGAAGGCCAGCTCAGTTAGCACTGGTGCCGTTCGATGTGAGTGATGTGAGGGGATGGAGCTCGAGATCGCCCACTACCGGTATGCCAAGATGCAAATCGAGGAGGAAAACACATACCTTCGGTCCATCTTGAGTTGGGTGTCATGCAGCGAGCCATAGTTAGGCATGATGATCAGTCAGTTCAGGAGGGGAACTGGCGGTCCGGGAGTAGGCTTTGCTATAGGTGGGAAGGGCGCTAACTCGTTTGGTAAGATTGGTGAGTGCAGCGGAGTGAACCAAAGTGAGAAACCATCTGCTACTCCCAGCTAACCAAGACCCCCACTAAGCCATCCTTACCTACCACCCAAGATGGAGTCTTTGTTGAACCCCCGAGAGCTCCACCTCAAAAGCAAGTGTGGGTTCCTAAACCTAACCATCTCAGGAACACACTTGATACTCTACCTGACGTCTCTAGTGATCCCCTTCCGAGAGGTAAGAAGCCAGCTAGAGTGCGCAACCCTCGCAAGAGAGCGAACACAACAACCCAAGAGAGAGGTGAGGTTCCAGTGCGAGTATTGCCACCATGAGGGTCACCTAGCTGAGTTTTACTTCTGGAGGAAGAGAGACGCTCAGAGAGAGCTTGAGCTGAACAACCAGGTCATGTACCATCCTTCCCATGGTACACATGCTCCTGGTGTTCAGAGGCAGAGGGCTAGACCTAGAGGTGCACCCCCTCAGGTAGCTAGGCCCCAGGCAGCTAGACCATAGGGTGGTGGTCTTGCCTGGC
Organism: Coix lacryma-jobi var. lacryma-jobi; assembly: GCA_009763385.1. Classification (NCBI taxonomy): domain Eukaryota; kingdom Viridiplantae; phylum Streptophyta; class Magnoliopsida; order Poales; family Poaceae; genus Coix; species Coix lacryma-jobi. The sequence goes on from CM019831.1 coordinate 18,432,214, forward strand.
GTGGTTCCGGTCGTGCTCCATACGGCCGTGAGCCCCGTGTAAGAGGCTTTGCTGCACCGTCCCATAGTGGACCATGTTTTCAGCAGCGTGGAGATCGCTACCCCCAGATGGGACGAGGTTTGGTTGGAGGTTTTCCGTTCCATAACGGACCACACTTTCAGTCTTGTGGTGATCGCTATCCCCCCATGGAACGAGGATAGTTTGGTGCGTTTGCTAACACCTTTTCTGGGCCAATGACACAACACTGGTATCCTTCATAGTTTACTAACCCCAGTGTTGTGCCATTTGCTCACTCCCTGCCTTTCTATTGATGCAGGAACTAAGGTTGGAGAACATGTGGCTCATTGACTCTGGGTGTTCACACCACATGACCGGAAGTACTAGATGGTTCTCCAGCCTCGACCCCGTGCCCCACAAGGAATACATCACATTCGGGGACAATAGCAAAGGTAAGGTTGTTTCTCGTGGGTCAATTCGACTCAACGAGAATTTGTTCTCAAGGATGTTGCTTTGGTTTCGAATCTGCATTTCAATTTGCTTTCTGTTTTGCAACTCCTTGGGGACAGCTTTGAAGTGCGCTTTAAGACTGGTTTGAGCAGAGTTCTTGATTTCGGGGCGATCTTGTTTGTTGGATTGTCCCTTTTGGCCGTGTCTGTTGAGCCGATTTTTCTCGCTCTTTCGGCTCCTCTCGGTGTTTGTGGCTGGTCCTTCTTCCGATCTGTGGAAGTGGCATAGGAGGCTTGGACATTTGAACTTGACTTGCTTGCAAGGCTTAGTTCACTTGGCCTAATCTGAGGATTGCCCAAGCTAAAGTTTCAGAAGGACCTTGTTTGTCACCCTTGTCACCACGGGAAGATGGTTGCTGCTTCTCACCCACCTGTAAACCAATTGATGACTATGTGACCGGCGAGCTCTTACACATGGACACTGTTGGTCCAGCTTGGGTCTGCTCGGCGGGTGGGAAGTGGTACGTTCTCATGATCGTGGACGACTTTTCGAGGTACTCTTGGGTGTTCTTTATGGAGGGAAAGGATGAGGCTTTTTCGCATGCTCAAGATTTGATTTTGAGGTTGAAAACTGAGTTTCCACCGGATACCATTAGAGCTATACGCAGTGACAATGGTACATAATTTGATAACTCTCAGTTTGACACCTTCTGAGCTTCTTGGGTCTTGAGCATCAGTTTTCCTCTCCCTATGTCCCCAATAGAATGGTGTTGTTGAGCGCAAGAATCAGACCTTTGTTGAGATGGCCAGGACGATGCTCGATGAGTATAGGACTCCTAGGCATTTTTGGGCCAAAGCGATCAACACCGCTTGCCATGTTTCAAATACATCTTTCTTCGGGATTTCATGAAGAAGACTTCTTATGAGTTGCGATTTGGACGGGTACCCAAGGTAAGTCACTTCAAGGGTTTGGGTGCAAGTGCTTTATCCTGAAGCAAGGTAATCTTGACAAGTTCGAATCCAGCTCTGCTGATGGTATCTTTCTTGGTTATGCTTTACATCCTATAGCTTATCGTGTGCTTAACCTTGAGACTAACCGTATAGTGGAGACCTGTGAGGTCACATTCGACGAGACAATGCCTTGTGTGTCTTCTGCTTTTGAGCTTGCAGGTGAACAGGAGCTGGGAGAGACGATCTTTGTGGAGGAGGAGCAGGAGAATGCCGATTGGGGTGATCCCGAGCTGACTCCACCGGCTGCCCCTGTCGACCCTGCGATGACGACTTTGACTCACGGACCCGATCCCTCTACTTCCACCACATGGGGTCCGTTCGAGCTACCTCTCCAGTGAGCACGAGCTGCACCTGAGGGAGCGACAACATCTGGCGAGGGGGAGGCGACTTCGGCAAGGCAGGCGCCCCGAATGATGATCGGCGGTATCAACCAGCGAGTCACGCGGTCGCGCTCGTATGAGATCTCTCACTTTGCTCACTCTGCATTTGTTGCTTCTTTCGAGCCCAAGGATGTTGGACACGCACTTTCTGATCCTAATTGGGTCAATGCCATGCATGAGGAGTTAGAAAACTTTGAGCAAAACCATGTCTGGGCACTAGTTCCACCTCCACCAGATTGCCACCCTATAGGTACCAAATGGGTTTCAAGAATAAAACAGGGTGAGGATGGGATGGTAGTGAGGAACAAGGCTAGATTAGTGGCCCAAGGCTTTTGTCAAAAGGAGGGTATTGATTATGAGGAGACCTTTGCCCCTGTAGCTCGTTTAGATGCCATACAGATCCTTTTAGCTTTTGCTGCTTCAAAAGGATTCAAACTTTACCAAATGGATGTCAAGAGTGCTTTCCTAAATGTGTATATAGAGGAAGTGGTTTATGTTAGGCAACCTTCTGGTTTTGAGAGCCCCAAGTTTCCAAACCATGTGTATAAACTTCAGAAAGCTTTGTATGATTTGAAACAAGCCCCTAGAGCATGGTATGAGTGTTTGAAAACCTTTTTGCTCTCAAAGGGTTTTAAAATGGGGATGGTAGATAAAAACTTTGTTCCCCTCAAGCAAGGCAATGACACCCTTTTAGTTCAGATTTACATGGATGATATCATCTTTAGTGGCTCTTCTCATGCACTTGTTACCAAGTTTGCAGATCTTATGAGTAGGGAGTTCGAGATGAGCATGATGGGTGAGTTGACCTTCTTTCTCGGGTTGCAAATCAAGCAAACCCGGGAGGGGACATTCATGCATCAAGGCAAGTACATGAAGGGCGTCCTGAAGAAGTTCGACATGGGCGAGACCAAGCCTCTCACGACGCCCATGGCGATGACGATTGCGATGGATGCAGATGAGGACGGTGAGCCCGTGGACCAGAAGGAGTACAGGAGCATGATTGGCTCTGTCCTATACTTGACGGCGATGAGTCCAGACGTACACTTTGTAGTGTGTCTGTGTGCTTGCTTTCAGGCATCCCCCAGACATCACACAAGTAGGCAGTCAAGCGCATCATGAGGTACCTCCGATACACTCCAGAGTTTGGGCTTTGGTACTCTTCTTCTTCGACCCTCTCGCTTTGTGGTTATTTCGATGCGGATTTTGCTGGCTGTCGGCTTGAGCGCAAGTCTACTTCTGTTACTTGCCAGTTTCTTGGCTCTTCTCTTGTGTCTTGGTCCTCCCGCAAGCAGTCTAGCGTAGCCTAGTCTACCACCGAGGCCGAGTATGTTGCTGCCGCGTCCTATTGCTCACAATTGTTGTGGATGGTTGCTACTTTGCGTGATTTTGGTCTAGATTTTACTAGGGTCCCTTTGCTTTGTGATAGCACGAGTGCCATTAGTGTAGCAAAGAACCCAGTCCTTCACTCCAAGACCAAATACATCGATGTTCGCTTTCACTTTCTTCGTGATCACTACGAGAAAGGCGGCATCGATTTGCAGCATGTAGACACCCACAATCAGCTTGTAGATATTTTCACTAAACCTTTAGATCTCTCAACTTTTGCTAGGTTGAGAGGTGAGCTTGGTGTGTGCTTCCCTTTTTAGTTGAGGGATACCTTTACCTGATGTATAGATGTTGCTCCGATAGATTAGCTTTTGTTTGACTTTGTTGCATTTGCATGCATTTCATCATGTATTAGTGCATTTCAGAGCTTCATATCTATAGCAATGAGAATGAGACTATGCTCTTTTTGGTATGCCTTATTAGTACATGATGTTGCTTGTAGCTTAGGCTCTTTTGTGATCAATTGATACATGTCATGTGCTAAGCTGTAACACCCCGAGTTTTGCCGTGATTGAAAAAAAACCACTAAAAAATTGAACCTTTTTGAAATCTTGCCAAACTTAGTTGACGGGATCGCGTAGGCTTAAATTTTTGTCGCGAGTAGAACCTACTTAGTGAAAGAGATCACATGCTTGGTTATCTTCTCTTTTGTGTTGTTGAACTTATGGTGGTACCCATCCCTTGAGAACTATCTCCAAATTCAAATCAAATTCATTCAAAACCTCATATGGAATTGCTGGGAAAAAGAAAGGGAATTCTTTTGGAAAAAAACGCTCTCGGGCTCAATCCCCTCCCTCTCACTTCTAGCCCACGGCACGGTGGCCCGATGGCCCGCTCTCCTTCCCTTCCCTTTCCACCACCCTCGGGCCGGCCTAGGCCGCTCGGCCAGCAAGCAGAGCCGCCCAACAGCCCACTCCCCTCTCCACCGCTGACAGCCACGACCCACGCTCTTCTCTCTATCCACCGGCTGGGAAACGGGACCTGCACGTCAGCTCTCTCCTCCCCAGTTGACGTGACCTTGCGTCTGCATCCGCCGCTTGGCCCCGTCGTGGCCCCGCCAGAGTTAAGGAGGAAGGTGAGCCGAGTGCCAGCTACCCACTCCTCCAAGGCATCGTCACATCACCACCGTCGTCCCTCTCCCTATTTCTCCTTGACACGCGGCCGGAGCAACAGAGCCGAGCCCAGCTCCGCTGGAATCCCGCCGGCGCCATGGACAAGACCACATGCAACACCGACCTCACCGGAGCCCGAGAAGGTACAGAGACGGGCCAGCGCAGCTTCTAGAGGGATCCATGGGTTCAAGCACGCACAGAAGGGGCAAGGAAGTGTCCACCGGCAGGCGAGAAATATCTCGCCGCCGCCACCGCCATTGTGGGCCTATAAATAGGCCGGCCAACGAGCTTCCGAGGACACCACCACCTCTCCAAGCTCCGTCGAGAGCTGGGATGCGTCATCTCCCTCCTATCTTCCCTCCTCTCCTCCTATCCCGAGCCCTATCTCGATTCTCCCCAAATCGGGTGCATCGTCACCGGCGGAGTACCGAGGCCCAATTCACGCTAAGCGAAGCGGTCCTAGCCGGATTGAGGAGCAGGTGAGCTTCACGGACCCTTTCTCCATCCCATGCTCCCCCTATTTCTTTCCCTCTCCCTCTGCACTGCCTTGCCCTATGCTAAGCCGGCCGCGAGCCGCCATGGCCGTTGCCACCGCTTGGCAAGACCCTGTCGTCGGCACTGTCATCACCGAGCGCCCTCGCTCGAGCACCGCACCGTGACACGCACACTGGAGCGCGCCAGAGCACCCCACACGAAGGCGAGATTACCACCGCGCCGCCGCAACCGTTCCGACGAGCTCTGACCACTCCTCTGCTCTGCCACCAACCGCCGTCACTCTCCGTACCCTCTCCCCTCTCTGAGTATGGACCGGAGCCGGGACGCCGTTCACGTCCGTTTGGGAAAGGAGCAAGGAAGGGGCCCACGTGTCAGTGACACGCGACGCCGACGCACGGACCCCACCTGTCATTCACGCACACACATGCATATATTCCTTTCCTCCTCCATGGCTGCACCTGGTCCACATGAACCGAAGAAAGGGCGCCGATCCACAGCACACTACCGTGCACCAGGTCACGTGCACAGTGCACTACACGCACCAAAACTGCTAGGGCCACATGGGCAGTGTACACGAAGGGTTATAAAACCATTTTCCCTTTATAAAAAATTCCCAGAAGAATTTCTAAATAAACTAGAGATACCCGGACCTACCCACATCCTTGCCATGAATTTCCACCAGCGCAAAAATCTCCATAAAATTCCATTAACTCCCAAACCCTAGAATAAACTACTAAATCATATCTCCCTCATTTTAATTCCGTTTTCCGCAGAACCACCACCAAAATTCTTCTAAAATCTAGCCCTATTTATTTCACCCCATACCACCATTTAGTTCTATGCTTGCTTTTGTGTTTTTTTTGCGCTTAGCAGTAGTCTCATTTTTTGTTAGTAACGACCGTCAGAGGAAGGAGACTACCAGGAAGGCGAGGATCCGGACTATGTCGGGCAGGAGGGAGACCTCAACGAAGGCAAGTCCTAACTCCCCTATCTTTCCATTTTGCTTAACTTGATAAACCAAATTAATGAATATGTGGGAAACTGAGCTTAGTGAATTTGATTACGCTTATAAAGCTGAAGTGTGTAATCTGTGATGGTTAATTAAAAACTATCGATTGAAGCAAGTGGGAGTAATTTATGTGGGATAAAATATTTAGCAGGAGACACTTGTTTTAGTTGTAATAAACTAATACATAGGTTTATCTCTCTAGCCTGATAATTCGTACAACCACATGTCTATAGGGTAGACTTGGTCCCACACTCCGTTAGGTTGAAATATGATTATCACTAGGAGGCCGGCGTGGCAACGGGCTAACAGGAGTAGACGCGGTTGCTATGTGATCTTCCGTGGTCTGGTCGGCATGGTTGCTATATGGACTTCCATGTAAAAATTCTCGTTGGGCCATGTGTGAGCCCCATGTGTGATATCCAACCACCTGGTATTTAGGATGCTATGTGATCATCCTGTTGATGTGTGGGTCCGACCCCTGTGTAAGCCGTAGTGGTAATATATGGACACCTAAGGTCATTCCATCCGGATACGGGATCATTTAGCACGGCCCTATCACTGATCACGATCGGGCTGTGTCTATCTTGTGGGGAAAAGTGTACCCCTCTGCAGAGTTTATGTCACACCCGGTTTTAACAACAAAACCAGGTATACACCATATGTGAGCCCAGGAAGTCAAATCTCACATATAGCTACAAATAAAGGGTAATATCGAAAGACAATGCTCAAATACATAACGTATATAAAACAAATAACATAACCTTAAAGAGCAGACAGCGCGGAAAGACACTCCGATCTTCAGATGGAGACACCACTTCACAGGGAACAACTGACTGGTTGATCACAAGCCTAAGCTTCTCCAAAGCTTAACTCTCTGAGGTGTGGGAAAAGCAAGAGTGAGTCCATGTCGAACTCCACAAGTATAGCAACAAGTGATATAGATCCCAAGTTTCATGATCAATGTAACATAAATAATGAATAGCATAAAACGGTAAACAATGAACATGTTAACCAACAAAAGTCATAATCTTTACGTCTTCAAGGCCACTCGTGTCCTTGAGCAAGGCTGATATATCAGTTTAATAAACTTTGCGCAAAGGTGTACACTTTCACTGCGAGACGTGAATTGCCTTTTCGCCCGAGGGAGCCAGCCTCTTAACCCACTTCCAAGGAAGGTCGGCAGGGTCACGATGAAGCCTTTCAAAGGTTCGTCTAACAAGTTAGGGCCGCTAGGTTTCCCCATCAATAAGCATGAATCTCCCCTCCAAGCGGGGACTAACAAAAAAACAAAATGCACCAACCTGGTCGGCCAAGACCATACAGATCGGAGCCCCTCTTGCGCCTTCGGTAACCTCTAACAAGCTAGAAAAGGTCCTCATACTGAGCTAAAGCCAGAGCCATATAACCCCCAACAGTTGCACTGTAAATCCCGAAGGTGCTCGTACAGATAATTTCTTAAGTTGCTAATAAGTCATTTTTATCATTTGATGCATACATTATTTAATTAACATGATCATGATTGCGAAAAGAACACTCGATTGCTTTACTTGCCTTAAACTCAAGATCCCTCTTCTGTTGACTTGTATACTTCCAAAGGTTGACTCTTGATCTCAATCTCTAGATCACGAACCTCTTCTTGATCCAACACGTATAACTCACCGACTGGACATACGATCACAGAACACCACACATGCATCCAAAAGCAATCATGCAAAAGCAAACATAGCCTATTATTAGAACAGTACATCAAACATAAGAAAACAAGGTAAAGAGTTTTGAAAACTGATCTACGGTTCGCTACGATCACGCAGACGCGAAAATCACAATAATCGGCGGTTTTAACGAGAAAGATATGAACTTAAACAAGATTAAAGACACTAATTACTAGATTAGATTTAACTCAAATTTTAATTATGAAAAACAGTATTGAAAGTTATATAGTTTGAAAGAACTTTTCGAAACGAACCAAACGCAAGTTAAATGGATCAAAACGGAGTTGAAATAAGAAAGTTATGGATTAACAAAATTTCATTAATAAAATAATAGATTAGATCTAACCGTGACTTTGAAAAGCTGAAAACATGATTAATATTAGTTTAGATAGATAGATTACATAAGTGTGAATCTAACGCAACTTGAACTACTCAAAACGGACCTAAAACGAAGAAATAACGGACGATTAAATTAAGTAGCCAACTTATAAAAAACGTAATCTTTCACCTTGGATTTTGAACGCAAATCGTGACTTCCATCTTCGTGCCATGGTCGGGAACTTGCTGCTGTACCGTACGCAACAAAGGGAGGGGCTTCGACCGGGCCATGGCTGGCAGCAGCACGCTGCCGCTCGCAGGGGCAGTGGTGGTCTGCACGGGCAAGGCCCAAACGGCCACGGTGGTGTGCTCAGCCCTGCTCCTTCGACCAGGAAGAGGTGTGAGGTACTTGGGGCGCTGGCCAGGAGCGGCACCAGGCCAAGGCCTGCTGGCGGCGCACACAGCCAGGGGCCACGGGGCCAGTGCTGAAGGAGGCCGATGGTGGTGACGAGAGACAGAAATTAGTCGGAGCATTAGTCGAAAACATAACAAAAGATTAGAGGTCAAACGGTGATGGATTCACGATAAAGAAGAGTCGGTGGTGTAGGGATTAATGAGAGGAACCTCTTGGGGTTGGTGCGGATATATAGAGAGGAAACTCTCCACTCCCACATCAATTAGCAATATGGTCCTAATTGATGTTGCAACCCCACATTTACTAATGGGCCTAAATAAAATTAAAAGTCCATTAGTAAATAAAGATATTTGGAACTTATTAGCATTATTGCACATGGGCTTTGCGGGAGGAATAAAAGACAGATTTTATATTTTCGAAATTATTTAATTTCTGGATTAAAATAATTCTAGAAAAGTCTAGAATTGGTATTTAAGCCAGGGAAAAAATACTCTGATGGTTCCGAAAATTCAGGAAAAATTCTCAGAGACATCTCGAGACATGAGGAACCCAAATAAAATATTTGGAGCTCATGAAAAGATATTTTGGGACATCTAAAAAAAAAATTATTATGTTTCCAGAAAAATAGGAAAAAGTGTCGGAAAAAGCTGGAAAACTTCTCGAGAAGATTTTGGAGATATGATGATGAATGATGAGCACCAAGGAATAATTTAGAGCAGGCGAAAAAGATTTTTGGGAGACTCCAACAGAAGAGTTAAGCTAGGAAACAAAGAATTTGATTATAGGAGAAAATATGGACAAGGCGGAGAAAGATAAACGACTTAGTAAACGAGTTTTTGGAAAACTTTACTCACTCGTAATACAAGACGAAACAACAAGTTTTTGAAACTTTAAACTTTTCCAAACTTTTTGAAAACAAACAAGAAGTCTTTATTTTCAGAACCCTTTTCATGAAATTTATTTTAAAATTATTTTAAAACCATTTTGAGCTCAAATTGAATTTTAACCCAAAACCACACATCACAAGACTTCAAATGCTCCAACATGAATGCACAACACATGTTTCTAAACCCTAGGTTAAATTTTATTTAGAGAAAATTTTTATTTCCCTACATTTTATGAGCACAAAAATTCATAAATAAATCATATTAATTCTAATTTAAGAAATGCAAATTTCAGAGTGTGACAGTTTACTAATCCTATTCGAATAGCCACATCCTTGGTTATGGGCAACCGCTAGTTGAGATTAACTATGACTAATTACTTTTATAACCTATTTGTGTTTGTGATTATTTAGTGGAAAATGAAACTCGGGGACTGGCGAGAAAGGGCAATGCTCTCCCAGGACCAAACTTTACCTAACCACCATCCGTACCACCTTTCTTGTTGGGACTTGCTGAGTACTTTTGTACTCACCCGTCGTTGACTCACAGATATTGACCCCGAGGAGGACTATGACATCGACGAGGAGGCTAACCATGAAGACTAGGAGCCACGCGAGGTCTAGGAGCCATGTTTGATCTACGCCGCGTAATAAGGAGTTATGTATGCTAGGGTTTCGACCGCGCTCAAGCATGCCTGTGGATTAGTGTATGGTCGTGTAGAACGCGTTAGCGACCACCATGTAATAATAATAAATGCCATTTAACGATAGTAACTTTCTGCTAATTATGTAACCCTATTGCCTTACCATTTGAACTACTGTTGTAAGACCTATTAATATAATTATCAATAAAGCTCGTTACTTTTTCTTAAAATCTGTGTACCATTTCTGTATAAAATTAGGTGTGTTGGCGCATGATCCTAGCACCAATACGCATATTTTAGGACTCTCTAATTGAGGGGCCGACATAAGCTATTTTTGCAAATGGTGAATTTGATTAATCATCTATGAAATCCATAATTTGTTCACCATTGAGATTGACAACTAGCATGGGTAGGATGTGTTGAGATCACTTGAGCTATCTTTTGTATGCTAGGTTGCTATGTCTCTTACACTGAGCTTTTCACTTCCTTGGATTGATCATCATAAACTTGTGCTTAAAATTTGATCCAAGTTGAGTGAAATAAAAAGATCGAGATGAGATTGCATTTGTCAGCACATCACTGTATCGAGACTGCCTCTCATTGCACATTTGAGTTGAACTTGAGCAGTGTAGTGTAAGACCGAAACCGGTGCTTTAAGCTTTTGATTGCATTGGCTTCGCTCGGTTGGAAAGATAGGCATTGACAATGCTTTCAACCTCTCGCAATCACATGCTTTAAATTTGAACTTGTGTTAATCCGCTGTAAATTCTGATAAAATTTGATAATAATACAAGTCTATGCTTCATTCTATGGTATGATGATTGAACTTTGCTAGGGGTAGCTCACCGTTTATACATGAGTTAGCACTTGGTTGATTTCCTGTCTATTCATGTTAAGTCCTATTTTAATGGTGAGCTCCTTTTGAATGGCTTAAAACTGCTTAATATACTTAATTGTTCATATTTCATATTCACTTGATCAGTTTAAGCCTTTGCTAGCATATGTGTATGATTCCTACACTTTCATGATAGAACCTTGTTGAGCATCTTTTCACTCTAATTGCTATACACTTGAAGTTGTTGCATTGTGCATCTCATGCATTTTTAGCTTAGTGTACATTTCCTAGCTCCGATACTTTTTACCTATACCCCCCTCTGGTCACTGAGTCCTAATTCACCCCCCTCTCTGGGTTGATGCATTAGAGGCTCCCATGTGCTTTTGCTTGATGTCTTGTGCATTTGTCAACAAGGGGGAGAGATTCATAAACACTCCACTTGTTTGAGGTTATTGAGGGAGAATAGAGCACAAACACCTCTTTTCGTGTCAACTAGGAGGAGAGATTCATAATTGTGTCAACAAGGGGAGAAATGTTGGGCATGCACTTTCTCTTGCGACAAGGGGGTGTCTTGTAGCAGGGGGAGTTTAGGTTGAGTAACCATTTGGTGTCGAGCTTGTGCATAGCCTTTGTGTCTAGGCTTGCTTTAGGGTGAGTTGCACCTTTTCTGCTGCTTGCTAGTCGTGTTGAGCCGTTTTGCCTCTTTCTTGAGGGACTAGTAGTTTACGGTGCTTTGAGCTTTGAGCTAGTGGTGTTGAGCCCGCTCTGCCTCTTCTTGAGGACTAGCTTGTTTTGCTTGGTTGCGTTGAGCCATTGCCCATGTTTTTGGGAACCAAGTCTTTGCTCTTCTGATCGGGTTTTCGTTCTGTGAAGGGTTTTGCTCCGTTCTTTTGCTTGGTTGCGTTGAGCCGTTGCCCATGTCTTTGGGGACCAAGCTTTGCTTATTTCAAATTGCCCTGTTTGGCTTTTCTTTGGCTTTTCGGGCATTTGATTAAGCGCTTCTCTTTTCTTTCTTTTCTGATTTTCTTTTATTCTAGTGTTTGTGCGGTGTGTTGACAATGCACTCATCAAGGGGGAGATTGCGAACACAAGGTTGATATGTGCCCTTGTGGTTCCGCCCATTGTGATGAGTGATTGATCAACAGGCTCACGGGTAGGCATGAGTGGGCAACATGTCTCTTGGCTGTGTTGTTGTGCAGGTGTGGAGCTCGGAGGCAATGGTCAATGGCGAGGTGAAGGTCAAGTAGAGACATGCCATGCCGATGGACCGGGAGTGGCGAAGGGCGGACGTGAGGCTTGGACTGACGGACCGGAGGGCCGGAGGACCAGTTGCGGTAGTTGGCACTTGGCAGCGACAAGCAAGAATACATGGGGATGTGCGACTGCATCGGCCAAGTCGAGATGGAAGATGATGGCGTCATGGCACCTGGCGAAGGCCGAACACGGGCTTGCATGGGCAAGTGCCGTCGGTCGAGTCAGGAAGGAAGGCGAAGGCGTTGTGCTCGGCAGAGGCTGGACATGCGTTGACATCGGTGTTGGCGGCCGGGGTGTGAGACCCACGCTCCGTCCTCAGCGCGAGTTTGGTGGTAGAGACTCGAAAAACCACCGGCGATGGTTTCCAAGTTTGGGCCTCAAAACCTATGGTGGCCGGTTTCTGAGTTTGGGCCTCAAAACTCAGGATGGCGGGTTTGCCAATTTGGGCCTCAAAACCCGGCGGAGGTTCCTATGCGAAATGGGATGATGCATGGCGGCACCACGAGGCTTGCGTCGAGGCAAAGCTAGCGGTGAGAAGGCGCGGCGGTCATCGGAACAGCACGTGGCGGCATCGGGGAGCTTGCGTTGCGACGAAGCAACCGATGAGGAGGGCGCGTGACCGTCGATGGAGATCCTGATAGAGTTGGACTAGAATGCCCCTATGGCTAGCTAGTTTGCTCTATGTATCTAGGGGTAGAAGGGGTGTTGTGTAATAGGCTATAAATAAGGGATGGCACCCCTCATCCCACTTATCTCTCTCAGTTAGTTATTCATTCCAGTAGACTTCATCTGTTAGGGCTTCTCTCTCGTAGCTTCTATAGAGATCCGCAGAGACAGAAATCATTCCTCTGTGTATTTTGATTTCAAGAAAGGAGACCGTAATCTCCTTGTCTCCTCGTTGGAGATTTTGGCTAAAATCTTTGTGTTCGCATTTTGATCTTCGCGTTCTTCGTTTCCCCTCTTTTGCTCTTTCACGAGATCTTTTGTTTTGAGGGATGAATTGAAAATCCGTTCGAACCCATCTTGTGCTGCATCATGAGAGTCATCTTCACCAAAGGAATTTTATCTAATTCCTCACGAGCACACAGATCGAGCGATTTCGTTTAGGATCTCATTTTGCTTGTTCTTCATCGATTTCTTCGATTCATCGATTTGCAGTAGGCTCGAGCCAGCTCTCATGAGAGTAGCTCACTAACTTGATTGTGACCCCTCACACAAAGTTTGAGCCCTAGAGCTTTTGATTTGAGGGAGATCGGGGTCGATTCGTTGAACGAACGGTGTTGTTTGGGGGTGACCGGACGCTGCTACAGGGCAACCGAATGCTGACCAGTGAGTCCGGTCGTTGAAGGTCGCGTTGTCCAGTTTGCGCTGACTTGACCGGACGCATTGTTCAGTAGCGACCGGTCGCTGGCCGAGTGAGTCCGGTCACTACTCAGAGAGCATCTGAGCTGACCGGACGCGTCCTGTGCCTTTTGACCGGACGCTGGGCTTGCCTGTTCTTAGTTTTGCTGTGACCGGACACTCGTGACCGGACGTGCTCTTCTCAGAGTCCGGTCCAACTCAGAGAGGTTCCAGAACCGGCTTTAACAGACCGGACGCGTCCGATCCTCTCTGACCGGACGCTCTTAGAGTCCGGACAGTGCAGCCTATGCGCGTTTTCGTTCGCGGTTTCTTCGTCTGGCTTGTGTTTCGCTTTTTGGCTTTTGCGTTGGGTTCCTTCACCGCAGTAGTGTCCCGTTGTATTCTTTGGGAGCATCCACCCTATTTCTAGGGCCGTGGACATTGCAAGTGTCAGCTTTGCTTTTGGGGTTTGAATTTGGGACATTGGTCGAATATTTCTGAAAAGAAATTTTAGGCTCCCATTCACCCCCCTCTGGTCGCCTATTTTGGTCCTTCAAATTGGCCCCTGTATCTATCCACCAATTATTAGATTGACATACAGAAAATACGCTAGGTAAATGATTACCATATCCAGATCCACTAGGATCGCCAATAGTCACGTTGGCAGATTTCTGCCCTTGCTGATTCTTCTTTCCTTTGCGGTTCTTGCATTTCTTGGCAAAGTGCCCAGTCTCACCACAAACGAAGCACACAACCTCGTCCATGTTCATCTTGTTCTTGAACTGATTAGTCTGGTTAGGCCTTTGCTTGTTCTTACCAGCTTGCTACATCACGTTGGCGCTGGACTACCCTTTAGGTGCTCTTGGTGGAGCATCCTTTGCCCGAGCATTCGCTTCAACATCTAGACCAGCCAACAAATCTTCAACAGAGATTTTCTGTCTTTTATGTTTCAGAGCTGTGGCAAAGTTCCTCCATGAAGAAGGCAACATGGCAATAATGCCACCCGCCACAAATTTGTTAGTCAAGACGTGTCTAAGCTGTTCGAGCTCCCTCACAATGAGTTGAAACTCGTGAGCCTGTTCCACGACAGATCGGTTATCAACCATTTTGAAGTCGTGGTACTGCTCCATCATGTACAGCTCGCGCCCAGCATCTGAGGCCGAGAACTTATGTTCAAGTGCCTCCCACAGTTCAGTAGCACTTTTGATGTTCATTTAAATATTACACAGTTGGTCAGAGAGAACGCTAAGAACGCATCCGACGAAAATCGTCATAGCCGCAGTGAAATCCTGCACCTCTTTCTCAGATCTGAGAGGTAGTACAGGAGGATCACTAACGACCCGAAATGCGCCCATAGCCATGAGCCACAATTGAGCTCTCGTCTGTCATCTCTTAAAATTCACACCAGTTAATTTCTCCGCTTTCATCGCATTAGTAAATCCAGCCATCACTAAATGCCTATAAGGTTTTTGGATTGTTGGAAATAATAGCAATTTAGTGATGCATAAATTAATTTTGACAATGAGGAAAAAAACAGCATATATTGTAGATGTATAATCTACCACTAACAGTTTGATCCGAAACACAGTCAGGCTATGTAGCAGTAATAACATGAAGAACATGAAAAGAAAAAATAGAGGGATTGCAGACATCCTTACAGTGGTGTTGTCGACGCTAGACCCTAGCACAAAGTAGACAAAGAAGACCGTCGATGGAGATCGGTGAAGTCGGCGTGAGAGGAAGAAGACATCCAACGAGCAGTCACGACAACGCTTCCCAAAAACCTTATACGTCCCCTACCCCGTGCAGGGACGCGAGGAGACGAGGGCTTCGGAGATCTGCTCTCCCGGCACCAATGGCACGTCGGCGGCGGGATGGGGTCGACAGCGGCAGCATCGCACTAAGGCAAAGGAAGAGGAGAAATGTAGTATATTGAGGACGACGTCTGGTATACACACGCCGCAACCGCAGCTATGGAAAGAAATAGCCGCGTAATCATAATATTAAGGCGATTGAACCTTCCATTAATGGACCAGTCAATCACAGGAATACAGAAAAAATGCTTGTCAAAAAGCTAGCGCAATTTTCTCCATGCATGAAAAATATCGAGTGGCAAAAAGGAAGCTGCGCACCGCAAGGCTCGTTGGACCATTCACGCGCATGTCATGGACCCCATGCGCGAGTGGCCTCGCCTCGCCCCGCCTGGCATGGTGTAACAACCCACAAATTTCTACCCCAAAAATCCCAACCACAAAATTTTTCTTTTCCTTTTACCTTGCATGATGAGTGAGACAACTTACTTGTGCGTCAATCTCTAAGCATATGCATTAACATTCATACTTGACCATTAGGTAAGGTGCATAGTGTGTAACTAAATAACCTATTAATAAGCATATGTGATTTGGCTCTTCTTGGATTTCTTGTGTGAAATGCATCAATACATATACAAAACTTTGCAAAGCATGTTACGTGACAAACCCATAACTAAGATCAATATTTGGAATAAGGATTAACATTACATTAACTAATAGGAGGAAGTGAAATAGAGAAAAGGTAAACAGACTGACTGGGCCGAAACCTTTCGCGCAGCCCAGCTAACCGCCCGGAGTGAATCCACTGCGCGGCCATTTCGGCCCGGCCCACACGCACCGCGCGGCTCAACTTGGCACACACTCGGCCCACGCGGCCGGTCCAAACGCGCGCGCTTGCACGTCTCGCGGATAGCCCAACCGCGCGCGGAGCGGCCCTGCCATCGCGTGCGACCGCTCGCCTCCGCGCCGAGACCCCAACAACCCGACCCCACGCGTCAGCGAGAACCATCTCTGTTCTTCTTCTTGCGCAAGCCGGAAGACAGAGCACGGCAACAGCGGCGGCCCCCACCGTGCCACCTCGGCCGACCGCGGCTAACAACCCCTAACAAACTAGGGAATCTTGCCCCCTGCGATTGAATTGGAGGCGTGTGGAATCGGAGTGCCTCGCGACCCTCGGATCGAGCTGCGTGGCCGATCCGCCATCCACCGCGACGGGCACCCTGCGCCCATAAAAGCAGAGCCCTCACCGGAACCCCTGGGTTCCCAGCAAGCGTCGCCACACCGTGGCGCACTCACCACACCACACAGCCGAGAGAAAGAGTAGCGAAGGAGCGGAGCCGTGGAGGATCGGGCGCCGCCGCGGAATTCGTCGGCGCCGAGGAAGAGGACCGCAAGCGGAGCACGGGTGAACCAGGAGCTGCACGGCACTGCAACCGGAGCTACACGGCCTCGAATCGCCCTGCACCGCTATCCTATCTTCACCGCCACCACGGTAAGCCTCATGCCGCCTCCGCCATCTTCGTCCTCTGCATCGGCCATGGCGCCCGTACCGGAGCGCGCAGGCCAGAGCCTCTACCGGCTCGGAGCGAACTCACACCACCGCGCACACGTTGATGCCTCATGAACCGCACTCCGAACTAGGTAGGAAGACCGAGCTCACGGCGATGAAACGCATGCACGTCGCCGCGAACTGACGCGCCGCGGCGAAACGTGACCCAAACGCTATAGCCCACAAGAGACGCTGTGGATAGCCGATGGTGATCACCACTCGAAGTAGAATCCCGTGCACACTCTAGTTGAAGCCATAGACGGGGAGCATTCTAGCCGAGAGGGCGAGACGTCATGACCATGCGCGACGTCGCGGCTGGGCATGCCGTGGCGAACCTGTGCTCCAGTTGCCACGGGCCTCGAGTTGGGAAACTAACTGGCCGCATAGCATCACCGAGTGATGGAGAACACCGTGCGCGCCGTAGAATTAACTGGTGACCGATAATGAGCTCGTTCCGATGTCGCATGGTCGCGCCGCTGTGTGCCGCCGTGCGAGATCATACGCGTGGAGTTGCTGCCGGGATTACTGATGGCAGCAGCATGATCTAGAGGCAGTAGAGGAGATGGGAAGGAGACCGTATGATTGAATTTGGTTGGGGAGGAGCGGAGCTAGCCAAACGGCATAACACCGCCGCGGCTCCGCCGCCGAGTCACCCACGCTGGCCGCTAGGATCACCAGATCACGGAATTGGTGGCTTGGATCGATCCGCCGTAGAAGCACGAGCACGCTGAAGCACAGAATCGAGTCCGGGGAGGCGAAGTTGAGCACGGCGCAAGCGCGCCGTTGGCGGAGCGCCGCCGTAACAAAACAGAGGAGAAAGGGGAGAAAACACCGATTCGCCCGAGGCTCGAGGTTGAAGAGGCCTCGGTGCAACACCGATTCGAGGCTCGAGGTGAAGGAGGCCTCGGTGCAAACACCGATCGCCCGGCTCGAGGTTGAAGGAGGCCTCGGTGCAAAACACCGATTCGCCCGAGGCTCGAGGTGAAGAGGCCTCGGGCAAAACACCGATTCGCCGAGGCTCGAGGTTGAAGGAGGCCTCGGTGCAAAACACCGATTCGCCCGAGGCTCGAGGTTGAAGGAGGCCTCGGTGCAAAACACCGATTCGCCGAGGCTCGAGGTTGAAGGAGGCCTCGGTGCAAAACGATCCGAGGCTCGAGCTGAGGGAGGCCTCGGGGCAAAACACCGACTCGCCGAGGCTCGAGGGAGCGCCCTCGGCATCACCGTCCGAGGGAGGCCTCGGCTCACTCGAGGGACGCGAACAGAAGCGTCCGAGTTGACGTAATGCTGACGTCATGCTGACATCAACACCGTTGACCAAGTCAACGCTGACCGCGGACCCACCTGTCATTCACTAACTCCGAACTGACCAGTCACAGAGCGACACGTGTCGTCACCCTGTTTAACCGTCTTTTGTTATTTTCAGAAAATAGAATAAACTTCGGAAATTCATAACTAATTCATACAGACTCCAAAAATAGTGGTTCAAGTTGCTAAATTCATCTAAAATCGAGATCTACCTAATGGTACCATGTTTGAGTGCATTTGGATTTTGAATTTTCATTCGTTCTTTGTGCTATTCTATAGATGTCGCTAATGCGACCGTTTTCGTACGTTTTCAGAGCCGGAAGGGACGCCTGACAACGAGGATCACGACTACGAGGAGGAACAAGGAACGATCAATCTCAAGGTGCCACAGCCCATCCAACCTCGTAGATCCCATTACGCATGCTAAACTACATTTCTAATTTAATGATGCTCAGTATAGGACTTGCATGATAGATTTGCTTGTAAGCCCATACCTTGACGCAACCTATCCCTTGCTACCCAGCTGATAGGATAGACACACGCGCTGTAAATACTATCTTGATTATATTTATTTGTGCTACGGTGAAAACGGTGCATAATGCTATACGGTGTATATCGGGGAGTGTGCTGCGTGTGTTTTGGGTGAGTATGGTGGTGAGGGTTGTGTCGACCAAGCCGGAATATATGACGAGCCTGGTGCGAGTCTTGCCGTAGGGCATATCTGGATGCCCCTGTGGTGTGAAACCTGTGGCGGGTTAAATGGTGACATGAGGTGGATCTGGGTGTGAGCCGCTGGTGGAGCCCAGATCAGGAGCGTGCTGTGGTGGCACATATAATGAAAACCTTTGAGAAGACATTCCGGCTTAGTCACCCTAGATTGGTGCGGGATCTGGACCACGGGGAAATACCTTTACAAGCCACTCGCTCCTTATGGACGGGGACGGTCGGACTACCTGGTAGGGTAATGCCATTACTGCTAGGCGAGAGAGTGCGAGGAAGGTACGGGTATCAGAGTCCCACACCCTTCCGAGACGATCACGGCTCCCCCTTCGGGAGAGGGATCGTGACTTCACAGACTTAGCCACCCAGACATACTTGAGGTGAATCCAGGGCTGAGTGGTAGGGTGGCATTACTCTAGGCTGGCAAGCGGCCGGTATCCGCCTAGGCACATCCGGGGTGCTGATGATGGCGATCTTGTGGATATTGTAGAACCTCTGCAGAGTGTATGGTTGATCGATCGATACGTTGGCCAATTCGTTGGCCGCGGACCTTTTCCCTGACCTGTTTCCGACTAGTGAGAGCTTCTCTTTTCTCCCTCTGGTAAGAGTGTGCCGGCCGTGAGTCAGGTGAGACTGCGGGCCGTTGAGACAAAGGCTGGGAGGGAGCTGGCCTCTGTCGACTGAGCGAGATGTGTGTGTGTGAGGGAATGGTGAATTGGTGATGGATACGGTGATAAGTTAAAATGGTGAAACATGATAAACATACATAATTATTATACTGTTATGCATAGGAAAACCCAGCCTGCTAGGTCTGAATTTCATTTACCTGTTGCATCCACTACCACATATAAATCATATAGGATGGGAAAGTGTGGCCAGTACAAATCGTACTGAAAATTGAGGTTTCAGGTTCCGAGGAGGAGTACCACTCCGAGGAGTTCGAGGAATAGGGGGTTTTCGCTTCTACGCTCAAGTTGGAGTTCGATCGCGCTTCTTCGTCTACTTCAAGCTGTTCCGGATGTTGTTTATCTAAATTTTCGCCTGTTGGCGATGTAATAAATGTATTATCGTATTAAGTACTTTTTTATTCGAAGTATGGATTATTGATATTTGACTGGATTATCGGGTAATTTGACTCGAAAGAGTTTTATTACACTTGACTCTGTGGATTTTCCTTCGTGGAAAATCAGGTCATTTCAGTTGGTATCAGAGCCATACTTGACCTTAGGACGAAACCCCTAGAAAATGGACGTTAGAAACAGGAAGCCACTCTCCTTCGGTTATATACCGACCCTGCATTTATTTTTTCAATGCAAGGCTTATCTTACTATGGACTTGCTAACCTTAGCTTTTGATACGTGCAGATGGAGACAACCCCAGTGTATCCGCCGCTAGGACCTTTGCTCAGCCTTACTGCAAAGTGTGTTTCCAACGGCGAAGGGATCGCAGGAATTCCACTTACCCTGCGTGAAGTCCTTGTGGCATTAGGAGTCCCAGTTGATCAAATTCTGTATACTTGCTCTGGAGAGCCAGCACTTGAGGGCGGACTCAGGGCACCTATAGTGGCCAGACTGGAGATACCCGCAAGTCAAACCCTGCCATCCGTTCCAGCTTACTCAGAGATGGTGATTGGAGAGACCATTGATGAGTGCGTGCAGGCAGTGTCCTTTCAAGCACTCAAGGTTGTAACACGAGACAACAGAGACCACTTGAAGAATACAGAGTTCCGGTTACTACCCCAGGCCTTACACCCTCACCTCACTCAGGTTGAGCAGGAGCATGCCTATACCCAGACTGTACTTGCCGAAGCCGATCCCTGCCTGCGCACCACAGCTTACCATTTGTATGACCTGAACAGCTATGCAAGTCACCTTGAGCTCAAACAGACTGCAGCTCGCAACCACCTGATGGAGTGCCAGGAAGCGACCAAGATTGAGAGATCCGTTCAGGAGGAACTAAGAGCTACTATAGCAAAACTACAAGACAAGTTGGAGCGACAAGAGGAAAGGCACAAGGCGGAAGTGGCAGATCTGCGATACAAGGCTGCAGATTTGGGAAACGACAACTGGTATCTGGACTGTCGAGTGCTGGAATTGCAAAGAAATCTAGAAGAAAGGACCGAAGCCTTGAACCAGAGTTGGAACCGAAGAAGAATCAAGGCATGGAGTTTCTAAAACTTCAAAACAAGGTGAAGGCCCTGGAACAAGAAGTCAAGGAGATGCAGGTGAAAGCGTGCGTAACCAAGGCCACCTGATAGAATATGTCAAGAACACAGAGTACTTACAAGACAAGAAATGCGAGCGAACTCGGGATGCTGGAAGAAGTCAGACAGAAAACGACTCAGGGAGATGAAGAGCATCTGGGAGAAACTACCCAAAGAAGAACGCGTCAAAATCCGACCCAGGACTGAGGATTTTGAGCTGGCACCCACCCGACTCAACCTCGACGCTTGCCCTGTTCTACCTGAGAGCAAGCCTGAAGCGAGCTGAGAGCTTGCCGAAGCGCTTAAGTATGTAGCCCGACTCCACAAGACTAACGAGGACATCGAAGCTGAGGACAGTCGCTTCCCGGAAGCAGTGTACGGGCAGGAGTAGGTGTGAGTGATGACCCTGCGTGGTCATGTGATGAGTTCCAGTGTGTGTCACCCATGAGATGTATTCCCGAGTTGTACCCACGATGCGTAGTACGAATAAGTTAATTATTAAATAAGACAAACATGTTATGAGTGTTCGGATTTTATTGCGTCTTATGGATCTTTATCGCTTCTTTGTTGAGTGCAGGATAGAATAATGTTTCTGTAAATCGTTGAACTGACTCTAATAAAACTTGAAAGCAATGTTAAACAGTTAATATATATACTAAAACTCTATCTATTCTATGACACAGATGTCGCTACGCCGCTCAGTACGTCTGAGCCACCCGCGTGATCTGACTCCTGAACCCGCTGTAAGAGCTGGGCGATTCCGTGGACGAGGACGCGGGGCTGGAAACGGCCGTGGCCGTGGAGGAAGACGTGGAGTACCATTCAACATGGAGCAGACGCCACCACCAGCAGGAGATGACCATGTTCCCGCTGATGATCACGTGCCAATCGGCGCGGCACCACCGCCTCCACCACCGCCAGCACCACCAAGTCTGGCTGAAGTGATGGCTCAACAGACTCAGCTACTAGCTGCACTCGTAGAGGGTGCAAATCGTCGCAATGGTGGTCAATACAATGACTTTCAAAGGAAACTTGAAGGATTCATCAAACTCAGGCCACCTACCTATGATGGCACCGATCCTGATCCACTCGCTGCCAACGACTGGCTACGTGAGATGGAAAAGAAGCTCGACCTTACCATGCTGTCCGATGAAGAGTGTGTTGGAGCCGCTACCCATCAGCTCACTGGTGCAGCCCGCGCCTGGTGGGACAGTTTCAGTGACTCCCATGAGAATCCAGCTGGGATTACTTGGGATGAGTTCGTGGAAGCTTTCACTGACTATCACGTTCCTGAAGGCGTGATGCAAGCTAAGGCAGAAGAGTTTCGTAACATTAAGATGGGGAATGAGAAGGTTACTGAGTATACCACTCGCTTCACCAACCTACTTCGCTTTGCGCCACTTTCTATAGTGACCAGCGAAGAAGAGAAGTTGTACTACTACCGCAAGGGTCTCAGTTCTCGCATCAAGGTGAATATGGGAGGAGTTAAGAGTCACACTCTGCGCGACCTCATAGATCGCAGCATCCAGATCGAAAAGGATCAGAATGAAGCTGGAGAAGAGTTCAGAGAGAGGAAGCGCAAAGCAGATGGTTCCTTTCGTCACCCTGAGCGCAAGAAGGCACGAATGACCCATGTTACCAGTTACTCTCGCCCTGGATCCGGTAGGAGCGGAGGCTCACATGCTGCCCAATACTCTCGCTCATACCAAGACCGTACTCCGGCTCGTACTCAGGATCGTTCAGGGAGCTTTCGTGCATCACAAGACCGTACTGCTCAGAATCGCACTACACAGAATGCATCTACTTGGAAGGCACCCACACCAACTTCCACCAGTGGTATGCCTTGGACATGTTTCAAGTGTGGACAGCCTAGCCACAAGATTGCCAACTGTCCAGAAAATGCCAAAGCCCCGAAGGCACCACCAAGAGCTCAACCTCAACCCCGGGAATCTGCTTCCCGTGGTCGCCTTACTCACCTGAATGCTGAGGATGCCCAAGATGCCCCAGATGTGGTGTACGGTATGTTTTTGGTTAACGGCATTAGAGCATCAGTTCTTTTCGATTCAGGAGCTACATGTTCTTACATATCATCAAAGTTTGCACATGAGCATTGCATTCCGGTCAGCCCACGCCAACTTCCAATCATAACTAGCTCACCCTTAGGAGACCTAAAAAGTACCCATATATGTAAGGGAGTGAAATTAACCATCGAGGGATTAGTTTTCACAGCCGACCTAACCCTACTACCTTCTACCAGCTTAGAGGTTATTTTAGGAATGGACTGGTTAACCAAGCACCGGAGTATTATATCCTGCTCACCCAGATACATCCAAATAACTCATCCAACAGGCCAAGCAGTGCGATGCACACCTCAAGCCGAGAAAACTGCTACCCTTCTATGTGCCCTTAAAACCAAGGTTACACCCCGGGACAAACCTTTGACAGTAGATGATGTGCCCATAGTCAGAGACCATGCCGATGTGTTTCCGGAAGAAATACCAGGGATGCCTCCGGAACGGGAAGTGGAGTTTGTGATCAATTTATTGCCGGGAACAAGGCCTATAGCCAAAAGACCATATCGCATGTCTGTTGATGAATTGGCTGAATTAAAGAAACAATTGAAGGAACTTGCTGATAAGGGATATATCAGACCTAGTGCATCACCTTGGGGTTCTCCTGTACTGTTTGTGAGGAAGAAGGATGGCACAATGAGGATGTGTGTTGATTATAGGAGCCTAAATGCGGTTACTATCAAGAACAAATACCCATTGCCGAGGATTGATGATCTGCTAGATCAGTTGCGGAATGCTAAATACTTTTCCAAGATTGATCTCCGATCAGGGTATCACCAGATGAGAATCAGAGAAGATGATATTTCCAAGACAGCTTTTGTCACGAGGTATGGACAGTATGAATTCACAGTGGTACCATTTGGACTCACGAATGCACCTGCTTATTTCATGAACATGATGAATAAGGTGTTTATGGAGGAGTTAGATAAGTTTGTCGTAGTATTCATTGACGACATTCTTATATACTCAGCCACAGCGGAAGAGCATGAGCTGCATTTGAGGACTGTACTTGAAAGATTGGCACAAAATCTGCTTTATGCTAAGTTCAGCAAATGTGAGTTCTGGCTTGAAGAAGTGACATTTCTGGGACACGTACTATCAGCTGAAGGAGTAGCTGTTGATCCCACGAAAATAGAAGCTATCAGAGATTGGGAATCACCTCGTAATGTGGGTGAAATCAGAAGTTTTCTGGGACTGGCGGGATATTATCGCCGATTCATTGAGAATTTCTCAAAGATCGCTCGCCCGATGACCAATCTGTTGAAAAAGACACAGAACTTCGATTGGTCAGACGAATGTGAGAATAGCTTTCTTGAGCTAAAGAAGAGATTCACTACCACCCCTGTGTTGGCTCTGCCCGACATCAATCAGAGTTTCGTAGTCTATTGTGACGCCTCCCGACAAGGACTCGGATGTGTTCTGATGCAGAATGGAAAGGCTATAGCCTATGCCTCCCGACAGCTGAAAGATCACGAACAGCGGTATCCCACCCATGATCTCGAGCTTGCAGCTGTGGTACGTGCACTAAAGATTTGGAGGCACTATTTGATAGGCAACAAGTGTGATATTTATACCGATCACAAGAGCCTGAAATATTTCTTTACTCAAGAAGACCTAAATATGAGGCAGCGCCGATGGCTCGAACTTATTAAAGATTATGATCTGGAAATTCACTATCACCCAGGAAAGGCCAATGTTGTGGCAGATGCACTCAGTCGCAAGAGTTATTGTCACACCCTAATAGCGGAATCTATGCCAGCTGAGCTGAAGGAGGAAATTGATCACTTCCAGTTAGAGATCCTACCGCATGGAATGCTGAATGAGTTACGGATCCAATACAACCTCACAGATAGAATCCGCAAAGCTCAGGAGAATTGTGAGGAAATGGAGTATATCCGGAGCTTGATGAAGCTTGGGTATCGCACTGATCACCGAGAAGATGAGCAAGGAACTCTTTGGTACAAGGATCGAATATGTGTACCCACTAACCCGGAGCTTCGTAATGAAATATTGACTGAGGCACATAACTCTAAGTATAATATTCACCCCGGAGGAGCCAAAATGTACCAAGATTTGAAGAAACACTTCTGGTGGAAGGGCATGAAAACCTCTGTAGCAGAGCACGTGGCAAAATGTGACACGTGCAGCAGGGTTAAAGATGAGCATGGAAGACCCGCGGGATTACTTAAACCACTAGAAATTCCTCAGTGGAAATGGGAATGCATAACCATGGACTTTATAGTTGGGTTGCCAAGGACACAAAAAGGCAACAACTCCATTTGGGTGATTGTGGACAGATTGACAAAAGTGGCTCATTTCATACCTGTTAAGACCGCTTATCCTACTGAGAGATTAGCAGAGTTATACGTGGAACATATCCTTAAGCTTCATGGAGCACCATCAAGCATCGTGTCTGATAGAGGACCACAATTTACTTCTCAATTCTGGAAATCCTTGCATAAGGCAATTGGGACGAAACTTGATTACAGCACAGCTTACCACCCACAAACCGACGGGCAAACAGAAAGAGTAAATCAGATACTGGAAGATATGCTCCGAGCCACTGTGCTAAATTACGGCAAGGATTGGGAGAAATGCTTAGCACATGCAGAATTTGCATATAACAACAGCTACCAGGCTAGCATCAAGATGTCCCCATTTGAGGCCTTGTACGGAAGACCATGCCAGACTCCGTTAATGTGGTCTAACCCTGGAGAAAGATCACTCTTTGGACCCGCAAAAATTAAGGAAGCAGAGGAAGGGGTGAATCAGGTTCGAGAAAATCTAAAGATAGCACAAACTCGATACAAGAGTTATGCAGATAAAAGGCGAAGAGACCTCGCATTTGAGGTAGGAGATTTTGTTTACCTAAAAGTATCTCCACTTCGGGGCACCGTCAGATTTCATAAGAAAGGAAAGCTTGCCCCAAGATTCGTGGGACCATACCAAATTACTGAGAAGGTTGGAAAGCTTGCATATGAACTAGACCTACCTAAAGAGCTAATAGGGGTACATCCTGTGTTCCACGTATCTCAGCTACGTAAATGTTTACGAGTACCAGAAGAGGTTGTGCCCACTAATGCACTTGATTTACAAGATACACTCGAGTATAGAGAACATCCAATCAAGATATTGGGATGGGACACAAAAGAGACCCGAAGTAAGATTATCGGAATGTGTAAAGTTCAGTGGAGTAACCACACTGAAAGAGAAGCAACGTGGGAGAAAGAATCCGATCTACGAGAGCAATTTCCCTACCTATTCATCGGGTACGTATCGGTTTAATCTCGGGGTCGAGATCCTAATAAGGGGGGGAGACTGTAACAACCCACAAATTTCTACCTCAAAAATCCCAACCACAAAATTTTTCTTTTCTTTTTACCTTGCTTGATGAGTGAGACAACTTACTTGTGCGTCAATCTCTAGCATATGCATTAACATTCATACTTGTCCATTAGGTAAGGTGCATAGTGTGTAACTAAATAACCTATTAATAAGCATATGTGATTTGGCTCTTCTTGGATTTCTTGTGTGAAATGCATCAATACATATACATAAACTTTGCAAAACATGTTACGTGACAAACCCATAACTTAAGATCAATATTTGGAATAAGGATTAACATTAACATTAAGCTAATTAGGAAGTGAAATAGAGAAAAGGTAAACAGACTGACTGGGCCGAAACTTTCGCGCAGCCCAGCTAACCGCCCGGAGTGAATCCACCTGCGCGGCCATTTCGGCCCGGCACCACACGCACCCGCGCGGCTCAACTTGCGCACACACTCGGCCCACGTGGCCGGTCCAAACGCGCGCGCTTGCACGGTCTCGCGGATAGCCCAACCGCGCGCGGAGCGGCCCTGCCATCGCGTGCGACCGCTCGCCTCCGCGCCGAGACCCCAACAACCCGACCCCACACGTCAGCGAGAACCATCTATGTTCTTCTTCTTGCGCAAGCCGGAAGACAGAGCACGGCAACAGCGGCGGCCCCCACCGTGCCACCTCGGCCGACCGCGGCTAACAACCCCTAACAAACTAGGGAATCTTGCCCCTGCGATTGATTTGGAGGCGTGTGGAATCGGAGTGCCTCGCGACCCTCGGATCGAGCTGCGTGGCCGATCCGCCATCCACCGCGACGGGCACCCTGCGCCCATAAAAGCAGAGCCCTCACCGGAACCCCTGGGTTCCCAGCAAGCGTCGCCACGCTGTGGCGCAACTACTTCACCACACCGCCGAGAGGGAGAGTTGAGGGCAGAAGAAGGAAGAGAGCCGGAGGCGGAGACGGGTGGAACCGGAGCGCCGCCGCGGAATTCGTCGGCGCCGAGGAAGAGGACCGCGAGCGGGACACGGGGTGAACCAGGAGCTGCACGGCACTGCAACCGGAGCTACACGGCCTCGAATCGCCC
The DNA here is from genome assembly GCA_009763385.1 of Coix lacryma-jobi var. lacryma-jobi. NCBI lineage: Eukaryota > Viridiplantae > Streptophyta > Magnoliopsida > Poales > Poaceae > Coix > Coix lacryma-jobi. Next base: position 18,459,520 of record CM019831.1, read on the forward strand.
TGCACCGCTATCCTATCTTCACCGCCACCACGGTAAGCCTCATGCCACCTTCGCCATCTTCGTCCTCTACATCGGCCATGGCGCCCGTACCGGAGCGCGCAGGCCAGAGCCTCTACCGGCTCGGAGCGAACTCACGCCACCGCGCACACGTTGATGCCTCATGAACCGCACTCCGAACTAGGTAGGGAGACCGAGCTCACGGCGATGAAACGCATGCACGTCGCCGCGGACTGACGCGCCGCGGTGAACCGGTGTCCCAAACGCTATAGCCCACAAGAGACGATGCTGGATAGCCGATGGTGATCACCACTCGAAGTAGAATCCCGTGCACACTTTAGTTGAAGCCATAGACCAAGGAGCACTCTAGCCGAGAGGGCGAGACGCCGAGACCATGCGTGACGTCGCGGCTGGACATGCCGTGGCGAACCTGTGCTCCAGTTGCCACGGGCCTCGAGTTGAGAAACTAACTGGCCGCATAGCATCACCGAGTGATGGAGAACACCGTGCGCGCCGTAGAATTAACTGGTGACCGATAATGAGCTCGTTCCGATGTCGCATGGTCGCGCCGCTGTGTGCCGCCGTGCGAGATCATACGCGTGGAGTTGCTGCCGGGATTACTGATGGCAGCAGCATGATCTAGAGGCAGTAGAGGAGATGGGAAGGAGACCGTATGATTGAATTTGGTTGGGGAGGAGCGGAGCTAGCCAAACGGCATAACACCCGCCGCGGCTCCGCCGCCGAGTCACCCACGCTGGCCGCTAGGATCACCAGATCACGGAATTGGTGGCTTGGATCGATCCGCCGTAGAAGCACGAGCACGCTGAAGCACAGAATCGAGTCCGGGGAGGCGAAGTTGAGCACCGGCGCAAGCGCGCCGTTGGCGGAGCGCCGCCGTAACAAAACAGAGGAGAAAGGGAGAAAACACCGATTCGCCCGAGGCTCGAGGTTGAAGGAGGCCTCGGTGCAAAACACCGATTCGCCCGAGGCTCGAAGTTGAAGGAGGCCTCGGTGCAAAACACCGATTCGCCCGAGGCTCGAGGCCGAGAGAAGTCTCGGTGCAAAACACCGATTCGCCCGAAGCTCGAGGCCGAGAAAAGTCTCGGTGCAAAACACCGATTCGCCCGAGGCACGAGGCCGAGAGGAGGCCACGGAGCAAAACACCGATCCGCCCGGGGCACGAGCCCGAGGGAGGCCTCGACTTACTCGAGGGAAGCATCCGTCCGAGGGAGGCCTCGACTTACTCGAGGGTAGCGTCCTCGGCATCACCGTCCGAGGGAGGCCTCGGCTCACTCGAGGGACGCGAACAGAAGCGTCCGAGTTGACGTAATGCTGACGTCATGCTGACATCACCACTCGTTGACCAAGTCAATGCTGACCGCGGACCCACCTGTCATTCACTAACTCCGAACTGACCAGTCACAGAGCGACACGTGTCGTCACCCTGTTTAACCTGTCTTTTGTTATTTTCAGAAAATAGAATAAACTTCGGAAATTCATAACTAATTCATACAGACTCCAAAAATAGTGGTTCAAGTTGCTAAATTCATCTAAAATCGAGATCTACCTAATTGGTACCATGTTTGAGTGCATTTGGATCTTTTCAATTTTCATTCGTTCGTTGTGCTATTCTATAGATGTCGCTAATGCGACCGTTTTCGTACGTTTTCAGAGCCGGAAGGGACGCCTGACAACGAGGATCACGTCTACGAGGAGGAACAAGGCAACGATCAATCTCAAGGTGCCATAGCCCATCCAACCTCGTAGATCCCATTTACGCATGCTAAACTATCATTTCTAATTTAATGATGCTCAGTATAGGACTTGCATGATAGATTTGCTTGTAAGCCCATACCTTGACGCAACCTATCCCTTGCTACCCAGCTGATAGGATAGACACACGCGCTGTAAATACTATATTGATTATATTTATTTGTGCTACGGTGAAAACCGGTGCATAATGCTATACGGTGTATATCGGGGAGTGTGCTGCGTGTGTTTTGAGTGAGTATGGTGGTGAGGGTTGTGTCGACCAAGCCGGAATATATGACGAGCCTGGTGCGAGTCTTGCCGTAGGGCATATCTGGATGCCCCTGTGGTGTGAAACCTGTGGCGGGTTAAATGGTGACATGAGGTGGATCTGGGTGTGAGCCGCTGGTGGAGCCCAGATCAGAAGCGTGCTGTGGTGGCACATATAATGAAAACCTTTGAGAAGACATTCCGGCTTAGTCACCCTAGATTGGTGCGGGATCTGGACCACGGGGAAATACCTTTACAAGCCACTCGCTCCTTATGGACGGGGACGGTCGGACTACCTGGTAGGGTAATGCCATTACTGCTAGGCGAGAGAGTGCGAGGAAGGTACGGGTATCAGAGTCCCACACCCTTCCGAGACGATCACGGCTCCCCCTTCGGGAGAGGGATCGTGACTTCACAGACTTAGCCACCCAGACATACTTGAGGTGAATCCAGGGCTGAGTGGTAGGGTGGCATTACTCTAGGCTGGCAAGCGGCCGGTATCCGCCTAGGCACATCCGGGGTGCTGATGATGGCGATCTTGTGGATATTGTAGAACCTCTGCAGAGTGTATGGTTGATCGATCGATACGTTGGCCAATTCGTTGGCCGCAGACCTTTTTCCCTGACCTGTTTTCGACTAGTGAGAGCTTCTCTTTTCTCCCTCTGGTAAGAGTGTGCCGGCCGTGAGTCAGGTGAGACTGCGGGCCGTTGAGACAAAGGCTGGGAGGGAGCTGGCCTCTGTCGACTGAGCGAGAGTATGTGTGTGTGAGGGAATGGTGAATTGGTGATGGATACGGTGATAAGTTAAAATGGTGAAACATGATAAACATACATAATTATTATACTGTTATGCATAGGAAAACCCAGCCTGCTAGGTCTGAATTTCATTTACCTGTTGCATCCACTACCACATATAAATCATATAGGGTGGGAAAGTGTGGCCAGTACAAATCGTACTGAAAATTGAGGTTTCAGGTTCCGAGGAGGAGTACCACTCCGAGGAGTTCGAGGAATAGGGGGTTTTCGCTTCTACGCTCAAGTTGGAGTTCGATCGCGCTTCTTCGTCTACTTCAAGCTGTTCCGGATGTTGTTTATCTAAATTTTTTCGCCTGTTGGCGATGTAATAAATGTATTATCGTATTAAGTACGCTTTTATTCGAAGTATGGATTATTGATATTTGACTGGATTATCGGGTAATTTGACTCGAAAGAGTTTTATTACACTTGACTCTGTGGATTTTCCCTTCGTGGAAAATCAGGTCATTTCACATGGTCCGGCAAGGCGAGGCGAGGCGACTGAGCGCGCGTGGGTTTCTTCATTTTTCTCTCCCCAGTAGCTTCAACTAGTTGGAGATAGCTCAACTATATAAGTTGGTCTCCCTCCTTCTAGAGTAGCAATGTGGGACTAAAGTCCCCCACCATACCATGCATCTGTGAGTGGGCCTTTGGGATTTATTTGGAATATTTATTTGAGCCAAGCCCAAATCTTCTAACAATCCCCACTTGATCCCAGAGGCACTCTTCATCCTCCGTGTACCAAAGTACTGTTAATATACCAGCTATTCACTGGAGACCGGTTAAGGTTGAACATCCACCTAGAGCGACAAGCTAGACTCATCCACAATTGCACAATGGACTAAGCCTTGAATTGACAGTTTGGTGTGAACAAGCTTCACTTGACGTCTTGGCTGATACTAGGCTGCCATATGCCTACCCCGTGAGTGGAGCATATAAGTCATAGTCCTATCTCACTTCATGAGCTTCTTAGAGAGTTCCTAATTCTCACAAACTGCGACTAACAGTTAGGCTCACATAGGTGTGTTCTTACATAGATACTCTGTTGGACAGTATCTCTCTATAAAGCCTCACAACATATTAAGACAAAGTCAACCTTCCTTACAGAAATGAGAGTACAACATCTCCAACGGAGTGGATTAAGGAAAAATGTACTCTCCCATCAACCAACAGCTTGTTTTTCCCAGGTCCTAATTCACGGGATCTCTGATCACATAAGTTGGGTTACTGCTGAGGTTAACCCACATGGGTCTCAGTCCCATGTCCTTCGATGCATTATCAATCACAATACATGATAGTCCCTTGGTAAAGGGATCTGCCAGGTTCTTAGCTGTCTGCATGTAGTCCACAGCTATTACTCCGGAGTTTCTCAATTTCCTGACAGACTTCAGTCTACGCTTCACATGTTTGTTGGACTTCATATTATTGTGACTATTTTTCACCTTCGTAATAACCGTTTGGTTATCACAATTTATGAGAATAGCATGAATTGGTTTTTCAACCACAGGTAAGTCCATCAACTGTTCTATTAACCATTCAGCTTCAGTAGAAGCTGTGTCTAGAGCTGCGAGCTCTGCCTCCATTGTTGATTTTGTAAGTATTGTCTGCTTACAAGATCTCCAAGAGACGAGCCACCTTCTAAAGTGAATATATATCCACTAGTGGCCTTTAGCTCATCAGCATCTGTAATCCAATTTGAGTCACTATATCCTTCAAGTACACCTGGGTACCCTGAATAGTGAATCTCATAACTTATTGTACCCTTTAGATAGCACATTACTCGATCAATACCGCGCCAATGATCATCTCCTGGACTAGATGTGAATCTACTCAACTTGCTTACAGCAAATGAGATGTCAGGACGGGTTGCACTAGCTAGATACATCAGCGAGCCAATAATCTGGGAGTATCTCAGTTGATCCTTTCCTAGCCTCCGATTCTTCCGAAGTATTAAACTAGGATCATAGGGTGTTGGAGAAGGTTTACTATCCATATAGCCAAAGCGGTTCAAAACCTTTTCCATGTAATGAGACTGCAAAAGAGTAATCTCATTATCGCCCTTATTAAGTTTAATATTAGGGATCACATTAGCTTCCCCAAATCCTTCATGTCAAAGTTTTGGGATAAGAATGATTTTACATCATTAATCTCATCGATGCTTATCCCAAAAATTAGTATGTCGTCAACATACAAACACAAGATTACTCCTTTGCTCCCACCATAGCGGTAATACACACAAGTATCGGCTTCATTTACAGCAAACCAAGCAAAGGTTAAAGTATTATCGAACTTCTCATGTCACTGTTTGGGTGCCTGCTTTAGACCATACAAGGATTTGAGTAACCTGCACACCATGCCCTCTTGTCTTTATGCTATAAATCCATCAGGCTGATCCATATAAATTTCTTCCTCCAGCTCTCCATTAAGAAAAGTCGTCTTCACATCCATTTGATGCACAAGAAGACCATGGGAAGCAGCCAAGAATAATAATTACACTCGGATTGTAGTTAGTCTGGCAACAGGTGAGTAGGTATCAAAGAAATCCTCGTCTTGCTTGTGTGTGTAACCTTTAGCCACAAGCCTCGCCTTGTACTTTTTAATAGTACCATCAGGCCTAAGCTTCTTCTTAAATACCCATTTGTAGCCAACTGGCTTACAAACCACTGGCTTACAACGCGAGAAGACGAGGGCTTCGGAGATCTGCTCTCCCGGCACCGATGGCACGTCGGCGGTGGGATGAGGTCGACAGCGGCAACGCAACACTAGGGCAAAGGAGGAGGAGAAATGTAGTATATTGAGGACGACGTCTCGTCGCTATTTATACACACGTCGCAGCCGCAGCTATGGAAAGAAACAGCCGCACAATCACAATATTAAGGCGATTGAACCTTCCATTAGTGTACCAGTCAATCACCATTAATACGAGAATAATTGCTTGCCAAAATAAGCCAGCGCAATTTTCTCCATGGATGCAAAAATATCGAGTGGCAAAAGGAAGCCGCACCCCCGCAAGGCCTCGGTCGGACCATTCACGCGCATGTCGTGCGCCCTACGCGAGGCGAGGCGAGGCGAGCGAGCACGCGTGGGTTTCTTCTATTTCCTCTCCCCAATAGCTTCAACTAGTTGGAGATAGGTCAACTATATAAGTTGGCCTCCCTCCTTCTAGAGTAACAATGTGGGACTAAAGTCCCCCACCATACCACGCATGTGTGAGTGGACCTTTGAAATTTATTTGGAATATTTATTTGAGCCAAACCCAAATCTTCTAACAGTAGAAAGACATGAGGTAACCATAGTATGTTGTTCCTTTTCATAAGGTTGGTAACCATAGTAATACATGTTTCGATATGCACGTGAAAGTTAGGGGACACCTTAGAGTTGCTGGTAGTTTGAAATATGCAGTGGCTAGTAGTTAAAAATGTGTTGTGTGGCGACCCTTGTGTGCTTCTACCTTTCGGTGGCAAGTGGCCAATGCAAAGAGCCCCAGAATATGCTCAAAATAGTCCAATTTGTTCTGTAATGCAACTGTAACTCGATCATTGGCGCCCTCATTGGCTATAAATACGTGCACCGATGCAACAAAGATGAGATGAATAAGCATAGACTTCACTTTCCATTGTACTGCTCTGTGATCCTCCATTGCCTACGCTCGTGATTACTTTAGTCAAGGGTTTGGGTAGGGATGAGGATATACCAACAACAACATGTTCCTCGGTCGCATTTAGGCTGAAAACTTTGATGCATCAAGCTTGATTGGGATGTTTTGGTCCAACCTTGGCTTTTCGATGTGGAGCAATTGGTGTTTGTGGTTCATGACACCTGGTAGGAGGAATGCTCGATTTGGACAAGCATGTCACACATTTGTCTACACTGCATGCTTGCTGTCGATGGGTTTTCTCAGTGTGCAATTGCACGTGCCTGTGCAAATGGGCGAGAATGCAATGCCTGTCAGCAAAATAGAAAGTAGTTGTAGTGCATGCGTGCCTAGGATTGTGTGCTCGCATGATCGATGTGTGTTGGGCATTTATGTAAGGGCAGTCTGTCACTTGTGGCTTGAGTGTAGTATATTGCGACAATGGTGAGCTTGGACATGGCATGCTGTGTCTGGGATCGGCCCATGGAGCGCACAAGATGCGTCTCACCATAGTCCATGTGCGCATCTACATGCGTCTCACCAGCTAAATATCCCCAGCTTTTTGTAGAAGGGCGAGAAGGCGAAGTAGGCCACGTTTAGTTCCCCCAAAAAGGCCCAAATTTTTTCTAGATTCCCCGTCACATCGAATTTTTAGACGCATGCATAGAGCATTAAATGTAGGTAAAAAAATAACTAATTGTACTTTTATATGTACATGTCGAGACGAATTTTTTGAGCCTAGTTAGTCCATATTTGAACAAAGTTTGTCAAATAACAACGAAAGTGCTACAGGAACTTTTCGCCAAAAATTTCCGGAACTAAACACAGCCGTAGTTACTTTTTTTATAGTTAGTTCATTAACTTTAGATATTTAGAGCCACCAAATATCACCACATTAAACAAATAGAATGCTGTAGCAGTGCTATTTTCGAGATTTATATGTTGAGAAAATTATTGACGTTGGAATTGATCCAAATCACACACCAGCAGGGCTAGCATGCCCAAAGAGGTTGCAAATCAACCTAGAAACAGCAAGGAACTCGAACAAACCGACGAAACCGATCTAGAGACTGGTTAGGCCGATTTAGGGATTGATCCCTTGCGTTGATAACTCCCAAACTTCTCCCGGGAAGACCTGTCGGGAAGGAGCACGAGGAGGTTGCTCTAGTACCAGCAAGGCCGCCTAGTACGCCGTCAAATCTCACCGGGAGATGCGACGAATAGCAGGATAGAGAGAGGAGAGGTAAATGGTTGAGTAGATGTGTTTTTGATCGATTGGATAGATGAGATCTCAATCGGCCATGATCCTCTTATATATATATAGAGGGGGTGGTCTTATCCCAGTAGGAAACCCTTCCAAGCCTTATTTTTGAAGTTTCCCCCGAGTTTGGAACAGTTCGTATCGGAACCCAAAAGGCCAGATCCGAACAGAAGTTTAAATTAGGTTTCCCGGAAGTTCCGAAGTCTGTCGGAACTTTCGGGGGTCGGAACTTCCGGCTCGGGTCGGAACTTCGGGGGCCAGAACTTCCGACTTGGGTCAGAACTTCCGGGGGTCGGAACTTCCGACTCGGGTCAGAACTTCAGGGGTCAGAACTTCCGACTCGGGTCAGAACTTCTGGGGGTCGGAACTCCCGACTCGGGTCGGAACTCCCGACAGTGAGCCATCTCTATTAGGTCATAACTCTTCCATCCGGGCTCCAAATTGGACGTTCCATATATGTTTTTCGACCATCTCAATGAGAGGAGCGCAATGGTGAAGTCCATTTCACATTTTGACAACTTTACAAAATGACCAATTTTGGTTGTCAACAAAAATAGTAGAAATTTAAAGCTTTAGAGCCTATAGAAGTATCCAGAACATAAAATGTATCTCAAATTCTATGCATCTATCGGTTTATTATTGTCCTGGTCACATCATTGATCCTACTCCTTTAGTAAAATAGAATCCATATGTTAGGCTTAAAACGCAACATTATTTCATGTTACTCCCCCAAACACTGGATCTCTATAAATTTGCCGATTAACTCATTGTGCCTAATAACATGAGTGCAGCAGTAGCCATTCCCGATGCTTCATATAGTGTTGGGTGTTCATGTCAGTTGAAAGTGGGAAGGGCCATTTGCTTCCTAAATGTGAGTACTTGAAGTTTTTGTCCACCCACAACCCTCCAGCATATATTACCACAATTTAACCTTGCTAATGTATGGATTGCACGCCAGTGAGGCTGTGCTAAAATGTTATAGAGAGGATGCTCTTCTGAAGGGTTAAACCAAGGTTACATATTCAAGGTTTCAACATTTACACCTATTGATAAACTACACATTTCGTAAACAAATTATGTTTCTTGTCATCAAGATGGAACCATGAGCGTATATACTCATGTCATGATTACCTAAACAGACCATTTGATGTTTGAAACTTGTAGTTCATGAAGGAATTGGTCCCAGACACGAGCAGTAAACATCTGTACTCCCTCCATACTCATATTAGTTGCCGTTTAGGACAGTGACACGGTCTTCAAAACACAACTTTAACCTCTTATTTTTATAAAAATATTTATGGAAAAGTGATATATGTATACTTTTATGAAAGTGTTTTTCAGGATAAATTTATTCATATAATTTTTATATTTGCAAACTTAGAAACTTAATAGTTATTGATGATTTATATTCCCAATGTTTGACCCAAATCTTGTCTAAAATGACAACTAATATGGGTATGGAGGGAGTATATAGTAGCTACATGTAAATGAGAAGCTCAGGTCATGTAAGCCACACAAATTGAGTAAAACAAAAAGTTGGGCTCTCAGAACAGGAAACAACATTTTTCTGTTTCAAGAAAGCGACTTCAATTTTGCTCTTCAAAACCCTAAAAAAGCTTTTTTTTCTAGCGGACATGTTTTTCCCTTCAATTTTCTAATAAAAACTATGTTGAAACTCTTGGCTGATTAGAAGTAGAGATGATGTTAATAGAGATACCCACACGAGATATAAAGCAACTCTTATTGACAAAAAACAAGATTAACCAACAGAGAAGGAAGCAAACAGACAACCAGCTCAGGGTTTAAGAAGCAACAAGGCTCCAGAAGACAAAGGCGCAGAAATTAAGGACTGTAAACGGAGTAACTGAAAACAGCCAGTAAAAGTAACTGCAACAAGAAAATTAGGCCATCCGCAATGGTTACCAAATAGCTAGCTAGGAGGAATTCTATTGGCTCTCAATAACACTTTACAAATAGCTAGCGAGATGACTTATAAAAATAATATAAAAGTAACACTTTTATTGGCTATCGAGGAGAGAGATCAAATAGCTAGCGACTTCCCAATAGCTAGCTATTTGATCTCTCTCCTCGATAGCCAATAAGAGTGCTACTTTTGTAAGTTGTCTAATCAAAATAGTATTTATTTATATGTCTCATCTAGCTAGCTATTTGTAAGTTGTCATTGAAAGCCAATAGCATTCTTCCTAGAGAAAATGACAATATTAAAGAAATCAGAATTCTATGTGAGATCTGGCCGAACAAATCCATGTGAACCTCCTTCTATTCAAAAGTATCAACTGCTTCCGGAAAACCTGAATAGCAACTGAAGAAACTGATGACGGGCAGCCACAAGAGCAAGTTCATGTTATCATTACCAAAAACACACCATTTGAAGCTTGAATCTTGTTGTGAATGGAAGAAATGCCACCAGACAAAAAAAGTGAACATTAGGTTAGATTGTCTGCATGTAAATGAAAAAATGTTGATATATAAACCTAAACATTTGTTTAGAGTGCTAATATTTCATGTTTCTGTTATACAATACAGGACAACAAAAACTCAAGCTGCCTCCCCCCACACAAAAAAAGAGTAACAAATGAGTCATACACTTCTCCCAAAACAATGGTAAAGGCAATAATCTAACGAAAACTATGTTGAAACTCTTGGCAGAATAAAAGTAGAAAAATGTTGCGAACATTTTTGTGACACAATTTTGCTTTGTCACTAAAATTTCATCATAGATGTGCACATTTCTACTAGTGTGGGGCACAACTCGGGTCCATCAATTCTCGATGACCTTGTCGAGGACGAATTCCTAGCTAAACTTGGTGAAGGTTCACGAGCATAGAGGTCCATGTGGTGTGCCAGTGTTGTGCACCAACTGCCACGACATCCTCAAGTATAGCATAGAACATGCAGATCGCATGATGCTCCTCCTCCTGCCCAATGGGCTCGGGTTCATGCAGCTGCAGGTCCCTGAGTTGATCGACAATGAAGTCTATGGTTGTCAAAGGTAATTTTGGTGCTCGAGTGAAGCTTCCCTATGTCGTTGGGTGGAAGATGACTACAAGAATGTGACCTTCTATGATGATTTTCTCGTGACGATGGCTAAATTTGTCACTATGTCATTCTATTTTATGATGTTTTTTGGTGGGGGTGTGATTTTATAATGAAATTTTGTTCGTCACTAAGATCTAGTAGTAGTCATAAATGAAAGATTTTTCATATTACAACGAATTACAATTCATTTTGCCAATGGACAGTTGTCATGTAAATCTTGTTGACCTAGGCACAGAGGCATCCTTCTTATTATATGTTTTTGTTTTTGATACAAAGAAAAAAGCTAACATCTATATTTATTATGCGTGTATGTGTGCTGGTGTTCAAGTTTTATTGTGCGTTAAACTATTTTTCAGATTCTAAGCTGACACCTACAAATTATTGGCATGTTATTTCACAAGCAAAACAAATATAAAGATGTGCCACCCACTGCAATCGATCTTTTCAAGGAATTACATTGCAACAACGCAAGACTGGTTTTAGTGAGCCCATGATGGAAGCAATTGTAAGCACATGTCTAGATTTTGTTTCTACTGTGGTTGATAACCATTATCAAAACCAAATTGACCGTTCCAGACTTGAAGCTACTTTGTTGTTTCATTTCTTACTCTAGCTGTGTAGTTCAAAAAGAGCAATGTAGTTAATTAATCTTTCTCAATGTTACTTCAATGTCATATGAGTACTGTCATATATGTGTATTATCCATGTTGATTCCAGCTTGTTTATAAAGTCTGCCATTGCTTGAAATTTTTCCACATTTGTAAGTAAACTATTTTTCTTATCATGTTAGGATGAAATGGAGGCCATCAAGGTTCAGCCTGCCCTAGAAGGGGAATAACCAAATAATCATGCTGAAGTTGTTGCTCATGTTTTGCCATCAAGTAAATTTCTTTGAAATGTTGATCTTGAGAATGCAGCCCGGCCCCTAAGAGAAATGCTACTGCTGCTGCATGTGTACAACAGGAAGAAAACAATATGAGTTGGAAGTGTTGAAACAAACATGTTGAAGTTATGGCCGAAAAGAAAGCTGCTGCAACACATAGAGATCAACTTTCATGACCAACAGGTTGAGTTTGGAAGTGTGTTGAAGAAAGTTTGAGAATCATAGGAAACAAGGGAGAAGCGGGCATAAGAGATTGTAAATTTGAAGAAGCAAGCAGAGGAAACCAATGCTCTTCTATGTCGTTTGTTCACCTGGTAGGAAGACGCCTATCGAGCCTCGCCTAGGCTTGTTGGGCCTCGGCTGTTTTTGGAGGCACTTTATAGTGTGCACGTCTCTAAAAATGGATTTACGGAGGCAGGCGTCTTCTGTCGTCTCCGTAAATAAAATGACCACATCGGTTATTCGATTTTGTGAGGCGGTCAATTATTGGTACCTAATAAAATGACCACCTCCGTTAATCGTCCGGCATTCTTCGAGGCAGTTGGATATTGTGAACGCCTCAGTTAATGTTTTTGCACCGCCTTGCAAAATCCTTTTTGTGGCAGTGTTTTCACACATTGGGTTATACCAATACCTATTGAGTACACTATGTTAGTTTGATTTCCATGAGTGGCCCAACGGCCATCTCGAACCTTGACCCAACGCCCTGATCGGGGGCGTCCAACCAAGGCAGGGTTGGTGGGCCCCCATCGCGTAGCACTATATATAGAGAAAGGTGGGGCTAGGGCACACAACACGAGGTTCATTGCCACCGCCCTGTTCTCCACTCTAAACCTACCGATTGAGGATGTGCTAAAAGCGATGGAAGCGCCACCAACAATTTCACCACCGACCCCACTGCAACACCGTCGCCACAAGAGCATCACTGTCTCCGCCGAAGTGACGGGACCTCAGCTCCATGCATAACAAGTTTCCATCCATCCGAGTTAAGTTTTCCCCCTGATCGTCGATCCTAGAAGTCTAACAATGGTATTAGATCCATACTAGCATGTAGATCTATGTTCGGGAAAGAAAGAAAGTAGAGAACAGACGGATTTTTGATCTGGCAGACAGGGGAAACCCTAGATCGACCACAGCTGCTGGCTGGTGTGCGGAAAGAAAATGAAATCCTAACCCTAAAGTGAGAAGGGGAAGAAGTTTTCCTATGTCGTCGTCTTGCCGGCACGCGGGAAGAGAACAAAATTCACCCAGAACCCTAACCCTAGAGAAGAACGGGAGGAAGGACGGAAAGGGGAGCAAGCGCCTACCTGTGCCTCATAGCCTGAATGGGCCTTTTGTCGTCCCCTTGGACCGCTAAGGGCACCGCCGCCGTGCGGGCAGAGACCCGAGCCACCGGCTAGGGTGGTCACACCACCGCGCGGTCCTCTACCTCGGCTTTGGGGTCAAGGGCAACATCGCAAAGCCGCTCGACGGCGGCGCGCTCAGTCTCGGGCAAGCGCGCTCACTGGCGAGGGGCCCCACGGTGGCGCCACAATCTCCTTTTTCTCGGTGACTACAGGCCACCGCCCTCGCGTTGCTGCTCTTCTCAGCTGCGGGCGAGAGAGAAATGGAAGGGGAGAGAAAGGAAGAAGGCCGGGGGGTTCTCCGGCGAGGGGCCCGGTGGCGGCGCCAAGGGAGCTCTGTGCTCTGTGGGTGCGGTGCCGAAGAGAACGAGATGGTGGAGGAAAGAATGGTTCGAGTTTCCGGGAAGGCTGCCGACGCTGACGGGGTTTTGTCCTCGTAAGATCGACGGCTATCCGTCCGATCGCAATCGATGGCCCTAGGTGGCCAGGCCAGAATTGGCCCATGCGGGATGGAGAAATCCTGACCCAGGCCCAGGTTGTGGCCTGGGCGCGGGGGAGGAGTTCGCCGGGCGCCTCGGCCGGGCTGGCGTTCGTGGCTGGGCTGGCCATTTTGGCTAGGCGGCCTAAATGCACAGTAAAGTTTTTATTTTTTAGAAGCAGATTTTGATGAATTTGAGTTAAGTTTTGATACTAATCTCTGCATAAATTTTAATCCAACAATAATTATTTGTTCAGAGACTAGTTAAGTAATTTATAAGTGCTTCTGGAAAATAGTATTAAGAGTGTTTTTATATTTTTCGCTGCAAAGTTGATGTTGATTATCTTCTAATTAAATTTGAACCAATAGGAGAATTTAATTTAAAGAATAGTTATAGAATTATGATATTGTTATTTTCTGACCAACATTGATAATAATAATATTATAAGTTTAAGTTTGAAGTTTGAATCTCCGGTAAATTTTGCCTCAACGTGACCAATTTTCCAGAGACTAGATAAGAATCTAGAAATGTCTCTGACCAAGTGAAAAGAATTCCGCTGCAATAATATTGATTATCATCTAGTTAATTGAGTTTGCATATGTTAATTCTATTTTTGTCCAACGGTGATGTGGAATTAATGTAAAAGAATATTGTTTTATTCTATCTTCTGCCCAACGGTGATGCAGAATAGAACTAAAAGTTTAAAGTTTAATGTGCATGTTTTAACCAGACCAACATTGGGTTATTTTCATGCTCATTACTGTTGATTAATGTTTTTTTCAGAAAAGATCTTTATGCTTTCATTCTTGGAGGCAGAAAAGAAAAGAGTTGGGTACTTATGACTCAGAAGATGAAAAGTGCAAGTTTTGCATGAAAGAATGCCATTATATAAGGGACCGTGTTTTCTTTAGAGAATGACTTGAAAAGAAAAGAATTCAGGGACATTGGTCCAAAGTAAGAGTTTAGTACAGGAAATGTATTTTATGTACTCTCTATGAAGAAGAATTTATTTCAGTTTTAGTCGTTATGACAAGTGTTGTAATAAGTTATATGTATATTTTATTTGACCAACGTTGGATTAAATATGTATGTCACAGAATATTCAGATTTATTTCTGAATTTGATGATTACAATGAGAGCCAATCTTGGCATTAATGTCCCTTATAGGGAATTGTCCCGCACGGCAGGAAAAGTTTTGACATAGTACTTATCTTGCATGGCGGCAAAAAGTTTGTGATGACTCATGTGCTTATTGTATATCCCAAATCGGGAGAAAGAATGAAAAGTTTGGGTAGCTTCTATGCTATCACAGTATTGAACGTGCACTTCTGTTGTGTCATGATCATTAAGTATTCAATGGGTTAAGTCCATAAGGGGAGCAATCCCAGATAAAGAAAACATGCAAGCATGACTTGCAAAAGTACAGTTAATGAAAGACTTCATCAAGTTCTTGAAGTGGAATGAGAAAAGTATACTCCTGTACGAATCAAGAGATTACTTTGTTTGCATGACATGATCATGTGAACAAAGCAAGTTATAGATGTCTCCTCGTTCACAAAAGTTCTGAATAGTTTCAAAATTATGGCAGTAAAGTTTGTGCCGTATTTCAAGGGGAGAATGATGAGATTAAATTAAAAAAGAGAAGATAAAGATTAATAGAGATACTCTCCATTTCTCTGTACCTCAAAAGTGCAATGCATGGTATGCATTAAGGCAAGAGTGGTATATAAAAGATAAATGTGACCGTTGAGGGAGTACAACAGTCGTAATAACGATACTCCTAAGCAGAGAAATAGCTAAATTTCTAGACCTTTATGGTTCTGATAGGAAGATAGCATAGTAAGCGAGTATTCAATCTAGACGAGTCTCAAAGATATTAAAGTGGTGCTTAAGGCACCATATGATTTTTGACAGATTAAACCCAAATAAGAAATTTAAGGAAGCACCATCTTTATAGAAAGATGGGATAATCTAGGGGAGCATGATATGTAGCGATCTAAGACTTCAAGAGAAGTGGCACTGCGTGCCCACTCCAATGACTCAAGAACAATTATGCCTGTTGATGTTGTATGGCCTATACAATACCTGTTGTTAGCTCTTCTAGAAATATGAGTAACGTAAACAAGGATCTTGAAATACAGGAGCCTAAACAATCAATTGCCTCTTGGCAACGAAAGGCCAACAACAACCCATGTAAAAGAAGTGTCATTTTGGACCTAAAAGGTCCCAAAGAATAAGAAAATCAGCCTCTTCGGATGAAGTCATTTCTAATGGAGCCAAAACAGTGGGCCGTAATGGGTCCACAAGACATAATGTGGCTTCAAAGGGAATATAGAAAGACATAGTGCCACTTGTGGCAAAAGGATTCACACAAAAGAAAAGAAAAACACTTTAATGAGTGTTAATGACACATAATGATTTAGAGTCACAACAGAAAGATAGATGTAAAGATGGTTTTACTTAAATGAGGATTTTTATATGAGAATGTTTACATGACACACCCGAAAGGTTTTGTTGTTGAAGGAAAAGAACATTTGGGATGTCGCCTGAAGAAATCCATTTATGGATTCAAACAACTATCTAAATAGTGGTATTCAAAGTTTGATGCCACATTAGAAAGTTTGGGTTTTAAAAGGAATGAGAAGGACAATGGCGTTGTGCAAAGTTCAAGAATGGGGAATTCATTTTCCTAAACCTATATGTGGATGACACCCTGCTTGCTGGCAGTGGTGTTAATCTGCTATTGGAGAAGAAGTCCTTGTTCTAGGTTACCTAAGATTGATCTCGGTGAACTGTCATTCGTTTTAGGAATTGAAACTTACTGAGACAGAGGAAAGGGGTATTAGAATTGTCAAAAGTGTATACTAAAGAAGACCCTAATGAAATAAAGTATCTATGTCAGTAAACCCGTGCCTATTCCTATAGTCAAGGGTAATGGTTTTGGGAACTTTCAGTGTTCCAAGAACAAATGTGAGAACAATAAATTGGATGTCCTATGTGCTTGAGCTGTTGGAAGCTTAATAAGTGCACAAAAATTTACCCTAACATAGTTCTTGTATCCAGGATTTTGGCAGATGTTCAGTACAGATATAGATCACTGGAATGGAGTTAAGAATGTATTGGAATTGTACAAAATTTTGTAGGCCTCATGATGAGTAAGAGAGAATGAGTGTCCTTAAAAGTTGTGGGCACAAATGTTAATTTTTGCGAGATGTGTAGTGAAATCCACATTAGTAGCTGACACTCACAGTTGGGATTTTATTATGGAAAAGCTCCAAAGAAACAGTTGTGGTGTCATCGATGATGCATACCCATGGTATAGCTTGTTATGAGGCTTAAAGGACAGACAAAACAGTTAAGAGAAATTATACCCAAAGTTGAAAATGGTTTACAACAGCAATAACTATTTAAGTAATTTACTACTATGATAACGGGTCAAGTGTGCTGCTAAATACATTGACATTAAGTTATAGGTTGTGAAAGAGAAAGTCCAGAATCATACTTATAGTATTGAGCAAGTACTTGAGGATCCGCTTACCAAAGGCTTACAGCTCAGTGAGTTCAGAGAACTCACAATCGACATGGGTTTATGGAAAAGCCTATGATTACTGGACAATAAAGAGCCCAAAATTAAAGAATCTGTTTCAGAACAGAGATGTGTATTGTAGCTGTTAAATCTATCGGCGATTGACCGTGATGATGAAGAATGCTCTATGCACTAGTTTGTGATGGAATGGTAAAAGAAGTAAAAGGTAAGAGTTTTGATATGAAAGGAGATCAAGGGGGAGAATGTTAGTTTGATCTCCACGAGTGACCCAACGGCCATCTCGAACCTTGACCCAACGCCCTGATCGGGGCGTCCAACCAAGGCAGGGTTGGTGAGCCCCTGTCGTGCAGCATTATATATAGAGAAAGGTGGGGCCAGGGCACACAACACGAGTTTCACTGCCGCCGCCCTGTTCTCCACTCTAAACCTACCGATCGAGGATGTGCTGAAAGCGACAGGAAGCACCACCAACAGTTTCACCGCCGACCCCACTGCAACGCCGTCGCCACAAGAGCATCACCGTTTCCGCCGAAGTGATGGGACCTCACCTCCATCGGTAACAAGTTTCCATCCATCCGAGCTAAGTTTTTCCCCTGATCTACTCCTAGTCGATCCTAGAAGTCTAACACACTACTCTCCACAACTGTAGAATTTATGGGTATAATTGTGTATAGGCAATTAGCAGGTATGGGTATAGGTGACCCACAGGGATACCCAGGGCATCGTTAGATCCGACCATGCATGGGGTGCTGGATTGCTAAAGGCCGACCCCTTTTCTACTATGAACTTTAGATTTGTTTTCATTGTTCTATTTGTATCATATATCTAATGCCATGGTTCATTTTGCTGCTGTATTGATTTTTGTGCGATTGGTTTGATGTTCGGTGATTTTGGTCATGAATTGAATCAACAACGATGTAAGAATGTGATTTATTGCTTATGAGAATGTGAGCTAGAATTGGTCGGTTAGCACAATCATCACTGAGGCTGAACCAAACTACTGGAAACCAAATTTGCGCTGTCTTGATATTTTGTTTTGTAACTGATCGGTTCATATTTTCAGATGATCGAATTAATGGAAAAACTGTAGAATAGAACTGATCTTTTTGGTGTAATTGAATGCCACCTCTAGTCAGGGGGCGTGGTGAAACTCCAAAACCAAGATTTGGATGAAAGCGCTCCTTTCTTTCTAGTTGTAGAGAAGAGATTGCTGGATTTTGTCAGAAAACACCGCACCCTTCTCATCCAAAAACCTAGATCTCTCTCTCTCTCTCCCCCTCGCTAAAGAAGAACATTTTTTTGAACAAAAGAAGAACAATAGCAAGCTACTAAAGAGAAGGAACTTGGGGGTAGACCACTAGCCCTTATATTTGAAGGTTATCACAAACCAGCACCAACATATCAGACAAAACATACAAGCAACACTTATAATAACATAATGTAACTGTCCAAATAAGTCTCAAATGATGGTACGGTAACTGGGTTTACTTATATTATTTCCCAAAAAATATCATCATTATTGCAGAGTTACAGCCACAGAATGAGGCCACATTATTGTATTATTAGCAGTGATGCATCCACCTTAACATGGAAAAAATATATCCGATATCTGGCTATCACAGTATGACATCACACAGTGGGAGTGGGAGTGGGGTGACGCTTCAATCGCTGGGCCTGAACTCCATGCCCTCGACAATGAGGCCCCTTTTCTGCACGCGAATGTTCTCCTCGCGGAAGTCCACTATGACAGCCCTCTCGTTGAGCAGCAGCTTGTCACCAGGGTCGAACTCAGCCAGCTTGGGCTCCATCCAGCCGTCGTGTCTGGACACGGGCCGAGCCACGCCGGCGGCGGCGGCAGCTGTACGCGCCGCCGCAGGATGCACACTGACGCTGCTGGTGGCGACAGTCCTCTCGCCGTAGAGCCTGACCGACGACGTCTGGACGCCGCTGAGGCCAGCGGCGTCGCTGGCCAGCTTGTACACGAGGTAGGCCGCGTAGGTCGTGTCCGGGGACAGGTCCGCTGTTAAAATCTCCCCAATCACCGCCAAGAAGTAGACGTTTAGGAGCTCCGCGCACTCAGCAAATCTTTAATTTTGTCATCAACAGAGAAACAGGTCAAAATGCAGTATGTTAGCTCGGTGTGCATGTACTGTTGGCACGTCATTGTTATATATATATATACACACACACACACACATATACATACATATATATATATATATATATACACACACACATATATATATACACATATACATATATATATATATACACATATATATACACATATATATATATATGTATATATACACACACACATATATATATATATATATATATATATATATATATATATATATATATATATGGTGTGCAGTGCATGAAACCTGGAATCCGGGCTGTTGATCCACTTCCAGAAGCCGGAGCGATCTACATGTTCAATATGTAATGATCTCGATGATAGCAAGTAGCACTTGGCACTCTTTCTTGTATCCATCCAAGAAATCTGCATTGGTAAGATCGACAAGGTAAATTCTGGCAGTTAGTAGTTAGTTACGCACTCCTATCAGTACTGATTCATTAATGGCTGTGATCATTCATTATGAATTGAAAAAGGGAACACAAAGTTAATCTACCTTATCAGGGTCGTCAGGGCTTGGGTCCCCTGATCTGTTGGTGTTGGGCGGCGATGCCAGCAGAGGTGGCCCCGGTACCAACGCCGTAGTACTCCCATCGCTGCCAGAGGATGATGGATGTTGGGACGCCGCCATCAACCGCAGGCCCTCCATCAACTTGGCGAGGGAGCTTATCTGCAACACAAAGTCGTTTAATGTTTGGTCCTCCACTAAAGAAGGATTTGGGTGTTGGATGATGTGATCAGCAGCAACCCTGTGCTGCCTTTCGATCCAACAGTCCTTGTGAATTTGTGCCCAACAGGGTTTCTATCACCTGGACCAAAAGGCGGTGTAATTTGCAAATCAAGTGTTTTAGTGGACTGAGAACCAGCAAAGGATGTGTGTACATATATAATTGCAGGTACGTACCCGTCCTAGGGTTGGAGTAGCTGCTGTAACGACAGACTGGTCCTTATTTGCCTCTGTTTTCACAAGCCGACGGAGGATATCCGCTATGGTTGGTCTCTTATCTGGTTTAAACTCTGTGCAGCTCTCTGATATCTCCATGCACGCTTCTATTTGCCGGTAGTCTGTTTCCAATGGCGTCTGCCTCATCTCTGATGGTTCCTGCTCCAGCCTAATTTTCCAGCTTTTCAGTACCTGGTTAGCAACATACATATGTATCTAATTATTAGGAAGGCATTGAAAACAATATACAATGTATGTGTAAAGGGGGTGGTTAATTAGTAGTACTCCCTCCATTCCAAGTTATAAATCTTTTTGGCTTTTTTAGATATATAGGTTTTTCTATGTATCTACACAATGAATTATAATTTGGAATAGACGAAGTATTAGTATATATATTTCTCCATCAATATACATCCTCAGTCGTAGCTTCCTGATTCTTATGTCCCTTCAACAAGTGTCTGATCATCACACCCAAGCTGTATATGTCTGCCTTGACCGTGATCACTCCATTGTCTATGTACTCAGGTGCTATGTATCCCCTGCATGCATGTACACCAAAAAAGTCATGACAGGGGCCCAAAACAGAGCTGACACCAGGAAGAAAGAAACATATTGACAGATAGTATCCGCGATTCAGTATGAATCTATAGCTCTTAGGAAAAATTATATGTCTGGCTCACCTTGTTCCCAATTTTTCTTGAGTGTTTGTTCGGCTTTTTCCTTCATCCAAGAGCCTTGACAAGCCAAAATCCGCAATTTTTGGCGTCATGTCATCATCAAGCAATATATTATCTGGTTTGAGATCTAGATGAATTATGTGCCTCTCATGCAGATATTGCAAACCCAGACAAGTTCCTTTTATTATTTTGTAACAAACTTGCCATTGAAGCCCACAAGGTCCGTGGTCTGTATATAAGTAAAAATGAATATCACTCCATTACATCAATGACAGTAAAGGAATGACATATCCTCAGGTCATCAATAAATAAAGTACATAACTTTTTTTTATATTGGAACTTCACAGTAATGTACCAAATTAACTTATCTAATTTCCACAACCTTTGTTATTTAGCACAACATGTGCAATACAAATTCAATATAATTTGTCTACTGTGGCTCTCGCTAGATTGCATTGGTACCATATTTGTATGCTACTCCAATGATGAGAGCGTGCATAACTCAACTTTTTTCAGGAAATTTGTCTACACCATACCACGTGGACTCTACCATTTTACATGGAACACATGACTTACCATTAGGAAACTGGAGAAAGAGATAAGACCATTACATATGTATCTGCTTTTCTTCAATGCACAAAATATTTTTTTCCAGTTTTGCACACAATGATATAAGCAATGCTCTAATCGTCATACCTGTGAATTATTCGTTAATATTTTATGGATTACCGCATGAATTTCCAAAACATATTAGGATTATAAATCCTAAAAGAGTATTTAAATAAATTGCATAGAAACACATTGAATATAAAATACTCTAGTTATTGCAAATTGTAAGATGTTTTGAGCTTTTTTAGATACATAGTTTTTGCTATGCATTTAGCTATACACAGTGGCGAAGCTAGAGCAAATTTGTGGGGGGTGCACTTACCTTGCGAGTGTATAGACTTGCGCTATTACGGGTGCATATATGGTGAAAATCTAAAGAAAACTACTATTTTCACAAATTTTGGGGGGTGCATTTGCACCCCCTCTCAACTACCTAGCTTCGCCACTGGCTATACACTATATATACATATCAAAGCAATATATCCAGAAAACTGAAAACGTCTTATAGTTTGGAATGGGTCTGGAATCGAGGGAGTAGAAATTGCATCAGCAATGTTTAAGCATATAATGCATTATATGCATGGAATCCCTACAGTGTTTTCCAGCTCCAATGTCGATCTGGTGTGCATAATAAGTCACCTATTTGTGCACTGGTGTAGGCAAAACCGATTAGTCACCTACTTTACCAATATATATACTTATGGTTTCTTTTTTGTGAATTTGTGCTTATGGCTTCGATATAGCTCACAACAAAACACATGTCATTATATCTTTATTGAAGCTTCACATTACCAACATATCATTTAATAACATATATTTAGTTCTCTATATCAAAATAGTAAAAATCATCCACTAACATGAATTTAGTACATATAAGTAGTATAGTTTCACCTGCGATTTTTGCAGCAACGTGCGGGGGTATTCTAGTTCTAATAGAAAATAACACCTAAATATATTTTGGACCATGATAAAATCAAAAGTGCACTAAGTATTTTGGATTGGATACTTAGGGGGGGAAACCCATTCCGAGCATTTAGATCGCATATATGCATGTTTATTGTTGTTCCACAATCGTCATACCATTAACATAGTTGCCAAGGCTTCCATTATGCAAATATTCGAAGCAAAGTAACTTTTCTTTTGCTTCAGCAAAAATATTATTCACTCCTTGCCGCACCACCTGCACACGCGTTTCGTCACAGTATCCAACAAACCCGACTATATTCTGGTGCCTAACCCTCATCAGACAATCAACCTCGCGTTGAAACGGTTTGTCCTTGATTACATGAAATGAGTATAACTTCCTGACCGCAACAAAGCCATCTCCAAGCACTCCCTGCATATTTTCAACCACCCTACTTAATTATTCTGTAATGTATGTAATGATTCCACGGCCATGATCGATCTGTCTAAATCATAATTATAATCACTCATAGTACAAAACGTACTGCAAAAGAGAAATAGTCTAAGCTACCTATGACTGCTGAAAGAGTTGGTCATTCAGTATGGTGGTTGCCTAGTCAGAATAAATTGTACCTAATTGACTTCAAATAAACTAGAGCTGCATTTACAACAATGCAAATAATTAAGCACAGTTGTCAATATATACTTAACATAGAAAAGGCCCAGTAGTGATGTACTCATTCAAGTTATAACTACTTGACATTTTGGACATGATCTGGTCAAACTTGTGAATACTTTGGTCATCTATAACTCTCAAAACATATATATTCTCTAGGAACATTAAAGTCACGACATTGGTAGGTTCGTCCTTAAAAATTTTGAAGAAAGATAAAAATTTGGTTAATTTTAAAAATATATTTAAAAGTTAAAATTGCAAGTACCATCTACAAGAATAAACTATAAAATGGCTGCTGGAGGTACGGTAGCCTATAGGCTACAACTACCATATTTAACTATGAAAAAATACACTCTTGAATAACTCAAATAAAAGTTAAAAATATTTATTATTAGATTCATGGATCCGATTTGTTCTTGAGTAACATAGACTTCCTTACTAATTAGCTAAACTATATATGATAAGTTTTGAAATGCTTCAACACTTACAAAATCAAGAATTATATGTAATAATAGATACTATTTTACATACCTTGTAAACTGTACCATATCCACCACTTCCAATAATCTGCTTGGCCGAAAAGTTTTTTGTGATGGTTTCCAATACGGATAGCTTAAGGCTAATTGGATCTCCTATGGCATCCTCCAATAGCAAGTCTTGTAGAGTATTTGGCTCATTAGCTTGAGTGTCCATTCTTTATCTATGGTACCATTCAAGAAGAAGATAAAATATTTATATGTTTCTTTTATTAGACAAGGAATTAATAGAATGAAAGATTATTTGCCGCACTATATTGTTGTCACATATACAAAAACAAATGTATGGAAGTCAATCAATTTGATGAACTGAAGAGCCATAAACAAGATGTACCAGAAAAGCCTTCTCTTGACAAACTTTTTTCTTATAGAAACAACCCTTATGAAATTTAATTTCTAGAAATGATGTCAGATCAGTACAAAATACATCGAGTACAGGTGCAACAAAAAAAATTATGGAACAACCTAGAAATAGACATGGGGGCTACATGTATATTTCTAGACTCAGTTTAATCTGATACTCCTATATCATATCGGAGCAAAGGCTTGCCCATGTTTTGTAGATTGGCTAGACAAAAGAAGCCTTTCTTAGTTTCTTGAATTGTTCTAGCTAACTAGCAGGGCCAGAAGATCGTAAAAGAGATACAGATCACGATGAGAGGGGATATGATTACAACACAGAAATAAGATAGAACAACAGAAACGAAGTCGCAAAAAAAAAACTTGAAGAGCTTTATATGAATGAAAAAAGAAGCTAACAAGGTGACAAAACCTTTTTCAAGATGCATAGCTAGGAAAGTTAGTTGTAATAATAAGCAAGAGCTACACTTGGATCGACTAACCTGCCAATGGAAGGGTATGTAGGAAAAGGAGACGCAACTTTTGGAGTCTACAATTCTGATATCAGTTAGAGTTGGAGAGCCATATATATATGGTTGCGAGGCTGGATATATCTTTTCACACACCCTGTGAATCTAGGTACACACACCATATCTTTATGAGCACCTATAAAAGTAGGCTAACACTGACACATCACCAGATTAATAAATAAGGCAACACAAGATATCTCTACCGACAGGCACATAAACTAGTATTATCAAAAAAAAAAAGTACCACTAGCACCTGTTTCAAAGCAAGGACTTGACATGGGTGGGCAAGTTCCCTAAAATAACTTCACTTGCCTCATATACGCATTAACGTTGGGACCAAAATGACTTACTAAATTATTGTTTTTTCAAGGAGTATTTAAACTATGTTTAGTTGAATTTGACTCGGATTGTGTATATGGTACTTCCTCTATTCCAAATTATAAGTCATTCAAATTTTCTTGGAGAGTGAAAGAATCTCAAATTTGACCAAAATTATATATAGAATTACAAAAAAAAATATGATATCAAATAAGTATATTATAAAAATATAATTGATGAAAAAACTAATGATACTTGTTTGGTATCGTAATAAATGTTATTATTTTGATATATATATATAGTTAAATTTTAAATGCTTTGACTCTCAAGAACATTAAAATCACTCATAATTTTGATACGGATGTGTGAGGGACATGGGATAATTAATTAAATAAATATATAATATTAATTTTGGTGACCTACTTGCTTTGTCCCTTATCATTTGTCATTTTCAGTTTCCATACCATAAGTTTGACTAAATTTATAGAAAATATATGTAATATTTATATCTTTAAATAAATTTATTAAAAAACTAGATTAAAAAATATATATATAATGATACTAATTATGTATCATAAATATTAATATTTTTAATATAAATTTAATAAATTATTTTTCGGGAAACGAGAACGATAGTAGAGATGACGTGGCCTCGGAGTATATTGCTTGGCGACAGATGCATGCATCTATCCTTTTTTTTAACTTTTATTTTTGGTACTGCAAACGAAATGCAACCAGCACACCTGTCCTTATCATTTAATTTGATTTCAAGGCTATGGTTGGCAAGTTGAAGATCTGTGGTCCCTGTTGTTATAGTCGTAGGTGATATATGATGGGAACGTATGTCATGGAAACCAGGTTTCCGTGAAAACTATGGAAACTCGTACGTGGATCGCTGGATCTAAATCTGATGGCTTTGGCTAATGTTATAGATTAGCAATTAACCCCTCCCATAGCATACGTTCCCATGTATGATTCAGCACGTCGGCTTCAACCGAGCAATTGTTGGATACTATGGGCTTGGCCCATTTATTTAATATCTTCAATAAACTCTATGATCCGTACATATACACTAAATATTTAGTACCGTATTGGAATTTAATCGAGAGATGACTTTGCTTAAATATGTAACCGTTGACCGGTTCATTTGAGAAGTCAAAAGGGTCTCATAGGGATGCCACACGCGCGCGCGCCGCCGCCGCCGCCCGGCCCGAGCCCGTGGGCGTGGCAGGCGGCGGCGGCGAGCGAGCGGGCGTGGCCTTTATTTTTGTCACTCAATTTCCATTGATGGCTGTCAGTTTCCATCATGATTGAGGGGAGTTTCCAGTAACTCCCGTGACTCTTGGCTTTTCGCTTGATCTCTCCTCTCCTGCACGCGTGAGCGCTGGCCTTTGGCCTTTCTCCTCCCTGCACATCAGCCTAAAAGGAAAACCCCAATCTCTCGGTTGAGCTCTCTGGCAACACACACCACATCCAGTAGCAAAGTTCGTTCTTCCCGTTCCATCTCCGGCGAGCACCAGAGATGGAAGAGTAGGCCTCCGGAACGTTCCCGTCTTGCGCTTCACCTGCTCGGGTGAGGACGGGCGATTACGTTTTTGGGGAGTGTTGGCGGCGGCAACACGACTACTCGCTGTTCATCTTCCTGGAGCGGCGATCATCTTCACTGCATCGAGCGGGACGACTACATCGACAAAGCACCATGGCCTTTCCCGGTGCAAGCGGCAGTGCCGCAGGGTATAACTCTCTTCTCTGTTCCCTCGTTAATTCCATCGTTAATATTGTTATGCTTGTGGGTACTGCTATGTCCTTCTCAAACATGCTATGTTTGATTGATTTTGTTACTGTTAGTAGCTCTTTGCAAGTTACTTTTATTACTGTGGCAATCCTAATCGCTATATTTGAGAACATAATAATAGTCTGTGAGATGATGCTTGAGATACTATGCTTATGCAAAATGTTCTTTCACATCGTATTTGGTCCTGTGATTTGGAGTATTAAAATAATGTTTATCATGATCATCCTAGTTATAAACTGTTCTAGAAGTTTAATATGTGATATCATGCTTTTTATAATTGCGTCATTTTTATGGATTAAATTAAATATGAAAATGCCTACTTTTTCAACAATCCAAAAACATAATTGTAGGCCATTTTCATCGGTTGGCTTTGCGGGCATGTTGAAACCTACGCCGTTTGAGGGCACTCACTACAAGAGGTGGCGTGAGAAGGCCATCCTGTGGCTGTCGGCCATGCGTTGTGATCATGTGCTCAATGACCAACCTGCTAATGCGATGTCCGAAGTGGACGAGCAGGCTTGGGGGCACGCTGACATCATGTGCAAGGCCGCACTGCTAAGCATCATAGCCGACTCTCTGGTCGATGCTTACATACCACTGCCGACTGGCCGAGCTGTGTGGGAGGCTCTTGAGGCTCGTTACGGTCTCTCTGACGCCGGTTCTGAGCTGTACATCATGGAGCAGTTCCATGACTACAAGATGACTGATAGTCGTCCTGTAGTCGAACAGGCCCGAGTTACATGACTGGTAAAGGAGTTGGAGCTGTACGGCTGTCCTCTTCCTGACAGGTTTGTGGCAGGTTGCATAATTGCAAAACTGCCACCTTCCTGGACTGATTTTGCTACTACCTTGAAGCACAAGAGGCAGCAGTTTAGCATTGCTGAGCTGATTGGCACTCTTGATGTTGAGGACAAGGCAAGAGCGAAAGATGTCAAGGGAAAAGGCAAGGTCGGGGCTGGTGAGACGACTACTAGTGCACATGTGGTGCAAAAGTTTCGTCCAAAGCCATAGAAAAAGAAGAAGTTTCAGCAGGAGCTTAAGCAGAAATCCACTACCTCCTTCAAGAAGGGTAACAACAAAAAGATGGGATTTGACAAGGAAAAGATGAACTGCTTCACTTGTGGGAAGCCAGGACATTTCTCTAGGGAGTGCCCTGAGGCTAAGTGGAAGCCCTCACCAAAGACAGTTAACACCATTGAGAGAGATGCAGGCACTTCTGGGTATGGTAATTTATCTGCATTTACAGTTTGTTCCTCACCTGAGTGGTGGGTTGATACAGGTGCAAATATTCATGTATGTGCTGATATTTCCTTGTTTTCCTTTTACCAGGCAGGGAGGAGTGGAGCCTTGTTGATGGGGAATGGCGCGCGTGCTGGTGTTCATGGTGTTGGTACGGTCAATCTGAAGCTCACTTCGGGAAAGACCGTGCAACTCAAGAACGTGCATCATGTCCCCTCAATAAGGAAGAACTTAATTAGTGGCTCTTTGCTGTGCCGTGATGGCTTTAAACTTGTCTTCGAATCAAATAAATGTGTAATGTCGAAGTATGGAACTTTTGTGGGTAAAGGCTATGAAAGCAGAGGCTTGTTCCGCTTGTCGTTGGTTGATACTTTACCTCCTGTGGTGAACAACGTTATTAATAATGTTAATGTTGAGATGAATGTTTGGCATTCTAGATTATGTCATGTTAATTTTGGTTGCATGTCCCGCTTAGTTGGTTTAAATTTAATTCCTAAATTTGATGTTGCTAAAAGTTCTAAATGTCATACTTGTGTTGAGGCTAAACAACCTCGCAAGCCTCACAAGGCTGCTGCGGCGAGGGAGTTGGCACCACTTGATCTTATCCATTCCGATATTTGTGAAATGAATGTGATTTTAACAAAAGGTGGTAAACGGTATTTTATTACTTTCATAGATGATTGCACTCGATATTGCTACGTGTACTTAATTAAAACTAAAGATGAGGCGTTGCATTATTTTAAAATCTTTAAAGCCGAGGTTGAGAATCAACTTGATAAGAAAATCAAACGGTTGTGGTCCGATCGTGGGGGAGAATATTTCTCTAATGAATTTTCCGAGTTCTGCGCGGTGCATGGTATAATTCATGAGAGGACACCTCCATACTCACCACAGTCCAATGGGATTGCTGAGAGAAAGAACCGCACTCTAACTGACTTGGTGAATGCCATGTTAGAGACAGCTGGTTTATCTAAGGAATGGTGGGGTGAGGCAATTTTAACTGCCAATCATGTCCTAAATAGAGTGCCCACAAAGAACAAAGAAATCACTCCATTTGAGGAATGGGAGAAAAAGAGAGTAAATCTTTCTTACTTTCGCGTTTGGGGTTGTTTGGCCAAAGTAAATGTGCCAATCAACAAAAAGCGAAAGCTTGGACCAAAGACTGTAGACTGTGTTTTCCTTGGCTATGCCATCCATAGTGTTGGCTATCGATTTTTAATAATAAACTCTAGCGTTCCTGATATGGCTGTTGGGACAGTCATGGAGTCTAGAGATGCCACATTCTTTGAGAATGAATTTCCAATGAAGACAAGTGCACCTAGCAGATCTAGTCATGATTCAGTCCCTGAATTTCATGAATCAGATATACATGCTGATGATCACACCCATGAGCTTGAGCAAAATTCCGAGGAGAATGATAATACTGTCACTCGAAGGAGTAAGAGGCAAAGAGTTGCTAAAACTTTTGGAGATGACTTTATTATATATCTCGTGGATGATACTCCCACAACTATTTCTGAGGCATACTCCTCCACTGATTCTGATATGTGGAAGGAGGCAGTGCAAAGTGAGATGGACTCCATTATCTCCAATGGGACTTGGGAAGTAGTTGACCGTCCATTTGGTTGCAAACCCGTGGGTTGCAAGTGGGTGTTTAAAAAGAAGTTGAGGCCTGATGGTGCTATTGAGAAGTATAAGGCAAGGCTTGTTGCTAAGGGCTATACACAGAAGGAAGGTGAAGATTATTTCGACACTTATTCACTAGTTGCCCGACTGACAACCATTCGTGTGTTGCTATCCCTGGCTGCCTCACATGGTCTTTTCATTCATCAGATGGATGTTAAGACGGCTTTCCTGAATGGGGAGCTTGAGGAAGAGATCTACATGGATCAACCCGATGGGTTTATTGCAAGGGGTCAGGAGGGTAAGGTGTGTAAGCTGCTGAAATCCTTGTACGGCCTGAAGCAAGCTCCTAAGCAGTGGCATGAGAAGTTTGATCAAACTTTAACATCAGCCGGCTTTGCTGTGAATGAAGCTGATAAATGTGTATATTATCATGTTGGAAGTGGAGATGTTATCATTCTATGCCTATACGTGGATGACATACTAATCTTTGGCAACAATCTTGATGTGATTAAAGGAGTGAAAGACTTTTTGTCTAGTAACTTTGAGATGAAAGACTTGGGCGAGGCTGATGTCATTCTGAACATTAAGCTCTCAAGGGAGGAAGGAAATGGTGGGGTAACTCTCATGCAATCTCATTATGTGGAAAAGGTCTTGAACCATTTTGGGTATGCTGATTGTTCACCTACACCTACTCCGTATGATCCAAGCATACATTTGAGAAAGAATCGCAAAATTGCACGAGACCAATTGAGATATTCTCAGATAATTGGTTCTCTCATGTATCTAGCTAGCACGACCAGACCTGATATCTCGTTCGCTGTGTGCAAACTGAGCCGGTTCAACTCGAATCCGGGAGATGCTCACTAGAAGGCTCTTGAGAGAGTTTTGCGCTACCTAAAAGGAACAATGAGCTATGGCATTCACTTTTCCGGGTATCCAAGGGTACTAGAGGGATATTGTGATGCTAATTGGATTTCTGATGTGGATCAGCTATATGCCACGACTGGATATGCGTTCCTACTTGGAGGTGGTGCTGTTTCTTGGAAGTCTTGCAAGCAGACTATCTTAACGAAGTCTACAATGGAAGCAGAACTGACCGCATTAGACACTGCTAGTGCTGAGGCTGAGTGGCTTCGTGAACTTCTAATGGATTTACCGATGGTAGAGAAAACAATTCCGGTAATTTCCATGAACTGTGATAACCAAACTGTGATTACAAAGGTAAACAGTTCTAAGGATAACATGAAGTCCACAAAGCATGTGAAAAGACGTTTAAAGACTGTCAGAAAATTGAGAAACTCCGGAGTAATTGCATTGGACTATGTCCATACATCAAACAATCTGGCAGATCAATTCACTAAGGGACTGTCACGCAATGTGATAGAAGGTGCGTCAAGGGAGCTGGGTTTGAGACCCACATAAAGTCACCCATAGTGGTAACCTATCCTATGTGATCGGAGATCCCGTGAATTAGGATGGCAAAACAAGCTGGTGGTTGGCTGAGGGAGAGACTCCTTAGAATAAAGCTCAGTTCATTGGAGATGCACCGTCTCTCCAATTCTGTAAGGCAGGTTGATTAAGTTCTTAATGTGATCCGAGCGGCTTGATAAAGCAGGGATGTTGTCCTACATAACATCCTATAAGGAACACACCTATATGAGCTCGATTGCTAGTCACAATCTATGAGATATGGGTAATCTCTAGATGCTCAATGAAAAGGTCCTGAAGTGTGACTTATATGCTTCAAAACAAGAGGGAAGGCACTTGGCTGCCCAGTACCAGTTAAGGGGCTTAGTGAAACTCATCTCACAAAAGACTGTCAATTCAAGGCTTTGTCCATTGTTCAGTTGTGGCTGAGTGTAATTAACTTTCTAGATGGATGTTCAACTTAACAGTCTTCATCGAAACACTGGTATATAAATGGAATGTGGTCTTGAGAACTCGATGTAGCGTATTCTAGAGTTTGGTGGGGATTGTTGGATATTATGGGCTTGGCCCATTTATTTAATATCTTCAATAAACTCTATGATCCGTACATATGCACTAAATATTTAGTACCGCATTGGAATTTAATCGAGAGATGACTTTGCTTAAATATGTAACCGTTGACCGGTTCATTTGAGAAGTCAAAAGGGTCTCATAGGGATGCCACACGCGCGCGCGCGCCGCCGTCGCCGCCGCCCGGCCCGGCCCGTGCCCGTGGGCGTGGGCGTGGGCGTGGCAGGCAGGCAGGCAGGCGGCGGCGAGCGAGCGGGCGTGGCCTTTATTTTTGTCACTCAATTTCCATTGACACCACATCCAGTAGCAAAGTTCGTTCTTCCCGTTCCATCTCCGGTGAGCACCAGAGATGGAAGAGTAGGCCTCCGGAACGTTCCCGTCTTGCGCTTCACCTGCTCGGGTGAGGACGGGCGATTACGTTTTTGGGGAGTGTTGGCGGCGGCAACACGACTACTCGCTGTTCATCTTCCTGGAGCGGCGATCATCTTCACTGCATCGAGCGGGACGACTACATCGACAAAGCACCATGGCCTTTCCCGGTGCAAGCGGCAGTGCCGCAGGGTATAACTCTCTTCTCTGTTCCCTCGTTAATTTCATCGTTAATATTGTTATGCTTGTGGGTACTGCTATGTCCTTCTCAAACATGCTATGTTTGATTGATTTTGTTACTGTTAGTAGCTTTTTGCAAGTTACTTTTATTACTGTGACAATCCTAATCGCTATATTTGAGAACATAATAATAGTCTGTGAGATGATGCTTGAGATACTATGCTTATGCAAAATGTTCTTTCACATCGTATTTGGTCCTGTGATTTGGAGTATTAAAATAATGTTTATCATGATCATCCTAGTTATAAACTGTTCTAGAAGTTTAATATGTGATATCATGCTTTTTATAATTGCGTCATTTTTATGGATTAAATTAAATATGAAAATGACTACTTGTTCTTCAGAAATTGCCCAAATTATTAGCAGGGGCAGCTAGCTACCTCGGATTTATTAAGCCAGCCACCTCTGAAATTGGATTCTCCTCGTCCAAAATTTGATTTTCAAAATTACCAAAAAAACCCAATTAAACTGTGCCAAGAAATAAAAAAAATGTTTAGCCCAAGCAGCCACAACACAGTTGCCTAGGGCAAGTCTCGCATTTTTCCACACTGATGATTCCACACACCTGATCTCCTACCACCGGACCTCACATTTGTCAATGCTAGACACATGATAGAATGGAGTAAAGGAGGATGTGACCGAAGGAACCTGACAGCACAATTACATAAAGATGGAGTAAAGGAAAATCAGGCCACGTTCAGATTCCAAAATCTCTGCAAATATTTTGCGTAGTACCCATTTTAGACTTATGCATGAAACATTAAATATAGATAAAAGAAATAACTAATTGTAGTTTTGGTCTGCTCACGTCGAGACGAATCTTTTGAGTCTAGTTATGTCATGTTTGGACAAAGTTTGTCAAATAACAACGAAAGTGCTATAGTAACATTTCGCCACATTTTTCGCGAACTTAACAAGACTTCACTGTTGATACCTCAGGAAAAGTCCTTAACACTCCTACTTTCCACCCAAATATATTTTACACCAAAACCTACCCTACAACTCACATCAGCCTACATATATACAAATACCCACAAGAATCTCTTCTGTAACCCAAATATGCCACACCAACTATATGGATGGTCTATCCAAACTGTTCTCCCTTTTCAAACTTCCTTATTATTGTGATCTCCATGCAGTGTGTTGTGTGCAATGGATGCCTTTGTATTGATCTTAAATGTTGTCATAAAAACTGTTTTTTCTCGATGGGGGCGAGTGGGGTTACCCTCCATGGGTGTGAGCTACCTTGGCAGGATTTTTTAGTGAGGGTCGTTCTTGCATTGATAGGAAATAGGAGTGGCTCATTTAATTTTGACATCTTGCTTAACTTTATTCTGTACATCAGCCACATGTATGTATGGGTGAACTTGAACTTTGTAATATCCTTGTTTCCACCAAGTTTTAGACGAACCGCACTGGCTCCGGTATCCTATCCGCTGAAACCAAGTAGCGTAATATATACCGTGAAAATATAGTGCAGCGGCGTACGCTAAAAGTTACTGGATGATCACGTATCCGTCAAATAATCCGTCAAATAAAGCGAAGTAGCGGAAGTCCGGTAAACTGCATGGGTGGGGCTGTGGCAGGCGCTGCGCATGCGCGCGTGAGAGAGCGCCGAAGCCGGAGAGGGAGAGAGAAGAATCTTTGGTGGGCCCTACTTTTCTTTGTAACAAATAAATGTAATAACTCACAAACTAAAATACCAAATTAAATTCTGATTGCACCATTAAATTTGTTGTAATTAATTCTTCAAAACTAGATCTCTCATGGATATATTTAGATAAAGTGACATGTGGGTCCACAGTGGATAGAGGATGATATAGAGGATGAATGGATGCGGGAGAAATAAATATAGAGGAGAGAATCTTGATGACTAGAAAGTATAGAGGATGAAAATAGAAGAACGTGAGTGCGGATAGTCTCAGTGTCTTCCTCCGGTGGGTATAGTCAAGCACTTATATCTTCGGGGACCTTTTCTTTAATCAGAATATATTGCCAAAGCATCTACATCTATATCTCTTATAAAAAACAAACTTCACTATCTTTCGGTCTCCACACGCAAAGTTATTATCCACATACATGCAAGGTATCCACAGTGTACTATTTGTTGTTTGCCTATCACCGGCCTTCTCCTATAATTTGAGGTAATATTATTCTACAAACGTTTTATTTTAAAGTCATGCAACAACGCGGGGTACTCATCACTTTCGCTAACGTACGTGCAAGTGAAACTCTTTTGCTAACGTGCAGGTGATGCTTTTCTTGTACATGCCAGTTCGAGCCAAGTATTATATTACCAGGCAACCACTATTAATTGGGGGCAAGGAATGAGTTTAGTGACATTGTCCACGGGATGCATTGCATTTCCTTCGTTCTCATCAAGCGAAGTCCACGCACAGCTGATAGTTCATAATTTTATCAATAATTGAGAGTTTGACCTTAGTCCTTAAAGTAAGTTTATAAAACATATATTGATTAGTTAACAATTACCATTAACAAAGTTATTAGATTTAGTCTCATATCGGTAATTGATGGTGGGTGACACGATATATAAGGCAGAGACAGCCCTCACCTATCAGACTAGTTTTTTGGGTTGAGCTGAGTTAGACCCAATGCTCGGGTATGTTGTGAGCTTCGGTGGACCTCGACCCGAGAGACACCAACTCGTGGCTATAGCGAGCTGGGCCAGATTCCGTTGCACACTCTAACAAAAGTTTGCATAGATTATACACCAAATTGGAGAAGACAGGGATGGAACAGAGCCGGTTCAACTAGGCTTGAATGGGCATTTGATCAAACCGTGAAGTTATAGAGATTCAAGAAGTGCTAGATGATTTGGGACGGACAAAATAATAAATTTCAATAAGTCTCAAAGGCCCGGTCACACATATATGGTATGGTGGTACTAGTACTACAACATTTTTTTAAACGAGGCGGGCAAAAAGACTATACTGAAATGGGCAGGCCAACCGTCTCGGAACAAAGGTCACGTTATGGCAACCGTCTCGGCTAATGGATTAACGAAACACGACCGCCTCAGTTAAAGCGCCTTAACTTCAGTTAATGTTCTAAAAAAACCACAGAAAACAAAAAAAATCTTGTGACTATGGAGAGTCAAACTCACGACCTAATGTTCAACACTACCATGTCTCACTGCACCGCACACACATTCATGTTTATATATATGGAATTGTTATACAACACTCCCAGCGATGGCGACCTATGCCCGCTCACCTCCCTGCGCCTCTCCCCACACCCACGTGCCTCCCCCGCGCCCGCGCCGGCCATGGCAGTGGGAGCAACGTTGGCGATGTATCACCAGATCTAGAGCATGTAGCGATGGATCCGTCGGATCTAGCAGCGGCAACGACGGATCCCCGCAAGGTAGGTTGCCTCTTTCTGTCTCCTCTCTTTGCCTCCTCCTTCTCCTCCTCCTGGATCTGTTTTCTAGGGTTTCGACAAGCTTCCTCTTATTTTCTCCAACTCCAGCGGGTATAGAAAGGGGCCGACGGGGAGCGGCAGGGTTGCACAGACAGAGACGATGGTTACCGGGCGGTTTAGGGGCCCTGGCGGCGGGGTGGCAGCCGGGCCAGGTCTAGGGCGGGGGAGACTCACCTGAGATGGGGGAGAGAGCGGTTACCGCGAGCACTAGGGTCTGTCGGAGCTCCAACGAGCTAGGGCATTTTTTAGGGCGAGCTAGGGCGATACAGGTGGATAGTGGAGGGTGATACAGCTGGGGATAGTGGAGGGTGATACATGTCCTTCGATTGAGGGTGATGGGAGTTTGAATAATTATGTACAAAATTTATACAACAGGAACCTTTGCAACTTGTATGTGGCAGTTTTTTGGTACTTGGGATGATTTGAGTAATATGTTGGAGTTGCTCTGAATCAGCACACTCTCAAAAATCAAATCTTGCATTGCTGTCGACACTTGTAGCTGCGTTTCTTTGTATTGGTCAAACTTGACCTGATGAAAGTTTCCTAGGCTAACAAATGACAAATCCCTCAAAGCCTTGCCTAACCCAAGCCTAGATGTTTGGCATCACACATCTTGGTTTCAAGCTCAACACCATCGAAAATTCTAAGCATTCTTCAACAAACTATGCTTACTTTTTGACAAAAAAAAAACAAACAAATAAACTACAATAGCCACATCTCTGATCCAATGGCATTGAGACAACATTACTGCAAAATTTCAAAATCCAGAGAGCATCTGAAACTCTAGATCTTGTACGCTCTAAACATAAATCCTCTCTTCTTCTACCAAGCATTCTGAAAAGTCGTCACAAACTGAAAGTAGTCACACGTCCACCTCCATTGCCAAATCGTGCAGCCTCATCTCACCCACCATTTATTCCTCTAAATCCTTGCCTGCTACTGAAGATCTGCCCGTCGTCATCTCCTCTTCTGAGCCCTCGCCGCCGGCGGTCCAATACCGCTTGACAGCGAAGAGCACCTTCTCAGGTATGTTGGGGCTGTCCTCATGGTTGGCCATCAGCGTCTTCCACCGCATCCCCTTCACCGTCCTCTGCACCTTCAGCAGGATCTCGACGTCGTCCCGGAGGATCACGGTCCCCTCCGGTCGCAGAATCCGGTCCATTTCCAGCAGGATGTCCTCCATTTTGCACCTGCACAGCACCGAGTTTCAGACACCATATTATTGTCAGGCACATCAATATGCACCATTCGGTATGGTATTTGCATCTAATTAATAGGAGAGGAGAAATGATGAACAAAATTTGATTTCCACATCGTCATTCTCTTACGGGAGAAAAATGAAAGAGAGATGAGCAGATTTTGAGTGCCACCTGTCCTTGTAGAGTGTGAAGATGCCATTGGCATGTATGAGGTCGTATGTTCTTGGGTAAGTGGAGAATGCCTCACACCTGAATGAAGAGGAAACAAAACAATAAGTTCAGAAAAAACGACTTACACTTTTGTATCATACATTAATGGTTCAGATCATACGAAATATTAAGTTTTGCGCAAATAGAAATCAAGAAAAATAGAAGATCACAACCATTAGCAGCATGATTCAGGACATGGACGGCCGGATAGAAGGCACTGTGCTCTGAACCTACCAGTCGTGGTACATGCCGATGAGCCCCCTCTCGTACACCACGCCGAGGGTGGAGAGCTCGGCCGCCGTCGGCACGACGTTCATGACCCACGCCTTGGGCGAGAAGATGGCCGCCGCGAACCCACCCACGCCGGCGTTCATGTCCATGATGTTCCGGTACCGCCCGCTGTTCAGCTTGTAGTTCACCTTCTTGTACGCCGCCACGTGCCGCTCCCACCGCCGGTTCTCCTCCTCGTACGACTCCGCCGTGAAGCCCGGCACGGCGCCGGCCGATATCCGCGGTGGCACGGCCGTTAGCCGCGCCGGGAACGGCTGCAGCTCGCCGGCGCCCGCAGGAGCCGGCGGCGTGATGCACGTCTCCATGTTCTTGTACCTGATGATGAAGAAACGATTGAGAAGTCCAGAAGCCATCTCCGGACGAATGGCGTCCGTTTGATTTCTGACCGGACGGATGATGCTTTGTGTGGAGTTGTAAAGGTGGATTTTTTTTTTTACCAGACGTCGTCGGGGTTGGCGTCGTCGCACTTCCGCACCGGCGGCCTGGCGGGGCACGCCGCCGCCGAGGGGTCGAGCTGCTTCCGCCAGATGCCGATGTCGCGGATCTCGGTGACCTTCTCCCAGCAGAGCATGGCGGCGTACTCCTCGATCCGCTGCTGCTCGGCGGAGAGGTCCGCCACCGTGCGTTCCCAGGCGTCGTGGTTCGTCTTCCAGTTGATCGGCGGGCCGGAGAGCACCCAGTAGCCGCCCGGCCGGAGCACGCGGTCGATCTCCATCATGTACATCCCGTCTGCATGCACGAACGCCACGCGACGCGTCAGAGCTCATGTGCATCATCCGACGCCATCCATGGCCGTGCCGGCGTGGCTGCGTCAGTCACTCACCGTTGCCGCCCCAGGGGATGAGGCACCGGGAGCAGTGCGCCATGTCGAAGGAGCGCGGCGGGAACGGGAGCTTGACGGAGCCGAGGACGCCGATGAATGCCGGCACGCCGCGCTCCAGCGCGAACTGGACCTGCGCCTCGTGCGAGTCGCGCGGCGCGAACGACATGGCGATCACGCCGCGCGCGTCCAGGTACGCGCCCAGGCTCGCCACCTGCATGCACGCAACGCAAGCAACGGACGTCGAGGCGACCGATCAGGGGAACCATGCATGCGTACGTGGGGCGTCGATGAGGAAGGACCGACATGAGACCATGACAGGTGCTTACGCCGCATCCGGTGTCGAGGACGGTGCGGACGTGGCCGCCGGCGAAGGGGACGACGGAGCCGAGCTGGTCGATGTACTTGTTGGCGCCCTGCGGGAACTGCGTGCCGCCGCCGGGGAACCGGAGCACGGCGCCCTCGTACTGGACCCAGTTCTGCACGGCCTTCTCGACGGTGAGGCTCTTGTACGGCGCGTTGGCGAAGGGCACGTAGTCGCGGCTCCGGGGCCACGGGAACGGCGTCACGTACCCGGCCGGCGCCGGCACCAGGCACCGCAGCCGCTCGCCGTCGGCGGGGCAGTGCCGCTCCCGGTACACCATGTTCTTGCGCGGGAACGTCATGGCGCGCTGCTGGTGGTGGCACGGCGTGTGGTCCGCCAGCGCCGCCGCGCACGGCGCGAACGCCGGCGCCGCCGCGTTGTCGGCGGCGGCCCCGAAGGGCAGCGACGACGACGACGACGACGCGTTGATGCCCGCCGCGCCGCCGTGGTGCGTCTCGAAGGTGAGCCCCGCGGCGGCGGCGTCGGACCCGTCCACGCAGGCCG
The DNA here is from genome assembly GCA_009763385.1 of Coix lacryma-jobi var. lacryma-jobi. Lineage (NCBI taxonomy): Eukaryota > Viridiplantae > Streptophyta > Magnoliopsida > Poales > Poaceae > Coix > Coix lacryma-jobi. The sequence continues at coordinate 18,498,304 of CM019831.1, forward strand.
TCTGCCGTGTCACCGCGGCGGCGATGCGGTCGCCCTTGCCGTACCCGCTGCGCTGCCACGCGCCGAGAAGGTAGAAGAAGCAGCACAGCGCCATGGCCACCACCAGGCTCAGCGGGCTCCGGGCCCCCGAGCTGGCCTTGTTCGCCATTGTTGCCTACCTCGCCCCGGCCGGCCCTGTCGAAATGCGATCAACCGATCTGGTATCATCAAACACAATAATTGGAAGAACACATGGATTAAATTAATAAAATCTCGACTTTTATCTACAAATTCTGGTTAATGTACAATGTACGAATAGATCAGTTGGAGTTGAACGTAATGACACCTTTGATTTCGTCGCTGATGCTTGGATTCGATCAGTTATTAATTAGCGATGTGATGAATCTAAACGCTGTCCTTGCATCTGAAATCTGATAGAAAGAGATGTGGAGGCAGAGAAGGGGACAAACGAGATGGAGAGAGAACCGGATCTTGGAATCAGCCCGCGAGAGGGAAGAGGTAGGGCCTGAGAAACGGAGTAGCTTGAAACAAACAAACAAACAAAAGAAGTCTTGAAAATTAGGTGCTATATGAATATTCAATTGGGACCCAATTTAAAAAATTTGTATAGTAGAATAAAGTGTCCAAACCTCAATTTTCATGGATACACATAACTAGCAAGGCGACACGCACACATTCGATTTTTATACATGTCCTACACCAGCCTTCATCATTAACATTTATTATCACCTGAAATAATATCCACCTTTAGAGAACATTGAGGACTTTTGTAAAACAACAATCTATTTTTTTATAAAATTGGAAAAAAATGACATCCAACGTTTTATAAAATAGTTTCTTGTAAAAATAAAAAGTTAACAAATATCCTTTCCAATTAATAGTAATTTTTTGGTGTCGAGAATTAAAATCAACTCCAAGAGACTCTTTATATCCATTATATAAATAGAGGTTTTAATGGAAAACCCCATCTCGATCATAACTTTTTTCCATTGCATATGGAAACATTGTCATCCTCTACTCTAAGTTTTCTATTAGCTCTCTAAAGTGTGCACAATATATAGAGATGAAGGGTGCAATAGAAAGAAATTTTATTCACCATGCTCTCCAATTGAGGATTAGAGAGTGAGTTTAGTAAAAATTATTGGACATCCTCTAACAGGACTCCATTTGTGAAAAATACAAAGACTAAGTATAAATAAAATAGTTTATAGTACCATACTAAAATTATTCATTGAACAATTGTCTTTCTGAGATGGTACCTATGATTGAATTCGAGGTGTACCAAAATAGTGAACTAGTAATATAAAATAATGCGCATTCATGACAAATGAGCCCTTGTGCATTTTTTGTGGCTTGCCCATGCATATGTCCCCTATGTTTTTTTTGGCTTGCCCATGTATATGTCCCCTATGTTTTTTTAACAGAAACTACGAGGAGAGGTTCCCCGCCTGGATTGAATTTTGAAGAATTAAAAGTGAAAGATTACATCAGCGTTCCAGAACTAGTCTGTGAATCATTTACACAAGATTGATCAAGAAACACACCAATACCGCAAACCCAGGATCATGGAAACAGCGGTGAACCGTTTGTCCCATGTGATGAGATCATCGCGTATACGAACAATTATGTTGTGTGGAAGGTGCCTATCATCCCATTTCTTGCGTCCCATAATCTCCAAAGAATCGTCAACAATACTGATCATCCTAGAATTGAACTCAATCTATATATATTTCTCAAAATAATATAATGGTTGCACTCGATTGAACACCTGATTTGTCTACTAGTATTTGTGTATAGTAGCAGATGGTCACTAAACTTTGGAACTCCAACTGCCTACTAGTATTTGTGTATAATAGCAGATGGTCACTAAACTTTGGAACTCCAACTCGGGAGACTATAAATAATTTCAGCTTTCACCAACATCTAAGTCTATCTTTGTGAAGTAGCTAATGAAGTTCACTAATAGAGTTCAGTATGTATGATGATCTTAATCTAACTATTCAACTATATATACACTTATCATAAAAGGAAAGTCTAAAACAAAAAAACTATATTGAGCTAACTGCCCCCACAAAAACATCCATATATGGTTCTTCTCAAATGAATCAGTTAACCTCGGTGGGAGTTATTTACCAACTAAAGTATGACTCTTATTTGCAAGTTCGTTTGTCCGAAATCATGAGTATTGCGTTCTACCCGAGTACAAACATGTGTTTTGCGTTCATGTAGCAGCTGCAAAAATCATGAGTAGCAAGCAAAAGTCATGTAGCAGCGTGCATGCTTCCAAATGCAGATTGGAACAATTTTTAATTGCCTATAGTTAAATTAGGTTTTCTATTTTTCTCGCACATAGTAATAGACATGAAGAATGTTTATAGTTAGAAAAAAGTTGTTATGGGATACCGAATAAACAGGGAACCCATTGACCTAGGGAAAAACGAGCGTGGACGTCTGTCCGAGCTCCGCTGCGGCTGCAATGTACACAAAAGAGTCAGAGGGATCACACACATGACACAACAAGCTTCATTTTACATAGCGACAAATATAACTGTGGCCTTGTTTAGATGGAAAAATTTTGCAAATTTTTTCCTGTAGCGTTTTCATTGTTATTTGACAAACTTTGTCCAAATATAGACTACGTAGATTCTAAAGATTCGTCTCGACATGTACATATTAAAAGTACAATTAGTTATTTTTTTTTACCTGCATTTAATGCTCCTTGCATACGTCCGAACATTGATGTGATGAAAAATTTTGTGAAATGAGCGAACTAAACAGGACCCCATATAGAGAGGGAGTACGTGTGTGATGACGCGACAAAAGCCTGTACAACAAACGTGATAATTTGTCTGACACCTCTATACATAACAGAACACTGAGAATATAATAACCATTTTGAGGGAATATAAACCATTTGTCCGGCCCTGTCGAAATGAGATCAACCGATCTGGTATCATCAAGAACAATAATTGGAACACGGATTAAATTAAAATCTCGACTTTTGTCTACAAATTCTGGTTAATGTACAATGTACGAATAGATCGATCAGTTGGAGTTGAACGTAATGAAACCTTGATTTCGTCGCTGATGCTTGGATTCGATCAGTTAATTAACGATGTGATAGATAAATCTAAACGCTGTCCTTGCATCTGAAATCTGATAGAAGGAGATGTGAAACGAGAAGGAGAGAGAACCGGATCTTGGAATCAGCCCGCGAGAGGGAAGAGGGCCTGAGAAACAGGAGTAGCTTGAAACAAACAAACTAACAAAAGAAGTCTTGAAAATTAGGTGATGATATATGAATATTCAATGGGGAACCAATTTCAAAATTTGTATAGTAGAATAAAGTGTCCAAACCTAAATTTTCATGGATACACATAACTAGCAAGTTTCCAAAGTACACCAAAGCCAGTGGCTTCATTAACATTTATTATCACCTGAAATAATATGCACCTTTGGAGCACATTGAAACTTTGTTTGGTTGCACGTAAATACACCTCAATTCAAATGGTTTAAGAGAGATTAAGGTAGAATTTAGTTTAAGTTATATTCTAATCCACTCTAACTCATATGGATTGAGATGTATTTGTATGCGTCCAAACCAAATCTGAGAAGTTTTGTAAAACAACAATCTAATTTTTATTTTAGTAAAAAGGAAAAAAGTGTCATCCAACAATTTGATAAAATAGTTTCTTGTAAAAAAGTTAACAAATATCCTCCAATTATTATGGTAATTTTTTGGTGTCGAGAAATAAAATAAACTCCACATGATTCTTTATATCTCTTTTGTAGCCATAGAAATAGAGATTTTAATGAAAAGCCCAATCTAGTAGCTTTTTTCAATTACATATCTAAACATTGTCATCCTCAACTCCAAGTTACATATCACTACTCGGCAAACACACGATTTGTCGAGCGCCAAAGACTGGGCACTCGACATGTGATATCTTGTGATCACATGCGGAGATATCCTGGTTTACAAGTATCATGCATGACAACATCTGCAAAATCTTCTCAATTTTTTACCGCAACCTCCACATACAATATCACAACACCTAGACAGGTCATGATTTTCAGACTTCGTTTGTATTTTATAGAATTTTAAAACAATTCCCTCGCAAGTTCCTTGTCATGTTTCGTGAAGAAGGTGTGCGAAATTTGGGGTAAGTTCATGGATACGACTTCAGATTACACTCAATAACATGATTATGAATTTTGAATTAGCTAAAAGTTTTTAAATGTGTCAAATTTGAACATGTTGTCTTCTCTAATGTAAGGAGGCTACAGGAAACTTTTGGGACCGAAAAGAAAAAAATTTAAAACTTTGCCTAGTGCCCGCGGTACGGCACTAGGCAAACGCTCTTTGCCGAGTGTCCATTTACAGGGCACTCGACAAAGTTTTTGAAAAAAAACTACAGTTTTCAAAATTTAGAAATAAAAAAAACTTGGGGCCTTTTCCGAGTGCCCAGAGAGGTGGCACTCGGCAAAGTATTAAAAAGTAAAAATAAAAAAAAATCTGGGGCCTTTGCCGAGTGCTCAATAAGATGGCACTCGACAAAGGAATTAAAAAAATAGAAAAAAATCTGGGGGCTTTGTCAAGTGCCCAGAGGCACTCGGTAAAGAACTAAAAAAATTTGCAGCCTTTGCTAAGTGCCAGATCAATGGCATTTTTTTTTGACTCAGATCGGCAACTGTCGATGAAATATGGTGGATAGTCTATCGAGGGGTATGCCCAAGGTAGTAGATTGAGCGACGAAGGCGTGCGAGACGTCTGCAAAGCGTAAACACAGGGACGTGAGACGGCGATTTAGACAGGTTCGGGTCGGCAAGTCGCCGTAATACCCTACGTCCTGTGTTCTGGTCGCTGGTTTGTATTTCTGATTGGATGATCCGATGGGATCTGGGATGATGTGAGATGTTGTGAGTTGTTTCGAGAGGGGGTCCCTGCTCGCCTTATATAGCCGGGGAGCAGGGTTACAACTTGCCGAATCCTAACAGATTACAATCGGTTCCTTTTGTCAAGGAATCCGGGTCTATCTATCTGGATCTTCCTTGTCGAGTAAGTCATCAAGAGAGTCCTTGGTGGCTGCGACAGCCTGGTCGCGGGCCGCAAGGCCTTCTGGTTGGGTCGTATCTGCAGAGCAGCCCAAGTCGTGTCATGGGGCTATACGGGTGTAATATCCGCACAGCTAGTCCCCGAGCACTTTGCATCTGCTGAGCGGGGCGTCGTGAAGTCCTCCGAGCAGGTCGGGTCTGGTCGTACGCCGACGATGGCGTCCTCCGACCAGGTCGCCTGGTCGTGGATGCACTTGTGGTAGACTTTCGACCAGGTTAAGCTGGTCGCGAACGTGGCGGCCGGAGCTGTAGCCGAAGTGCAGCCGTGTGGAGTATTCTGAGTCGTCCTGCAAAAAAGGATGCAAGGTGCTGCAAGAAAAAACTTGAAGATCTTTCATATGGTGAAGTGTATCCACGTATGACGTAGCTGGATACCGAGAGCTGAAGACGCTTCGGTCGAAGTCCGAGCTAGTCCACATCGAGCTGCATAGGAAGAAAGAAACAATACATTCACCGCTAGGTGAAGTGTATCCACTTAGTCCCCGAGCTTGGGAGTAGGTGTTGTAGACACGTGGTGCCAAACTTGTAAGATTTCTGCAACAGAATAGAGTCATTTTACGAAAGAAAAATGACGTGTGTACATGTAGTCCTCGGGCCAGTCATTTTACGAAAGAAAAATGACGTGTGTACATGTAGTCCCCGGGCCTGCTGTAAGAAGCAGCATGGTTCTTGTAGCAGGGCAAAGAAAAAATATGTCAGTTTAAATACGAGGGGAAAGTCCCCGAGGTTGGAGTTGAAGATCTAAGTCCCCGGGAGTGACTGTAGCGCCGACCGGTAAGTGCGTAGTTTACTGTTCCCCTGAAATGTATATCAGGACTGGCAGGTGTGGTCAGTCCCCGTGCATTAGTATCACATGTACCGGCGCAAAGTAATCAAAATTAAAGAAATAACGAAAACGAACGGACGGACCGTTTTTACAAACCGTTGGCCCAGCGACCCATTAAGGCAGACGCGTTGCAAGTGCGCGCGTGCGGCTTCCGCAGGCAACGTGGCGATCGTGGGGTTAACGGACACGCGTTCCCAGGAACCTTGGAGCAGAAGGGTCGGGCCGCGCCATATAAAAAGGGAAGCAAGCGGCGGCGGTTCCTCACTTGCTCAATTGCGCTTGCCTCGACACCCTCGTCTGCTTCCTTCTTGCGCACGAGCGATCCCGGGCGCAAAATCACTGTAGCCCCAGATCTAGGTCCAAATCCTCACCTCGTCGCTGTCGATGGCGGGCGGAAGGCGCGCTCGCGGTGCCGCGACGAAGGGGAAGAAGGCAGAGAAGGCGATGTCTGACGACCGCGTCGAGGTGCTGGCCTGGGCACGCGGGTGGACATGGAGTGTTCTCTGCCGGGAGAATCTGGAGGAGCTCGTGTTCGCCGGCCTGCTCCTGGACAGTGTCGCCGGTGGTTGAAGAGACGCCTATCTGGAGGATTTCCCGACGCCGAATACCACCGAGCTCGTCGTCTTCAAGGCGTTCTTCAGGTGCGGCTTCGGCATCCCGATCCACCCCTTTCTGCACGGGCTGCTGGAGTACTACCAGGTCGCATTGTGCAACTTGACGACGAACACAATGTTGCACATCGCGGTCTTCATCCACTACCGCGAGGCGTATCTGGGCATCGAGCCCCATTTCGATCTCTTCCGCCACTTCTTTCAGCTAAAGATCAATGGCACCGGGTCGTCGAACATCGTCGGGTCGGTGTACCTCCAGTTACGGGACAGAATGGCGGACAAGTATATCGCGATGCCACTGCCTTCAAAGGCGATGGAGTACAAGCCGAAGTGGTTCTACATCCATCAGGAGGCGCCGAGGCCACCGTGCGACCCGACCTTCGAGCCAAAGGTGCTGCCGTCGTGGTCAGAGCGTCCCGGCGCGGCGACGATGGAGTAGGTGGAGGAGCTCCTGAAGCTGGTCGACAAGCGATGCGTCGACGGGGTGGCAGTGGCGACGAATTTCATCAAACAACGCTGCCATCCCTGCAAGAAGAGGGCGCACCCAGCGTACGAGTACGCTGGGGATGCGGATGACAAGACGCGGGAGGCGCCGGAGCCCCTGCAGCTGCAGGAGGTGTTCCTGCGGGTCTAGGCTTTGTTCGACCTGCAGAAGGGGAAGAAACTGGAGTATTTGCGGAGGTCGTACTCTCTAGAGTATCCTCCGCCGAAGGTAAGTATCTTTGCCCTGCATGTGTTTGTTAAAATGCGTGAGTGAATGTTGAATATCATGAATTTATGGCACAGGGTCGTGAAGCGTTCGTGTCGCAAGCCCCGTTGAAGGCATGGTCGAAAAGCGTTGATCCATCACGGGAGGACGTGAGCGACGGCGGTTGCGGCGCGGCGGAGGTCGATGTGGAGGAGATCGAGACCAGCGGGGAGGAGGGGAGCCGAGTCCCCGAGCCCCGGTCGAGCAGGCGGCGTGCGCGTGAAGACCCAAAAGGGAAGCGCTAGGCCGCCCCTGCAAAGAAGAAAAAGAAGGTGTCGCTGGAGACCGGCGGCGCCTTCAGTATTGATGAGGAGGCGGCGAAGCGTCGCCGCGTGGTCTTGGACTTGTCGGACGACGAGTCTGACAGTGAAGACGAAGTCCCGCTGAGTGCCCGCTTTGGGCAGGGGTCCTCGGCGGGGCGCGTAGGCGGAGCGGCGAAGGCGAAGCCGAAGCCAAAGGTGGCGCAGACGCCAGAGCAGGCACCGGAGACCCGGGAGTCGTCTGGTGGGGCGGCCGGTGCACCTAGGCCGCAGGAGGAGTCTGCGGGAGGTACGGCGCGTCCGCGCTCTCGCCGTTTCTCTCGGGAGAGGAAGGTATCGGGCCTGTAAGTATCCCCTGCTCATTTTGTAGTTCTTACACTGGTCGGATTTGGGCATTGACGACATGTTTGTGTCCATTGCAGGTCGGCGGATGCCGAAGAGTTGCCAGACACCGAGGGCGGTGGTCGGAGGGAAGCGAGCCCTCCGGTAGAAGCTGACGCCGGGGGATCGGCGCGATCGGCGATGCCAGAGGAGGCGTCGATGGCGGCGGAGGACGTCGAGGCGTCCACAATCCCTGAGCCTCGGGAGGCGGAGCGGCCGGAGGCGACCGAAGTCCCCGAGCCTAGAGAAGCAGAGCGGCGGGGGTCCCCAACGCCTGGGGCCAGCTTTGGAGGCGGCGGAGCGGCGGGAGGTGCCGTGGCCCCGTTGGTGCAGTGCATCGATGAGGAGCCTTTCTTCCCGGCGGAGAAGGAGCGCCGAATCGGCGACCAGGTCGTCCAGAAGGCGCGTGGCCTGTGGGGGCGCTTCTAAGCATACACCAAGGCGGCGACGCAGAGTGTGGCGGCTCATGGCCTCGCCATTCTTCGTTCGCATTATCTGTGGATGGAGATGTCGAGGCTGGGCGCTGGCTTTGCGGCGAACACGTCGGAAGCTGAGATGGAGCGCCTGGAGGAGGAGGCCGAGCCTGACGCCAAAGCCCTCGTCGGGGGTGTAGATTTGTTTGGTGTTGGGCACCAGTAGTTTGTATATTAGGAGATAGTCTGTAAATAGACTCTTGGGCGAACGAAATCAAAACTTGAAGCGAGTCAGCGTGTTTTGTTCGTTCCCCGAATGCCGCAGACCCGATTGTCGTGAGCCGTAGCGATGAACTGTTCGGCCTTGGGTTATCCCAGGATCCATAGCGTAGAGCGTGGAGCTCGTTTGCGCGTAGGAGTCGAGGGTATCACCCAAGGAACCTCTGCTGGCATCCCATAGCGCAAAGGGCAGGCACTCATGCACGCGTAGGGAGGTACCATGGTCAGGGTCTTTTCCGAGAGGCTCGATCGTGGCGTGACATGGGTGAATGGAGACCGTTGTCGAGCGCGTGGGTAGCGCGAATGCGAGGCACTGAGCATATAGCCTCAGAATTCTCAGCCCAAGTTAGCCTTTCCTTCGTAGCGCAGAGGGCAGACGCTCATGCACGCGTAGAGAGGTCGGGACGTCCCTTGGGAGAGCTGTTGGCCATCGTAGCACAGAGGGCGGGCGCTCATGCACGCGTCCGATGGTGGCAACAGCCCCGGCTCTGGGTTTTCATCAGCGTCAGTCAGGCTGCTTGTTGACTGAATGAAGAACGTGCGCATCACCGGTGCGTACAGGCACTGGAACATGTTGCCTCCGGAGGTCTCAGCCCAAGCTTAGCCTTTCCTTCGTAGCGCAGAGGGCGGACGCTCATGCACGCGTAGAGAGGTCGGGACGTCACTTGGGGGGACTACTGGCCGCCATAGTGCAGAGGGCGGGCGCTCATGCACGCATCCGGCAGTGACAGTGGCCCCTGCTCTGGGACTCCTTTAGCGCCAACCAGGCTGTTTGGAGACCGAATGGAGAACGTGCGCATAACCGGCGCGTACAGGCACCGGAACATGTTGCCTCTGGAGGTCTCAACCCAAGCTTAGCCTTTCCTTTGTAGCGCAGAGGGCGGACGCTCATGTGCACGTAGAGAGGTCGGGACGTCACTTGGGGGGACTATTGGCCGCCATAGCGCAGAGGGCGGGCGCTCATGCACGCGTCCAGCAGTGACAGTAGCCCCTACTCTGAGATTCCTTTAGCATCAGCCAGGCTGTTTGGCGAAATTGGCGAGCCGTCCGGAGACGGGTTGGAGAGGTCGGCGAGCCGTCCGGAGACGGGTTGGAGCTGTCGGCGAGCCGTCCGGAGACGGGTTGGAGCAGTCGGTGAGCCATCCAGAGACGGTTTGGAGAGGTCGGCGAGCCGTCCGGAGACGGGTTGGAGGGGTCAGCGAGCCGTCCGGAGACGGGTACGAGCGGTGGAAACGTTGCTTAATCCTTATTCATCATCAAAGGTGGGCGGTACGGGCCGCTCAAGCGTAGAACTTTCTGAGGTGCTCGATGCTCCAGGAGTTAGGCACGTCGATGCCTTCGAGGTCGGCGAGATGATAAGCGCCTGGTCGGGTGACCTCCTTCACCGTGTAGGGGCCATCCCAGTGTGAAGATAGTTTGTGCAGGCCGTCGGTCTTGAGTTTCCGCTTGAGGACGAGGTCGCCAATGACGAAGGATCGATCTTTTACATTGCGGTTGTAGTAGCGGCGAACACCTTCGAGGTACTTGGTGGTGCGGAGGCAAGATGCCAGCCGTTCTTCTTCGAGGTGGTCGAGGTCATCGCAGCGAGCCTGGTCGGAGGCTTCTTCATTGTAGTTTTCCGTGCGCGGGGAACGGAAGACGACATCTGCGGGGATGACTGCTTCAGAGCCGAAGACCATGAAGTATGGCGAAACGTTGGTGTTGCTACTGGGTTGAGTCTGGAGACCCCAGAGTACAGAAGGGAGCTCACGCATCCAGCGACCAGGGTGCTTTTCGTCCTTCTGGTAAAGGCGCTTCTTCAGAGCGTCGAGGATCATGCCGTTGGCGCGTTCGGCCTGGCCATTGGCTCGAGGATGGGCGACGAAAACGTACTTGACGAGGACGTCGTGGCCTTCGCAGAAGTCCCAAAAGACGTTGCCGGTGAAGTTGGAGCCGAGGTCGGTGATGATGGAGTTCGGGAGACCGAAGCGATGAATTATTTCATCGATGAAGGAGACGGCGTTCTCGGCGATCGCCTTGGTGATTGGCTTTGCTTCGATCCACTTGGAAAATTTGTCGACGGCGACGTAGATCCACTTGAAGCTGCCCGGAGCTGGTCGGAAAGGGCCGATCATGTCGAGTCCCCAGCAGGCAAAGGGCCACGAGGCCGGAATTGCTTGGAGCTCCTGCGCTGGAACGTGGGATTGTTTGGCGAAGAATTGGCATCCTTCGCAAGTGCGGACGAGTTGTTCGGCGTCGGCGGCCGCTGATGGCCAGTAGAATCCTGCACGAAAAGGCTTACGTACCAACGTCTTTGTAGCTACGTGGTTGCCGCATTCTCCAGCATGGATGTCGAAGAGGATCTCGAGGCTGTCTTCCCGGGAGACGCATTTTTGTAGCACTTTGTGTCTGGAGTTCTTGCACATGAGCGCACCGTCGACCAGAATATAATTGTTGATGCGGCAAACGAGGCGCTCAGCTTCTGTCTTGTCAGCAGGGACAAAGTTCTCGGAGAGATACTTGATGAAGTCCTCGCGCCAATCAGATGGCGTTGTGGGTATGGCGGCAACCAGTTGTTCTGTCGGCGGAGGTGGAGTCGTGGCGTCCGTTGATGAGGCGGAGCTTGGGTGGTCGGCGATGGAGGGCTCGAGCAAGTCGTGTACAAATACACCGACGGGGACCGGAGATCTTGATGACGCCAACTTGGAGAGCTCGTCGGCCGCCTGGTTCCGGTCGCGCAGTAGATGATGGTATTCGATACCGAAGAATTTGCCTTCAAGCTTCCGGATGGCGGCGCAATAGGCATTCATCTTGTCTTGGGAGCAATTCCAGTACTTGTTGAGCTGGTTGATGACGAGGGCGGAGTCGCTGTAGACCATGAGGCGCTTGACGCCTAGCTCGCTGGCGATGCGGAGACCGTGGAGGGCGGCTTCATATTCGGCGGCGTTGTTGGATGCTGGGAAGAGCAGCCATAGAGCGTAACGGAGCTTTTCGCTGGAGGGAGATGTGAAGAGGAGACCAGCACCGGCGCCATGCAAGGTGAGGGAGCCGTCGAAGAAGAGGGTCCAGTGTTCTGGCGCTTCAGGCGGTACTGGAGTTTGGAGGTCTATCCATTCAGCGACGAAGTCGGCGAGTTCTTGAGACTTGATGGTCTGGTGACCCTGGAAGACGATGTCGTAGGAGCCGAGTTCGATGGCCCACTTGATGATGCGTCCTGTAGCGTCCTTGTTGTGGAGGATATCCCCGAGGGGGAACTCTGTGACGACGGTGATGCTCTCGGAGCTTTGGAAGTAGTGGCGTAGCTTGCGTGCGGTAATAAGGACCGCTTAGAGGAGCTTCTGTACCTGGGGGTACCGAGTTTTGGATTCGTTCAATACTCGCTGACGAAGTAACAAGGTCGCTGGACGGGGTCGGAGTGGCCGGCTTCCTCGCGTTCGATGATGATAACGAAGCTGACGACCCGATTTGTGGCGGCGATGTAGAGCAGCAAGGGCTCCTTCTCCTTATGTGCGGCGAGCACAGGAGGCTGGGTGAGGTACTTCTTCTTCAGTCAAAGAAAGCGCGATCGGCTTCAGCGTCCCAGATGAATTTTTCGCCACAGCCTTGAGGGCTTGAAGAAGGGAAGCCCCTTTTCGCCGAGCCTGGAGATGAAGCGACTAAGGGACGCCATGCACCCGGTTAGCTTCTGGATGTCCTTCACCTTGGAGGGAGCTCGCATGCGAAGGACGACCGAAGTCTTGTCGGGGTTTGGGCGAATGCCGTCGCGGCTGACGATGTTGCCGAGGAGGTTTCACTTGAACCTGTTGAGGGCCTTAAAGGTTGCCTCGAGGTCAGAGACGAGCATGTTGACGGTGCGAGTCTTGACGACGACGTCATCCACGTAAGCTTCGACCTTCTCCGGGATGAGGTCCTTCAAGCAATCCTGGATTACACGCTGGTACGTGGCTCCATCGTTCTTCAGCCCGAACGACATGGTCGTGTAGCAGTAGGCGACGAATGGCATGATGAACGCCGTCTTGATTTGGTCTTCCACCTTCAAGGTAATTTGATGGTAACCAGAATAGCAATTGAGAAAGGAGAGAAGTTCGCACCCGGCGGTGGAGTCGACGACCGCGTCGATGCGAGGGAGGAGGAAGGGGTCTTTAGGGCAATGCTTATTGAGGTCGGTGTAGTCAATGCACATACGCCATTCTTTATTCCTTTAGAGTACAAGGACTGGATTGGCCAGCCAATCCGGGTGATACACCTTGTTGGCACCAAAAGTGACGCACTGTACCAATTACACAGTAAGCCGGAGAAGCTGGCTTCAAATGTGGCCCGGGTGCTCAGAAGTCCGGTGCGTGCCAGTCAGTTTGCCCTGCAACTAACAAGGGAGATAAACTGTTAAATACAAAGCTGGAACGTGCCGGTATGAGCCAGACAGTCCAGATGTACGGCCCTGAAGCCACTTACGACGACATATAGCTATGAAAGCTATCGCCAACAGGTTTAAAAAGATTTATTCGGCAATATGAACAAGTTACGTGAATAACAGGTTGCCGAACACGTTTGCATGAGAATCGTACTTGCATGATGTATTAATATAAGTTAAAACTTAACCAATCTCGATTGTACAACCGAGTTGGGTCCATGGGATTGAACATACAAACTAAGCATGACTAAGCTAATCTAAAGCCTGCGCCTGCCGCACGACACCTAGCCTTCATAGATCAAACATACTTAACATGCATGAACCCTCACCACGTGGCAATCCAGATACGATCCAATCGGCTATTACGAACAATAGATCTACTATAAAGACTTTACAATAATAAACGTGAGAAACAAGCAGATCTATAAAGATAAGCCGAACCGAACGGTATCTAGATTGGGCAAAAGTGTTATGATGAAATAAACATAACAAAACATATAACACAAGGTAACTTAATGAATCTACGATTGCCAATCTAACAGAGCCGATAACTATTTTATTGTCTCAATCCGCCGCACGATACAAGATAAGCAAAGACTTTCCCGTCATTAGCTTAAATCCGCCGCACGATACTAAGCTTAACGTACGAGACTACTTGCACCATATCTAAATCCCCGGCCGCACGATACTAGGCATGATAACAAGGTTGCCGGAACTTACGGAGGTCGACGGATCGATGGCCCCTCTCGAAGAACACGACGACACGACTTGGACTCGAAGACGGCTCGGGGCCGGGTTGGTTGTATTGATTGTGAACGTTTTTACAATAGTCTCAGGGTTATATTTATACCCTGGTGTTCTCTGAGTCCTAGAAGGGTACGATTATAATGATAAAATTAGGAAACTATCAAAATCATGACGCCTTTTGCTCCAAGCTTCTTTTAATAACCGGCATGCACTAAAATGACGAGATCCCCATCGCTAAGTCTTCTTGACATGCCGTATTTGTCATCTTCTAACGCAAACCGACTTGGCTTGAGGTAGCCGACCACAGCGTCACGTTGCCGAATCTGCTCGCCGTTAACTAGTTGCTTTCACAGCCTTGCCGAATACATTGAGTTAGCCGACCGCGTTCGCTGTCTGCCGAATCCTTCAAGCGGCGGCGTTCGCCGAATCTTCATAGTGCCGGTCCACTTGTCATAGTGCGAAAACTCGGTGTTAACACATGCCCCCTAATTTTGGGATAAATGTTTTATTCTAAAATTCATTTTCTCCTTTTCGCACCACTGTAGAGTCTCTGGAAGCATCCGACTTCCCACGTCATTAATCATCACAGCTGCCGACTCGCCTCCCGATACACTCGAGATCCTTTAAAACTTCCTCTCTATTCCATTTCGGCCTGAGCTTCCCGAATTCCTCTGTTCAGCTTCTTCATCTAGAAAAACCCTCTCTTCTCTTGCCCTGAACCGGAAAATGTCTTCCCAAGCAAGCCATTACAGTCTCGAGCTCGGCGACATCAGCACTTCTAAGAGAAGGTTGCTTCCTCTTTGATCTTTTCGCTTTGGATGTTTATGCCTCATTTTGTTTCCCCTTCAGGAGGACTGGCGACGACCTCACCGAGGACCTGGCTCAGAAGGTCACAGACCTCCAGTCTGATCTAGGAAAGAAGAATCGGGAGATTATTCAAATCTCTCAGGAGCGCGATGCTTTTCGGGAACAAGCCATCGGTAAGCATCCCCCAACTGTCCTCTTCTTATCCCTTCCCTCTGCTTGACCCCTCTTTCTTTCAGCTCTGGAGACTAGGCTCCACTCCCTCGAAGCCGCTATTGCCGACCTTGCTACTTCAGCCAATGTGTCAGGCACGGTGGCTCTAAGGCAGGTGAATGAGATCAAGCGGGTCCTTCCTGACATTTCTAGGGCCGGCATGGGCTACGGCGCGGCACTTGCTTTCAATGCCGTCCGGATCCATTCTGGCGCCGACTATCGCCATTTTGACGTTTGTGAGCGAGGACTAGAATTTAGGATAGCACGTTCTGTTGAGGATATGAAAGAAGCCGGAACAGACTTGGCCGACTCTTTCAATTCTGATCTTCCGATTAGAAATAGAATGACATGGACGAACTGATCCTTCATTTGTAATCGACTCTTGTTATGTGGATAAGAGTCCTTTTATCTATTTTCTTGAAATCAATCTGTGACTGATCTTTCGGGATCAAGGCGTACTCTATTCCATGTACTTGGCCATTTGTACCTTGTAACATATCTGCATTTTGCATCCAATCGGTTACCGTTCTGATGACATCGCGTTTAACCGTGTGAACCTGTTCGGCAATCTGGCCAGTGTTTGTCTCGAACATCTAAATCGGCAGTTTTGCCGAAGCCAAGCGCTCTATTCCCCGCCGAACACGTACGTGAGTGCATTCAGACGGCCTGCACAGCCCATTACTGTAGAGGCCCATCTTGGGAAGCAGAAAAACCCCAATCCGCCGGTTGATATTCGACATAAATCGTCCCTAGAGGCCTGCCTTTTCCCCAATCTTGCATTCGCTCCTCTAGTACTCTCGCCGCCTCGGCTTCCTTGCTTGCTCCGTCCCAGAAAACCCTAACTTTCCGAGTGCAATGGCGAGCCATGATGACCGCGGCAAGCGCCCGGCGACCGAGGAGGCCGAAGGGAACCGCGCTCGGCGCCTCCGTCAGCGCGGGTAGGACTCCTCGTTTACGTCCTTTGTGGCAGTTTCTTGAAAACCTCGCTCACGCTCTGTTACTGCTCGCCGACAGGGTCCCCGTTATCTCTTCCGCCGGCGGGCATGCCCAACCTTCTCCAGCACCGGGGAGGCCAGAGGCTCTACCATCGGGCTCGTCGAGCTCCTCCGACGGCTTCTCCTACCACTCCCATCCTTGGGAGGCGAGCCCGGACCGGGACTCCGACGGCGGCCTCTACGACCACAACGACGCCTTGAACTTCATGGCGCTGCGGGACGAGTCCCGGGAAGAGCTGGCCGCCATCTCGAAGCAGTACGGGATTGACCAGCTGGAATGGGAAGACCAGCGCCGGCAGTTCTGCGACGCAATCACGGGTATGAACGCCCAGTCCTGGATCGGCTTTCGGCTGTTCTTGTCGATCTTTTAACCGATCCATTCCGTTTTGTCGCTCACAGCATTGTCTGAGGAACTGGAGCGCCTGAAGATGGCAGCGAACGCCGTCGCAGACCGGGTGAACGCCCAGGGCGTCACCGCCGATGCGCGCCTGGCCAACGTGTACGGCCGCATCGAGCAGGTTGCCCTGCAGGGTGTGCACCACGGTGTGGCGCTGGGGCTGTCGGCGCTAACGGTCCGCACGGAGGAGGACTTCTCCGTGACGCCGGTTGGCTTCCCCGGCGGGGCATGTCTGGAGGACGTCGAGCAGATCGACGATTTTCTGGACTCCTACGAGGATCATGCTCACGCCCTCGCCGCAGTCACCAATCCGCAGACGGTCATCAACAAGGTGCTTGGTAACTGATCTGCACTTTCGTACCGCCCCAACTTATGAACAATGTTCTACTCTATCACGTTCGTGTGTATAACCCGTTCTGTGCTTGTTGAGTGTTTGATTTATCTAGCCGATTGCACAGCACCGCGTGCACTTGGCCCTGTATTTCTGTGTTTTCTGCGCTAGAGGCGACACATGCCATGCCGGCTGCTTTTTGCTCTAAGGGCGATAGACTCTATCGGCCATTTTTTGTGCTAAGGGCGATACAACCTTGTATCGGCCGTCGGTGCCCGCTGGTCCTTGATTCCGTTATGCACCGACCTCCACGCTAGGATGAAATCTCTTTAGATAACGTCCATTAATTGCCCTAGCAAACTCTTCTCCTTGGAGGGTTTTCAGAATGTACGCATTACCCGGAGCACGTCTCAGAATTCGAAAAGGCCCTTCCCAGTTAGGGGACCATTTGCCGAATACCTTGTCTTTGGTACCGATTGGCAAGATAATTTTCCAAACCAAGTCTCCTTCTTCGAATCCTTTTTCTCTCACTTTCGAGTTGTAGTACTTGGCAACGCGTATCTTGTTCTTTTCAATATTTTCCAAGGCCTTGAGACGAATCAAATGCAAATCTTCTAGCTCATTCATCATCAAATCTTTGTAATTCCCTTTGGTTAGATCGTTCTGCAATGTAACTCGTCTTGACCCCGATTGCAATTCCCATGGTAGCACTGCGTGATGCCCGTAGACCAACTCGTCTGGCGACGTCTGAGTCGACCCATGACAAGCCATTCGGTAAGCCCACAAAGCTTCGTTGAGTACCAAGTGCCACCTTTTAGGTTTCTCTTCGATCTTCTTTTGAATGATTTTAATCATGATTTTGTTAGAAGCCTCTGCCTGTCCATTGGCCTGCGCATAGTAAGGAGAGGAATTATATAGCTTAATCCCCATCCCTTCGGCAAAGCCACAAAACTCCGAGGAAGTGAACTGAGTTCCCTGATCGGTAGTAATGGACTGAGGGATGCCGAATCGGTAAATGATGTGCTCCCTGACGAAGGACACCATGTTCTCTGATGTCACCTTCTTCAATGGGATGGCTTCAACCCACTTAGTGAAATAATCCGTGGCTAACAAAACAAACTTATGTCCCTTGCTAGATGGAGGGTGGATTTGGCCGATCAAATCAATGCCCCATCCTCTGAAAGGCCAAGGCTTAATGATCGGATTCATGGCCGATGCTGGAGCCCTTTGCACATTGTCGAATCGCTGGCAATCCTGACAACCTCTGTAATACTCAAAGCAATCTTCGAGCATAGTCGGCCAAAAATATCCAGTCCTCCTGATTAACCATCTCATACGGTGAGCCGACTGGTGTGCACCACATACGCCTCCGTGCACCTCATACATCAGTTTCCTAGCCCCGTCTTGGTTCAGGCATTTAAGCAAAACCCCATCTATGGATTTGTAGTACAATTGATTGTCCAAGAGCGTGAACTTAAGAGCCTTGTACCTGAGTTTTCGGGAGACTTTCCTGGATGGGTCCCTGAGGTAATCGGCAATGTTGTCTCTCCAGTCTTCAATTGCCTGATTATCACTTGGGACTGCTTGATCACCTTCTGGGGTTGTTTGCTCTCCCTCAAGTGCAAAAATATTTTGATTCTCCCTATACCCGGATGCTGCCTGAGCCAACTGGTTTGCTTCTTCGTTTTGCCCCGTAGGAATATGTTGCAAGGTTGCCGATCGAAACTGTCTGAGGAGCTCTTGGTAACCTTCGAGATATTCCTGCAGCGTGTCATTCTTGCACTCGTATTTGCCGGTCAATTGCTTGATCACCAATTCTGAGTCACCGAAGATCTCCACGGCGTCTGCCTTAATGTCCACAAGCAACCGCAGCCCTCGGAGCAGTGCTTCGTACTCTGCTTGATTATTAGTTACCGGGTACTCGATCGGTATAGAGTACTTGAAGGGTGCCCCCTTGGGAGAAATCAACACGATCCCGACTCCACCACCTTTGCTGCACGAGGATCCATCAAAAAACAATGCCCAAGGGATAATGGTTACCATGTTAGCATTAGGATCACGGTGGTGAGTGACAAAATCAGCCATAATCTGGCCTTTAACAGCCTTTGCCGATTCAAAACGCAAATCAAATTCAGAAAGGGCCAAAACCCATTTGCCGATCCTTCCACTTAAAATCGGCATTGATAACATGTGCTTGATTACATCAAACTCTGATACTACCACGCATTCGGCATTCAGTAGATAGTGCCGAAACTTGGTACAGGAATAGAAAACGCACAAGCACAACTTTTCCGTAGCCGAATACCTTGTTTCGGGGTCCAGTAGCTTTCGGCTAAGATAGGCTACGACTCTCTCTTTCCTTCGAATTCTTGCATGAGGGCCGACCCTATCGTTAGGTTGTCGGCCGCCACGTACAACTTGAAAGGCTTGTCGAGTTGTGGAGGAACCAACACTGGTGGCGCCTTCATGTATTCTTTGATTTCATTGAAAGCCTTCTGTTGCACGTCACCCCACACGAACTCCTGATCTTTCTTGAGCTTCAACAATGGAGAGAATGGTAACACGCGCTCGGACAAGTTGGATATGAACCTCCTGACAAAGTTGATCTTGCCGAGCAGTGATTGCAGTTCCTTGAGATTGGTCGGCGGCACCACCTTATCAATTGCTTCCATGCTCTTTTTGCCAACCTCGATACCTCTTTTGTGGACTAAGAATCCCAGAAACTCACCGACCGACACCCCAAATGCACACTTGGTTGGATTCATCTTCAAACCATGTTTCCTTGTGCACTCCAGGGTCTTCCTTAAATTGGCTAAGTGTCTTTCTTTGCTTCTCGACTTGACTACCACGTCATCAATGTATATCTCTACCACTCTGCCAATCAACTCATGAAATATGTAATTCATGGCCCGCTGGTAAGTAGCGCCGGCATTTTTCAAACCAAAAGTCATGACAACCCATTCAAACAACCCTAAATGGCCAGGGCACCTGAAGGCGGTCTTTGCCACGTCCTCCGCGGCCATGAAGATCTGGTTGTATCCCGCATTGCCGTCCATAAAGCTTATAATTTCAAAACCGGCCGAAGCGTCTATTAGCAAATCGGCCACTGGCATCGGATAACCGTCCATAGGAGTGGCTTTGTTGAGGTTCCGGAAGTCGATGCAGACTCTCATCTTCCCGTTCTTCTTGTACACCGGGACAATATTGGAGATCCATTCCGCATATCGACACGGCCGAATGAATTTAGCTTCTAGTAATCTTTCCACTTCCTTTTTCACGTCGGCCAATACCTCCTCCTTGTAGATCCTGCGCGGAGGTTGTTTGTATGGGCGGTATCCAGGCTTGATCGGCAGTTTATGCTCAACAATGGACCGATCTAATCCGGGCATCTCTGTGTAGTCCCACGCAAAACAGTCTTTGAACTCCTTTAAAAGATTTACTAGTAGCAATCTGAAATCAGGGTCTAAATTAGAACTTATGAACATCGGCCTTTTTTTACTTGTGTCGCCAACATCCACTTCTTCCAGTTGGTCGGCCGATGTGAAGCCACGTCCCAGTTTGCCCTCGCTGCTGTCAGTTGGGTTGTCCATCTAATAGAAGCTTTGGGAGCCGATTGCTTGGATCGGCTGTTGATCTCTACCATAGACGTTGATAGGACCTTCTCCCCACACGCGATCGGAGAAGCAGTCTACTCCGTCGAATTCCCAGTAAGTGGGTTCAATGGTGGCAACACTCACCGAGTCGTCGGCTTGGACAACCTCGATGTCATCCCCAATCCACTGTATGAGTATTTGATGCATGGTTGAAGGTATGCAGCAGTTGGCATGGATCCAATCTCTGCCCAAAAGCAGGCTATATGCCCCCTTGCCATCAATGACAAAGAAGGTCGTAATGAGCGTCTTGGACCCAATCATCAATTCCACGTGCACGGCGCCCCGAGTGTCAGAGGGATTACCGGCGAAGTCACGGAGTACCATATCCGTTTTGAGCAGGTCTTCATCGTTCATGCCCAGCTTTCTGAAGGTGGCGTAAGGCATGATGTTAATCGCTGCGCCGCCATCGACAAACATCTTGGTTAGCGGCTTTCCGTTGACGTACCCCTTGACATATAACGACTTCAAATGCCGATGCTTGGCTGGCTTGTCAAATGCTGCCTTCTGAGACAACACGAGCTGTGCCGCGAGCTCGTTGTGCTCGGCCTCGTCGGAGTCCGAACGCGCTTCGTCCTGTGCCCCCTGGCCGATTGGAGCCATGAATTCCAGGGGAAGGAAGAAAGTCATGGCCACGCCAGCGCCTTTGCCATTGTTGTCTGGCTTTTCCTTCGGACGCCACTCTTGCTTCTTCCCACCGGCAGCTGCTTCTTCCAACTCCCTATTCCGGAGGCGCTGCACCCTCCTTTTCTGGCTCTTTCTGAGCCCTGGCGGACACCACTGCCCTTCTTGCCATCTATATGGGCGGGGCTGTGCCTCCTCGCTGTCGCCTTGGTGGTGCACCCACTCCTAGTCGGCATATCTCTTGGCTCGCCGATCCGGGCTCCTCATTTTTAGGCGCCGATCGTCCATTGGGATGCGCGCTCCCAACCTTTCGTGGACGGGACGGCGGTTGACCCGATCCTGCCTATACCCCCTGTACTGATCGCTGCATTCGGGGCAGTTGTTGACGGCAGGCAGTTTCAAGCCTTCGTTCTAGCAATGGCGGAAGAACGGACAGCCCCAGTGAGCTTGCTCCCGCTCTTGGAGGTGCTCTTGTCTCCAGCGACGGGCCTGTTCTCTGTGGTAAGCCCTCTCCTCCAGATGATACCGGTGCTCTCCCGTGCGACCGTCTTCACGCTGGTATTCCCCCGCGAGTTCCCGCTCTTCGCGTTGGAAACGCCTCTGCTCTTTCTCACTTTGCCGGCGCCACTTGTTAAGGAGATCTCTGTAGGTAGGCCTGCGCCTGGAAGACGACTCTCTGTGCTCGTATCGGCTATTCGCGGCTTGGGCGTGCTGTCGGAGCTCATCGCCAGTGATTTGCTGATCGGGGTCCACTGCGCCAGACTCGCGCGCCTTGTTGGAGGTGAGGACTTTGACCTTGCCCTTGCCTCTGGGATCCTCCGGGGCTACCATGTTCACTGAGACGAACACGGAGTTCTGGGCGAAGGGGTTGGCATCGATCTTCATCTTGCCATTGAACTTGATGTGCCCATCCTGGATGGCCTTCTGGATCCTTGTCCTGAACACACGGCAATCATTAATAGAATGAGTGTTAGTGTTATGAAAGCCGCAGTATTTCTTGTCCTTAACCCCTCCAGGACGCAGCATCGGGTGATCCGGGGGTAGCCTGACTCTCCCTTCGGCGACCAGAAACTCGAAGAGCTTGTCGGCCTTGGTGACTTCGAAGTCGTATGCCCCTTTCTGCTGGCGCAGCCATTGCTTGTTGGCCTGGGTCGGCTCTTTATCCCAGTTGAGCTCTGCAGCGGCCACCTCATCTTCGGCATCGGTATAGTCATCGGCTTCGTCCAAGAAAGCCTGATACATCTAGGCCGCGACATTGTCCTTCTGGAAGCGCCCTTCCCTCCGGAAGCCTTGCGCTTGGATAGTCATTTCATTCAGCCGGCGAGAGAGATGACCCAGGTCTTCAAACTCCTGGCCGAAGAGCTTGTCTCTGATGCTCGGGAGCATGCCTGCCACAGCCAATGGTGGAAGCTGGTCGTCCGGCAGGTACATGCCGAAGCACTGGCTCTTGACTTCCCTAAACCTGCGCAGGTAGTCCTGCGGCGTCTCATTTGGCCTCTGGCGCACATACATGATGTCCACCAGCTTCTTCTCCTTGGTGCCCGTGTAGAAGTGCGTATGGAACTTCTGTTCCAAGTCTGCCCAAGAGAGGATAGAGCCCGGTGGCAGAGACGTGAACCAAGCGAACGCCGGCCCAGTGAGCGATGACGGGAAGTACCGAACCCTGAAGGCATCCTCGGTATTGGCCTCTCCAAGCTGGAGCAGATAGCGACTGATGTGCTCTACCGTGCTAGTGTCGTCTAAGCTGGAGAACCTGGACAGGTCTGTCGGCACTTTGACTCTGGGCGGCAGAACCACACGGTGGAACCATTCGGGGAACGGAGATCTGTAAGCATGAGTACCCTTAGGCTTCAGGCCGAAAGTGCGCTGCATCATATCTGCCATCCTCTCTAGCATGACATCGACATTAGAGTCGGCGGACTTCTCGGCCGTCGGCTTCCCGTATCCTGGATGTGGGGCACCCTCTATGTTGTGAGGCTCAAGCATCTCATGGTACCCGTTTCCATAGTAGTCCTTTATGAGCCTATAGGTTTGCGGGGAGATTTTGCGTGTTGACTCTGGTGTCTGACCCTTAGTGCCGAACGTGAGCTGACCCATGGTCGGCAATTGGCCCTCTGGCATGCGCTTCTCTTGAGTGGCGAGCCCGCCTGATTGAGCCTTAGGCGGGGTCTCCTCACCAGCGGCTCCTGCCCCCTTGAGGTGATTCGGCAGATTGAAAAGATGTGGTCCTGCTATAGGGCCAAACTCCGCCTCCATAAGTTCATCGGCCTTGGGGCCGAATTGGGCGATCATGATGGTACGGAAAGTGTTGAGAAACGCCCCATGCATGCGACCGATGGCGCCAGAGACAGCTTCGTTGATTATGTGAGACATCTTCAACACTGCCTCCGCTTCCCCGGGATCATCCGGGTTGAGCTGGACGGGCTTCGGCAGATCGTGCAGACGGCGAACCCTTCCGCTCTTGTTCTTGGAAAAGGCTTCTAGGCACTTGGCCTGGAATTCGGCACAAGCATTATCCACCTGCTCTTTGTACTCGTCAGGTAGTTCAGCGAGCTGCACCTGCACGAGCCCCGCCTTGTTGCTGGCCTCAGCTTCAATGACTTCGACCATTGCTGCAGGAAAAAGGTGTCCCACCGGGCGTGCCAAAAAGTGTGTTGGCACCAAAAGTGACGCACTGTACCAATCACACAGTAAGCCGGAGAAGCTGGCTTCAAATGTGGCCCGGGTGCTCAGAAGTCCGGTGCGTGCCAGTCAGTTTGCCCTGCAACTAACAAGGGAGATAAACTGTTAAATACAAAGCTGGAACGTGCCGGGTATGACCAGATAGTTCCAAGATGTACGGCCCTGAAGCCACTTACGACGACATATAGCTATGAAAGCTATCTGCCAACAGGTTTAAAAGATTATTCGGCAATATGAACAAAGTTACGTGAATAACAGGTTGCCGAACACGTTTGCATGAGAATCGTACTTGCATGATGTATTAAATATAAGTTAAAACTTAACCAATCTCGATTGTACGACCGAGTTGGGGTCCATGGGGATTGAACATACAAACTAAGCATGACTAAGCTAATCTAAAGCCTGCGCCTGCCGCACGACACCTGGCTCTATCATAGGTCAAACATACTTAACATGCATGAACCCTCACCACGTGGCAATCCAGATACGATCCAATCGGCTATTACGAACAATAGATCTACTACATAAAAGACTAGAGAACAAGGCAGATCTATAAAAGATAAAGCCGAACCGAACGGTATCTAGATTGGGCAAAAGTGTTACGATGAAATAAACATAACAAAACATATAACACAAGGTAACTTAATGAATCTACTAGACTGCCACATCTAATAGAGCCGATAACTATCTTTATTTGTGTCTCAATCCGCCGCACGATACAAGACATAAACAAAGACTTCCCGTCATTAGCTTAAATCCGCCGCACGATACTAAGCTTAACGTACGAGACTACTTGCACCATATCTAAATCCGCCGCACGATACTAGGCATGATAACAAGGTTGCCGGAACTTACGGAGGTCGACGGATCGATGGCCCCTCTCGAAGAACACGACGACACGACTTGGACTCGAAGACGGCTCGGGGCCGGGTTGGTTGTATTGATTGTGAACGTTTTTACAATAGTCTCAGGGTTTATATTTATACCCTGGTGTTCTCTGAGTCCTAGAAGGGTACGATTATAATGATAAAATTAGGAAACTATCAAAATCATGACGCCTTTTGCTCCAAGCTTCTTTTAATAACCGGCATGCACTAAAATGACGAGATCCCCATCGCTAAGTCTTCTTGACATGCCGTATTTGTCATCTTCTAACGCAAACCGACTTGGCTTGAGGTAGCCGACCGCAGCCTCACGTTGCTGAATCTGCTCGCCGTTAACTAGTTGCTTTCACAGCCTTGCCGAATACATTGAGTTAGCCGACCGCGTTCGCTGTCTGCCGAATCCTTCAAGCGGCGGCGTTCGCCGAATCTTCATAGTGTCGGTCCACTTGTCATAGTGCGAAAACTCGGTGTTAACACACCTCTTTGATGAAACCGGCTGCTAGGAGCTGGGTGAGGTCTACCCTAATTGCCTCCTTCCTATCTGGCGTGAAGCGTCGGAGCTTTTGACGAACCGGCTTGGCGGTTGAGGAGACGTTCAGGGAGTGCTCGACAAACTTCCGTGGAACTCCGGGCATGTCCGCTGGTTTCTAGGCGAACACATCGACGTTGCTCCGTAGGAAGCTGACGAGCGCGTCTTCCTATTTGGGGTCGAGGTTGGTGCCGATGACGGCAGTCTTCTCCGGAGCTCCGTCCACTAGGGCCACCTACTTCGTGTCCTTCGACTTCTTGCTGGAGCGCTGATCGGAGGTCTCCGAGATCTCGAGATCGTTGGGGCGGAGATTGGTGGCGTTGGCGATGCAGTCTTGAACGCCCTGGATCTATTGGTGTGTCTCGGCGGAGTTGATTGTCTCCTGGTCGCACTCGTACGCCACCTGGAGATTTGCCCGGACGCTAAGGACGCCTTTCTTCGTCGGCATCTTGAGCACGAGGTAGGCGTAATATGGAACAATCATGAGCTTGGAGAGCGCTGGGCGTGGTAGGCGGTGTCGAAGTCGGCGACGATGAAGGTGATGTACTCCACGCGGAAGTGGTTGGAGGTGCCGAACTGCACTGGGAGGGTGATCTACCCGACGGGCATGGAGGGTTTCCCTGACACGATGCCCTAGAAAGGGAAGTTCACCGGGAACAGATCCTGCTTGGAGTAGTCGAGCTCATGGAAAGCCGAAGAGAAGATGATGTTGAGGGCACTCCCACCGTCGACGAGGACCTTGCGATAGCGGCAGTTGGAGATCACCAGGTCGATGACGAGAGGAAAATGCCCTGGGTACTTGTCGTCCGACCACTGGTCCTCCCTGGAGAAGGTGATGGGGCGCTCCGACCAGTCGAGGTAGCGGACGTTGGCGAGGTCGTCGGTGATGGCCGCAATGGAGGCGATGTCGCTTCGTACTTGGCGTCGCTTCTGCTCGGTCTCGATGACGACCGCCGAAGATGGAGAGTGTCCTCGCTGGTGCACGGAAGGCGGGCTCATGGGCGTTGGCGTCCTTGTCCTTGTCGTTGTCGAATCGCGGTCGCTTGTCGTCGCTCCCGCGAACGTTACGGGCGATGGTGTCACACTCGCGCATGGAGTGTTTGGCACCTTTGTGGAGAGGACAGGGGCCGTTGAGGAGCTTCTCGTAGTCGTTGTCGTAGGTGCGCTTCGGCCGAGTATTGGTGTTGGGGATGTAGCGATGGTCACACAGACGGTGATCCGTCCTCTAACGGGAAGACTCTAGCCGATCATGCCGGCGATCTCAGTCATCGCGGTGGTCGCGTTGCCTGGAGCGGTGGTCGTGTCCTTCATTGCGCCGTTCATTGCGGCGATCATCATCACGACGACGCTCCTGGGATCGTGATCGGCGACAGGGGCGTTCGTAGTGGCGATGGGCATCGTCGGCGTCAGTGTAGGAGTTGACGATCGTCATCAGTTCGGTGACCGTGGCTACCTTCTTTCGGATGATCTTGTCGCGGAGCTCCTTGTGGCGCAGGCCGTTGGAGAACGTGGAGATGGCTTCTGCGTCGGCGATCTCTGGAATCATGAGGCGCATGTTGGAGAATCTTCGAATGTAGCTCCGGAGGCTTTCTTGTGCTCCTGGTGGACGTTTTGGAGATCATAGCGTGTTCCTGGTTAGACGCAGGTAGCGCTGTATGTCTTGACGAAGACTTCCTTCAATTGCTTCCAGGTGTCGATGGTGTTCTCGGCGAGCTTGTGGAGCAGGCTGTTGGCTGAAGACGATAGCATGATGGGGAGGTACTTGGCCATCACGTCAGGTCCTCCTCCGGCTGCTTGAATGGCGATCTCGTACGTGGTGAGCCACTGCTCCGGGTTGGCCTTCCCATCATACTTGTCCACCGTGGCGACCTTGAAGCCCTGAGGCCATCGGACGGCTCAGAGCCGGGAGGTGAAGGGGCGTGGTCCTATTGAGGCGTCGGGAGCCGGAGCTTGATCGCGGGCGCGATTGCCTTGGGAGACTTCCTGGTCGCGACGTGGCGGCGATCGCCTTCGGTGCGAGGGATGCGGGCTTGGTGGCGTGCCGCTATACGACGATCCAGAGGGTGAGAGACAGCGCCCTCTCTCGTTGCACTGCACGACAGCAGCCTTGACGTGGGCGACAACCTTCTGTAGCTCCGGGGTTACCGGAAGCTTGGAGAGCTCATTGAAGACGACGGCGAGGTTGGCGCTTGGGGTTGGGTAGACGGGTTGATCATCGACCCTCTCGAATTCGTAGTTGAGGTCACGGCTTCCAACATTGTCGCGATCTCGGCGTCGTTCGTTGTTGTGATGCTCCCAGTCGCGGTGCTCCTGGTCGCATCGCTCCTGCTCGCGTCGCTCGTCGTTACGTCGGTGCTGTCGGTCGATGTTGCGTTGCTCCCGATTAGCACGTTCGCCTTCCATTTCGTTTGGAGGTGGAGGACTGTCGGTGGAGACGTTGAAGATGATGCCACCGCGGTATGGTGGGAAGTCGGCCCCAGAGTCGATGGAGATAACGGTCGTAGACCACGTGGAGATGGAGCCGTTTGTCGTGGTAGATCCGGATGCCGAAGTCGCCGAGACAGTGTCGCCGGAGATCTCTTTGAGAGTCACCATGCCAACGAGTGGAGCTGGAGTCGCCCGGTCGTGTACATTAGTCGGCGCCATCTGGTCAGAACCAAAAGTCTGGAGCTGGTCGGAGAGTTGTCACAGCGCCTGATGCTGATATATAGGAGCCGCACCACGGAGCCCGAAGGGCATGGACGTTGGAGACGAAGTGCGGCAATGAGTCGGATGCAGATCCGATCTGAGGCGGCGGGTGGGACGAGCGCTAGAAACTCCCGATGGTGTACCTGAAAATTGCTCAAGGCGAGATTGGTCGGAAAGCTGTATAAGAGCTACCTCGATGGCGTCGATGCACTCTGCGATTCCTTGGTTGGCTCGGTCGATGGCTTCGATCAGGTCGTCGCAAGGGACGATTCTCGGCGGGCGGCGTGCCGCCTTGGTGATGCGGCGGGTGGACGACGGAGCGTCCGACGCAGGAAGCTGCGCAGATTCCACGATTTCCAGAGCAGGAACATGGTCGCCCACGGTCCAGATCATCGATCCGATCTGAAAAGTGCCAGATCAATGGCATTTTTTTTGACTCAGATCGGCAACTGTCGATGAAATATGGTGGATAGTCTATCGAGGGGTATGCCCAAGGTAGTAGATTGAGCGGCGGAGGCATGCGAGACGTCTGCAAAGCGTAAACACAGGGACGTGAGACGGCGATTTAGACAGGTTCGGGCCGGCAAGTCGCCGTAATACCCTTCGTCCTGTGTTCTGGTGGCTGGTTTGTATTTCTGATTGGACGATCCGATGGGATCTGGGATGATGTGAGATGTTGTGAGTTGTTTCGAGAGGGGGTCTCTGCTCGCCTTATATAGCCGGGGAGCAGGGTTACAACTTGTTGAATCCTAACAGATTACAATCAGTTCCTTTTAGCAAGGAATTCGGGTCTATCTATCTAGATCTTCCTTGTCGAGCAAGTCATCAAGAGAGTCCTTGGTGGCTGCGACAGCCTGGTCGCGGGCCACAAGGCCTTCTGGTTGGGCCGTATCTGCAGAGCAGCCCAAGTCTTGCCATGGGGGTATACAGGTGTAATATCCCCACAGCAACACTCCGCAAAGCAAAAAAGCACTTAGCACCAGCAGCGGCCTCACTAACACACACGCGCGCTCGCAAAGCAGCCGCCGCTGCCGGCGTCCCTTCACGGCAGGACACGTCTCCGTGTGCGCCTCGCCGCGCCCGCCCCGGCCACATCGGCCCCGCCCGACCGTGCTACCCGACCACGCCGCCTAGACGTATCGCCCTACCCGGCTGTGCCCGCGTCCTGGCCCTGCCTGCCGTCGTCCCCGTCCGGCCGGCCGCCTGCCCGGGTCCACCGTCGTTTCCAGCACGTGCCGCACCGGTAGCCACCCGCAAGGCCGCAAGGTAAATCTCCCAGTTCTCGGCCATGTTGTCGTTTGTGTAAATGTCGGCCTTCGTGTCGTGTGTGGATGTGTGGGCCATCGCGTCGGATATGTTGTTATTGGTCATTGTACCGTTCCGTTTCTTGTAGGTTTTGGAAACCTCGCTAACACAGGAGGGGTTCTGCCAAATTTTTAATTAATCCGGTTTCTTCTTTTTTATGCAAGAGGACCTGTCGGTGTCGAGCCAGAGTACCTTGGCGACCCCGATCTTCTTCCTCGCCACTGTAGTTCTGCCTGCACCGCGTTGCCTCGCCACAGCCCCGATAGCCTGATTCCATCGCCACCTCATGTATACCCCTTTTTCCGTATCTTGGTCATAGGTTGCGTAACTTAGTAGACGTCTTCCGTTTGAAAGAGATGTGGTTCTAGGTATGCAGATGTTTGCATATCTACAACCGTATCTGTTTCGGATTGTCCAAGTTTTTTGACAGCCCGCGGATGGTTAGATGGGTTTGTTTCCTTAGTCCGCTCTGATCCGAGATGGAGTTTCAACATCACCTCCCCGTTGTTCCATGGATACACAGTCTCTCTGGCTAGACGTGTATCTGGAGAATAGCGGGGAGGTGCTGCCGAAATTCTGCCCCGGATAGGAGCGGAGCATGGAAAGTAACCTCATCTACGCATCCGCGAGTGGGATTAGGACCTATCCTCGCCTATTAGACAATAGAAATGTTGTGTAGATGCAATTGATGGTTACATCACTCGTTGGTATATATGCTAGAGGATAGATGACGAGTGGATGTACATGGGCTGGAGAAGTCAGAATGATTACACCATGGACTGGGTGAATAAGTCCGATTCTTTCTTGAACCATGTATGCATTTGGCGAGGCTGCTATAGGAGAGATGCTAGTTCAATGTCCCTGCAGCAAATGTGCAAACAGGAAATGACAAGGTAAGGACAACATTGGTAAACATCTTATGAAGAATGGATTCACGTCGAACTATACCCGGTGGGTTCACCATAGTGAAGCCCATCATATGAGAGAGAAGGTGATGGGACCACGTCTGGACGATTTTGATGATGATACTGGGGTTCCAGATCTGCTAGAAAAAAATTTCAGCTTTGACGAGTGCCATGATCAAGGCACTCGACAAAGAATTTTAAAAAATAAAAAAGGTTTGTCGAGTGTCATAGAGGGCCACTCGACAAAGAATTTCCAAAAAAAACATTAAAAAACATTGTCGAGCGCCCTAGCTGGAGGCAATCAACAAAGAATTTCAAAAAAAATAATAAATTATGCCATGTGTCTCCTGCTGGGACACTCGGTAATGAATTTTTCTAAAAAATAATAACAAAGTTCGTCGAGTGCCCTGGTAGGGGTACTCGGCAAAGAAATTAAGAAAAATAATAATAAAGTTTGTCAATTGCCCTAGCTGGGACACTCGACAAAAAAATTTCGAAAAAAAATAAAAAAACTCTTTGCCGAGTGCCTACGGGCTGACACTCGAGAAAAGGCACTTAGCAAAGACTCCTTAACCGATTTTTTTTGCCAAAGGCTCTTTGGTGAGTGCAAGACTTTTTCGGGTGCAATCTGGCGTTTGCCAAGTGCCTTTGGCACTAGGCAAAGCGTCTGATTCCAGTAGTGTATAGAGAGATGAAGGGTGCAATAAAAAAAAAAGTTTATTCACCAAGCTCTCCAATTGTGGATTTAGAGAGTGAGTTTAGTAAAAATTATTGGAAATCCTCTAACAAGACTCCATTTGTGAAAAATACAAAGACAAGGTATAAATAAAGTAATTTATAGTACCATACTAAAATTATTGATTGAACAATTGTCTTTCTGAGATGGTACCTATGATTGAATTTGAGTTGTACTCAAAATAGTGAACTAGTAATATATAATAATGTGTATTCATGACAAATGAGCCCTTGTGTATTTTTCGTGGCTTGCCCATGCATATGTGTCCTAGAATTTATTTTTGAAACAAAAACTACGGAAGAGCTTGCCGCCTGCATTGAATTAAGAAGAATTAAAAGTGCAAGATTACATCAGGGTTCCAAAACTAGTCTGAGAAGAATTTACACAAGATTGATTAAAGAACACACTAATTGTGCAAACCCAGGATCATGGAAGCAATGGTGAACTGCGCGTCCCATATGATGAGATCATCGTATATAAGAAGAATTATGTTGTGCGGAAGGTGCTTATCATCTCATTTCTTGCGTCCCATAATCTCCAAAGAATCGTCAACAATACTAATGGCCCTAGAATTGAACTCATACTATATATATTTCTCAAAACAATATAATGGTTGCACTCAATTGAACAGCTGATTTGCCTACTAGTATTTGTGTATAGTAGTAGATGGTCACTAAACTTCGGAACTTCAACCCGGGAGACGTATAAATAATTTCAGCTTTCACCAACACCTAAGTCTATCTTTGTGAAGTAGCTAATGGAGTTCACTAATAGAGTTCGGTATGTATGATGATCTTAATCTAACTATTCAATTACACGCTTATCATAAAAGGAAAGTCTAAAACAAAAAAACTCCTACCCCACAAAAACATCCATACATGCATCTTCTCAAATGAATCAGTTAACCACAATGGGAGTTATTTACCAACTGAAATATGACTCTTATTTGCATGTTCGTTGGTCCGAAATCATGAGTTTTGCGTTCTACTACCCGAGTACAAACATGTGTTTTGTGTTCATATGTAGCAGCTGCAAAAATCTTGAGTAGCATGCAAAAGTCATGTAGCAGGGTGCATCCTTCCAAATGCAGCTTGGAACATTTTTTAATTGCCTATGGTTTAATTAGGTTTTCTATTTTCTCACACATAGTAATAGACATGAAGAATGTCTATAGTTAGAAAAAAAATTGTTGTGGGATACCGAACAAACAGGGGACCCATTGCCTAGGGTCCAACGAGCCTGGACGTCTGTCTGAGCTCCGCTGCGGCTGCAACTACACAAAAGAGTTAGAGGGATCACACACATGACACACCACACAAAAATAGATGTTATATAGTAACATACTTAATTTTGACTAAATATATACAAAAAAATACAAATATTTATGCTGCATAATCAGTACCATTAGATAGATTGTTGAATCTATTTTTTATGATAAAGTTGTTTGAAAATATAAATGTTGATACAAATCTAATTAAAGTTGAAAAAAATATGACCTACGTATTTTTCATAACGACAAATATAAATGTATAGAGGGAGTACGTGTGTGACAGGAGAAAAGCCTGGTGACATTTCACACAACAAACGTGATAATTTGTCTGACACCTCTGCATAACAGAACACTGAATATAATAACCATTTTGAGGGAATGTTTGACGACTAACAATTTTGTCCTTATGTTTGTCCTCTCACTCCTGCAGGAAATTATTGTAGAGTACGTTATTGGTAAGCTCTTTAATAAGGGGTGTTTAGTTTTCACCCAAAAATATTTCACTTATCACATCAAATATTTGACACATATGCATTATATCGTTGCGGTGCCCACGCTCCTCAACACCGATGGGGCCTACGCCTACGCTTCATCTCTCTACCTAGCTAGCCATTGTGCTACTCGTAGGGGCATTAAGAACTGGCCCCGTAAGAACGGTGGTTGTATCAGGTGAAGCTTGTTTTTCCAGGCTCTATCTCGTCGAAACTTGAAACTGCTTCAGTCAGTGTGTTTTGTGAAAATTCATAGGTGAAGTAGTTTGCTCTGATGGAATTTGGTGGTCGAGGTGAGAAAACAGCTCCCGGAGCTGCTCATGGAGCCATATATACCAAACGGTCTTGTAATTTCAAATTCCACCAACATCTAAGTTACCTTTGTCAAGTAGCTAAAGGGAGTTCAGTAGGTACGGTGATCTTAATCTAACTATTCAATCTAACTATTCAGCTATACACTCCTCATACTATGAAAATCTAAAACACAAAAAACTATATTGAGCTATCTATGTGCAAATACATGCATATATGAATCTTCTCAAATGTATCACTTAGCCCGAGTGCACTACAACAACAACTTTAACCGAGGTGGATAGCTAGATGAGAGAGAATGTGTGACGACTAACAATTTTGTCCATGTCTTTGTCCTCTCACTACTGCAGGAGATCATTAAACTATAGGTTGTAGATATGGATGCTCACTAGGGATGCAAGTTAAAATATTTTGGGTCATTGAGTCGACCCAAAAAATTGATCAAATGAACTAGAATGACATTTTTGTAGTTTGATGAAAGTGGAAAAATGAACTAGAATGACATTTGACCGTAATTAGTTAGCTGACCCAAAAAACCCATTGGATACCCACTTGTATCCTGATGCTCACATACTCTGCTGATGACTGCACCACTGGAGTTCCAACCGAAGCGGTGGCAAAAGTCATAGAGCCCAACATTTGTGGCCCCGGCCCGAATCTCAGGTGCAGACTGCTGGTTTCCGATGTGCAAAACCCTTGAAAGAGATGAGGCAGAAGAGAATAAAGGGGAGAGACAGAGTAACCAGAAGTAGAGACAGAGTAGCTTGGAAAAAACAAACCAAAAAAAATCTTTTTGAATTTTGAAATTTGAATGACCCATGAATGATCAACTAGAACTGTTTCAATTCTAGAAATTTCACTAGTACAGAACGATACTATACAGGCGGTTCGAGACGCACCATAGCACAGGCGGTTGCCTGTGAACCGCACGTGGAAATTTCCACAGGCGGTTGACATAGCGAACCGCCTGTGAAAATGACATAGCGAAGCGCCTGTGCAAATGCTTTCACAGGCGGTTCGCTATGTCAACCGCTGGTAAAAAAAATTCCAAAAAAACCAAAGACAAATAGGAAAAAAATATTTTAATTACACAAAATCCACAACTAGTGGGATTTGAACTCACGACCTTGGCCTTGTGTGAAGGCTCCTCTACCACTGCACCACACACTCATATGTGTTTAAATACCTCTTTGGTTCCCTACATATTATACAAACCCGAGTGTAATTTGCTTGTTTGAGGTCCTAAACGATTTCAAATTGTCAACTACAAAGTTTCATAACTTTTTGAGACGAACAACTTTTGTATTGGTCATTTCTCGATCCGAGGTCGTTTACAAAATTTGAATTTCAAATTTGAGACCATTCAAACATATTTTTCGTTGACAAGATGACTTTAAATTAAAAAGTTGTAATTTATAAAGTTTCATAACTTTTCGAGACGAACAACTTTTATTTTGGGCGTTTTCTCATCCGAGATAGTTTGAAAAAAATCAAATTTTAAAAAACACATGTATTTCTACTGGTGGTTGTCTTAACGAACTGCCTGTAGAAATGGATTTCTACAGGCGGTTTGTTTAGACAACCGCCTGTAGAAATGTCTTATTTCTACAGGCGGTTGTCTTAATAAACCGCCTGTAGAAATATATTTCTACAGGCGGTTCTAGACTTGAGGTCCACCAGTTCATTTCTACAGGCGCGTGGTAACTCAAACCGCCAGTAAAAAAAATTGAGGCGCTAGGAAAAATGATATTTCTACTAGTGTTTTATAGTAGAACAAAATGTGAAAAGCCTCAATTCTTATGGATAAAATACTAGCATGTGGTGACATGCGCAATTGAACTAAGGTTGCACCCTAGCTTTTCTACATGTTTCTAAAGTCAATGGCTTCAGTAGTATTTATCGTCACCAGAAATAGTTATTCTACCACTAATAACTTGCACAATGTATTGCTATTTATGAATTAGTTAGTGACTTCATCTCATGCTATATGTAAGCCAAAGCATAGTAGGATCGGTACGGACTTGACCTCTTGTACAATTCAATTATAGATCAAGCTTTGCATATTAGGCCCTGCTTGGCACACACTACTACAGAAAGGGTTTGTAGCAACAACTCCTTTTTTTTTGTAGGGGCGGCTCTATTCACAGCCGCCCCTAGAGTTGGAGTCACGGCCCCGCTGATAGAGCCGCCCCTACAAATCCAACTATAGGGGCGGTTATTGTTATAAACCGCCCCTACAAATGTATTCATTTGTAGAGGCGGCTCTGTCAGCAGCCGCCCCTATAATTCCTCACAGTAAAATAGCAGCGCCCCCCTTCTTCCTCCTCGGGCTGCTGCTACTGTAACCCGAGGAGGAAAAGGAAGGGGAGCCTTGGGCACCTCCCAAAATTGCTCTTTCAAGGGGGGAATGTTTTTCTCTCAAATCCTTTGATAAAGAGGTTGTAGAAGGTAAGAAAAAGCTATTCACGGTCTTTTTTAAAAGTTTTAGTGGTTGGTTAGTGTTTAATTAGAGTTTTGTTTTTCTCTCTCTTCCATGGTGCTTAAGCATTTATGAAGAAAATTAGACCAAGATTTTGAGGATGCTATGGTCAATTAGTTAGTACAATATGATTATACCATATTCCAGTGGATCTTCTTTGAGTTTAGTGGATTATTAGTTAGTTTTATGGATGTTTTGATCATTTAGATCTAGATCTAGATCTAGATCTAGAACTAGGGTTTACTTTTTTTTTTAATTTTAGTTTTTAAAATTCTTGTTTGATGAAATGAGATTAAGTTCGCTTGAAGGATATATATAGTTGGTAAATATTATTTATTATAATTATGGAGACTAAAAATTATTAATTAATTTTATATATTAATTTGTTTATAATTAGTTAGTTATTATGCCTATGTACATTTAATTACTCTTTATTACCTCAAATAGTATGCTGCTAGTTAAATATTCCTTCAATTAATTATTATGTTGATTTGTGTGTATCAATAATTAGTGTTTTAATACTCTTTCCTTTGATTGATGTCCTAAAAGATGGAGTACAGGAACTCTTGGATGTATGGTTCATTAAGGTGGAAAGAAGCTTTCCGTGAGGAAGTGGATAAATTTCTTGAAGTCGCCGAGAAGCATGCAATGACTTTGACACAGAATAAAGATTCAATTATTTGTCCATGTAGCGATTGCAAGAATCATCTCGCATCGAAAGATGTGAGTATTATCAGATCACACTTGATTATGCGAGGATTTGTTAAGGACTATGCAGTGTGGTTTCATCATGGTGAACAGACTGTTAACGTTGATCCAGATGAAGAAGTTGAAATAGACACTGAAACCTCTATAGAATATCTTAAGAATTATGTAGCACAGCTTGATACAGAAATAGATGATAATGACCATGATCTAGGTGGTGAGAATACTGTCGGTGGTGATGGTAACGATCAAGGTGGTGGCGGCAATGATGACTGTGGAGGACGTGACGATGAGGAAGATGGTGATTATTTAGAGGAAATGCTTCGAGCCATTGGTCCAGAGATTTTATTAAAGAGCCCGAAAGGTCTAGAAAATTTAGAAAGAGTTAAAAAAGCATCAAAGGAGACTATGTACAGTACTGAAAAGGGTTGTCCGAAACACTGGACAAAGCTACGATTTGTGCTTGAGCTACTAATCTTAAAGGCTAAGTATGGTTGGTCAGACTGCAGCTTCAATGATCTATTGCGTCTCTTGTCGTGGTTGCTTCCACAGCCCAACTCAGTTCCCACCAACACATATCAAGCAAAAAAGGTTATAAGTCCATTGACAATGGGTGTTGAAAAAATCCATGCATGCCCCAACCACTGTATCCTTTTCCGCGGTGATACATTCAAGTCACTAGACAAATGTCCTAGGTGTGGAGCCAGTCGGTACAAGAACAACAACCTTTACAACGGGGATGGAGCATCCACGGGGAATAAAAGGAAAAATTGTGGGAAAAAAGTGGTACAAGATTCAGAACTCCCAGAGGACACGCCATTAGGCAACGACGAGAAGCAAAGAAGAATTCCCGCCTTGGTAATGTGGTACCTTCTAGTTGTCGACCGCTTGAGGCGTATGTTCCTAAACCCTAACGAAGCTGCACTCATGACATGGTGGGATGTTGAGCGCAAGATGGGTGATGATAAGATTGAACACCCGACCGATGGTACCCAATGGGAACAATTTGACGCAAAACACATTGAGTTTAGTTGTGACCCAAGAAATGTACGGTTTGACTTGAGCACCGATGGAATGAATCCCTTCAATGAGAGGACCAGTGAGCACAGCACATGGCCAGTGATCTTGACCATCTACAACATCCCAAGTTGGTTGTGTCAGAAGAGAAAGTATCTTCTACTCACTATTCTCATTTCAGGTCTGAAACAACCAGGTATTGATATAGATGTGTTCCTCGAGCCTTTGATGCAACAAATGGAGAGGCTATGGCAGCATGGGGAACCGATGTATGATGCATTCAGACAGGAGGACTTCATATGTAGAGCCATTATCTTTGTTACTACCAATGATTACCCTGCGTTGTTTGCTTTATCTGGATAGATCAAAGGAAAGACAGGATGCTTAGTATGCTTGGATGATACTACATGGGTGTACCTGGACGCATCCAAGAAAACAGTTTACCTAAGATACCGACGCTTCTTAAAGACAACTCACAAATATCGTAGCAAGATGTTCTTTAGATTGTATGACAATGCTCCGGAGACAGACCCCTCTCTAGAGAGACGTCACAACGGGCAACACGTGTTCGCAATGGTGAAAAACATACATGTTGTCTTTGGGAAGAAGAATGCTGATGGCACAAACAGAGATAGAAGTACACCTCCTGTCCCTGGTGTACCTTTTAAGAAACAGTCAATCTTCTTTAAGTATTTGCCTTATTGGCCGGATTTAGAGGTCCCCCATGCCATTGATGCTATGCATGTGCAGAAGAATGTATTTGAGAGTCTCATTTCTACCTTGATGGACACAGGCAAACCAAAGGATGGTCTGAAGTCACGAAAAGACATGGTGCAGCTAAATGTAAAGCCCCAGCTTCATCCTATACCTCAGGGCAATGGAAAATATGTTTTGCCTCCAGCTAGCTTTAACCTCACCCCAGAAGAGAGGAGAGCAATGTGCACTTTCCTAAGGACGGTTAAAGTTCCAACTGGGTTTTCAGCGAACGTGAAGAGGCTAGTGTCTATGAAGGACCTGTCAATAACACGCTTCAAAGCTCATGACTGTCATGTGATGCTAACAGTGTTCCTACCTATTGCAATCAGGGCTATACAACCAAAGTTTTTGAAAATGGCCATCACCCGCATGTGTTACTTCTTTTCGAAGATCTCACAGAAGTCGATTGGTAGAAAAGAGCTGAGCGACCTACATAATTTTGTGGTGGAGACCCAAAATCAACTAGAGATGTGTTTACGTCCTGCCTTTTTTGATATCATGCCACATCTCATGATTCATATGGTTCATCAGATACAGGCATTGGGCCCTTGTTACTTGCATGAAATGTGGTCCTATGAGCGGTTTATGTCAGTTCTTAATCGATACGTACATAACCGAGCATATCCAGAGGGCTCCATGATAGAGGGTTATAGTATTGAAGAAGTTGTTGAGTGCTGTCAAGAGTACCTAAAAGAACAGAGAGCAATTGGCAAACCTGAATGTCATCACAAGGGTAGGCTGGCTGGGAAGGGCACCAAGGGGAGGAAAGTGTACACCGCAATGTTTGGATGACCTAGATTGTTTTTTAAATAAAAATGGCTCAATGCAACGGTACATAGAGGAGCCAGCTCTGCCAAAAAGGGTCTGAATAGCACTGACATTCTTTTTTTTTTTGCCAGATTTCAATGCTTTACCATTTGCACTATAGAATAGGCTTTCTTTAGCTGCTTTGTTCAAATTATTATTATATATTATCTATTGAAACTTTCCCGTGTTGATTTTTCAAACTCTCGTATTAAACTTTTTTATTTTTACCTTTCTTATTTTTTTGATTTTTTTGTCTATTGAGATAATTTGATGTGGAACTTTGAATCTCCACTAGTAGAGAAAGGGCCTTTAGCCCCGGTTGAAATGGGCCTTTAGCCCCGGGTATGTCAACCGGGGCTAAGAATCCGGGACTAAAGGTCCCGGCCTTTAGTCCCGGTTGCTTTCAACCGGGGCTAAAGGTCCAGAGAGGAAAAAATAAATGTGTGTTGTGTGAGATTCGAACTCAGCACATCTCGCCTCAGGCACGTCTACCAACTGAGCTACGCAACCCACGTGATGTAGTTCTAGACGTTTTCCTTTTGAATCCACTCGGGAAGGACTTTTAGCCCCGGTTGGTAACACCAACCGGGGCTAAAAGGACCTTTAGCCCCGGTTGGTAACACCAACCGGGGCTAAAAGGACCTTTAGCCCCGGTTGGTGAAGGACCTTTAGCCCCGGTTGGTACCACCAACCGGGGCTAAAGGGTGACCCTTTAGCCCCGGTTGGTATTACCAACCGGGACTAAAGGTCCAGGACCTTTAGTTCCAGTTGATAATACCAACCGGGGCTAAAGATTCACCTTTAGCCCCGGTTGGTAATACCAACCGGGACTAAAAGTCTTTAGTCCCGGACGCAAATTTTTTCCGGGACTAAAGCTCGGTTGGTGGATCGTCCAAAGGCCTGTTCTCTAGTAGTGCTCCTTTTACTACATGACAAAGCTTCATTCATTTTTCTTTGAAATCCGAACATTTAATCCTTAGCAACATAAGAAGCTCTTTTCAATAAATGGCGCTTGTTGGTATGTAAGAGAGAAACAAATATAAAGATATTTATAGGTTAGCTTTTTGTAATAGGAAAAATTGGTCTCATAGCATCGAAAGATCGCCATATCCGTAAAATACCATCAAAACTTCGTCGCTCTGTAAAATACTATCGAAAGAATGCAACATCACCTAGATATAGCATTCTGTCATGTTTGGAGCAAACGCCGTCGCTTCCGTCAAGCTCGGCTGCCAGTCCTCTTTTCTACATTATCTTCTCATCGTGCACGCACAACGTCCATCTTGCCAAGCAGCTCCAGGCGCACCTTGCCAGCCAGCTGGTAGGGAGCCAGCTGGTGCCCACGCCTCCGATTTTTGCATGCTGGGAGCGCCGCCCTTGCATACAACCTCCGTCGCTGCCGTGTGGCCTCCGAGCTGAGCGCCGCCTTGGCAAGCCTCTGTTGGCCGCGCCACCTCAGCCAGTCGCCGCGAGCCGCTTCCAGCAGGCTACGTTGGCTCCGTCGGCCGCAGCGGACCCTCCCAGGCTGCACCAGCTCCGCCGGCCACACGGCCCCCCACGCACAGGCCGCGCCCTCCACCGG
Organism: Coix lacryma-jobi var. lacryma-jobi; assembly: GCA_009763385.1. Taxonomy (NCBI): domain Eukaryota; kingdom Viridiplantae; phylum Streptophyta; class Magnoliopsida; order Poales; family Poaceae; genus Coix; species Coix lacryma-jobi. The sequence continues at coordinate 18,538,236 of CM019831.1, forward strand.
CTAGGATGGGCTGCTCGATCCACACGCACCGTGGCTCTCATTGACTGCATGCTGTGCCGGCCGTGAAGGAGAAGGAGAAGAGGAGGAGTTTGACGGAGGCGGCGGAATGCTATAATCAATTGATGTGTTGTATTCATTCGATGGTATTTTACGGAGCGATAAAGTTCTGTTGGTATTTTTCGGATATGGCAATCTTTCGATGCTATGAGACCAATTTTCTCATTTTTAATAATAGTAGTGGTGAATAATTTGTCAAACATGCATATAGATGTATATTTTCTCCAATTATTGTGTTAATTTCTAGGTGCTTATTAAAATCAATAAGAAAGCTTCATTGGTTGGCCAAATAATAAAATAAGATAACAGATAAAGTAGTTTTTAGCCATAGTAATATGGATTGAATATTTGTTTTTCTGATAAGGTCCCACCAATCAAAAGAGGGTTTCGTCAAAACAATACACTATTTATACTACATAATCATGGCTATTGGTGAGTCATTGTGTCTTTTGATGTCATGCTCATGCGTATGTGGACGAGGATTGCTTGAGAATTGAACTTATGATTTGAACTTATGATTTGATTGCTCTTCATCTACAATGGTAGTAGGTCAATGAACTTTGACACTCAATCTCACAAAGACATATGTGTAATTTTAGCTTCCACCTCCAACCCTCAATAGGTAGTTGTAATTTCAGCTTTCACCAACATCTAAAATATGTTTGTGATGAAGTAGCTAAGGGACATCAGTATCTGTATGATTATTTCAATCTAACTATTTAGTTGTATATACACGGCTTCCAAAAATAAAACCCCAAAACAAAACAAAAAATTTTGAGCTAACTAGCCAGAAAAACATTCAAATGATGAATCCATTCAGCTTAGTGGGAGATCTTAGGAACTGAATGGATAATAGGAACTGAAACGTGACTCCTATTTGTATGTTCATTGGTCCAAAATCATGATTTTCGTGTTGTGCCCAACTAGAAACATGTGTTTTGCGTTCCTGTAGCAACAGGAAACACATGAGTACCTTGCTATATACTACCATCCACATCATCAATGGGGCATATGCATGCTTCCAATCCAAATGCATCAATCCGGGAACAATGTTTAACTGGCTATAGTTTAAGTAAGTTTTCTATCTCACAAAATTATAGACACGAAGACTATTCATTGTTGGAAAATTTTGTAGTTAGATAATGGATAAACACTACGTAAAAAAGACACTACGGAGACACTTAGGGTTTGCACTGTAGGGGCGGTTGGTGATGTAACCGCCCCTACAGTGGCGTGCCCGGGCCGGCTGGTACCAACCGCCCTTACCAATGTCCACTGTAAGGGCGGTTGTTGATTGAACCGCCCTTACAGTGGCACCGTATTTGTAAGGGCGGTTGTTACAAATGTCCACTGTAAGGGTGGTTGGTTATTGAACCGCCCTTACAGTGGGTATTTTTAAGGACGGTTGGTGATTCAACCGCTCTTACAAATGCCCACTGTAAGGGCGGTTCAATCAAATCACCAACCGCCCTTACAGTGGGTTGGCTAAAATCAACGCTGGAGCATTTGTAAGGGCGGTTGGTGATTGAACCACCCTTACAAATCCCCACTGTAAGGGCGGTTCAATCACCAACCGCCCTTACAGTGGGTTGCGTAAAATCAACGCTGGAGTATTTGTAAGGGCGGCTGGTGATTGAGCCGCCCTTACAAATGTTCCAGCGTGAATTATAAGCCACCAACCTTCTTCTACCTCTAGTCACTCACTCCAACCCGCAAAAAAAAAGGCTTGGGAGGCCTTGGGCTCCTCCCAAAAATTGCTCTACTAAGAGGGGGAGGTTTTCAACTCAATTCCTTTGGTGGAGAGCTTGTACACGGTAAGAATATGCTTTTCCCACCCTTTAATTAAAGTTTTAGTGGTTGGTTAGTGAGCAAATTAGAGTTTTGTTTTCTCTCTCTTCCATGCTCTTCCATGGTGCTTGAGCTTTGTGTAGAGCTAATTAGACCCTAGTTTTGAAGCTATTAGTGTGGATTGGCTAGAGAAATGAGCTCACAACCTTTATTTATTGGTGTAGCTTGATTTTAGTGGAGATTAAATACTAGTTTCATGTGTATGTTTCATAAATATCTATTTCTAGATCTAGAATTTCTCTATTTTGTAATTCTTATTTCATGAAATTGGAATGAGGTTGACATGAATTGTGGATACAATAATAATTGGTTATAATTCTTCTCTTTGAAATCATATATTTGTTACCATTAGACCTACATTTTGTCTTTATAAGTCATTAATTATTAATTTGCTTTCCTTTTGTTAGAGAAATGAGCTTACACCATTTATTAGTGCCACTTGCTTAACTTTAGTGGAGATTACACCCTATTTCATGTATGTTACATGTAGATATTACACTCTATTTCATGTATGTTACATGTAGATATTACACCCTAGTTTTATGTATGTTTCACGTACAATGATTGTTGTTAATTTTTCTCTTTAAAATCGTATTTTAACCATTTAATACATATTTCTATTTAAAAAGATGGAGTACAGGGAATCTTGGATGTATGGTGCTTTGAGGTTCACAACAGGCTTCTGTGAAGAGGTGAACAAATTTATTGAAGCTGTAGTGAAGCATGCAGCGACATTGACACGGAAGAATGCCGCAGTTATCTGTCCCTGCTTCGATTGCAAGAATCTTTTGGCATTTTCAGATGTGTCTACCATCAGATCACATCTGATTATGCGAGGATTTATCCCGGACTACACAGTGTGGATTCATCATGGTGAAAACAAGGTTGTTGATGACGACAATGATGATCAAGAAGTCGCTGCTGAAACCCTACAATACTTCTCTCAATTCTCAAATGAGTTTGGTGCACAAATGGATCGTGAACTTGCCAATGAACAATGTGGTCATGATGGTGGTTGTCACCGAAACGGTGATGGTTGTAACGTCGACAATGATGGTAGAGCACGTGAGGAGGATGCAGAAGACTTTGACAACTTGGAGGAGATGGTCCGGGCCCTTGGACCAGAAATGCTAAAGAGCAAAAAAGGTCTAGAAAATCTAGAGAGAGTGACAAAAGCATCGACGGAGACTGAGTATGGTGTTGAAAAGGGTTGTCCGTCACACTGGACACTGCTACGTTTTGTGCTTGAGCTACTCATCCTGAAGGCTAAGTATGGCTGGTCGGATTGCAGTTTCAATGATCTGTTGCGTCTCTTATCATGGTTGCTACCACAGCCAAACTCAGTTCCCACCAACACATACCAAGCGAAAAAGGTTATAAGTCCATTGACAATGGGTGTTGAAAAAAATCCATGCATGCCCCAACCATTGTATCCTTTTTCGTGGTGAAACTTTCAAAGATCTAGACAAATGCCCTCGTTGTGGGGCCAGCCGGTATAAGAACAATGACCTTTACAATGGGGAAGAAGAAGCCTCCACAGGAAAGAGGATGAAGGGTGGGAAGAAGGTGGTGCAAGAATCACAGCCCCCAGAGGACACTCCATTAGGCAATGATGCAAAGTAGAGAAGAATTCCCGCCTTGGTAATGTGGTTCCTGCCAGTGACCGACCGCTTAAGGCGTATTTTCCTAAACCCTAAGGAAGCTGCACTCATGACATGGTGGGATGATGAGCGCAAGGCAGATGATGATAAGATTGCACACCCGGCCGATTGTAGTCAGTGGAAAGACTTCGATGAGAACCACAAAGACTTCAGCCAAGACCCAAGGAATGTACGATTCTCCTTGAGCACCGATGGAATGAATCCCTTCAATGAGAGGATGAGTGACCACAGCACTTGGCCAGTGATCCTAACAATGTACAACATCCCTACATACTTGTGTCAGAAGAGAAAGAATCTTTTTCTCACTGTTCTTGTTTCTGGCCCTAAACAACCAGGCATTGATATAGATGTGTTCCTCGAGCCTGTGATGCAAGAATTTGAGAGACTATGGAAGTATGGGGAGCCGATGTACGATGCATTTTGACAGGATGTGTTCACATTAAGAGCAATAATATTTGTGACTATCAATGATTACCCCGCGTTGTTTGCTTTGTCTAGACAGATCAAAGGCAAGACAGGATGCTTAGTCTGTTTGGATGATACTAAATGGGTGTTCCTAGATGGATCCAAGAAGGTTGTTTACATAAGGAACCGACACTTCTTAAAGATAGGTCACAAGTATCGCAACAAATTATACTTGAAATACTATGGCAACATCGCTGAGAATGAACCCCCTCCAGAGAGACGTCATAATGGAGCACATGTGTACAAAATGGTGAAAAACATATGCATCATATATGGAAAGAAGAAACCGGATGGAAGTATCAGAGACAGAAGCACACCTCCTATCGAAGGCGTACCTTTTAAGAAATAGTCAATCTTCTTTCATATCTGCCTTATTGGTCCGAATTGGAGGTCCCACATGCCATCGATGCTATGCACGTGCAGAAGAATGTATTTGAGAGTCTCATGGCTACATTGATGGACACACCCAAGTCAAAGGATGGTCTGAAAGCACGAAAAGACATGGTGCAGCTAAAAGTGATGGAAGAGCTTCACCCGATACTTCAGGATAATGGAAAATACACCCTGCCCGCGGCTAGCTACAACCTAGACATACAAGAGAGGAGAGCTTTATGCACTTTTGTGAGGGGGGTCAAAGTCCCGACTGGGTTTTTGTCAAACCCGAAGAAGCTAGTGTCGATGAAGGACCTATCTTTTCACTACTGCAAGGCTCATGATTGTCATGTGATGCTGACCGTGTTCCTACCAATTGCAATCAGGGCTATAAAGCCAGAGTTCTTGAAGATGGCTATCACCTGCATGTGCTACTTCTTTTCAAAGATCTCACAGAAGACAATAGGCAAGAAAGAGCTGAGTGACCTACATGATTTTGTGGTGGAGACCCAGAACCAACTAGAGATGTGCTTACCACCAGCTTTTTTTGATATAATGGTACATCTAATGATTCACATGGTTCATCAGGTACAGGCGCTTGGCCCTTGCTACTCGCATGAAATGTGGTCCTACGAGCGGTTCATGTTAGTTCTAAGTTGATATGTGCATAATCAAGCATACCCAGAGGGCTCCATGATAGAGGTGTACAGTAGCGAAGAAGTCATCGAATGTTGTCAAGAGTACCTAAAAGTACAGAGAGGGATTGGTAATCCTGATTCTCGCTACAAGGATAGGCTGGCTGGGAAGGGCACAAGTGGTAGAAAAGTGTTCATTGACAATGATTACAAAGAAGTGAGTCAGGCGCATTACACTGTCTTGCAGAGCACAAAATTGATGGAACCATACATTGATGAACACTTGGCTACCATTATGGCAGAGAGAAATGGTCGTTCTGATGATTGGGTCATGAAACAACACAAGCAACACCTAACTGCATGGTTGAAGGACAAGAACATAGAACCGGGAGAAACCTTAGATTCTATTACCATCAGTAAGTTGGCGGCGGGGGCATCGAGACAAGTGTCAACTTGGAATTCTTATGAGATCAATGGGTACTCATACTATACCCACACAAAGGATAGTAAATGTGTAAACCAAAATAGCGGCGTTCGAACGGTGGCTCTCGACGGATTGGGACGAAAGGCCGAGTTCTTTGGCATAATTGAAGATATATGGGAACTTGAATATGGAAGAGATATAACGGTGGCCCTATTTCGATGTCGCTGGATCAAGCAACATCAGTTTAATGAGATTGGATTGAGGGTCGTCGACCTCCAGAATGTAGGCTACCACGATGATCCTTGGGTGCTCGCTTCACGTGTCACACAAGTTTGCTATATGCCCGACCCGCATAGTATCGTCCCCCCGAAGAAGAGAGTTAAGCATGTGGTTGTCCCCGGGAAACAACACATTATCGGAGTTGATGGGGTCGAAGATGTTGAAGCCTATAATAACTACGATGAGATGTCACTATTCACTGACTTTATTAAGAAGATTGGTGTTGTGGAAAAAACCTACCCAAAGACATATTGCCATGGGAACGAAAAGGTGTCAAGGGAAAAGTTGTGTAAGTGTGTTTGTATGTAAGACTTCATTTATGTATGTGTGTGACTAGATTTATGTATGTTTGTGTCTGTAAGACTTCATTTATGTATGTATCTATGTGTGACTAGACTTCTTTTTCCTGGAGCTTAGGTGGCCAAGAAATGCCACCACACCAAATTTTAGGATTTTTTGAAAAATCTGTGAATTACTGAATTTTTTTAAGTTCTAGACATTTTAAAGCTCGGTAGCTCGCGGCTGAAATTCGGGACACCAAATGACCTCTAGTGAGGAAGTGTTGAGTATCAAAGTTGTAGGTACCAATATCATGGACATCTTTTGTATAGGCCACCCCTTCACTTGACACTTTTTTATGTGATCGAAGATTTGAAATTCAAATTTTCAGGGAGTTTTATGCGGTTAAGGAGTTTAAAATTTGCTCTAATAAAAAGGTTTCGAATACCAAAGTTGAAGGGGGCAACATAATCTACAACTTTTGTTTTGGTCATTCCTTCATTTGACACCGTTGTAGCACACACTGTCCACATCCACTGCAATCTTTCACAAATCTCACTTAAACCCTCTAAGAGATGTGTCCACTTATGAAGCATCTACGATGCCACTTGGTTCAAATCATTTCATATTTTTTCCTAGAGTTTAGATGGCCAAGGCATGTCACCCCACTAAATTTGAGGATTTTTTGAGAAACCAGTGAATTACTGAATTTTTTGTGGCTAAGAGTTTTAAAAGTGGCTATATATTAAATGTTCTATCTAATGAAAAAGAAAAATATTAAAAAAATTCAATAACATCATGTAATTCTCTAATTAAGAAGTGCTAAATTTTTTATGTAATTATATATATATATTATATATCAAATTTATTTACTCAGCAGCATTTATATATGTAATTCAATATATTATATAGAAATATATTTATTATATATACGGGGAGCATTTGTAGGGGCGGTTTACTCAGCAGCCGCCCCTACAAATGACACCCTGGTATATATACCGGGGAGGCCCCGAATTCCCCTAAGTGTTCGGCGAATTTCACTTGTGTGACGCCGTCAGGCTGTCGGATTTCACCGCCGGCGTCGCCTCTTCTCCACCGCTACCGCCGGTGTCCCCTCCACCGCTACTGCCACCGCCAGCCCCTCCCTCACCCCTCCGTCCCTCACCCTGACCTCGCCGCGCGCCACTCGCCCCGCACCATCTCCGCCGCCGCGGCTCAGAGCGGTTATGGTTTGCGCCGCGGAACCTGGAGTGCTCGACGGCGGCCCTCGTGCTGCACCTCGTCCCTCCTCTGTCTTCCCCACCTCCATCTCCGACCTCGGCACACCCACGGTTAGGGTTTGTGCCGCCTCTCTCGGAGTGCTCGACGGCGGCCCTCGTGTTGCACCTCGTCCCTCCTCTGTCTTCCCCACCTCCATCTCCAACCTCGGCACGCCCACAGTTAGGGTTTGTGCCGCCTCTCTTGGAGTGCTCGACGGCAGCCGACTTGGAGTGCTCGATGGCGTCCGTCTTGTAGTGCTCCACGGCCACCGTCTTGGAGTACTCGACAACGCCGACGTCCCTCCTCCGTCTTCCCCCACCTCATCTCCGACCTCGTGCTGCACTGCGGCGTCCCTCCTCTGTCTTCCCCACCTCCGTCTCCAGATTCTTCTACAGGTAAGCTGAACCCGACCCTTTCCTTCTCCAGATTCTTAGCGTTGATTTGTTGGTATGTTGGCATTGATTTGGTATGAATCTGATAGAATTAGTGGAATTATCTTTAGGAAAATAATTGTTCATTAAGATTAGAAAAATAATCTACCTGTTGTTCATTAAGATTAGGAAAATAATCTACCTATTGTTTATATATGCTACCTGTTGTTTATTTCAATGTATGCTAATATATTTATTTCTGTTGTTTATATATGCTACCTGACGATATACATATTTTCATCATGTTACTGATCCCGAATGCTTATTTATTCATTCATCTATATATAGTGCATTTTCATGACACTGTTCACAGTTATGCATATATAGTGCATTAATAGAAACAAAGTTATGCTATGCTTTCTGAACACTTTTCAAAGTCAACACTGTTTAGATTAATTATAGAATTAAATTTGAAATTTCCAAATTGATTTGTGTTGGCTTAATCTAGGAAGAGTTACATAATTAATCTATGTTCAGCTTAGTCTATGTTTGGGATGTTCTACTACTAGTCTTGCTACTAGTCCTCTATGTTTAGTCTATTCTACTGCTATGCTGTTCTACTACTAGTCCTCATGTTTGGGAACAACAGGTACTAGTACTACTGTTGCTTATAAGGACACTATTCCTATCCTCTATGTTTGGGAAGCAGCAACAGCTTTTTTCGACACCTCTCTATGTTTGTTAAGCAGCTGTTGTTGTTTCCCCAACTTTTCCCTTCCCTCTCCTCTCCTCTCCTTTGTTTTGCCAATGATGAATTTGTCTAAAATCCATACGTAATATGAAATATAGGCTGATGATCAAGAACTTGTGAGGAACTAGGCATCATCACACCAGCCACCCCTACATTACCTTCTCTCTTGTCTTTTTTGATGCCTAGATGCTTTCAAGTTCATGATCATATGATGACTGACATGTTTCTGAGGCCTTTTTAAAACCCTTTTCTATCCTCACCTCTCTTCCTTCCTCTCTTCTCCTTTTATCTCTCTTCTCCTCTCTTCTCTCTTATCCTCTCTCCTTCTATGCTCAGTGTATGATGAAATGATGTTCGACGTGCTTCTGAGGCCTTATTTTTAAAAAACCTTTTCCTTCCTTTCTTCTCTCTAGTGTACCAGCGGCGAAATCTGGCAGCCTGCCGGCGTCACACAAATGAAATTTGCCCGATTGGGAGCCCTGGGTTGTGATAAAAATCTACCACTGTGGTTTGGCTTTTTTGGACATAATGGTTTGGCATTGGTTTGCCAACCAATGCTGCTGCTGCTCTGTTGGTACTACTACTGCTGCTGCTCTGTTGGTTACTACTCTACTACTCTACTACTCTGTTGCTTCTGCTCTCCCTTTGTTTGACAACTCTCCCCTCTCCTCTTCTTTTCTTTGGCCCATGATGAAATTGTCCAATCCATACATATGGATTATGAGCTGGTGATTAACACTTGTGGAGGAACTTGGCATCATTAAACCCTTATCCTCTCCCCTCTACTCTACTACCAGCTGCTGCTTTCTTTCCCTACTCCCCCCTCTCTTTCCCTACTTGCCTTGATGCTCTAATTTTGATCAAATGATGATTGACCTTTTTTAGAGGCCTTTTTTTTAAAAAAAAACTTTTTCCTTTCTCCTCCTTTCTCTATTCTACTCCTCTATTCTACTCTCTCAATGCTATTTGTTAAGCAGAATATACTACTAGTGCCACTACTACCAGCTACTGCTTTCTACTGTCCTCTTAGATGGCCGCTCTACTACCACTTTCTCTATACTACTACTACTCTTAGATGGCTGCTCTACTACCAGCTGCTGCTTTCTTTCCCTACTCTCCCCTCTCTTCTCCTTTGTTTTGCTGATGATGAAATTGTTTTAGTCCAAACATTAAACCCTATATGAGCCAAGTCATCCCTACATTACCTTCTCTCTTCTCTGTTATGATGCCTTGATGCTCCAAGTCTGATCAAATGATGATTGACCTTTTTCTGAGGCCTTTTTTTAAAAAAAAACTTTTCCTTTCTCCTCCTTTCTCTATTGTACTCTCTCTCAATGCTATTTTGTTAAGCAGAATATACATCTACTGCCACCAATACTATAAACTATTTGCTTATATACTGTTTGCTTATATTGTTTCTTATATACTATTTCTTATCTGGATAGACATACATTGATTACATTATTAGGCCTTGTTAATTGATGAATCACTCTTAAGGAATAATAATAAAGTTATAGAGAACTAAACAAGCTTTATAGATTGTCAAATTCTATACTTGTTTGATATGTATAACTTAAGTTATGGTCATCCAAAGATGTTGTCACCTTTTCTGCCCACTGCTAGACAGTTGTATAGTTATCTACTGCTGCTGCTACTATATCCTCTCCTCCTTCCTCTCTTATCCTTCTATATCTCTCTTCTCCTCTCTTCTCTACTACTATTATACTACTACTCTACTAGTAGTACTCTACTACCAGCAGCGGCTGCTGCTGCTGCTGCTACTCCTTCTGCTACTACTACTCACTACTAGAGAACAGGCCTTTAGACGATCTACCAATTGACCTATAGTCTCGGCCAAAAATTGTCCCCGGGGCTAAAGACCTTTAGTCCCGGTTGGTAACACCAACCGAGACTAAAGGTGAATCTTTAGCCCCGGTTGGTGTTACCAACCCAGACTAAAGGTCCTGGACCTTTAGTCCCGGTTGGTAATACCAACCGAGGCTAAAGGGTGAACCTTTAGCCCCGGTTGGTGTTACCAACCGGGACTAAAGGTGCTTTTAGCCCCGGTTGGTGTTACCAACCGAGGCTAAAGGTGCTTCCCGAGTGGATTCAAAAGGAAAACGAACAGAACTACATCACGTGGGTTGTGTAGCTCAGTTGGTAAGCGTGTCTGAGGCCAGAGGTGCTGAGTTCGAATCTCACAAATGCACATTTATTTTTTATCGTGAGAGGCTTTAGCCCCGGTGGGAAGCACCCGGGACTAAAGACTGGGACCTTTAGTCCCGGAGTGCTAGCCCCGGTTGCAAAACCGGGGCTAAAGCCCCTTCTCCACCGGGATTAAAGGCCCTTTCTCCAGTAGTGACTGCTACTGCTACTGCTACTGCTGCTACTGCTGCTATCTAAAGCACACTTCCTTGCATCTATTAGAAGTCACACGAAATGATGCGGACAACAAGCAGTGCAGACCAACCCCGCGAAAATGATGAGCAGACAAGCCAAGGAGGACAACTACATGATCAGTTTTCTCAGGAGCAGTTCGATGATGATATTGACAAGAATATAACATTGATGCTTACTCAAGAGGAGAATGACGAGGAGCAAGGGGGACAAGAGGGAGTAGAAGAAAAATCTGATGAAGAAGAGGATGAGGATGATGATGACTCAGAAGAGGGCTATGTAAGTCCCGAGGATCCTTTCCCACGTGAACCCAGACGGATGCCAACGATGGATGAGTTAGACAAGGATTTTGACCTGAATGAAGAGGTACGGACAAAGCAAATGTTAGCTTGTAAATTTTGCTAACGCTTTGGCTTTGATAGCTCTGCTAACACTTTGACCTGTTGTTTATGTAGGTCCCTCTTAAAGCTCCTAAAAGACAGAGTCGGCCTCCAGCACGTTTCGCTGGACAAGTGGAAAGAAGGGCAGAGGCCACAGCCATAGACACTGACATTTCGGGCTCTGCTCCACAACCGCAAGGAACAACCACGACCTCAACTACCAGAACAAAGAGACCCCGAGGGGACAGAAAGTCAAACCAATACCCAAAGCAGGGGGTATGTTATTTGATAACGGAGGTCGGGCCACAAGGGCAGATCCTACAACCAAAGAAGTACCAATTGCGGTTCCGTAATGCGATCAGGGCCCTAGTAAGAGATAATTTGAACCCAACAATTCGTAACTGGAAAAAATATCCCGAGGAAAAGAAGAAGGAAATGTGGGAGAAGTATCTTTCAATAAATTTTAGGTTTCCAGAGGGAACACATGCATTGGTTAGAAAACATGCTCTTCAGATGATGGGACAATCCTTCCGACGCTGGAGGTCGGAACTGAACACAAAGTACATACAAAAAGGGTTAACTCCCTACAACGAGTATGGCAAAATAACTCCTACTCAATGGGCTTTGCTTGTGGAGGAGAAGACTTCTGAGGAAGCAAAGGCCATAAGTGCCAAGAACAGAGAACAGGCGAAGAAGAACCAACACCACCCTCGTCTAGGTCCCGATGGCTACGAGGCCAAGGAAGAGCAGTTTAGTAAGATGGACACAGAGGCTGAGGCTACAGGGAATACGACAGTGACAAAATTGAACCCACGCATCCGACGTTGGATATATGCGAGGAGTTTGGATCAATCCAGCAACAGTCTCCAATTTGCTAAGTCGGAGACCACAGAGGTAGTATCAAAGATACTAAAGTATGCTGAAGACAAGGATAAGGGCACATTCAAACCATCTAGAGAGAGGGACGAGCTTAGCCTTGCCTTTGGAAACCCCGAGCACACAGGCCGTGTAAGGGGGCTAGGGAAACTGACGACATGGCATCATGGATTCCAAGAGGACCGACACATGTGGAAGAAACATGGCAGAGACAAGGAAGCTAGTCTTGAGAACCAAGTCAAGGCTCTAGTTGCCAAGGCACTACAAGAACAAGGACTGTCCACAGAGCAGCAGACACTAATGGGCCCGCCAGGAGAACTGGGTTTAATTTGCAGCCCTTCAACTGTTCCTAGCAGCCAAGGTTCTAATGCAACCCCAAACGCCGTCGATCGCATACGGGAGCCAACTAGTTGCATTTTGGGAGTTTTCATTGTCAGGCAGAACAAGACTATTGAGGTGGGAACGGGTGTGGCACATCCTCCGGGTGGCTTGTGGCACAATAATGCCATCCCGCAGGACTACACTAGGGTCGAGGTGCATACCGTGAAGCCCGAATTCAGGTCGTGGACGATGGATCACCCAACACCTGAGGGGCTGGTTTTACTAGGAGATGTCGTGAACCAGTTCATCCTCTGGCACAAAAAGAACATTGTGTTGACTGCTTGTTCCTCGACTCCTAGTGATGTGCATTTGGAGAGAGTGGTTGAGGACGAGGAACTATATTCACCGGCTCGTGACAACGACATTCCTGAGACGGCACATTCTTCTCCAAATTCTAGCCACCACACGCCACAGCCTTCTCCAGGTCGCACTAAGCAAGGGCATGATGAGACGTTGTGTTTGCCTAACGAGCCACAACCTTCCACATCTCAAGCCGAGCAAGGGCATGACCAGATGTCGCGTGTGCCTCATGAGCCACAACCGCCTTCTCCAGCTCGTGCCGAGCAAGGGAATGACGAGATGTCGCGTGTGCCTCATGAGCCACAACCACCTTCTCCAGCTCGTGCCGAGCAAGGGCATGACGAGATGTCGCGTGTGCCTCATGAGCCACAACCTTCTCTAGCTCGTGCCCAACATGCTAAGATGTCACATGTGCAACAGACACATGAACAAAGAGTACCTTCTGAAGAAGATCATGCACAAGAAGATGATGACATGCCTGAATGGGAAGTTCAGAAAAAGATTCCTAAGAAGATAAGGCCAATTTTTGTTCCGGTGAAGGACGTCGCTAGTGTTACCAAGTGGTATGGCCATGACCAGTTCAAGCCTGAGAACCAAGTGAAGGAAGTACCCGCAGAAGATCCTAAGGAGGCCGTCAGTAGCAAACTGCACCAAGCGGTAGAGAAGTATCCAGATGTGGAAGGTATCAAATGGTCAAAACATTGCCCAAAAACATATGAAAGAGGCAAGCCTTTCCTACCAAACCGGGTCATCCGGCTACTTCCCCTACACATGAGAAGGTTCCATGTTTGGTACTTGCGTGTTATCCCAACAAAGCTAAAGATCATCAAAGCAATCGTACCTGCCGGCACATTCGGATCCCCAGCTGGGATAATTGTCTTTGACTTCGATGACATCCACACATGCTTCCACCTCAAGTCAATGGAAATGAATCTAATTCGCACGTGGTGCCTGTAAGTCCTTGCCCTCTCAATACGATATGAATATAACTTACTTGAGGGTTTTCTTGTAATTAACCCACTTTGTGAATTGTAGAATGTAAGCACATATTGTCAAAAGAATGCCAAGTATGAAAGCCGGGTATGTAGACCCTCAACCTATAGCCCAAATAAACCTCGATTACCCAAGAAACTGGAAATTGGATCACAAAGAGCTAGCTGCTGGAAAGACAGTTGCAGAGAAAGAGGCTATCCGACATAGCATAAGGAAGAAAGAGGCCTTTAAGGCTGCAACATACCTTGCCTTAAGTCTTTCGCATCTCCAACATAACGACATCATTTGGATACCATACAACTTCAAGTAAGCTTGACTCTATACTTAAATCTTGCTCAATATATCTTTATTTGATGCAAAACAACTTACAATTTAGTTCTATGATTAAAATCATGCAGCAACCACTGGATTGTTTTTGGCCTCGATGTCAGTTGGAGCATGGCATGGGTCTGTGATTCTGCAGATTTTAACCCAGTCACATACAAAGACTTCATAACGATTCTCAAGACGTATACATAATCTCATTAGCTTGCATGTTTATATTTACTTTAACATTCACTTTTGCATACTAACAAGTTGCACTTGGCTAAATTGATTGAACAGGGCTTTCGAGCACTATGTCAAGCAATATCAAGGAAGACATTGTCCTACAAGCAAGCACGTTTTGCAAATCAAAACTCTATGTTCGGTAAGCATAACTTACTTTGACACTACATTACTTTGTTGTCAATACTATTACTTAACATTTCCATATGCGAAACACATATAGTTCCCCAAGCAGAGGCCTGGGAGTCTACATTGTGGATATTACATATGTGCTTTTATGAGTAACACCAGTGCCTACAGGAGACATCCAGAGTTGGTAAGTTTGAGTCTCTGTTCTCGTAGTATAAAACTTAGCTTACATTACAAAAGCATAAACCTAAACATGTTATCTTGTAGTGGAAAGATGAGAAAAAATCAAAGAAGAGACGTGTACAATGATGACCAACTCATAGAGCTCGTCAGCGACCTTTGCGGCTTCATATTGGATGAGATTGTGCATTCTAAAGGCACTTATCATGACCCAAACTCCGACTTAGGTAGCGATCCTAGATTACAACATCTTCGTGAGCTTGAAAGACTATCTCTAGGTCATTGATAACATTTTGATGGACTTGTGTGGTTGTATAATTTGAACTTGAACATGTAGTATGTGGACTTGAATCATTTGGACTTGTGATGTGGTGACTTGAATCATTTGGACCTGTGATTTTATGATGTGGTGACTTGAATCATTTGGACCTGTGATTTTATGTCATGTTCTGGATACTATATTGAATTCACATATGTGTTGTGGATGTAATATATGTTTATATGTTGCTGGTCAGTTTTCATTTCAAAATATTTATTTTTTTTCTCGAAATTGCTCAGTAGGGGTGGCTGGTGATAGAACCGCCCCTACAAATAGCATTTGCAAGGGCGGTTGGAAACACCAACCGCCCTTGCAAATGCTATTTGTAGGGGTGGTTCTATCTGTATCACCAACCGCCCTTACAAATGCATTTGTAAGGGCGGTTGGTGATACAACCGCCCCTACAAATAGCATTTGTAAGGGCGGCTGGTGTCTCCAACCGCCATTACAAATGCATTTGTAGGGGCAGCTAGTGACTCCAGCCGCCCTTACAAATGCATTTGTAAGGGCGGTTAGGGAACCACTCTTACAAATATTTGATTTGTAAAAGCGGTTGCGTAGGGGCGGCTCCCCCAACCGCCCTTACAGAGTATCTAGAGCCGCCCCTACAGTGGTCTGCTGTAGTAGTGAAACATGGTATTGATCGTTCTACACAGCGAGAACGCTGTATTTTTTTTGTCAGATGACATGATAAAATAGTTAAAAGTATTTTTTTGAACTAGATGCTAGATGGAGGCACCGTTTGAGGACAAGGGGTTGTGCATCTACATTTTGTTTAGAACGGTTTTTTACTTTATGGTATTTCTTGGTCATAGTTTTTTCAAAATATCTTTTTGATGTTTGCTCCTCCCAATCCATTCTATTAGGGAAAACAAACATATAACTATTCACATGAAATATTTGAATGCATGCATGATTAAAACTATTGTGGTTGCTTAACACCACATTTTTATAACACCGTACCAGGGGGTTGACTATTGTGTTTGGTTAACACCACATTAACACCAGGGGTGTTATAATAATCTCAGATAAAAGATTTTGTGATTTTATTTATGCATATGGAGGCTTTTGATCCATTACAACATGAGAAAAAACCAAAACAAACTTCTAATTGTTTATATAAATATCATGATGTAAATGGTTTCGATTCATATAATAATTGAATAGCTTATTATATCAATGGTACTTATTTTATATAAGTAATAACTTTATACAATAATTGTGTGTATATTACAATGCAGCTTCTCCTAAATTTATAAATTCGAGCTTGGTGGAGTAGGAATGGTACATCGATCTAGTCGAGGACAGTGCGTGCACTCCTGTGCGCCACACCCAGGATGGGTCATTGGGGAAGATGTCAACAGTGAGGACATGAGGCAGAGAGCTCGTGCTTGATGATCACGAAGAACAACATGCACTACAGGAAACGCAGGCTTCGATGAGTGCCTGGAACTTTGCCGAGTGCCAAATTTCGGGCACTCGGCAAAGAGCCTCTTTGTGCACTCACAGTCGGAGGGTTCGGCACCGACTCCTCAACCTGGCGTTCATCCGCACACTCTGCACATCACTGGTGGCCCTCCTCCGCAGCCTGGGTGGCTCCCCGGTGGCCCTCCTCCGCCCTATGGGTGGCCACGTTACCTTCCTGGCCAGTCGGTGTACACCGGGTGGCCATCTGGACCTTCGCCGCTCCGCGTGGCAAGGTTGGCAAGGTGGTCCTTCGGGCGGGTCGTGGGACGCGTGGCAAGGTGGGGGTTCTTCACAATCTGAGCACAAAGGTGAGCAGTGAGGGCCGACTTAGATTTGTCATGGACTTGTGAGATGGATGTGATGGACTTGTGAACTTGTGATGACCTTGTAATAAACTTGTGACCTTGTGATGCATGGGGACTGAACGTACGTGTGATATTCGTCTGAAATGGATATGCATGTGATATATGGATGTGTGATATATATGCATGTGATATTTGTCTGAAATGGAATATGGATGTGTGATATGTTTTCTGTATAGGGAAATGAAAACAGAAAAAAAATTCCATTTTTCCCAGCTTTGCCGAGTGCCACACTCGGCAAAGAGGTCATGGCACTCGGCAAAGCTGGGCAAATTTTCCCCAGCTCGTCCTCTTTGCCGAGTGCCTTGACCATGACACTCGGCAAAAAGGCCCTCTTTGCCGAGTGCCGGCCCACGTGGCACTCGGCAAAGAGGTCGTCAAGTGACGGCTCCCGTTTGCTTCGCCGAGTGCTGACCTGGCACTCGGCAAAGCCTTTGCCGAGTGCCCGATATTTGGCACTCGGCAAAGATATCGTTGCCGACAATTTCTTCGCCGAGTGCCCTTCGCCGAGTGCGGCACTCGGCGAAGCCTTCGCCGAGTGCGAGAGGCCCTTCGCCGAGTGCAGCCAGCACTCGGCAAAGCCGTGTAGTGATGTACATGCCATGCCACTTAGGATGATTGGATGTGGGATCCCATGCGTGGCCTTGTGGGCACGTTAGTTCATTAGTTAGTGGCCTTTTCGGCACTTCATTCATTTGCACGAGAGGACCAGACATGACGATACTAGGAGATGGTGGAGAAAAGGGTGGCCGATAGTAGGGCTGGTAATATGGATCATGGCCTCTTCCTCTTGCCTCTTTCACAATCCAACTTGGTCTTATGTAACTTTAGCTCAAAATTATATAATATTATATAGTATGATCTTAATATGAGCCTGATTGTTAAATTTGCTTGGCTAAATTAGAGGGTCCTTTAATTTCATTCCCATCCTAGAAGGTGGTGCATGGGAGAGTAAGAACAACAGTAACTACCATGCAGAAGCGACGATTATTGATTGAGAACCACCCAGGATACCATTTTGAGATAGTTTGGTATAAAACACAATACAGTATGATTCATTATGATGTGGCACGTATATGACGACGACATGACCACGTATACAAGCTGGGAACGTATGCTATGCAAACTAGACTCCTGTGCAAACTATGCAAACTTTAATCAAGACCATATAAATCTAATCCGATGGCCGGTAATTTTAGCACTCAAACCCCCCACTCATCCTATCCGGCTGTTGCAAAACACCCCCATGAGTGGAGGGGTTTGAGTGCTAAAATTATCAGCCATCAGATTAGATTCTTGTGGTCTTGATTAGAGTTTGTATAGTTTGCACAAGAGTCTAGTTTGCATAGCATACGTTCTCATACAAGCTAGGCTTTAAATTAACTAAATTAGAGGCACCCTATGTGATGAGGACCCGCCTTTCTAACAAATAACTAGTCATAGTTAAGTAAACAATAAGTCTCTCTTGATTAAATCAAGTCGATAATTTAAAATACCTGACATGGAAAAAAAATGTAAAATCATATGTTCACCCTTGGAACTAATTATGTACAGATGCAAATCAAGGTAGCCTCACAAATAACATACACAATCTTTTCACTCTCACATCAGGTTATACAGTAGTACGTTCCTTACAGCTTCTTTTCCACCAAATGTCATACATACTAGTTCATACACCTGACCGTTTGTAAAAAAGGGGTTCTAGAAGGAGCAACTCACCTGTCCAATGCTTTGGCAGAAAACACAAGCAGTCAAGGGGGATCAATAGTATATGACAATGTTACGGTGATGGGTATTTTGAGATAACTAGGCCTTGTGCTTTGCCAAGAGCTTGAGAGATTGAGGGAGACTAGAATTGTTTCTTCATAATTGATTGCTTTTTCAATCGATACATATGCCCTCCTTATATAGATCGGGCTGACTTGACTCCTAAGGAAATATCCTAACCGAATCCTAATTCTTTCCTAACTCATTTATCTCTTTCCTAACAAACCAACTTATCTCTTTCCTAACAAACCAAACCAAATCTAATCTTCACGCGCGGTACTGTTCACGCGCTACAGTACCGCGCTACAGTACCTGTACCCTAACCCTAACTTGGCGGCTAAGCTACTGCCTCTTGGGCCTATTGGGCCGGTGGCAGCCTACTGGCTGCCCATGACAGACAAGTTCAGACCAGTGTAGCTTCACAAAATTACCACACACACTCCATTCTTCTGTTCTTTTACAACCATGCTAGTACACAGATCACTATGGCTACAATTCCACCCACTTGGTACTAGTTTATTCACATGAGGTGTAGCCATGCCCTTCTAGAAGGAGGCCATCCAATCCAATGGCAGCAACTAGGCAACCACTCTGTTCAAGCCTTGACCAAACTGAGTGGAAGACTAAAGTAAATATCTACCTGGAGAGATAGAGAGAGAGGACTAGTAGTATAATAAGGACCTAGTAAAAGCAAAAGGAGTTCATCTCCATCGAAGTAGTAGTCATCAGTTCTTGGCTCTCTAGCAAAGTCTGAGGCCTCTAAAAAAACACCACACCTCTCCTTGCTTCAGAAAACACTAACACACCACACAGCACAACATGGGGACATGATCATCCATGGAGAAGAGCAAGGGATGAGAAAAATATGGGAGAGCCGGCCAGGAGAGGAAATCAAGTAGCCACGATCTGCACGAAGGAGAGGTTATGTGGGATAATCAAAGTACAGGAGTTGCTAAAGTAAACAATATCAAGGTGAAGTCCAGTCATCTAGCTTAAACATTTTGTTTCAGTGCCATAGAGATAGATATCTTGGTTGTTTTGCACATCAAACAAATACTAGGTCATATGTTCAAGCTTCAAGAAAAAGATGAGCTAGCTGTTACTAGGACAAGAACTAGTACTCCTTTTAGCACAAGTGCACGCATAATACTCGAGCCTGGGATGAAACTCTAACACAAGAACCAACACTTCTAGACTCTAGAGCAGTCAGATATGTAGCTTTTGAGTTACAGAGTTGCAGGGCAAGAAAAAAAAAGAAAAAGAAGAGAAAGGGAGATGTGGGAGAGAAGAGCTTACTGTTAGGTTGAGGAAAATTGTTGCCAGGGTCCAGATCCCCACACAACAACACACCTGGGGTTCCTTGGCCTGCTTGGGTGCCATGGCTGCCCAGCTCAGCGCCTCAGTGGAGCACGCCGTCGCCACTGCCCAACCTGCACACATCAGAGAGGAGGGAATAAAAGGGGAGAAATAGATGGATAGCAGCTAGAGCTCTTGGGGACTTGATTTAGTGTGCTAATCGCTGAAAGGCTCCAGCCATGGCCGGGGTGGATTTGAGGGCTGCTAGCTTTAGCGCCATAGGTTCCAGGAAGGGGAAAAGGAGGGAGAGAGGGAGGATGGAGAAAGGTGAGTACGTGTGCTGCTGTAAATGTGCTAGTGGTGTTTCCTGTACAGGCATTAGTAGTCTAGTACTAGTACAGGGCATGCCAATTCATAGTTTATTAGGTGTTGGAGCTAACGTATGGACATGGGTGTATTATAGGAATATTAATTAGCTAATTATTTACACGGTCAATGTACTTCCTATAAATCACACCATAATAATTAAGATTAGGAGTTGACGAAGTAGTGACTGTTGGATGGGACATATGGCTAAGTAAACTTCATATATACATCTATGTGATTTCTGTCACACCCGGCTTTAAAAACAAAACCAGGTATACACCATATGTGAGCCCAGGAAGTCAAATCTCACATATAGCTACAAATAAAGGGTAATATCGAAAGACAATGCTCATATATAACGTATATATAACAAAGGACATAACCTTAAAGAGCAGACAGCGGGAAGACACTCCAATCTTTAGATGGAGACACCAACTTCACAGGGACAACTGACTGGTTGACCACAAGCCTAAGCTTCTCCAAAGCTTAACACCCTGAGGTGTGGGGAAAGCAAGAGTGAGTCCATGTCGAACTCCACAAGTATAGCAACAAGTGATATAGATCCCAAGTTTCATGATCGATGTAACATAAATAATGAATAGCATAAAACGGTAAATAATGAACATGTTAACCAACAAAAGTCATAATCTTTACGTCTTCAAGGCCGCTCGTGTCCTTGAGCAAGGCTGATATATCAGTTTAATAAACTTTGCGCAAAGGTGTACACTTTCACTGCGAGACGTGAATTGCCCTTTCGCCCGAGGTGATCAGCCTCTTAACCCACTTCCAAGGAAGGTCGGCAGGGGTTCACGATGAAGCCTTTCAAAGGTTCGTCTAACAAGTTAGGGCCGCTAGGTCTTAAGGCAAGGGGATGTAGAGCCCTCCTTCCAGGTGGCACAATAACACGCAGCCTATACACACGTGGACAGAAGCCGCACTATACCCGTCTCGGCAAGTCCCAACGCGCCTATACAGGTGTCCACTAACAAGCTAGAAAAGGTCCTCATACTGAGCTAAAGCCAGAGCCATATAACCCCCAACAGTTGCACTGTAAATCCCGAAGGTGCTCGTACAGATAATTTCTTAGTTGCTAATAAGCCATTTTTATCATTCGATGCATACATTAATTAAGTAACATGATCATGATTGCGAAAAGAACACTCGATTGCTATACTTGCCTTAAACTCAAGATCCTTCTTCTGTTGACTTGTATACTTCCAAAGGTTGACTCTTGATCTCGATCTCTAGATCACTAACTCTTCCTCTTGATCACCAACGTAAACTCACAGACTGGACATACGATCATAGGACACCACACAAGCATCCAATATCAATCATGCAAGCAAACATAGCCTATGATTAGAACATTACATCAATCATAATAAAACAAGATAAAGAGTTTTTGAAAACTGATCTATGGCTCACTACGGTCACACAGACGCGAAGATCACTCTAATCGGAGTTTTAACGGAAAAGATATGAACTAGACAAGATTAAAGATACTAATTACTAGATTAGATTTAACTCAAATTTTAATTATGAAAAATAGTATTGAAAGTTATATAGTTTGAAAGAACTTTTTGAAACGAATCTAACGCAAGTTGAACGGACTAAAACGGAGTTGAAACAAGAAGTTATAAGCTTTTGAAAGCAGTGGCAGTTTCGTAAAAAAATGAAACTCGAATTTGCAGATTTTAAATAAATAAAACGAAATCTGAAAACTAGCTGGACTTCGCCTCATTAAGAAGAAAACGCAGGGGTGTGGTCGCAAGATTGGACAGACTCAGTGAATAGGACCAAAAGGAGTGCGGGTTGAGGTTGGGATCTTCGGGGGACTTCTCTAGCAAAAATCCCGACGAAGGGGTATGGATGGGTTCTGGCCGTTGGATTAGATCCCGACGGCACAAATTAGATGGGCGCAGGGCAGGCGGCGCTGGTCGCCGCCGGAATTGATGAACAGGAAAGCAGGTGGTCCAGGGTCGGGACGGAATCGGTGCGGATAGCGAGCGAAGTTCAAAGTCAAGTATTATAGGAGAGTCAGAGTTAGAAGCTGTGATCCAGTTGGTAAACCAAGAACGGAGGAGGAAAGGGAAGAATTTAACAATAAGCGGGATGGTTGAATAAATGGTGGTCGAAAAAAGGAGCAGCTGATGGAAGTTGGGATACGAGAGAAGGTGGTAGAGATTCAGATCATGTAAAAGAAGCGAAGGGAGTAATTGGTGGCAGGATCGATGGAAGTGTGGGAGTTAGGGAAGAGAGACGTAAAAGGATTAGGGGTGAGGGTTGAGAGTAAGGTATGGAAAAATCAGGAGAGTATTCACGAGAATCCGCAGATGAGTCGCAGAGGTCGAAGGTATAAACCAGTTACGGGACCGGCAATTACGGAGAGATCCTCGACCAATCCCAAGCAGACTTTCTTGAATATTAGAAGTGGTTAAAAGGCGTTCTGGACCCTAGATTGGAGAACAACGGGACGGAGAATGGAGATATCTAAGCATGTACGGCCGAGTAATTACAATCGAAGAGATTACAGGATAATACTAATGTGAGAAACTGATTCGGACAACCGAACAGCAAGTTGGTTCAGATGGTAGATTAAGATAGGCATTATCTTTCATGAGCTTGGCATGACGGAGAGATCGGAGAGAGGAGTGGTCGGACTGACTGTGAGTTGTAGGATAAATCAACTCTGGAGGGTAACGAGAGGGAGGAAGGCTGGAATGAGGCGAAGCATGGAGTGGAGGAGATCTGACAGTAGAGAGGAGGATGACTCTAGAGGATTGAGGTCGCTGTGGACGGGTAGAGGGGGAGGATTGAGAAGCTGGCGCCGGAATTGAAACAGAGCGGTGGTCCAGGGCGGCGCCATCGCCGACCGCGGCGGCGGAACTCAGTCCGGGCTAGGGAGCGTTGAGACCCCAGCGTTTGGTGCACCGAACTACAAGCAGAGAGAAATCACCGGGGTGATGAATATGGGGTCGGAGCAGCTTTCGGGATGACGGAGAGCTCGGCGAGGCGGACAGCAGCTCCCTGAAATCGCCGGTGAGTTTGGTTTTAAACCAAAACAGAGGGGGAGGAGAGATAATAGGGGTCGGGGAGCTTGCTCCAGATCCCGGAGACTCGGGAGAGGACTTACGGAGCGTGAGAAACGGCGGAGAGGACGAACACCGGCGGCGGCTCAAGATTCGTTCTCCGCGAGATCCAAACACGGTGGATATGACAAGCTAGGGCTCGAGATGGCTTGACTCGGCATAAGGGAGGGTGGAGGTGCTTGGGTTCGCTACTTATAGGGCCTGGTAGCTTGAGGCGCATGGTAGAGAGAGAGGGAGTCAAGGGCGAGGAGGATTTCGGCATTGGAGTCCAGGGGGTGCACGAGGGGTAGAAGAAGATGGCTGGCGTGTGGGACAGCTTCGTCAGCGAGAGAAAGAGGGGAAAGGAGTGGGGGACAGCCGGTCAGTGAGAGAAACGGGGAGGAGTGTGGGCGCCTGCAGTCGGACGGAGGCGGGCGCGAAGATGGGCCGGGCGCCGTCGGCCCACGGGGAGGGAGGGGAGAAGGCGGGCGCCGAACGGGCCGTTGGCCTGCGCATTGGGCCGACGGAAAAAGGGAGGAAAGGGAAGAGTGGGAGCAGGCTGAAAGCAGTGAGGGTGAGGGAAAGAAGCTGGGCTTCGGGCCAAAAACCAAAGGAGGAGAGGGGAAGAAGAGTTTTGCCTTTTTTTCTTTTATTTCAAAACCTTTTTCAAACTATTTTCAAACCAATTTGAAATCCTTTTGAAATTTGTTTTGAATCTTTTGAGAGAAACAGAAAGATTTGAAACTTTAAACTTTCCAAACTTTTTGAAAACAAAAAGTCTTTATTTTTAATCCCTTTCTAGGAAATTCATTTCAAATTGTTTTGCAAATCTTTTGAATTCAACTTGAGTTTTAAACAAAACCACACATCACAAAACTCAAATGCTCCAACATGAATGCACAAACATGTTTCTAAACTCTAGGATAAATTTTAATTTGGAGGAAAGTTTTATTCCCCTATATTTTATGAGCACAAAAAAATTCATAAATAAATTATTTTAACTCTAATTTAAGAAATGCAAATTTCAGGGTGTGATAATTTCTCTTTTGCTAAATAATAATATTATAAATACTATAATTATTACAGGAACAATTTGAAGGCATTCAGAGAATATGGACTGGTTTGGTGTGACCTTTTAAGATACAGACAAGTCATGTAGATGATACACAGATTTTTTTATTAAACAAAACTATTTCCAAAATACCTGCATCAAAAATTATTTTCTAGATTAAACTGGCTGGACATGATGATTATGATGAACAATGATGATAATTGACTATTCGGTGTAGAGAGAGAGGTCATGGAGTGTGATGATGATTTTGGGTGGGTTGAGCTCTCTCTATACCGCGACTATGAATATATAAGGACCAAACCCCCCTCACTCATTTATGTGGGCCGTATGAAAACCGTGTCGACAAATGAACTCGTTTGGGACGAGCCGAGTCTGGTGCCCATGAATGTTGTTATATACTCCCTATGGTATGTGAGGAGAGGTTTGGGATGATGAAATCCCCATTCAGCTGTCGATGAAGCATAGCCAGGCACATATATTAGCGCACGTGGGTAGATGTGGATGTATATAATATACGGAAATGGGAAGTCCGGTATCTTGACCATGAGTCGCACCAAAGGAAGTGTGATGGAAAATTGGTCGAGGTAATCATGGGTAAAGCGATACAAACCTGCGCGGGGTTAAACCGTGAATTTGTGTCATGTCTCGTGGTATCGAGGCTACGGGAGCCTATAGGAGGCTCTGTCTCACTATATGGGTGACAATAGATTTCTTAACTATTTTCAAAATAACAATTTTTTTATAATGATTTATGGATAAGATTGATTATGACAATGGCTAGGAATGCATTTCATTGATTTATTATATGCTTGTTGAGTACTTTGTACTCACTCTTGCTATAACCCTCCCCCTTCAGATGAAAAGATACAACCTATGGTGATGTAATATGCCAGGCTCACAACCTAAAGGAAGTCACAGGAGAAATACAACATGCAGAAAATCTCTAGTATATAGTGAAGGGTTGTTAATTATTCTGTTTTAGGTAATGTTTATTAGCTATCTTTTTCAATAAATGTAACGAATTTTGTAAAGTCCTAACTATCGTTCTGTTGCATCACTTTGATCAGGGTCGTTACTTGAGAAAGCATTGTCTTGTCGTGTAATAATCCCTAAGCCGGCATTTTTACCTCGGTAGTGAAAATGCGGGACGTTACACCCTAATAGTTGGTTATTGCCACAAATAGCCAACACATCTGGATCGAGGCTTGTTGTCTAATTCAGTTGGATGTGGGCAACAATCCATCTAACAATAATGGTCACTCTTACTACACATATATTTGGTTGGGACCCTGGATAGCTGATTGGGCCAGGCAGAGGTGGCCTTAGCAATGTGAAGGATCCGAAAACGAGCGCCTGAGTACAACGTTGATGTTGCATAGGTGGATGGCTACTGTAGCGCTGATATTTGAAATTGTTCATTGGTGATGGCTGTAACTGAGATGCATTTACTATATTTTATTCTATTTATCTATTCCATAATTATGTATTAATTATTAGGAAAATAAAATATTATCAATATTTATATTTTATATTATTACTTTATTAAAGGTTTTATTTATATAAAATATTTTTTATATTTTTATTAAATTTCTCAAGAATATTTATTTCTTTTTTCTACAGCCATGTGTAAAAACTTTTTGTATTTTTTTTAATTTTTTTCTCCCTTTGATTGATCATGTTCATAGTGTGTGCAGTGCAATTATCATTATCTTTCTTCCTCTTACTTTTTTTCATTGTGATGTTTTTAAAATAGTTAGGAATCTATTTACTTCATATAGTTTCAAATATATTATTAATTGAGAAAATAAATGGATGATATAATTTATTATTATTATTAAATTATAATTATAATCTTGTATGCTTAAATATGGTATTATGTCTTTTATTAGCCTTTAAGTATGGTACTATATCTTTTATTAGTCTTTTCCGACCCAAACTTTTAACCAAACAAATCATCTTCTAATTTGCGTGGCAAGGCAGATTCCGTCGATTTTCTAGGCAACAATTGTTGCCAGCCAAATACTCCATGCTTCCATCCAAATAGACCCATAATGTCTCTATTATTTCAGCTTCACTAACATCTCACTCATCCTTTATGTCATGATAGATTATTTCAGCTTCACTAACATCTAACTCATCTTTATGTCATGGTAGCGGTAAGAAACACATTTCACTCTCCTATGCCGATGTTAGGAGATTTGAAGGAAAAAAAGAATGAGTAACAAGAAATGAATTTCTATACAAACTAAACACCGAACCTATTAGGTTGACACTAAGATGGTCGTTTTTGCCAATTTATCAAGTCCAAACTTTTATTGCACTGTTGAAACAAAACCACTTATTACTTACACCGCACTCATCAGTTACACCAAGTGTCCAACCCTAGGTATAGCTACATGATGAGGACATTAGTGTTGTGTTTGCCATAAATAACTAACTCTATTTGGAGGACTAATCGATATGATTCACTTGGATGTTGACAAGCCTTCCATGCATGTTGTAGATGCTAAAAAAATGTAATATGCATAGTTCATGGAACAATGACCAATTTAACATATAATGTCTCATCTCACTTCTTCCAACGTGATGGCTGCTAGTAAGAAACACATATTCATTGACAAGATCTGTTGAAATATAAGTCTACTCTGCTAGTTCATCTAGCCATGAATGCACTCACACACACATAAATATGTATATTTATGATGGCCTGCTATTCTTCCAAAGCATCACATATTTTTTCTTGCATATAGAACTCGCAAAAAATATGAGTGTCATGCAATACTTCCTTCCTCAACATCCAATAGGCATGTTTCAATATTGTTACCTTCCCAAATGCAGCTCATTATAGAAATTCAATATGCAAGTTTTGCTTTAAATGATGGCCCACTGTTTGTATGGTACCGAGATAAATGGACCTGTTGAGTCATGCCTATGACACAATAACCTCATGAGTCATCAGATCTTGAGATTGTTTAAGCATAACATAAACACGAGACACTCGTCATCCTACGAACTTGATGTTTTAGGATAAAAAAGTTGTCACAAAAAACTTGATGCCTTTAACTCTTGGACACTAGATTTGGGGGGCTAGGTCGCTTTCAACCAGATTTGGAGGAAACAAAATTCCAGCTGAGCATCAACAAGCTATGTGTACCAATTGTCAAGAACGTAGATGAGCAAAGTTTGGGGTAGCAACAAGGATAGATTAGATGCGATTTATTTTGAAGAACTTAAGCATGGCAGGAATCTTCAATGTACAATCTTGTTCCAGTTCTAAGAATAGGACAGTTACCATTTGGCTCACCATACAATTATATGTTGCAATATATATGCATGGGTGACAGTGGTTGTGTCTAAAGGGTTACACTTTCACTACTACGCAAAAAAATTTAGGAGACAGTTACTTTAATTACTGAAGGGAGGCGGGTTCCATGGCCGCCTCCAATAGGCATTAATCGGTGGCAGGATCGTTGACCAAGCAACTGCCGAATACTATTAACAGACGCAGGCAGCATTAGGCGTCCACCTCCGTTAATGCTAGATTAATAGAGGCGTGCAACTTAAGACACCTGCCTATGTTAATCGATTATTTTTAGAGACAATCATCTGTAAATCGATTTACGGAGGCGACATATAATGATGACCGTGTCAGTTAATGATTCAACCATGTGAAGATAAACTTTATATGAAAATTGTAGCTCTTAACAAGATCTACAACTTTGAAATTGAAATTACGAATGAAGAATTGCTTGAATATACTTTGTATCATGCCAGAATAATTTCAGACGTGGAATGGTCCATTCCGGAGAGCTTCTTCCCCCGTGCCATGTCCCTGCCCATCTGGAGCCGCAACTGCACCTCGAGCTGAGAGCCGTGACTACATGTCGTTTAACCAAGCGGAGTCGTCGTCGTGTTCTGCTTGAGCATTGTTGGGACGGGGTTAGCGTCTGCTTCGGTGCTGGACAATTTCCACCAGCAGAATATACTGATGCTGTTTGAGTGTTTGACATCACCGTAGGGCAATGTCAGTAGTAGTGCCCACCGACTGTAGTAAGTTCTGAAGTCTGAAGAATGTTGTATTATTATTATTATTATTATTATTATTATTATTTATTATTATTCTTATTATTATTATTATTATTATTATTATTATTATATTTTATTCCAGCAGTTCCAGTTTGTAAGACATACAATAACTTTTTTAATTAATATAGATAACTAGATTTTGCTATGCATGTAGATATACATATATATGTATAGATACATGGTAGAAAAGCCAGAATGTCTTACATTTTAGAATGGAAAACTTAAATGATATCTAGTGCTTTTGCTGTGGGATGCGTGAGGATAGAAAATCATATCAAGAACAAAATTTTGGAGGTCGAGTAGTAGTAGGATATATAACTAGTTGCAGAGAGGATGAGCATATATGTTTACTGTGAGTCTGTGACCATGGTTCTCAGCATAGATGATACCCACAATTTTTGGCATGGGTATTCAAAATGTAGAAGGGCGTCAATTTTTTTTTTTTAAAAAAACTAGACTCCTAAATCCTAATGTTTGCCGTTTGTATGACAGGGCCATCTGTGTCGCAGTTTGGACGAGGTGGAGGCAATTTGGGGTAGTCAGATCCACAGGTCCCATGCGCAGTTATGCTTGGTGTGCTGCTGCATTGGCATCTAAGCCTATATATTTGCTCAGTGCTGAAGCATATAGGTATCGCGTAATGGCAAGGGTGCAAATTATTGACCCTTAGAGACACCTTCGACTCTTTTTTAGTTCAAATATTTATCCTAGTACAAATATTTGAACTAAAGAGGGTCGGATCGGAGGTGCCCCTAAAGGTTACCTATTTGCACCCTTGCGTAATGGCTTCGACAGGCGTAATAAACAATGGGTCGTCATGGTGCTCTAGGCTGGTTATGACATGTACTCAACTCAAGCAAAGGTGGAAGTCTTCCAAGGTCGATATTGGTGGTAGAATGTTTGTACGTGTGTGTAGGTGGTGGGTCGTTGCAACGGAGGTGCTGGTGAAAAGCCTTGAAAAGCATCACCTCGAAAGTCCATCTTCACGAATGTTGATGGACCAATGATCAAGCTTTGAACTTGTGCAAAGATATTTTGCATGCAGTTTTCAATATATAGGTGAAGAAACTTGTTTGCAGGGAGGCCAGCAATAGTGTATGGAATCCACTAGTACAGAGACATACTATACAAGCGGTTGAAAACCCATTTTCACAGGCGTTTTCTAGCACCGCCTGCGCTGGGGTTAGTGAAAATGGAAAACACAGCACAGGCGGTTAGTTGTGAACCGCCTGTGGAAATCGATTTCCACAGGCGGTTCACTTAAGGAACCGCCAGTGTAAATGGTCTATTTACACTGGCGGTTGTTTAAGTGAACCGCCTGTGGAAATCGATTTCCACAGGCGGTTCACAACTAACCGCCTGTACTGTTGTAGACCAGTTTTATATATATATTATTAATTATAATTATTATATTATTAAATTAAATATATACATTAATATAGGAACATGCAATTATATTGTTAAATTAAATATATGCATATACATTAATATAGCAACATGCAATTTATATATTTCATACATACACTTATATACATCAAAGTTTCGTGCTCACAAACATAGAGTTGTAAGTTTGCACATTACATACATCCAAGTTTGCACAGGTGGTCTAATAACCATTCCGAGATAGTTTTAGCTTAGAAATCTCTGTTAGCACTCGGTACTCTGGCATCGATAATTCACTCTCATGATCATGATACCTCCCTTCCGTTGAAATGACGTGCTTCAATAGAAAAAGGCTCAGGTCCTCAACTATGTTGTACAAAGTACGTTCGGTGATGCGCTTTGCCTTGTCTTCCTTATATTCCTGCAAATAAAGTTTGTCAATACCTTATATTCCTGCATATACATAGTTTGTCAATACTATGGTGTACAATACTACATACATGACTATTACTTGTATTACCTCGGAAGGGTTGCTGACGTATCGACCGGTCTCTCTCATGTGCTCGCACACGTAGTATCCACAGAGGACAGATCCAGGTGGTTGCTTGTGGCACTATATAATGGGAAAGTGGATATTTATACATGCAACCATGGTCCTATGTATAGTACATATATGCTTTGTATTCATAAGAGTAAATTTGCACCAACTTACCGGCCAGTCATAAAAAAACTTGCAATGGCTGCCCTTGAATGTTGGACTCGCATTTTCCACCTTTTATCTTATAAAACCTATGTGCCCTATGATCTCGAATAGAATCACTATGTTAATTATACACAAACTCTCAAAATACAAAAGTAAGAATGCATATCTCGACTTATAGCTCTAACATTTCAATGAATTTTGCATAGCTTGATGGCGGGTAATTTGCGGAGTCTAGTACAAGCACCCTTCCGTCCCTAGGATAAATGAAAAAGCAGATCCAGTGGTCCCTGCACGAATCAAATTCATGATGCATTTGTGTATTGGAATCAAATTCATGATGCATCTATGGAAACTCACACTTACCCAAAGTGGTACGGGGCCACTACTGATTCCCTATGTTGATACTTCAGCAATGACATTCCAATGTAGAAGGCGTACTGGGATTCATACGCCAACTTCAACTTTGCGATTTTCTTGTCCCGTTCCTCACCTTCTAAGCCCAGTAACTTTATGTTGTCATCTCCGATTCTGAAAGTGTGTCGTTCTTCGCATATATCAATTGGTTTAGATAGCCAATCCTTGTATTGGCACAATAATTGAAATCTTGCCCATAATACAACTCCCGCTGATCATATAGCATTATGCAAGGCACATGTGCAAGTCAGATATTCAACATTGACGCAACTATAATGCATTTTAAACTATGTAACACTTACAGTGCAAACGTCATTACGATCTGTACGTCCAGTCTCTCGAGGTTCATCATCAACCAAATGTCTTCAAAGTTAATGATGCACATATTATTTTCACTTAGAAATGCTTTTGGGGGATACACACGTTGATGGTGTCGATGCCAACAGAAGCGGCTCTCATATACCAGTCATGCAACCTTTTTATATTGCTTGGAATCTTTAAGAGGGTCTGCCGCTTGAGTAGAGGCCTTCCCAACACAAAATTTTTAGGGATAGACATGTAATCTTCTGCAGTTGGGACCTTGATAGTGCAAGGAATCACCTTAGGCACTGGCTTCACTGATTTTTGAAGCTCAGACAACTCAACGACTTCTGAAGTGCGTTTCTGTCCAATTCCTTTTAAAAATTTGGTTGTCCCAGCTATTTTCTTCTTTGGCTCGTAGGCGGAAACCAACTTGGGTACCAGAAATTTCTTTTTTGGCAGTGGTGGTGGCTCCTTGCTTTGTGGCAGAGGATCTTCGGGTTGTGGGGAAGGTGGGGAATTCAATGGTGGTGTCTGTGGCAAAGGCGATGACTGTGGCGGGGATGGTGCTGACTGTGGCGGAGGAGACGACTGTGGCGGAGATGGTGCTGACTATGGTGGAGGACATGCCTGTGGCGGAGATGGTGCTGACTGTGGCGGAGGTGATGATTGTGGCGGAGATGGTGTTGACTTTGGCGGAGGTGATGATTGAGGCTCGGGAATAGACTGGGGAGGTGATGGTGGGTGGTCATGAAGAGGATCGGTAGGTCTTGATGACTCCTGAGTGGGTTGCTCCATCAGCTGGACGTCCCGCCTAGGCCACAAAGAATGAAATTGTATAGCCGGTCCGGTTTCTCAATGTCCTCTGAGACCGGGGAGTGTCTAGAATCTCATCCTCATATCCTTGAACCATGGTCGATACTTCTACTCTGCAGTAGTCTTCAGGAATGTCAGCTCCATGGTATTTGCGTCCTGGGATTGCTTTTCCCTTGGCTACTCCCTTGTACGATGATTGTTAATGCCATATTTTATGACCAGGGAGCACGACATGGGACCAACAATGTCGTCAACCGGATAGTGAACCTTGTTCGCCGTAGACTAACACTGCTTGGAATGTTGGTTGCACATTGTGACACCACTAGGACTAGCTGCATCTGGGGTGCCTGAACGCTAATCTGTTGATTTGAAACCGCACTCGCTAGTTTTTGCATCAACTCAGGAGGAGGATTTTCTAGCAATTTTGCCATCATCTCCGTGAACTCTTTCTTAGCCTCTTGCTTTAAATAACTTGCCATTTCTTCCTTGTATCGATCACGTTTCTTATACTCACCTTGCCACTGAGGGCCAAATCCATCCTTCCATCCCTCTTTGGATGAGATGCCCCGAACACGGCCAGGATGCTCAGGGTTATCGAGGCCCGCAGTAAGGATGTCCCCTCTCCTTCGTGGCTTGAATTTCCCTTCCTGCGTCTTGGCCGCCACCGCAAAGATGCTCTTTGTTGCTTCTTCAAACATTGGGTCGTCAAAGGACACACAGCTCTCAGTTTCCTTTGGTTTTCGAGCAAGAATCCAATTTGCCGACCTTTCACCAACTTGCTCGGACAGCGCTGGCAACCCTGCCGCCTTCTTCGCAGCTCTTCTTGCCTCCATTTGGGAACCTGACGCTGGTAACCACCTGCGCCTCGACGGTGGTGGTACTTGTTCTTCTTAGCGAGAGCAGAGTTGGCTTCGCTGATAGTTAAGAACTCTGGCTCTCTCCTCTGCTCTAAAAAGACCGCCCACTGTCCTTTAGTAATCTTGTATCTGCTTGTAGGGTCCAACCCTCTCTTTGCAAACTTGGTATTCATCTCGACCTCCAGTTTCGGAAACTGATTGCACACTGATTCATTGTGTATTCCTTATCAGTGCCTCTGGTGTGTTTCGAGGAAACAGGAAACTCGTCTTGATTTTATCCCAAATTTTTGTCTTGTCATCATCTGACACACTAGACCACTGTCGAATAGTGATGTCAAGAATGTCCCTAACACACAAACCAATGGTGTTCCGGTAGTTAGGTAGGGCCTCCTCAGGAGCTAGGGGTTGTCCGATCGGGCTAACATCTGAGATGGCATATACATCGTCTGGAAACTTGTTTAATCCTCTCTCATCTCGTTTCAAATTGCTCCGCTTTCTTTTCCTTGATCTCTCAGTGGTCGTGGTCGTGGTCGGTTCCGGTGCATCTTCGGCTTGTGCCACTTCGTGTTGCCAAATCAGTTCTTGCATTTGAGACATTGCCTCCTGAGTATAGACATTGTGAATCGTATAGATGGATTTATATATAGACATTATGGATCGAAATCATGTAATTACATACAAACATTATAGATCCAAATCATGTATAATAGACAAGGATTACCTCATCGGCTTCTGGATTATAATCAGGGTCACGTTCCAATTCACGACGAGCCTTCCTCACTTCGGGAGGCTCCATGTCATCGCTAACACTTTCATATTCCAGAGTTTTGTCCCCTGTGGCTTCACCCGTTTCGTGGGTCCCTTCTACCTTCTCCGTGGGGTCGGACGACCCTAGGACTTTACTTGTTTGGTGGGTCACTTCTTTCATCATGGGGTCGGACTCTGGGGCTTGTTCCGTATGTTCAGATCCTGGGGCTTGGTCCTTGCGCGGAGAACTCATCGCGACAAACTGACATAAATATATAATAATATCACAAGGAGATTTATAAAAGAAAAAAAGAAAAACATGGTATTCCTAGGATTATCTATGTATTAAACAAACTATGAGGCATATATTGAATTTAAATCACTTTAAATATATATTTCACAAGAGAAACAAATTATTTTTGGACCAATATTTCCTAGGATATGAATTGTAGAATGATTATAAAAAAGAAAAAAGAAAAAAAAACATGGTATTTCATATTTTTCACAGCTTCTACATAATTCAAAAAGCTAACAAAATTGGATTCACATTTTTTTGGTATTCCTAGAATTATCTATGTATTAAACAAACTATGAGGCATATATTGAATTTAAATCATTTTAAATATATATTTCATGAGAGAAACAAAATAAAATTTATTTTCATTTATTTATGTATACATCTTGTCGAGGGAAACAAAACAAAATTTTTACATTATTTGTGGACCAATATTTCTCAGGATATGAATTTTAGAATGATTATAAAAGAAAAAAGAAAAAAAAAAAAACCCGGCCATGCCACTCGGACCAATATTTCAATTTAAATCATTTTGAATATATATTTCTCGTGGTAAACAACACAAAATTTATTTCAATTTATATATGTATACATTTCTCTAGAGAAACAACACAAAATTATTTCACTATTTTTGGAACAATATTTCCGAAGATATGAATTTTGAATGATTATATAAAAGAAAAAAGAAAAAAAAAACTCTCTCGAGCATCCTCTCCCTCCCCTTCTCTCCGGCCCAAATCCCTTCCCTCTCCCCTCTCCCCGGCCCAACTAGCCAGCCCAACTAGCCGGCCCAACTAGCCGGCCTCCTCCTCTCCCTTCTCCCCTCTCTCCGGTTGACGCATGGCCGCCGCGCCCGCCGCCCGCAGCCGCCATGCGTGCCTGCCAACGCAGTGCGCCCGCCGTCGCGCGGGCGCACAGCGGCGGTCTCCACCGTGCCGCCCGCGGCCACCGTTCACCGGACGGACGATGGAGCCGACGGTGGCCGCGAGGAGCCACGACATTCCCGCTGTCGCGCCGCCGCCGCCGCCAAATGCGCAGAGAGAGAGAGGAGAGGAAGAGGAGGAGGGGAGGAGGAGGAGAGGAGGAGAGGACTCACAACAGCGACGGCAATGGCGAGCGCAGAGGAGAGGGGACGGTGGCGCGACGATGAGGCGGCGGCGGAAAATTTTGGCAGCCTGTCGGCGTCTCTTTGAAAAGAACTGGCGCCAGGACTTAGAAAATTTTCGGGGGGTGACGAGTTGACCTATATAGGGAGCCCATTTCTACAGGCGGTGGTCAATACCAACCGCCTGTAGAAACCATTTCTACAGGCGGTTGGTATTGACCACCGCCTGTAGAAATAGAATATACAGGTGATGGTCAATACCAACCGCCTGTAGAAAACATTTCTACAGGCGGCTGGTATTGACCACCGCCTGTATTAACCAATTTCCATTTTTTTAAATGCAATTTGCAGATATTGTTTTAAATTCTTAAAAAAATCAATATCTAAAAAGATATTGCTCCAAAAATTATGAAATAAATTTTGTGTTGTTTCTCTATAAAAGATCTACATGTTAAAAATATTGGTCCACAAATTTTGTGCTTCAGAATCTTTTATGATCAAAGATTTGAAATTCAAAATTCACAGATGACATATGGCACACTTAATGACCTCTAGTGAGGAACTGTTGAATACCAAAGTTGTAGGTAACAACATAGTGCACATCTTTGTATAGGACATCCCTTCATTTTTTACCTTTTTGATGTTCGGAGTTTTGAAATTCAAATTTTGAGAGAGTTTTGTGCGGCTTAGGGATTTAAAAATGGCTCTAATGAGAAAGTTTTGAATACCAAAGTTGAAGGGGACACCATGATCTACAACTTTTGTTTTGGTCAATACTTCATTTGACACTGTATACCACACGTTGTTCACATCTACTCCAATCTTCCGTAAAACTCACTTAAACTCATGATTTGAATACATAAAAGTGGCTCTAATGTGGCATAAAGATTACATAAATGGATTACAAGGCAAATAACAAAAATAATCTAGGCAGCTACTATTCTTCCTTCTCCATCATGTCACACCCAGGGCAATGATTTCTGTGGGATGGTTTGCTCAACATTCCTTATCCTTACTGGATGGTCGTCTACAAAGAGAGACATATCGCTGAACTCGTTAAATTCATCCAGGTCAGATACACCATCAACTCCTATAGCTTGTTGCTTTCCAGGAAAAACTACATGCCTCGGCTTGTCAGTTGTACTTTCTTCTCATTACGAGAAATGATTTGTTCGGCATAGAAGACCTGTGCAGCACGGTTAGCCATTATCCATGGATCATCTTTGTAGCCAACCTTACTTAGATCAAGAACTCTGACCCCATAATTGTCCACTATAACATGTTTGTCTTCAACCCATTGACATCGAAACACAGGGATCTGAAATGAACCATAGTCAAGTTCCCATATGTCCTCAACGAAGCCAAAGTATGTAGTCTCATTACCAGTTTCAGAGTCTAAGGCCTCACATCGAACACCACTATTCTGTGCCATGCTCTTGTTGTCCTTGGACTTCGTACAGAACGTGAAACCACTAATGTCATAAGTTTGCCATGTCGTGACTTGGCGTGATGGTCCAGATGCCAACACCTTGATGGTGCGTTCCTCAGTTGTTTCCCCATCTGGTATGTCATGCTCCCGAAGCCATGAGGTGAACTTTTTTTTGTGTTCCTTCGTTAACCAATCATCCGTGCACCCATGATTATGTTCGTGAAGCTCATTAATGTGTTTCTCGATCCAATGCTCCATTATCGAGAGCTGATGTAGGATGCTGTGATGTGCCTCGAGGATTGTATTGTAATCAAGAGGGACGATTGTTTTCTTTCCCATCCTCCCTCTTCCATTCAGCCTGCCCTCATGTCTTGACGGAGGTAAACCTATTGCAACCTGGTCTTTTAGGACCTTGTTGCAGAAAGGACCTCCGGACTCAATTGCCTCTTCGGTTAAGTACCCCTCTACCATGGACGCCTCAGGACGAGCATGAGTTGATACATAGCCATTTAGTATTGACATGAAACGCTCATATGTCCACATCTCATGGAAGTACATGGGACCCAGAGCCTCTATTTGTGGAACCAAGTGGACCACAAGGTGAACCATAATATCAAAGAATGCTGGGGGAAACACATCTCAAACTGTGACACTGTCTCCCCAGCGAATTCCTTAAGGGACGCCAACTCATCACGGTTAATCACTTTTTGTGAGATCCTGTTGAAGAAGTAGCACAACCGTGTGACAGCAACCTTGATCCACACTGGATTTATAGCCCTAATGGCAATAGGGAGGAAAGTAGTCAGCATGACATGACAATCATGTGAGTTGTAGTTGGTGAGTGTAAGGTCTTTCATTGACACAATACTCTGTATGCTAGAGCAGAACCCAGATGGGACTTTCAAATGCTTGAACCACACACACATCGCATGTTTTTCTTCATTGTTGAGGTTGTAGCTTGCTGCCGGGAGGTGGTACTTCCCATTTTCTTGAAGCACAGGATGAAGTTCATTTTTTATGTCTAACTGTACCATGTCCATGCGTGATTTCAGTCCTTCCTTTGTCTTCCCCTTCATGTCTAGTAAGG
This sequence comes from Coix lacryma-jobi var. lacryma-jobi, assembly GCA_009763385.1. Taxonomy (NCBI): domain Eukaryota; kingdom Viridiplantae; phylum Streptophyta; class Magnoliopsida; order Poales; family Poaceae; genus Coix; species Coix lacryma-jobi. The sequence continues at coordinate 18,575,759 of CM019831.1, forward strand.
TTCCAATTAGGCTTTCAAACACGTTCTTCTGGACATGCATACCATCGATTGCGTGGCGAACGTCTAACTCTGGCCAGTATGACAAATACTCAAAGAAAATAGACTTTTCTTGAATGTAGCCCCTGGAGTTGGTTTGACATCCTTTCTTGGTTTTCCGTCTTTTGTCTTCTTCCCAAAAACAAAATTGAGTTTGCTGACTAGGTTGAAAACTCTTTTGCCTTTACTGTTACCTGTTGGAGCAGTAGACTGTAGTTCAACATTATTGTCGAAATACTTATCCATCTTTTTCTGACGGTACCTGTGTCCTTTCGATAAGAAGCGTCTGTGTCTCATGTACACTATCTTCTTAGATGCATGAAGGGACACGTAAGCGGTTTCATCTATGCATACCACACAACCAACCTTTCCCTTGAACTGCCCTGATAATGTGAAGAGAGCAGGGTAATCGTTGATCGTAACAAAGATAATTGCTCTCAGTGTGAATGATTCTTTTGGGTACTCGTCGAACATTTTAACACCTGTTTCCCACAATATCTTCATGTCCTCCATTAAGGGCTCCAAGAAAACATCCATGTCAACTCCAGGCTGTGTAGGTCCAGAGATTAGGATGGTTAGCAAAAGGTACTTTCGCTTCTGCATCAACCATGGAGGAAGGTTGTAGATGGTGAGGATCACCGGCCATGTGCTGTGCTTGCTGCTCCTCTCAGCAAATGGATTCGTTCTGTTAGTACTCAATGCGAACCTAACATTTCTTGGTTCCTTTGCAAAGTCCATGTGGTTTTCATTGAAATCTTTCCACTGCTGGCCATCGGCTGGGTGCCGAAGCTTCCCATCGTCTTTGTGGTCATCGCAAGCATGCCAGCTCATAAGTTTGGCATCCTCTGGGTTAGCGAACAAACACCTCAATCAATCGACCACAGGTAGGTACCATATCATCAAAGCAAGAATCTTTTTCTGCGCATAATAGTCTACTTCTTGTTTTTCTTTCTTGGTGGATTTTGAACTACTCTTTAGGGTCTTTTGTTGGGTCCTCTTTTGCTTGGTTTCTTTACACACGGAGGCAGCACACTCTTCCTCTGTAGTCTTTATTCGTCTTGTATCTACTTGCACCACAATTTGGACAGCTACCCAAATCCTATAATCAGCACCTCGATACAGGATACAATGATTTCTGCACGCGTGGATCTTCTCAACACCCATCGTCAGTGGACTGATTAGCTTCTTGGCATAGTATGTGTTAGCAGGCACTTTGTTCTCCTTAGGAAGCATGTCTGCAATAATACTCAAGAACGCATCGAAGCCAGCATCAGAAAGACCATACCTAGCTTTGCACACCAACAACTTAAGCACAGATCGCAGCGTCGTGAACTCTTTGGTGCAACCCTTAGACTCATCATACAAAGGCTCTTCTGCTGCCTTCATCAAGGTCTCCATACCTTTCATGAAGAACATTGATGGATCTTCCACATGATGACGCAACATTGCCTCTAGAAATTCTGCATCTTCCGCCAGCCATATTATTTGGCAGCACATTAGTTCTGACATCTTCATTTCCTCCTGCGAAACCATGATCTCCAACATTTGGCACAACTTCGACGTCAGGTTGTTGTGTCTCCTGTTACAAACTAAAACCCACCATCGACCATATCGTCACCATCGACGTCGATGTTCGCAGGTTTTCCAATTGTATAAGGCGCAGAGCTACCCTCTCCATGCTTTGTCCAAATCAAGTAATCATTCATAAATCATTCATAAATCCTCGGCGGACCAGATGAGAAAGGATTTGTTGAGTGTTATCAAATACAACAACATTTCTGCAGTCCATGCAGGACAATGTATGTGCGTTCTTCTTTGTTCTCCAAGCATGATTCTTAGCAGCATCAACAAACCTTTGGACCTCGGGTATGTATAATGGATCTAGTCTTGATAACTTATACATCCAGAATGACCTCTCCATCATTACCTGTAAAAAACAATAAATTGATTGAAATCAATGTAAAAAAGTAACCATATCTAGAGATTATTAATTTGCTAGGTGAAACCCTAGATCTAAAAGTGAATCATCAAATTGAGCAAGAATGAGCAAATTGAGGCAAGAGGGCACAAACTAACCTTTCATGTTAATCTCCTTCCAAGAATGAGATCAAACCTCTCCCCTTGTATTTGTAAAATCTTGACCTCCAAAATCGTCTACAATGTAATGTGGCGGCGAGAAACAGTGCTGCTCGGGGAGGAAGAGGGGGTATTTATACCAGAGATAGCACAGGCGATTAGCTAGGAATTATTATTAGCTAGTGTTTGTGTTATTGGGATTTAAAGTAAAAAAAATAAGTACCATAATTTAATTACCTAAGTTCATTATTAAATTAATAAAAACACAATATTCATAAAACATAAAAACATAGTGAAAAAACAATTGATAATAAACAACATAATAAAAAACATAAATATTATATAAAAACCTACATTTCCCTCTCTACATAATACTCAAGAACACACCATTATACATGCAAACAAGGAATGATATCATGAATAAACAAATTAAAAATGAAACCAAGCAGTATAGATGAGAGACATATTTAACCATCTTAAGCAAGCTCACTCATAACATAGGTATTCCTTCTCTCTCGCTCACTCATGGGTGAAACCCTAGATCTAACAAGTGAATCATCAATTGAGCAGAATGAGCAAATTGGGGCAAGATGGACCAACTAACCTTTCTTGTTAATCGTCCTTCTAAGAAATGAAGATCAAAACCTCTCCTCTTGTATTTTGTAAAATCTGGACCTCTGAAAGCCCTAATTTGGTTTTGGTTAATTGATGAAACCTATTTTGGTCTAATCCTTTTATGAAGCATGTGTGTAGCTAATGGAAAAGGATTATGACCAAGCCATTGGTGGAGCTAGCAAGGTGGCAACCATGGAGGATGGTGACGGCCACAAGCACTCATGTGATCAAGTGCTCTACCATTGGTGAAATGAAGAAGAGAAAAGATGCCTTGCTCAAGTGGTAGATTATTTCTCTCTTTTGATCTTGAGTATAGGCAAGCCGGACTATCAAGAGGGATATAAATTAGGCTAGCTAGATGTGGTGAAAAGTGCTCATGACGTCTAACTTCTAGTGCCACGTTGAGCGATCTAACTTGCGTTGTTCTAGGATCGAGTGGCGTGGTGAGAGCAAGTGAAAATCCTGAAAAATGTTTGTGAAAATGCTAACACACATGCACAAGATTGTATACACTGGTGGTGTGTGGCACATTTGCAAAGGAGAAGGTGTTGGAGTTGAATTGAATCAACTCGGGAAGTTTCCGGAGAAGTCTTTGTTTGAAAAAAGAGAAGCGATGGATCTTGGATTGGAATTCTGTACTAATCCTTTGTGATTTGGATCTTGTATTCATGTGGGATGTGTAGCCCTCTGAATAAGCTTTCCAAAATGTCCAAGATCATCGAAATCGGAGTTCGGAGCTAAGAGTTATGGTCGTTTTAGCGCGGAGGTCAGTTTTGGCCTAGAGGTAGTACCGACCCTTATGCCGGTAGTACCGCCATACCTCGGTACTACCGACCCCTCCGCGAGCAGAACGCAAAACTCTCTGTTCGGGGGAGTTTTTGGCCTACCGGTAGTACCGCCGCCATAACCTCGGTAGTACCGGGCTCGGTAGTACCGACCAGGGTGTCGGTAGTACCGAGGTTCGAAGTGGTTTTTCAGGCTCTCTGTGTAGATCTAGATTTGGCCTAGAGGTAGTACCCCCGCCATAACCTCGGTAGTACCGACCCTACTACCGACCCTGAGGCCGGTAGTACCGACCTTACTACCGACCCTGAGGCCGGTAGTACCGACCCTACTACCGACCCTACTACCGACCCCTCTGTAGACAGCGCGCAAACTCTCTGTTCGGAGGAGTTTTGGCCTAGAGGTAGTACCGCCATAAGGCCGTACTACCGACCCTCGGTACTACCGACCTATGGGGTCGGTACTACCGACCGTGGCGCAGCATGTCTTGTTTAAATAGCCGCTCGGCCGGCTTCCAACGGGTTACCTCTCCGATTCTTTGCGCCCAAAACACAAGAAAGAGCTCCCAAGTGTTGACTAACCTCCTCTCTCTCCCCCTTTGATTCTAGAGTGAATCTCTTGCAAGCTTTGAGCTAGGGAAGTGAGATTAGAGAGTGAGAAGCATCGATCTACGTCTTGAGCACTTGGATCCAACATCTCTCCGGCTTGATTTGTGTTCTTTACTCTTGAGTTCTTGGAACTCTAGCCGGTTAGGTGTTCTTCGGTCGTTGCCCGTGATTGACTCATTTGTGAGGGCACTCCGAAGTGTTTGTATTACCCTCTGATTCTTAGTGAAGAAACTCAACTAGCCTTTGTGGTTGCTTGAGTGAGGCAAGGAGGTGAAAGAGACTCCGACCTTCGTGGTCACCTCAACAACGGGGACGTAGGCGCTTCTTAGTGAAGTGGCCGAACCTCGGATTAAATCTTGTGTCTCGTGTGCTTGTTGATTTTGCATCCTTGGATATTTTGTTTGCACTCGTGTTCTTCGCGTTCTTCCTCCCTCCTCTCTCGTTCTTAGGTGTGGGAAGGCTCGATCTACTCTTTGGGAGGAGCCACTTCTTGGATAAGGTATAAACTTCATCTACATCTTCTAGGGAAATATTGGTATGTGCTAGATCCACTTTTGCATCTTCTCTATCTCGATCTCGTAGCAGTTTTTAGTTGGTGTCGGTAGTACCGACCTGTAGAGCCGGTAGTACCGACCTCGGTAGTACCGGCCCCTATAGTCGGTAGTACCGACTGTGCAATCTGATACTCGTTTTGAGCTTTGAGTTTCAGGTTTCTAGATTTTTGAATTGGCTATTCACCCCCCCTCTAGCCATTCGGACCTTTCAAGTGGTATCGGAGCCAAGTCACCGTTTGTTTGAGGATTTACAACCTCCGGTGTTGCAATGGCTCAAATCAACTATATGGGGAAGCCACCACATTTTGACGGCACCAACTTCGATTGTTGGAAGCGGAAGATGTGCGCGTTCACAAGGGGCATGAATAGGAAGATATGGGATGTGATCGAGCATGACTTTGTTGTGATTGACTCCGCCGATCCAACTCCAAGAGAAGAAGAGAAGCTTCAATGGAATGATGTGGCAATCAACCTTTTCTATGAAGCATTCGACATCAAAGTTTTTGAGCAAATCAAGAATCTCGAGCGTGCAAGTGAGATATGGGAAAGATTAGAGGAGACCTATGAGGGCACCAAGGCCGTGAAAAGTGCCAAGCTTTACATTCTCAAAGACAAGCTTGCCACCTTCAAGATGCAAGATGATGAAAGCATACCGGAGATGTTTCACCGGTTGCAAGTCATTGTCAATGATTTGAAGGCGTTGGGTGAGAAGGTGGATGACAAGGACTTTTCTCACAAGTTCTTGAGATGCTTGCCACCTAGGTTTGATACCTTGGTGACAATCCTTTGAGAGAAGGGTTGGATACGGTAACCCCAAACCAAGTACTAGGTGATGTGGTCACTCAAGACACATACCGTGTGGAACGGGATGGGGGAGCCCAAGAGGAAGAGAAGAAGAAGAAGACTGTGGCGTTCAAGGCGTCATCCTCCAAGATCAAGAGCAAGGGCAAAGCAAAGAAGGAGGAGGAAAGTGATGATGAAGCTAGCACAAGCGACAATGAGTTTGATGATGAAGAAATAGCTCTCTTTGTCAAGAAGTTTGGCAAGTTCATGAAGAAGAAGAGCTTTGGGGCAAGAAAGAAAAGAGATTCATACAAGAGCTCAACTAGAAGATGCTATCGATGCAAGAGCAAAGATCACTTCATTGCGGATTGTCCACAATCTAGTGATGATGAAGATGATCATAAGAAGAACAAGAAGGAGAAGAAGGAGAAGAAGGAGAAGAAGAAGAAAAGAAGAAGGGGGATCCTATGTTGTGACATGGGATAGTGATGCTTCCTCAAGCGATGATGGTGATTCTAGTGATGATGAGAGGAAGACCACCAAGAAGAAGGCTATGGCTAGTCTTGCTATCTCAAGCAAGCCTTCTATCTTCGACGCTCCATCGACATGCTTCATGGCTAAGGCCACTAAGGTATCATCCGATGAGAGTGAGTGAGAGTGATGATGATGAGGAGTACTCAAAGGAGGACCTCATAAGCATGCTACGAGATGCTCACTCTTACATTGAGACTAAGAGGAAGGAGTGCAAAGAATTGCGCAAGGCCAACAAGGCTCTTGAGCAATCCTTTGATGAGCTCAAGTCTACTCATGAGAGGCTAGAGGAAGCCCATGAGAAGCTTGATCAAGCTCACACTAGGCTTAAGGAAGCCCAATCCTCCCTCCTTGATCAAAGTAAGATTGAGGATGTTGTGGAGACATGCAATGTAGGAGTAACTTGTGATATACTTGATGAATCTTTTTACACTCCTATTATTGTTGCTCCTATCAATGCATCATCATCATCTAGCTCAATTAAAATGTCTACTTCTACTACATGTAACTCATCATTAGTAGTAGAAAATAAGAACCTTAAGAACAAGGTTAATGAGCTCACTCATGCCTTAGGCAATGCCTATGGTGGAGATGCCCGCTTGCTTAAGTGCTTGGGTAGCCAAAGGTCTCCACTCAACAAGGAGGGACTTGGCTATACCCCCAAGAAGGGCAAGGCGGCTTTTGTTCCTCACAAGACTCGTTTTGTGAAGAGCAACGGTCGGTTTTGCAATAGTTGCAAGCAATCCGGGCATATAGAACAACATTGCTTTAACAAGAATAAAAACAAAAGCATGCTCATGTTACATCTATTCGCTTTGATTCTTGTTATATGCTTACTAAGGGCACTAATGGTGTGAAGGCTAAGTACATTGGTGCACCCATGGTTGGCCCAAAGAAGAAGGCAATTTGGGTGCCCAAGAGCTTGGTTACTAACCTTGGAGGACCCAAAAAGATTTGGGTACCTAAAAAGAATTGATCCTTTTTGTAGGTTAATTACAAAGCCGGAGGAAGGCATTGGGTGCTTGATAGTGGGTGCACTCAACACATGACCGGAGATGGTAGAATGTTCAAATCAATCAACACTAGTGGCAATGATCATGCAAATGCTATCACATTTGGTGACAACAAGAAAGGCAAGGTCAAAGGCTTGGAAAGATTGCAATATCAAATGACTTGAGCATCTCCAATGTGCTATTAGTGGAATCTCTCAACTTCAACTTGTTGTCAGTGGCACAATTGTGTGATTTGGGATTCAAATGCATATTTGGTGTTGATGATGTGGAGATTGTGAGTGTTGATGGAAGTGATGTGATCTTCAAAGGATTTAGATATGAGAACCTCTATTTGGTGGACTTTGATGCTAGTGAAGCTCAATTGACAACATGCTTATTCACCAAATCAAGCATGGGTTGGCTATGGCATAGGCGCTTGGGACATGTTGGAATGAAGCAACTAAAGAGGCTAGTGAAGCATGACATGGTGAGAGGGCTAAAAGATGTTCACTTTGAAAAGGACAAGCTATGTAGTGCATGCCAAATGGGAAAGCAAGTTGGAAACACCCATCCAAACAAAGGAATGATGAGCACTACACATGCACTTGAGTTGTTGCACATGGACTTGTTTGGACCAACTACATATGCAAGTATTGGGGGAAACAAGTATGGCTTTGTGATAGTGGATGACTATACAAGATACACATGGGTCTTCTTTCTTGTTGACAAAAGTGAAGTGTTTGGGGTATTCAAAACCTTTGTCAAGAGAAGTCAAAATGAGTTTGATAGAAGAATCAAGAAAGTGAGAAGTGACAATGGAAGTGAGTTTAGAAACACAAGAGTTGATGAGTTATGTGATGAGTTTGGAATCAAACATCAATTCTCGGCCAAGTATACACCTCAATCCAATGGGATAGTTGAAAGGAAGAATAGGACACTCATTGATATGTCAAGATCTATGCTTAGTGAATACAATGTGAGTGATTCTTTTTGGCCGAAGCAATCAACACGGCTTGCTATTATAGCAACCGACTCTATTGTCACCCTCTATTGAAGAAGACACCATATGAGCTCCTCAATGATAGAAAGCCCAACATTGCTTACTTTCGGGTCTTTGGGTGCAAATGTTACATATTGAAGAAGGGCACAAGACTTGGAAAGTTTGAGAAGAAATGTGATGAAGGGACACTTCTTGGTTACTCCACTACAAGCAAAGCCTATAGAGTGTGGAACAACACATCAAGAATAGTTGAAGAAGTCCATGATGTTGAGTTTGATGAAACCAATGGCTCACATGAAGAACAAGATAATCTAGATGATGTGAGAGGAACACAATTGGCGGAAGCTATGAAGAACATGGACATTGGTGATATTAGGCCAAAGCAAGTGATTGACATTGAAGATGACAAAGATCAAGTGCTCTCACCTCCAACCATGCATGGCAATGATGTTGCAAGCTCTAGTGGTTCTCATGATCAACAAGATGCTAGTAGCTCTCAGTGGCTCATCCAAGTGCAAGTGCAAGTGCTCAACCGCAACAAGTGCTACAACCAACACACATTGCAAGAGATCATCCCTTAGATCAAATTGTTGGTGACATAAGAAGAGGTGTGCAAACAAGATCAAGATTGGCTTCATTTTGTGAACACTACTCATTTGTATCATCTATTGAGCCAACCAAGATTGATGAAGCTTTGATGGATGTTGATTGGGTGAATGCAATGCATGAAGAGTTGAACAACTTCACCCGCAATGATGTTTGGGAGTTAGTGGAAAGACCAAAGAACACAAATGTTATTGGTACAAGATGGGTCTTCCGGAACAAGCAAGATGAAGATGGCATTGTTGTAAGGAACAAAGCAAGATTGGTTGCACAAGGATACACTCAAATGGAAGGCATTGACTTTGGAAAACCTTTGCACCGGTTGCTAGATTGGAAGCCATTAGAATCCTTCTTGCATATGCTTGTGCTCACAACATCAAGCTCTATCAATGGATGTGAAAAGTGCTTTTCTCAATGGATTCATCAATGAGTTAGTGTATGTTGAGCAACCTCCCGGGTTTGAAGACTTGAAGAAGCCCAACCATGTGTACAAGCTCAAGAAGGCACTATATGGGTTGAAGCAAGCACCTAGAGCTTGGTATGAAAGATTGAGGGACTTCTTGTTAGCAAAAGGGTTCAAGATTGGAAAGGTTGACACCACTCTCTTCACCAAGAAGATTGGAAGTAGCTTGTTTGTGTTGCAAATCTATGTGGATGACATTATCTTTGGATCAACCAACCAAGACTTTTGTGAAGAGTTTGGGGAGATGATGGCTAAAGAATTTGAGATGTCTATGATTGGAGAGCTTAGTTACTTCCTTGGTCTACAAATCAAGCAAATGAAGAAAGGCACTTTCGTTAGTCAAGGCAAGTACATCAAGGACATGCTCAAGAAGTTTGGGTTAGATGAAGCTAAAGCAATAACCACTCCAATGGGCACAAATGGACATTTGGATAGTGACTCTAGTGGTGACATGGTAGATCAAAAGTTATATCGGTCAATGATTGGAAGCTTACTTTATGTGACCGCATCAAGACCGGATGTTATGTTTATGTGTGCATGTGTGCAAGGTTCCAAGCTTCTCCAAGGGAAAGTCATTTGAAGGCAACCAAAAGAATATTGAGATATTTGAAGCACACTCCAAATGTTGGACTATGGTATCCCAAGGGCTCTCAATTTGAATTAATTGGATACTCGGATTCCGACTATGCGGGATGCAAGGTGGATAGGAAGAGCACATCGGGCACTTGTCAATTGCTTGGAAGATCACTTGTCTCATGGTCATCAAAGAAGCAAAATAGTGTTGCACTCTCTACTGCCGAAGACGAATACATATCCGCGGGTAGTTGTTGTGCACAATTGTTATGGATGAAAGCTACATTGCAAGATTATGGAGTCAAGTTGGACAAGTCCCATTGCTATGTGATAATGAGAGCGCCGTCAAAATAGCCACTAACCCGGTTCAACATTCAAGAACAAAGCACATTGACATAAGGCATCACTTCATTAGAGATCATCAAGCAAAGAAAGACATATCTATTGAAAGTGGGCACCGATGATCAACTTGCCGATATCTTCACCAAGCCACTAGATGAGAGAAGGTTTTGCAAGCTAAGGAATGAATTGAATATCCTAGACTTCTCCAACATGAGTTGAATGCACCCCACATATGACAATGCCTCCTCCGACCAAAGCAAAGATGTTGTGCCTCTCCTCCGACAAAGCAAAGGTGAAATTGTTTGGCATGTGCATTCATTCTTATTAGGTTGTGCTCTAGTTCATATAGCCATCACATTGCTTATCTAGGTTCATTCATGGTAAATCAAATGACTTTGAAGTATATATGGTACCACTATTGCTTCTATGTTTGACTTGATCTAGTGGTAGCATATAACTTGTTTGTGAGCTTGTAACTCTAGTGTTTGATCTAGTAAGTGAGCAAAATGTGTCTAACCAACGTGAGTAAGATAACCATTGTAAGATGTGTGAAGAAGCTTACTCTAGAGCAAACCGTGTTAAATACCTTATGTTCATAAGCTAGATTAAGCCACAACTTGACTTAGTTCAATCTCCTCACATGTACCTCATGCTAATAGTTGCCTCCTTCCTTTAAAATTTTGTTCCACCTTTATGATAATTGTTGACAAAGGGGGAGAAAGAAAGTGCTACAAAGATATATGCTAGTGGAAGGGGGTAACAAAACAAAAGGGGATAAAATTCTCAAGTGGCTCGAAGCTTGAACACTTAAAATTTGAGCATACAAATAGGGGGAGCAAGCTCATAAACATGTATGTTGCATTTGAAATGTGCATATTCATATGTTTGTTGCATTGCATAAGCTACTTATATTGATATTCATGCTTATGTGATGAATGCTAGTGATAAGACTTGATTGATGAATTGTTTAATTAGCATGTATAGGATTGCAACTAGACATATTGTTGTTTCAAGTTGCTCAAGAATCTTATTATAAATGTTGATCTCATGGGGTTCTTGAGTTTTGATGTATGTCTAGTGAATAATGATGCTAAGGATGGTATAACATGTGCACTCCGATTGGTATCACGCTTCAAAGGTCCATTCTTATGCCTTAGCATCATCATTGATAGTGTTGCTCACCCATATTTCATATCTATACATATGTGCCAATTTTAGAACCAAACTCTATAGCACATATGTAGGGGGAGCCAATACTATCAATGTGGTTACTCAAACTTAAATTACATATCTTTGTATAGGTTGTCATCAATTACCAAAAAGGGGAGATTGAAAGCCCTAGTTTGGTTTTGGTTAATTGATGAAACCTATTTTGGTCTAATCCTTTATGAAGCATGTGTGTAGCTAATGGAAAAGGATTATGACCAAGCCATTGGTGGAGCTAGCAAGGTGGCAACCATGGAGGATGGTGACGGCCACAAGCACTCATGTGATCAAGTGCTCTACCATTGGTGAAATGAAGAAGAGAAAAGATGCCTTGCTCAAGTGGTAGATTATTTCTCTCTTTTGATCTTGAGTATAGGCAAGCCGGACTATCAAGAGGGATATAAATTAGGCTAGCTAGATGTGGTGAAAAGTGCTCATGACGTCTAACTTCTAGTGCCACGTTGAGCGATCTAACTTTGCGTTGTTACTAGGATCGAGTGGCGTGGTGAGAGCAAGTGAAAATCCTTTGAAAAATGTTTGTGAAAATGCTAACACACATGCACAAGATTGTATACACTTGGTGGTGTTGGCACATTTGCAAAGGAGAAGGTGTTGGAGTTGAATTGAATCAACTCGGAGAAGTTTCCGGAGAAGTCTTTGTTTGAAAAAAGAGAAGCGATGGATCTTGGATTGGAATTCTGTACTAATCCTTTGTGATTTGGATCTTGTATTCATGTGGGATGTGTAGCCCTCTGAATAAGCTTTCCAAAATGTCCAAGATCATCGAAATCGGAGTTCGGAGCTAAGAGTTATGGTCGTTTTAGCGCGGAGGTCAGTTTTGGCCTAGAGGTAGTACCGACCCTGAGCCGGTAGTACCGCCATAACCTCGGTACTACCGACCCCTCCGCGAGCAGAACGCAAAACTCTCTGTTCGGGGGAGTTTTTGGCCTACCGGTAGTACCGCCATAACCTCGGTAGTACCGGGCTCGGTAGTACCGACCAGGGTGTCGGTAGTACCGAGGTTCGAAGTGGTTTTTCAGGCTCTCTGTGTAGATCTAGATTTGGCCTAGAGGTAGTACCGCCATAACCTCGGTAGTACCGACCCTACTACCGACCCTGAGGCCGGTAGTACCGACCTTACTACCGACCCTGAGGCCGGTAGTACCGACCCTACTACCGACCCTACTACCGACCCTCTGTAGACAGCGCGCAAACTCTCTGTTCGGAGGAGTTTTGGCCTAGAGGTAGTACCGCCATAAGGCCGGTACTACCGACCCTCGGTACTACAACCTATGGGGTCGGTACTACCGACCGTGGCGCAGCATGACTTGTTTAAGTAGCCGCTCGGCCGGCTTCTTTGGGTCCCTCTTCGATTCATTTGCGCCCAAACACAAGAAAGAGAGCTCCCAAGTGTTGACTAACCTCCTCTCTCTCCCCCTTTGATTCTAGAGTGAATCTCTTGCAAGCTTTGAGCTAGGGAAGTGAGATTAGAGAGTGAGAAGCATCGATCTACGTCTTGAGCACTTGGATCCAACATCTCTCCGGCTTGATTTGTGTTCTTTACTCTTGAGTTCTTGGAACTCTAGCCGGTTAGGTGTTCTTCGGTCGTTGCCCGTGATTGACTCATTTGTGAGGGCACTCCGAAGTGTTTGTATTACCCTCTGATTCTTAGTGAAGAAACTCAACTAGCCTTTGTGGTTGCTTGAGTGAGGCAAGGAGGTGAAAGAGACTCCGACCTTCGTGGTCACCTCAACAACGGGGACGTAGGCGCTTCTTAGTGAAGTGGCCGAACCTCGGATTAAATCTTGTGTCTCGTGTGCTTGTTGATTTTGCATCCTTGGATTTTTGTTTGCACTCGTGTTCTTCGCGTTCTTCCTCCCTCCTCTCTCGTTCTTAGGTGTGGGAAGGCTCGATCTACTCTTTGGGAGGAGCCACTTCTTGGATAAGGTATAAACTTCATCTACATCTTCTAGGGAATATTGGTATGTGCTAGATCCACTTTTGCATCTTCTCTATCTCGATCTCGTAGCAGTTTTTAGGTTGTCGGTAGTACCGACTTGTAGAGCCGGTAGTACCGACCTCGGTAGTACCGGCCCCTATAGTCGGTAGTACCGACGTGCAATCTGATACTCGTTTTGAGCTTTGAGTTTCAGGTTTCTAGATTTTTGAATTGGCTATTCACCCCCCCTCTAGCCATTCGGACCTTTCAACCTCCAAAATCGCCTCCAATGGAAGGTGACGGCGAGAAACAGTGCTGCTCGGGGAGGAAGAGGGGGTATTTATATCAGAGATAGCACAGGCGGTTGGCTTAACCCAACCGCCATTGAAAATGGTGGTATTTCCACTGGCGGTTGAGTTAAGACAACCGCCTGTGTAAAACAATTTCCACTGGCGGTTGGCTTAGTCCAACCGCAGTGCAAATGTATTTCCACTGGCGGTTGTCAACTGTTCACTATCCCCTTTTATATCACAGGCGCGTGATAAGTACAACCGCCTGTGCTATGAATAGGGGGCGCCAGCTATGAGCAGTATTCTACTAGTGATCGTAAGCAAATTCAGATGGCAAAGTCATATTAGGGTAGGGACTTAAATCTTGTTGCTTCGTTTTTTACTTTAACTTGGCATCGCCATCTGGTGGCGTATGGTCTAGCAAGAATGCAAGATGCAAGACGCTGTCTGTGTCGGTTCACGTCCTAATAATCATGAACATGACCGCTGCTGCAGTTATGGTTGATGCTTCAGCAACCCGTTGCCATCAAGATCCCGTGGCGTCCTGGTCATTCAACGACATATCACTCCACCCACAAGATCCTTAAGCCTTCTTTGATATCGCTGAACCACTGTTGCATTGTTGTGAGTATGACATCGCAATCATGAGCCTTCATGGGGCTGTTCTCTTTTGCCGCCACAAGTTTCTTGATGTCTGCGGAGTATCTACACGGAACTTTCACATTGCGGAAGAAGTTGCAGAGCTCTTGCTTCTCTTCCTTAGTTAGATTTATGGCAGATAATGGTAGTTGGGCATTGGGCCCCTTGGGGTGAAACTCGGGTCTTATATCCAAATTTTCCACATTTGCTCGTGCATTTGCATGGTCCTTGCCTTTTCCCTTGCTGTTTAAGAGTGTTCCGAGTAATTTCCCAACAAAAACATTTTTTTACATGTTTTCACATGCATGACATCGATGCTATGACGAACTACTAAATCTTTCCAATAAGACAGTTCCCATAGAATTGACATCTTATTCCACCTCATCTTATCAGCAACATCTTTCTTGCGCTTTCTCTTTAACCGAGGCGGTCGGTTTGGGGGCTAGTTAGCCCGGCCGACCTGAGAATATAATGGAGGCGGGCAAAATATATAGGCACCCGCCTCCGTTAAAGAAAGTGGGGTGCCTCGCAAAACCAAACTCAAAAGTAAGTTATCAAATATTCTCTCTAACTGATAATTTTTCGTAGTCGAGAGGAAATCCCTGTCGTCCAATCCCATCCCAGTATTTTTCTCAAGAGATTGGAGTAAAATTGATACAAATTCAGAAAATAAAAAATTCCATATTAGAATGCAGTAAGAGACAAATAAAATATTAAAAGATTTGTTAGTAACAGTTGGGGTTCCTAATGGAAAATTGTTTACAAAGCTGTTATAAAAGACTGTTGGAGAGAGATAAAAATTAAGGTTGCTATTTCCTATGTTAAAATGGTTGTTCTATTAGTTTAGCAAGAAAATTATGCTAAACTATTGGAGATGCTCTAATATCTCTATATCCCTTCTGCTTCCTCCAACATCTCACTCCTGCAATTTGATGTTTGTACTAAGAAACACATATTAATGAAAAGAAATGTGAGTCTCCCCTGCTAGATCATCGAGGCATGAACGCACAGATATATGTGTGTGAGAATATGTCCTTGTGTCATGCCCAAAGTACGACATGTATTTTTTTGCTTGTATGTAGAAGCCACCAAAATCATATGAGTGTCATGCAATAGTTCCTTTCCCATCATCGAAGAGGCATGTCTAGCATACCATTGCTTAGAAATTCAATATTCAAGATTTGGCTGAATAACCGCTCGCTATTGTGTTGACACCTGGAAAATTGGGGCCTCATGAGTCATGCCCATGACACACTAGACGTTGTGGTTTGGAATTTAGATGAGCAAATCACACTTACTGACAATTGGTTGTTAGATATATTTTGGAGAAATAATTTTTGACATGAAGTATTCCCTAGCAATCATAATTGTCACTACTACAGAAACATGCCTTTAACCCCGGTCGGCAAGGGCCTTTAGCCCCGGTTGCCGAGCCGGGACTACGCTTCCGGGACTAAAGGCCCCCCCTTTAGTCCCGGCTCCAGCCACCGGGGCTAAAGCCCACCCTTTAGTCCCGGTTGGTAATACCAGCCGGGACTAAAGGGTGCTGCCAGCGGTGCCCGCAGCAGCACACCCTTAGTCCCGGCTGGTATCACCAACCGGGACTAAAGGGTCCCTGGTTTTTTCTTTTTATTTTCATTTCAGTTCTGTTTTTAGTTTTGTTTATTTATTTAATAGGTTTTCTAATATGTATTCTTTGCTGCTAATATATATAATTTATATATATTAGCAGCATAACACAATAAGCTTATTGCATGCATATATAATTGAACTATAGAACTACATATATATATATAAATATGTACATATAAAATTACAAGCAATATATATACATGTAGAAGTTGTCCAAATATCTATCTACAAAAGTTGTACTCTAAAGTTAGTACTATAAACCTATTACAAGTTGTACTCCATCTAAATATCTACAGGGCATACAAATGATCATCATTGTTTGGAATCAACGACTCGTCGGTATTATAGTAGAACTCGCCGTTTGGACTTATGACTTGTTCCCGAAGAAATCCTGCTCTTGACTCTTGTATTGCTTTCAATTGGTCTTGTAGCATCACTTTTTGCTTCAACCAGTCAGTCTTCAATTGGAATTAAAGAAGATATTAGTTATATCTATATTATCAATATTAAGTCTATAAAAAATGAAAAGAAACATGTTACGTACTTTGATGATTTCTTCAGGAATTCTATTTGATTCTATCATCATGTACTCGCAAATATAGAATCCACATAAGTTGGTACCCTGTTTTTGTCTCAAAATCCACTGTAGAATGAAAAGATTTATCTCGTAATAAAGATATGATATATGACATGATATAATAAAGATACACGTACATTGACGAAGGTGTAACTTACTGTAGTCGTTGGCTTTATTGTAAGGGGGCCTTACACTGACTCATATGTTCCCGAGCAATGAATTTTCCCAAACCTAATCCGCCAATGAAACATTAATAGTTGGATCATTATTTATTATTAGTATATATATACAAGCTTAGTCTCTACTTTAAGCATGGAAGCTAGGGATCGAAAAATTACCTTTGGAGGATGTCTATCATATCTTGGTAATCTTCTTGCGGTTTGCTCAACGAGTCATAGATTAACACATTGCTGTGTTTGAGATCAATGACCATCAGTATCCAGTGAAAGCTGTTGATACACATGATTCATATATATAGATTATTAGGGTTAAGTAAAATAAAATGTGCATATACTTATTATTAACTATATATGTCTCACGCACTTAAAGTTGTATGGGAAGAGTATTTTTTCTCTATCTTTTTGGTTCACGAAGAACCTCATGAGATTCATACACGACTCATCGCTCCAAGTCGCTGAAGGGTTTGGAGCCTTGAAAACAACATATGGATCAACAAACCCAACAGAATTGTCATGTTTATCTCTGAGCTGAGTCATCTGATACCTGCAATATCGAGTCGATCCACAAGTACGTGTGTAAGAATACTACATACTATATACACATACTAGAGAGTTCAATGAAAACTATAAAAGAAACACTTACAAACAATAGCAGCTAAGGAGCGATTTGTCCAGTGCGTCCATATGGCATAGCTGGTGTAATTCCTCCATCTGGACTAAGATTAGGTCATCGCCACGGAAGTAGTGATGGTTCCGAATTCGGACAGAAATCCAATTTATATCACCGTCTTTAGAAGCCTCCATGCACCATTTGTTGATTGCAAACATCTGCGTACCAAGTACATGCAAGTGATTGGGGTTCATTAGACTCCTGCCCGGTGCAAAATTTCTCCTCCATTCATCAACTACTTCCGCTCTTGGAAACTCCAGCCCAGTAGCAATATTTTGAATCGTCTCGTATGGGAGACCGCTGTCAATGAAAAATTTTCCATTGAGTCCATCTCAGACAAAGTGGTCTCTCCAGATTTTCTCTGTACTCTGCCCATGTTTGAACCATACTGATTTTGCACAAATAATGGGGACAGAGGTCTTGATGTTTCCCCAAGCTGTGGAACACTCTTTCCCACTTTCTTCGTGCTTGATTGTTGTTCTTTTGCAGACTTGATTAGAGAGCGTTCGTAGTCTGATTTTCGCGGAGCCTTTCGGGCTTCACGCATCTTGATACCATGCTGGTCCACCCTTTTCCTTAACTCCTGTGGGTTTAACAGGAGGTAAGGCTTCTCTGGGTTTCTCTTCGCTTTAGCCGCGGCCGTTGATTCATCTAAAAATTTTTCACATCTTTTTTCACCGAAATTTGTAACTCCTCATCAGTCATTTCATAAGCTAATTTCTCGTGTGCTTTTTTTCCTGATGCAGGAGCCTTCTTTTTGGAGGTGGGGCCTTCGGTTCCGTGGCAGCGGACCGCTTCTTAGGGCCGCGCGGTGGAGGCAGGGGTGTTGGAGCCCGCGGTGGAGGAGACGGTGGGGCCGGTGGCGGTGTTGGAGCCCGCGGTGGAGGTTGTGGCGTTGGAGCCCGCGGTGGAGGAGATGGTGGGGCCGTGGCGGCGTTGGAGCCCGCGGTGGAGGAGATGGTGGGGCCGGTGGCGGTGTTGGAGCCCGTGGTGGAGGAGATGGGGTTGAAGCCGTGTCCTCCAACACATCGTCACCGCCCGCAGCACTATGATGCACTGGGGAATAATGACGAACTGGACTATAGTTCCTGCTACGCAAAACAACGAATGATGTGAGCATCCAACTAATATATACATATAGGAAGTTAGTGTAATAAAAATTGTTTCTCATTCACGCGCACACTACCTATGGTGAGGATCTTGATCAGTAGGAGGAGGTTGCGGCGGTGACACTCCAGGAATAATAATGAAGCGCTTGCGCCAGCAAATAAATGTCTTCTCTGCTTCACCTAAAGTCTTCTCCCCATCTCCCCCTTCGATTTCCAGTGCCACGCTGCCACAACCTGTCTCAACCCTATCCACCGAAACGCTAGCGTATCCGGCTGGCACTGGTTGACCATGGATTCTTGGTGTTCTTGTGCGGTCGATAGGGTTTACAACACCGACAGCCACCTTTTTCGTGGCATTTCCATCTGGAATGTGCAGCTCACAAGTAGTAAAAGGTTCTTTAACGTCATCCACGGGAAAGCGTAGCTTGGAGTCATCTTGAATGGTTGGTACTTCCGTGGAGGCGCGGCTGTTGCCAACTGACGCTGTGGGGCTAAATGTTCGCTTGAGGATGCTGTGAAGATGTACCTTGTCCCCACTCGTCATTTGACTAAGTGCCGCTTGCACTTGCCTTTTTGATTTCCTCCTGCATCCATTCTTCACGAGATTTCTCACGCTCTTGTGTTTGAAGAACATACTCCTCCAACTTGAAGAGTCGCTCTGCCTCCTCGTCCTTCTTTCTTTGGCGGCTTCTATAACTTTCTCGATCCGCTTCGAAGGAATGTAGCCACGAAACGGCCCCAAAGCCTCTCGTACGCCCCACCGTTGCTCAGGATTCTCCAGCGCGTTCGTGAGTTCATCCTTCTCTATTGGGCTTGAACTCGCCAGCCAACACCGCATTTCGTGCTTGAACTAGCCTATGTGCTGCTCTTGAAATTTGCGGGCCCCAATCAAGCTCCCCATCATTAGGGTTTATGGTTCCCCCATGAGCGCGTAGAACCAATTTCTGGACCGTTCACTCCAATTTCTTCTTATTGTCTCTGGGACTACCCCCTTGGCAAGCATCTCCTGTTCTTGTCTCTCCCACTTTGGAAGGGCAGTCTTATAGCTACTTGATCCTAAATGATGGTGTATTCTTCTGAGCTGCATTCAGTTTGTTTACTCTGACCCGGGCCTCGCTCTCTTGTGATCTTTTGTACTGTACAAATTCATCCCAATTGGCCCTTATCTGACATACGCCTTAGAGTTGAAATCTGGCGTCTCGTTCTTCAGCACAAAGGTGGTGTACAATTTCTTCTTCTAGTCCTGAAAAAGGGTGGCCATCTTCTTCATTGTCCACTCCCGAATTCGCCTCAGCAGCTCCTCATCATTCGTGTCAAATGAGAAATGAGCTTGGACGTCATCCCAGACTAGCTGCTTGTCAAGATTGGAGACATAACTGATCTCGGGAGCACTTCGTCTCTGTTTCCATTCACGGGCACTTATTGGAATCCGATCTCTCACAAGGAACCCACAGTGAAAGACATATTTCTTTGCATTGGGTCCTAGTGGTTGGCCTGTAGCCATATCGAATTCGGAGATTACATGACGGCCCTTCAACGGCCTCTTCGGTCCTCGTTTTGGTCTGCTCTGCCCTGTCACAGACGTCGATCCAGAGGGCTACATATAAGTAAAGACATGAAGATGAAACCCTAATACAAGTTGACATAAAACCTAATCAAGTAATAAGTAAATGTAAACCCTAGCACGACACATTGTATATATACCTCGCCTGTATTGCCTTCTTCCATCTCAACTTGTTGTTCAGGGAGATTTTCATCATGCATGGTCATGTCTTCGTAATTCAATAAGTATTCACTCCCGTCATCGCCGTCGGCGATGATATTCATCATTTCATCCTCCATCACATTCTCATTTGGGTCGGCCATTTCTGTGAATATTAAAATATATATACAATATGATCGAACACTTAAAGGAGCTTTATACATGTATGTGAAACAAAAAACCGAAAACCAGGGGTTTAATTAGGGGTTAAGGGTTTAGGGTTTTGGTCTCGGGGTTTAAGGTTTCGGGGTTTAGGGTTTCGGGGTTTATGGTTTGAGGGTTTAGGGTTATGGTTTCAGGTTTTACGGTTTCGGGGTTTAGGGGTACGGGGGGTTTTCGGGGTTTAGGGGTTCGGGGTTGCGGGGTTTAGGGGTTTCAGGGTTTGGGTGTAGGGGTTGCGGGTTTAGGGTTTCAGGGTTTAGGGGTTCGAGGTTTCGGGGTTCAGGGTTTCGGGGTTTAGGGGTTTTCGGGGTTTTGGGGTTTAGGGTTTCAGGGTTTAGGGGTACGGGGTTTTGGGGTTTAGGGTTTTGGGGTTTAGGGGTTCGGGGGTTGCGGGTTTAGGTGGGTTTCAGGGTTTAGGGGTTCGGGGGTTTCGGGGTTCAGGGTTTCGGGGTTTGAGGGTTTAGAGTTAGGGGTTCGGGGGTTCGGGGTTTTAGGGTTTCGGGGTTTTCGGGGTTTCGGGGTTTGAGGGTTTAGGGTTTCGGGGTTTAGGGGTTTGAGGGTTTAGAGTTAGGGGTTCGAGGTTTCGGGTTTAGGGTTTCGGGGTTTAGGGTTTCGGGGTTTGAGGGTTTAGTTGTTTAGGTTCGAGGGTTGAGGGTTAGGGTTTCAGGTTTTGGGGTTTCGAGTTTTAGGCAATTCATAAAAATAACATGACAAGTCATAAAAATAACATGACAATAACATATATTCGTAAAGAGTAATAAATACATGTTCCGACATGGCACATGATTTTCTATGAACACATATTTCTAAGAGTAATAAATACATGTTTAAACATATCCTTGTCACGTGATTTACACACCGTGGACGAGAACGACGACGGTGGACAGCAGCGAGGAAGACGACGGTGCGGATGACAGTGGACGGCGGCGACGTCGGTGCGGCGGTCACCAGGACTACATGTCGAACACATATTTGTTACGTTAAAAAAACAATATATGATTTTCCTTTTTCTATAAATATATCTATTCATATTCATTATTTATATATATCTATTTGTTACGTTAAAAAAACATATATATATGATTTTCCTTTTTCTATAAACAAAAGAAATGAAAAGGTTAAATAGAAAAATTCATATTCATTATCTATAAAAATATATATCTATTTATATTCATTTCTTTTTCTTTATATATATACATATATATATATATCAATTTTTCTATTTAACCTTTTCATATTTTTTACACTCTCACACACACTGGACACACACGCACACCATCACACACTGCACACGCACAGGCCGGCGGCTCGGATGACGGCGGCCGGCGCGGAGGACGACGGCGTGGAGGACGTACGGCGGAGTGGATGAGGACGGCGGCGTGGAGGACGGCGGCGCGGACACGACGGCGAGGAGGACGGCGGCGTGGACACGACGGCGAGGATGACGGCGGCGTGGGAGGCCGAGTGCGGAGCGGAGAGGCTCGACGGCGAGGAGAGCTCGAGGGCGGCGGCGCGGACTGGAGGCGGGGCTACTGGCGTCGATCTGGGAAAGATTGGAGGGCACACTGTGCCCTGTGCCCTATATACCCGGGAGGGCCTTTAGCCCCGGGGCGTATTACGCACCGGGACTAAAGGGTCTTTAGTCCCGGTGCGTAATACGCCCCGGGACTAAAGGGTTGGACCTTTAGTCCCGGGCGGGCTTACGCACCGGGACTAAAGGGTCTTTAGTCCCGGTGCGTAATACGCCCCGGGACTAAAGGGTTGGACCTTTAGTCCCGGGCGGGCTTACGCACCGGGACTAAAGGGGTCTTTAGTCCCGGTGCGTAAGACGGCCCGGGACTAAAGGATTCTTTCCCGCCACAGTTTTGGGTTTTCAGTATTTTGGGTTTTGTATTAAGTTTCCACTATATAAATATGTTGTAATTCTTGTTAATTGCATAGTAAATTGAACAGTAGGCATAAAATTACTTAAAAATAACAGTTGTATATCCTTTAACCTTATTGTATAGTAGAAAATTTTGTAGCATAAATTCTTTTCTTTTTTTATAATAACGAATATAAATGTAAATAACCATTCATATTTGGTTAATGCAAAAATGTAATGTTCAATTTAAATTTAAAAAATTGTTGGCTTTCAATAGAAAATTTATTTTCATATCATTTGGACGTTAATCTTTTGTTTAAAACCTAAACAATCATTGCCCAATTTTGTTATACGCGACAGATGCAGTAGTTTTAGATTTTTAAATTTCGTTTTTTCAAATATATCTTAAATCTTTCTAATTGAACAGAAAATTGAATATTTGATATACTTTCTTTTAAAAAATAGTATGAGATTCACATCTAGAGAAGCACATAAATCAATGATCACTACTACTAAATATATATATAAATCCATTATCAAATAAATGAAGTCTTAATTAATTAATTATTACATAATATATTTACAACCCACTATTAAGCGGGCACAACTGTGAACCTCCTCTTGACATATGTCCCTTGGTTATGATCATTCCTTAACCATGGAGTTTCCTCATTGTTTAACAAAATGCTTGGGTCTTTACACACTTTGAATGGCGGAATTCGATCATCTCTTTCATAATCACCTGACATGTCTGACTTGTCCTCAATTCTGACAATGTTTCTTTTCCCTGAAAGAACTATATGGCGCTTTGGCTCGTTGACGATCGAGTTGTTATCATTTTTCCCTCTTTTTGTTTTGTAGACATGTCTTTCACATAGAACACTTGACTCACATCTGCGGCAAGGACAAATGGTTCGTCTTTGTACCCAATATTGTTGAAGTCCACTGATGTCATCCCATACTCCTTGTCGACTGTTACCCCACCTCCAGTACTGGTCATCTTGACCCATTTACACCGGAACAAAGGGACTTTAAAATTAGGTGCGTAGTCTAGTTCCCATATGTCATGTATGCGGCCATAATATGTTTGTTTGTTCCCATTTGGATCCGTGGCATCCACGCGTACACCACTGTTTTGGTTGGTGCTCCTTGCGTCTTGGGCTACTGTGTAAAATGTATTCCCATTGATCTCGTACCCTTTGTACGTGCTGATATGCCACGATGGTTGTCTGGCCAACAAATAAAGCTGCTCATCTATGTTGTCATCACCCTGACATTGTTTTCGCAACCAATCGCCGAAGGTTTGCATGTGCTGACGTGTAATCCAAGATTCACTCTTCTCGGGCCACTTGGATCGAAGGAAATCCTTATGTACCTCTATATATGGATCTACCAATGAGGAGTTCTGTAGAACTGTGTAGTGTGCTTTATCGAAGTAATCGTCTCCTGTACCGATATATGTTTTCTTCCCTAGTGTTCCCTTGCCACTGAGTCTGCCCTCGTGTCGCGATTCAGGAACGCCAATCGGGTCAAGGTCTGGAATAAAGTCCACACAAAACTCTATGACCTCCTTTGTTCCGTAGCCCTGGGCGATGCTTCCTTCAAGCCGAGAACGGTTATTAACATATTTTTTCAGGACACTCATGAACCTCTCGAATGGGAACATGGTGTGTAGGAACACAGGACCGAGAATAATGATCTCCTTGACCAGGTGAACTAGGAGGTGTGTCATGATATCAAAGAAGGATGGAGGGAACACCAACTCAAAGCTGACGAGACATTGAACGACATCATTCTACAAAGTAGAATGTTCCTCTGGATTAATTGCCTTTTGTGAAATTGAATTGAGGAATGCACATAGCTTCACGGTGGCTAGACGTACATGTGGAGGTAGAATTCCTCTTAGAGCAACAGGAAGCAATTGGGTTATAAGCACATGGCAGTCATGGGACTTCCAGTTTTGGAACTTCTTCTCTGGCACATTAATTATTCTCTTTATATTGGAGGAGAATCCAGATGGGACCTTGATGCTGTTAAGGCATTCAAACATGCTTTCCTTTTCTTCTCTGCTAAGAGTGTAGCTAGCAGGGCTTAAGTACTGGCGCCCGTCATCTGTCTTCTCCGGATGCAAGTTGTCTCGTTCTTTCATGCACTGCAAGTCCTGTCGTGCTTCAAGTGAATCCTTAGGCTTTCCGTAGACACCCATGAATCCAAGCAGGTTCACACAAAGGTTCTTTGTCAGGTGCATCACGTCGATGGCATGGCGGACCTCTAGGACATGCCAGTAGGGTAGCTCCCAGAATATGGACTTCTTCTTCCACATGGGTGCGTGTCCCGAAGCGTCTTTAGGAACAGGTTCGCTGCCCCGTCCCTTTCCAAATACTACTTTCGTATCCTTCACCATTTCAAGTATATCATCTCCGGTTCAGTTACAAGGCTTGGTTTGGTGGTCTGCCTTACCTTTAAAATGTTTGCCTTTCTTTCTTACTGGGTGGCCCACAGGAAGAAACCGACGGTGCCCAACATACACGACCTTCCGACAGTTTTTCAAAATAAACTATCAAGGTCTTCAAAACAGTGTGTGCATGCATTATATCCCTTGTTTGTCTGGCCTGAAAGATTACTTAGAGCCGGCCAATCATTGATTGTTACGAACAATAAGGCTCGCAGGTCAAAGTGTTCCTGTTTGTACTCATCCCACACGCGTATGCCTGGTTTGCTCCATAGAAGTAGAAGTTCCTCAACTAATGGCCTCAGGTAGACATCGATGTCGTTGCCAGGTTGCTTCGGCCCTTGGATGAGCAACGACATCATAATGAACTTCCGCTTCATGCATAACCATGGAGGAAGGTTGTAGATACATAGAGTAACTGGCCAAGTGCTATGACTACTGCTTTGCTCCGCAAAAGGATTAAAACCATCCGTACTTAAAGCGAACCTCAAGTTTCTAGCCTCATTTGCAAACTCTGGGAATTCTCTATCTATCGCTCTCCACTGGGATCCATCAGCTGGGTGCCTCAGCATATTGTCTACCTTACGGTCTTCTTTATGCCACCGCAACATCTTTGCATTGTCCTTATTTCTGAACAAACGTGTCAAGCGTGGTATTATAGGAGCATACCACATAACCTTGGCAGGGATTTTCTTCCTGCTTGGACGTTCTTCACCGTCTACGTCGCCAGGATCATCTCGCCTTATCTTATACCGTGATGCTTCACATACCGGGCATGCATCCAAATTCTCATATTCCTCCCCACGGTACAGGATGCAGTCATTAGGACATGCGTGTATCTGCTGGATTTCTAATCCCAAAGGGCAGATGACCTATTTTGCTTCGTACGTAGTGGTGGGCAATTCGTTCGATTTCGGAAGCATCTTTTTCATTATCTTCAATAACTGCCCAAATGCTTTATCGGATGTACCATTCTTTGCCTTCCATTGCAGCAGTTCTAGCGTAGTACCCAGCTTTTTTTGGCCATCTTCAGCAGTGGGATATAACAATTTCCTATGATCCTCTAGTGTGACGGAACGACCCTAATCTCATGGCCCACGTGTCCCTGTCAACCTCTGACAGCCGAACTCATGTTCCATGTGATTAAGACCTGTTCGCCACCGGGCTACATCAGCGCCCAATGTCCGCAGGATCATCTCACAATTCGGTTACAGCATTGCATACTTTTACAAATAACATCGGAATAATGAGCGGAAGACTTAAATAACATTAGTTTTACAAAACAGGGTTCTAAATAGAAATTAAGGTGCAGTTATTACAAACCAAGTTCTGATAATAGAAATAAACATAGGCAACATAGTGGAGAACAGCAAAGATACTTATAATCACCCAGCCCGAGGGTGTACAACTATTCTTCGGCCTCTTCCTGGACGATGGTCACGCAGCAGGGTGCAAGACACATCGGGGACTCCGTCATACCTGCAGCATGGGTAACAAACCCTGAGTACTGGGGTACTCAACAAGACTTACCCGACTAAAGAAAAGGGAGAAGACTCAGGAATGAGAGGCTTAGGGTAGTGAAGGTAAGGCTTAAGCAAGATCAAGTATTTTACAGAAAAGCATTTTTGTAAACCTTATTTTATTTTGAAAGATTCAGTATTCCTCAATTCTTCATCATTCATGATTCATTTTACATTTCAAAACATTCCTAGTTGAGAACCACTCTCCGTTGACAGTCAGTGGACCAAGTCTCCATAACCGAGGAGCAACGTTAATCCGGATAAATAATACTCAACTGAGGATCCCTATCCACACTGCATATGTAGCACCCAAGCTTGCATATGCCAACTCGTCTACCACGATTCCTCCAAGATTGGACCCGGTCCTACGCCACCCAGAAGTACAGTACACCACTCCTTTCCAGGTACGACGACCACGTGGGTACATGCTACTTCCGCCATCTCTCCACTCCCAGTGCGCGGTTGTCGGTCCCAATCAAGGATTTCTCGGAGCCAGAGCTTTCCGAAGTATGTGAATAGTTACAAGTCTTGACCAGCAGGCCCCCATACGGATGGTCCCTAATTTTCCAGCCAGAACTATACCTTGGTTATATCTCACCCAAGCGTAATAGTCCTGTCAGTTTTTCAACCCTGTCCCGGTCGGTGTCAACTGTTGAGTCCCGGACTACAACATGACGGCACCGTACGCTCGGACAACCTCTCCTCGCTATTGACTAGGTACGGATCAGATACCTAGCCAACAGCCGGGGAGTAAGACCAAATTCCCATAAACATTCCTTAAGTGATCACACTTTTAAAATTGGCATTTTATTGCAAAGTCTAATTCGATAAGCATTGCTAAGCATTTTTTTTTCAAATACTTTTGAAAAGCAGGTATCGGGTGTATCAGTGGTCAAGGTGGATAGTGCATCAATTAGGATAGCACACAACTCCTATAAACCTAATGCAATAATTTAACTCAAAAGCATTTAAGGAAATCATTTTATAAATTCAAGGAAAGGGTTAAATGCACCGGGGCTTGCCTTGAAGAGCAAAGAGGGCAGGCTCGAAGGCGGCGGAGCAGTTGTCGGAACTCGGGGTAGCCTCAGGATCAGGTTCGTCGGCGGCTGCCTCGATCTTGACTCCTTCTTCGGTGACTATACGAATGCAATGATGCATGCACATGAGTATGCTATCATGAACAATGCAAAACAGGGCATACAACATGAACCCTAATCACTTTTTCTATTTTCCTTAATTATTTAAAAAGGTCAGTTTATGAAGTTGCTCCAAAAATTACCAAATTAATCACATAAGTTCATTATGGTGTAGATAGATGGCAAAACAAATTTCATAATTTTTGTAGGTTATTAAGGTGCTCAAATAAAATCAGACATTAATTAACAAAAGGCACTATTTAACAATTAAAGATAAATGCTCAAAAATCAACTTGTTCCAAAAGACTTCTAAATTTCACCAGAGACTAAACATGGCATAGGAAGCTCACAAAAATTTATCTCATGATTTTTGGAGTCATAAATAATTTTCTAAAAAATCCAAAACCATCCATTTATTAATTAAAAGAGGGATTTTACATTTTCAAATTCTTGCAGAAAAGTCAGGTTTCATATTTTTATAAAATACTACACAGTGCAAGGAGCATACCATAATTTTATCAGGATTTAAGGAACAACAGATTAATTCACACAAAAAAGAGAAAATAGAGCACTATTCACATCTTTCAGAAAAAGAAAAGAGCACTGTGCTCCTTCTATGCAGGGCTCGGCGAATCGCGCGGGGTTCGGGCGAATCGCGCGGGGCTCGGGCGAAACGGAAAGCGGCTGCTTCGTCCGAGGCCTGGCCCGGAGGCTCGGGCGAAGCGGAGGGCATGCGCTCGCCGAGGCTTGGCTCGGGCGAAGCGGACTAGGGCGAGACGGAAGGCTCGGGCGAGACGGAAAGCAAGCGTCCGTCCGAGGCCTGACTGGGAGGCTCGGGCGAAACGGAGTGGAAGCAGAGACCGGAGGCTTCGGGTGCTTACCACGGGTCGGAGGCAGGGCTCGAGGGTGTGGCTCGGGAACGTGCTCGAGGGTGAGGCTCGAGGCTGAGGCTCGACACGTGCTTGAGGCTGAGGCTCGAGGCTGAGGCTCGACACGTGCTCGAGGGTGAGGCTCGAGGAAGGAGACGACCGTGGCGGCACTCCGGCGAGTCGGCAATCCTGCGCAACACACGAGACCGCAAGGGCCTGGTTATAGTCGCGCGGAGCCGAGGAAGCTGACACAGGGGTCAGGGGAAGATGATCGTGGCCGGAGAGGGAGTATTTGACGAACCCGAGTTCACCGGGTTTCCGTCGGAGTTTGGGAAGATGAGGTTACGCCGGGCGATTGGAGGCGGGGAAGGTGAAATTGAGGGGTGGGAAAGCTTCACGAGCTCAAGGCGGAGCTTTCAGGCTAGGTGGTTGAGCGGCGGAGGGTCTGGAGTGGGCTGGCCACGGTGGCGGAGGTGGGTGGCTTCTCCGGCCAGCCGGTGGTGGCTTTTATAGGCGCGGGCAGGGACGGATGGGTGTCGCGCGGGCGCGGATAAGATCGGGCGAAGCACGCGCACTCGATTGCACGCTGCAGCGGGGCAGGAGCGTTGCCCAGGGGCCGGCGCAAGCTCGCCGGCGTTTGGACACACGGCGGCGGCGAACTGGGAGCAGTGGGGGACGGGGCGGAGGTCAACTGGCGCGCGTGCGGGGGCGGCATGATGGCGCGGGCGCAGGCGACAAGTCGGGGGCGGGCGTGCGGCGGCCAGGCGCGCGTGGCGCAGGCGGCGCTGGCGCGCGGCCATGGCCGGGGCCCCCTAGCTGTAGGTTGAAGATGAACAGGGCTAGGTCTTAGGGTTTGACTTTGGGCTGTTCTCTGTATTTTGCAAATTACTTCCAAAACTTGAACTGAGCAGCAAAAACTCAAAACACCAAAGTTGTTCAGAAAAAAGAGATCTACAATTTTGTCAAAAAGAATATTTTCAAATTCCAAACAGTTTTTGAATTAAATACGAAATCAGAAAAGGGGACACTTTTAGGATTTGAATAAATTCAAAATTACTTTTGATTTTACACTAAAAGTTGGAAATATGGAAATATGAAAGTTGTTCCTTTTATCAAAACCTACAACTTTGCTAATATACCCTTTTTCTGAAACCCAATAGTTTTTGAATAAATTTTTAAAACTGAAAAGGGGACAAAAACTGGAATTTGAATGAATTTGGATTTACTTCAAACTTTGTACAGAAACTTGAAAATTTGTAAATACCAAAGTTGTTTCTCTTGGCCAGATCTACAACTTTGCTTTTTGGACCAACCCCAAATTTTGAATAATTTTGAATTACAAAAGGAGGGATAAAATCCAGGGTTTGGAAATCAGGGTTTTGCAAAGGGATTTGAAATCTGATTTTGGTTTTTGAACTTTGGCCAACACAACAAAACTTCAAGACATCCAACTAAACAAGAATTACACAAAGCTAGGCACAGAGGTGAAATTACCATTTTTGCCCTTATAGGAAGATTTGGGCTTTTAGGGTTTTTGAAAAGAGATTGCTACACAAGTACTAAGCAAACATAAATGCAAGGCAAGAATGATTAATGACTAATGATGATGACATGTCAGGTTAATTACAGTTAAACACCAGAGGTGTTACAGCCTTCCCCCTAAAAGAAATCTCGCCCCGAGATTCCACGTCTTAAGAAGGAAAAGGCAAAACCTTACATCTACAGAGATTCGAGAAAGTCGGGATAGTTCTTTGCTAAGAAGTCTTCGGATTCCCAGGTGGCTTCTTCTTCAGAGTGCTGGTTCCACTGGATCTTGTACCATCTTGTGGTGGTTCTTCGGGTAACACGATCCTTGTGGTCCAACACGCGAACTGGATACTCAGTGTATGACAGATCTGGTTCTAGCTCAACGCCTTCAACTTCAACCACATGTTCAGGTACTCGGAGACACTTCTTGAGTTGAGAGACATGAAACACATTATGAACTGCTGAAAGATGATCGGGCAAACTTAGCTTGTAAGCGACCTTGCCACAACGATCCAGAATCTCAAAGGGACCAATGTAGCGGGGTGCTAACTTTCCTTTGACTCCAAAACGAGTGACTCCTTTGGTGGGTGAGACCTTCAGGTACACATAATCCCCGATCTCGAACTGCAGAGGTCGACGTCTCTTGTCAGCATAACTTTTTTGTCGAGACTGTGCAATCTTCATGTTCTCTTGTATATGCTTGACTTTCTCTTCCATATCTTTTACTAGGTCAACTCCAAAGAATTCCCTTTCTCCGGGTTCAGACCAATTGAGAGGTGTACGACAACGGCGGCCGTACAGTGCTTCAAAGGGTGCCATTTTGATGCTCTCTTGGTAACTGTTATTATATGAGAACTTTGCCAAGGGCAAACAGTCATCCCAAGTATCTGCGAAGGTGAGCACACATGCTCTCAACATATCCTCTAACACTTGGTTGACTCGCTCAGTTTGTCCATCGGTTTGCGGATGATATGCCGTACTATGCAAGAGCTTGGTTCCAAGTGAGGTATGGAACGCTTTCCAAAACTTTGCGACCAACTGGGTACCACGATCAGAGATAATGCTCTTGGGTATGCCATGGAGTTTCACTATGTGGTTCTTGTACAAAGTGGCATAAGTGGGGACGGTGTAACTGGTCTTCACTGGCAGGAAGTGAGCTTGCTTAGTGAGGCGATCCACGATCACCCATATGGAATCAAAACCTCTTGATGTCTTGGGTAGACCATTGATAAAGTCCATACTGATATCGTCCCATTTCCAAGCAGGTATAGGTAAAGGTTGCAATTCTCCTCCGGGCTCCATGTGCACGGCTTTGACTTTCTGGCAGGTATCGCACTGAGCGACATACCGGGCGATCTCAATCTTCATCTTTGTCCACCAGAATTGCTGCTTCAAATCCTGGTACATTTTGTTGCTGCCGGGGTGGATGGAGAATCTAGTCAAGTGTGCTTCATCAAGGATTAACTTTCTTAACTCGGGCACTTTAGGAACTACTAACCGATTCTTAAACCATACTACTCCTGCATCATCGATCCTGAAACAATCAGCCTTTCCGGATTGGACCTTTTCGATGATGTGCTTGATTCCAGGGTTATCTTTCTGTGCAGCGATGATCTGCTCTCTGATAGGGGTTTCTATTCTGATATTATTCAGAGTTCCTTGTGGAATCATTTCAATATTCAACTTTTCCAGCTCATAACACAAAGAAGAATCATAGGGTTTCATCATCAGACAGTTGCAATAAGACTTGCGACTGAGCGCATCGGCAACCACATTCGCCTTACCCGGATGGTAATGCACTTCAAGATCATAGTCCTTAATTAACTCAAGCCATCTTCTCTGCCTCATATTCAGTTCCTCTTGAGTGAAGATATACTTCAGGCTTTTGTGATCAGTGTACACATTACAGGTACTGCCCAACAAATAATGACGCCAGATCTTCAAGGCATGCACTACTGCTGCTAACTCGAGATCATGAGTTGGGTAATTCTCTTCATGTCGCTTAAGCTGTCGGGAGGCATATGCGATCACTCGACCTTCTTGCATCAAAACACAGCCCAAGCCAGTACCAGATGCATCACAGTAGACATCAAAGGGCTTCTCGATGTTCGGCTGGGCTAACACTGGTGATGTGGTCAACAGTTTCTTCAACGTTTGAAAGGCTTGCTCACAAGCTGGTGACCAGACAAACTTCACAGAATTCTTTACTAACTCAGTGATAGGCTTGGCGATTCTTGAGAAATCCGGAATGAATCGACGATAATATCCTGCCATTCCCATAAAACTGCGGACTTGATGAACAGTGGTAGGTGGCTTCCAATCCAAAATGTCTGCCACTTTACCAGGGTCAACTGACACACCTTCAGCGGAAAGGACATGACCTAGAAACTGTATCTGATCTAACCAGAACTCACATTTACTGAACTTGGCATACAGCTGATGCTCTCTGAGACGGGATAGAACGATACGAAGATGTTCGGCATGATCTTCAGGGGTTTTTGAGTAGACAAGGATGTCGTCAATGAACACGACCACGAATTTATCAAGCTCTGGCATGAACACAGAGTTCATGAGGTACATGAAATGAGCATGGGCATTGGTCAAACCGAAGGACATGACCAAGTACTCATATAGGCCGTATCTGGTGGTGAAAGCTGTTTTAGGAATATCTTCAGGACGAATCTTTATTTGGTGGTAGCCAGATCTGAGATCGATCTTGGAGAATACTTTGGCTCTAGCTAACTGGTCAAAGAGAAGATCAATACGAGGCAAGGGATATTTGTTTTTGATGGTGACCTCATTGAGTGGGCGATAATCAATGCACATTCTGAGAGTCTTGTCTTTCTTCTTTACAAAGATTGCAGGACAGCCCCAAGGAGACGAGCTTGGGCGAATGAAACCCTTGTCCAACAAATCTTGTAATTGGATTTTTAGTTCTGCCAACTCTCTGGGAGGCATTCGATAAGCTCTGCGGGATATAGGAGCAGTCCCGGGCTTTAGCTCTATGGCAAACTCAATGTCACGGTCAGGAGGCAGACCAGGCAAATCCTTAGGAAAAACATCAGGGAATTCACGAACCACGGGGATGTCCCGGGTTTCCAGAACATAGGCGGTATTTATTTGAGTGGCTGCTAGTTTTTGAGGCATTGGAAGTTGGAGAAGGAGCTTTCACAGGCATCTGTTAAGCATCTTGGAACTTAGCATTCATAGATAGAGTTCTGATACCTTCTTCTGATACAAAGGCTGATAGATTGATAAAGATGACTGACAGATAGCGACTGACTGATAAGGAGAAAAAGGTACGAAAAGAAAGATACAGACTGACTTAACAAAAGACAAACTAACGCTCCCAAACCTAGACTAAGGTTTTAGGTAAGCAAGTGGTACAGACACACGGGATCTCCGTCTCCTAAAGACGGGTCTAGTCTTCGTCGATGATGATCATTTCTTCGTCGTCGTCTTCTTCGAGGATGAGCTCAGGCTCTTCCTCCTCGTCCTCGTCTTCAGCGTGGACGTCTTCGACAGGTTCAACTTCTTCATTCTCGCCTGGCCCTTGTTCCACTTCTGGTTCCTCCACAACTCCGTCCTCAGGGTCTTCCATAACCGGGGGTACCAAGGGGTGGAGTTGATCATACAGCTGATGCACTTCCTCATGAAGCATATCATTGAACTGTTCAATCTGAGCTGTGTACTGCTGCAGTCCGTGGAGCTGGGCTCTGGTAACGTCCTCGCGGGTCCAAGCATCATTGCGCTGCTTGATAGCGCGAACCGTGTTCCGGTTGGCCTGCTCCAGGGAAGCTCGTGCCTCATAAAACTCCAGGCGTGAGTGGTAGAAGTCATGCTCCAAGTTCTTCAGCTCAGCCTTCAGATCCTTGATTTCCTCCTTCAGATTCTTGCGGGTGCGGCGGGGAAAGCGACGACCGTTGGAAGATTCTCCAGTCTCCTCCCCAGCGCGTGGTGCCAGCTGGTGGCGTGGCACACCATGCAGTCCAGTCGACTTGCGGGCAGTCAGCTTGATGCGAGCCATGTCTGGATAAGAGAAGATGGATGAGAAAGGCTAGCAAGAATAGGTAAAGGCATACTACCCCAACGAACTTAGAGAGGAAGTTAACTTAAGTGATTATGACATGATGCATGAATCGTTCCTACGGAACAAAGCAATGCAATGAATAAATAAAGTACATAGGGCTTAAAACATGTTGTTCCACTAGCTAGTGTTGCCATATGAGAGACAAGATGAGAGAAGCAATTTGGACTCAAAATAGTCAAGTTTAGTTTGTTTGGACTAAAAAGGTCTTTTGAAGTTTTCGCAAAAACGAACACTGCAACGTTAAAGTGAGATGCTCCGATACCACTCTGTGACGGAACGACCCTAATCCCATGGCCCACGTGTCCCTGTCAACCTCTGACAGCCGAACCCATGTTCCATGTGATTAAGACCTGTTCGCCACCGGGCTACATCAGCGCCCAATGTCCGCAGGATCATCTCACAATTCGGTTACAACATTGCATACTTTTACAAATAACATCGGAATAATGAGCGGAAGACTTAAATAACATTAGTTTTACAAAACAGGGTTCCAAATAGAAATTAAGGTGCAGTTATTGCAAACCAAGTTCTGATAATAGAAATAAACATAGGCAACATAGTGGAGAACAGCAAAGATACTTATAATCACCCAGCCCGAGGGTGTACAACTATTCTTCGGCCTCATCGGCCTCTTCCTGGACGATGGTCACGCAGCAGGGTGCAAGACACATCGGGGACTCCGTCATACCTGCAGCATGGGTAACAAACCCTGAGTACTGGGGTACTCAACAAGACTTACCCGACTAAAGAAAAGGGAGAAGACTCAGGAATGAGAGGCTTAGGGTAGTCAAGGTAAGACTTAAGCAAGATCAAGTATTTTGCAGAAAAGCATTTTTGTAAACCTTATTTTATTTTGAAAGATTCAGTATTCCTCAATTCTTCATCATTCATGATTCATTTTACATTTCAAAACATTCCTAGTTGAGAACCACTCTCCGTTGACAGTCAGTGGACCAAGTCTCTATAACCGAGGAGCAACGTTAATCCGGATAAATAATACTCAGCTGAGGATCCCTATCCACACTGCATATGTAGCACCCAAGCTTGCATATGCCAACTCGTCTACCACGATTCCTCCAAGATTGGACCCGGTCCTACGCCACCCGGAAGTACAGTACACCACTCCTTTCCAGGTACGACGACCACGTGGGTACATGCTACTTCCGCCATCTCTCCACTCCCAGTGCGCGGTTGTCGGTCCCAATCAAGGATTTCTCGGAGCCAGAGCTTTCCGAAGTATGTGAATAGTTACAAGTCTTGACCAGCAGGCCCCCATACGGATGGTCCCTAATTTTCCAGCCAGAACTATACCTTGGTTATATCTCACCCAAGCGTAATAGTCCTGTCAGTTTTTCAACCCTGTCCCGGTCGGTGTCAACTGTTGAGTCCCGGACTACAACATGACGGCACCGTACGCTCGGACAACCTCTCCTCGCTATTGACTAGGTACGGATCAGATACCTAGCCAACAGCCGGGGAGTAAGACCAAATTCCCATAAACATTCCTTAAGTGATCACACTTTTAAAATTGGCATTTTATTGCAAAGTCTAATTCAATAAGCATTGCTAAGCATTTTTTTTTTCAAATACTTTTGAAAAGCAGATATCGGGTGTATCAGTGGTCAAGGTGGATAGTGCATCAATTAGGATAGCACACAACTCCTATAAACCTAATGCAATAATTTAACTCAAAAGCATTTAAGGAAATCATTTTATAAATTCAAGGAAAGGGTTAAATGCACCGGGGCTTGCCTTGAAGAGCAAAGAGGGCAGGCTCGAAGGCGGCGGAGCAGTTGTCGGAACTCGGGGTAGCCTCAGGGACAGGTCCGTCGGCGGCTGCCTCGATCTTGACTCCTTCTTCGGTGACTATACGAATGCAATGATGCATGCACATGAGTATGCTATCATGAACAATGCAAAACAGGGCATACAACATGAACCCTAATCACTTTTTCTATTTTCCTTAATTATTTAAAAAGGTCATTTTATGAAGTTGCTCCAAAAATTACCAAATTAATCACATAAGTTCATTATGGTGTAGATAGATGGCAAAACAAATTTCATAATTTTTGGAGGTTATTAAGGTGCTCAAATAAAATCAGACATTAATTAACAAAAGGCACTATTTAACAATTAAAGATAAATGCTCAAAAATCAACTTATTCCAAAAGACTTCAAAATTTCACCAGAGACTAAACATGGCAAAGGAAGCTCAGAAAAATTTATCTCATGATTTTTGGAGTTATAAATAATTTTCTAAAAAATCCAAAACCATCCATTTATTAATTAAAAGAGGGATTTTACATTTTCAAATTCTTGCAGAAAAGTCAGGTTTCATATTTTTATAAAATACTACACAGTGCAAGGAGCATACCATAATTTTATCAGGATTTAAGGAACAACAGATTAATTCACACAAAAAAGAGAAAACAGAGCACTATTCACATCTTTCAGAAAAAGAAAAGAGCACTGTGCTCCTTCAATGCAGGGCTCGGCGAATCGCGCGGGGTTCGGGCGAATCGCGCGGGGCTCGGGCGAAACGGAAAGCGACTGCTTCGTCCGAGGCCTGGCCCGGAGGCTCGGGCGAAGCGGAGGGCATGCGCTCGCCGAGGCTTGGCTCGGGCGAAGCGGACTCGGGCGAGGCGGAAGGCTCGGGCGAGACGGAAAGCAAGCGTCCGTCCGAGGCCTGACTGGGAGGCTCGGGCGAAACGGAGTGGAAGCAGAGACCGGAGGCTTCTGGTGCTTACCACGGGTCGGAGGCAGGGCTCGAGGGTGTGGCTCGGGAACGTGCTCGAGGGTGAGGCTCGAGGCTGAGGCTCGACACGTGCTCGAGGGTGAGGCTCGAGGAAGGAGACGACCGCGGCGGCACTCCGGCGAGTCGGCAATCCTGCGCAACACACGAGACCGCAAGGGCCTGGTTAGAGTCGCGCGGAGCCGAGGAAGCTGACACAGGGGTCAGGGGAAGATGATCGTGGCCGGAGAGAGAGTATTTGACGAACCCGAGTTCACCGGGTTTGCGTCGGAGTTTGGGAAGATGAGGTTACGCCGGGCGATTGGAGGCGGGGAAGGTGAAATTGAGGGGTGGGAAAGCTTCACGAGCTCAAGGCGGAGCTTTCAGGCTAGGTGGTTGAGCGGCGGAGGGTCTGGAGTGAGCTGGCCACGGTGGCGGAGGTGGGTGGCTTCTCCGGCCAGCCGGTGGTGGCTTTTATAGGCGCGGGCAGGGACGGATGGGTGTCGCGCGGGCGCGGATAAGATCGGGCGAAGCACGCGCACTCGATTGCACGCTGCAGCGGGGCAGGAGCGTTGCCCAGGGGCCGGCGCAAGCTCGCCGGCGTTTGGACACGCGGCGGCGGCGAACTGGGAGCAGTGGGGGACGGGGCGGAGGTCAACTGGCGCGCGTGCGGGGGCGGCATGATGGCGCGGGCGCAGGCGACAAGTCGGGGGCGGGCGTGCGGCTGCCAGGCGCGCGTGGCGCAGGCGGCGCTGGCGCGCGGCCATGGCCGGGGCCCCCTAGCTGTAGGTTGAAGATGAACAGGCCTAGGTCTTAGGGTTTGACTTTGGGCTGTTCTCTGTATTTCGCAAATTACTTCCAAAACTTGAACTGAGCAGCAAAAACTCAAAAAACCAAAGTTGTTCAGAAAAAAGAGATCTACAATTTTGTCAAAAAGAATATTTTCAAATTCCAAACATTTTTTGAATTAAATACGAAATCAGAAAAGGGGACACTTTTAGGATTTGAATAAATTCAAAATTACTTTTGATTTTACACTGAAAGTTGGAAATCTGGAAATATGAAAGTTGTTCCTTTTATCAAAACCTACAACTTTGCTAATATACCCTTTTTCTGAAACCCAATAGTTTTTGAATAAATTTTTAAAACTGAAAAGGGGACAAAAACTGGAATTTGAATGAATTTGGATTTACTTCAAACTTTGTACAGAAACTTGAAAATTTGTAAATACCAAAGTTGTTTCTCTTGGCCAGATCTACAACTTTGCTTTTTGGACCAACCCCAAATTTTGAATAATTTTGAATTACAAAAGGAGGGATAAAATCCAGGGTTTGGAAATCAGGGTTTTGCAAAGGGATTTGAAATCTGATTTTGGTTTTTGAACTTTGGCCAACACAACAAAACTTCAAGACATCCAACTAAACAAGAATTACACAAAGCTAGGCACAGAGGTGAAATTACCATTTTTGCCCTTATAGGAAGATTTGGGCTTTTAGGGTTTTTGAAAAGAGATTGCTACACAAGTACTAAGCAAACATAAATGCAAGGCAAGAATGATTAATGACTAATGATGATGACATGTCAGGTTAATTACAGTTAAACACCAGAGGTGTTACATCTAGCATGCGCTCAAACTTGACCTTCTCCTTGTCACTTTCACATTTACTTTGTGCATCACGAATGGCATCACCAAGAGCATCAACATCAGCTGTCACATCTTCTGTCGTTGCCGCATCTTCTTCACCATCTCCCCCCACTGCATCATCATCAAAGGCACCGTACTGAGCAATAATATCAGCGTGGGCCAATTCTTCTTCACCTTTTTCACCATCATCCATTACAACCCCCCTTTCTCCATGTTTCGTCCAACAAATATAGTTTGTTACGAAACCCGACTTCAACAAATGCGTATGAAGAGTCCTTGGGCATGAATATTCCTTCAAATTCTTACAGACGGCGCATGGGCAGCACATGAAACCATCTTGCTTGTTTGCCTCAGCCACACCTAAGAAATAGTGCACGCCAACAATGAACTCTTTGGAGCGGCGATCGACATTATACATCCAATTGCGTGACAACATCTGCATTAAATATTACAACCATGCACTTAGTAGTTTCTCATGTTATTGCACAACACTCATGACATCACATGATTGATTAATTCAAACAAGCTTGACTACAACGAAGACTATCGCAGCTAGCACTAAAAAAACTAAAAATAAAATGCACTTAAGCAACATAATTAGATCGCGTCCGATCCCAACTAAAATAGACAGATCATTCGCTTCATCAGCATGGATGGGCTGCTGCCGCTGACTCACTGCCTCATCACCTTCAGCGGCAACCTCCTGTGCAACAGAATTTCGTACGTGCTGAACGTACTCTTCCTCCCAGTACCAACCTTTACATCCGCCGGTGCCCTCCCACTGCAATTAGAACAAAGAATAAGAAATTTAAACAACATCATCAAGCAAAACCGATACGAATGAACCATATTAATCAAATGCGGGTAAATAATAACCCACCTCATGGTCCGGACACTTGTAGAATATACGACCCTTGTTGATTCCCTCTTTTCTCACTCGGTACTCCTTCACAATCTTCTGCTTACACTCGCCGCAAGCAATGAGAGGAAGATCCGGCCGCAAACGCCTCGGATCCCGATGATGAGAGGCTGAGGACCC
Organism: Coix lacryma-jobi var. lacryma-jobi; assembly: GCA_009763385.1. NCBI lineage: Eukaryota > Viridiplantae > Streptophyta > Magnoliopsida > Poales > Poaceae > Coix > Coix lacryma-jobi. The sequence continues at coordinate 18,614,756 of CM019831.1, forward strand.
GGTCACAGTTGCCATCTACTATATCCATGCTCATTTTTTAAACTATTACATGCAAATTCCTAATTTCCTAAACAATTATAAATAAAAAAGACTCTAAATTTACCTATTTGTTTAGATAATCCAAAAATATGATATAACAATACCAATTTCCACATTGTCTACTCTCTATATTTATTGTTGCAAACTATTATAAATTCCACATTTTTTAAAGAAAATAAACTAAAAAGACACTAAAATTCAATATTACTCGTCTTGCATAAGTATGAAATATAGAATGGATACTTCCTAGTAGTAGAAAACTATCAAGTGATTGTGATGAACCAATTTAAACTACTCAACTCTCCCTGTTTGTTCTTGCAAACTATATATTTTAATTAAATTCCTCTCATATTCAAAAGAAATGGTAGGAGATGGAAATAGTTACCTCTAAACGCAAAGAGACGATGACGGAGTCGAAGAAGATCACCAATTGACGCTGGTGACGAAGAACAATGAAGAACAAATGAAGAACAAAGCAATAGCAACAGGCAAGAACAAGCAAGAAGCTCACTGAAATTTGAATGTCTCTGGCTCGGGGGAGGAAGAAGTTGGCAGGTTATAAGCCGGGGAGTTTTAGTCCCGGTTTGTATAAAAAACTGGGGCTAAAAGGTGAACATTTATCCCAGGGCAAGCCACAAACCGTGGCTAACTCTTTAGTCCCGGTCCGTGGCACCAACCGGGACTAAAGAGTGCCATTTAGTCCCGGCTGGTAACACGGACCGGGACTAAAGGTTCCCTGCCCCGGCAGCTCTGCGCAGTAGCCGTTGGGGCAGGCCCTTTAGTCCCGGTTCGTGTTACCGACCGGGACTAAAGGGTCTATTAGTCCCGGGCGGCAAAAACGCCGAGACTAATGGCGATTTTGAGAATCGGCCTATGACCCTGTTCTGTAGTAGTGTGTTGATGTGTCATCTGTGTTAAGTTACCGAAAAAGTTGAGCTATACATTTGCTTCACTCTCTATAAAAGGATTCCTTTGGTTTGGCATGCATCTCGATTGAAGACAATTAGGGTGTTGACGTCGGAAGTGATCCGAATCACACACCAGCAGGGCTAGAACCCCCGAAGAGGTTGCACATCAACCTAAGACAACAAAGATCCTGACTAGATTGATGAAAACCGATTTAGGGACCGGTTTGAGTCAATCTAGGGTTTTGGCTCCTTGTGTTAATGACTCTAGAACTCCTCCCGGGAAGACCCATCGGGGAGAAGCACATAGAGGTTGCTCTAGGACCAGCAAGGCCACCTAGAACGCCGCCGAGTCTCGCCGGGAGACGCGTCGAACAACAAGGTAGAGAGGAAAAAAGGGTAAAAGGGTATAGTAGATTGATTTTGTCGATTAGGGTTGGGTGCCTCAATCGACCATAATCCTCTCATATATATAGAGGGGGGTGGTCTTATCCCAATAGGAAACATCTCCAGATACGATCTCCAAGTTTCCTATCCGGATTCCATCAAAATATGGAATCCAAGAGTCCAATCCGGACTATAGAAGGTAAACCTGATTCGGTCGATTCTCAAACCGACTAAACCGGTTTAAATGACTTTTGTATATAATAGTTCAAACTGATCACACCGATCAATAGATCTTTATAACTCTGCTGTAGAGAAAAGATCCTTAGATCGGTATGTGGATTGGCATTTATTGCTATCTTAATGTTTCCGACCAGCGTCACCTGGTCGAAAGTCACGTAACTGGTCGGAAGACACTTATAATAGTCAAGCGACCAGACTAAATCTACTCAAACTATTCAACTTGATGAACACGAACTACTTGAGGATGAATTCGGCTTCAATATATAACTCGAATGTTTCCTTTAGCCTTTATTATGTGCTCATGACACTTTTGAGTGTCAACATATGCCCCCCTGTTTTTAGGTGATCTGTAAGAGAACCTAAAAGCAAACCGAATGACAGCAATGTCCAACTCATCGGTTATTCAGTAACTAAAGATAGATATTTTGACCATTATCGTTCTAAGGGTGATATATTTATCGGCCATTGTTTGGAAGGCACTCAAGCTTCTTGCCAAACACTTGAGAAAGTACTTTTTCAAATACCTTCCATTTATTGCTCTTGGGAGACTTTCACCTTGTAGTGTCTTTAGCATGTATGCATTCCCAAATATCACTTTGATCACTTTATAAGGACCTTCCCAACTCGGCGACCACTTGCCAAACTTGTTGCTCTCCATACTAATTCTCCCACTTGAAACGATTTACTCTTTACTTTCTAATTGTAAGCTTTGGCAACTCGGGCTTTGTCTTTCTCTATCTCCTTGAGAGCCTTTAATCTTTTGTCGGTCACTTCATCAACGTTGTCCATCATGGTGTCATGATACATAACAACAGATAAATCATTTTGTTTAGCAAGTCTATATGCATCTAAATTCACCAAAATAGGCATCACTGTTTCCTGACCATACACCAGCTCGAAAGGGGTAACTTTTGTGGCGCCATGTCTTGATACACGATGGGCCCATAGAGCTTCAGACAAAACCTCATGCCACCTCCTCGGGTTATCCTCAATTTTCTTTTTGATAAGCTTGATCAAAGTCTTATTACTAGACTCAGCTTGGCCATTTGCTTGAGCATAATATGGAGATGAATTGAGCATCTTTATTCTATATACTTCGGCAAAATCCCGCACCTCTTTAGAGACAAAAGATGTTCCTTGATCCGTGGTTAATGTTTGGGGAATGCCGAATCTATGTATAGTATGCTCAGTAATGAACTCTATTACGTCCTTATGTGTCATGTTCTTCAAAGGTACCGCTTCGGTCCACTTAGTAAAGTAATTAGTGGTGACCAGAACAAAACAGTGTCCCTTTGAAGATGACCAGAACAAAACAGTACCGAATCCTCCAAGCCTCATCCGTAGACGCTTCTCCGAGTTGCATCAAGTAGCGGCTGATGTGTTCTATAGTACTGGTGTCATCCTGGCCTGAAAACTTGGTGAAATCAGTAGGAGGCTTCACCCTTGGAGGAAGAGCTACCCGATTGTACCACTCTGGATAAGGGGACTTGTAAGCATATGATTGACTCTTTGGCTTTAGGCCGAATTGATTCTGCATCATATCAGCCATCCTATGCATGATGAGGTCAATATTCGAATCAGGAGTCACTTGCGCTTGCCCCCCAGGATGTAGTTCTGCCGAACTCTTGTAGCCTGGATTTGGAAGAGCATTAATTGAGTTGTAATTGATGAACTCCTGGTATCCGTCTCCAAACATATTTTTCTGTATCCTGTTTGCTGCAGGAGACACTTTAGAAGCAGATTGCGGGACATTCCCTATCGTGCCGAACGTAAGCTGGCCATAAGTCTGGGGAGACTGCTGCGTTTGTGGAACTATCCCACCCGTGCTTGTGCCAGCTCTACCGTCTTCGGCAATCCTTGGTCGTTGGGGAACTTGGAACAAAAGTGGTCCTTGCATTGGACCAGCAGCTTCTTCAAAGCGTTTATCCATCGTTGGACCGAAAATGCTAACCATGATGGCGCGAAAGGTGTTCAAGAAAGCTGACTGATGATTGGTCACGGCTTCTGATACAACCTTATGCATTATTTCATTCATCTTCCGAATAGCTTCTTCTTCATTGGAGATATCAGGTTGATGGTGAGGAAGAATCTTTGAGAACGGTTCTTTCTGGTAAATCTTGCCACTCTTGTTCTTGGAAAAGGAAATCAGGCACTTGTGCTGAAGTTCATCACAAGTCTGTTGTACTAGACTCTTCAGATCTAGCGACAAGTCATCCATAGTCACATCCAGAATCTGATCATCGTTGATTTCAGGCATCTTGAAGCAGAGAGTCTGGTCCCACCGGGCATGCCAAAAAGTGTGTTGACGCAAAACGTGACACCTCACGTCAAGCACACAGCAAGCCGAAAAGCTAGCTTCAACCGGGTGCCCGAAATGTGCTGAATCCGGAGACGTGCCAGTCGGTTTGACCTGAAAACCAACAAGGGATAAAATTGTGAGAATACCTTTAGAACATGCTGGGTAAAACCAGACAGTTCCATATGTACGGCTTTGAAAGCCAATCGCGACGGCACACAGCTATAGAAGCTGTCTGTCAGAGCATGTTTATAAAGACATTCGACAAGTATGAAAAACAGAGTATGTAAATCATATTGACTGTCGAATGCATATGTAAAAAAGGACATGCTTCAATAAATTGAGAATGTTATAAACAGGTAACTTGCAAGAATAGATCTATTCAAATAACACATGCATAGGCTAATCCAACTAATCTGCCGCACGTTTAGTCTTCATAAACCCGTCAAGCATAAACTTAAGCGAAGCTAATCCACCGCATGATACCACTTGCTATAAATCTATACCACTTCTTATAATTAGATTAATCCACCGCATGATACGATCTAATTATAACAAGCTAAAAGCATGCATGTATTTGAATAGATCTATAAGAGCTCATTACTCGTGTAAACTTAACCAGGATCGGCTAACTAGCCGAGCTGGGGTCCATGAGGAAGGAACAAACAAGCAAGCATGATCAAACCAATCTAAAACCTGCATCTGCCGCACGATACCTAGTTTTATCTAAGTCTAACCATGATCGACATGCGTGAACCCACAACATGTAACAATCTAGATTAAAAATTGATCTGGCCATCACGATCTTATGATTAACGAAGCACAAGCAAACTTGTGGAACAAGGCCGAACAAAGATCGATCTAGATTGGGCAAAAGAGTGTTACAAGAATTAAATAAATAAAACATATAAGACATGATAACTTAATGAATCTACTAGATTTGCCAAATCTAATAGAGCCGATAACTATTTTTACTCATGACTTAATCCGCCGCACGATACAAGGCATAAGCAAAAACTTCCTGTCATAAGCTTAAATCCGCCGCACGATACTAAGCTTAACATACGAGACTACTTGCATCATATCTAAATCCACCGCATGATACTAGACATGATAACAAGGTTGCCGGTACTTACGGAGGTCGACAGATCGATGGTTCCTCTCGAAGAACTCGATGACACGACTTAGGGACTCCAAGATGGCACAGGGCCGGTTTGTATTGATATGGTTGTGAACATTTTTACAATGGTCGAGGGCTTATATTTATACCCTGGACAAAACATGAGTCCTAGACGATTACGATTTATCCAATAAAATATGGAAAGATATAAATTATATTTCTAATTCTTTTGGCGTCCTTTATCACCACGTGTCCTTTTGTGCAAGTCGGCTTTATCATATCTATTATCCGAATGAAACCGTCATTCTGCAAAACAGCCGACCGCATAGACGTTTGCCGACATCCCGAAGGCTAACCATCCTTGGTTGCTCACCGAATCCTCGAGAGCCAGCCAATTGTCCGATCGTTTGCCAAACCTTTCCCTCACTGCTGGCTGGGCCTACCTGTCATATCCTCATGCGTGCGAAAATCTGGTGTCAACACCTCCTTATGTGTCATGTTCTTCAAAGGTACCGCTTCGGTCCACTTAGTAAAGTAATCAGTGGCGACCAGAACAAAACAGTGTCCCTTTGAAGATGGGGGATGAATCTGGCCAATGAAGTCTAGTCCCCAACCACGAAAAGGCCACAGTTTAATGATAGGATGAAGCATAGCAGCAGGTGCAAGCTGTATTTTTCCAAACCGTTAACACTCTTCACATCCTTTGTAGTAACGAAAGCAATCGGCCATCATTGTAGGCCAATAGAAACCGGCCCTATGCAACAACCACTTCATTTTCGGGGCCGATTGATGCGTACCACAAATACCTTCATGGTCTTCTCCGATAGCCACTCTTGCTTGATCAGATCCCAAACACTTAAGAAGTAAGTCTTCGGCGGTTCTCCGGTAAAGCTCATCATTATGCAGTATATATTTGAATGCACTCCGCCGAATACTTTGATCAACTCTAGCATTTGGATTATGAAGATATTTCACCAAAGGAGTCCTCCAATCTTCTAAATCGGTCTCACTAACATTTGACTCGGGCCGACTTGTACAATCCACAGATGAGTCAACTGTTCTAATATCGACTAGGTTAATCGGATCAACTGACTGAATTAATTTACAACCAACCTGATTCGGTTGAATCTCAAACCGACTAAACCGGTTTAAAGGACTTTTGTATATAATAGTTCAAGCTGATCACAACGATCAATAGATCTTTATAACTCTGCTGTAGACAAAAGATCCTTAGATCGATATCTGGATTGGCATTTATTGCTATCTTAATGTTTCCGACCAGCGTCACCTGATCAGAAGTCACATAACTGGTTGGAAGACACTTATAATAGTCAAGCGACCAGACTAAATCTACTCAAACTATTCAACTTGATGAACACGAACTACTTGAGGATGAATTCGGCTTCAATATATAACTCGAATGTTTCCTTTAGCCTTTATTATGTGCTCATGACACTTTTGAGTGTCAACATAGGGATTAACTCTTTCACGTGTTAGATGTGATGACCTAAATATCCTTATTTTGTCATTTTAAACAATACTACATATTTCAATTTTAGAGGCGGCTGGCCAGCCGCATCTACTCTTCTGCCTCTAGAAATCAATGATTTATAGAGGTGGTTCTTTAGTCGCCTAAAAAATCAGATTTCTAGAGGCAGCTTGGTACACACGTGTGTGCCGATTGTCTGCAAGTCATAAGTCACATGATTATTGTGTCTTCTATGTTCGCACATTCCTCCTACAACCACTACACCTCTAAGACACATGTGTCCATTCGATACCGGTCCTCTCATTTTATCTTCATTGGGTTTTGAAATGAGTATTTGAGACCCTAAATAAATTTAAATAAAAAGTTATCAACTACAATGTGTCATTTCTCTATTCTAAAAGTTTTGTTTTGGCCGTTTCTCCATCATAGGTTGTTTGAAAAATTCAAATTTCAAATGCGTAAATTTGAAATGTATATTTTTCATGCACCGATAATTTAAATTGAGAAAATTTCAATTGAAAAAAAAACATTGACTATAAAGTTACATAACATTTTGAGATCTACAAATTTTGTTTTTTTGTCATTTCTCCATCGGAGGTCATTTGAAAAAATTTAAATTTTACTATTAGCTCCTATTTTTAGAGGCAGCTGGAAATTGATTTTCAGAGATGGCTAGAAATAGAGCCGCCTAAAAACGATTTCTAGAGATGGCTAGAAATAGAGATGCATCTAAAAATAAGGGCACTCTGCCCCTACAAATGTATTTTTTGAGACAGCTTGGTTTAGAGACCAATATAGAGACGACTGTAAATTGAACCGCATCTGAAAAAGGCTCCAGTTTCCTAAAAATAAATTTTGTAGTAGTGAAAATGGTTTCCTAGATCGTTAGAGTTTGATGAGAAGGTGACCCCAAGGGAACCAAGAGCAAGAGGTCAAATCCGCATTGCCTCGTAATTCAGGGTTGTGTAAGGACCATTTGGCCAGTCCAGACATAGCAAGAACAACAACAATAGTTTCTAAAAAATCAGTTGGCAAATGCATTCAACGGTTTCCAAAATGCCTCTGCTCAAATTTAATATGGCAAGTATACAACAGAAACCCCCAAGGGCCTGTTTGGTTACCACAGAATCGACCCCTGGAATTATTTCAACTAGGAATATTGTGCTAATTTACTATATTTGATCATCTGGATTGAATCTTGCTGGAATGAGGGTTAAATGAACGAGACCTAACTATTTTCAAATCACACCAACCACTTGTATAATTTTCTCTCTTGTAGATTATAGCAACTGTGTTCTTCGTCTCTTTCTTCCTCACCACGTGTTTCCACCTCTAGATATTGGCAGACCAAAATGTGCACACATATTTTCATGCAGTTGGATCAATGTTTGTATGCATGGAAGGATTAGGAGTTGAGATAGGGAGTTGTTGGAGTGCCTTTTTTCAATCTTACCAAAAAAAATTCTAGATTAGGTGTGGGTTTTAGAAACTGGTGGAGATACTTTAAATATCACCAAAAGAAATTGCATGTGTTTAAATGAACTCATGAATGCAAAACAGTAGTTTTTATGTCTTGCTACTGTCTTTCCACTCTGCTGCTGAAGTCTAAATTCCTTCACAATAGGGTACATGAGCCAATTCCATCGAGAATTAATTTGTCCTAAACAGTCTAAAACACCAATTATTTTGAGATGCTAGATGATAAGTGCATCAGCGAGTAAGCTACAAAGTAGCCAATAGAATAACAAGATTACAAAAAAATCATAACGGTTTGGTGGTTGTAGTAGATGGCCTACATATCTTTAAGGCCTAATATGATTAAGCTAATTGTGGAGGTCTTTTGAATGTATGACTTGCATAGTGATGAAGCATGATAGGAAATAATTGGAATTCTAAGGCTTGATTGGAACTGCTATCTCTGGTTCTGCACCCGCTATACAGAAAATTGTCGATGTAATTCACTGTCCACTTTTTCTCCTTACGGGTCTCGGTAGAATTATGATGATTGCTAGATGTTTCATATGATTCTTGGATTCATGTTACCAGCGCTATATATGTGATAAATAGAAACAAAAACACTCAATATTATACATGTAATGTCTCTGCTATCTCAGCGTCCACTAATCTCTGACTTCTTTTTGTGTGCCGTTAGCATTTCAGGTTGCACCAACATCTCACTCATCTGTATTTGTTGTTGATATTGAGAAGCACTTCTCACTAAGATAACATTAGACATGCTATCGATCAACTTAATTGCCACGAGCATCATGTTGTCAAATATAAGTCTCCTCTATTTGCTCATGTGGTCATGAATGGTATATATATACACACCTCTTTCTATTGTGTCAAGTATAGTGTGTGTTTTTAGATTGTATGTACACACCTAAAAAAACATGGGTGGCATGCTATACTTGCTTCCCCATCATTGAAGCTGCATGTTTTAATATTGTTATCTTCACAAATGCATTTCTTACCATTGCTTATAATTTCAATTTGCAAGATTTCCTAGAAATGATGGCTCACCGTACCAATCATACCTCATGAGTCATGCACAACATGAAACAAAGAGTTGTGGTTTGTATGCGCAAATCACACTTACCGACAATTCATTATTCATTGTTATCAATATTTTGGAGAATTTATATTTAGGAGTAGGCTTCCATAGCAATCATAAGTGTTGACACTACAACAGAATTGGTCTTCAGACGATCTATCAATTGAGCACATTTATTTTTCGTGGTAAGTGTGAGCGAGGCGAGAGGTGCTGAGTTCGAATCTCACAAATGCACATTTATTTTTTCTCGTGGGAGACTTTATCCCCGGTTGAGAGCACCCGGGACTAAAGGCGGGAACCTTTAGTCCCGGATTGCTAGCCCCGGTTGGGAAAACCGGGGCTAAAACCCCTTCCCAACCGGGGCTAAATCTGTTTTCTGTACTAGTTTGATGGTCCATCCTCATGTTCTCTTACTTATTATTCAGAAAATTCCGTATCTACCGCTATAGATTTTCTATGTTCCGTATCTATCATTAGATATTTTGAATGCTCTATCTAACATCCCTTTTAACTTTCTTGTCCTTTGGGCTCATATGACTGGTTACGATTCCTGTGAAAAGTCAAAACTACCCCTGAACTAATATCTATTCTATCTCGCTACTATATAAACTTTAATCGAGGCGGGCAAAATGGATTAACTAAGATTGTCATCATGTCCGCCTCGGTCTAAAGTTCACAGTTAATCATGATTTACCGAGGCAGGTTAAATGCCTACATCGGTAAATATAATAAAAAGTATAAAAGAAGAAAACTTGTGGCAAGTCCAGCGAGACCACCCACGGGCCACCGAGCCATCCACGGGTCGCCTTCTCCGCGTGGTCACCATGCCATCGGAATTGCCTCCAGGGAGCTCCTCGCGGAATCCACTGCTGGGAAGCTCCTCTACAATAGACCCACTACCAAGAAGCTCCTCCATGCCAGATCCACCGTCAAGTAGCTCCTCCACGTCAGCTTCTGCATTTGCACATTCCTCCTGCAACCACTGCACCCATAAGACACATGTGTCCATTCGATATTCGTCCTCTCCTTTCATCATCATTGGGTTTTGAAATGAGTATTTGAGACCCTAATTGAATTCAAATAAAAAATTATCAAATACAGTGTATCGTTTCTCTATTCTAAAAGTTTGTTTTGGCCATTTCTCCATCAAGGTCGTTTAAAAAAAATTTCAAATGTGTAAAATTCAAATGTACATTTTTTCATGCATAGATAATTTTAATTGAAAAAAATCATTGACTATAAAGTTTCATAACCTTTTGAGATCTACAAATTTTATTTTTGTCATTTCTCCATCCGAGGTCATTTGAATTTTTTTTAATTTTACTATTAGCTCCTATTTTAGAGGCGGCTGGAAATCGATTTCCGGAGATGGCTAGAAATAGAGCCACCTCTAAAAAATTGATTTCTAGAGATGACTAGAAATAGAGATGCATCTAAAAATAAGGGCACTCAGCTTCTACAAATGCATTTTGGGATGGCTTGCTTAGAGACCAACATAGAGACACCTGTAAATTGAACTGCCTCTGGAAAAAGCTCTCGTTTCCTAAAATAAATTTTGTAGTAGTGAAAATGGTTTCCTAAATCGTTACAATTTGATAAGAAGTTGACACCAAGGTAATCAAGGGCAAGAGGTCAAGTCCGCATTGCCTCGTAGTTCTGGGTTGTGTAAGAACCTTTTGGGCGGTCCAGACACAGCAAGAACATCAGCAATAGTTTCTAAAAAAATCAGTTGGTAAAAGCATTCAATAGTTTTCAAAATTCCTCTGCTGAAATTTAATATGCCAAGTATACAACAGACCCCTAAGGCCCCTCAAATTATTTCAACAAGGAATATTGTGCTAATTTATACGATATTTGATCATCTGGATTGAATCTTGCTAGAATGAGGGCTAAATGAACGAGCCTAACTACTTGTAAATCACATCAACCACTTGCAGACGTCGATCCAGAGGGCTACATATAGGTAAAGACACGAAGATGAAACCCTAATACAAGTTGAAATAAAACCTAATCAAGTAATAAAGTAAATGTAAACCCTAACACGACATATTGTATATATACCTCGCCTGTATTGCCTTCTTCCATCTCAACTTGTTGTTCAGGGGGATTTTCATCATGCATGGTCATGTCTTCGTAATTCAATAAGTATTGACTCCCGTCATCGCCGCCGGCGATGATATTCATCATTTCGTCCTCCATGTTCTCATTTGGGTCGGCCATTTCTGCGAATATTAAAATATATATACAATATGATCGAACACTTAGAGGAGCTTTATACACTTAGAGGGGTTTGGGTTTGGGGTTTAGGGTTTGGGGTTTTAGGGTTTTAGGTGACATGTAATCGCGAACATTAAAAATAACATATATTGGTAAAGAGGCAATTCAACTTTAAAAATATGGTTTAGGGTTTTGGGTTTAGCGGTTTAGGGGTTTGGGGTTCGGGGTTTAGGGTTTGGGGATAGGGTTTGGGGGTTTGGGGTTTTACATGAAATTGCGAACATTAAAATAACATATATTCGTAAAGAGGCAATTCAACTTTAAAAATATGGTTTAGGGTTTTGGGGTTTAGGGGTTTGGGGTTTATGGTTTGGGGTTAGGGTTTGGGGGTTTGGGGTTTTACATGTAATCGCGAACATTAAAAATAACATATATTCGTAAAGAAGCAATTCAACTTTAAAAATATGGTTTAGGGTTTCGGGTTTAGGGGTTTAGGGGTTTGGGGTTTAGGGTTTAGGGTTTGGGGGTTTAGGGTTTTAGGTGACATGTAATCGCGAACATTAAAAATAACATATATTCGTAAAATATTTCTAAGTGTAAATACATGTTTAAACATATCGAAGTGATTTTCTATGGCATTCCAACATGACACATGATTTTCTATGAACACATATTTCTAAGAGTAATAAATACATGTTTAAACACATCCTTGTCACGTGATTTACACACCGTGGACGAGAATGACGGTGGACAGCAGCGAGGATGACGACGGTGCGGATGACAGTGGACGACGGGCGAGGTCGGTGGAGCAGTCACCAGGATTACAGGTCGACACGGCCTATCACTTTTTATCTACATGTGTAAACATATATTTGTTAGGTTAAAAAACATATATATGATTTTCCTTTTTCTATAAATATATCTATTCATATACATTATCTGTATATATCTATTTCTATAAAAAAAGAAATGAAAAAGTTAAATAAAAAATAATATATATTTCTATAAATATATAAGATTTTCCTTTTTCTATAAATATATATCTATTTATATACATTATCTATAAATATATATCTATTCATATACATTATCTATAAATATATATGATTTTCCTTTTTCTATAAATATATGTCTATTTATATTCATTTTATATATCTCATGTGATCATTTTGTTTATTTTTTTACACTCATACAAACACACACCACACACACACGCGCACACAGCAGGCACGGCGGCGGCGGCGACGACGACGGCGAGGACGAAGGACGGCGGTGGCGACGGCGAGCACGAAGGACGGCAGCGCACGCGGGAAGGATCTTGGGCGCTCTAGAGACGACGTATGGCGCGGCGAGGCGGGCCGGGCTAGCCGGCGGGCGCACGCGAGGACGGTGAGGACGACGCGGACGGCGACGACGGCCGACGCGTGAGGGAGAGGACGACGGTGAGGGCGTGGACGACGGCAAGGACGAGGACGAGGCGGTGCCGCAGCACGGCAGACGGCGAGGCAGAGGACGAAGGCGGCGGCGAAGTCTGAGTGTCGATCTGGGGAGGTTGAGAGGCACTGTGCCCTATATACCCGGGGGGCCTTTAGTCCCGGGCCGTCTTACGCACCGGGACTAAAGGGTCTTTAGTCCCGGTGCATAAGACGGCCCGGGACTAAGAGTCCTTTAGTCCCGGTGCGTAAGACGGCCCGGGACTAAAGGGTCTTTTCCCGCTACAGTTTTGGGTTTTCAGTATTTTGGGTTTTGTATTAAGTTTTCGCTATATAAATATATGTTGTAATTCTTGTTAATTGCATAGTAAATTGAACAGTAGGCATAAAATTACTTTAAAATAACAGTTATATTTCCTTTGACCTTATTGTATAGTAGAAAATTTTGTAGCAAAAATTCTTTTCTTTTTTTATAATAACGAATATAAATGTAAATAACCATTAATATTTTGTTAATGCAAAAATATAATGTTCAATTTAAATTTAAAAAATTGTTGGCTTTCAATAAAAAATTTATTTTCACATCATTTGGACGTTAATCTTTTGTTTACAACCTAAAAATCATTGCCCAATTTTGTTCTACGCGACAGATGGAGTAGTTTTAGATTTTTAAATTTAGTTTTCTTTTTAAATATATCTTAAATCTTTCTAATTGAACAGAAAATTAAATATTTCATATACTTTCTTTTAAAAATTAGTATGAGATTCTTTTTGCTTTAGTTTACAGAAGAAAATGTTAAATTTTAGTATCTTCTTATATGTATTTTGATGATTCACATCTAGAGGAGCACATAATCAATGATCACTACTAAATATATATATATATAAATCCATTATCAAATAAATGAATTCTTAATTAATTAATTATTACATAATATCTTTACAACCCACTATTTAGCGGGCACAACTGCGAACCTCCTCTTGACATATGTCCCTTGGTTATGATTATTCCTTAACTATGGACTTTCCTCATTGTTTAACAAAATGCTTGGTCTTTGTTCACTTTGAATGGTGGAATTCGGTCATCCCTTTCATAATCACCTGACATGTCTGACTTGTCCTCAATTCCGACAATATTTCTTTTCCCTGAAAGAACTATGTGGTGCTTTGGCTCGTTGACGATTGAGTTGTTATCATTTTTCCCTCTTTTTGGTTTTGTATACATGTCTTTCACATAGAACACCTGACTCACATCCGCGACAAGGACAAATGGTTCATCTTTGTACCCAATATTGTTGAGGTCCACTGATGTCATCTCATACTCCTTGTCGACTGTTACCCCACCTCTGGTACCGGTCATCTTGACCCATTTACACTGGAACAAAGGGACATTAAAATTAGGTGCGTAGTCTAGTTCCCATATGTCATGTATGCGGCCATAATATGTTTGTTTGTTCCCATTTGGATCCGTGGCATCCACGCGTACACCACTGTTTTGGTTGGTGCTCCTTCCGTCTTGGGCTACTGTGTAAAATGTATTCCCATTGATCTTGTACCCTTTGTACGTGCTGATATGCCACGATGGTTGTCTGACCAACAAATAAAGCTGCTCATCTATGTTGTCATCACCCTGACATTGTTTTCGCAACCAATCGCCGAAGGTTTGCATGTGCTGACGTGTAATCCAAGATTCACTCTTCCCGGGCCACTTGGATCGAAGGAAATCCTTATATACCTCGATATATGGATCGACCAATGAGGATTTCTGTAGAACTGTGTAGTGTGCTTTATCGAAGTAATCGTCTCATGTACTGATATATGTTTTCTTCCCTAGTGTTCCCTTGCCACTGAGTCTGCCCTCGTGTCGCGATTCAGGAACGCCAATCGGGTCAAGGTCTGGAATAAAGTCCACACAAAACTCTATGACCTTCTCTGTGCCGTAGCCCTGGGCGATGCTTCCTTCAAGCCGAGAACGGTTATGAACATATTTTTTCAGGACACTCATGAACCTCTCGAATGGGAACATGGTGTGTAGGAACACAGGACCGAGAATAATGATCTCCTTGACCAGGTGAACTAGGAGGTGTGTCATGATATCAAAGAAGGATGGAGGGAACACCAACTCAAAGCTGACGAGACATTGAACGACATCATTCTACAAAGTAGAATGTTCCTCTGGATTAATTGCCTTTTGTGATATTGAATTGAGGAATGCACATAGTTTCACGGTGGCTAGACGTACATGTGGAGGTAGAATTCCTCTTAGAGCAACAGGAAGCAATTGGGTCATAAGCACATGGCAGTCATGGGACTTCAAGTTTTGGAACTTCTTCTATGACACATTAATTATTCTCTTTATATTGGAGGAGAATCCAGATGGGACCTTGATGCTGTTAAGGCATTCAAACATGCTTTCCTTTTCTTTCTGCTAAGAGTGTAGCTAGCAGGGCTTAAGTACTGGCGCCCGACAACTGTCTTCTCCGGATGCAAGTTGTCTCGTTCTTTCATGCGCTGCAAGTCCTGTCGTGCTTCAAGTGAATCCTTAGGCTTTCCGTAGACACCCATGAATCCAACCAGGTTGACACAAAGGTTCTTTGTCAGGTGCATCACGTCGATGGCATGGCGGACCTCTAGGACATGCCAGTAGGGTAGCTACCAGAATATGGACTTCTTCTTCCACATGGGTGCGTGTCCCAAAGCGTCTATGGGAACAGGTTCGTTGCCCCGTCCCATTCCAAATACTACTTTCGTATCCTTCACCATTTCGAGTATATCATCTCCGGTTCGGTTACGAGGCTTGGTTTGGTGGTCTGCCTTACCTTTAAAATGTTTGCCTTTCTTTCTTACTGGGTGCCCCATGGGAAGAAACCGATGGTGCCCAACATACACGACCTTCCGACAGTTTTTCAAAAATAAACTATCAAGGTCATCGAAACAGTGTGTGCATGCATTATATGCCTTGTTTGTCTGTCCTGAAAGATTACTTAGAGCCGGCCAATCATTGATTGTTACGAACAATAATGCTCGTAGGTCAAAGTGTTCCTTTTTGTACTCATCTCACACGCGTATGCCTGGTTTGCTCCATAAAAGTAGAAGTTCCTCAACTAATGGCCTTAGGTAGACATCGATGTCGTTGCCAGGTTGCTTCGGCCCTTGGATGAGCAACAGCATCGTAATGAACTTCCACTTCATGCATAACCACGGAGGAAGGTTGTAGATACATAGAGTAACTGGCCAAGTGCTATGACTACTTCTTTGCTCCCCAAAAGGATTAAAACCATCCGTACTTAAAGCGAACCTCAAGTTTCTAGCCTCATCTGCAAACTCTGGGAATTCTCTGTCTATCGCTCTCCACTGGGATCCATAAGCTGGGTGCCTCAGCATATTGTCTACCTTACGGTTTTCTTTATGCCACCGCAACAACTTTGCATTGTCCTTATTTCTGAACAAACGTTTCAAGCGTGGTATTATAGGAGCATACCACATAACCTTGGCAGGGATTTTCTTCGTGCTTGGACGTTCTTCACCCTCTACGTCGCCGGGATCATCTCGCCTTATCTTATACTGTGATGCTTCACATACCGGGCATGCATCCAAATTCTCGTATTCCTCCCCACGGTACAGGATGCAGTCATTAGGACATGCGTGTATCTGCTGGATTTCTAATCTGTAACACCCCGGGTGTTTAATTAATTAAAATAAATTAGAATTTAATTAAGAAAAGGCCAAAATCCTAGATGGAGGAAAAATTCTAGCAAGATGTTTGTTGCATTCATGTCGTTGCATAATTTTTCTTGGGTGAAAAAGAATTTATTAAACCCGAATAGGGCGAATCGAATTTATTCTATTTAGAAAAGCAATGAAATGATTTATAAAAGTTTGCAAAATCAAACTCAAATTTTATTTTCAAAACCTAGGGAAAATATTTCAAAACTTTTACCAAACTATTTGATTTCAAACTAGATTTGATTTTGAATTCAAAAAGGCTTTTGAATGTTTGGAAAATCAAAAGAAAAGAAAAGGAAACCTCTCCCTCTCTCGGGCTCCCCTTCCTCTTTTTGGCCCAGCCGGTCACTCCAACCCCGGCCCAAACCCCCTCCTCCTCACCCTCAGCCCGCAGGAGCCGACCGGCCCACTCCCCGCTGAAGGCCCAGCGCTGGGCGCGCCTAGCCCTTCCTTCCTGCTCTGGCCGAGCCGATGGCCCAGGAAGCCCACCAGAGCCAGCGCCCGTCTCCTCCCTCTCCGACTGACAGGCGGGACCCAGGCGTCAGGACCTCACCCCCAACCTCCAGCCCGAGCTTTCCGCGCGGCCGTCGCCCGAGTCCGCGGTCGTCCGCTCCCTTGCCTCTCCCTCGGCCTAGGGTTCCCCTCCATTCATAAAACAAATCTCCGGCACCGCATCTCCGCGCCGCATCCTCCTCGCCCCTCCCCCTGATCCCCCTCGTACCCGAGCTGCACCTAGATCACCGCCGCCGCCATTGATGGGAGCTCGGTCGAGCTTCCGATCTCCCCACCCGAGCCACCTCCGGCGCCCCGCTTCGCTCCTCGGCACTGTAAGAAAACGCCGAGTCCATCCCACCCCTCTCCTTCGCTGAACTGAGCCGCAGGCACCCTCCACCGCGCGGCAGACAGTTCTCTGCATCTCCACCGCCGCTGCTCACCGAAGAGAGCCGCCTCTGTGCCATTTATGCCACCAAAACACTCACCAGTGAGCCGCCGTGGCCTCCTACTCCATCTCCGCCGCTCGCCGGAGTACCCCGGGCACCGGAGTGCCATTCCGGCCAACGCCGGCGAGGCGCCGCTGTCGGGCTCGGACCGCCGAGCACACAGGACGCAAGGAGGGAGACCTCTTCTGCACCGTCCGATCTGGGATGAACGGCCTAGATCCCATCTTGACCGAAGTCAACATCTGGTCAAAATCTCGCCACCTCAGTGCCCCTCCCCGTCCAATCAGATTCGGCCACGTCGCCAGTCAACCGCCACATCGGCACGGTCAACAGCGTTGTCATCGGTATATTAGCGATCTAGCCCCTGTCTTTCCTCTGTATCACGTCACTGTTCCTTGTGTCTCGCGAAACTTACCACCTACACCCTGGTATCTACCTTTAATTCCGTTTTGGCCCGGGTCAGAGAGAATTTTGCCTACCAATGCGTTTAATCTTGTTTTAAAATATATTTTAAATGTTTGGTTAAGCTACAAATTAATTAATGACACTTTTAATCTTGTTGTTAATCTGTTTTGGTTCACAAAATAAAATAGTTTTATTTTTGGCTTATTAAAATGATTAATGCTTTTATAAACCTCTTTTAATGCATTTAGTGTGTTTTGTGCATAAAATTACTTATGAAAATGTCACCTTTGCAAATAAAATAGTTCAGATCAAATAAAATGATTTTGTGGTCCAAATGTTTTATTTTTAGTCACTGATTTTGAAAAGTAATTAAAAATTAATCTTGTTTATTTACCAAATTGCCACTCAACTTCAAAAGCTCATAACTTTTGCGTTTTAACTCCGATTCGACCCGTTCAACTTGCGTTAGATTCGTCTCGTCGAGCTCTACGCGTTAGATCTATGTACGTTCTATTTTACTAATGTATGATGTACTGTTTCTTATTATGCTTTGTTTGGGCCATGTATTGATGTTTGATCCAGCGAGTGCGAGCTACGTGGAACCCCTGGATCAACCTTGTGTTTTCGTCGCTCCAGACCCTTCTTGTGATCCTGCAGTTTCGACCCAGCCCGCAGGCAAGTGTTCTTTTACATCTTGCACCAATGATTTATTTTACTTTTGGTATTAGAGTAGTTTAGATCCTGCAGTTGCATGCTGGTCAATAAATTGAATCCTATGTTATGGTTTACTAGATTTTGTTATATTATCCTTGTCGCCTGTTTTGGGGTGTTCGGGTAGGTGTCTTGCTTACCCTGCAGTCATGGTTGGGATGGGAGGTAAATGTCAATAATCTTGACTAATGAACTATGAAACAACGTGGACATGGTAATTTTGTAGCAACATGGTGTTTAGGTAAATCCGGCAGGATGGACCGTGTGGTGGTTTTGTGCCGTGGGACTCGGCAGCTGGTTTTGTTTTCTAGTTCTGGGCTTGTGCTAGACTTATCCTGCCTGGATCCCTAGGACCCGGTTCTCGAAGCCTGTAACCCGGCTTAACAGCACAACCATGAGATCTGGATGGGCTGGACCTGGCTAATTAATTAGTAACCTCTAAGTTGAGGGTCCACACGGGGTTTGTTTTAGTTGCTCACGAGGGGGGCCTGGGGGTCGTAGACCTTTGTACGGGGTGAAACCTTAGAGGTACGTGTGGAACGGACTTGGAGGGGGCTTTGTAAAGGCCTTGCAGTGCAACCCGCTATGCACCTTGGCAGTGTTTAGCGTGACGGGTAATGCATGACTCATGGGTAACGATGTGAAACCTCTGCAGAGTGTAAAACTGATATATCAGCCGTGCTCACGGTCACGAGCGGCTTGGACTTCTTCGGGATTAGTTGGTGGTTTGGTTCTGGTTCGTTAGAGAAGCCTTATGTGGTCATTAGTCTCATATGACATGGGTACAGAGGCTTCTTCTACGCGGGTTACTGCTTGGTACGGGAGTGATTCCCAGGCTCGGGCGCAGACCTGGTGTTATTACGGAAGGTAGCTCTCTATGTCGTGATGTATGGAACTAATACACATAGGACTCCTTGTAACGACATGGTTCGGGTCATCTGATGGACTTCAGGTGCGGTTGCCTGATGGACTTCAGGTGTGGGTACTTGGTGCGACTCCAAGTGCGGTTGCTTGGTGTGACTCCAAGTGTTGGTTGCTCGGTGTGACTCCGAGTGTGGTCTTGCTCGGTGCGACTCCGAGTGTTGTTACTTTTCTACAGTGTCTGTGTCTATAACCTAGTAAATAGGTGCATAGGATTAATAGGATTAATAGGGTTGTGTTGCTTTAGGCGCTTGAGTCAAACAAAGTCAGCCTACCTTTGTTAATAGCCTCATAAGCATTTATTTCCTACACTTGCGGAGTACATTTCGATGTACTCACCCTTCCTCTTTGAACCCCCTGCTACCCCACCCAGACGTTGGAGTCTACGACGCGGAGCAGGAGTACCCAGAAGTCGGCGGATACGACCCCGATAACTTGTACCCAGAAGACGGTGGATACGATCCAGAGACGACTTGTACTAGGATGGCGCAGCCCCCGGTCGACCTTCCTGTGGAGATGGCGTCCAGTTTCCGCGAGTCTACATTAGAGTTAGACTGAGAGTCTGTATTTTTCTTTTAGACCCGAGGGTCATTTTTGTAATAATGTTCGATATATTAATAAAGCATTGTTTTGATATTTACTATTATGTGGATATATGTATGAAAATTGATCCTGGCATACATATATTGTGCTCCAATTTTGTTCTTAAAATTGGGGTGTCACATAATCCTAAAGGGCAGACGACCTGTTTTGCTTCGTATGTAGTGGTGGGCAATTCATTAGCTTTCGGAAGCATCTTTTTCATTATCTTCAATAACTGCCCAAATGCCTTGTCGGATGTACCATTCT
The DNA here is from genome assembly GCA_009763385.1 of Coix lacryma-jobi var. lacryma-jobi. Classification (NCBI taxonomy): domain Eukaryota; kingdom Viridiplantae; phylum Streptophyta; class Magnoliopsida; order Poales; family Poaceae; genus Coix; species Coix lacryma-jobi. Next base: position 18,634,989 of record CM019831.1, read on the forward strand.
TTGCCTTCCATTGCAGCAGTTCCAGTGTAGTACCCAGCTTTTTTTGGCCATCTTCAGCAGTGGGATATAGCAATTTCCTATGATCCTCTAGCATGCGCTCGAACTTGACCTTCTCCTTGTCACTTTCACATTCTCTTTGTGCATCACGAATGGCATCACCAAGAGCATCAACATCAGTTGCCACATCTTCTGTCGCTGCCGCATCTTCTTCACCATCTCCCCCCACTGCATCATCATAGAAGGCACCGTACTGAGCAATAATATCGGCGTGGGCCAATTCTTCTTCACCTTCTTCACCATCATCCATTACATCCCCCATTTCTCCATGCTTCGTCCAACAAATATAGTTTGTTATGAAACCCGACTTCAACAAATGCGTATGAAGAGTCCTTGAACATGAATATTCCTTCAAATTCTTACAGACGGCGCATGGGCAGCACATGAAACCATCCTGCTTGTTTGTCTCAGCCACACCTAAGAAATAGTGCACGCCAGCAATAAACTCTTTGGAGCGGCGATCGACATTATATATCCAATTGCGTGACAACATCTGCATTAAATATTACAACCATGCACTTAGTAGTTTCTCATGTTATTGCGCAACACTCATGACATCACATGATTGATTAATTCAAGCAAGCTTGACTACAACGAAGACAATCGCAGCTAGCACTAAAAAAACTAAAACTAAAATGCACTTAAGCAACATAATTAGTTCGTGTCCGATCCCAACTAAAATAGACAGATCATTCGCTTCATCAGCATGGATAGGCTGTTGCCGCTGATTCACTGCCTCTTCACCTTCAGCGGCAACCTCCTGTGCAACAGAATTTCGTACGTGTTGAACGTACTCTTCCTCCCAGTACCAACCTTTACATTCGCCGATGTTTACTCAATGCAATTAGAACAAAGAATAAGAAATTGAAATAACATCATCAAGCAAAACCGATACAAATGAACCATATTAATCAAATGCAGGTAAATAATAACCCACCTCATGGTCCGGACACTTGTAGAATATACGACCCTTGTTGATTCCCTCTTTTTTCACTCGGTACTCCTTCACAATTTTCTGCTTACACTCACCGCAAGCAATGAGAGGAAGATCCGGCCGCAAACGCTTCGGATCCCGATGATGAGAGGCTGAGGACCCAGTCACGGTTGTCATCTACTATATCCATGCTCATTTTTTAAACTATTACAAGCAAATTCCTAATTTTCTAAACAATTATAAATAAAAAAGACTCTAAATTTATCTATTTGTTTAGATAATAGAAAAATATGATATAACAATACCAATTTCCACATTGTCTACTCTCTATATTCATTGTTGCAAACTATTATAAATTCCATATTTTCGTAAAGAAAATAAACTAAAAAGACACTAAAATTCAATATTACTCGTCTTGCATAAGTATGAAATATAGAATGGATACTACCTATCAGTAGAAAACTATCAAGTGATTGTGATGAACCAATTTAAACTACTCAACTCTCTATGCTTGTTCTTGCAAACTATATATTTTAAATAAATTCCTCTCATATTCAAAAGACATGATATAGGAGATGAAAATAGTTACCTCTCAACGCAAAGAGACGATGACGGAGTCGAAGAAGATCACCGATTAACGCCGGAGACGAAGAACAATGAAGAACAAACGAAGAACAAGCAATAGCAAGCAATAGCAACAACAAGAACAAGCAAGGAAGCTCACTGAAATTTGAATGTCTCAGGCTCAGGGAGGAAGAAGTTGGCAGGTTATAAACCGAGGAGCTTTAGCCCTGGTTTGTATTAAAAACTGGGGCTAAAAGGTGATCAATTATCTCGGGGCAAGCCACAAACCGTGGCTAAATCTTTAGTCCCGGTCCGTGGCACCAACCGGGACTAAAGAGTGCCCTTTAGTCCCGGTCGGTAACACGAACCGGGACTAAAGGGTCCCTGCCCCGACAGCTCTGCGCAGTAGCCGTTGGGGCAGACCCTTTAGTCCCGGTCCGTGTTACCGACCGGGACTATATTAGTCCCGAGCGGCAAAAACGCCGAGACAAATGAGCATTTTGAGAATCGGCCAGAGACCCTGTTCTGTAGTAGTGATAGTTCGTTGTCCACTTATTCTACTTACGGGTCTCGGCAGATTTACGGTGATTTGCTAGATGTTTCATGGGATTTTTCGATTCATGTTACCACCACTATATATGTGATAAGTGGAAACAAACACACTCTGTATTATACATGTAATGTCTGTACCGTCTCAACGTCCACTGATATCTGATTGCTTCTTATGTGCCACTCGCATTTCAGGTTGCACCAACATCTCACTCATCTGTACGTATTTGTTGTTGATATTGAGAAGCACATCTCACTAAGATGACATCGGAACATGCTATCAAGTTAATTTCCATGAGCATCATGCCCTCAAATCTAGGTCTCCTCTGTTTGCTCATGTGGTCATGAATGGTATATATACACACACGTCTTTCTATAGTGTCAAGTATAGTGTGTGTTTTTAGATTGTATGTACAAGCCTAAAAAACATGGGTGCGATGCTATACTTGCTTCCTCATCATCGAAGCTGCATGTTTTCATACTGTTATCTTCACAAATTCATTTCTTACCGATGCTTATAATTTCAATATGCAAGATTTCCTAGAATACCATACCGATCATACCTCATGAGTCATGCCCATGAAACAAATAGTTGTGGTTTGTATGCGCAAATCACACTTACTGACAGTTCATTATTCGTTGTTATCAATATTTTGGAGAATTTATATTGAGTAGGCTTCCATAGCAATCATAACTGTTGATGATCCATCCTCATGTGCTCTTGCTTATTATTCAGAAAATTTTGTATCTGCCGCAACAAATTTTCTATGTTCCCTCTGTATCATCCCTTTTATGACTGGTTAGGGTCCAAGTGAAAGTCAAAACTATCCCTGAACTATTATCTATTCTATCTCACTGCTACACTGCTACAGAAACTTTAACCGAGGTGGACGAAATGGATTAAGTAAGATGGTCATCATGTCCGCCTCGGTTTAAAGGTGACATTTAATCATGGTTTACCAAGGCAGGTTAAATGCCCGCATCTGTAAATAAATAAAATAAAGAATATAAAAAGAAAACAGTATTAAAGAAATGCCACCCAGCGAGCGCACCCACGGGCCCACCAAGCCATCCACGGGTCGTCGTCACCGTGTGGTCATCATGCCACCGGAACTGCCTCCGGGGAGCTCCTCCTCGCCGAATCCACCGCTCGGAAGCTCCTCTGCACTAGTTTCGTTGTCGAGAAGCTCCTCCATGTCAGATCCTCCGTCGAGTAGCTCCTCCTCGTCAGATCTGGATGTGGCGAGGAGGGGCCCTGGCCATGCGAGCGTGCCATTGGCCTACTCAGTGGGTGGGCAGCGGCGCCACTATGGGCCTGCTCGGAGGGCTCGAAGTGGCGCCATCGCTGGCCTTCTCATACTGACCGCACTCTTCGTTCTCTAAATTCATCCTCTATACATCCTGGTCATCGAGATTCTCTCCTCTATATCACTTTCTCCCACACTCATCCATCGTCTATATCATCTTCTATCCATAGTGGGACCCACATGTCTGTAAATAAATTTTATCTAAATATATTCATGTGAGATCTTGTTTTGAAGGATTTATTGAAACGAATTTAATGGTGTAATCGGAATTTAATTTGGATTGTTGGTTTGTGAGCTATGACATTTTTTAACTAGGTAAAGTAGTGGGGCCTGCCAAGCATGCAGTGTCTCTTCTCCTGAGCATGCCCGTGCATTCGCTCTGCTACTTCACGAGGTGGGGCCTCCACGGTATAGCGGACTTACGCTAGCGCGCTGTATTTGGCGGGTGCAGGATGGTACAGTATCATTTAACGGACGGCGCTGCAGCAAATTTGGTCTTGGAGGGAGCAGTAGCCAACGTTTTTCAGTAGCCGCTGCGGATAGTCTCAGAGTGGGGAGGGACGCTGCTGCGGGTTTGCATAGGTTGGTGGGGAGGGCCACCGCCAACGCTTCTCGGGTTGGTTGGGAGGTGCGAGCTTCTGGTGCGGAGGAAGCCCGGAGAGTAGAGCGAGAGGCGAGGGAGAGGAGATCGAGATGCGTGAAAGACGGGGGTGTGCGGTGTTGAGAGGGAGGAAGAGAACAGACGTCTGAGGGGGAAATTAACCCTAAGGCATTGTTTGGCTGCACACAAATAAACCTTAATCCACGTGGTTTGAGAAGGATTGAGGTGTAATTTAGTTCAAGTTCCCCTCCAATCCACTCCAGCTCATGTGGATTGAGGTGTATTTACGTACAGCCAAATAAGTCCTAACCATACAAATTATACATCTTGGTTGATAAAGGGCATAGTTTGGGGCCCGAGCCTTTTTATGACGTGGGCCATTTAGGATGTCCTCCTCCAAAAATGGAGGCATTTTGTGGTGGCCTCTTATGACACCCGCCTCTATCAATAGATTTTAGGAGATGACTACGACTCTTTAATCACCCTCGGTAATAGATTTTTGCGACACGATTAATTATGACCGTCTCCGTTAATCCAGGCATTAACCGAGCACTACGGGAGAGCAAAACTTCCCCGAGTGTCAGTTGCACTCGGGGAAGGGGCAGTTGCACTCGGGGAAGCCTTCCCCGAGTGCAACACTCGGGGAAGAGCCTCCGGCTATTCTTCTCACGGTAAAGACGCATTCCCCGAGTGCCAAATATCGTACACTCGGGGAAGGCTTCACCGAGTGCCGCGCTGGCACTCGGGGAAGAATTGACGCCGTTGCTGATAGCGGACGCCGTTTTTTTTTTTAATTTTCTTCCCCGAGTGCAACACTCGGGGAAGAGTTGCACTCGGGGAAGCCATTTACGAACAGTTTTTTCCAAAAACCGGAAAAAATAAACATAAAAAATATTTTTTAATTCAAAGAGTGTCCCACTAGTCAGTCACACCATCCATCTATTATTTCAACATTTTTTGCACCTTTTTCACACTTTGCATTTCTCAGGCTTCGAACCCGAGACCTCCAGCTTCACATGCGCGCGCCTCTACCACTACACCACTTCATCATTTGTGTCTATTACTCATTTCGGTTCCCCACATATTATAACAAACCGACTGTAAATTGATTGTTTGAGGCACTAAACAAATTCAAATGAAAAAATTGTCAACTACAAAGTTTCATAACTTTTCGAGATCTATAACTTTTGTTTAGAACGTTTCTCCATCCGAGGCTTTTTTCGAAATTTCAAATTTCAAACTTCAAACGCAATTATCGGCAACTAGATGATTTTAAATAAAAAAGTTGTCAACTATAGAGTTTTATAACTTTTTGACATCTACAACTTTCGTTTAGAGCGTTTTCTATCCGAGACTTTTTTCAAAATTTCAAAATTCAAAATTTTAAAAAATCTTCCCCGAGTGCCTCTGCCTGGCACTCAGGGAAGAGACCCTTCCCCGAGTGTCCGGCAGAGGCACTCGGGGAAGAGGCCAGCTTCCCCGAGTGTCACGTCTTGGCACTCGGGAAAGGGCCTCTTCCCCGAGTGCCAGGGACGACACTCGGGGAAGAAATTTTCTTTTTTTCTTTTTTTGGCCCCATTTTTTTTGTGAGGCCTTCTCACATTATTTAAAACTTCTTTTTCAAATTTGGGACAAATTTGACTTTGTTTAGTATATTTCATTAGTTTTTTTTGTTTCGATGAATTTTTTTTGCATACTTCAAATTTGAATTGCAGGTGCATAAAATAATAGAATTTGATGATTCAAAAAATGATATTCATGATAGTTGGTGTATGTTGAGGCCGTATCGAGGAAGTCACATGAAATGTCAAGCATCTTGTTGCCATAACATGACGAACAATTTATGAGAAAAGTGTATTTAAATTATATAAAATTTGAACGAAGTCCAAAAATCACGAAACTTGTCGGGGAGTCATGCTATCACATGTAGAGTCTGTGCTAAAAAAATGAGAAAATTTTAAGTAAGTTGTAACGTCGGATGGCTAAAACCCAGACATCTCCACATGCTATCACATGTAGAAATTTGTGATAACACGTGGAGATGTCTGAGTTTTAGGTATCCGACATCGTAATTTACTCGAAACTTTCTCATTTTTTTACCACAGCCTCTACTCATGATAGTATGACTTCTCGACAAGTTTCATAATTTTTAGACTTCGTTCAAATTTTATATAATTTAATACACTTTTCCTGCAAGTTGTTCGTCATGTTACGGCAACAAGATGCTCGACATTTCATGTGACTTCCTGGATATGACCTCAACATACACCAAATATCATGAATATCATTTTTTGAATCGCCAAATTTCATTATTTCATGCACTTGCAGTTCAAATTTGAAGTATGCAAAAAAAATTCATCGAAACAAAAAAACTAACGAAATATACCAAACAAAGTCAAATTTGTCCCAAATTTGAACAATGAGTTTTAAATAATGTGGGAAGGACTCACAGAAAATATGGGGCCAAAAAAACAAAAAAAAGAAAAATTCTTCCCCGAGTGCCGTCTCTGGCACTCGGGGAAGAGGCCCTTCCCCGAGTGCCAGAAAGAGGCGCTCGGGGAAGAGGCCCTTCCCCGAGTGCCAGGAAGAGGCGCTCGGGGAAGAGGTTAGCTTCCTCGAGAGCCAAAGCTTGGCACTCGGGGAAGTGTTTTTTTAAAAAAAATCATAACGGCGTGGAAAGGTTGGCCGTCAAGTTACACTTTTCTTCCTCGAGTGCCGCCGCTCTTCCCCGAGTGTTGCACTCGGGGAAGAGGGCCTTCCCCGAGTGCCGATCTTTACCGAGTGCCAGGCACTCTGCGGCACTCGGGGAAGAGCTCTTCCTCGAGTGCAATTCTTCCCCGAGTGCAACACTCGGGGAAGATTGGCTTTCCCGAGTGCCCGATTTTTGGCACTCGGGGAAGCCTACGACACTCGGGAAATTTTGTCTCTCCCGTAGTGGAGGTGGATGGATTTTCTAAACACCTCAGTTAATAAAAATGGTACCACCTCGTAAAATCGTTTGTATAGCAGTGTTTGCTCGCTCTTTAGGGTGCAAACATCTATCTCTATCATACTGTTCCGATCCCGATTGGTGCTCGTGGTGAGAGACGACTCGGCGGGTCGGGAACCTAGGCGAATGAGCAAATTGGTGGTTTTGGTGCCTTGGAGGTGCGTTGGCTATGTTGAAGGCTTCACGACGAGTTGGGACGAAGAGCAGTGGCTCCACTGCCATGCGGAAGGTACTCATGCCCTCCGCCTCCTTGCATCGGACCTCCACCGGCCTCCAACACTGATGAGGACCGGCCAAGAAGTGGAGCAGCAGTGGCACCCAGTCATCATGCTGAGGAGAGCTACAGATGTTGTGGTTTACACTAATGATATTTTAGAAATCTCGGTGGTCAATTTTAAATAGAAATAATGGGATAAGTCGGAAATTTATTAGCAAAGCAAAATTTATTTTGGACAAAAAATATAAAACCTTAGTTCGTTTGTTTAGGAAATCATGTACATCGTTTCTAAACTATTTTATATTAAAAACAAAATTAAAATATAATTTGAACTGCAAATTCAATGATATGAGTACGAATGGCATGCCCTCTTCACCACATGCAGTCTCAAATAATATTACAACAAGATGGAGTCCCAAATAAATATTACACAAAGATAGAGTCTAAAATATTACCCAAAAGGTGATGAAAGTGCAAAATATTGAAGTCTGTCCTTATTAGTTCTAAATATCATTAAATAAAATTACTAGTCCTGAATTCCAAATATTACATAGAGTTCATCTATAGCATATAGATGTAGTCGGTACACAGTTCCAAATGTTACATAGAGTTATCCATGGCTCCATAATCCATACATTACATAGAAATAGAATGGTAATAGTTAATGTCTAGATAATACAAAGTCCACCATAGTGCTAACCATTACAGAATCGGTGCACCATTTGTAGATAATATGGCCGTACAGCTCAGCTTCACTACTGAAGCTGTTTTTCTAGAAAATAGCTTCATGGGCAACTTACTAGGTGAAACTGAGTTGTTTTGAAAAAAGTGTTTGGCAAAACAGCTTCACCAACAACTTCATGCATGTTTGGGAAAGAGAAATGGAGGTGTAAGCTATGAAAAGCTACTTTTTTCAGCTTCATGAGTGAAGCTGTTTTTGTGATGGGGGATAAAACAGCTTCATGGGTGAAGCTGTTTTGCAAAATGATGTTTGGCAAAAAAAAAAAAATAGCTCACAACAGCTCATGAAGCTATTGTGAGCTATACCAAACATGCCCTGTATAGATGCATCTCACGAGAACGACAAATTAGAGGCCGGAGCAATCTTATGTGGTAGGGCTCTAGAGCCTAGTGGGGCAGGCTTCTCCCATCCACTCAATAGGTTTTTCCCCTCATGATCCATGACGGCATCATCTACGTCGTCTATAAGCTCAACCTTAATAACAGGATGTGTTCGGTAGATTTATAAATATTTTACGACATTGCATTCCATAATTTTTTCCTGAATTTAGTAGACGTCATTTGTTTTGTGTAATCATGCGATTGTCAGAATGTGTCTATGCTCTGTTGTGCTCATTCGCTTTTTTTATCTATGTCGGACTGCCGGTATTCTCATGTTCCACTGCTAAAAAAGGGTTTCTAGGGGCAGCACCCCACGCCATTTGTAGGGCGGCTTTGTAGGGCGGCTGTGTCAGCCGCGCCTACCCAACCACTTCTACAAATCACTGATTTGTAGGGGTGGTTGGCCAGCCGTCTCTACAAATCAAAGTTTTATAATTTTTTAAGATTTACAATTTTTATTTAGGTTGTTCTCCATCTAAGGTTGTTTAAAAAAATTAAATTTTAAATTTGATAAATGTGAAAGTAGATTTATATGATAAGATGAATTTATATAAAAAAGTTGTAAACATCAAAGTTCTATAACTTTTCAAATCCACAACTTTTATTTAGGTTGTTTCTTTGTCCGAGATCGTTTAAAAAATATGAATTTTAAATTTGACAAGTTCACACTTAGATTTCTATGATAAGATAAATTCAAATAAAAAAGTTGTAAATATCAAAGTTCTGTAACTTTTAAAAATCTACAACCTTTATTTTGGTCATTTCTTCATCCGAGATTGTTTGTAAAAAAAATAGTACTTAATTTAATTATTCAGTGTCTATTCATAAGAACGGGTAAATATAGAACTGTCGCTACAAATAAGATTTGCAGGGGCGACTAGATATTGAGCCGCCTCTACAAATCGAAGTCATCTGGAGGAGCGGCTTATAACAACAGCCACTCGTACAGATGGAATTGTAGGGGCGTTTAGGCAATATTTGTAGGGACGGCTCTGTAGAGTGTCGCCTCGATAAAAAAAGGGAAACGTTGCTATAAATTTTTTTTTAATAGTGTTTGTTACACATAATAACAGAATGTGTTTGGTAGAGCTAAGTATTGTTGCCATCGCTTTCGAGAAGATGTTAACAATCTGAGCAACTCTAACAGTTTGCTAAAACTCACTTGGCAAATCTATAGTTTTGTCAAGTCCCAAAACCAAATGTCAAGTGAAAAAAGAGGTCTTCTCCAACAGTTTGCTATTTGGGCTTGGCAAAAGAACTTGGCATCCTAGAATTTTTGCCAAAATCATAAAATTGAGCCTCCAACAAGTTGGCAAAACTAGTTGGTAAATTGGGATACACGTGATGCCAAGCGATGGAGGACTTGGCATATTTGGCAAGTGAAGGGGGAATTTTGTCAAGCTTGCCAAATTGCCAAGTACTTTTGCCAAGTTGTTGGAGGAGGTTTTTTATGGTTTTGGCAAAAATCCTAGGATGCCAAGTGGTTTTGCCAAACTGTTGGAGTTGCTCCTTGTAGTATTTATACAAACTGTTGTCATATATAGTGTGTGATCATGCCATCAGTGTCTCTATATCTTGAGTACACTTTTGAGATCTAGCCATCTTTGCAAAGCAAGAAACTAGGAAGAGTGGATGGCAATGTGTTGACGTCGGAAGTGATCTGAATCACACACCAGCAGGGCTAGAACGCCCGAAGAGGTTGCAGATCAACCTGAGACAGCAAGGACCCTGTCTAAGCCGACGAAAACCAATCTAGAGACAGGTCTAAGCCGATTTAGGGTTTTAGGCCCCTGTGTTGATAACTCTAGAACTCCTCCCGGGAAGACCCGTCGGGAGAAGCACGTAGAGGTTGTTCTAGGACTAGCAAGGCCGCCTAGAACGCCGTCGAGCCTCGCCGGGAGACACGCCGAACAACAAAATAGATAGAGGAAAAGGTTAAAAGGGATAGTAGATTGATTTTGATTGATTAGGGTTTGGATGCCTCAATAGGCATGATCCTCTCATATAAATAGAGGGGGCTGGTCTTATCCCAATAGGAAACATCTCTAGATACGATCTCCAAGTTCTATCCGGACTCTATCAAAATATAGAATCCAATCTGGACGAAACAAGGTAAACCTGATCTCGCCGATCCTTGAATCGACTAAATCAGTTTAATGGGCTTTATCAACCCATACTGATCAACAAATCGTCCTTACAAGAGAAGGGTCCATATATCAGCATTGGACTCAGCATTCATCACAATCATAAGGCCTCCGACCAGCGTCACCTGGTCGGACATAACATGAGTGGTCGGAAATCCAAAATGATCTGGCCCATTTGACTTAAAACATCCGACCTTCCAATTATACGATTTAAAAGACAAATTCGACCCTAATATTATAGGTCGAATACCTCTTCTAAATTTATCTTTATCTATGACACTTTTGAGTGTCAACATATGCCCCCCTATTTTTAGGTGATCTTTAGTAGAACCTAAAAACAAACCGAATAACAACGATGTCCAACTCATCGGCTATTCAATAATTAAGGATAAATATTCTGATTATTTTTGTTCTAAGGGCGATACATGTATCGGCCATTGTTTAGAAGGCGCTCAGGCTTCTTGTCAAACACTTGGAAAGTATTTCTTCAAATACCTCCCATTTATTGCTTTTGGGAGACATTCTCCTTGTAACGTCTCTAGCACATATGCATTTCCGAATATCACTTTGATCACTTTATAAGGACCTTCCCAGCTCGGCGACCACTTGCCAAACTTGTTGCTTCTCGATCCAAGCGGTAATATAGTCTTCCACACTAATTCTCCCACTTGGAACGATTTGCTATTCACCTTTTTGTTGTAAGCTCTGGCAACTCGGGCCTTGTCTTTCTCCATCTCTTTAAGAGCCTTTAATCTCTTATCGGTCACTTCATCAATGTTGTCCATCATGGCATCATGATACATAATAGCAGATAAATCATTTTGTTTAGCCAGTCTATATGCATCCAGATTTACCTCAACGGGCAACACCGCTTCTTGCCCATATACCAGCTCAAAAGGAGTAACTTTTGTAGCACCATGTCTTGATACATGATGAGCCCATAAAGCCTCAGACAAAACCTCATGCCACCTCCTTGGGTTATCCTCAATCTTCTTTTTGATAAGCTTGATCAAAGTCTTATTACTAGACTCAACTTGACCATTAGCTTGAGCATAGTATGGAGATGAATTGAGCAATTTTATTTTGTATAACTCGGCAAAATCTCGTACCTCTTTAGAAATAAAAGACGTTCCTTGATCTGTGGTCAACGTTTGAGGTACGCCGAATCTATGTATAATATGTTCAGTAATAAACTCAATCACCTCCTTGTGTGTCATATTCTTCAAAGGCACCGCTTTAGTCCACTTAGTAAAGTAATCTGTAGCGACTAGGACAAAATGATGTCCCTTGGAAGATGGGGGATGAATTTGGCCAATGAAGTCTAGACCCCAACCACGAAAAGGCCACGGTTTGATAATAGGATGAAGCGTAGCAGCAGGTGCAAGTTGTATATTTCCAAACCATTGACATTCTTCACATCTTTTGTAATAACGGAAACAATCAGCCATCATCGTGGGCCAATAAAACCCAGCTCTACCTAATAGTCATTTCACCTTTGGCGCCGATTGATGTGTACCACAAATACCTTCATGAACTTCTCCCATAGCCACCTTTGCTTGATCAGATCCCAAACATTTAAGTAACAAGTCTTCGGCAGTTCTTCGGTAAAGCTCATCATTGTGCAGTACATTTTTGAACGCACTCCGCCGAACGCTTTGATCAACTTTAGTACTCGGATCATTGAGATATTTTAGCAAGGGAGTCCTTCAATCTTCTAAATCGGTTTCGCTTTCATCAGGACTTGACTTGGACCGATTTAGAGTTTTTTCAGACGAATTAACTAAATTAATTGTTCCAGGATCGACCGGGTCAATCGGATGAATTAACTGACTTGATTTATAAACAACCTGGTTGGCCAAAGTATCTACCCAAGTATGCTTAATATATACCTGGTCTCCGGGGTAATGTGGCCGAGCCGGTTTAAAAATAAACTGGTCGGCTATATGAGCCGACAATACTCCTACATGCTGTTGCATCGGCTTTATGTGAAAATTACGTCTACTGATGCTATAGCCAGATGCTTGTTGAGCTAACATGTTGGCTTTATGATTTTTATGCCTTGGTATATGCCGAATCTAAAATTCGGTAAAATGAGTAATGATATCAAGGCACATGTCAAGATAAACATTTAACGACCCTTCTAGACATTGAAACTCGCCAGCAACATGTTGCACTACTAGCAAGGAATCGCCATAAGCCTCAACATGTTTGACCTCCATGGAACATAATATTTCCAAACCGAATAACGGAGCTTCATATTCGGCTTGATTATTAGTGCAAAGCTAATCTAACCGGCTTAGCATTTCCAATTCAGCACCATTAGGAGAAATGATGACCACACCAACACCTTGGCCCTCCTTACAAGCCGATCCATCAAAATAAAGTTTTCATGGAGTAAAAGTAAAATAACTGATTTCATCCACTAAACAAATACCATGCTCAACAATGAAATCAGCAAGAACTTGACCCTTTAACATTTTCAATGGTTCATAAGTCCAGTCAAACTCAATCAACGCATACGCCCATTTACCAATCCGTCCTCTAAGTATTGGCTGATATAACATGTGCTTAATTACATCGGCCTGACATGCAACAACACATGTACTAGATAGTAAATAGTCTCATTTTAGCACAAGCATAGTACAAGGATAAACATAGTTTTTCAATATGGGCGTACCTTGTCTCGGGATCAAGAAGACGGCGACCAATATAAGCAATTACGTATTCTTTACCTCCATCTTCTTGTGTTAAGACAACTCCAATGACCTTCTCTTCGGCGGTGATATATAATCTGAAAGGAACTCCTCTCTTAGGTGCTCGAAGAACTGGTGGAGATGACAAATATTCCTTTATCTTCTCAAATGCTTCTTGTTTTTCTGCCCCCAAGCGAACTCAGTTTCATCCTTCAGCTTTAATATAGGGGTAAAAGGAATAATTTTCCCGGATAAGTTTGCAATAAATATCCTCAAGTAGTTCAGTTTTCCCAAGAACTTCTGCAAGTCCTTTTTGCATGTAGGCGCTTGAACCATCTTGATCTTTTCTATCCTTTTAGGATCAATTTCTATGCCTTTGTCATGAATGATAAACCCTAAGAACTTCCCAGCCGATACACCAAAAGCACATTTCAGTGGGTTCATCTTCAAACCATAGCGACGCATTCTCTCAAATGCTAAACGCAAATCGGCCAAATGAGATACGTGAGCAACCGATTTGATCACAATGTCATCAATATATACTTCCATGATTATTCCAATTAAATCATGAAAGATCAGATTCATTGCTCATTGATAAGTAGCGCATGCATTCTTTAAACCAAATGTCATTACTACCCACTCAAAGAGACCAACAAATCCAGGACAAATGAAGGCCGTTTTGAACATATCCTCTTCGGCCATGAATATCTGATTATAACCAGCGTTGCTGTCAAGAAAACTGACAACTTGATGTCCTGAAGCGTCATTGATCAACATATCGGCTATATGCATAGGATACTCATCTTTGGGGTGGCTCTATTTAAATCTCTAAAATCAATGCAAACTCTGATCTTCCCAGTGTCCTTTTCTAGAGGCACAATATTAGAGACCCACTTCGCATATCTGCATGGCTGGATAAACCCCGCTTGCAATAACCGATTAATTTCCTCTTTAATCCGGTCATATATTGTAGAACTAAAATGGCGAGGATGTTGCTTGAATGGTCTGAACCCCGGCTTAATAGGAAGCCGATGCTCGACAAGTTCTCGGCTCAATCCAGGCATCTCCGTATAATTCCATGCAAAGCAATCAACATACTCCTTTAAAAGCACGATTAATCCTAGCTTATAATCGGCTTCAAGATTTTAATTTACAAAGGCCGTCCTAGGTATAGAACGATCCCCAATATCTACTTGTTCTAAGGGATCGGCTGACGTGAAACCTTGGCCCAACTTATTGAGCTCATCGAAATCATCAATAGCTTCGCAAGTATCGGTCTTATAGGTCCGATATTGCTCAACACGATGTTTTAACCAATTGACATTAGCATCCATCAAATTACATGATAATGTTGAACCAATTGTCGATCGGCTTTAAAGACACTGGAACAAAACCTTCCCTAGTAACACTAACAAACTGGAAATCAGAAAGGTCCCGACCAGATAAACAAGCAATGGTATCATGCCCCCGAGCAAAGGAGCATCGACCGTAGCTACATAGGCCGACGAATCTGAGTGCACCACCTCAACATCGTCCCCTACCCATTGAATGAGAAACTGATGTAGGCTAGAAGGTATGCACCGATTAGCATGAATCCAGTCACGCCCAAGTATAAGGTTGTAGCTACCTTGTATGTCGGCGATGAAGAAAGCAGTGGCCAAAGTCTTGCTCCCAACGTTCAGCTCCATGGACGCAACTCCTTTGGCCGGAATAGGATCTCCTCCTCCGACTCCAGTGATAGTCATATTGGTCTTGATCAGCTCTTCATCATTGCCACCAAGCTTCTGGTAAAGCGAGTATGGCATCAAGTTTACGATCGCCCCGCTGTCGACCAGCATCCTGTGAACTGGTGTACCATTGACGTGACCTTTTATATGCAACGGCTTAAGATGATTGACAGATTCTTCCGGCTTTTGGAACACAGCAGTCTGCGTAGCAAAGTTGAACTCCGCTGCTGTCGAATCATCTTCGACCACATAGTAGTCAGCCGATACGTACACCACATTGACTTGCGCCCTTTCTGAGGAAGGTTCGTAGTCCACCATCTCCTCATCTTGTTCTTCAGGTAATTCTTCACTGGCCGCAACAATACCAGCGGAGGAAACAGGGTCGTTAAAAGACATGTCAGGTCTCATCGGAATATCAGGAACCAATTTAATCTCAGAATCTGGTCGGGTCGGCTCAATTGTTAGTTCAGCAGCAGCCCGACTCCCAAACTGGTCGGCACCTGTCCTGAGGTGGTCGGATTGGGATCCAACCTGATTGGTTCTGAAGCCACTCTGGTAGATTCGGTGTTCAGACTGGTCGGTTCAGGATCCGACCTGTTTAGCTCTACAATTGTCAAAGTCGGCTTTTGATTACAAGGCGACTCTTCACCCCCTCGCTTACCCTGAGGGAAAACGGGATGCGTTGAGTTAAATATATCTTCCTTCATTTCCTCGAGTTGTTCCCGCTTCTGTTTGTTGCAGCGAGCCCTCTGCAGTTTCCTTCGTTGAGATTTACTTAAACCAGGAGGGCACCACCTGGGCTGCATGTATTTGGGATCACGCTCAACATGCTTTTTTACATCTGCCCTAGTTGAAGCATTTTGAGCTTCTAGAACCTTTTCTGCAGTTGGTTCTTCAACCACCATCGGCTCGGGTTCATTGGCAAGAGGAACCTCCATAGACCCGATCGTAATAGTGGGTACAGGATCTGGTTTGGTCGGAGAGATAATGGAGACACTTTGCACCTTCTTAGGTACATAGATTTGTCGCATTTGCGCCTTCCCTGTTTCCTAAGAGGTTAAGTTCCTTGACGTGATCAACCGATTCTGATTGGCGTTACTAGAGCTTGGCCGATCACCCAATCGATCGAACACTGAGACCCTTGTGTAGGCTGATTGGCGGGCATTCCCCATCCTGGTTGGTAGTACATATGTGCTGGCATAGGGTAAGGTACCCACACTCCTTGAGGGCACCATTGTGGTGGTGGCGAAATAGGAGGGGCCCATTGATGCCAATATGGACTGGTCTTCAGTGCTAGGGATGCCGCCTGAGACACCATCATTTGCTTGAGTTTCTCATCCTCACGCTTCGGAGCAGTAGACTCTCTTTTTTTAATGGCCGATTCTGAGAATCAGCCCTTTGTTGTTTGTATTTAGCCATGAGCTTATCAAAAGTGCACGGCTCTCTGACAACTTTCCCCTTACTCCTATCCGCATTAGTCTTCCAAGTACCGACCTCGGGCATCTGCGGGACAAATGTGCGTAGGACATGCACTCCGGAAGGGATAGGGTTTTTAGAACCAGCTAAACCGACTGCATCCGTCGACTTATTGCTTCCACTGGGGTCAGGAGAAACCTGCTTGACCTGGTTGGCCTTGTGCCCCAACTGCACTGGTTGCTTTGAAGATGAACCAGACTGGTTGGTTTGGGAACCCGACCTGGTCGGTCTTTGTTGTGCTGCCCTGGTCTCAAAATATTTTTGTCTATGCAAGTGTCGTGCTGACCCTGCAGTAATTGTAAGATTGCTTTTGCCATCACCACCCTTCTCGAGCACCACCTTGCGCCCCGAATCACTCGAAGTATTCGGTGCAACTCGTGGTTCGCCGATGACAACATTCTTCACTCTGGTCGTATTGGCTTGCTCTGGACGAATCAGAATAGCAGGGTGCCCTGCCTCCACCATATGAACTGGGAACAGAGCAGTATTGATCTGCATCTTAGTAAGACTCAATCGTCCTTCATTAAGGGCCGATTGGACCTGTCGATGAAAAACATTGCAATCATTAGTGGCGTGAGAGAAAGAATTATGGTACTTGCAATAAGCCCTCCTTTTTAGTTCGTCGGGTGATGGCAAAGTATAATTAATTTTGAGATAACCGAATTTAAGTAATTCATCAAATATTTGGTCACATTTGAAGAAATCAAAAGTAAACTTTACTTCCTCACCCCGATTCTTTTGAATCGGTTTAAGGGAAGGATAAGTGACTAATTTATTCTGTGCTGGCCATAAAAACTCGGCAGCGTAACAATCTTTAGACTCGTCGTCAGAACTATCAGAACTCATCTCAATAACATGTGCGCCTGACCGATGAGTCTTATGAGGATCATAAGGTTCTTTAAGGCGCGATTCTATTGAAATGGCCTTCTGCAAAAGCTGATTTACATTAAAGAAATCATGATGCTCAAGTTTATCCTTGATCTCCCGACGTAGACCAGCTAGACATAGTTCTGTCAGATCTTTGTCAGAGATCATCAAATGAAAACATCGGTTCTTAATTTCTTTAAAACGCTTAAAGAAGTCAACCATAGGCTCGCTGCGTCCTTGTCGAACCGACGTAAGGTGTGATAACCTAGTTTCTTGAACCCCGTCATAGAAGTGATTATGAAACTTTTCTTCTAACTCGGCCCAAGAGCCTATGGTACATTCCGGTAGTGACGTGAACCAGGCAAAAGCCGTACCAGTAAGAGATAAAGTAAAATGTCGTACATTCATATAATCTAAAGTACTAGCTTCACCCATTTGTGCGAGGAACATGCTGACATGCTCCATAGTTGTTTTGCTACCGTCACCGCTAAACTTATAAAAACCTTGTACCCTCCAACCGTCAGGTCCTTTCATAAAATCAAAACACGAAGGGTACGGTTTAGAATAAGTGGTCCTGGTAGGCTTAAATTGGACCCCCAAGTTGGTCTCGAGAGACCTAGTTATCTCTTCCTTAAACCGATTTATGGCCCATCCAAAATCGGTGTCAGCAAGGTTGGGAGTACCACCATGCATGAGATTGTGGCTTGGGGACTTCGGTGGATTGGGCAACATTGTTCCCTGTCCTCCTGAAGTCCTGTTTGTCGCCATATATGTGTGGTCCGACCAGAGTTATGATGAATGTAATTGGCAGTTGCTGAGGTACCGACTTCATCGCGCCTGGTCTCAGTAGACCCTAAATGTCCAAAAGTAATATGTGAAGTCTGCCCTCTAAAGGAATTAAAAGGCATGCCGAACTGTGGTTGCCCAACTGGAAGCTCGGGTTCGACAGTTTTGCCTTCTAATTTATCCATGCGGTCACTAAGTAATTTAAACGAATGCTGAATAGTGTTGGTAAGAGTTTTTGAAGTATCAACCAGCATCACAGAATAATTAGCATGAGTAGGGTAAGGATCTTCAGATACCATGGTATTTACCTTGTTAGTAGCGTCTTTAGCGTTTGTGGTTGATGTAGTAGGGACAATCTCGCTGAAGTCCGGCTCCTTGTCTTGAGTGACCCTGCCACGCCGATCCTTTGAACAGCTTTCCAGGAAAGCCTTCAGGACGGCGTCGAGCTTGGCCTGTTGTCACACCCGGTTTTAAGGACAAAACCAGGTATACACCATATGTGAGCCCAGGAAGTCAAATCTCACATATAGCCACAAATAAAGGGTAATATCGAAAGACAATGCTCATATATAACGTATAAACACAAAGAACTTAACCTCAAGGAGCAGACAGCGGAAAGACTCTGATCTTCAGATGGAGACACCAACGTCACAGGGAACAACTGACTGGTTGACCACAAGCCTAAGATATGCCTAGCACTTCCATCGACCTTCTAGGAAACTCATCTGTGTCATCACCACGCTTCTGCTGCGCGACTCTGATGGAGACTGAGGTGTGGGGGAAAAGCAAGAGTGAGTCCATGTCGAACTCCACCAGTATAGCAACAAGTGATATAGATCCCAAGTTTCATGATCAATGTAACATAACTAATGAATAGCATAAAATGGTAAATAATGAACATGTTAACCAACAAAAGTCATAATCTTAATGTAAAAGGTCTTCAAGGCCGCTCATGTCCTTGAGCAAGGCTGATATATCAGTTTAATAAACTTTGCGCAAAGGTGTACACTTTCACTGTGAGACGTGAATTGCCCTTTCGCCCGAGGTGATCAGCCTCTTAACTCACTTCCAAGGAAAGTCGGCAGGGTTCACGATGAAGCTTTTCAAAGGTTCGCCTAGCAAGTTAGGGCCGCTAGGTTTCATTAGTCAGTCTGGGTGATTCAACCAGTCACAGGGAATCCCCAGTCTGCTATCCCCCATTGGCGCCACAAGGGTAACCTCTAACAAGCTAGAAAAGGTCCTCATACTGAGCTAAAGCCAGAGCCATATAACCCCCATCAGTTGCACTGTAAAACCCGAAGATGCTTGTACAGATAATTTCTTAAGTTGCTAATAAGTCATTTTTTTATCATTCGATGCATACATTAATTAAGTAACATGATCATGATTGCAAAGATAAAACTCGATTGCTATACTTGCCTTAACTCAAGATCCCCTTTTTTCTGTTGACTTGTAGATTTCCAAAGGTTGACTCTTGATCAAAGGTTGACTCTTGATCATGAACTCTTGATCACAAACTTCTTCTTGATCACCGATGCATAACTCACCGACTGGACATACGATCACAGAACACCACACAGGCATCCAAGCGCACACATGCATTGCAAACAAGGCTATCCATTAGAACAGTACACCAACAGTGGTAAACATAATAAAACTTTGATAAAACAGAAGTACTCGATCCTACGATCACGACGATATTTGGTTCACTGAAAACGGAGTTACGGCACGGAAGATACGACCGAAACGGGGTTTCTAAAGGCCTAAACGAGATTAACTTGGACCCTGAAACTAAACTGACCTAAGCTGACTAACAGAGGCATAAACGGGTAGAGAACTAAATTACGAAACTAACGCAATTTGAACGGATCAAATCGGAGCTAAAACGTGGATTTTATAAGCGTTTTAGTGTAGTGGCAAAACTGTAATTAAGTTGAAATGCATTTGAATTTAAACCAGATTTTAAATCGAATTTTTAAATCAAAAATCACCCGGCAAAGGACTGCGGGTTGAGGATAGAGTTATTATAAGGGTCTTTTTGAAAGATGACGGCCGAAGGGGTATTGAGTGCTATGGGCCGTCGGATCTGGATTCGATGCTCAAGATTAAAAGAAAAGGGAGAGGGGAGCCGGGCGGCTCCGGGCGCGCGCTTTGACCGCGACGTCGCGGCGCCACGCGCGACGCCGGGCACGCTCCCGCCATGGATAGCGCGGCGGAGCTCCACGGTTCGGTCGCAATACCCACCCGCGACCTCGGATAGGGGATGGGAAGGTAGCATAGGATTTGGGGGTGCTCACCGCGGCGAAACGAGGCGAAGGAGACGGCTCGGAGGTGGCGGACGGCGACGAACGGCGGTTGGCGGCCGACAGGGTCTTCCGGCACGAACTGCCGGTGGTTAGGGCAATAGGGGTTCAAGGGAGAAAGGAAGGAGAGGCTCGGCGGACTCGATACCACGTCGCGGAGCACGGCGGGGAGTCGGCCGGAGACAGGGACGACGGGGCTCTGGCGGCGGAGCTCGGGATCGGTGGAAGGAGCTTCGGCCGAGAGCTCTGGTGCGCAGCGCGGCGGGTGCGAATGCGGAAAAGGATAGCGGGGGGGAAAGAGAGGCGTGTCCGCTTTATGGCCGAGGAGGAATGGAGAGCGGCACACGACGCGGGAGTGGGGGGGAGCGGGCGCAGCGGTTGCCGCTCAGCCATTTGAGAGCAGAGCGAGGAGCGCGGGAGGATGGGGAAGGGAAGAGCTGACACGGGGGACCGCCAGGTCAGTGAGGGAGAGGGAGGGAGATGGTGCGGGCTAGCGCTGCAGCTGGCAAGCGCGAGCGGGCTGGCTTGGCATTGCTGGGCCGCGCGCGGGAGAAAGGCGGAGGAGAGAGGGAGGGCTCGGCCCAGCGCGGGAGGGAAGGAGAAGAGAGGGAGGGGTGGCCGGTGGGCTGGGCCACCAGGCCGCTCGGGCCGAAAACAAGGAGAGGAGGAGAAAAAGAAATAAAACCCTTTTTCTTTTATTTTCAACACCTTTCAACTCCTTTTCAAATGAATTTTGAATTCAAACAAGATTTGACAAAAACCAGTCATCACAGAAGTTAAAATGCAAGGGCATGAATGCAACAACATGTCTCTAGATTTATTTTAATTTTGTGAAAAGTATTTAAACCCTAGATTAAATGCACACCAAAATTCAATAAAGAACATTTTCACCTATTTTTAAATTGGGCAAATTTTAGGGTGTCACACCTGTGCTTGTTGCTTCAACTCGTCGGGAAGCTCGTCAATGCCCGCAGGGCGGACGATGTTGTCCTTATCCGTAGCACTGTCTTTGCCGCCCATGTTGGTGGTAGATGAAATTTCGATCTTCCCCAGCGGAGTCGCCAAAAAGTGTGTTGACGTCGGAAGTGATCCAAATCACACACCAGCAGGGTTAGAACGCCCGAAGAGGTTGCAGATCAACCTGAGACAGCAAGGACCCTGTCTAAGCCGACAAAAATCGATCTAGAGACAGGTCTAAGCCGATTTAGGGTTTTAGGCCCCTATGTTGATAACTCTAGAACTCCTCCCGGGAAGACCCGTCGGGAGAAGCACGTAGAGGTTGTTCTAGGACCAGCAAGGTGAAAGGTCCAAATTGGCTAGAGGGGGGTGAATAGCCTAATTAAAAATCTACAAAATCACTTAGGCAAACATTATTAGTGTAACAAAAGGCGAAGCTTTTTGCGCTAGCCTAATAGTGTGTTGCAAGCCACCTAACCAACAATTCTACCTAATATTTCTAAGTCACCCAAACAACTAGAACTAGTATCAAATGCGGAATAAATAAACTAGCTCTAGCACAAGTATGATATATCAAAAGTATACGAGACAAGTGTATGCAATAGATAAACTAAGCAATCTAATCACAATTAGCTACCCAAAGTATATGACACAAGATATACAAGAGATGAAGTCTACACAAATTAAATAGCTCAAAGTAGATACACAAAGTAAATGAGCTAGATAGAAGTGGTTTCACCGAGCCTTCGGGATCATCTAGTAGAGAGCCAATCACCGGTGAAATCCACTTGTGATGCCAATCACCAACAATATGAATATGGAGACCAATCACCGAGATGTTGAATCAATCACGATAAGCACACGAGACACCAAGATTTATCCCGAGGTTCACGTGCTTGCCGGCACGCTACTCCCCGTTGTGTCGACCAATACTAGGTGATCCGGTGGCTAATCGGCGCAAAGCCAAGCTCACTAAGAGGACCACAAGAATCTACCACTAGTGAGGTAGCTCAATGACACGAGCAATCCACTAAGGATGCCTCTTGCCGCTCCGGCGAGGTAAGGCTCCAAAACCTCTCACAAACACGAACGGTGGTGGCCAAGAACAATCACCAATCTTGCCAGCGACCACCTCAACGCCTCCAAGCCGTCTAGGCACCGGCAAATGCCAAGAGTAACAAGAAAACTCAATGCCGATGCGAAGAACTAGTGCCACTAGATTGAACTCTTTCAAATCACGCACTAGATCACTCAATCTCACTTGGTTTGATCAAATCAATTTGGGAGATGAGTTGGGAGGCTTGCCAAAGCTCACTAGAATGCTTAGGAATCAAAATGTGCAAGAGAGTAGCCTAGCAAGCCGGCCAAGCCCCTTAAATAGACCACACAAAACGGCCTAGCCGTTGGGCCCGAAACAGATGCATCGGACGCGCCGGTGTCGGGGCCATCGGACCCTCCCTCAGCGTCCGATGCTCTGATGAGCACCACGTGTCCCTCTGCTATGAATTCAGCCCGTTAGATCCCAACGGTCATATTCCTTCCCGCGCTGGTTAGAGTGACATCGGACGCGCCGATGCCAGGCATCAGACGCTCCGATGCCACTGCTCAATACAACATATTTTCTGTGCCACAACGGACGCGCCGGCACCTTCACATCGGACGCTCAACCCCTGCGTCCGATGACCATGCAGAGAGGTTCCAAAGAGGGCCAAATCACATCGGACGCAAGCCAGCGTCCGATGCTCCCTGGAAAGCTAGCTCGCGCCACATCAGCACCATCGGACTCTGCAATAGTGTTTTTCCAGCGTCCGTTGCTAGCGTTCGATGCTCACTCAACAAATGTCAGTGGTTAGGGTTTGCCACCGGACGCTCGGCCCAGCGTCTGATGCCGCCGCCAGCAGCGTCCGATGCCCCTAACACAACATCTTTCACTTTCTAACATCTACCCTTGCTCCCATGCGCCAACACCAAAGTGTTTCAACACTTGTGCACGTGTGTTAGCATTTTGCAAAGCAATTATCAAGGGTTTTGTTAGTCATTCACTAGGTCTATAGCATCGATATATTAGAGAACACCTAGTGGCACTTGAACACCGCATAAGCCGTGAATAATCTCCTCTTAATAGTACGGCTATGTATCCTAAATGTGATCACACTCGCTAAGTGTCTTGATCACTAAAACAAAGAGCCCTATAGGTTATACCTTTGTCTTCGGGCCTCTTTGCTCCATCTCTTCTCTTCTTCTCAAGTTTCACCAATGGTAGAGCACTTGATTTCTTGAGTGCGTGTGGCCATCACTATCCTCCATGGTTGCCATCTTGCTAGCTCCACCACTTGGCTTGGTCTCAATCCTCTCTTATAAGCTCCACACATGCTTAGCAATAGGATTAGACCAAATAGGTTTCATCAATTAACCAAAACCAAACTAGGGCTTTCACAAGGGCGCCTAGAACGCCGTCGAGCCTCGCCGGGAGACACGCTGAACAACAAAATAGAGAGAGGAAAAGGGTAAAAGGGATAGTAGATTGATTTTGATCGATTAGGGTTGGATGCCTCAATCGTCCATGATCCTCTCATATAAATAGAGGGGGCTGGTCTTATCCCAATAGGAAACATCTCCAGATACGATCTCCAAGTTTCCTATCTGGACTCTATCAAAATATAGAATCCAATCCGGACGAAACAAGGTAAACCTGATCTCGCCGATCCTTGAATCGACTAAATCGGTTTAATGGGCTTTATCAGCCCATACTGATCAACAAATCGTCCTTACAAGAGAAGGGTCCATATATCAGCATTGGACTCAGCATTCATCACAATCATAAGGCCTCCGACCAACGTCACCTGGTCGGACATAACATGAGTGGTCGGAAATCCAAAATGATGAGGCCTATTTGACTTAAAACATCCGACCTTCCAATTATACTATTTAAAAGACAAATTCGACCCTAATATTATAGGTCGAATACCTCTTCTAAATTTATCTTTATCTGTGACACTTTTGAGTGTCAACGCAATGCAATATATATTTCGAGATTAGTTTAAGATAGAGTGAATTTTTCCACCCGATTCTTTATTTCCATCAATATCAAAGGATGTAAAGAGACTCATGGAGTTGCTCTATGCGCATATGTTTACCCTAAGACAGCTGATGATCAACACCCAATGTATGTTAGTAATTCAGGCCATGCAAAGCAGGTATGCCAGTGATGGCATATCAGAATTGTTGGGGGAAGGGACCCTCGGCAGTGACGCCACGCTGGCTGGCTCAAAGACGACCTTCGCGCGACCCGCACACCTCTGCGGCGTTTGTCGAGTCACTCGGATCGTTTTCCTAACCTTCGGATAATGGTTCGACCCTCGCCAACCTTGTGGCTTCTTGCAGTCTATAGGCGTGAAGAACACAGAAGGTGACCCTCGCGCGCTCCTGCGAGGACACCTTCGTTGAAGACGTTGTCAAGGGTCTCGTCACGTTTTCCATCAAAGAGCGCTGCTTGGGCCTAAGTATTGTCCATTAGATCCAAGGCATCGAAGGGCTACTGTTGAGGGAAGGGACCCTCGGCAGTGACGCCACGCTGGCTGGCTCAAAGACGACCTTCGCGCGACCCGCGCACCTCTGCGGCGTTTGTCGAGTCACTCGGATCGTTTTCCTAACCTTCGGATAATGGTTCGACCCTCGTCAACCTTGTGGCTTCTTGCACGCTATAGGCGTGAAGAACACAGAAGGTGACCCTCGCGCGCTCCTGCGAGGACACCTTCGCTGAAGACGTTGAGCTCAGCAGGCGGGAAGCGAACACAGACCTCGCGACTGACGAAGCCGAGGAGTCGACCCTTGCTTTCTTGCGAAGGTGTGCGGGAACCCA
This sequence comes from Coix lacryma-jobi var. lacryma-jobi, assembly GCA_009763385.1. Lineage (NCBI taxonomy): Eukaryota > Viridiplantae > Streptophyta > Magnoliopsida > Poales > Poaceae > Coix > Coix lacryma-jobi. The sequence goes on from CM019831.1 coordinate 18,660,144, forward strand.
GTGGCGGCAGACAGGAGGAAGTCGAACTAGGGTTTCCGTTTTCTCTGTGTTTGTACGATTCTGCCCTTCCATTGTATAGCGCAGAGGAATCTTTCTTGTCCCCTTTTGTAATTTGGTCAGTGCCCCTTGGTATTCCCTATAAATACCAAGGGGTGAACAGTGTAATGGAGACGGGTTTTTTGGAATAGAGCCACAACATCACTGTTCTTGCTTCTCTATACCCTCGCGTTTAGTTTTGACGACCGGCCGCCTTCGCTGATCCCCCTGCGCGTAAGCGGGGGTAAGGCAGGTGTGATCCAACAAGAATTGAAGGAGAATTCAAAACAAGGCACCTTCCTATTAACAGTTCATTGTATCCTCGTCCACACTCTTTCCTGAGCAGTGCCAAGTTGTAAGACACTGGGCACTATGAAGTTTGAACTAATTACATTATATTAAATTAGTAATGGGCTGCCAACTCCGCTGAATATATAGGTTTTATTTTCCATTCCTGACGACGACATCTACGTCTATATCCTCAAGATTGATAACGTGTCTGATTAGATTTCTAAACATTTTCTGCCATCGCATTATTGGACAAGTTTTTTTCTGGATCCAGCAGTTACTGTTGTCGTCATTTAATCTGTGTTATCTTGCAATTTTCAGGATCTCTCTATGCTCATTCGCATTTGGTAGAATGATGACGATCCTGATGACCATATATATCTATATCTATATAAACCAGAATGATGACTATCCTGAAGAACCATATCAATATCTGTATAACGAGAATGATGATAACGATCCTGATGACCATAACGATCCTGAAGAGCAGCATATCTATATATTTGTATAAAAAGAATGATGACGATCCTGATGACCATATGTATATATGTATAAACAGAATGATGACGATCCTGATGACATATCTATATCTGTATATGACCAAGATTGATGCATATAACAAAATGTGTTTGGTAGAGCTAAATATTGTGCACATCGCTTTGGACAAGAATCTGATGACAATCTACAAGTAGTACATACTGTTGTCATTTATTCTTTGTGTTCACGCCATTTGTCAGATATATGGTGTATGCAGAGTCTTCCATGTGGAAGATATCAAAGTAATTTAGCCGCTTGAACTTGCACTATATATAAATAGCTTTGCACGTTTAAACATGACACTCTTCAAGCCCAACAACTAGCAGCTCTTACAAATTTACTCGAGCGCTTTGCATCAGTCATCCAGCATGCTCACGCTCAGCAGATGCATGATGGGTGCAACTCAGGCCCTAATAATAACCTTACTCTTATTACTTGCCAGCTCACTGGAGTCACTGCACAGCTCGGCGGCGCCACCGCCGTCGGGATACCGCTCCACTCTTACCCATATTGACTCCCATGGCGGTTTCACCAAGGCAGAGCTCATGCGCCGAGCCGCGCACAGAAGCCGCCACCGAGCATCATCATCCACGACAATGCTACCGCGTTATTCCACAATGTCTACCAGCTCGAACGCCGGCCCCGCCACGCTCCGCTCCGGCCAAGCCGAGTACCTGATGGAGCTGGCAATCGGGACGCCGCCGGTGCCGTTCATCGCCCTCGCTGACACCGGCAGCGACCTCACCTGGACGCAGTGCAAGCCGTGCAAGCTCTGCTTCCCGCAGGACACGCCAGTCTACGACACCGCCGCCTCGTCAAGCTTCTCCCCCGTGCCATGCGCCGGAGCCACGACGACGTGCCTGCCCATCTGGAGCCGCAACTGCACCGCCGGCGCGCCATGCAGGTACCGCTACGCCTACGGCGACGGCGCATACTCCGCCGGCGTCCTGGGCACGGAGACGCTCACGTTCGGCTCGAGCCCTGGTGGTGGTGCGCCCGGCGGCGTCTCCGTGGGCGGCATCGCGTTCGGCTGCGGCGTCGACAACGGCGGCCTCTCGTACAACTCCACCGGCACCGTCGGCCTCGGCCGCGGGAGCCTGTCCCTCGTCGCTCAGCTTGGCGTCGGCAAGTTCTCCTACTGCCTCACCGACTTCTTCAACACCAGTCTAGGCAGCCCGGTGCTGTTCGGCTCCGTCGCCGAGCTGGCCCCCGCCGCCGCCGCCGCCGTGCAGTCGACGCCGCTTGTGCAGAGCCCGTACAGCCCGTCGAGGTACTACGTCTCCCTCGAGGGCATCTCGCTCGGCGACGGCGACGGCGACGGCGACGCTCGCCTGCCGATCCCGAACGGCACCTTCGACCTGCGCGCCGACGGCTCCGGGGGCATGATCGTGGATTCCGGCACCATCTTCACGGTCCTCGTGGAAACTGGATTCAGGGTGGTGGTCGACCACGTGGCCGACGTGCTCGGGCTGCCGGTGGCGAACGCCTCCAGCATGGACAGCCCATGCTTTCCGGCTCTGCCCGGTGAGCGGCAGCTACCGGCGGATATGCCGGACATGGTGCTGCACTTCGCCGGCGGTGCGGATATGAGGCTGCACAGGGACAACTACATGTCCTTTGACCACGAGTCGTCGTCGTTCTGTCTGAACATTGTTGGCGCGGCGTCGCAATATGGTTCAGTGCTGGGCAATTTCCAGCAGCAGAACATACAGATGCTGTTTGACATCACCGTAGGGCAGCTGTCATTCGTGCCCACCGACTGTAGTAAGCTTTGAAGTCTTAAGTAAGCATTACCAAATCGGCACTCCTAGCGCCTGGACGTCCGGACGGAGCCCTGCGTCCGGACGCCCACCCGAGCACCACACACACAAATCCCCTTCATGCGTGTCCCTCAATGTCTTTTGAGCTCCCCGCATGGTACAGATGGGGGCCTGTCCCACGCCGCTACCCTACGCCCGCCCTGCAGGCATATTGTTGGCATGCTACTGTTATTAATGGGCGCACCCTTGATGTCTGTATCTGTCCAGATGTCGAAAGCTTGTCACCCTAATGAGCGTCTAACGACTACACATGTCTAGCTATGGTGCATGTTGTGACTGCACGTTGGAGGAGGAAGATGCAACACTCGATCTAATTTTGAAACAGTCAAAAACAACTATTGCAACATGCATCTAAGGGTAGTTGAAACACTTAAAATATGCTTGTGAAATACTTAAAATACACTTGAAACATATTTGAAAAACCATGCAAACATACGCAACATCCGCATAAAACACACATGCAACACATGTGTGGAACATATGCAATAGATAAATACAGTCACAACATTCATACACAAAACACGGATGAAACATATTATTGAAATGTCTGAAATACTCAAAACATGCTCCTGCAACATGCCTCTGAAACAAAAAAAATACAACATGTGCAACTCGCCCCGATCTACTTTTGCAACATCCATGACTCTACTACAACATACCTTTTTAAGCGTCTGAACACTCAAAACATGCTCTTGCAACATGCCTCTGAAACAAAAAAAAATACAACATCTGCAACTTCCCTCTATCTACTTTTGCAACATACATACGATTCTACTGCAACATACCTTTTTAAGCGTCTGAAACAATTAAAAGATACAATTGTAACATGAGGGTAGAGAAGAGAGTCTGGCGCAAGGAGCACCATGGCTGCCAGATCTGAGGGCGTCAGGAGCTCTTTTTAGGGGAGGACGCTGGTATATGGGGAAGGCGTCACCGGGGTGGGGGAGGAGGTCATCGCCGGGGTGGGAGAGGAGGACATCGGGGTCAGGGAAAAGAGACGTCGCAGTGGGGATGCATGACATCAAAGTTGGGGAGGAGGACGTCGGGCTGGGGAGGAGTATGCCACGGTGAGGGAAGGAGAATGCTACGATGGGGAGCATGAGGACGGAGTGAGGGAGGAGGAGTCTGCCACCGGCCAACGGGTGGAAGACGGGGAGGAGCACGGCCGTCGGGCTCGCGGCGCGGAGCGCAACTGAGGGTGCGCAGCGCTGCTGCATCTGTGAGAGGAGGAGAGGAGAGGAATGAAGCCTATGACAGTTGTAGCAGTGTTTTTTTTCACAGATATGAAGAATGTTGGATTGATCTCCACCGGTTAGACCCAACGGCCTAACTGGACCTTGATCTGCGTCCTGATCGGGGACATCCAGCCCATTTAGCAGGCTGGTGGGCCCCCGTATCGACGGTGGCGGCAGACCGGTTGAGCAGAGCACTCGCCGGCGGAAAGGGAGAGAAGGGGCACCTACCTGGGCTAACCTCATCAAGGGCACCGCCGCCGCCGTGTAGGCAGAGATCTACACGACGCCGGGCTTTGCTCTCGGTTAGACGAGAGGCCTCGCCACTGTAATCCGCCTCGGGCTCGGGCTACAGGCGCTACTCCAGGGCCGCTCGACGGCGGCGAGCTCAGCCTCCGGCGAGCTCGCGCGCCGGCGAGGGGCCCCGAGGAGGCGCGGCCAGCTCTCTTCTCCTCCGGACGCTATGAGTTGCAAAGATGAGGGGGAGAGACAGAGAAAGAGAGGTAGGAAGCTGGCGAAGAGAGAGGAGGAAGGGAAGCCGGATCCGGTCCGGCGGCACCCGGCGGAGACGGGCGCGTCGGCCATGGCGGTCGCCGCCGTCACCGCGTGCGGCGCAAGAGGAAGTGAAGGGAAAAATGTTCTAGGGTTTTCGTGGGAGCCGGCCGGGAGCGGGGGGTTTTGTCGCCCCGTGACCCACGCACAGCCGTCCGATGAGATGGACGGCTGGGAGCCGTCGGGCCTCTTCGAGCCCAGGCGGGATGAAGATTTCCGGCCCAGGCCCACGTTGCGGCCTGGGCGCGGGGGAGAGCTGCGCGTGGGCCACCGTGCCGTGGGCCGTTTTCGCCTGCTGGGCCACGAAGTGGACAGGGCAGGCCTGTGCCTTCGGGCCGAACTGCACAGTAAAGTTTGTTTATTCTTTTTCAGAAGCATTTTGTTGATGAGTTTGAATAAGTGTTTCAATCTCTGTTCAAATTTGAACCAACGGGATAATTTGTACAGAGAATGGATAAAAGTATATATGTTGATGCTTCTGATTAAGTATTACTGTATTTTCACGTTTCCGCTGCAAAGTTGACATTGATTATCTTCTAATTAAATTGGAACCAACGGGGAAATTTAATTGGAGGAATAGTCACATGTTTATGTTAAATTATGATATTGTTATTTTCTAACCAACGTTGATGATAACAATATTGTAAGTTTAAATTTAAAGTTTGAATTTCTGGTAAATTTTGCGTCAACGTGACCAATTTTTCCAGAGACCATATAAGAATCAAGAAATGTCTGTGATAAAGTGAAAAGTATTCCGCTGCAATGATGTTGATTATCATCAAGTTATTTGAGTTTTGCATATCTTAATTCTATTTCTGCCCAACGGGATGTAGAATTAATGTAAAAGAATGTTGTTTTATTCTATTTTCTACCCAACGGTGATATAGAATAGAACTACAAGTTATAAAGTTTAATGTGCATGTTTTAACCAGACCAACGTAGGGTTATTTTCATGCTCATTATTGTTGATTATTAATGATTAATGTTTTTCAGAAAAGATTTTCATGCTTTCATTCTTGGAGGCAGAAAAGAAAAAGCTGGGTACTTGTGACTCAGAAGATGGAAAGTGAAAGTCATTACATAAAGGGATTATGTTCTCTTTAGAAAATGGCTTGAAAAGGAAAATAATTCAGGGACATTGGTCCAAAGTAAAAGTTTAGTACATGAAATGTGTTTTATGTACTCTCTATAAAGAAGGGTTTTGTTTCAGTTTCAGTCGTTATGACCAAAGTTGTAATAAAAAAATGCATATTTAATTTGACCAATGTTGGATTAAATGTGTATGTTATAGAATATTCGGATTTATTTCTGAATTTGATCATGGAATGTGAAAGCCAATTCTGGCTTTAATGTCCCTGATGGGAAATTGTCCCGAATGGCGGGAAAAGTTTGTGATGGCTCATGTGCCTAAAGTATATCCCAGAGTGGGAGAAAGATTGAAAAGTTTGGGTAGCTTTTATGCTATCACAGTGTTGACCATGATATGGTCATGGGCTAAGGCCATGAGGGGAGCAATCCCAGATAAAGAAAGCATGCAAGCTTGACTTGCAAAAGTACAGTTATGTAAGGACTTCATTAAGTTCTTAAAGTGGAATAAGGAAAGTATACTCTTGTACGAATCAAAAGATGATTTTGTTTGCATGACATGGTCATGTGAACAAAGCAAATTATTGATGTCTCCTCATTCACAAAAGTTCTGAATAGTTTCGAAATTATGGCAGTAAAGTTTGTGCCATATTTCGAGGGGGAGAATGGTGAGATTAAATTGAGAAAGATAAAGATTAAAAGAGATACTCTCCATTTCCCTGTGTTTCAAAAAAATGCAATGCATGATATGCATTTAGGCAAGTGTGATCTATCAAAGATGAATGTGACCGTTGAGGGAGTATAACGATCATAATAACGATACCCCTAAGTAAAGAAAGAAATAGTTAAATTCCTATACCTTTATGGTTCTGATAGGAAGATAGCATAGTGAGCCAGTATTTGTACTGGACGAGCGGTGCCTAAGGCACCCTATGACTTTTGACAGATTAAACTCAAATAAGTAATTTGAGGAAGCACCATCTTTTCAAAAGATGGGATAATCTGGGGGAGCATGGTATGTAGAGATCTAAGACTTGAAGAGAAGTGAGACTGCGTGCTCACTCCAATGACTCAAGAACAATCATACCTGTTGATGTTGTATGGCCTATACAACACCTGTTGTTAGCTCTTCTAGAAAGATGAGTAATGTAAAGTATCAATTGCCCCTTGGCAACATCCCATGTAAAAGAGTGTCATTTTGGACCTAAAAGGTCTCAAAGAATAAATGATGAGAAGTTATTCCTAAAAGAGCCAAAACAGTAGACTGTAATGGGTCTACAAGATGCAATGTGGCTCCGGAGGGAACATAGAAACATAATGGTGAAAGGATTCACACAAGGAAATAAAACACTTTAACTAGTGTTAATGACACATAATGTTTAGAGTTACATCAAATAGATAATGGGAATTTGTCTGAAAAGTTTACATGGCATAGCCTAACCGTTTTGTCGTGAAAGGAAAAGAATGTTTAGGATGCCACCTGAAGAAATATATTTATAGATTCAAACGAGCATCTATAGAGTGGTATTCAAAATTTGATGTCACATCAGATTAGAAAGTTTGGGTTTTAATGAGAATGAGAAGGACAATGACATTGTGCAAAGTTCAAGAATAGAAAATTTATTTTCATAAACTTGTATGTGGGTGACACCTTGCTTGCTGGCAATGGTGTTAACCTACTATTGGAAAATTAGTCATTGCCCTAAATTACATAAGATTGATCTCGGTAAATTGTCATTCGTCTCTGAATTGGAATTTACCGAGATAACAAAAAGGGGTATTAGAACTGTCTCAAGTGTATACTTGAGAAAATTCTAAAGAAATAAAGTATCTATGTGTATAAACATACGCCTGTTCCTATGGTCAAGGGTAATAGTTTTGGGAACTTTCAGTGTTCCGAGAATAGATATGAGAATCGATAAAATGGACGTCCTAAATGCTTCGGCTGTTGGAAGCTCAATGAGTGCACAAGTATTTACCCTGACATGGTTCATGTATCCGGGATTTTGGCAGATGTCCAATCCAGATATAGATCACTGGAATGGAAGTGTTGCAATTGTGCAAAGTTTTATATGCCTCTTGACGAGTATAAGACAACAAGTACTCTCAAATGGTTGTGAGTACAACTGATATGTTTGAGTGAGATGTGTAGTGAAATCCACATTAGTAACTAGCACTCGCAGTTGGAGTTTTATTGTGGAAAAGCTCCAAAGAAGCAATAGTGGTGTCATGATGATGCACACCTATCATGTAGCTTATCATGAGGCATAAAGGACAGGCGAAATGGTTAAGAAACCTATACCCGGAATTGATAATGGTAAACAACAGCAATAACCATTTAAGCAGTTTGCTCCTAAGACAACGGGTCAAGTGTGCTGCCAAACACATTGACATTGGGTTACACGCTGTGAAGGAGAAAGTCCAGAATCATACTTTTAGAATGTGAAAGTATTACGGATCTGTTTTGCAAAGGCTTACCGCCCAGTGTATTCAGAGAATACACAGTCGACATGGGTTGCATGGTAAGACCTATGATTTCTGGACAATAAAGGGCCCCAAAGTTAAAGAATCTATTTCAGAACAGAGACGTGTATTGTAGCTGTTGAATCTATCGGCAATTGATCGTGACGATAAGGCACGCTCTATGCATCGATCTGTGATGGAATGATAAAAGAAATAAATGTGATGTTTAAGAGATATGAGTTGAGATCAAGGGGGAGAATGTTGGATTGATCTCCACCGGTTAGACCCAACGGCCTAACTGGACCTTGATCTGCATCCTGATCGGGGACGTCCAGCCCATTTAGCAGGCTGGTGGGCCCCCGTCGCACAGTGCCTATAAAGAGGAGGTGGGGGCAGGGCTCAAGTCACGCGGTTCACTGGAGCCGCTGCCACCCCCACCGTCCTAATCCTAGTCCGATCGAGAGGGAGGCACTGCCAGCGGCGGGAAGCGCCGCCAGCGTATCTACCCCTACTCCGACCGTCGCTGCCCGTGTGCAGCCTCCATCAACGAACCAGGGACAGCCGGATCCCCAAGGTATGAACCCTATATCTTCCTCGTCTCTCTGTTCTTCTCTGGTGGTTGCATCTAGGATGAACTACCACCTGTTTCATACCCAAACCAGAGAGAACCCCACCTGATCTGGCACCTAGTCGATCCTTGAGTTTGAACAAAGAAGAGCTGCGGTTGTGTAGAGAGGAGCGAGCGGATAAGGCACGGCCATGCGGCGTCCGGATGGGACGGACGCCCGTGGCCCAGCATTAGTGTTACCAAATATATGAAATATGCTCGTGTGTTGTAACAGGATGTATAACTTGTTAAGCAGTCATCTACGTAAGTTTTATTTGTCATGTGCTCTTTTTCATTTTGGAATGCATCCACATCATCGTGCTTGATCGACGCGCTACTCTATCGCTCTTAAGTGGTGAAGGGGACATAAATAGTACGGAGTAATATTCTTTTACAACGACAAACTCATACATGCAAATATGGAACACGTGCATTTGTACGTGCCTTTAGAATCAAAATATAAACCGAGTTCTCTGTTTCGTCAAGTACGTTGCTAGACAGTAGAAAAAACGGGCTTACAATAATCTCATTATTTTGAGCAAATCCATCAACAAGGAACTTATCATTTCCACATTATTGGAGCTTGTTTTTCAATAAGCTTGACAATCAAGGGGAGAGACCGCAAAGCTTGTTTTCATGCATAAGATTATTTGTCATTCTACTGAGAGGAAAAATGTGCATATGTCAGAATGATAATAAGTTGGTTCCATATAAAACCTAGAAATACAATAAATATGTATTGACAAGATTATTATTTAAAACCATCTAGAGTCTCAAATATTAGTTTGAAATTCACATGTTTTGAGACTCGGTTTTTTGAATTTTTAAAACTATCTCTAGAGATACATTCTATACCAAAGTATTAGTACTTGGCAAGATTTAAAACTTTAAAGTTATATGTTTTTTATTTCAGTTTATTTAGTAGCCAAAATATTCAATACAAGATTATAAAATATTGATATAAAATAATAACATATTATATATAGATACAAATGAGTACGAGATGCAGTGGTCAAGATGCAGTATTGTTGAGCATGATATTGTGAGTTTAATTTTGCAAAGCTGCAAGTTTTTTCATTTTTGGAGTTCCTAAAAAACATTAATGAAGGCAAACACTTTGAGACCTCTATGCCGAGGCGGTTGGAATATCTATCTTAATTAATTGTTTTCGACCTCCTCGGCTATTCTGTCTATAGTAGTGGTGGGTCTGGTCTTCATATCATAATCAAGCGGTTTATTGTTTGGATAGCTCGATTGTTCTCTCTGTAGTAGTGGTAGGTCTGGTCTTCATATCGGAAATGGGTGGGATGAGGACATATAAACTCTGAGTGGAGGATAATCCGTATCAGACATGGACACTTTATTAGAATCGAGACTAGGTGTCACCAGATAGATGATAAGGTTACAATCTTTTTAGGTGCAGAGAATTGTTGTAGATGATGATGGAGGCGACCGACACGGTCGATAAGTGGGGAGGTGTGACCATCATCATCACTGCTCCCAACTGCTCATTATCCTAAATTTTATTTATTTCCCTCTGCCATATTGCAATTCAAACCCATTGCACACACTTCGTTGGATCACATGGATAATTAGATGATACCCCGCGCATTGCAGCAGAAGTTTGTAGCTTCACACATGGTAAGAAATAATCTAGGATCGATAATCTATATTTACCATTCATAGTAATATAATGTACCATAGCAAGTTGTGGAGAAATTGAGGGTAAATTTCATATAAATAAATGTGAAATAAAATGGAGAGGAGAGATTGAATGAAATTTCTGAGAAATAATAGATATAAATGTGAATAAAAATATGAATAAATAATGTTACTGTTTCACCTTTTTAAAAAACCGTTGTACGAACTTCATCAAAATTTAGTTACAAAACATAAAAGTGCATGCATGTTGACATGTTAGGAAATTCAACACATACGACAATGATGACATGCAATGGTTTTATTAACAGGCAGGATTGCTGTAAAAACTTTTTAGTTAGTTTTACTAACATGCAGGATAGCTGTAAAAGTTTTGAATTAGTACTAACTACATGAAATTGTTAGCTTTAATACTGCCACAACACAGAAATGTCAAGTAAGGCAGTGAGAATTTCTAACAACATTTTCAGAAACCATCAGAATGAGCATCGCTCAGAGAGAAATATCGTAGCCCCATCGTTGAACAATTAATTGATCCATCTTCAGTAACTGCTGAAAAGTATGATGCTATGAGAGAAAGAAGTTTTTCGAGGTCAACATCATTTCGTCTTGTCATTTGGTTTCATTAGCATCATCTGTTGTAGCTTACCTAGTAGCAAGAGAAGAAAGTAGTACTATATAACCGAACACAACTGAGTAATTGCAGAATATGCTGTCAACCTGTTTTGAAGAGAACTTCAGACAGTTTGACCAGCAAAATAATAATCTTCAACATTCCATTTCCTTTATTTATTATTCATCGTAGATGAAGGCATCAACAACCTGATTTTTCAGTGAGAAACCACCAACCTGATTTGATATGACAAAACAAAGTATCAAGTCATGGCATATCAAAGTTTATTATGATTTCTAATAAAACAAAATGTATTCAAGAGCTGACACTGTGCTCTAAACATGTTGTCAATATTTATTATCCTTGCTCCAATACATTTAAGTAGTTATATATGCAAGGCAGATACTGACCTTTGTTACCCATATTGACGAACACCTTCCCCACGTGACTGGTGTATAGGGAAATCGTCCTAACCAGTTGGGGATCCACACGCGTGGCGACCCAAATGGCAGCAGAGTCAATGGTCACCTAGATGGATGGGGAGGAAGTGGAAGCAGGATGCCATAGCGGCCATGGAAGATTGGTTGAGGCGGAGTAGAACCCAGGGACCTGTCAGGGTGGTAGTTGAGGATGGTCGATGGCGCCCAGGCTGCGCGCAACAGCCTTATCCATGCTGACGATGGAGGCGCGATCGGTGGCTATATGCATACTGGTATTTAACAGCCTCGTCTCTTGATACTGGGGTGATGTCCCCTGCTGCAGTGAAGCTCCCATCACAGGATGAGGCGGGGGAGAGATGGCTATATACAGCCTTGTGGTTTCCAGTTGGATTCACATATCAAGAGTCGGGAATTAATTAAAGAAGATGCTGCTACCAGCTTGGTGGGCATCAGTTTCAGATTAGAGCCATTTGTCTGCTGCCCTTTCGTATCTTCTGTTGCTTCGTATGAATTGAACGAAACAGATCACGGAGGTGAAGCAACGGTGTAGCCATTGGTGGTTACATGGCTCAAGAAATCACACATAAATCTGCTAGTGAGGGTCTACTATTTAGGTATAGTAGATTTCAGTGACCTCCAACATCTTTAGTTGTCGATGTGTTCCTGCCTCGCGGTGTTGGAAGACCCAAATCATGGGTCATGGCATCTCTTATCTCTTTTATGCTTATTTGCGTTGAGTTAATGATATTGTGGTACGACTTATCTGTTAAAAGAATAGGCAATTTCCAGATTAAAACCAGAATATAAATCATGATAAAATGATGATCTAGATATCTCAGATTGTATTGTTTACTAGCATAGCAAAACATGCATAACATGATCTCATACATGACAACCGGTGTAAACATAGCTCGTACACCAGATAGATTAAAAAACAAGAACAAAGGCATAAGACCTGATATAAGCATAGAAATTAGATCACGAACGGCGTACCTTTCTGATGCTGGAGAAGACGATGGCAGAGTCGGCGCTGGACGATCCTCGATGAGCGCTGGAGGAAGAGCTCGGAGCAGTTGACGGCGAGTACGTCTTGACGCAGCGCCGCCTGACTTGGAAGGTAGACGACCCGTTGTTGAAGACGAGAGCAGTCGCGCGACGAGCGCTTCCCAAAAACCTTATTCGCCTTCTCCCAGTGCAGGATCGCAAAGACGAGGGTTCCGGAGACCTGCTCGCCCGGTCGCTGGTGCACGCAAGCGAACGGACTGGAGACGACTAGACGGCAGCGCAAAAGCGATATGAGATACGTTTTGGCGTGGCCGATAGGTTGCTTATATAGCCCTGTTGAACCGACCTCGTGTCGCGATCACGATCTAAATCGGTTTAGGACTCTTGAGTCGTAACTATTTAGGACTCTGCAACTTGAAGGCCAAGAAACCAAAAACTAAAACTGCAAAAGGAGACCGCGCTCCCGCAAGGCGAGGAGCCGGATTTCGGCGGACCATTCACACAGGTGCCGCGCACCCGCGCAAGTCGCCACGCCACGCCCCGCCCCGCCCGGCCCGGCGAGGCAAGCGAGCGCGCGCGTGTGGGTTTCTCTTTCTCCTTCTCACACTAGACTTGAGGAAGTGGAGAGGACTTCCATATTTAAGCAAGTCATCCTCCCCTTCCACTAGCAAGGTGGGACTAAAGAGTTCCACTTCCCCTCTTTGCTCACACATGAATGGGCCTTTGAGATTTATTATGAATTTCAGAATTTGTTAATGGGCCAAGCCCATATAATTCTAACAATCCCCCACCAGATCTCAAATTCCCATTTAGAGTTTTGCCTGTTCCCGCTACTGTTTGATATACTAGTGTTTAGCAGAGACTGTTAAGTTGAACTTCCGCCTATAACCTTAAGTTACACTTATTCACAACTTGAACAATGGACTATGCCTTGAATTGCAAGTTTTGCGTGAAGCAAGTTTTACTCAAGGTTAAACTAGTACCTGGCTGCCAATAGCCTTTCTCCGTGGGTGGAGCATATACGTCATACTCCATGGTCTCTTCATGAGCTTACTAGAGATCACCCTAATCTCATAGACTGCGACGTTTAACAGTCATGGCTCATATAGGTATGTTCTTTCAAGAATACTCTGTAGGATAGCATCTTTGCTTTTAAAAGCCAATAGAACATATTAAGGCCTTTGCCAACCTTCCATACAGTGCCTCATAGCAATGAGAGTATTGCATCTTTCACATAGAGAGGGTTTAGAGGTTACTCTCCTCAGTTTACCAATAGCTTGTTCTTCCCAGATCCTTAGTCACGGGATCTCCGATCAAAAAGGTTGGGTTGCTACTACTGTAAACTCATATGGGTCTCATACCCATCTCCCTTGATGCGATTTCTATCACATTCCGTGATAACCCTTTTGTAAAGGGATCTGTCAGGTTCTTGTCTGTTTGCACATAAGTCACAGCTATTAATCCGGAGTTTCTCAACTTCCTGGCAGACTTCAAACGTCTTTTAACGTGTCTTGTTGACTTCGCATTATCCTTAGCACTATTCACTTTAGTGATCACTGTTTGATTATCATAGTTCATAAGGATAGCCGGTATTGGTTTTTCAACCACCGGTAAGTCAGACAAGAGCTCACGCAGCCACTCTGCCTCTGCAGAAGCTGTATCCAAAGCAGCAAGTTCTGCTTCCATGGTTGATTTAGTCAATATAGTCTGTTTACAAGACCTCCATGACACTGCACCACCTCCAAGGGTAAAAACATACCCACTAGTGGCGTAGATCTGATCAATATCAGAAATCCAGTTTGCATCACTATATCCCTCTAGCACAGCTGGGTGCCCAGAATAGTGAATTCCAAAACTCATTGTACCTTTGAGATAACGCAAAACTCTTTCAAGTGCATGCCAATGATTATCACCCGGGTTGGACATGTACCTACTCCACTTGCTCACAGCAAATGAGATATCTGGTCTAGTTGCGCTCGCTAGATACATGAGTGAACCAATAATCTGAGAGTATCTCAGTTGGTCTCTAGCAATCTTTCTGTTCTTTCTCAAAGTCACACTAGGATCATAAGGTGTTGGAGAAGGTTTACTATCCATAAAGCCAAAGCGACTCAAAACCTTCTCAACATAGTGAGATTGCAATAAAGTAATCCCACTCTCATCCTTAATCAGCTTAATGTTCAAAATAACATTAGCTTCACCCAGATCTTTCATATCAAAACTCTTTGATAGGAAAGACTTGACCTCATTAATAACATCAATATTTGTTCCAAAAATAAGAATATCATCAACATATAAACACAATATAACAGATTGACCCCCACCATGTCGATAATACACACACCTATCAGTTTCATTAACAGCAAAGCCTGCACTAATTAAAGTAGTGTCAAACTTCTCATGTCATTGTTTAGGTGCTTGTTTCAAGCCATACAAAGATTTCAATAACTTACACACTTTTTGCTCTTCACCTTTTACTACAAACCCATCAGGCTGATCCATATAGATCTCCTCATCCAACTATCCATTACGAAAAGTTGTCTTCACATCCATTTGATGAATGAGAAAACCATATGAGGCAGCCAGGGAAAGTAATACTCGAATAGTGGTTAATCTAGCAACAGGTGAATAAGTATCAAAGAAATCCTCGCCTTCTTTTTGAGTATAACCCTTAGCCACAAGTCGAGCCTTGTACTTGTCAATAGTACCATCAGGTCTAAGCTTCTTCTTGAACACCCACTTACAACCCACAGGTTTGCAACCAAAAGGCAACTCAGATAACTCCCAAGTACCATTAGAAAGAATCGAGTCCATCTCACTACGAACAGCTTCTTTCCAATCATCTGCATCTGGAGATGCATATGCTTCTGTAATAGAAGTAGGAGTATCATCCACAAGGTACACAATGAAATCATCACCAAAGGATTTTGCAATCCTTCGTCTCTTGTTCCTCACAGGAATTTCATTGTCATCCTCCTCAAGGACTTCATTAAGTGGTTGTTCAAATGACTTAAACGAAGACTCAATAGGTGTAGTAAAATCAGGAGTTAATTCAGAGGAAAACTTAGCATTGCTACGCATATCTTTCATAGGAAAAATGTTCTCAAAGAATGTAGCATCACGAGATTCAAAGATCGTATCCACATGCATATCAGGTACTTCAGATTTTACTACTAAAAATCTATAGGCAATGCTATGATGTGCATATCCTAGAAAGATGCAATCCACGATCTTTGGTCCAAGCTTACGCTTCTTAGAAATTGGAACATTGACTTTCGCCAAACATCCCCACGTGCGTAAGTATGTAAGTGATGGTTTCCTTCCAACCCAATACTCGTATGGAGTTGTCTCTTTATTTCCGTTTGGAACTCTATTCAGGACATGACTCGCAGTCAATAAAGCCTCCCCCCACCATGCCTTAGAAAGACCAGCAGTATCTAACATGGCGTTCACCAAGTCAGTCAACGTGCGGTTTTTCCTCTCGGCAATCCCGTTTGATTCAGGAGAATAGGGAGCTGTCCTCTCATGAATAATACCATGTTTCGTACAGAAATCATTGAAAAGCATAGGAAAATACTCACCACCACGATCTGACCTTAGACGTTTAATCTTTCTCTCTAGTTGATTCTCAACTTCAGCCTTATAGATTTTAAAGTAGTCTAGCGTTTCATCTTTAGTTTTAAGCAAGTAAACATAACAATATCTAGTTGCATCATCAATTAAAGTCATGAAATATCTCTTTCCACCTTTTGTCAACATACCATTCATCTCACAAAGATCAGAATGTATGAGTTCTAGAGGTGCCAAGTTTCTCTCCTCCGCTGCCTTGTGAGGCTTGCGAGGTTGCTTTGATTGCACACAACTATGGCACTTAGAACCTTTGGCAATAGTGAAATCTGGAATTAAACTCAGGCTAGACAAACGTGACATTAAACCAAAGTTCACATGACATAAACGAGAATGCCAAATATTAGAACTATCATTAATTGTGCCACAAATATGATTTACTGACTTATTACAAAAATCTGCCAAAGATAGGCGGAACAAGCCTCCGCAATCATAGCCTTTACCAATAAATTGTCCATGCTTAGACATAACTACTTTATTGGACTCTAAAACTACTTTAAAACCATCTCTCAAAAGAAGAGATACGCTAACAAGGTTCTTGCGTATAGTAGGGACATGCTGCACGTTCTTCGGTTGCACGATCTTCCCCGAAGTAAACTTCAGATCTACCGTGCCAACACCACGAACAGAAACATGTGATCCATTCCCCATTAGGACGGAGGAACCTTGGAGCCCCTGATAAGAAGAAAACAGAGAGATATTAGCACACACGTGAATATTAGCACCTGTATCAACCCACCAATTTGGTGATTGAAATACTGATAGTACAGTAGGAAAATTACCATACCCGTCATCAGCGTCGCTAGTAGTCACAAGGTTGACATTCTTCTTTTTCCCTTTGCGGTCCGCTCGCTCCGGACACTCTTTGGAAAAATGCCCAAGCTCTCCACAAGTGAAGCACGGCAACTCTGCTTTATTCTTCTTCTTCTTCTTAAATGTAGTAGTAGTTTTGGCATTGAAAGACTTAGGATTTCCTTTGTACTTGCCATGGTTTTTCTGGACGAAGTGGGCGCTAGCTCTTTCCTCGTTCCCCTTCTCAGTGTTATCTTTAGCCCGAGCCTTCTCTTCAACATCAAGAGATGCTATCAGGTTTTCAACTGATATTTTCTGTCTCTTGTGTTTAAGGCTTGTGGCGAAATTCCTCTAAGAGGAAGGTAGCTTTGTAATAATGCACCCAGCCACAAACTCATCAGGTATAACACAGTTGGGGAGTTCAACCTCTTTTGCCAGACGGTGTATCTCATGAGCTTGCTCGACTATAGATTTGTTCGTAACAATCTTGTAGTCATGAAAAGTCTCCATGATGTACAACTCTTTGCCAGCATCTGAAGCACCAAAGGTAGCTGCCAGATAATCCCACAAAGTCTTTGCGTCTTTAATGTGCAGAATTGTATCAAAGATATGATCAGCAAGGACATTCTGCACAACTCCCACAAAGATTTGGTTGGCATCCTGGAAAGCTCTCTGATCCTCTTCAGAGATATTTCCCTCCGGCATACCAGCACTCACCCAGAACACTTTCATGGCCGTCAACCAATTGGTGACCTTAACTTGCCATCTCTTAAAGTGCTCTCCAGAAATTTTTTCTGGCTTCAGCGCATCAACAAAACTAGCCATAGTTAATTCTGGAAACCTATAATAAGGTTTTTGGATTGTTAAAAGAATAGGCAATTTCCAGATTAAAACCAGAATATAAATCATAATAAAATGATGATCTAGATATCTCAGATTGTATTGTTTACTAGCATAGCAAAACATGCATAACATGATCTCATACATGACAACCGGTGTAAACATAGCTCGTACACCAGATAGATTAAAAAACAAGAACAAAGGCATAAGACCTGATATAAGCATAGAAATTAGATCACGAACGGCGTACCTTTCTGATGCTCGAGAAGACGGTGGCAGAGTCGGCGCTGGACGATCCTCGATGAGCACTGGAGGAAGAGCTCGGAGCAGTTGACGACGAGTACGTCTTGACGCAGCGCCGCCTGACTTGGACGGTAGACGACCCGTTGTTAAAGACGAGAGCAGTCGCGCGACGAGCGCTTCCCAAAAACCTTATTCGCCTTCTCCCGATGCAGGATCGCAAAGACGAGGGTTCCGGAGACCTGCTCGCCCGGTCGCTGGTGCACGCAAGCGAACGGACTGGAGACGACTAGACGGCAGCGCAAAAGCGATATGAGGCAAAACCTAGCTCGAGAGGTGTTGAGAT
The DNA here is from genome assembly GCA_009763385.1 of Coix lacryma-jobi var. lacryma-jobi. Lineage (NCBI taxonomy): Eukaryota > Viridiplantae > Streptophyta > Magnoliopsida > Poales > Poaceae > Coix > Coix lacryma-jobi. Next base: position 18,678,327 of record CM019831.1, read on the forward strand.
ACATTTTGGCGTGGCCGATAGGTTGCTTATATAGCCCTGTTGAACCGACCTCGTGTCGCGATCACGATCTAAATCGGTTTAGGACTCTTGAGTTGTAACTGTTCAGGACTCTGCAACCAAAAACTAAAACTGCAAAAGGAGACCGCGCTCCCGCAAGGCGAGGAGCCGGATTTCGGCGGACCATTCACGCAGGTGCCGCGCACCCGCGCAAGCCGCCACGCCACGCCACGCCCCGGCCCGGCGAGGCGAGCGAGCGCGCGTGTGAGTTTCTCTTTCTCCTTCTCACACTAGACTTGAGGAACTGGAGAGGACTTCCATATTTAAGCAAGTACTCCTCCCCTTCCACTAGCAAGGTGGGACTAAAGAGTTTCACTTCCTCTCTTTGCTCACACATGAATGGGCCTTTGAGATTTATTATGAATTTCAGAATTTGTTAATGGGCCAAGCCCATATAATTCTAACATTATCTGTGCCACAATTGATATATATAGGATGCCAGACATACTTGGAGCTCTGCTCTGCATCTATCTGCGTGCTGATGCGTTTGGCATGAGGAGCATGACGATGGACTTGATACCGCATCACTAGAAAAGCATGCATTTTGTCCCACTCAAATTTTACAGCATGAATTCGTTGGCCAATCGAACGAACATCCACTCTCAAACAACTGTCATTGTCACATGGAACCTATACGAGCGGCTAGTACCACTTTGGAGCAGGAGCATTGCTACCGGAGTGAAGGAAACCGTCCGAATAGGCTGTGCACCAGTACAATTTTCTGCCTTACATTTTGCATGAAAACCAAGAATATTTTGAATGCATCCTAGTTCAATTGGATGGCCAGTACAAACGGTCACTCCAAAAGTGAGTTCACGCCTCTGAAAGTCTTCCGTATGTAGCCCCTATCTCCAGCTCTGCAACCTCTGTTTTACCTCCTCTGTTTTGATGCCTCTGCTCTGCTGGTAGTTGCGAAATTCACCATCAGAGGCAAAACTTACGCAATGTGGAATGTGTTTTCTGTTTTTTCAGTCTTTGTGCCCCTATATCACACTCCATCAGCTCGCTGGGGGAGGCAATGAATTTTTCTACCGGCAAACAGTGACGGATCTAGCGGTGGGGCAGGCGGGGCTCAAGCCCCCCTACCGCCGTGGATCCCATGAAGCCCTCTAGATCTCATCCAAGAATTCTTACCATTGTTGCTTTCAAGAGGAGAGGCTGGAGGTTAAAGATGAACTTTCATCCCTCCTTCAACTTCAATCCTAAATCTGTCACTACTGATGAAGGCTCCCTAATTTTATGTCCATTGTCCCATTTGACGAGTTGTCCATTGTCCCGTTTGGTATAGCTCTCTAGTAGGTGTTTGGAGCTCTTTTGTACCAAAATAGAGTAAAAATGAAATAGCTCCACCTAAGAAGCTCCTTGAAACATCCTCTCGTGAGGGGTGGATAGGAGATGGAGTTAAAAATAGTAGTTTGTCCTAGCTCTCTCTTGCTTTTGTTGGGCCTTACATCGGATTTTGTGAGGAGCATCATGTTTTTGAGCAGCTCCAAATGTAGACTTGTTTTGTGAAACGGTTCACCAAAACACTTTAGTTCCAAATATAGAGCTACTTATGGACCTGAAGCAAAAAAAGATTTTTTTTAGTGAAGCGGAGCTATGCCAAACAGGACATAGATACAAAACCCGAAATGTGCTATAATTTGGAACTAAGGAAGTAGCCTTCCACTCTATATTATTTCTAGATATGATGGACCTCGGCATAATGCAGCGTTAAATAGGTATTGTCATCACTTTTGAGTTGTTAAGGCGCGTGAGTCAGTAGAGGCAATTCCTGCATAGGTTAGACGAATTATTGTTATCAATCTTTCACAACATACATATTATGTTATTCTGCAATCCGTTCCTGCCATATGTTGTTTGTAGTCAATTTATTTTATTTATTCGCAGATTAGTGGAGCCCATGAAAAAAACAACTATACATTGTCTCTGCATGATTGGAATGCAAAACCCAAACATACAGCTGCTATGTAGTAGCCGGATAATTTCAGTCATCTTCAACACACTTTTTTTTTTTGCTCTTTCACAGTTGTAGTTACTACTGTTGTTAATGCATAATATTGTTGAAAAAACATCATTACATGCATCATCACATCTATGTTGCTTCCTATAAATACTATAAAACATGAGCATGGTTTGGTAAATAGTGATTATATGATATGCTTTAGTATAAAGTTTTTGTTGTAGATTTAAATCTGTTCTTTTCTAAAATTAATTGGAATAATTCATAACTGTTGTTTCCATGGTCCATTTATGGTGACCTAGTTATTGTATGATTGAACTACAGTAAAAAAATTATACGCATTGGATCATATATAACTTAGTTATAGATTTATTTAGATTTAATAAGCATAAACCCTAAATAAATCTATAACTAAGTTATACATGATACAATGAGTATAAATTTTTTACTATAGTTCAAGCATACAATAATGAGGCCACCGCGAAAATTTCACTACAATTAGACCATACAAACTATAATTATGAATTATTTTAATTAATTATAAAAAAGAATAGACCTAAATCTACAACAAAAACTTTATACTAAAGTATATGATATTATATGTTTACTATGTAGATCTACTCACGTGGAGTCCAACAAAATTGAAATTTTCATTTTACGATTTTTCTGTGATTTACTATGATTTTTCAAAGATTCAGTCAAAATAAATAAAAAAGGAAAACCAAAACCGCTGTTACTGTAGCAAAACCACCTTCTAAAACCGCCTGAGGGGGCAATTTGACCGGTTTTATAAAGTTCAGGAGCTAAAACAGACGGTATCATATGTTTGGGGTTAAGTAGACAACCCTTAATAGTTGGGGGTTAAGTAGATTTTTTCCCCCACAAAAATTAATAGCATGCCCATAATTCTATATATACAGACACAGCCAGAGCTCTGCTGCCAATGTGTCTGCATGCCCATGCGTTGGTCGTGTATTACAACAAAAGAAGCATGACCATGCACCTGATAAAGCATGTATCTGCTGAATTTTACATCTTCCATTCTTTGGCCATCCCAAATAATGGAGCAACTGGCGCGCGAAGGGAAGCCTACAAACAGGCAGAGCGCTAACAGTTTTCTGCCTTGAATTTTGCAGAAAAACCAATAATATGTTGAAATGCATCCTAGTTTATTGATGGCCAGAACAACAGTACTGATGGTCACACCAAAAGTTCACACCTCTGAACGCGCTAGAGCGTGTAAGCCCTATTCACTACTGGAGAAACGGCCTTTAGCCCCGGTTTTCCCAACCGGGGCTACCAATCCGGGACTAAAGGTCGGACCCTTTAGTCCCGGGTGCTTCGAACCGAGGTTAAAGGTTTCCACGAGAAAAAATAAATGTGCATCTGTGAGATTCGAACTCAGCACCTCTCGCCTCAGGCACGCTTACCAACTGAGCTACGCAACCCACGTAATGTACTTCTGGACGTTTTCCTTTTGAATTCGCTCGGGGAGGACCTTTAGCCTCGGTTGATAACACCAACCGGGGCTAAAAGGACCTTTAGTCCCGGTTGGTAACACCAACCGGGGCTAAAGGTTCACCCTTTAGCCTTGGTTGGTATTACCAACCGGGACTAAAGGTCGAGGACCTTTAGTCTCGGTTGGTAACACCAACCGGGGCTAAAGGTTCACCCTTTAGCCCCGGTTGGTATTACCAACCGGGACCAAAGGTCTTTAGCCCCGGACATAATTTTTGGCCGAGACTATAACTTAATTGATAGATCGTGCAAAGGCCTGTTCTCTGGCAGTGATCTCTCATCAGTTCTGCGCTCTCTGTTCTACCTCGTCTGTTCTGCTTGCCTCCAAGTCTGCTGGTGGTTCATCAGCATGCCAAGAAGGCATTCAATTGTTTGTATGGGAAAGGCTAGTCCGGTCATAAACCCCATAAATTAAAAGATATACACATGGTTCTTTCCATTTATAGGTGACGAACTGGTGGAGGTAAGGCTTCATCTTCTTCCCTAGATCTTGGTAATGCTCATGTTCGGTCGTCAGTCAGTTTGGACGGACCATCTGCCTAAGTTCGCTCGCTCTATAGCGGCCAGCACTGCGCCCCTAGCCTATTGCTTGCTCTAGAACGGACCTTGTTGTCTCTATTCTTGAAAAAACAAATCACCGCCGCAAGCGCTATGTTGTCCCCTCTAGTGCGTCATAGCCTCTCCTCCTCCTATATCTCCATGGATCCAGCGGCAACCCTCCTCCATGTGTGTCTTCCCCTCCCCCACTCCATGGATCTGGCCGGTGGGCTCGAGCAAGCTGTTGGCGCGTGACTGACAGGCTCAAGCAAGCCAATGACCGTCCCCAACACCAGTCGTCAAACGCCCTCTGTAACACCCCGACTTTTAATAATTTAAAATTTATTAGAATTTAATTAGGAAATAGCAAAAACTTAGATGGAGAAAAAAATTTCACTAATTATTTGTTGTATTTATGTCTTTGCATAATTTTAACTGGTTGAAAAAGAATTTATAAAATTTGAATTAGGATCGAATCGGTTTTTGCTCTATTTAAAAGAGAGATAAAAGGTTTACAAAACTTTATGAAAATAAACTCAAATTTCAAGTTCAAAACTCAGAAAATATTCCCAAGGTTGTATAAAAATTTCTTTGGTTCAAAAAGGATTTAAATTTGAGATTTCAAATGAATTGGCAAAGTTGAAAAAGAAAAAGAAAAGAAAAAGGAAAACCTCACCTACCAGCCCATCTCCCTCTCCGCGCTTTCCCCAACCCACCGCACCGGCCAGGGAGCGGGTCAGGCTGACAGAGGAGGGGAAGGGTTGGGCTGGTAGGTGCCCGACTTCTCCCCACCGCACTCCCTCCCTCCCTCCCTATGGCCCGAGCCCACAAGCTCTCCCTCTTGCCAGACTGGCCCACAAGCAGCAGCGCGGCCCGCTCCAACTCCCCCACCACGCGCCCTCTCTTTCCCGTCACTGACGCGTGGGGTCCACGTGTCAGGGCTGTCCTCTTCCTCCAACGACCGGATCACGTCCACCGCGCAAGCGCGACCGAGCCGCCTCGCTTCCGAGCCCGCGAATGGCCCCCTTGCTCCCTCCCTGGCACCCTTAATAGGAACCCTAGCGCCGCAACCGCTCTGCCCATTCCCCTGCCCTCCCTCTCTCCCTAGCACCTCCCAAACCGCCGCCGCCCACCATGGATGGGCTCCAAGGCGAGCTCCCGATCTCCCTAGTCCGACCACCTCGATCTGGCTCCACCGTTATGATCTACGGCGTTGCGAGGACATCCCCGTCGCTTTTGGCGAAATCCCGCGGCTTCAACGCTGTCTTCCATGCCCGCCGCAGCACCTTGCTCGTCGCCACCGCCTCGAACCACTCCTCACAGCAACGCCCACGACCGGCCTCTTTTCGTCGCCCGAGCACCACCAGCGAGTTCGCCAGAGACCTCTGTCCCCCCACCCACGGCTCATCGGAGCGCCCCAGTCACTGGAGTGCCATTCCAGCAGGCTCCGACGAACCACCACCGTGGGGGCCTCTCTGCCCAGAGCGGAGGAAGGAAGGACCTCCTTGGCCGTTTGATCTAGAACGGACGGACTTGTTCGACTATTGACCAGCGGTCAATGAGTCAGCATCCTCGCCACGTCAGCGCCCCTCATCCAATCACTGTGTGCCATGTGGCCGCCAAGTGCCATCTCAGAAGGTGAAGATCCGGTCAATGGCTATTTTAGATCCTACCCCCTGCATTTCATTTTCCTCTGTCTCGGAAATCTATTGAGCTAGTCCCTGATATCAACGGTTATTTCCATTTTCACCGGTTATTGGTTTTTAAAATGTGCCGTAGGTAGGGATGAAAACGGTCGGAAAACTTCTTAACCGTTTTCTACTTTTACATTTGAATACGAAAACGAAAACAAAAGCGGTAACACCGGACACGAAAACGAACACGAACTTGCGGAATACCTAGAATTTCGAAAACGAACCAATTCGAGCGGAATTATACCGAACACGGACGGTATACGAAAAATCTATAGGGAATACCGACCCACAATGCATAACAATTAACAAGTGTCATTGTAGAAAATTTCGATCGCTAGAAAGAACACTTATCAATTTAATTTCTTTCACAAGAGGAAAATTTGAGATTCCATCATAACTAGACTAGAAAGGATAGCAACAGTCATGCATCACCGTACGAGTGATTAGTCCCGCCTCAACGACTTAGGAAGGCACAATGGGATGAACTACCTATATAATATTGTCCATGGACATCAATACTCCACACTTACTTTTCCCTATTTGCCTAGACAGTAATGACCAACAACCAAATTCGGTTTAAAATGAATTTTGAATTAAGGATATTTCGGATTAAAAGTAGAAAAGTAGAAAACGGTCAAACTCGGTCGAAAAACTCCTCAACTGTTTTCTACTTCTACATTTAAATATGAAAACGGAAGCGAAAACGGTAAAAATCGGATAGGAAAATACGAATTCGATCGGATTAAATATAGAAAATGATGTGGTTCGGTTCGGGATATTTCCGTTCCGTTTTCATCCTTAGCCGTAGGTGTTATTTAATCCCATAATGGTCAATGGTCTTAAAATCTTAATTAATTATATCATCAATCTGTTGTGATAACAAAAATAAATATAAAATGATTTTGTTTTATTAAAATAATTAAGGATGTATAATTCCATTTATAATAGCATTAATGTGTTTTAGCTTATAAAAATAATTCTAAGGATAGAACTTTTTGCAAATAAATATTTTTAGCCTTTATAAAATAATTTGTGGTCCAAATATTTTACTTTTTAGTCTCTGATTTTAAAAAGTAATTAAAAAACTCTTTTAATTACCAAAATGCCCTCCAACTTTAAAAGCCCATAACTTTCAAACCGTAGCTCCGTTTTCAACGGTTTTCGCGCTCATGCGATCCTAGAAACAAGCCCTACGCGTTAGTAACATTTCTAGTAAGTTTTTATAATGTTTCATGTATTGTTTTATTTATTTCTATATGTTTTCTTGTATGTTCGCGCGCCAAAGTTTGTCGCAATGGAAGAAAAAATGCGTCTGTGGATCCCGAAGATTGAGAGTATGTGTTGTATCTTGTTTTCCCATCAAAGGCAAGTGTCCTTGAACATCTTACACCTACTTTTATTTTACTTTTGGTATTAGAGTAGTTAGATCCTGTAGTTGCATGCAGTGTCTAATTTGAATCCCATGCATGTTAGGGTTTACTAGATCTTGTCTTTATTGACTTTGTCACCCGGTTGGGATTTATGGGTAGTTGTCATGCTTAGCCCTGCAGTCATGGTTGGGATGGGTTGGTTATAATTTAATAAATAATCTTGATTAATGATCTATGCAAGGTAATTTTTGTAGCAACATGGTGATTAGGTAAATCCGGTAGGATGGACTGTTTTGGTGGAGTTTGGTTGCCATGGACTTGGCGAATGATGTTTGTGGTTTGGGTTTGTGCTAGTTATCCTGCCTGGATCCCGAGGGCCCGATTCTTGGACATGTAACGCAAAAGAGTGCAACCATGAGGCCAACATGGGCTATGGGCCTGGCTAATTAATTAGAGAAGCCTTATGTGGTTATTAGTCTCATATGAACATGGGTATATTGAAGACTTCTTCTATGCAGGATACTGCTTGGTACGGGAGACCGGCTCCCAGGCTCTGGCCCAGTCCTAGTGTTATTACGGGAGATAGCTAGCTTCTATATGTCATGACGTATGAGAACTAATATACATATAGGAGTACTCCATGTAACGGCCTTGTAGTGCGACCCCGCTATGCACCTTGACAGTGTTTAGCGTGACGTGAAAATCCACGACTTGTGGGTAAAGATGTGCAACCTCTATAGAGTCTAAAACTGATATATCAGTCATGCTCATGGTCATGAGCGGGCTTGGACTTCTTCAAGATTAGTTGGTTGGTTCTGGTTTGGGTTCTGGTTTGCCTGATGGACTTCAGGTGTGGTTTTCCTGATGGACTTCAGGTGCGGGTTTGCTTGGTGGACTCCAAGTGTTGGTTGCTTGGTGGATTACAAGTGTTGGTTCCTCGGTGGATCTCCGAGTGTGGTTTTGCTCGGTGGACTCCGAGTGTTGGTTCTGTTTATAAGGAGAAGGTGGTTAAACATAGTAAATAGGTGCATAGGGAAACCAAGATTAATAGGATGTGTCGCTTTAGGTGCTCATGTCAAACAGAGTCAGCCTATCTTTGATTTAGCCTCATGTCATATTATTTCCTACACTTGCAGAGTACATTTCGATGTACTCACCCTTCCTCTTTGTCCCCCTGCTATCTCACTCAGACGTTGGAGGCTACGACGAGGAGCAGGAGTATCCAGAAGACGGTGGCTTCGACCCAGATGAGTTGTACTAGGCTGGTGCTACCCACGATCGACCTTCCTGTGGAGTTGGCGTCTAGTTTCCGCAAGTCTGCGTTGTACTTTTCTTTTGGACCCGAGGGTCATTTTTGTAATAAAGTTCGATTATGTAATACAACATTGATTTTGATACTATTATGATATCGATATATGTATAAAAATTGGTCCTGGCATACATATATTGTGCACTCGATTTTGTTCTTAATATTAGGGTGTGACACCCTCCCCAGATCTAGCAACGTCTCCTCTCCTTGGTCAATGACGGGCATGGCAGGGGCGTGCGAACATGCTCCATCTAGCGAGCCTGCCCATCCATAGTTGCCCACTAGGTCATGGGCATGCGGCGATATTGTGTTTCAAGTGTTTCTGGACCGTTTAGAGAAATGTTGCAAGCCTATGTTTCAAGTGTTTTAGTTGTTTCATATGTATGTTCTAATTGTTCCATGCAGATGTTGCAAAAGTATATATCAGGATTGTTGGTACTGCACCTGCCCTTACCCCCGCACATGTGTGGGGAAAGGCGAGGGTCCCCCAACGGTCGACAGTCACGCGAAGGTTGAAATGAAGGAAGTGGACAAAAACACGAAACTTAATGTATTACTCCCCAGTAGGGCCCCCGCCCTTACACTATTCACCCTCTGGTATTTATAGGGGATACCAGGGGTCACTAGACAATTTACATTAGGGTACAGAGCCAGCTGTCCAGAGGAGCTGGGGTTTGAGGGTAAAACCGTACTAATATAAGTGATGAAACTCTAATTCCCTTCTTCTCCTCCACGCCGCCGCCCGGCTTGCGTCGCACCTTCGCAGAGCCTCAGGGCCTCGTTGCGTTTCCGCTGACCCCCCGTGATGGAGACAGAAACCGGACCTCGCCTTACTCCTTGCGCCTTCCTGGACTCTTGCACCCTGCGGACAAATGGATGAAGACAAACGAGAGGCCGAGAGATGATGAATTGAAGGTTCGAACTAATTGAGCACGGGGGTGACTTCGGGATCCCCTCTGACGGGAGAGCGAAGGTTTTCCTTCAGAGCGTACTTGGCGTCGCTTGCGAGGGTTGCTCCCCCCAAAAAAACAGGGATGTTGCATATGTTGCAATGGTCGTATACGTATGCTGCAAGCGTCTAACCCCAATGTTTCATCTATTTTTTGTACACATATGTTGCAAGCTAGTGTTTCAAATGCATGTCTCAAATGTTTCATCTATCTTCTTTTGTATGTTGCAACTGTGACATCTAGCAGATGTTTCAAAAGTAGATCAGGAAGTTGCATATGTTGCAATGGTGTTTCAACTCTATGTTCCAAAAGTTTCATTTGTTTTAAACATATGTTGCAAGACTTCATATACACTACTACAGAACAGGGTCTTTGACCGATTCTCAAAATCGTCTTTAGTCTCAGTGTTTTTGCCGCCCGGGACTAATAGACCATTTAGTCCCGGTCGGTAACACGGACCGGGACTAAAGGGTCTGCCCCAACGGCTACTACGCAGAGCTGTCGGGGCAGAGACCCTTTAGTCCCAGTCCGTGTTACCAACCGGGACTAAAGGGCACTCTTTAGTCCTGGTTGGTGCCACAGACCGGGACTAAAGATTTAGCCACGGTTTGTGGCTTGCCCGGGGATAAACGATCACCTTTTAGCCCCAGTTTTTAATACAAACCGGGACTAAAGCTCCCCGGTTTATAACCTGCCAACTTCTTCCTCCCCCGAGCCAGAGACATTCAAATTCCAGTGAGCTTCTTGCTTGTTCTTGCTGTTGCTATTGCTTGCTATTGCTTGTTCTTGCTTGTTCTTCATTTGTTCTTCATTGTTCTTCGTCTCCGGCGTCAATTGGTGATCTTCTTCGACTCCGTCATCGTCTCTTTACATTTAGAGGTAACTATTTTCATCTCCTACCATGTCTTTTGAATATGAGAGGAATTTAATTAAAATATATAGTTTGCAAGAACAAGCATAGAGAGTTGAGTAGTTTAAATTGGTTCATCACAATCACTTGATAGTTTTCTACTGCTAGGTAGTATCCATTCTATATTTCATACTTATGCAAGACGAGTAATATTGAATTTTAGTGTCTTTTTAGTTTATTTTCTTTAGAAAAATATAGAATTTATAATAGTTTGCAACAATAAATATAGAGAGTAGACAATGTGAAAATTGGTATTGTTATATCATATTTTTCGATTATCTAAACAAATAGATAAATTTAGAGTCTTTTTTATTTATAATTGTTTAGAAAATTAGGAATTTGCATGTAATAGTTTACAAAATGAGCATGGATATAGTAGATGGCAACCGTGACCGGGTCCTCAGCCTCTCATCATCGGGATCCGAAGCGTTTGCGGCCGGATCTTCCTCTCATTGCTTGCGGCGAGTGTAAGCAGAAGATTGTGAAGGAGTACCGAGTGAAAAAAGAGGGAATCAACAAGGGTCGTATATTCTACAAGTGTCCGGACCATGAGGTGGGTTATTATTTACACGCATTTGATTAATATGGTTCATTCGTATCGGCTTTGCTTGATGATGTTGTTTAAATTTCTTATTCTTTGTTCTAATTGCAGTGGCAGGGCACCGGCGGATGTAAAGGTTGGTACTGGGAGGAAGAGTATGTTTAGCACGTACGAAATTCTGTTGCACAGGAGGTTGCCGTTGAAGGTGATGAGGCAGTGAGTCAGCGGCAGCAGCCCATCCATGCTAATGAAGCGAATGATCTGTCTATTTTAGTTGGGATTAGACGCGAACTAATTATGTTGCTTAAGTGCATTTTATTTTTAGTTTTTTAGTGCTAGCTGCGATAGTCTTCATTGTAGTCAAGCTTGCTTGAATTAATCAATCATGTGATGTCATGAGTGTTGTGCAATAACATGAGAAACTACTAAGTGCATGGTTGTAATATTTAATGCAGATGTTGTCACACAATTGGATGTATAATGTCGATCGCCGCTCCAAAGAGTTCATTGCTGGCGTGCACTATTTCTTAGGTGTGGCTGAGGCAAACAAGCAGGATGGTTTCATGTGCTGCCCATGCGTCGTCTGTAAGAATTTGAAGGAATATTCATGCCCAAGGACTCTTCATACGCATTTGTTGAAGTCGGATTTCGTAACAAACTATATTTGTTGGACGAAGCATGGAGAAAGGGGGTTGTAATGGATGATGGTGAAGAAGGTGAAGAAGAATTGGCCCACGCTGATATTATTGCCCAGTACGGTGCCTTTGATGATGATGCAGTGGGGGGAGGAGATGGTGAAGAAGATGCGGCAGCGACAGAAGATGTGGCAGCTGATGTTGATTCTCTTGGTGATGCCATTTGTGATGCACAAAGAGAATGTGAAAGTGACAAGGAGAAGGTCAAGTTCGAGCGCATGTTAGAGGATCATAGGAAATTGCTATATCCCACTGCTGAAGATGGCCAAAAAAAGCTGGGTACTACACTGGAACTGCTGCAATGGAATGCAAAGAATGGTACATCCGACAAGGCATTTGGGCAGTTATTGAAGATAATGAAAAAGATGCTTCCGAAAGCGAATGAATTGCCCACCACTACGTACGAAGCAAAACAGGTCGTTTGCCCTTTGGGATTAGAAATCCAGCAAATACACGCATGTCCTAATGACTGCATCCTGTACCGTGGGGAGGAATACGAGAATTTGGATGCATGCCCGGTATGTGAAGCATCACGGTATAAGATAAGACGAGATGATCTTGGCGACGTAGAGGGTGAAGAACGTCCAAGGAGGAAGAAAATCCCTGCCAAGGTTATGTGGTATGCTCCTATAATACCACGCTTGAAACGTTTGTTCAGAAATAAGGACAATGCAAAGTTGTTGCGGTGGCATAAAGAAGACCGTAAGGTAGACAATATGCTGAGGCACCCAGCTGATGGATCCCAGTGGAGAGCGATAGACAGAGAATTCCCAGAGTTTGCAGATGAGGCTAGAAACTTGAGCTTTGCTTTAAGTACAGATGGTTTTAATCCTTTTGGGGAGCAAAGAAGTAGTCATAGCACTTGGCCAGTTACTCTATGTATCTACAACCTTCCTTCGTGGTTATGCATGAAGCGGAAGTTCATTATGATGTCGTTGCTCATCCAAGGGCTGAAGCAACCTGGCAACGACATCGATGTCTACCTGAGGCCATTAGTTGAGGAACTTCTACTTCTATGGAGCAAACCAGGCATACGCGTGTGGGATGAGTACAAACAGGAACACTTTGATCTGTGAGCATTATTGTTCGTAACAATCAATGATTGGCCGGCTCTAAGTAATCTTTCAGGCCAGACAAACAAGAGATATAATGCATGCACACACTGTTTCGAAGACCTTGATAGTTTATTTTTGAAAAAGTGTCAGAAGGTCGTGTATGTTGGGCACCGTCGGTTTCTTCCCATGGGCCACCCAGTAAGAAAGAAAGGCAAACATTTTAAAGGTAAGGCAGACCACCAAACCAAGCCTCGTAACCGAACCAGAGATGATATACTCAAAATGGTGAAGGATACGAAAGTAGTATTTGGAAAGGGACGGGGCAGCGAACCTGTTCCCAAAGACGCTTCGGGACACACACCCATGTGGAAGAAGAAGTCCATATTCTGGGAGCTACCCTACTGGCATGTCCTAGAGGTCCGCCATGCGATCGACGTGATGCACCTGACAAAGAACCTTTGTGTGAACCTGCTTGGATTCATGGGTGTCTACGGAAAGCCTAAGGATTCACTTGAAGCACGACAGGACTTGCAACGCATCAAAGAACGAGACAACTTGCATCCGGAGAAGACAGATGACGGGCGCCAGTACTTAAGCCCTGTTAGCTACACTCTTAGCAGAGAAGAAAAGGAAAGCATGTTTGAATGCCTTAATAGCATCAAGGTCCCATCTGGATTCTCCTCCAATATAAAGAGAATAATTAATGTGCCAGAGAAGAAGTTCCAAAACTTGAAGTCCCATGACTGTCATGTGCTTATGACCCAATTGCTTCCTGTTGCTCTAAGAGGAATTCTACCTCCACATGTACGTCTAGCCACCGTGAAGCTATGTGCATTTCTCAATTCAATTTCACAAAAGGCAATCAATCCAGAGGAACTTTCTACTTTGCAGAATGATGTCATTCAATGTCTCGTCAGCTTTGAGTTGGTGTTCCCTCCATCCTTCTTTGATATCATGACACACCTCCTAGTTCATCTGGTCAAGGAGATCATTATTCTCGGTCCTGTGTTCGTACACACCATGTTCCCATTCGACAGGTTCATGAGTGTCCTGAAAAAATATGTTCATAACCGTTCTCGGCCTGAAGGAAGCATCGCCCAGGGCTACGGAACAGAGGAGGTCATAGAGTTTTGTGTGGAGTTTATTCCAGACCTTGACCCGATTGGTGTTCCTGAATCGCGACACGAGGTCAGACTCAGTGGCAAGGGAACACTAGGGAAGAAAACATATATCGGTACAGGAGATGATTACTTCGATAAAGCACACTACACAGTTCTACAGAACTCCTCATTGGTCGATCCATATATCGAGGTACATAAGGATTTCCTTCGATCCAAGTGGCCCGGGAAGAGTGAATCTTGGATTACACGTCAGCACATGCAAACCTTCGGCGATTGGTTGCGAAAACAATGTCAGGGTGATGATAACATAGATGAGCAGCTTTATTTGTTGGCCAGACAACCATCGTGGCATATCAGCACGTACAAAGGGTACGAGATCAATGGGAATACATTTTACACAGTAGCCCAAGACGGAAGGAGCACCAACCAAAACAGTGGTGTACGCGTGGATGCCACGGATCCAAATGGGAACAAACAAACATATTATGGCCTCATACATGACATATGGGAACTAGACTACGCACCTAATTTTAAAGTCCCTTTGTTCCGGTGTAAATGGATCAAGATGACCGGTACCGGAGGTGGGGTAACAGTTGACAAAGAGTATGGGATGACATCAGTGGACCTCAACAATATTGGGTACAAAGATGAACTATTTGTCTTTGCCGCGGATGTGAGTCAGGTGTTCTATGTGAAAGACAATCTACAAAACCAAAAAGAGGAAAAAATAATAACAACTCGATCGTCAACGAGCCAAAGCGCCATATAGTTCTTTCACGGAAAAGAAACATTGTCGGAATTGAGGACAAGTCAGACATGTCAGGTGATTATGAAAGAGATGATCGAATTCCGCCATTCAAAGTGAACAAAGACCCAAGCATTTTGTTAAACAATGAGGAAACTCCATGGTTAAGGAATGATCATAACCAAGGGACATATGTCAAGGGGAGGTTCGCAGTTGTGCCCGCTTAATAGTGAGTTGTAAAGATATTATGTAATAATTAATTAATTAAGACTTCATTTATTTGATAATGGATTTATATATATATATATTTAGTAATAGTGATCATTGATTTATGTGCTTCTCTAGATGTGAATCATCAAAATAAATATAAGAAGATACTAAAATTTAACATTTTCTTCTGTAAACTAAAGCAAAAAGAATCTCATACTAATTTTTAAAAGAAAGTATATCAAATATTTAATTTTCTGTTCAATTAGAAAGATTTAAGATATATTTAAAAAGAAAAAACTAAATTTAAAAATCTAAACCTACTGCATCTGTCGCGTAGAACGAAATTGGACAATGATTTTTTAGGTTATAAACAAAATATTAACGTCCAAATGATATGAAAATAAATTTTCTATTGAAAGCCAATAATTTTTTAAATTTAAATTGAACATTACATTTTTGCATTAACCAAATATGAATGGTTATTTACATTTATATTCGTTATTATAAAAAAAGAAAAGAATTTATGCTACAAAATTTTCTACTATACAATAAGTTTAAAAGATATACAACTGTTATTTTTAAGTAATTTTATGCCTACTGTTCAATTTACTATGCAATTAATAAGAATTACAACATATTTATATAGTGGAAACTTAATACAAAACTCAAAATACTGAAAACCCAAAACTGTGGCGGGAAAGGACCCTTTAGTCCTGGGTCGTCTTACGCACCGGGACTAAAGACCCCTTTAGTCCCGGTGCGTAAGCCCGCCCGGGACTAAAGGTCCGACCCTTCTTTAGTCCCGGGCTCCAATCTTCCCCAGATCGACGCGCAGTTGCCCCGCCTCCGTCCGCGCCGCCGCCCTCGAGCTCACCTCGCCGTCGAGCCTCTGTCCGCGCCGTCGAGCTCCGCGCCGCCGTCCTCCTCGCCGTCGAGCTCCGGCCGCCGTCCTCCTCGACCTCCCTCTGCCCTCCACGCCGTACGGCGTCGTCCTCGCCGTCATGTCCGCGCCGCCGCCGTACGGCCTGTGCGTGTGTGTGCGTGTGTGTCCAGTGTGTGTGAGTGTAAAAAAAAAGAAATGAAAAAGAAATATATACCTATAAATAGATATATAGAAAAAAGAAAATTGGTATATATATATAGAAAATAAATATATATGTATTTAGAAATAGAAAGTGATATATATAAAATAAATATAAATAGATATATATATTTATAGATTATTTTCTATTTAACTTTTTTCATTTCTTGTTTTATAGAAATAGATATATACAGATAATGAATATGAATAGATATATTTTATAGAAAAAGGAAAATCATATATATATATATATATGTTTTTTTAACCTAACAAATATATGTTTACACATGTAGATAAAAAGTGACAGGCCGCGTCGACCTGTAGTCCGGGTGACCGCTCCACCGACCTCGCCGCCGTCCACTGTCATCCGCACCGTCGTCATCCTCGCTGTTGTCCGCCGTCGTTGTTCTCGTCCACGGTGTGTAAATCACGTGACAAGGATATGTTTAAACATGTATATTTCTTAATCTTAGAAATATGTGTTCATAGAAAATCATGTGTCATGTTGGAATGCCAAAGAAAATCACTTCGATATGTTTAAACATGTATTTACACTTACAAATATTTTGACGTATATGCTTCTTCGTGTTATTTTTAGTGTTTGAATTGTCAATTTACGAATATATGTTATTTTTAATGTTGGCGATTACATGTCACCTAAAACTCGAAACCCTAAAACCCGAAACCCTAACCCTAAACCCTCAAACCTAAACCCCTAAACCCTCAAATCCCTAAACCCCGAAACCCCGAACCCCTAAACCCCGAAACCCTAAAACCCGAAACCCTAACCCTAAACCCTGAACCCCGAAACCCCGAACCCTAAACCCTCAAACCCTAAACCCCGAAACCCTAAACCCCCGAAATCCTAAACCCCTAAACCCTCAAACCCCGAAACCCTAAACCCCGAAACCCCCGAACCCCTAAACCCCGAAACCCTAAACCCCGAAACCCCGAACCCCTAAACCCCGAAACCCTAAACCCCGAACCCGTAAACCCCAAACCCTAAACCCCAAACCCTAAACCCTAAACCCCTAAACCCTAAACCCCAAGTTTTCGGTTTTGGTTTCGCATACATGTATAAAGCTCCTCTAAGTGTTCGATCATATTGTATATATATATATTAATATTCGCAGAAATGGCCGACCCAAATGAGAACATGCAGGAGGAAATGATGAATATCATCGCCGGCGACGATGACGGGAGTCAATACTTATTGAATTATGAAGACATGACCATGCATGATGAAAATCCCCCTGAACAACAAGTTGAGATGGAAGAAGGCAATACAGGCGAGGTATATATACAATATGTCGTGTTAGGGTTTACATTTACTTGATTAGGTTTTATCTCAACTTGTATTAGGGTTTCATCTTCGTGTCTTTACCTATATGTAGCCCTCTGGATCGACGTCCGCGACGGGGCAGAGCAGACCAAAACGAGGGCCGAAGAGGCCGTTGAAGGGCCGTCATGTAATCTCCAAATTTGATATGGCTACATGCCAACCACTAGGACCCCATGCACAAAAATATGTCTTTCACTGTGGGTTCCTTGTGAGAGATCAGATTCCGATAAGTGCCCGTGAATGGAAAGAGAGGCGAAGTGCTCCCGAGATCAGTTATGTCTCCAATCTTGACAAGCAGCTAGTCTGGGATGACATTCAAGCTCATTTCTCATTCGACACGGATGATGAGGAGCTGCTGAGGCGAATTCGGGAGTGGACAATGAAGAAGATGGCCACACTTTTTTAGGACTGGAAGAAGAAATTATACCACAAGTTTGTGCTGAAGAACGAGACGCCAGATTTCAACTCTAAGGCGTATGTCAAGATAAGGACCGATTGGGATGAATTTGTACAGTACAAAAGATCACAAGAGAGCGAGGCCCGGGTCAGAGGAAACAAACAGAATGCAGCTCAGAAGAAATACCACCATCATTTAGGATCAGGTGGCTATAAGACTGCCCTTCCACAGTGGGAGAGACAGGAACAGGAGATGGTTACCAGGGGGGTAGTCCCGGAGACAATAAGAAGAAATTGGAGTGAACGGTCCAGGAATTGGTTCTACGCTCATAGGGGAACCATAATCCCTAATGACGGGGAGCTTGATTGGGCCCCGCAAATTTCAAGAGCAGCACAGAGGCTAGTTCAAGCACGAAATGCGGTGTTGTCTGGCGAGTTCAAGCCCAACAGAGAGAAGGATGAACTCACGTACGCGCTGGAGAATCCTGAGCACGGTGGGCGTACGAGAGGCTTTGGGGCCGTTTCGTGGTTGCATTCCTTCGAAGCGGATCGAGAAAGTTA
Source organism: Coix lacryma-jobi var. lacryma-jobi (assembly GCA_009763385.1). Taxonomy (NCBI): domain Eukaryota; kingdom Viridiplantae; phylum Streptophyta; class Magnoliopsida; order Poales; family Poaceae; genus Coix; species Coix lacryma-jobi. Next base: position 18,696,382 of record CM019831.1, read on the forward strand.
CAGAAGCCGCCAGAGAAAGAAGGACGGGGAGGCAGAGCGGCTCTACAAATTGGAGGAGTATGTTCTTCAAACACAAGAGCGTGAGAAATCTCGTGAAGAATGGATGCAGGAGGAAATCAAAAGGCAAGTGCAAGTGGCACTTAGTCAAATGACGAGTGGGCAAGGTACATCATCACAACAGCCTCAAGCGAACATTAGCCCCCCAGGTCAGATGAAAAGCAGCTGCGCCTCCACGGAAGTACCAACCATTCAAGATGACTCCAAGCTACGCTTCCCCGTGGATGACGTTAAAGAACCTTTTACTACTTGTGAGTTGCACATTCCAGATGGAAATGCCACGAAAAAGGTGGTTGTCGGTGTTGTAAACCCTATCGACCGCACAAGAACACCAAGAATCCATGGTCAACCAGTGCCAGCCGGATACGCTAGCGTCTCGGTGGATAGGGTTGAGACAGGTTGTGGCAGCGTGGCACTGGAAATCGAAGGGGGAGATGGGGAGAAGACTTTAGGTGAAGCGGAGAAGACATTTATTTGCTGGCGCAAGCGCTTCATTATTATTCTTGGAGTATCACCGTCGCAACCTCCTCCTACTGATCAAGATCCTCACCATAGGTAGTGTGCGCGTGAACGAGAAATAATTTTTATTACACTAACTTCCTATATGTATATATTAGTTGGATGCTCACATCATTCGTTGTTTTGCGTAGCAGGAACTATAGTCCAGTTCGTCATTATTCCCCAGCGCATCAGAGTGCTGCGGGCGGTGACGATGTGTTGGAGGACACGGCTTCAACCCCATCTCCTGCACAAAGATCTCCACCGCGGGCTCCAACACCGCCACCGGCCCCACCATCTCCTCCACCGCGGGCTCCAACGCCACAACCTCCACCGCGGGCTCCAACACCGCCGCCTCCACCGCGCGGCCCTAAGAAGCGGTCCGTCGCCACAGAACCAAAGGCCCCACCTCCAAAGAAGAAGGCTCCTGCATCAGGAAAAAAAGCCCAAGAGAAATTAACTTATGAAAAGACTGATGGGGAGTTAGAAATTACGGTGAAAAAAGATGTGCAAAATTTTTTAGATGAATGTGATGCCGCTGCTAAAGCGAAGAGGAACCCGGAGAAGCCTTACCTCTTGTTAAACCCATAGGAGTTAAGGAAAAGGGTGGACCAACATGGTATCAAGATGCGTGAAGCCCGAAAGGCTCCGCGAAAATCAGATTACGAACGCTCTCTTATGAAGTCCGCAAAAGAACAACAATCCAGCAAGAAGAAAGTGGGAAAGGGTGTTCCACAGCTCGGGGAAACATCAAGACCTTTGTCCCCGTTAGTTGTGCAAAATCAGTATGGTTCAAACATGGGCAGAGTACAACGGAAATCTGGAGAGACCACTTTGTCTGAGATGGACTCAATTGAAGATTTTATCATTGACAGCGGTCTCCCGTACGACACGATTAAAAATATTGCTACTGGGCTGGAGTTTCCACGAGCGGAAGTAGTTGATGAATGGAGGAGAAATTTTGCACCGGGCAGGAGTCTAATGAACCCCAATCACTTACATGTACTTGGTACGCAGATGTTTGCAATCAACAAATGGTGCATGGAGGCTTCTAAAGACGGTGATGTCAATTGGATTTCTGTCCGAATTCGGAACCTTCACTACTTCCGTGGCGATGACCTAATCTTAGTCCAGATGGAGGAATTACACCAGCTATGTCATATGGACGCACTAGACAAATCGCTCCTTAGCTACTATTGTTTGTAAGGGTTTCTTTTATAGTTTTCATTAAACTCTCTAGTATGTGTATATAGTACGTAGTATTCTTACACACATACTTGTGGATCGACTCGATATTTTGCAGGTATCAGATGACTCAGCTGAGAGATAAACATGACAATTCTGTTGGGTTTGTTGATCCATATGTTGTTTTCAAGGCTCCAAACCCTTCAGCGACTTGGAGCGATGAGTCGTGTATGAATCTCATGAGGTTCTTCGTGAACCAAAAAGATAGAGAAAGAATTCTCTTCCCATCAACTTTAAGTGCGTGAGACATATATAGTTAATAATAAGTATGTGCACATTTTATTTTACTTAACCCTAATAATATATATATATATATGAATCATGTGTATGAACAGCTATCACTGGATATTGATGGTCATCGATCTCAAACACAGCAATGTGTTAATCTATGACTCGTTGATCGAGCAAACCGCAAGAAGATTACCAAGATATGATAGACATCCTCCAAAGGTAATTTTTCGATCCCTAGCTTGCATGCTTAAAGTATAGACTAAGCTTGTATATATGTATACTAATTAAATAATGATCCAACTATTAATGTTTCATCGGTCGGATTAGGGTTTGGGAAAAATTCATTGCTCGGGAACATATGAGTCAGTGTAAGGCCCCACTTACAATAAAGCCACGACTACCAGTAAGTTTACACCTTCGTCAATGTACGTGTATCTTTATTATATCATGTCATATATCATATCTTTATTACGAGATGAATCTTTTCATTCTACAGTGGATTTTGAGACAAAAATAGGGTACCAACTTATGCGGATTCTATGTTTGCGAGTACATGAGGATAGAATCAAATAGAATTACTGAAGAAATCATCAAAGTACGTAACATGTTTCTTTTTATTTTTTATAGACTTAATATTGATTATATAGATATAACTAATATCTTTTTAATTCCAATTGAAGACTGACTGGTTGAAGCAAAAAGTGATGCTACAGGGCCAATTGAAAGCAATACAAGAGACAATAGCAGGATTTCTTTGGGAACAAGTCATAAATCCAAACGGCGAGTTCTACTATAATACCAACAAGAAGTTGATTCCAAACAATGATGATCATTTGTATGCCCTGTAGATCTTTAGATGGAGTACAACTTGTAATAGGTTTACAGTACTAACTTTGGAGTACAACTTATGTAGATAGATATTTAGACAACTTCTATATGTATATTGTTTGTAATTTTATGTACATATATTTATATATATATATGTAGTTCTATAGTTCAATTATATATGCATGCAATAAGCTTATTGTGTTATGCTGCTAATATATATAAATTATATATATTAGCAGCAAAGAATATATATTGGAAAACCTATTAAATAAATAAATAAAACTAAAACCAGAACTGAAATGAAAATAAAAAGGAAAAATCAGGGGACCCTTTAGTCCCGGCTGGTAATACCAGCCGGGGCTAAAGGGTGCTGCTGCGTTGCACCGCTGGCAGCACCCTTTAGCCCCGGTGGTCGGAGCCGGAACTAAAGTGGGGGCTTTAGCCCCGGTGGCCGGAGCCGGGACTAAAGGGGGGCCTTTAGTCCCAGAAGCGTAGTCCCGGCTCGACAACCGGGGCTAAAGGCGCTTGCCGACCGGGGCTAAATCCCAATTCTGTTGTAGTGTATAGATGTTGTAAAAGTAGAACAGGGTGTTGCACGAAGTAGTTGATGGTTGTCGCAACTACTGGGGCACAACCGTTGGTGAACCCACATGGCCACATGTGTGTTCCCGTACAGGGTGCGGGGATGCGCATACGCATTGCCGTAGGTAGGTGGTCATTATTGTCTCCCTCTCATGCATAGGCGGAGCTTAGTTCAGACAAAACTGGACCATGGCCCCACCCCCTATCAAACGTATTTTTGCACTGAGCAAACAGTAAACGTGGTACTGTTCATTATTGTTTAGAACATAATTGTACAGATCGATTGGCCCCTCCTGATTTCTTGATCAAGCTCCGCCTCTGCTCTCATGTTATTGATTTAAAGAGATGTTGTTACCAAGGCGGTGGACCTCCACCTCACATATAATCTGATTTGACCACCTTAGATAATGTGTATCCTCGTAGTGATATATGATTTGTGGGATTCACGTCTGCCCTCGACTCCTGCTCAGACGCAGGGTAGGGCGAGGGTTGCCACACGGTGAAACAAGCAGTTAAGGATAGGTAGAACGAAGGTAAAAGCAAAGGAGTGGTACTCAAGCCTCACAAGCTCCTTTCATTAAAAGATTTCTCTCTTTTTTTTACTATTCATCCCTAGGTATTTACATGACATACCAAAGGTCACTAGCCAAATTACAGAAAAATACAAAACCAGCTGTCCAGAGAGGCTGGGGTCAGGAGTCGACTGTACAACAACATGCGAGAAAACTCTAATCATATCCCTTCTGACTCATCTCCGCCGCCGGAGCTGGTTGCTTTTACCCACCTCGAGCTCGCCAGGCGACGTCTTTTCCCAAGCGAAGCCTTCCATTTTAGAGCCACGCTAACTCGTTTTCGTCTCTAGAGGAGAAGAAAACAGAAAAGGTAAGGGTTTCCCTCGCTCGTCAGCAAGGGTGAGGCGAGGATAATCAGTTGCGAAGTTGTTGCCGACGGTCCGCTTCCCCAACATGATTTAACTTTTTTGTCATGCTCCTTTTCAAGCTTGTCATATGAGGATTAAGAAGAACGTGCTATGGAGGATCTATATTAAGATTTCTGAAATTTATCTTTAGTTACTAACTGCAACAAACCAAGCTCTAGACTTAATTACTCATGAAAGTCAACTGTGGCCCATGCTAACTATTCTTCTTGCTCACATATTTTTTGCTCAGATAGGTGTTTACATCACTATCAAATATACTACGAACAATTGATGTCGATAGCCAAACGCTCTCATGATAGTCTGAATTCATCTCTCATATTTGGTCTTGTCAATATTTTGGCTACCTCCACTATCTCACTAAACTATTCCTTTTTACCCCACAACATAGATCCATTTTCCTGTCTGCATTTGGCTTGAAGAGTGCAACAAAAAAAAATCAAGATTCACAGGACATAGGTGGGAATCCTTTGCTTCTACCAGCGGGAATCCTTTGCTTCTACAGGCCCCTTTTGAGTTTGGATATATATACTCCTAAAAGCTTCAGAAACTACTTTGTTCATTGTGTCAACTATAAATATGGTGAGCCTTACATACCATATGTGCTCCACCTATGCAAATGGATTGGTTTTCACATGAATGGACAACAAAAATGCATGACTGGCTTGTACATATCCACCACATGAAATAGATCTTTTGTGTCAATATTGGACTTAGAAAGTGGGAACAAGGAGGAGGGCTAAATATTTGAACAAGAAATTTTGCTAGGTTTAGACTAGATGTGTAATATATGGAGAAAGGACATGAATAAGAACATTTCAATATCAACTCAAAATGTTCAAGCAACATTTATTTAGAACAACTTTGTGGGTGTATACAGCAATAACAAATAAAGATTTTTTTATGACCAAAAGATCATACTTGTCTGCACAAATTCACAACACTTTGGTGCCATCTTCAATTCTATGCTAAAATTATATAAGTGTCATAGTTTTTCGGCACATCTTTCATACTAAAATACGTCTTCGTGGCTCCTGAATAATCTTGTTCCGGATGTACTATTTGTTGATGCTCTTTATTTCTGCCGAGTTAGTGGTTAGTTATAGCATCCTCAGTATTCTAGTTTTCTCTCTATTCTTTTCTCATTTCTGTAGGGCTTCAAACATCTGCATTTCTGTAATGACATAATGGAAATGGGGTTCTTCTTGGTTCAAAAAAAAGTTTGAAATTAATTACTGAAACTAAGAATAGGCATTTGGTAATCCCAATGGTATAAAATGATGAATAAATAGCTCACTATGCAGGTGTGTAGCAGCAGTGGGGACCAGAGATGAAGGGTTCATGCTATCAGCCCCACATCAAAAAGCAGATGGGTTTACAAAGGCTCTACCTGCTCGGCAGCCTCCTTCATTCAAGAACAATATCATCTTGGTGGGATAGTTGTGATTGATGGAGGGTGTTAGGATTTGTGATTAATCACTAGTGCTCTGCCTTATATGAATGATGTTGTGTATTCTTATTGAGAAACATGGGAAAGGCTTGTATTAGTGCTCACTCCATTTTAAATTATAATTTATTTTGACTTTTTTGGAAGTCAAAATTATCAAGTTTTGAGTGAATTACAGAAAATGCATCAGTATTCATGCTATCAGTTCTTTATTTGATTCTTCAAAAAAAAAATGTTTCTAAAGTGCATGAATTTTAATTTGCGATTGTTTATATACATTATATAAAAACTTTATGAAACATACACGAACTGAAGTTGAATACTACAAACTTTACCCCGTGCTACCCCCTTATCGGTGCGGGTGGTGCTCCGGCGATGTGGACTCGGGCGGGCGTTGCCTCGGGTCGGGGACACTTTCACCAGCGGCGGCCAGGGGGTCAATTTGGACTCCCGGGCACCGGATGGGGATGGCGGTGTTGGCACTGGCCATCTACAAGCCGTCCAACCCGCCCTCCCACGAGGTCGAGGCCTGGATCAATCCTGCACTAGGCAGGCGGCCCGCAAATCGACTCCGACATCCACATCAAAGGATATTGTCGCCCCCTGCTTTTCTGCTGCCTCGCTGCTTTTGGTGAAGACTCTGCCGACCATCTCCGGCATCTCGCCGTTTGCAGGTTTGGCTTGGATGTGCCTTTGCAGGATTTTGGAATACTGGTGAAAACCGTGCCTAGAGGTGCTGGGCCGGCGACGATGACACAATCGATGTCATTTTCCACCTTGGAGGCGTCGCTGTAATTTCCTCTTCCTTTCGTCGATGATGGCGCCTACGGACGTCATTTACCTTCTTGAAGGCATCAACATACGCACACCTGCTCCAAGTCATACCCTGCACTGTGGCATTTGGGACCCAGCTGCGGCGTCGAGAGCAAGCCAAGGACGCCCTCTCGTTGATCAAATAGAGGGTCGAAGCATTTATCGTTTGTTGTAATGTCCTGGTCTATGTATAAGACTATGACTTTTCTCTCTTTTTTCTGTTTTTTTTTTGTAATAATTGGCTGTGTACATCCCTGGATGTAGAGGCCGAATTTGATTATCCTTTGTCGAAAGAAAAAAACTGAAGTTGAATAAAAGCAAACGAAATATATTTTCAAAGGAAGGGGGAATTGATCTTTCCCCACAAAATAACAGACTTGTGGGGCTCCTCTATCCATTTTAAAATTTACCCGGCCGCGTCCAGCCCAGCTTAGTCTTGGTATTGAGCAGGGTCATGGGCTCATGGGTGGCTAAATCTTCATGAGCTCATGGCATTGAAAGTTTTTGTTGGCGGACTAATTTAGACCTGGTTCCTAAGCCCACAACTTCACTTCAGGCGCCACACCACCGGCGCGTCGTCCCTCTCCATTGACACCGCAGCTTCCCTGTCGTCGCCTCCCGCCGTCTCCTCCTTCACCATGGCACCTTCCTCATTTCCATCACCGCCCAACGGCGGCATAGCGCTGTAGCCTCTGCACGTCTTCCTTGCTGTGAAGCTCTTCATTCCTGCTGGGAGTCTGCCTGACACAAGGGGTACGGCGAGGCGCGTCTGCTAACTGTTCGACGGAATGACCAGCCCGCCAGCGCCGACGCCAACCATGTCTCATGGTCTTGGGCTCTTGTCTGCTACATCTACGCTAACATGAACAGTGGTATGACGAATATGGGCGCAACTCAGTTATACTGCTGCTGAATTTGATAGTTTCATGCCAACTGGTGTTCATAGGGACACTACTGGTAAACGAGGCTTCTCATCAACTGAGTTGCAACTGTGGCGTCTTATACTGAAAACAGGTAATAATGTTGTGCAAAAGCACAACCTTTTCATCTGCTGCATAATTAGCACATGTTGTTCGGCTGGTCGTCGGCTGTTTCATTAGTGTTATGTGAGAGAGAATAAGCCGAAGTACGGCTGATAAGGTAAATCAACATGACTACTTCAAGTCCAGCATAGCATCAGAAGTTTCTGCCGTAGAACCTAGAATGCATAGTTGACTGGATTTGGATTACGCTCTCTGTTGTGGTTAATTCAGTATCAAATAATAAATTGCCAACAACTAGATTATACATTAAACTTTTGCAGAATTTCTCTTGTTTTAAAGATTTCTGGGTGTGAATGTGCCATGCAACTATGGAAAAAATCAACCGTGGTGACCGCAATGAAAAGTCTTTTGGTGACCGACATCAATATTTGGGTTCATAGGAATCTTATAGTATTTTACATGTAAAATATTTGGGTTCATAGGGATAGCCCTAGGGCTGCCGTGCAGGGGGCAGGGGCGGCGGCGGCGGCGCCCTGCTGTTTGCTGCTGCTGCGCACGCGCGAGGGGGAGGGGGCAGGGCGGCGGCTATGGTTTGGTGGCTGGAGAGCGGAGAGCTGGGATAAGCCTTTTGATATTTTTCTTATTATTAATCTCAAAGGGGTACAATGCCTCTATATTTATAATCTAGAGAAGATTTGCATCATAAGTAATCTTACCTAATTTCTTATTCTACCCCTATTCTAATCTATTCTAATTGGATCCTTTTGTGGTGATGACGGCGGCGCCGATGAACAATACTCATGGCGCTACAGTACCCATGGGTACTGTTCAAGCCGGCGCGGCTGCAAAGGCAGCAGCTGCTAGGGCGCCGGTCCATGGGCCCAACACAACAGGCGCCCTGTTGGCCTGTCTAGCCCGCTAGGTGCTGGTAGGCGTATTTAATTATCTCATATTTTCCTTTCTGGTCAAGCTAGTCCACTTTGTTAGACTTTTAGGATCGACTAGCAGTAGATCTGTCGGGGAAAAACATGACTAGATTGAATGAAAGGCTTGTTACCGACAAGGCAGTGAGGCCCCGTCCTTTTCAGGCGATGTAGGAGCGCCGCACAGCAGGTCGGTGATGGCATAGTCGTCGAGATCCAGTGGCGGCGCCGGTGGAGCTGCTGGTGGCACTTCCCGTCACTAGCAGCACCTCCCTCTAGATCGGATTAGGGTTTAGGTGGGGAAAACAGGGTCACGGCGAACCTCGTCCCTTGTGCCACTAACCCCCACCTCTCTATATATGGTGTTGTGTGACAGGGGCCCACCAGCCACCTATTGGGCTCGACGCCCCCGATCAGGGCGTTGGATCAAGGCCCAGTCTGACCGTTGGTTCAGACTGGAGGAGATCAATTCTAACATTGTCCCCTTTGATCTCATCTTATACTTTAACTTCTTATTCAAATTCAAATTCCAATCTTCTTTATTTATGTTCCATTCCATTACAGATTAGTACATAGAGCATGCTCCGTCATCACGGTCAATCGCCGATAGATTTAACAGCTACAATCCACTTCTCTATTATGAAACAGATCATTTAACCATGGGGCCCTTTATTGTCCAGAAATCATAGGCCTTACCATAACACCCATATCGATTGTGCATTCTCTAAACACACTGGGTGGTAAGCCTTGAAAAACGGATCCGTAATATTTCACATATAAAGGTATGATTCTGGACTTTCTCCTTCACAACGTACAACCCAATGTCAATGTGTTTGGCAGCACACTTGACCTGTTGTCTTAGGAGTAAACTTCTTAAATGGTTATTGCTGTTGTTTACCATTATGAACTCCGGGTATAGGTTTGTTAACCATTTCGCCTGTCCTTTATGCCTCATAATAAGCTATATCATAGGTATGCATCATCAATGACACATATTTCTTTGGAGCTTTTCCACAATAAAACTCCAACTACGAGTGTTAGTTACTAATGTGGATTTCACTACACATCTCGCTCAAACATATCAGTTGTACTCACAACCATTTGAGAGTACTTGTTGTCTTATACTTGTCATGAGGCATATAAAACTTTGCACGATTGCAACACTTCCATTCCAGTGATCTATATCTGGATTGGACATCTGCCAAAATCCCGAATACAGGAACCATGTCAGGGTAAATACTTGTGCACTCATTAAGCTTCCAACAGCCGAAGCGTACAGGACGTCCATTTCATCAATTCTCATATCTATTCTTGGAACATTGAAAGTTCTCAAGACTATTACCCTTGACCATAGGAACAGGCGTATGTTTACACACATAACTATTACCCTTGACCATAGGAACAGGCGTATGTTTACACACATAGATACTTTATTTCTTTAGAATCTTCTCAAGTATACACTTGAGACAGTTCTAATATCCCTTTCTTTTATCCCAGTAAGTTTCAATTCCTAGACGAAATGACAATTTACCGAGATCAATCTTATGTAATTTAGGGCAATGACTACTTTTCCAATAGTAGATTAACACCATTGCCAGCAAGCAAGGTGTCATCCACATACAAGTTTAGGAAAATAAATTTCCTATTCTTGAACTTTGCACAATGCCATTGTCCTTCTCATTCTCTTTAAAACCCAAAACTTTTAATTGATTCTTCGTCCTTAAAATACCACTTTATAGAGACTTGCTCTAATCCTTAAATTGTTTCTTCAGGGGACATCCTTTATATGCATTTCTTCCATGACAAAATCAATCATGGAAACTTTTCGTACAAATCCCCATCATCTATCTGAGGTAACTCTAAACATTATGTGCCATTACACTAGTTAAAGTGTTTTCTTTCCTTTGTGTGAATCCTTTCACCATTAAGTTTCTATGTTCCCTCCGGAGCCACATTGCATCTTGTAGACCCATTACAGTCTACTGTTTTGGTTCTTTTAGGAATAACTTCTCATCATTTATTCTTTGAGACCTTTTAGGTCCAAAATGGCACTCTTTTACATGGGTTGTTGTTGCTCTTTCATTGCCAAGAGGCAATTGATACTTTAGGCTCTTATATTACAAGATCCTTGTTTACATTATTCATCTTTCTAGAAGAGCTAACAACAGGTGTTGTATAGGCATACAACATCAACAAGTATGACTGTTCTTGAGTCATTGGAGTGGGCATGCAGTCCCACTTCTCTTCAAGTCTTAGATCTCTACATACCATGCATGCTCCCCCAGATTATCCCATCTTTCGCAAAGACGGTGCTTCCTCAAATTTCTTATTTGGGTTTAATCTGTCAAAATCATATGGTGCCTTAAGCACCGCTCGTCCAGTACAAATACTGGCTCACTATGCTATCCTCCTATCAGAACCATAAAGGTATAGGAATTTAGCTACTTTTCTAGCTATTTCTTTCTTTGCTTAGGGGTATCATTATTATGATCGTTGTACTCCCTCAACGATCACATTCATCTTTTATAGATCACACTCTTGCCTTAATGCATATCATGCATTGCATTTTGAGGCACGGGGAAATGGAGAGTATCTCTTTTAATCTTTATCTTTCTTAGTGTAATCTCACCATTCTCCCCCTCGAAATATGGCACAAACTTTACCGTCATCATTTCGAAACTATTCTGAACTTTTGTGAATGAGGAGACATCTATAATTTGCTTTATTCACATGACCATGTCATGCAAACAAAGTCATCTTTTGATTCTTATGGGAATATACTTTCCTCATTCCACTTTAAGAACTTAACAAAGTCCTTACTTAACTTTACTTTTTCAAGTCATGCTTGCATGCTTTCTTTATCTGGGATTGCTCCCCTCATGGCCTTAGCCCATGACCATGTCATGGTCAACGCTGTGATAGCATAAAAGCTACCCAAACTTTTCATTCTCTCTCCCACTCTAGGATATACTTTAGGCACATGAGCCATCACAAACTTTTTCCCGCCATGCGGGATAATTTCCCATCAGGGACATTAAAGCCAGAATTGGCTTTCACATTCCATCATCAAATTCAGAAATAAATATGAATATTCTGTAACATACACATTTAATCCAACATTGGTCAAGTTAAATATGCATATTATTTATTACAACTTTTGTCATAAATGACTGAAACTGAAACAAATTCTTATTCGTAGAGAGTACATAAAACACATTTCATGTACTAAAACTTGGACCAATGTCCCTGAATTCTTTTCCTTTCAAACCATTTCTAAAGAGAACTTTGTCCCTTTATACAAAACTTTCACTTTCCATGGTTTGAGTCACAAGTACCTAGCTCTTTTCTTTTCTGCCTCCAAGAATGAAAGCATGAAAATCTTTTCTGAAAAACATTGATCAAAGATAATCAACAACAATGAGCATGAAAATAACCTTATGTTGGTCTGGTTAAAACATGCTCATTAAACTTTATAACTTGCAGTTCTATTCTATATCATCGTTGGGCATAAAATAGAATAAAATAATATTCTTTTACATTAATTCTACATCACCGTTGGGCAAAAATAGAATTAAAATAAACAAACTCAATTAACTCGTTGATAATCAACATCATTGCAGCGGAATACTTTCACTTGTTCAAGAACATTTCTTGATCCCTATCTAGTCTCTAGAAAAATTGGCCACATTGACGCAAAATTTACTAGAGATTCAAACTTTACATTTATAATATTGTTATTATCAATGTTGGTCAGAAAATAACAATATCATAATTCATTTTAAACATATGACTATTCCTCTAATTAAATTTTCTCGTTGGTTCCAATTTAATTAGAAGATAATCAATGTTAACTTTGCAGCGGAAACATGAAAATACATTAATACTTAATCAGAAACATCAACATATATACTTTTATCCACTCTCTGTACAAATTATCCTATTGGTTCCAATTTGAACAGAGTTTGAAACATAGCTTAAAATTCATCAAAATTTACTTCTGAAAAAGAATAAACAAAACAAACCTTACTGTTCATAAGGAAAAATTGGCCCGAGGCCGACTATCGGCCCATGGCCGTTTTCCTCACGCACGCGAGGTCTTGTGGCCCACTGTGGCCCATCACGCTGTGCTCCTGCCTGCCTCTGCCTGCCCAGGCCGCAACGTGGGCCTGGGACGGCAAAGCTCGCGCCCGCCTGGGCCTGTACTGGTCCGAGAGCCGCCAGCCGTCCATCTCAATCGGACGGCTGGGCGCACATCTCGGCCGATCAAAAATGGCGCGACGGCCGGCTCCCCCAATCCCTAGAGCATTTTCCCCTTCGCCCTTTCCTCCTTAGCGCCGTAGTTCGTGGTAGGCGGTGGCCGCCATGCCTGTCGCGCCCGGCCAGCTCCTCCCTTCTCCTCTTGCTCCTCCGCCGACAAGCCTCCTCCTCCTCTCTCTCGCCCGCAGCTGAGCCGAGCAGCGGCTCGACGGCGGCGGCCCGAGGTCGCGTGAGCGAGCGACAGCGGCCCAAGGCAACCGGAGCCAGTGAGGAAGGTGGCGCGGTGGCGGCGTCGCGGGCCCTCTCGCCGGTGTGCACGCTCCCCAAAAGGGAGAGCGTGCCGCCGTCGAGTGGCCCCGTGTCGGTGCTCGATCCAGCTACTACGGCCTTGTCCGCGCGCCGGCGAGGCGACGCCGTGGATTTCCCCGTCGCGACGGTGGGGATGACGGTGGTGAACGTACACGAGGTAGGTCTTCCACTGGCGCCGTCCTTTGATGCTATGGGTTAGTGTTTGGGTTGGATTCGAGCCTTCCCCTTCTATGTGTTCCTTGGCGGCACATCGACGAGTGGTCGCATGGGTCTTGTGGAGTGCTATGCCGAAGCCCTAATGGGTTAGGGTTAGACTCCGCACGAGATCTAGGGTTTCCCCTAACTTTTCTATTGACCTTCTGCCCTCGCCAACGAGTGGCAGTACGGAAAACCCCTTCTTCCCCGATTGGGGATACTCTATTCTATGCTTGGGGTTAGGGTTTGCTCGAACCCGAACACCTCTTACTGGGATCTCGGGTTCTTCCCGAACACTGAGAACTTTGTTCTTTTCCCAATCTAGATCTACGCACTACATCCAACCTGGCTCCGATACCATTGTTAAACTTCTAGGATCGACTAGCAGTAGATCTGTCGGGGAAAAACAAGACTAGATTGAATGAAAGGCTTGTTACCGACAAGGCAGTGAGGTCCCGTCCTTTTCAGGCGATGTAGGAGCGCCGCACAACAGGTCGGTGATGGCATAGTCGTCGAGATCTAGTGGCGGCACCAGTGGAGCTGCTGGTGGCACTTCCCGTCACTGGCAACACCTCCCTCTAGATTGGATTAGGGTTTAGGTGGGGAAAACAGGGTCACGGCGAACCTCGTCCCTTGTGCCACTAACCCCCACCTCTCTATATATGGTGATGTGTGACAGGGGCCCACCAGCCACCTATTGGGCTAGACGCCCCCGATCAGAGCATTGGATCAAGGACCAGTCTGACCGTTGGGTCAGACTGGAGGAGATCAATTCTAACACACTTTAGGACCAACTCTCCAAGTATTATTCAGAAATAGGACACAAAACATCATCTGTATTCCAACGAGAAGTCCCAGTACAAGACCAAGGTATAATGACATCGGCTCATGTGTTCTTGCTCGTTGGGTTTGGGATAATCATGAACCAACAAACCATTCTTTGAACAGTTGATCAGAAGAGGAAGTCCACAAAGTGCGTTGTTGCCCATGTACATGCTCGATGGGTTGTCAGAATTAAGGGTATCAAGTTGCAGCTAGAAGGTATTCTTCCAGAGAAACTATTGTACGGCAAGTTCAAGTAGCTTGGAGATGTCAAATTCTATAAGCTTGATGGATTTCACCATAAAGGTTGTTCTCATAGAGGTTGAGTGATTTCCAGTGACGGAAGGGCTCTAATCTTGCTTGGTTAAGAAACTTGATTAGTGTTTCATGCTTGAACAATGACGGTTATGATTTCCATTTTGGATATGGCAAACATGATATATTGTTTAATGATAAATGTGTTGGTGTCACACCCGATTTTAATGATAAAAATCGAATGCACAATATATGTATGTCAAGATCACTTTTTATACATATACTGACGTCATAATAGTATCAAAAATAATGTTGAATTATATAATCGAACATTATTAAAAAAATGACCTCGGGTTCGAAAGATAAGTACACAAACTCTCATGAATGACTCGTGGAACTGGATGCTATCTCCACAGGAAGGTCGGCTAGAGTAGCACCAGCCTAATACAACTCGTCGGGATCGAATCCATAGTCTTCGTCGTACTTCTGCCCCTCATCTTCAGTTTTGGTTGGTGTTGGAGGCCTTTTTAGTCCGGCCATCCACCAGGCAAAGGTAATGACAGCTCCTGCCATCAGCCTTTTGTTGAGTGTCAGGCTCTATAGTGCCTGACACTCGGCAAAGCCGAGGTTTGCTGAGTGTCAGGCTCTGCCTAGTGCCTGGCACTCGGCAAAGCCAAGGTTCGCCGAGTGCTAGGCTTTGCTGAGCGTCGGGCACTAGGCAAAACCTGGGTTTGCCGAGTGTTGTTCTTTGCCTAGTGCGATACTCGATATTTGGCAGTCGGCAATCCTTTAGACACTAGGCAAAGGTCCAGTTTTCGGTAGTGAATGACCAGTCTAGTGTATAATGTCTATCATTTCAGTTTGCACCGACATCTCACTTCTTCCTATGTGATGTTGCATTGTTGCTACTGTTGAACACATATTCACGAACATGTTGTGCTGAAATGTGAGTCTCCTCTATTAGTTCTTCTAGGCATGAATAATGCCATCACACACACATGCATATGTATATATATGGCATGTTCTTCTGAAGTTTCTTGCATGTAGAAGCCACAAGAATTATGAGTATCATGCTATACTTTCTTCCCCAACATCCAATAGGCATGTCTAAATATTGTTACCTTCCCAACTCAGCTGTGTCACAGTGAAATTCAATATGCGAGTTTTGCTATGAATAATAGCCCATTGTTTGTTTGATACCTAGAAAAATGGGACCACATGAGTCATGCCCAGACATGAGTCCATGACACACTAACCTCATGAGTCGTCATGGGACAATGAGATAGTTTCGACATAATATGCAACTTGATACACTCATTGTCCTAGAAAACACGATGTTTTAGGATAAAGCATTATCCCAAAAAACTTGATGTCCAAAAAACATGATGTTTTTAGTTATGATGAATGGCGGCGGACGTCCCCAACCACGGAGAGTAAGTTTTTACCCAAGCAATCCGCCATTCGTGCCACCGACCGACAGGGAGACGTTCTGCTTACCCAGAGATACGTCTAAAGTATGGAATATTTTTTTAGTTTTGCATATGCTAATATGATTCTTGCATATAATATGATTGTTGCATATGTGTCACGGACTATATCACTGGTCAAGTAGCTGGCATCAGCACGTACTATTCATGCTTGGGGTGTCGGACATCTTCGCATACGACCAGTGAGGTCGCGAATGACCAAGGTGATGAGTTGTGGACGTGTAAAATTGCCTATTTGGTACAATTTTTTTCGAGAACGTGCCATGGGCCCGTGTTGCTTTAAGGGAAAAAGGAGTTTTCGTACAAGGTTGCAGTGGTTCTAGGCGAGATGCCGAGCACCAAAGCACACTGACAGTGTTACACACGTCACCGGCTGGAACGGTGGAGCTTAGGGGGTTGTTCTAGGTGGGCTAACAAATTTTGCTTCCAAGCTAACGCGACAACGGGCTAGGGAGCTAACGCGAAAAGAGGCGCGAGCTTGCTGAAACCAGCCGCGATCCAGGCGTCCCCCTCACTCCTGACACGAGCCAGCAGCTGCGAGGCCGTCTCCCAGGTGCCGACAAAGGTTCTTCGGTTGCGCTCCTTCCAAATCTCCCAAGATACCAGCAGCACGAGCGCATCAAAACCGCGGCGGTGAGCAGGCGGAACCCTTGCCCTCACGTTGAGCCACCAGACGCCTATCTGGGCCGAGCGTGATGGCGAAAGCGCCTACATCCCGGACAAGTTGAGAACACGGAACCAAATCTCCCTGGAGAAGACGCAAGACGCCAGGAGGTGGTCACAAGTCTCATCCTCCTGTCCACAGAGCAGATAGTCCGCGTGTGGCTGGAGACCGTGGCATTTCCTCCGCTCCGCCGTCCATAGTCGGCCGCGCAGCGCCAACTGTTGACGGTCCTTAAACACCTGTTTTACCATCAATAATTTACCCTAAAGTCCACCAAAAAGGCATGAAATGTAGTCAAATAGGTTTCAAACTAACCAAATTCCACATGTCCATAGAATTTTATTTGAATGCAGGATTTGAACCCAATTTGGACATATGGACCCACCAGAGGCCAAGCCCACTCAGCAGGGCCCAAATGGGCCTAAGGGGGGTGGCGCCCGCCACCCCTAGGTGGCGCCCGCCACCCCTAGGTGGCGCCCACCACTTGGGTTGGCCCAAGTTCCACCCCTGCCACGTCACCGATCCGTGTGACCTCCCCAGGGCCAAATCTTGGCCCTTGGTCACTAGGTCAGTGGAATCGGACGGCTCAGGATGAAGTGGCGTGGATCAAGGCTGAATAGCGGTTGCTAGGACATGCAACCGACCTTCAAACCGCCTTGGACAACCACCTGGATGCCGTTGAAGCAAAGGTGGTGCATCCAACGGTGAGGGAGGTGGCGGCCGCCACCTAGGGCTGGCGCCCGCAACTAGGGTTAGCCCTAGGTCGGCTGGCTGCCCCCTATAAGTACCCCCCCCCCTCACTCATTTGGGCTATAAATACCCCCCTGAGGCATCACTTCATTTAGACACAACACCAAACCCAACACCATCTCAAGCAAAGCAAGAGAAGCAAGTGAGAGTTAGGTTAGAAGCTTAGAGAGCTTAGGCAAGTAGGTAGCTAGTAGAGCAAGACATCTTCGCCCTCGCGGTAGCGCTGCTCAAGGCTTAGCTCAAGAGTAGAGGCGTGCGAGTGATCGGTCCTGGAGCTGGGAAGAGTCTTCCTTCATCTCCAGCTCAGGTTTTGCTCTTGTTACTCAAGCATTTACTATATTCTAGTTCATCATTTCAAGTATTACTTTATTCTACTTATCAGTATTGAGTGGTATACTTGATTGATTGCTTGAGTGCCTAGCTATCCTGCAGTTCAATTCACTTAGCCATAGTAGTTAATCTCTAGTGAGCTTAGTGTTTGATCTTTGCCAATAGGTTGCTTAGTTAGTTTAGTGTTTATCCTATTAAGTCAAGTGTTTGCTCTGACGTTCGCAAGGGTGTCTCTATTCAAAGCTAGGGTAGAGATAGTTAGAATATAGTTAAGCGTGGTGCTTAGTTATAGACTTACCTTCAGATACGGCTGGATCCCCGGATAGCTGTGGTAGCAAGCAGGTGGTGACAGCCCTGTGCGCCTTGAATTCCACCACGTAGTTGGCCCAGTTTAACAGTAAGGCTCGTTGTGCTAGCGTTCAACCTAAGTAAGTGGTAAAGGCTAGTATGCCTCGATACTTGACAAGATAGGAATAAAACTTTACTCAACTTAGTTGCTTTATTGTCTTTTGCCTGCCTTGCTTCGTAGTTATCTTGCTTGTAGTTAGCTAGGAGTAGTTAGTAGTAGTTAGTTAGTTATCCTTAGTTACCCTTAGTTACCCTCTATCTACCTATCCATCCACCTTACCTTAGCCATCAACTTCATCCTTACCTAGCCATCCATATATTCTTTCTAGCCTTCCATCCCTTCTCTTCCCTTTTTCCCCTTTTCCTTTTTCTTATTTCTTCGACTCTCATCCCCTCCTTGACTCAACTCATACACCACCCTAGCCTTCCCTTGGGATCAAATAAATCGACACCTGGTACTCCCAGGCGAAGTGCTACTACGATAGTTCTGTGCGCTTGCAGAATCTCCTCCTGGTAGATTGCATTCTCTCTAGCTAGCTCCTACTAGTGTCGGGATTGACAACCCCGCTTGGCATTAGTAGATAGCTTCTTTAGCTCCACTCCTTTAGGTATAGTGACCGGTCTTGCTTCAAGCATTTCTGACGTTGTTGCCAGGGATAGACTCCATAGTCTACTCCTAGTAACAACGTTAGCAAGTGCCAACAAGCATTCCTGGGCCGTTACCGGGGATAGTTGCCTAGCACTATCTTTAGTGAAGCTAAGAACTACCAACAAGCATTTCTGGCGCCGTTGCCGGGGAAGGCAATGGGTGTATCGGTTGAGTCCGTGTCGAATTTATCTTCGCTTAAGCTCCTGCTTAGCGAATCCCATCTTACCCATTCTTTCTTTTCTTAGTTCTTCTTATCTTTTTCCTTCATCATCTTCAACTTCTTTCTTTCTTATCTCGTTCTATCTTCACGATGGCCAACAAGACCATTCGTGAGTTTTCTGCTCCTTCTGCCGCTAATGTAGCGATAGGACCAGACGTGATCGATGCCAACCTCAATTTTGAATTGAAACGGGCTCTGATCACAAGGGTCCAAGCTAGCCCGTTCTGTGGCAAAGCTCATGAGGATGCCAATGCTCACCTCCAACAATTCTTGGAGATTTGCGGCACCTTCACCATTAAGGGGATAACCCAAGAAGCCATCTGTCTTCGTCTCTTTCCTTTCTCTCTTCTAGAAAAAGCGAAACAATGGTTCTATACCGATCGCAACGCTGTAGACACATGGGACAAGTGTTCCAATGCCTTTCTCGCCAAATTCTTTCCGATGGGCAAGACGAATGCTCTTCGCAACAAAATCTCCAGCTTTACGCAACAAGCCGAGGAATCTATTCTCGAGGCTTGGGAGAGGTTGCAAGAGTATGTCGCTGTTTGTCCGCACCATGGTATGGAGGACTGGCTATTGATCCAGAATTTCTACCATGGCCTAACCCCACTCTCTAGAAGCCATTTGGATGCCGCCGCTGGCGGTGCATTCTTTTCTCTGAATGTTGCAGATGCTAAGGCTCTCATAGAGAAGATGGTGTCGAACCAAGGATGGAATGACGAGAGACTGCAGCCTCGTAAGCGAGGTATGCATTCCCTTAAGGAGGCCGACATGATCGTGGCCAAGATGGACCTGCTGGCAAAGAAGCTGGACAGCTGTGAGAAGATGAACCAACAAGAGAGTGTCCAATCTCTGGAATCTTACATGACTTTTGAAGTCTGTGGAGAAACCGGACATTCTGGGAGCCACTGCCCCGAGCTACGTGAAGATTTGAACTTCATCAACAACAACGGTTTCCGTCAACAGAATCAAGGATGGAATCAACACTCCAATTCTCAAGGTAACAATTCATTCTCTCGCTCTAATTTTCATAATTCTGATAATTTCTCATTCTTGAAAAATTTAGTTTACTCACAAGGTAAAACTACTGATTTCTTGAAAGAGAGATTAATGGCGAATGATAAAATCCTTGAGAAAATAAATGCTAAATTGGAAGATTTCTCATCTGCTCTGAAAAATCAATTAAGCTTTAATAAGATGTTAGAAACCCAATTAGCTCAACTTGCTCCTATCTTACCATCTTTTGAATCTGGCAAAATTCCTGCTAATCCTGACATGGAAACTGCAAATATGGTTGAAATAAAATATTTTAACTATTATGAAGATCAAACCATGACTGTTAAAAAGGGTGATCCTGGTAGTCCCATAATAAGATGCTCAATCTTTGGTGAAGTCTTTAAAAATGCCATGTGTGATTTAGGATCGAGTGTGAACATTCTATCTAAAGATTTTTATGAAAACTCATTCTTTCCACCCATGTCATCCACATCTGCCTATGTTGTGGTAGCTGATCAATCCACTTGCTATGTAGAAGGAATAGTTAATGATTTACCTGTTCATATTAGAGGCTCCTATGTTCCTGCTGATTTCATAATACTAGATATGGGAAATAGGAAAGATGTGCCTCTAATCTTAGGTAGACCCTTCTTGAATACTGTTAATGCTTGCATATATGTGGGAAGTGGTAAAATTCAAATGACATTAGGAGGGAGGAAGGAAATATTCTCCTTCTCCCGAGGTCCCGCATATGCCGCTAACATGCAGGAAGCAAAACCCATTCGTACCAAGAAGAGGCGCCCAAGAACAAGGTGGAGCAGAAAGAAAGAACCACCTCCTCCTGAGTTGTGTAATTCACATAACAAAGAAGAGGTGCCAAAAGAAGAAGAACCAGATGGAGTACTAAGAGAATAAGTGCCCAAGGAAGAAGATCCACCCGATAAGGATGAAACTCCATGGACCTAAGGTATGGTTTTACTTTTAATTTTTTCCTTCAATTTTCCCTTTTCAAATAAATAACATATGCCATGCATGTAACTAAAAAAAATCAGTTATCATTAGTTATATGCATAGGTATATGTTAACTTAGTTAGAATAATATCATAGGATAGTTTCCCTTTTCACAACATTAGATAGTTTCCCTTTTAATAAAATGAGAACAAGAGCTCCGACCGAGAAACATGAAGGCCCTTCACCAAGCAAGAAGCCAGCTTGGGGGAGACTCCCGCTCCAATAAGGTATGTCTCAAGCCTACACTCTTTACATTCAGTTCTTAAATTCTATATCTTTTGAATGTCACATGCTTGCCTAAATAACCATTCCATGAATAATATTGATAAAATCTGCTTAACAAGTTGAAACCTGAATAAGATTTGAAATATGTCATGCAAATGCTATTTTTATGGTTTGAATAACTCGTCTTATCTAAGTTGTAGCTTTTGTGGGTTGCACATGCTTTGACTGAAATCATGCTTAGTGAATAAAGTTAGTAAGAAATGGAGTAATTCTTTAAGCTTGCTAAGGTGAAATTAGGACCTAATCTGGAGGATTTCTTTTAAAAAATATGAAAACCTTGCTAAAAGTTCCTCCTAGATTTTATCCCATCCCACCACCAGCCAAATATTTGTTAGTCATTAGTGAAAACCACAAAGAGCTTTGTTTATGTTGAGCTTTGTTAGACCTCATAGATCTTAGTAGACAAGCTTATCATATCTTTTGAATCAAGATTCACGCACACCCACCATAAATTACCTACTTTCCACTTTGGAAGTTTGCAACCACCAAATAAATTGCTCATTCTCTACACCGGAGATATGCAATACCCTGCCAAACATCCCATTGCTAGCCTTATGCTTATTCCTACAGTGGGAATGAGCATTTCTCCCTCTTCCCCCTTTTTCATTTCTGAAATCCTTTCCTATAGATGTCTGGGGAAATCTAGAGCTAAAAGAGAGAGAGAGAGAGAGAGAGAGAGAGAGAGAAATGAGCAAAGTAGCTCAAGAAAGGACTATGTCCTGAAGAAAAAAAAGAGTGAGCAAAGTAGCTCAAGAGAGGACTATGTCCTAAGAAAATGTGAGGACACATCTTTTGTCTACTCACTATGTATCCAAAAAAAGAGAGAATTATCATTAGCTCTAGACCCCAGAAATTAACTAGGAGGGATTATGAAATATCCCTCTATACACTTCCACATAACCACACATGCACATCTTGATCAATTTTTATGATTTGCTGCTCCTTATGATCTGAGTGTCTAGCTTAGCAATAAACATCAGGCAATTTGCTCATGGTTCTTAGCCTACCTATAAACTCCACATATCATTCTTTAGAAATAGGAGAGGCTACATTTTGGCCTAAGTGAGGATTTAAACACCATTGAGTGATTGAGTGAATCTTGGAGGACTTAAGCAAGTTGTTATCTTTTAAAAACCTTGAAAAACCTCCAGACAGAATCCTAGTCAAACCTAAGCAAGATAAAAGTTTCCTATCTACTGCTTTATTTCACTCTTGCATGTTTGAAGTGAAAAGCTATAAGCCCCACATTGCTATGATTAATGATATATGCTAAGTTGTTTCTCACTATACAATATGCACTTGCAGACATCTTAAGTTGCTATCTTTTTCATGCTCAATGCTTAAACCGCATTGTTGCTCGAGGACGAGCAATAGGTTAGCTTGGGGGAGCTTGTTGACGGTCCTTAAACACCTGTTTTACCATCAACATTTTACCCTAAAGTCCACCGAAAAGGCATGAAATGTAGTCAAATAGGTTTCAAACTAACCAAATTCCACATGTCCATAGAATTTTATTTGAATGCAGGATTTGAACCAAATTTGGACATATGGACCCACCAGAGGCCAAGCCCACTCAGCAGGGCCCAAATGGGCCTAAGGGAGGTGGCGCCCGCCACCCCTAGGTGGCGCCCGCCACCTCTAAGTGGCGCCCACCACTTGGGTTGGCCCAAGTTCCATCCCTGCCACGTCACCGATCCGTGTGACCTCCCAAGGGCCAAATCTTGGCCCTTGGTCACCAGGTCAGTGGCATCGGACGACTCAGGATGAAGTGGCGTGGATAAAGGCTCAATAGCGGTTGCTAGGACATGCAACCGACCTCCAAACCGCCTCGAACAACCACCTGGATGCCGTTGAAGCAAAGGTGGTGCATCCCACGGTGAGGGAGGTGGCGGCCGCCACCTAGGGCTGGCGCCCGCAACTAGGGTTAGCCCTAGGTCGGCTGGCTGCCCCCTATAAGTACCCCCCCTCACTCATTTGGGCTATAAATACCCCCCTAAGGCATCACTTCATTTAGACACAACACCAAACCCAACACCATCTCAAGCAAAGCAAGAGAAGCAAGTGAGAGTTAGGTAAGAAGCTTAGAGAGCTTAGGCAAGTAGGTAGCTAGTAGAGCAAGACATCTTCGCCCTCGCGGTAGCGCTGCTCAAGGCTTAGCTCAAGAGTAGAGGCGTGCGAGTGATCGGTCCTAGAGCTGGGAAGAGTCTTCCTTCATCTCCAGCTCAGGTTTTGCTCTTGTTACTCAAGCATTTACTATATTCTAGTTCATCATTTCAAGTATTACTTTATTCTACTTATCAGTATTGAGTGGTATACTTGATTGATTGCTTGAGTGCCTAGCTATCCTGCAGTTCAATTCACTTAGCCATAGTAGTTAATCTCTAGTGAGCTTAGTGTTTGATCTTTGCCAATTGGTTGCTTATTTTTATCCTATTAAGTCAAGTGTTTGCTCTGACGTCCGCGTGGGTGTCTCTACTCAAAGCTAGGGTAGAGATAGTTAGAATATAGTTAAGCGTGGTGCTTAGTTATAGACTTACCTTCAGATACGGCTGGACCCCCGGATAGCTGTGGTAGCAAGCAGGTGGTGACAGCCCTGTGCGCCTTGAATTCCACCACGTAGTTGGCCCAGTTTAACAGTAAGGCTCGTTGTGCTAGCGTTCAACCTAAGTAAGTGGTAAAGGCTAGTACGCCTCGATACTTGACAATATAGGAATAAAACTTTACTCAACTTAGTTGCTTTATTGTCTTTTGCCTGCCTTGCTTCGTAACTATCTTGCTTCATAGTTATCTTGCTTGTAGTTATCTAGGAGTAGTTAGTAGTAGTTAGTTAGTTATCCTTAGTTACCCTTAGTTACCCTCTATCTACCTATTGAAAGTGCATTCGCCCCCAATGTGGGTTTTGGCTAATTAATGACAATCAAATTAGGGACTAACCAGTTTATAAAAGCATGTATGCAGGTGTTAGTCCTTTGAAAGATTTGAAACGTTGAAATCTCGTGAACAAAGCACGTAGGATATTTTTGGACATAAAGATGCCTAGCTCAAGTGGTAGTTTAAAATTTCAATTTTAAACTTGAGTTATAGGTACGCCAGACTATGAAGAGGGTCACAAAGTAAGTTGGCTAGATGTGGAGAAAAGTGCTCAAATCGACTAACCTTAGTTCGCTTGAGAGACACCGCACAATCACGAACACGTAGAGGGTAATTTCATTTGGTCGGTGGTACCGACCATGGGTGGTTGGTGGTACCGACCACGGCTTCTCTGCGCAGCGCTCAAACACCCTCTCTGTGTTGGTCAAAAATGACCTGGCGGTAGTACCGCCATAACCTCGGTACTACCGCCCGCGGTGGTACCGACGCAAGGTCGGTAGTAACCTGGTTTTGCAACCCTCTCTGTGTAGAGTTGTATTTGACCTAGCGGTGGTACCGCCATATCCTCGGTACTACCGCCCGCGGTGGTACCGACCCATGGCCGGTAGTTTCCAAGTTTGCAAGGCTCTCTGTCCGCGCTGATTTTGGCCTGGCGGTAGTACCGCCATTACCTCGGTAGTACCGCCCCCGGTGCTACCGACCCAAGGCCGGTGGTAACCAAGTTTGCAGAGCTCCCTGTGTAGAATTGAAAATGGCCTGGCGGTAGTACCGCCATAACCTCGGTAGTACCGCCCGTGGTGGTACCGACCGAGGTCGGTAGTATCTTGGTTTCGCGAAGCTCTCTGTGTTGAGGTGAAAATGGCCTGGCGGTGGTACCGCCATAACCTCGGTACCACCGACCTCGGAGGTACCGACCTTTGGGCGGTAGTTTCCGAGGGACCAAGTCCCTTTGTGAGATGCTCTCTGTTCGCGGCCAATTTGGCCTGGCGGTAGTACCGCCATAACCTCGGTACTACCGCCCGCGGTGGCACCGACGTGAGGACGGTGGTCGCTTGTTTGGTCAGATCTGGATTCTTTCGACCGTTGTGAACTGGTCGGTGGTACCGGCCAGGGGTGGTCGGTGGTACCGACCAGCCTCGGGACTGAGGGAGTTTAAATGCCTCCCCTCTTCACTTTTCACGGTAACCCACTCACTCCATACACTTATTGCTGACCTAACTCGTGATAAACACTCTCCAAGCATTGACTCACCCCTCTCTCTCCCCCTTTGCTCCTAGATTCATTCCCTTGCGAGATTTGAGCTAGGGAAGTGAGATTCGAGAGTGGGAAGCATCAATCTTCGACTTGAGCACTTGGTTTCCATCTTGCCGGCTTGCTTTGTGTCTTTTACTCTTGAGCTCTTTGAGCTCTAGCCAGTTAGGTGTTCTTCGTGGTAGCCCGTATTGATTTACTTGTGAGGGCTCCCCGAAGCGTTTGTATTACCCTGAGATTTCTAGTAGAGATACTCTCGTAGCCTTTGTGGTTGCTTGAGTGAGGCGAGGAGGTGAAATAGACTCCGACCTTTGTGGTCACCTCAACAACGAGGAAGTAGGCACTCCTTAGTGGATTGGCCGAACCTCGGGATAAATCGCGTGTCCCGTGTGCTTGTTGTTGTTGTCCCTATTTTCTCTACTTCACTTGTTATTGTGTTCTTCGTGTTCTTCCTATCCCTATCTCTTTCTTAGGTTGGGAAGGCTCGATCTACATCAAGGGGAGCAACAAAGGTTTGGTGAGAGTAGATTTACCATATATCATTCTTAGGAAAGTGGGCCAGAAACTTGTATTATCTTCATAGCTTACATTCATCGGATTTGTAGTTTCTTTTAGGATCCCGGTTGTGCCGTTTGTTTGTGTCGGTAGTACCGGTGTTTCACACCCGGTAGTACCTACCCAAACAAACCGGCCTCTCCGGTAGCTATCTAACTACATCTTATAGTTTGTGAAGTTTCAGATAGTCAAAAATCACCTATTCACCCCCCCTCTAGGCTGATTCGGTCCTTTCAATTGGTATCGGAGCCTAACCCTTGTGTTAGCGCTTCACCGCGTAAGGGAGAATCATGTCTACCATAAGTCAAGAACAGCTTGATGAGATTGTCAAGAAGGTTACTGCTCAGATAATTCAAGATCAAGCAAAGAAGCATGAAGATGAGATGAAGAGAATGAAAGATGAGATGGAGAGTTTGAGGCGAGCTTTGGACAACAAAGCCAAATCATCCGGAAGCGATGACAAGAAGAAGGAAGATGAAGAGAAAGGCAAGAAAGACACCGAGTTCACTAGAGTGCCATATGACTATAGCCATATGGGCAAGGTCATGCAATTGCCTAGCATCAATCTAGGCAAACCACCCGCCTTTGATGGAATCAACTACAATGATTGGGCACACAAGATGAAGCTACACCTTCTTGCCGCAAGAGTTTGGGAGATTGTTGATAATGGACCAAGTCATGTTGAAGGTCAAGAGTTCACCGACAATGATGTGTTTGAGTTTCAACAAAATGTTCAAGCCGCATCATTGATTCTATCATGCCTTAAGCCTGAAGAAAGAAACAAGGTACATGGAATGGAGAATGCCAAGAAGATTTGGGATACCCTCAGGATATCATATGAGGGTGATGCGAGTGTGAGGAAGTGCAACATAGAGCTTCTTCATGGAAAGATTGAGAACTTTGCAATCAAGAAAAGTGAGACCACTCAACAAATGTTTGATAGATTCATGACATTGGTCAATCAGATTAGAGCTCTCGGAGACACAAAGTGGGATGACTACTCAGCTGGAAGAAAGCTATTAAGAGCATATAGAAAGAGGAACAAGAACCTTGCATCAATCATCATGGAGAGACCTAACTATGAGAGCATGGGACCTCATGAGATGCTTGCCAAGATAAAGCATCATGAAGTCTTGGATGATGAAGATATAGAAGATCAAGAGGCAAGTCACAAGAAGGTGGTAGCACTCAAGGCTAATCAAGAAGAAGGAAGCAAGGCCCGAGATGACTCTTCAAGCGAAGGAAGTGAAGACTCCGATGATGAGTTGGCCCTTATTGTGAAGAACTTTAGAAGATTCATGAGAAAGAAGATGCACAAGAAGGGCAAAGGTGGTTACTTCAAGAAGTCAAAGAAGAGGAATTGCTATGAGTGTGGAGCGGATGATCATTTCATTGCCGATTGTCCACAAAAGAAGAACAAGAACAAGTATAGCAAGAGTGATGACAAGAAGCATAGAAGAAGAAGAGGTGGTGAAGCTCATCTTGGTGAGGAGTGGTTCTCAGAAGATGACTCAAGTGATGAAGAGAAGAGCAAGAGCAAGGAGAAGGAGAAGGGAGCGGCCAACATTGCCATACACAAGACCTCTACTCCAAGCCTCTTCTCCAACATAGCTACTTCAACAACTTCATCACGCTTGTTCAAGAACCTCTCCGACAACGAGGATGACTTCACTCATTCTTGCTTCATGGCTAAGAATGAGAAGGTATCACCTAACTCTCCTACTTATTCTAGCAATGAATATAGTGATGATGAATTGGATGAATTTGAGCTTAGCATAATTAGAAAGTTTGGAAAGAAAGGTGGAGCTAAAATCATAAAATTGCTCACTAAATTAGAGAGTCGGAATGAGAGTCTTGCAATGCAAGGGGACTTGATCTCTCAAGAGAGAGAAAAGAACCGTGCATTGGAAGCCTCTCTTGCCGAGGAGAAGTTGAAGGTTGAGAAATTGACCGTGGAACTATCTTTAGCCAATGACTCCAACAAGAAGTTGGCTAAGGAGTGTTCCATGAGCAATGACTCAATTGCAAGCCTAAAGAATGAGGTTAGCATGGTTCAAGAGAGCCTCACAAGCTCTCAAAATAAGTATCAAACTCTTGAACTAAGCTACAACACTCTTTGGAGTAGTACCTCTTCAACTACTCCTAAGGACTCCGACAACTCTAATGCCTCAACTAGTAATGGTTGCAAAAGATGCTATAAACTTGATATAAATGCTTGTGCAACTAACCTTATTGAGATAGAAAAGAAAGACAAGGAGATTAATAGGTTGAACATGATCTTGAGGAATGGTTGCAAGTGTAAGGTGCAACAACCAAAGGATATCCTCAAGACCGCAAGGCACCCTTCCATCAAGGATGGAATTGGGTACAATAGGTATGGTGGTAAGGCCACCCTACCACTCAGCCCTGGATTCACCTCAAGTATGTCTGGGTGGCTAAGTCTGTGAAGTCACGATCCCTCTCCCGAAGGGGGAGCCGTGATCGTCTCGGAAGGGTGTGGGACTCTGATACCCGTACCTTCCTCGCACTCTCTCGCCTAGCAGTAATGGCATTACCCTACCAGGTAGTCCGACCGTCCCCGTCCATAAGGAGCGAGTGGCTTGTAAAGGTATTTCCCCGTGGTCCAGATCCCGCACCAATCTAGGGTGACTAAGCCGGAATGTCTTCTCAAAGGTTTTCATTATATGTGCCACCACAGCACGCTCCTGATCTGGGCTCCACCAGCGGCTCACACCCAGATCCACCTCATGTCA
The DNA here is from genome assembly GCA_009763385.1 of Coix lacryma-jobi var. lacryma-jobi. Lineage (NCBI taxonomy): Eukaryota > Viridiplantae > Streptophyta > Magnoliopsida > Poales > Poaceae > Coix > Coix lacryma-jobi. The sequence goes on from CM019831.1 coordinate 18,724,934, forward strand.
CCATTTAACCCGCCACAGGTTTCACACCACAGGGGCATCCAGATATGCCCCACAGCAAGACTCGCAACAGGCTCGTCGTATATTCCGGCTCGGTCGACACAACCCTCACCACCATACTCACCCAAAACACACGCAGCACACTCCTCGATATACACCGTATTACAATATGCACCGGTTTTCACCGTAGCATAAATAAATATGATCAAGATAGTATTTACAGCGCGTGTGTCTATCCTATCAGCTGGGTAGCAGGGGATAGGTTGCGTCAAGGTATGGGCTTACAAGCAAATCTATCATGCAAGTCCTATACTGAGCACCATTAAATTAGAAGGATAATTTAGCATGCGTAATGGGATCTACGAGGTTGGATGGGCTGTGGCACCTTGAGATTGATCGTTGTCTTGTTCCTCCTCGTAGTCGTGATCCTCGTTGTCAGGCGTCCCTTCCGGCTCTGAAAACGTACGAAAACGGTCGCATTAGCGACATCTATAGAATAGCACAAAGAACGAATGAAAATTCAAAAGATCCAAATGCACTCAAACATGGTACCATTAGGTAGATCTCGATTTTAGATGAATTTAGCAACTTGAACCACTATTTTTGGAGTCCATATGAATTAGTTATGAATTTCCGAAGTTTATTCTATTTTCTGAAAATAACAAATGGCCGATTTAACCAGGTGATGACACGTGTCCAAATCTAATTGGCTGGTGCGTCTGTACAGTATGACAGGTGGGTCCGCGGTCAGCGTTGACTCGGTCAACGGATGCTGATGCCAGCATGACGTCAGCATTACGTCATCTCGGACGCTTCTGTTCGCGCCTCTCGAGCGAGCCGAGGCCTCCCTTGGACCGTAAGCATCGAGGACGCCGAGACCTACCCTCGAGTAAGTCGAGGCCTCCCTCGGACGGTGATGCCAAGGACGCTACCCTCGAGCCTCGGATGAAACGGGGTTTTGCCCCGAGGCTTCTCTCGAGCCTTGCGCCTCGGGCGAGGCGGACTTTTGCTCCGAGGCCTCCCTCAGCCTCGAGCCTCGGACGAGACGGACTTTTGCTCCGAGGCCTCCTTCAGCCTCGAGCCTCAGACGAGACGGACTTTTGCTCTGAGGCCTCCTTCAGCCTCGAGCCTCGGAGTTCTCTCCCCTTTCTCCTCTGTTTTGTTACGGCGGCGCCCCGCCAGCGACGAGCTCGCGCCGGAGCTCGACTTCGCCTCTTCGGATTCGATTCTGAGCCCCAGCGTGATCGTGCTTCTACGGCGATTCGATCCAAACCACCAATTGCCTGATCTAGTGCTCCTAGCGGCCGGCGTAGGAGATTTGGCGGCGGAACCGCGGCGGTGTTATGCCGTTTGGCTAGTTCCGCTCCTCCTCAACCAAATTCAATCATACGGTCTCCTTCCCATCTCCTCTACTGCCTCCAGATCATGCTGCTGACCTCGGTAATCCCGGCAGCAACTCTACGCGTATGATCTCGCACGGTGGCACACAGCGGCACGACCATGCGACATCGGGACAAGCTCATTAACAGGCACCAGTTAATTCTATGGCGCGCACGGTGTTCTCCATCACTGGGTGATGCTATGCGGCCAGTTAGTTTCCCAACTCGAGGCCCGTGGCAACTGGAGCACAGGTTCGCCACGGCATGCCCAGCCGCGACGTCGTGCATGGTCACGGCGTCTCGCCCTCTCGGCTAGAGTGCTCCTTGGTCTATGGCTTCAACTAAAGTGTGCACGGGATTCTACTTCGAGTGGTGATCACCATCGGCTATCCCACATCGTCTCTTGTGGGCTATAGCGTTTGGGACACCGGTTCGCCGCGGCGCGTCAGTCCGCGGCGACGTGCATGCGTTTCATCGCCGTGAGCTCGGTCTCCCTACCTAGTTCGGAGTGCGGTTCATGAGGCATCAACGTGTGCGCGGTGGCGTGAGTTCGCTCCGAGCCGGTAGAGGCTCTGGCCTGCGCGCTCCGGTACGGGCGCCATGGCCGATGTAGAGGACGAAGATGACGAAGGTGTCATGAGGCTTACCGTGGTGGCGGTGAAGATAGGATAGCGGTGCAGGGCGATTCGAGGCCGTGTAGCTCCGGTTGCAGTGCCGTGCAGCTCCTGGTTCAACCCGTGATCCGCTCGTGGTCCTCTTCCTCGGCGCCGACGAATTCCGCGGCGGCGCCCGATCCTCCACGGCTCCGCTCCTTCGCTACTCTCTTCTCTCGGCTGTGTGGTGTGGTGAGTGCGCCACGGTGTGGCGACGCTTGCTGGGAACCCAGGGGTTCCGGCGAGGGCTCGGTTTATATAGGCACGGGTGCGTGTCACGGCGGATGGCGGATTGGCCGCGCAATCTTGATCAAAGGGTTACGAGACACTCCGATTCCACACGTCTCCGATTCAAATCGCAGGGGACAAGATTCCCTAGTTTGTTAGGGGTTTGTTAGCCGCGGTCGGCCGAGGTGGCACGGTGGGGGCCGCCGCCGTTGCCGTGCTCTGCCTTCCGGCTTGCGCAAGAAGAAGAACAGAGGTGGTGCTCGCTGACGCGTAGGGCCAGTGTGTCAGGGTCTCGGCGCGGAGGCGAGCGGGCGCACGCGATGGCAGGGCCGCTCCGCGCGCGGTTGGGCTATCCGCGAGGGCCGTGCATGCGCGCGCGTTGCTCGGTTGGGCCGTGCTGTGCACGCGTGGTGACGCCGGGCCGCAATGGCCGTGCAGTGATTTCCCTCCGGCGGTTAGCTGGGCTGCGCAAAGGGTTTCGACCCAGTCAGTTCTTTTACTGTTTCTCCATTTCCTTTCTAATTATCTCAATGCTAGTGTTGCTCCTTAATCCAAATATTGATCTTAGGTTATGGGTTTGTCACGTAACATGCTTTGCAAAGTTTATATATATACATTGATGCATTTCACACAAGAAATCCAAGAAGAGCCAAATCATGTATGCTTATTAATTGGTTAGTTAGTTGCTTAGTCAAATATAAATGTTAATGCATATGTTTAAGGGTGAATACAAGTAGGTTGTCTCACTCATCATGCAAGGTGAAAAGAAAAGAAAAAAAATTTTGTGGTTGGGATTTTGAGGTAGAAATTTGTGGTTGTTACACTTAAGGACTTCCTACTCAAAAAGGGTTTTGAGATATGAAGGGCCGATGCTACTTTATTTACTCGCAAAGTTCATAATGATATCTTTGTGTGCCAAATATATGTCGATGACATAATATTTGGTAGTACTAATGTTGCCTTTTGTGAGGAATTTAGTAGGATCATAACCAAAAGGTTCGAGATGTCCATGATGGGTGAGTTGAAGTACTTTCTTGGATTCCAAATCAAGCAACTCAAGGATGGCACGTTCATCAGTCAAACCAAGTATACAAGAGACATGCTAAAGAAGTTTGAGATGGACAAGGCCAAACCCATCAAGACCCCTATGCCTACCAATGGACATCTTGATCTAAATGTGGATGGTAAGTCAGTGGACCAAAAGGTATATCGCTCTATGATCGGTTCATTACTTTACCTTTGTGCATCTAGGCCCGATATTATGCTTAGTGTGTGCATGTGTGCAAGATTTCAAGCTAATCCGAAAGAATGTAATATTATGGCTGTTAAGAGAATCTTTCGATACTTAGTGCACACTCCGAATCTTGGCTTGTGGTATCCCAAGGGCTCCACTTTCGATCTACTTGGCTATTCCGATTCGGACTATGCCGGTTGCAAGGTAGACCGAAAGAGCACTACCGGGACTTGCCAATTTATTGGGAGGTCTTTGGTGTCATGGAGTTCTAAGAAACAAAATAGTGTTGCCCTATCCACCACCGAAGCCGAGTATGTGGCGGCAGGCGCTTGCTGTGCTCAACTACTTTGGATGAAGCAAACACTAAAGGACTTCGGATGTGAGGAAACCAAAATTCCACTTTTGTGTGACAATGAGAGTGCTATCAAACTAGCAAACAATCCTGTAAACCATTCTCGCACAAAACACATAGACATCCGACACCATTTCTTGAGAGACCATGAAGCCAAAGGAGATATCGCAATACGCCATGTGAGCACCGAAAAACAACTAGCCGATATCTTCACAAAGCCTTTAGATGAGTCAACATTTTGTGCTTTGAGGAGTGAACTAAATATCATTGATTCTCGTAACGTGGCTTGATGTCTTGCACATATTTGTTTTCACCTAGAGACCTAGATAAATGGTTTGACAAAATATTGTGTATGATTTCAAAATCTATTTTGTCACTTATGTCCATGGCTATGTATTGGTTATATGAAATCTGGACATGTTTGAAGTATGTGTAGTATACCACACAAGGCTCTCTTGAAATCCCTCTCTGTCCTCTCTGTTTTTGTGCTGTCGGTGGTACCGCCATAGGGCGGTAGTACCGACGTCGGTAGTACCGGCCCTATGGGCGGTACCACCGATCGGGTTTGACCCAAGTATAAAAAGGGGCGCGGTGAATCTTTTCTAACCCTAGTCAATCCGTTTTGACCGCACCGCCTCCTGCCTTCTTCAGCCGCCGCCCGAGCCCGTGCGCCGCCGCTTCGTTCCTCCTCCTCGATCTCCCTCCCCCTCCATCCAAATCCAAATCCCTTCGATGGAAAGGTGCTTTGAAGGTTGGAGATCGTCGTGGTGGTGTTCTTGAAGCCCGAAGTTTCCTCCTTCATTGGATTTCGACCTCTTCTTCACGAGTAGCAAGGTACTAGGGTGTTCATGCCCGATCTCTCAATGTACTTTGTTCTAGGTCGATTCCTTTGGTAGGATTGTTCTATCTAGTATGAAGATGCTTCTAGGATGGATGGTTAGCAAGGTCATAGCAATTTGGTAGATTGGATTGAAGGAAACCGCACGCTGCTGTGCGGTCGGTAGTACCGCCCCCAGGGGTCGGTAGTACCGCCCGCGCGCAGCGAGTCGTTCTCCTTCCCGATTTCGATTGTCTTATTTGCTACATCCGTTGAAGTAATCTTTCCATCATCTTTGTCTCATGTTGGTCTATGCTATCTTTGTCTAGATGAGCCAGAGGCCCTCTCGTGCTCGTTCCCCTAGTGATGATGATGAGGAGTATGCCGCCTTGGAGCAAGGTGGTCATGTGCAAGGGGCGCCGCCGCGTCGCAATCCCGGGCGCCGTGTTTGGTCTGGGAGTATGGATGACTCCTCTCGTCAGGTCCGTGGACGCTCGTCCGCGGGCCACACGGGCCGTCGCAGCGTGGATAGCGCAAGGGGGAGCGGGAGCGGTCATGCCCGTGGCAGTGGGCATGCTGCTCCTTTGCCTCCTCCGCCTCCTCAGCCTTCTCTGCCCCCTGTCGCTGGTCCGGCTGGACGCCTGCACAACGTCATTGTGGGAGGAGTGCCTTCAGCTGGTCTCGATCGTGAGGGTCGCTTCATCGATCCTCAAGTTGGACCGGCATCCCCTCCGACTTCAGGGTTGATGCTTATCAATCGGGCATTTGAGATGCACCCTGAAGCCGAAGCTGTCATGACCGCTGTCCCCCGTGCTCTTCTTGGAAATCCCGTGGATTACTCCGATAGAAAGCGGGGTAACTTGATGAGGAGGCAGCGTGAGGAGAACCCCTATCTGTTTGTTAGAGATGCTTCTGTGGATAGGAGGTTCTAGTCCAGGTTCCAGCAAGACTTCTATGTGTCAGTATGCTGGAAGGGTTTCTGTGCTAAGGGACATCCTCCTCTCTTTGCACATAAGAGACTGGTTCTCTCCTCTCTGACCGACAAAGATTCTGAGGACATTCAGGCCCTGGTGCAGAGGTTAGAGGAGTGGAGAGTTTTGGGGCTGATCTCTGGCGAGCGCAGCTTCAACCAGGAGATTCTCTGTCAGTTTTGGGCCACTTTGTTCATTGATCAGGAAGCTCGCGTGCTGCATTGGATGACCCAAGGGGTCCACTACAGATGTGCCTTCGTCACATTTGCTCGGTTGTTGGGCTTCGATCATGTGGACAGAGATGCCCCTCGTCTTTCAGAGATGTATGGAGGGGGTATGTACTTAGAGCAGTTGCAGAGCTTAGGCGTCTATTTGGATGGTGCAGTGGCGACCTTCAAGGTCCCTGGCCTGAAGCCCGCTTACTACGTCCTCAACAACATCATGCGCCTGACTCTGGATCCCAAAATTGGAGATCAAGATAACTTGAGAGATGATGCTGCCAAGGTCCTAGTCCGCTTTGCTCTGCCAGATGGACGGTTTAGCATCTCTCACTTTCTTTGGCAGAAGATCTCCGGTGTATACGATGATCCTCACAAGGCCCTGCCATATGCTCCATACCTTATGCATATCATTGAGCATGTGGTTGGCGCCACCTTCGAGTATGATCGCACCATGAAGGAGTACAGTGTTCGCAAGTTCACCTCGGCTCCTTCCAAGGACAAAGAAAAAGTTGATGAAGGTGGTGAGGTCCCAGCAGATGCAGCAGCGCCTGGCGAGGCTCAGCCGGGTGGTGGAGATGTTCCCTGTGCTACCGCTCCTCCTCCGCGTCGTGAGAGGCGTAGGAGTGGCGGTATTCGCTCCGCCCTTGGCAAGATCTTTGAGTGGATGTGCTATCGGGCCGATCACGACGAGCGACATCAGCAGGAGGTGCGTCAGCATCTCGGTCTTCCTCCGCGCTCTCCGGTCCGACCCCATCTAGATCCGTTTGCTGAGTACGATGCTCAGGCCCGGCGCGGTGACGATGATGATGATGATGATGATGATGGTGGTGGTCTCCCCTAGCAGCAGCCCCAGTTTCCAGGTGGTGGTGAGGCGGGTTTTTACAGCTCCATGCTGTATCCGCCCCATCAGTTCTATCCTCCGCCACCACCTCAGTACCAGCCTCATCCCTTCTTCCCTGACTATGGTATGGGCACGTCCTTTGCTGGCGGGTCCACGTCATATCAAGGTGGGGGTGGTGGCTCGTACATGGGCTTTGCTGGCCCCGAAGCCGATCCAGCTGGGATGGTGGCCCTCGTGACTCTACACCACCACCTGATTCTTCTGCTCCGTCATCCTTCCCTGGTGGTGACGTTGGTGAGAGTGCCTATTCCTCTCTCTTCGGGGGCTCTTATCATGATGGATCTTCCTGCAGCTATTATTGATTCTTTGCTTATCTTGGCCTACCCGCTTTGGTACTTGATGCCAAAGGGGGAGTGTTAGGCTTATCTTGTTGTAATAGCTGTGAGAAAGGGTAATCTTTGAGACTAAGTGTGGTATGCTACATTTTATTTGTGATATGCTGAGGATGTAAAACTTTTATGCTTAATGTTATATTCATGTTTGGTTCATCCTCATTATTGATGCTCTTGTCATGGTGATTGTTGTTTTTGATATGGCTATGTGATTTGAGTTCTTTTGTTTCTTCAATAGCCATTTGCTTTTCTTATTACATTGTTATGTGAATCACCATGTCATACCGTTTATGCATCACAAATTGATATATTTGATGTTGTCACACACTTAGGCACCCCACGGATTGCAAAATTTAGGGGGAGCTCTTGTTCTTGTGTATGCATCCTTGCTTTCTAATCAAGGTTTGAAATTCATATCCAAAGCATACACTAAGGGGGAGCTTCAACTAAATTTTGGAATTCAAAAGCTTCAATTCTTTCTATCCCTAATTGTAAGCCTAAGTTGGTTGTCATCAATTACCAAAAAGGGGGAGTTTGAAAGTGCATTCGCCCCCAATGTGGGTTTTGGCTAATTAATGACAATCAAATTAGGGACTAACCAGTTTATAAAAGCATGTATGCAGGTGTTAATCCTTTGAAAGATTTGAAACGTTGAAATCTCGTGAACAAAGCACGTAGGATATTTTTGGACATAAAGATGCCTAGCTCAAGTGGTAGTTTAAAATTTCAATTTTAAACTTGAGTTATAGGTAAGCCGGACTATGAAGAGGGTCACAAAGTAAGTTGGCTAGATGTGGAGAAAAGTGCTCAAATCGACTAACCTTAGTTCGCTTGAGAGACACCACACAATCACGAACACGTAGAGGGTAATTTCATTTGGTCGGTGGTACCGACCATGGGTGGTTGGTGGTACCGACCACGGCTTCTCTGCGCAGCGCTCAAACACCCTCTCTGTGTTGGTCAAAAATGACCTGGCGGTAGTACCGCCATAACCTCGGTACTACCGCCCGCGGTGGTACCGACGCAAGGTCGGTAGTAACCTGGTTTTGCAACCCTCTCTGTGTAGAGTTGTATTTGACCTAGCGGTGGTACCGCCATATCCTCGGTACTACCGCCCGCGGTGGTACCGACCCATGGCCGGTAGTTTCCAAGTTTGCAAGGCTCTCTGTCCGCGCTGATTTTGGCCTGGCGGTAGTACCGCCATTACCTCGGTAGTACCGCCCCCCGGTGCTACCGACCCAAGGCCGGTGGTAACCAAGTTTGCAGAGCTCCCTGTGTAGAATTGAAAATGGCCTGGCGGTAGTACCGCCATAACCTCGGTAGTACCGCCCGCGGTGGTACCGACCGAGGTCGGTAGTATCTTGGTTTCGCGAAGCTCTCTGTGTTGAGGTGAAAATGGCCTGGCGGTGGTACCGCCATAACCTCGGTACCACCGACCTCGGAGGTACCGACCTTTGGGCGGTAGTTTCCGAGGGACCAAGTCCCTTTGTGAGATGCTCTCTGTTCGCGGCCAATTTGGCCTGGCGGTAGTACCGCCATAACCTCGGTACTACCGCCCGCGGTGGCACCGACGTGAGGACGGTGGTCGCTTGTTTGGTCAGATCTGGATTCTTTCGACCGTTGTGAACTGGTCGGTGGTACCGGCCAGGGGTGGTCGGTGGTACCGACCAGCCTCGGGACTGAGGGAGTTTAAATGCCTCCCCTCTTCACTTTTCACGGTAACCCACTCACTCCATACACTTATTGCTGACCTAACTCGTGACAAACACTCTCCAAGCATTGACTCACCCCTCTCTCTCCCCCTTTGCTCCTAGATTCATTCCCTTGCGAGATTTGAGCTAGGGAAGTGAGATTCGAGAGTGGGAAGCATCAATCTTCGACTTGAGCACTTGGTTTCCATCTCGCCGGCTTGCTTTGTGTCTTTTACTCTTGAGCTCTTTGAGCTCTAGCCGGTTAGGTGTTCTTCGTGGTAGCCCGTATTGATTTACTTGTGAGGGCTCCCCGAAGCGTTTGTATTACCCTGAGATTTCTAGTAGAGATACTCTCGTAGCCTTTGTGGTTGCTTGAGTGAGGCGAGGAGGTGAAATAGACTCCGACCTTTGTGGTCACCTCAACAACGAGGAAGTAGGCACTCCTTAGTGGATTGGCCGAACCTCGGGATAAATCGCGTGTCCCGTGTGCTTGTTGTTGTTGTCCCTATTTTCTCTACTTCACTTGTTATTGTGTTCTTCGTGTTCTTCCTATCCCTATCTCTTTCTTAGGTTGGGAAGGCTCGATCTACATCAAGGGGAGCAACAAAGGTTTGGTGAGAGTAGATTTACCATATATCATTCTTAGGAAAGTGGGCCAGAAACTTGTATTATCTTCATAGCTTACATTCATCGGATTTGTAGTTTCTTTTAGGATCCCGGTTGTGCCGTTTGTTTGTGTCGGTAGTACCGGTGTTTCACACCCGGTAGTACCTACCCAAACAAACCGGCCTCTCCGGTAGCTATCTAACTACATCTTATAGTTTGTGAAGTTTCAGATAGTCAAAAATCACCTATTCACCCCCCTCTAGACTGATTCGGTCCTTTCACCTATCCATCCACCTTACCTTAGCCATCAACTTCATCCTTACCTAGCCATCCATATATTCTTTCTAGCCTTCCATCCCTTCTCTTCCCTTTTTCCCCTTTTCCTTTTTCTTATTTCTTCGACTCTCATCCCCTCCTTGACTCAACTCATACACCACCCTAGCCTTCCCTTGAGATCAAATAAATCGACACCTGGTACTCCCAGGCAAAGTGCTACTACGATAGTTCTGTTCGCTTGCAGAATCTCCTCCTGGTAGATTGCATTCTCTCTAGCTAGCTCCTACTAGTGTCGGGATTGACAACCCCGCTTGGCATTAGTAGATAGCTGCTTTAGCTCCACTCCTTTAGGTATAGTGACCGGTCTTGCTTCAAGCATTTCTGACGTCGTTGCCAGGGATAGACTCCATAGTCTACTCCTAGTAACAACGTTAGCAAGTGCCAACAAGCATTCCTGGGCCGTTACCGGGGATAGTTGCCTAACACTATCTTTAGTGAAGCTAAGAACTACCAACACCAACCAGAAGAAGAATCTGGTCTTCGGCGGCGCCGCGCCCGCCAAACCTCTCTAGCCCCAACCAGCTCCGTCGTGCACTCTTTAGGAAGAAGGCACGGTATGCTGACGCACTTGAGTAGGCGCCGTCTGCGGTCCACCTCCAGATGAACTTGTCGTCCACGCCGGGCTGCAGGTGCACGTCAGCGAGGGCGTCCCAAAGCATGACGAACTCAGTGATGACCAGAGCGGTCCAAGCGCCTTTGATGTCCTGAGCCCATTGGCTATTCTGAAGCGCTTGGCTCACAGAACGTGTCCTTCGCCGCCTCCCCATCGCGCTGAAGAGGTCCGGCACGGAGAGGCTCAACGGGCCACCCAGAAGCCAGTCATCCGTCCAGAAGCGCGCCAAATTACCGTCCCCGAGCTGAACGCGCACCGAGGCCCCGAACATGGCGTCGACGGTGGCGTCTTGCCTGCATGGCAGCCCCACCCAAGGCGCGTCCGGGTCGGTACGTCTACGCCACTCCCATAGTAAGCGCAAGGCAGCGCCTAGCCGCCGGAGGTCGGGGAGGCCGAGCCCACCTAGATCCGTGGGGGAGCACACCACGGACCAAGCAACCCGGCACTTCCCCCCCCCGCCACCGAGTCAGAACCTGCCCAGAGGAAAGCGCGCCTGCGTTTGTCGATCTCTGCGATCGCCCAGGAGGAGAGGGCGCAACATATCGACGTGTGGACGGGGATCGCCGACAGAGTAGACTTAGCGAGGGTAGCCCTTCCCATCTGCGTGAGCAGGTTCCCCTTCCAAGTCGGAATCCTGGCAGCGACCTTGTCGACGATCAGCTGCTCCTGCGCCCGCGATAGCCTGGCGATGGAAAGCGGCACACCCAGGTAGGTCACTGGGAACTGCTGTACCCGGCATGGGAACACAGCCAGGACCGCAGCCACCACGGCCTCGTCACAACGAATGGGCGTGATCGTGCACTTGTCGATGTTCGTAGCCAGGCCGGAAGCCCCAGTGAAGGCCTCCAGTATGTGCCTCATGCAGACGAAGTCTAGGGCGGCGGGGGAGAGGAAGATGACTAGATCATCTGCGTAAATGGAGGCCCGGCACCTGATCGCGTTCCCGGGCAGCTGCGCGAGCTGCCCGCGTCGGTCTGCCTCCCGGATGAGCGCGTTAAGCACCTCCATGACAATGACGAACAGGAGCGGGGAGAGTTGGTCACCCTGCCGCAGTCCCCTCGCATGGAAGATCCTCCTCCCTGACCGCCCGTTGACCAAGACCTTGGTCGAAGCCGTGGCGAGCAAGTACGAAATCCACTCCCGCCAGCATCGAGGAAAGCCCATCCGCTCCAGCACCTCGAGCAGGAAGGGCCAGGCAACCGTGTCGAAGGCCTTGGCGAGGTCAACTTTAAGCAAGAACATCGGCAGCCGCCTCGCGTACAGCCACCTGCAGGCGAGCTGAACCGTCCTGAAATTCTCATGAATGCGCCTGCCCCTGATGAAAGCCGACTGGTTGATCTGAACCAGCTCCGGCATCCTAGGATACAGCCGGATCGCGAGCCCTTTGGCGAACAGCTTTCCCACGGAGTGTGTGAGGCTGATCGGCCTATAGTCCCTTAGCCCCGACGGCTCGCTCGTCTTATGCAGGAGCACCATGGACGCCTCGTTCAGGTTGTTGAAGCTCCTGAAGTCCATGTCCCACAACGCCATGAAAGCGCAAACCATGTCCGGGCCGACCACCTGCCAGGCGGCTCTGAAGAAGCCCAGGCAAAAGCCGTCCGAGCCCGGCGCGCGGTCGGCCGGGGAGGCGCGGACAGCAGCCAGGACCTCGTCTGGCGAGAAGGGGAGCACCAACTCTGAAAGATCGGGGGAGGGCAGCTGTAGCGCATCAAGGTTGATATGGTGCTGGCCGAGGAAGGGGGTACCCAGGATCGCATTGAAATAAGAGTAGACTACCCCCGCCTTTGCCTCCTCCTCAGAGAAGGTGTGCTCGTCGTGGGATATGGCCAGAAGATAATTTTTGCGTCGCCGGTGGCATGCTTGGAGGTGGAAATAGCGCGTGCACGCATCAGACTCCCGCAGGTGCCGCGTTCTCGCCCACTGCCTGCACATAGTGCGGTCGAGGGACGCCAGCCCAAGCACGTGCATCTTGAGCTCGCAGTGCAAGGCCAACTCCTCCGCAGCAAGAGGCCTCGTCTCCTGCGCCACGTCGTACTCCTGTATGATTAGCCTGGCAGCCGCTAGCTGAAATCGGATCCCGCCCACCATCGAAGCACGCCAACTACGAAGAGCACGTGCCAGCCTCCGCAACTTCATGTCAAGGGCCTTACAAGCGTCTACGTTCGGGTTTGGCGGACCCCAGGCCGAGGCAACCACGTCCAAAAACCCATGCAGCTTGGTCCAGCATGACTCGAACAGGAAACGGGGCACCGCTCATGACACAGAGCTTATGAGCAGCAACAGGGGCGTGTGGTCGGACGAGTTCGACGAGAGGCAGCATAGATGGTGAGAGGGGAACTGCTGAAGCCAATCGGCGTTGGCGAAGGCGCGGTCGATGCGCTCTAGGGTGGGGACGTCCCTGCCGTTAGACCAAGTGAACAGCCTCCCGTTGAGGTGAAGCTCCTGAAGCTGCAGGTCGTCGATGACATCCCTAAAGGCCCGCATAAGACCGCGGTGCAATCGGCCATTGTTTTTATCCGCGTCTTGGTAGATGAGGTTGAAGTCCCCACACACCAACCACGGTCCCGCACATGCTGCAGCGATGTCACGAAGCTCCTGCAGGAACGCTGGCTTATCGGAGCGGTTCGCAGGGCCATACACATTCGACAGGCACCAAGGGCCGTGTGTTGGAACCGCCGAAGACAGTGTGATCGTAATGGAGAAATGGCGGACACAGATGGACGGGCAATCCCAAATATCACGACGCCAGGATGTGACAGCGCCACCAGCCGTGCCTAGGGCGGGGAAAGCAGCATAGTCGAAGTCACAGCCTGTTAAATCAGTGTTCAGGGATACAGAGAGGTTCGCAATCTTGGACTCTTGGAGACAGACAACAAACGCTTGGTGCTGGAACGCGATGTTGCGCACTACGCTCAGACGCGCACGGCTGTTAAGACCGCGCGCGTTCCAGAAAATGAGGTGATTAGCACTCATGGGGAAACTATTGACCGGACACGGCAGCAGGTCACGCCCTCCTCGGGGCAGACCGCGCAGGGCGCCGGGCGAGCTGGGGGAAGAGGCTCCGCTTGGCATCTCGACGAGAGGACGACGCATTGGCGCCGAATGCCTCACGGAAACGCTCGGCAATGGCCGGGTCCAGCGAGTCGTAGGGTGCGTCGTCGGGACGTCCGTTCCACATGTTGAGCATCACCCGACGTGCTTGGCGCTCTGGCTGCGGGTCCCGGAACGCGGACTTGGCAGCGAGCCGCGAGCTACTACGGATGCGCCAATCGTCATCGTCCGTGGCGCGCGAAGCCCTCAGGCGCGGCGGCTCCTGGAGAATCGGTTGTTCCAGAGGCAGAATGAGTTCACCGTTGAAGTCAGCCATCGAAACGACGGACGGAGCGGCCATCCGCGGCCGGGGCGCTAACACGTCCGCCGGTTGGGGCTCGCCGACACCCCCGCCGCTCCTGGGCGAGACAGGGGGCGTGCCCAGGCCCCCCCTAGCCGGAGGGGTGGAGCATGACCCATCTAGGTGATCAGCGTCATGGGGAGGCGGTGTGCCGGCCAGGGGGCGCAGCGGCGCTCTGAGCTCCGCCTGCAGACAATCCTCTAGCCACCAATCAAGGGCCCTAGGCTCCGGCGAGCGAATCCGTGTCCGCCGCGATGAGTGAGGTCTCCCCCCGCAGAACTCTGCGCTGACCTCCGCGGCCCAGCGGTCCAGGGGGGCGGCAGAAGGCGTTCCCGGAAGGTGGCACCCATCTGCAGCAGCTGTGGCTCGGAGTTGATTAGCCATCCCACGAAGCCGGCCGAGGTTTGGGGAGGACGGCAAAAGCCCGACGAGGGAGAGTCTAGGTCCCTGGGGGGCGCGGGCGCGGGCGCGAGGCGCTGGCGAGCCAGGCGAGGCACAACGCGCTGGCGCCCTAGACACGGCCCCGACACCTCCCGCAGCCGCGCTAGAGGAGAACAGCGTGCAGGTCACCTCCCTGATCTTGACCGAATCGCGGTGGCGGTGGGGAGGGGCATGAACCGCGCCGCGACGTCCCAGCGAGGAGTCATCCCCGAGCGTGGCCCGCCCGTGGCTGCACGCGCCCCCACCGTCGCCCGCTCCGTCGTCCACTTCGCCGTCGCCGGCGTCCCCAAGGTAGCCCTCATTGCGGTCGCGTTCGTGGCCGCCCGCATCATCATCATCTCCTGGCGGGGAGCCCGGTGGCGTGGACTAGTCCTGGTAGGCGACCAGACGCGATCGGACCAGGTACCGCAGGCCCGGGAGATGGTCGTCGTTGGGGTAGCCAGGGATGCTGGGCTCTGGGATGAAGATCACCTGGCTGGCGTGGATGAAGCTTGGGTGCCAGCACCAGGCTTCCACGAAGAACTCGCGATCGTCAACGGAAGGGCGGTCCCTGAAGTCTGAATGTCGCGGGTTGGCACACGCCGGGCCAAGCACGGTCTGGGCCACCTCGAGGTTACGGGCGTGGAGGGGAACTGGAGAGAGGACGACAACCACCTTGAAGCGGAATCGGCCGAGGCTCCCCAGGGAGGTTCGACACCATGGGTTCCAGACGAGCGGCAGCCACACTCCGGACAACCTAGACTCCAGGACCCGCTGGCGGTCTGCTCCGTGGCGGAAACGAACGATGAAGTCTTCGGGGAAGTGGTGGCGGACATCGAACTCCTCGTCCAGGAGCTCGAATCGACGCCGAAGGTAGTCCTGGACCTCCGCCACGGACACTGCCGGCCGCGTGCCCCCAACCATAGCCGTGAGAGCGAGTTCCAGGGCTGCCTCTGCTGCTTGGATTGTGCCGGACCGCGGCACGATGACGAAGGGGCAGCGCGGGCGCTAGACCTCCGGCTCACGTGGCGGGGTCCCAGCGCCCACAGACAGCCCCTGGCCGACCGAGGGTTGTGGCGGAGGAGGCGGGGGCGGAGGAGGCGGGGCGGCGGCGGCGGGGGTGGTGGAGACCCTCGAGCAGCGCCGGACTCGGCGGAGAGGGAGCGGCCAGTGGATACCGAGCGCCCAGACGCAGTGTCCGCGGACGCCCGACTGCGGCCGCCGCGGGGCAGTCACCGCAGGACCCGCCTCTGAGTGGTGGGAGAGGAAGAGCGCCGGCGCTTACCGCCAGGCGCCCCGGGCCGCAGCGGCAGCGGGCAGTCGTCCGCACGGTGCTCCTCGGTCCAGCAGTTGTAGCATCTCAGGGGGAAGGAACAAGTCGCCCTTGTGTGGTCTTCACGGAGGCAACGGAAGCAGCGGCCTTCAAGCTCCGGCGGGATGACCCGCGGGGATCGCGGCGGGGACCGTTGCTGCCTGTATCGCCTACTCTGGACGGAGAAGAAGCCCTCGGCGTCCGGCGAGCCGCGCTCCCAGGGCGGGTGCGCAGCTGGAGAGGGAGTGCGGCGCCCGGTGGAGGAGGCGGCCGGCGGGCGCACCAGGACCGAGAGTGGTCGGCGCCGCGCAGCACCCCGCTCTGGGGTTGGGTCGGGGTTGGCGCGATGCCCGTCGATGGGGCCCCCGTGTCCCCGGCGGCATCGGTGGCGGCGGCCGCGTCGTCTCCTGCGGGATGGGGCCGACGTCTGCTTTCCACCGCCCGCATGCGCTAGCGGCGGCGTGGGGGGCGGGGGTCTCGGCAGCGGCGTCGGCGAGGGCTTTGGGTCCGAGTAGTCCTCCGTGTCACTAGGAGCCACCCGCTCACCAGGACCTCGGTCGAGGAATTCATGCAGCAAACCCGGGGAGCCCGCGAAGAACACCTCTGGCGGTGGCAGCTCGTCGCCGTCCAGATCCGCCCAAGCACGGAGCATGGGGGTCGCCTCCGAGGCGCCTCGTGGCTCGGAGGCCAGGGCCTCCAGGAGGCGGCCGGGGGAGCCGTTCTGCAGGGCGGCCTCGACCTCGTCCGACCAGATCTGGCGGGAGGGAGAGCCGGCCATGGCTGGGATTGGGCTGAGGTGTAGGGTCGCTGCAGGGGAGGGGAGGGAGCGGGCACGAGCAGAGGAGCTGGGGGGAGGGGACTTACGCGTGAGGAGGCGGCGCGCCCGCCATTCCCGCCGGCGGCGGCGCGGAGGAGGGCTCAGTCCGCCTCGGGCTAGTGCTCCTCTCCTTGTCAGTTGCCTGGCATTATTTGGTACAATCAAGGTCTGCTACAAGATATCATGTAGATGAGACGTCAGTGTCCAACTCCACTACTACGTAAATGATTTTTCGAGACACTACCTTAAATTAACCGAGGCTCGGTTAATATTTACCGAGGCGGTCAACTTAAGGCAACCGCCTCGGTTAATCAACTATTTTCCGAGGCGGTCGTTTTAAGCATGCCTCGGTTAATGGCTGCAACTGAAAATGATTCATGTATGTGTAAAGTTTTAGATCTTGTCGACCTTTGTAATTTTGTATGAATCATTTTATGGCTGCCAACAACTGTAAAGTTTTAGATCTTGTCGACCTTTGTAATTTTGATATAAACCATGTCTTCATCCATCTTCTTTTGAAAAAGGAATATATTATTTATTTGTGCTACAACTATTTTAATGATTATTGACTTAGTCAACCACCTTTAAAAATGTATTTTTAGAGAGGATTGACTTAATTCAAGTGTCCCTAAAATCAACTATTTTAAGAGGCGGTTGGTTTAAAGAACCGTCCTTAAAAATTACATTTTCAGAAGTGCCTCTCTTAACCCAACCGTCTTTAAAAATATAACTATTTTTAGGGTGTATTTGGTTACACCCCTCTAAACTTTAGTCACTAAGCTTTAATCTCTTTTAGTCGCTAAAATGTAAAACACCCCACAAAAAAGGACTAAAAATAAGTGTCATCTCTAAAAATGTTTCTAGAGCAGTTTAAAAGCTGCCTTGCTTTTGGAGCTAGTTAAAACGGTTTGTTAAGAAAACTGTTCTCGTATAAAATAGAAGGCGTCCTAGGAATGTTTTTTTACTAGTGTTGCAGTAGCTCAAAGAGGTAAACTACATAACTACATACGGGGATATAGATTAGTGAGGAAAAGGTGGAGAGCGAGTGGATTTGTGAGGAAAGGGAGAGTTGACAGTTGAGGAAGCAGACAGAAGATCTCCTACCCGGGTGGACCATGCGGTGGATGTGCGACAAGATCTCCAACCCGGGTGGACGATGGCGAATCTTCTACTCGGGTACAATGGACGACGATATCTATGACACTAGCATGCAGGACCGGGGTTTTGTTTAGTTCCTATTGTAAAAACTTTTCAGCCATCATATCGAATGTTTGAACACGTACATGAAATATTAAATATAGACTAAAAACTAACTAATTATATAGATTGTGATAATTTTGCGAGACAATTTTTTTGAACCTAGTTAATACATATTTTGACAATGTTGTGCTACAGTAAAATATGTTAATAATAATTAATTAGTCTTAATAAATTTGTGTCACGGTTTCTAGACAGAATATGTAATTTGTTTTCTTATTAGTTTATTTTTAATAGGCTAAATTAATACCGTAACATTCAATGTGATACGTAAAAAAATTTTACAAAGAAAATAACTCGGCAGATGCGGGAGACGCCATTAGATAATTAAGGACGCGATAGATGCCGGTAGGGCCACCCAGCAAGGCCCCTTCGGACTTCGGTAGTGGTTGAAGCCAACAGCCAAGGCGAGGTCATCTTTTGCACATAGGAGGAAGATAGGAGGTGGTGGCTGTTGCTCCGATCTCGTCGGTCGTGGGTTGAATTGTTGAAAGATGGGCTGAGGCCCAAGGTCTAGCCCATTGACCACAATGAATTGGCGTGCTGTGTCGCCCATGTCAGCTTGTAAAATGAATTAACCAGATTTTAATTAATTGTTCAATTCTTAGAACTGGAACAAAATTCTTTTTTTTTGCGAGACCCAGTTACAGACGCAGACGCTCACAAACACGAGCACGCATTCACCCTACCCCTACTATGAACGCACGCACGCACACCCTACCCCTATGACCACCTCCGAAGAACCGAGTTGGACCGGCAAATCTCGAGATTGACGAAGTCACCACAGGCGCCTCGCTGTCGATGGGCACGTCGCCTACCACTGAAAGAATAGCGCCGTTAAATCCTGGAATAAATCCAGGAAAATGCGAACACTCATGTCAAGTCGAGGACTTGAACCCGGATGGGCAGGTTCCACCACAAGAAGGAACCCAACCAGCTGAGCTACGCTCTAGTTCTTTCCAAATCGCATCCAAACATTCTTACTGACTGTAACACCCGGTTTTGAAGAACAAAACTAGATGCGCCATATGTATGCCTAGAAAGTTCACACATACAACCACAACAGGGGCGGACCCACAGCCACAACCAGAACAAAACATTTTTTGTTTTTATTTTCCGTTTCCCACTGTTGGCTTTATTTTCTATTTCCATAAAAGACTCACTTACGAGTAGCTTTTAATTTTTAATCTTTTATTATCCCCTCTCAATATTAATAAATGTATATGATACAACTTTGGCATCATTTTATTATCATTTACCAATAGCAATGTAGAACACCGTTTTAAAATTTCATTTTCTCGTCTCCTTTAAGATTAGGCTTTATTTTCTATTCTCATGAAAATTCAGTTGTGAGTAGCTTTTAATTTTTGATCTTTTATTATCCCCTGCATGATATAACTTTGACATCATTTTATTATCATTTAACAATAGCAATGTAGAACACCATTTTAAAATTCCATTTTCTTGTCTCCTCTAAAATTAGGCTTTATTTTCCATTCCCATGAAACGCTCAGTTGCGAGTAGTTTTCACTTTTTGATCTTTTATTATCCCCCTCAATATTAATTTTACCAATAGCAATGTAGAACACCATTTAAAAATTCCATTTTCTTCTCTCCTCTAAAATTAGGCTTTATTTTCCATTCCCATGAATCCCATGAAAAACTCAGTTGCGAGTAGTTTTTATTTTTTGATCTTTTATTATCCCACTCAATACTAATAAGTTTTTTTGATATAACATTGGCGTCATTTTATTATCATTTACCAATAGCAATGTAGAACACCATTTTAAAATTCTATTTTCTTGTCTCCTCTAAAATTAAGTACAGATAGCACTTCATCCTTTAGTTTTATGGTTATATTTTAAACTATTTGTATTTATTTGAATTATTTATATCGTTATTTGTCATAGTCTTTAGCTTAATCTTTAGATTTAATGCTTGTCATGTTATTTAATGTACATGACACTACTGCACAAAGCTTAACCGCAGCGGGAGTTTAGGCTTAACCGCAGCGGGCAACAGCGTCCGCTGCGGTGCTAAGGCCACGGTTAATCGTGGCCATTACCGCAGCGGGCGTTGTTGCCCGCTGTGGTAAAAGCCTTAACCGCAGCGGGCAATATAAACAGCCCGCTGCGGTTAATAGCATTGACCGCAGCGGGCAACCTAAAGCGCCCGCTGCGGTAAATTATTAACCGCAGCGGTCGATTTAGGTTGCCCGCTGCGGTAATTGCTATTAACCGCAGCGGGCAACTTATGTTGCCCGCCACGGTTATTAATTTTGGATTAAAAAAAAAATAATGCAGCCAGCAGAAACAGCAGGATATGAATTCAAATCAAATACAGTTTTCAAATAATTCCAGAATTCCAGATTTCTAACAGAGATATATATATGCACATATAAACCATCTGGACATAACATACAAAGTCACTTAGTTGTTTGTTGTCATCATATACACATTGACTTAGTTGATTTCAAATCAAATTACAATTCATAGTTCAACTTGATGAGCGTAATCTGTCGGACGAAGCATTGTGTTCCATTTGCGGAGCTTCTCGTATTGGGGTAGCAATGCCAGCTCGGATTTGTTGTCGAAGAATGTTTCTCCTTCGAGAATGTATTTCTCCATTACAAACTTGCATATGTCCGCCTTGACTTGTTTAAAGCACATCCTGCGGCTCTGCTGCTCTCCCCAATACTTGACACCTTCCTTGAGCTTCTTGCAGCTATTGGTGTACTCCTTGCTTCCCCTTAGAAACTCGCATGTGTACAAGCCACATGTCTTCGATCCTAGTGGCTGTTTGGCGCACTGCACGATTGATACACAAGCATTAGAACCTATATATATGTATGAAACATGAATTGAACGTTTGAAATACTTACCGGGAAATCTCGTCGGATTTTGAGGTGGTACCTATGCTTGTCCTTGAACTTTTGAGTTCTTCGGTCCCAGAATCCGGGCACCTTTTGGTATTCCTTATAAGCGCTGTATGAAATATAATAGTTTTAGCCACCATTTAAAAATGTATGGTAACCGTAACTGATGAAAAAGATGGATGACTTACTTTTTTAGACAATCTTCGAATGCCTTGTACCCTTGCTTGTTTGGTACGCTCAAGGAGTCAAACACACAGGCCCTGCCATCTTGAGGGTATATTATAAAAGCGACCCAGTGGCCACCCACGAGGCCCTGGCTGCACCATTGCAACAAAATAGAGTTTATGACGGCGAGAAGGCATGATATGCTAGTGACTTAGGTGTACGTATATGTATTTGACTTACCCAAAGTGATAGGCAGCCATTATACACTCTGGCCCATCCGGCTTGATCTTCTTCATGCATTCTAGTATGTAATTTTTCAACTTAGTCTTCTCGGCTTTCATATTTTCTTCATATTTCTTCTCTCACTGTCGAACTGTCATCTCCGGATCAGTGATCTCGAAACCCTTGATGACTCTTTCAGCAATATGTGCAAGAGAGAGGTAGAGTACAGGACATGTCTTTTTATTACTTACAGT
This sequence comes from Coix lacryma-jobi var. lacryma-jobi, assembly GCA_009763385.1. Taxonomy (NCBI): domain Eukaryota; kingdom Viridiplantae; phylum Streptophyta; class Magnoliopsida; order Poales; family Poaceae; genus Coix; species Coix lacryma-jobi. The sequence goes on from CM019831.1 coordinate 18,745,978, forward strand.
GACCGTCATGCTGCACAGACAAGTCATCGTGACATAATAAGTATAGAACCATGGAAAATACGAATGTAGTGATCTATGGAAGTTGCATTCATCGCTTACAGTGTGAATAGGGTGATTTGAACGATGTCCAGGTCTTCTTCCCACATCAGGTTGTACATGTCGCTAAAGTCGACGGGTAGGTGCATTTCGTTACCAGCGGGCAAGTGGAAGTACTCCGTGGGAATCTTGACGTTAAAACTTGACATCCCGGCTTTTGCAGCTTCCATGTACCATAGATGGAACCTCCTTGTATCCCACTTTTCCTCGTCGATGAGCTGGGCCTTGGGAATCAAGAACTTCCCGCACACATAGTGGCCAGGGCAGTCTTCGGTCTCATCAAATAGTTGACGGGTAGTTTCAGGCCTGGCAAACGATGGATAGGGATGTTAGTAGCATATATACTATGGACGTGGTATTATGCTCAATGTTACCATACCTTTCGAACGTGAGCGTGTACGGGAGCTTGTCGGTGGACGTTCTTGGATTCTTGGTGGGCGAGGGAGGACATTGGCTTGTGGTTGACGGGGGAGGTGTCTTCGTCCCTGTTGCCTCCCCCGTCGTGCCTCCCTGTTGCTCGTTCGTGCTTGGCTGGCTTGTCGTGTTGTCGCCCTTAACGGCCTCTGAGCTTCTTGCCTCATGGACCGGGCCGATCGGCGGACTATTTGGAGGCGGGGGAGACACAGTTCCCATGTCAGTGCCCTTTTCCTTTTCCCCGCCATCACCTTCTACCTTTTCCTTGTCCCCGCCTTCGCTACCGCCTTCTCCTTTGTCCTTTCCCTTTCCCTTGTCCCCGCCCTTTTCTTCGTCATCATCGTTGTCGTGATCTGGATCTTCCGGAGGACAAGATCTGGCGGTTGATGGTTGTGATGCTGGTGTCGGTGTTGGAGTTGGCGTCCGAGCAATGATCTCGATGTCCTCGCGGTTCCATAGGACTTCCAATCCAAGTGCCTGCCCTAGGTGCCTGGCCGTTTGTAGGTTGGGATGGTCCAATTCAAAATGTTCCTGGTCGGGAACGTGCCATAACGGGCTCACGACCACATAGTCTTCAGGGGTGTTGTCTTTGTTGAAGTCGTGAATATCGTGGGGGTGCAAGAATGCATCCCTCGGCCACCACCATCTTCTTGGACCTTCCGAACGGGATGAGGAGTTGGTCGTGCTGGTTTTCCTTGAAGTCCTCGTTCGAGAACCTTGGGCAATCCTCGTTCATCGGCAGTAAGGCTTTCTTTTCCTTTGCTTGAGGATTGGGCAGCCCATGGTGATCAAACATCTTCGACCTCATCGCGACCATCTCTGGGTCGTTGCTCGTGAAGGCTTCCTTTATTGAGCTTTTGATCATTTCAGCCACGCCTTCATTGAAGCCCTTCTTATATAACTCATCTTTATACCTCTGCCTGGACTTATATGTGGCCGCGTCGGATTGCCATGACTCAACCGACTTCCAGCTCATCTTTGACCCGACACCACGAACGCGGCCGCGGTGCTCGGGGGTTCCCAGGACCTCGGTGAGCAAGTCATGGCCCCGGCGGACCACGATGCTGTCCTTAAGCTTTGCTTTCTCCATCAAAGTCTTCTCGACGTCCTCGAGGTGGGGCTCGTTAAACTTGGCCGCCCTGGGCTTCAGCCTCTTTGGAATGCGGGCCCTCATCTAGTCCTTTGCCCTTGGGTCGATGCCCTCATACGGATCTGGAACCCCGGCAGCCTGTCTTGCTTGTTCTTCTTGCTGCCACTTGGTCCTCTGACCGGCAAAGCCAGTCATGCCCAAGTGGTGAGGATTCTTGTTCCTCTTCGCGAGCTCACTGAACTTAGCGCTCTTTTCCTCTGCTTCTTGCGTCTTTCTCATTTCGCAGAAAGCGTCCCACACATGTGCCTTGACCATATTGTACTTCAGCAGTGGCGACTTCCCCTTCTTCAGGTAATTTCTGGTCAGCATGGACCTGAAGTTGCGAAGCGCAGTCGACGCCACGTGCAAAGCCCACTCTTGGCACTTCTCCATGTCAGCTGAGGGCGGATATCTGAATCTCCTTGTCACCTCACCCCATACATTGTTTTTTATGTCTTTCGGTACATCGTGCCAGTTGGGCCAAGTGATCTCCACCTTCTCCTTGGCTATACACGCCACTTGATTGCTGAACTTGCCAATGACTGTATCTGGAGCTATTGGGTTTCCCTCTGGCCCCACCGCATCGATGACATGCACCTCGTTTTCTTTGTCCAACTTGTGCCTCCCGTGTTGTCCCCTCACCCTCTTCTGGCCCTTAGATTTGGATGAAGAGGTTGCCGTAGAGGGAGCGGGGGCTTCTTCCTCCCTGGCCGCGTCTTCGTCCCTATACTCGAGCTGACGAGGCACAATCGGCAGCTGTTGACAAGAGTCACGAGCCTTTAGTGATTCAATCGCGTCTTTGTACATGTTAGAAAGCCAGCGTGTTGTGTAAACCTCAAGACTCTCTGCTTCGTCCGCCCCTGGTTCGTACATGGGATCGTTGCCCTCCTCTGTACGCTGCTTCTTCGGCGGTGGAGTCACGGACACCTCACTCATCAAGCTAGTTGACGAGGAGCTAGGGGTAGGGTCCCTCCATTCGTTTGTTTTCTCTTCCGCCATTTCAGTTCTACATATACACAGATGCGTATATAATATGATCAGTTCAAAGCTTTTGAATAAAAAATGACACGTATAAGTTTTTGGCTCAGATTTGCCCCTAGGTCAACACGTCACTGCTAAACTGGTTACTTGTAAAATACAAGCCATCCTAGTCTAGCAGCTGACTCAGCATAGAAAGTAGGGGGCAATTGATCATCATCGCCGCTGCCTCAGCATAGATCGAAAGGGGTCACATCATCGCATTTGCCACTACCTCAGCTTACAAGTAGTAACAGAGAGTAGTAGTAGGGAGAGGAGTATAAAGAGAGTAGTAGTAGGGAGAGGAGTAGTAGTAGGGAGAGGAGTATAAAGAGAGGAGTAGTAGGGAGAGGAGTAGTAGTGGAGAGGAGTAAAAGAGAGGAGTAGTAGGGAGAGGAGTAGTAGTAGGAGAGGAGTATAAAGAGAGGAGTAGGGATAGTAGTGGAGTAGTAGTTGGGAGAGGAGTATAAAGAGAGGAGTAGTAGGGAGAGGAGTAGTAGTAGGGAGAGGAGTATAAAGAGAGGAGTAGGGATAGTAGTGGAGTAGTAGTAGGGAGAGGAGTATAAAGAGAGGAGTAGTAGGGAGAGGAGTAGTAGTAGGGAGAGGAGTATAAAGAGAGGAGTAGGGATAGTAGTGTAGTAGTAGGGAGAGGAGTATAAAGAGAGGAGTAGGGATAGTAGTAACAAAGGACTAGTAGGGAGAGTTGTATAGAGTAGTAATGAAGCACTAGTACAAAGTAGTAGTAGAGAGTAGGGCATTTGGAAAATTTTAAAAAAACATCACATGGCATCATAGGTCGCAAATAAAAAAGCATCAGATGGCATCATAGGTAGTGGCATTTGCATAGTAGGGTAAAAAGGCATCAAAGTGCATCATAGGCAGCAAATAAACTCTGAATTAAAGCATCACGAGACATAAAACAGATTCCATCTGAAGACAAGTAGTAACCAAGAGTAAGTAGTAAGTAGACAGTAGTAAGTAGTAACCAGCAAATAATCCTCTATAACTGTCCAGATTCCTCATTCAGTTTTGACAGAACATAACTGAAACATAGCATGGTTACTAATTAGAAGCCAGAGTATTGTATGTATGGTTCCATGGTCATGCCATTTTTAACCGGCAACAGTATGGTTCCATGGTTACTAAAACTGCATAAGTAGTGGAGAAGTAGTGGAGAAGCACAACCAGAAGGAGTACAACTAGGCAAGTAAGTAGCAGTAGTAGATAGAGGTGTAGTAGACAGAGAGTAGGCAAAGATCAGGGAGTAGCAGAGAGTAGTAGTAGTAGTAAGTAGTAGTAGTAGATAGAGGTGTAGTAGACAGAGAGGAGTAGGCAAAGATCAGGGAGTAGCAGAGAGTAGTAGTACAGTGAGAGTAGTAGTATAGGGAGAGAGGAGTTAGGAAGAGCAGAAACAAAAATGTGGTCAAATTAGTTTCAGAAATCCAAAGATGCCCTGAAACCCAAAGCAGAGGAGTAATAAAGCATAACTGAATAATCATATATAGGGTGAGAGTAGTAGTAGTACAGGACATCATATCAGTTAGCTATATTAACTAAGCATCTTAAGGAAATAACATAGAGATATAGTAGGCCACATCAGTTAAGTAGTTTTTTTAGGCACTTTGTCTAAAAAAACTTCTTCAATTTTAATTAAGTTCATAGACTATGTGGGTAGACATGATTTGGGTCTAAAACTTCCTCAGTTTGGAACTATTAAGCAGGCATGTATAGTTTCCATAAGCTGAATCTTCATCTCTGGTAGACAATCCAATGAAGAAATAAAATAGAGAGTACAGGAAATAGTTTTGCACAAAATGCAGTAGGAGTCAGGACATTATCATTGTGTGCCACAATAACCATCAGTGTGAGCATCAGTTTAACCATCAGTGCAGTTGATCGATAACCATCAGTGTGAGCATCAGTTCAACTAGAAGCCCATAATCATCTCAAGCAAATGAAACCTAAACCATGGCTCTAGAGAGAATAACAGGAGCATGAGGGGCACAGGGGCACAACAGTTTTACCCTTACCTGAGGAGGACGGTGGAGGATGGTGGCGCGGCGGTCGCCTGAGCTCGGGCACCAGCAGCGGATGACAGCTAGGACACCAGCTAGGGCACCAAAAGCGTACGGTGGCGCGGCTTCAGCTCCGGCGGGTAGGGCACCAGCAACGGACGGCGGCGTGGCTCCGGCGATGTGGAGGAAGGCAATGGCTAGGGCGCCGCCGCGAGGTCGTTAGGTAGGGCACCAGCAGCAGACAGGGGCTCCGGCTCCGGTGGCGTAGAGCGAAGGAGGAAGGGTGCGGACGACGATGGGCGCAGAGCGGAGCAGGACGGGCGCGGGGGAGGAGGACGGCCGGCAATGGCGATGGCGGCGCGGTGGAGGAAATCGACAGCCCTTCGGGGCTGAAACGATGACGCATGAAGGACTAAAGTGCCCTTCGGGGTTGCGGGTCTTTTATAGGCAGCGATTAACCGAAGCGGGCAAATTAAGACGCCCGCTGTGGTTGTTTGTTTTAACAAATTGAGATTTGTTATTAATAATATTAACTTATTAACAAAAATCTATTACAAAAATGAGATTTGTTATTAATAATGTTAGCTTATTAACAATAATTTATTACAAAAATTATCTCCAATGCTTTGACATAACTTGTCCACTACTTTATTACATCTCATTTTGGTGTTGGCGCTTTCACGGACCGCTTCTCACCATCGGGACGGGCCCAGGGCTTCATACCGCTCTTGTTGCAACGGTCCTCGACGACCTTAATCTTCTTTGCAAAATCGGTAAAAAATTGGAGCTCTGCATAGTTGTTGTATTGTTCTGGGCTTTGGACCCCATCAGCTCCAACAATCCGCTGCTTTCCTGACACGACCACATGCCTCTTTGGGTCCTCCGGATAGATGTAGTAGGCCACTTGCGCGACATTGGTTGCAAGTACCCATTGGTCATCTTTGTACCCGATACTTTTGAGGTTCACGGTGGTTAGCCCGAAACTGTCGACCGCAACCGCTTTGGGGTTTACCCAGTGGCACCGGAAGACGGTTACGCATACGTCCTTGCCATAGTCAAGTTCCCATATTTCTTCGATCTGGCCATAGTATTGCGTCCTCGTGTTTGTGGCCTCGTCGACGCCCTCATATCGAACACCGCAGTTCTGTGCCGCGCTCTTCTTATCCTTCTCTTTCGTGTGGAACCTGTACCCCTTCACATCGTACCCTTGCCACGTCGTGATTTGGCTTGACGGGCCTTGCAGAAGCTTCTGCACGGTCTCCGTATCTTCATCATCAGGGCATCTTTCTAATGGTACGTGTTGCTCTTTCAGCCAATCTATGAAACTGTTCCTGTGCTCATTCTGGACCCATGCCTCTGTGCGTTGTCCGTCATTAGCGACGCGGATCTCTTCTATGTGCCTCTCGACATATTTCTCCACGCTCACCAACTGATGAAGGATGTTGTAATGAGCTTGTTCAATCTCCTTGTATGGTATATCTGTGCGAACTTTTCGGCCCGTGCACCCCATGCCCGCGGTTCTGCCCTCATGCTGATGGACAGGCAACCCAATCGCCCTCCCATCTTTTATGTACCTCATACACCAGTTCACTGCCTCTTCGGTTGTGTACGCCTCGATCATAGAGCCCTCCGGGTGAGCACGGTTATGAACATATCTATTGAGGGTGGACATGAACCGCTCGTACGTCCACATCTCGTGTAGGTACACGGGGCCTAGTTGCTTGATCTGATCCACCATGTGCATCATTAGGTGTACCATAATATCAAAATATGATAGGGGAAAGCACATCTCAAGCTGGCAAAGGGTCTCCGCGATGAAGTCCTTAAGGGCAGGGAGGTCAGGCTTACCGATGACCTTCTGCGTGATGCGGTTAAAGAAGTATGATATCCGAGTGACCACCATCTTCACGTACTCTGGACCGATAACCCTTATCACAATTGGAAGGAACACCGTCAGCATGATGTGGCAGTCATGTGCGTTGTAGCCAGTCAATGTGAGGTCTTTCAAGGAGACGAGGCTTTTAATGTTGGAAGAGAAACCGGTAGGCACCTTGATACCCCTGAGAAGGTTGAGCATAGCAGTCTTCTCGCCATGCCTTAGGTTGTAGGCCGCACCTGGAAGATCGACTTTACCATTATGAGGTGACCCAGGGTGAAGGTCCTGCCTGATGCCCTCGTTGAGAAGATCCGTCCGTGACTTCAGACCATCCTTCGTCTTTCCCGGGATGTCCAGCAGGACACCGATCGTGCTATCAAAGACGTTCTTCTCGAGATGCATACAGTCGATGGCATGGGGTGTTTTCAGTGTCTTCCAATATGACAGGTACTCGAAGAAAATCGACCTCTTCTTGAAAGGAACAGAGGGGACCTGTGACGCTTCCTCCGTCGTGTCTCGCTTTCGCTTCCTCGTTTGTTTTGTCCCCTCCTCTGGTGGCTTCTTCTTCTTCCCAAACTCGATCTGATCAATATCCTTCACCATCTCATACACCTTTGGCGCCCAACTAGTCTGCGCCGGTGCTTCACCCTGTGGCTCGCCCTGATCATCGAACAATTGATTCATGACACTTCTTCTATATCTGTGCCTTTTCGGAAGGAACCGCCTGTGCCTCATGTAGACCATCTTGTTCGATCCCTTGAGGTAAGTGTAGCATGTCTCGTCGATGCACATTACGCAGCCGGTCTTCCCTTTGATCTGCCCCGACAGTGAGAAGAGGCCGGGGTAGTCGGTGATGGTGACAAAGATGATGGCTTTTAGGGTGAACTTCTCCTTGAGGGACGCATCCACCATCTCGACCCCAACATCAAATAGCTCCTTCATTTCCTCCATTACCGGCTCTAGGAAAACATCGATATCATTGTCGGGCTGCTTCGGTCCTGAGATAAGCATGGTCAACAGAAGATACCTGCGCCTCTGACACAGATGGGGAGGTAGGTTGTAGATGGTCAGTACAACCGGCCAGGTGCTGTGGGAGATACTTAGCTCGCCGAACGGATTCATCCCATCGGTGCTAAGCGCGAACCGAACGTTCCTGGGATCTTTGCCAAATTGTGGGTAGGCCTTGTCGAAATCTTTCCACTGCTGGCCATCGGAGGGGTGCCGCAGCATGCCATCGTCCTTCAAGCGGTCAGCTGATGCATGCCAGGACATGAGCTTCGCGTCCTCTGGGTTCCCAAATAGCGCACGGAGGCGGTCGATCACTGGCATGTACCACACCGATAGTGCCGGACTTCTCCTCAACGTGTAACCCTCTTCTTCCTCGTACTGCTGATGAGCCGAGATGCGATTGGCTGCAACATTGCTCTTCTTGACACCCTTCTTCTTCTTCCTCTGACCACCTCGCAAGGCCTCATCGTCGTCTGCATCCATGCGACAGCCAGCATTTCTCTTGTAGCGACGGGCGCCACAGTGCGGACAGCTCGTCAAATTCTCATACTTTATGCCCCGATAGAGGATGCAGTGGTTAGGGCAGGCATCGAACTTTCTAAGCTTCATCGCCACTGGCCGGATAAGCTTCTTCGCCCGATACGTATTTCCTGGGATCTTGTTACTCGTCGGGAATGTTTTAGCAAGGTAACCTAATAGCTCATCAAAGCTAGTGTCTGACCACCCATGCCGAGCCTTCATCATCAACATGTGGAGGTTGAAACGGAGCACCGTGCAATCCTTCGAACATTCCTCGCCGTCCTTATATAAAGGATCAAGTGACGCCTGCTTCATCTCTCTGAAATTTTCCAGCCACTTCGGGGAGCCATACACGACGTCGTCTTCATCGATGTGGTTGACTAAATCCTGAAACAGCCGCACATTCGCAGGGTCCTGCACCGTAGCGTCCTCAACATCTCCACCACCATCATCTGTCATATCCTGGAGTACATCTGCCTCCACAGCGATGTGGTCACGAGCACTACTGTCACTGAAGGCAGGCGCTACTGTTGCTGATGAGACGTGCGCTCCAGGATCTTGGTTCATCGTCGCCGTCGACGCTGAGCTTACTCCAGATGCCGCCCCGACACTCGAATCGAATCTCTCGCCGTGAGGAGTCCACACCGTGTAATCATCCATAAAACCAAAACGAATCAAATGAGATTACACTGTGCCTTCGTCTTTGAAGGCGGTCAGATTCTTGCAACGATGACATGGACATATGATTGTCGTCTGGTTCGATCTCTCACGGTCAGCTTTCGCAGCGGAAATAAACTTTCTCACTTCAACGATATACCGCACATCAAGTACTCTATTGATCTTATACATCCATTCCGACCGGTCCATTGTACCTGCGATCCTTAATTAATAACACACATCATGAATCACAAAACAAAGATGAATTAGAAAAACATAATAATTTATTATATTTATGTAAAATCTAGGGACAGAATTAATAACGACGACAAATAAAATTAATGCATCCATGATGAACTCAGAGAAACAAATACCAGTTTTCTCTCTCCTACATAAAACTAGATCTAAAAGGGAGGCTAAAAAGAGAGACAAAGAGAGGGGAAAGAGGGTGGAGATCATCTAGGTACCTCTTGTGGAGTACTTCTCCTCCAAATCAAACAAATAAACCTCAAAAACAAGTTATTTGGGACAAAAATTCGGCAAAACTTCTTCCCCTGTTTTTGGTCTAGAGGAAGAAGATGATCGAGTTCTTTTCTACTGGCGGTGGCTTAAATAGCCAGGAATAACCGCAGCGGGCAACGTAAGGGGACCGTTGCGGTTAATCATCTTTAACTGCAGCGGTCTTCTTTACACGCCCGCTGCGGTTAATAATTAATTGAAGCGGGCATATAAGGAAGCCTGCTGCGGTTAAATAAGATTAACCGCAGCGGGCTCCTTACGTTGCCCGCTTCGGTTAATGATTAACCGCAGCGGGCGCTTCCGCGGCCGGCTGCGGTAGGCCGACCACCGAATAACCGTGGCGGGCAAAAACTGTGCCTACCACGGAGCCCATTTAGGCAACGCTGCGCAAGTTCTTTTTTGTAGTAGTGTGATTTTACTGAATTAAACATGGTTTTACCAAATTACATAATTTTTTTATTCGACATACCCTGTGATAAAATCCTAGGTCCACCACTGAACCACATAGGGAAAAAAATATCAAAAACAATGTTATATATATCAAAAATAGTGTTCTATGTATCGAAAACATAGTTATAACTAACACTTACATCAAAGTTAAGTGGAACTGGTACTCATCTTCTCTTAAATTTCATTCTTCACATGGACAGTTGACTGTGGGTAGCATACGCCTAGCGCTTCCATCAGTCTTCTGGAACTCCTCTATGTCTTCACCACTCTTCCGCTGCGCGACATTGATGGAGACTGGGGTGTGGGGGAAATAGCAAGGGTGAGCACATGTCATACTCAACAAATACAACATGCGGTTATGAAACTCAAAAGGCTTGACACGGTTTTACTGTGATTAGCACTTTTAGTTGAGTCATATTATGAGCAACAACATCAAAGATTAACAAACTGACAGTAATCGTGAACATAAAGTATATATTGTTAAAGTTATTTAGCTTGCAAGTTTTCCGAGCCGCTCCTGACCGTGAGCACGGCTGTTATAACAGTTTCTAACACTCTGCAGAGGTTGTACATCTTTACCCGTGAGCTATGATTTACTCTTTCGCCCGAGGTAGCTAGCCTCTAAGCCCATTTCCGAGGAAGACCGACAAGGTTCACTATGAAGTCTTTCGAAGGTTTCCCTAACAGGACAGTGGCCACTAGGTTCCCAATCGACAAGTAGATATAGGAACCCTCTTTTCGATGGCACATTCCTTCCTGGCTATACACATGAGACCAGGTGGTCGTCCTATACCTGTCTCTTCAAGCCCTTTTGTACCCTTTCGGGTAACCACCATCAAGCCAGGAGAGGTCCTCGTACTGAACTAAAACCAGAGCCATATAGCCCTCATGGTTGTCCTCATACTGTATGTCCCAGCTTTTGCCCGCAGAAAGATTATTTAATGGGCCAGGAGCACGGAGCTCCTAGGCCAGATGTTCACATTACCATGCAAACAAGTTATGAAAGCAAGTTATCAATATGTATTGCGCATATTATTAGTCATCTCGTTTGTTCATATAGATTGGAGTTAAGCACTAGCAGATCTACCCATATGCACATGTCCTACGATGACAAGGTATACAGGTTGAATCATCTAGGAGAACCTGTAGTTTGTAGATTTGACACATGCACATAAATAGTAAATTATATAGGAGTAGGCAACAAGGATGGTCCCATGTTATACTTGCCTGTTACTTTTGCTCAACTCTCACATCATCAGTTTCGGTCATCGCCTTCTGATCTTCAGCGTCCACAAGCGGTTCTCGTCTACTCGTAGCAAGCATCACACATAGGCAACATACAAGCAAATAAATAGAGACAACTATGAACAATACAACACGAGATAAAAACAACGTACTAAACGAGCGTGATCGTACGAAACGACTAAAATAGAGCCATTGCCGAAAGACTCGTCTATCCAGAGTTTAATATTATAAAAGTAAGAACTACCGGCTTGCTTTATTTTACATAAGTAAGATCATGAAAAGTTATTAATTTAGATTAGACAAGAATACATTTTAATTACAAAGTCCGATTAGACTATTCATATTTTATTCATAAATATTATCATATAATTTAATCAAATTAAACTTTATCTTAGTAAAAGAAAGTAAACATGTGAGAGCATCTAAACGTAGTTTATGTGGTAGTGTTTAGCCTAAACAAATTATAAATTAAAAATATATATGTTTGTGATTAATCATGGTAACATTTGTATATAAAATATCGAAGTATAAAACCTACATTGATTTTAATTATAAATTGGTTGTAGGTTTATTAATCAATTTAGTATTTAACTTTATATGGAAAAACATATGGTATGAAAAGCATTAGCACCACTGCGTATAGCGCGATGAGACGAAACTAACACAACTGAAACCGACTAAAACGGAGTTAAGATGACTAAACGGCGAGGATTAATGAGCAGTGACAAACTTGTAATTATTTCATCTTGTACCTTGCTTGCTCCTGTTCCTCACCTACGTAGACATGGAGAGCTCCAAATATTTGAAAAGATAAATGAGAAAAGTTTCAAAAAAAAGCCGAAAATTTTTCCAGGAATAATATTTGAGAGATAGAATGATAGATTGTGAACTTAAAGAAGTGATTTTAGTGCAAAATAAAAAGGATTCTTAAGAAACTCTAATAAGAGGGAGTTGGGAACATAAATTTAATTTCAAAAAAAAAAGACGGAGACAGACTGGATAAAGAAAGACAACCGACTCACAATACAAGGTCAAACAACATGCAACATATATCAAGCAAATACTTGCCAAATTAGCTTATCAAAAATTTAGAAATTCTTGTTTTACTACAACCAAAGTGGCGCTAGCTCAAACTAAACCTGTTCAAATTTATTCAAATATTAAAATTATTTATTTTATTTAGTGTTTTCTACTCACAACCCAAAATCTAGTTTTTTGAGGGTGTGACACTTATACTACCCCAAGTTCCACAAAATTGTGTTTGTGGACAATTGTTACAAGAACTAGCTTAGGCTTAGACTTAATTTTGTTTACCCCCAAAATCAGGTTGAAAGCATTCTCTCATACGTATACATCTCCTCGCAAGCGGACAAAGCTCAAAGCACAAATGGCATCAAACGTCAAATGCCTCACCAAGCGGACAATAGGGATTGGAGTTAGTAATAGAGTGGCAGCTGGACAAGATGCCTAGCTTGGAATCTGAGAATACCGTATGGAGGAATTATGGGTGCTTCTTTAGGGTCACTGGATATGTGCTCATGCATTGCACCGGAGCCATGATTTTGTTAACCAAAACCTCAACAATAAGATGCAAAAGCGTGAGCTCAGAGAACTTCATATCTGACCCAGACACGTGCACTACTATAGAAATGATTTCCCAAGACACCACACTTGAATTAACTAAGGCGGCGTCCAGTGTCCACGTCGGTTAATATTTACAGACACAATCACTATTAATTACCTTGATTAATAGATTAACCAAGACGACATCGGTTAATGGCTGCGACAAAAAATAATTCATAACTTTTTCTATATGAATTTGAATGAAGACAAACTTTATATCGAAATTATAGCTTTCAACAAGATCTACAGCTTTGTAGATAAACAATTTTTAAATTAAAACTGTTTCAGATCCCACAATATTGTTGTAAGTATATAGATTTTGAAAATTGAAATTTAAAATTAACAAACAACCTCAAATGTTGACATGGTCCACAAAAGGGTTATAGTCCATAATAGAATTTACAACTTTCTAGTTGAAACTTTTAAAATATGAAGATGTTTAGAGTCCCAAATATTTTTTTTGAAGATTATATATTTGAAAAAAATTAAATTTAGAATTTGTAAACAATCTCAAATGTTCACATAGTTAATACCAAAGGTGTAGTGGCCAATCTGAGCTATATATTTGATATATTGATAAGTTTTTTATTTAATATCATTTAGAGTCTTAAATATATGTTTAAAATTCACATATTTTGAGACTCGGCTTTTTGAATTTTTGAAACTATCTCTTATGAAGGTACATTCTATACCAAAGTATTAGAACTTGGCAAGATTTAAAACATTGTAGCTATAAGTTTTTTTTCATTTGAGTTTATTTAGTAGCCAAAATATTCAATACAAGATTATAAAATATTGATATAAAAAAATAATGTATTATATATATACACGAATGAGTATGAGGTGCAGTGGTCGAGATGTATTACTGTTGAGCATGATGTTGTGGGTTTGATTTTGCAAAGTTACAAGTTTTTTTGATTTTTTGGGTTTCTAGAGAACATTATGTCAAGGCTTTTGCTATGTCTATCTTAATTAATTGTTTTGACCGCCTCAGTTATTCTATCTATTGTAGTGGTGGGTTCGGTCTTCATATCGGAATCGGGTCGTCCCGGTTGTTTTCTCAGTAATAGTGGTGGGTCCAATCTTCATATCGGAATCAGGTGGGATGAGACAAATGAACTCTAAGTGGAGGATAATTCGTATCCAACACGAATGCTTTATTAGAATCGAGACATGGTATCACCAAACAGATGATAAGGTTATAATCCTTTTAGGTGTAGAGTTAGAGAATTGTTGCAGATGATGATGGATGCGATGGGCAGGATCAAGCAGCGCACGGCACAGCCGTGACCAACATCATCACTGCTCCCAACGGCTAATTATCCACAATTTTATTTATTTCCCTCTGCCATAATGCAATTCAAACCTTGTTGCACACACTTCGTTGTATCATATGGATAATTTCAGTGGCCTCCAACATCTTCAGTTATTGTTGTTGTTCCTGCCTTGTCGTGTTGGAAGACCCAATTCATGGGTCATGGCAATATGGCATGCCTTATCTGTTGTATGCTTATTTGTGTTGAGTTAATAGATATTGTGTATGCTTATTTGTGTTGAGTTAATAGATATTGTGTATGCTTATTTGTATTGAGTTAATAGATATTGTGGTACGACTTATCCCCGCCACAATTGATATATAAGACGCCAGACATACTTGGAGCTATGCTCTCCATCTATCAGCATGCTGATGCATTTGGCATGCTTGACAGTAAAAGAAGCATGACCCTTATCACTTGATACCGCATCACTAGAAAAGTAGGCATTTTCTCCCACTCGAATTTTACACACTACTACAGAATAGGGTCATAGGCCGATTCTCAAAATCGTCTTTAGTCTCGGTGTTTTTGCCGTCCGGGACTAATAGACCCTTTAGTCCCGGTCGGTTTCACGGACCGGGACTAAAGGGTCTGCCCCAACGGCTACTGCGCAGAGCTGTCGGGGCAGGGACCCTTTAGTCCCGGTCCGTGTTACCAACCGGGACTAAAGGGCACTCTTTAGTCCCGGTTGGTGCCACAGACCGGGACTAAAGATTTAACCACGGTTTATGGCTTGCCCCGGGATAAATGATCACCTTTTAGCCCCAGTTTTTAATACAAACCGGGACTAAAGCTCCCCGGTTTATAACCTGCCAACTTCTTCCTCCCCCGAGCCAGAGACATTCAAATTTCAGTGAGCTTCTTGCTTGTTGTTGCTGTTGCTATTGCTTGTTCTTGCTTGTTCTTCATTGTTCTTCGTCTCCGACGTCAATTGGTGATCTTCTTCGACTCCGTCATCGTCTCTTTGCGTTTAGAGGTAACTATTTTCATCTCCTACCATGTCTTTTGAATATGAGAGTGTTGGGGGAAAGGACCCTCGACAGAAGCGCCGCCCGAACTGGTGCCCAAATTCAGCCCTCGTGTAACGCCTGGCGTGCTTGCGGGGTCTCTCTACCATCGGAGGCCACTACCCTGACCCCCGAATGCGGGCTCAACCCTCGCTCTCTTGCTGTGTTCCCGTGCAGGTCTGAGGCGATGGTCGCGCTGCGAGAAACCTTCGCTGGCCGTCGACACCACCTTCGGATGGAGCGAGGGTCCAGGCAAGCAGCGAGCGCGATCACTTGCCTCTCCCGGGAGGCAAGTGAGGCCGGAGGTGCGCGGGCCCAAGGGTGAGCGCGGCCGAAGGTCAAGACCGCCGCACCTCTCCCCGAAGGTGAACAGGGGGCCAGGTGGCGGCGCGCCGGGGGGTGACCGATTAGGGTTTCCGCTCCAGCTGTGTGTTTACGCTTCTGCCCTTCCTCCCTGCGCGGAGGCGAGGAATCTTTGCTGCACCCTTTTGTAATCTGGCCCGCACCCCTTGGCATTCCCTATAAATACCAAGGGGATGAACAGTGTAAAGCACGACTTTTTGGGAATTCGAGCGCTTTCCACTTCCGTTTCACCTTCGCTACTACATCCGACGCTTGGTCACCTTCGCTCCTTCCCCCGCACAAGTGCGGAGGTTGGGCAAGTGTGCTCCCAACAGTTTGGCGCCGTCCGTGGGGACGCGAAGTCTGAAATGGCGGGAAACAGGAGAGCACTTTCGGCGAGGGACCAGCGCGTTGCTAGAGAGGCGGCAGCGGTGGTCCCGCCTGCTGAGGAAATTGCACAACCCTCGGGAGGAGAAAATGTCACCCCGGAACCCCAATCCCTGGGCCCCCAGGCCCGAGTGGCGACACAGCCGCACCCACACACTTCGGGAGAAGGAGAAGGGGAAGGAGAAGAGGTGGGCCTCGAGGCCCTTGAAAGGCTCGAGGCTGAGCTGCAAGAGAAGAAGAGGCGCCTGGAACAGCTTGAGAGGCACAACCGACTGCGCTCAATCAGACAGAGGGCAGACGAGGCCAGGGAGCAGCTTCGCCGCATGGAGGAGTCCCTCGCCGCGGCAGAAGCCGAAGCCGAGGGCTGGAACAATGAGGAGATACCCCCGTTGCGAGAGGGGAATGAGGAGCCAAATCAAGACAACCTTCGTCACCACCCACCACCCCCACCACCACCAGTACACCCAGAGCCATATCTTGTGAGACACCCAAACCTCCGCCAACTCTACCCAGATGAGAGAGAGCAAAACCTTCGCATTCAGCGAAGGCATCAACAACACCAAATGCCATACGATCCAAAGTCACCACTCTCCCAAACACTCCAAACCCAGCCCTGGCCACCTTGCTATAATCCACAAAACCTACCTCGCTATGATGGACTTTCCGACCCTCGCCAGTTCATCATGAGCTATGAAGCAGCGGTTGCCGCAGCAGGCGGTGACGAATCAACAATGGCCAAATCCTTTGTCATCATTCTGCGAGACATCGCACAAACTTGGTACAGCAACCTTCGCCCCGGAACTGTGGACTCCTGGGCCTCCCTCAGAGACAAGCTGTGTACAAACTTCAAGGGCATCACTCCAGCCCCGTTAAACCCCATCGAGCTATTCAACTGCAAGCAAGAGGAACGCGAGCCGCTCCAAGATTACTGGCGAAGGTTCATTCAAATCAGAGCGAGGACCCCTGGGATATCTGACGAGGCTGTCATCCTCGCTGCAGTCAGTGGTCTGCGCCCAGGACCATGCTCCTCAAAATTTGCCAGAAAACCGGCAAACTCGATCGAGGAGTTGCATGAAACAATGGAAAGATACTGTAGAGCTGATATGGATTTCAGAGCAAAGTCCGACGCTCGGAGGTCTCAGCAGAGGCCACAGCCGAGGCCTCAACCGAGAGAAAGCAACCCTCGCCAAGAGCAAAGCAACGTTGGTGCGATCAACAAAGCAACAAGCTATGAACATCAAACACGGGACGCTCATCACCCGAGCAGCCAAGCCCCGCAGGCTTTGCCACCTCCGCCGAACCAGCGTTACCAGCAGCGAGATCCTGCCAAAATGTATTGTCACTTCTGTGGAATGGGAAAGGGGCACACAACAAAGCAATGCGAATGCTTCGCCAAAGGAAAAGAATTCCAGGAATCCAGGAAACCTGCCATGTCAGACCCCCGAACCATAAACCACACAAGGAAACCAAGCTTCCACCCACCAAATCCAACATACCACTATACCCCCATAAACTACGGCCTACCTTCGCAACAACCCCCCTACACCCACCACCCACTCTACAACCAAACCCATTATCAGCCAACCACCACCCCACAACGCCAAAACCCACCTTACACAGTCACATACCCAGCTACCCCGCAAAACCAAATTCCAACAACCCACCAAGCCACCAGCGCTCTGCCACCACCATCGCAGATCCCCGCGTTACCAGCACCACAACCTGTGAAAGCCGAAGGCTCGAACCAAACAACCATCAACAATCCAACATCGACCTTCGGTGTCATTCTAGCTATCACCGGAGGCTCAAACGAAGACCATGGCAACAAACGGCAGAGGAAGGAACATGCCAGACGCGTTCACCACGTGGCCGTCGAAGGACCACATAAATTTGGTCGTTGGTCTCACATCCCCATAACCTTCGATTCCAGTGACATGAAGCTAAGAGATTACCCTCACACAGATGCCATGGTGATCGAAACCAACCTCGCCGGGTGGACCGTCACCAAAATACTGGTCGATACCGGAAGCTCCGCTGACATCTTGTTCGCTTCAACCTTCGACAGCATGAAGCTTGACAGAAATCTTCTGCAACCGGCCGACAACCCCCTATACGGTTTCGGTGGTCAACAAGTAAGAGCCGTCGGGAAAATTTCTCTGCCCGTGACCTTCGGCGACCAAATCAACTGCAGGACGGAACACATAACATTTGATGTCGTCGACATGTTCTACCCATACAATGCCATTTTTGGCCGAGGGGTCACAAACGCGTTCAATGCGGTCATCCATCCCGCCTACCTATGCATGAAACTTCCCGCGCCGAAGGGTGTCGTCGCGGTATTCGGGGACCAGGACATTGCAAGGACAGCTGAAGGGAACGTCGCTCCGGGGCAACGCAATGTACATAATTTGTCAAAACCTCAAACCCCCGGTATCAGCGTCGAAGGCGAGGTCTGCAATGACAGAGTGAAGGCGGCGCCAAAGGACGAAACCAAACAAGTCCAACTCTTCGAGGGTAATGAAGAAAGAAAGGTGATCATCTCAGCCAATCTAGACCCTCGATCAGAAGGCAACCTCGTCACCTTCCTCAGAGAAAATTCCGACACCTTCGCTTGGTCCGCCGAAGACCTAAAAGGAGTCAACAGATCAATGATCGAGCATAGCCTGAACATCAAGACAGGTTATCGCCCAATCAAACAAAAGCTTCGCAAGATGTCAGAAGAAAGAAAGGAGGCAGCGAAGGCTGAGGTAAAAAGGCTTCTGGACGCAGGCGTCATTCGCCCAGTCAAATACCCAACTTGGCTCTCAAATGTGGTCCTAGTCCAAAAGAAGAATAAAAAATGGCGAATGTGCGTCGATTTCACTTGCTTGAACAAAGCCTGTCCGAAGGATGACTTCCCCCTCCCAAACATAAGCACCCTGGTCGACAGAGCGGCAGGCTGCCAAATGCTATCCCTCCTCGATTGCTTCTCAGGCTATCACCAAATCTGGATGAATGAAGAAGACGAAGAAAAAACAAGCTTTATCACACCCTCGGGCACTTTTTGCTTCCGAAGAATGGCAGAAGGTTTGAAAAATGCAGGCTCAACCTTCGCTCGCATGACCTCCGAAGTTTTCAAGGATGAGCATGCAGTCTCCGCCTATGTCGACGACCTAGTCGTTCAAAGCGAACTAAAAGAGAACCACATTCCAGACCTATCGAGGGTATTCAGCAACCTCCGGTACGCCGGACTGAAACTAAACCCAGAAAAATGTGTTTTCGGGGTAAGCGAAGGCAAGTTGCTAGGTTGCATCGTCTCAGCCAGAGGAATCGAGGCCAACCCTGAGAAGATTGATGCCATCATGAACATGGAACCTCCGACGACCAAGAAAGCAGCTCAGCGTCTGACTGGTCGTTTGGCAGCACTTAGCAGATTCATCTCAAGATCCGCAGAGCGAGGGTTACCATTTTTCGAAACACTCAGAAGCAATGCTCCTTTCCACTGGGGCCCCCAGCAGCAAAAGGCCTTCGAGGAGTTGAAAAAATATCTGACCAGCTTGACTGCCCTAACCAGCCCAAGCAGGGGAGACTTGTTGTTACTCTACGTCGCAGCTTCGCCACACGCTGCAAGCGCAGTCCTCATCAAGGAGCTCCACGAAAACAACAAAACCAGACAAGCCCCAATTTACTATGTTTCAGAAACCCTCGAAGGCCCAAAGAGAAACTATTCGGAGCTTGAGAAAATAGCATACGCCGTCGTCATGGCATCAAGAAAGCTCAAGCACTATTTCCAGGCTCACGAGATACATGTACCTTCGACGTACCCCCTCGAGAGCATTTTCAAAAATAACGAAGCCGTTGGAAGAATAGCAAAATGGGCAGTCGAGCTTAATAGTTATGCTGTAACCTTCGTTGGCAGAACAGCGATCAAATCACAGGTGCTGGCTGATTTCATAGCAGAATGGACACCCGACCCTCGCCCCGGCGAGCTGCAGCAGGACCAGTTTTGGATCGTTTACGTCGACGGGGCCTGGGGCGCAACTGGAGCTGGTGCCTCGGCTATTCTAATCTCGCCCTCCGGGTCGAAGCTGAGATACGCACGAAGGCTGGACTTCAAGTGCACAAACAACTCCGCTGAATATGAGGGTGTGATTCTGGCACTTTCAAGGTTGCGTTCATTATCAGTCCGAAGGGCACTCATCAATACAGACTCTCAAGTCATTGCGGGGCACATTGAAAAGAACTACAAAGCAAAAGATCCAGAGCTTCAAAAGTATTTTCAATATGTACGAAGGTTAGAATCCTTTTTCCTCGGCATAACCGTAAAAGCAATATCGAGGACTGAAAACAGCGAAGCAGATTGCTTAGCCAAAGCAGCCGCGCAGCAGCTACAGCTCCCTCCGGACGTGTTCTACGAGGTTTCCACTCGGTCAGCCTTCGAAGCTTCCGAGATCAGCATCAAGCTGATCAACACAATTCAGTGCGAGGATTGGAGAGCACCTATCATGGCCTACATCAAAGGACTCCATGAACCCAGCTCCAAAGAGGAAGAGAACAGACTAAAGCAAAGAGTGCGAGGGTACAAGATTATGGATAACACCCTGCTCAAAGCTTCGGTAACCTCACCTTGGCTCAAGTGCGTGTCACAATCCGAAGGTACCGACATTCTCAAACTCATCCACGAAGGTATATGCGGTTCACACAATGGCCCAAGAGCATTAGTAGGAAAGGCTTTCCGGCAAGGTTTCTACTGGCCAACTGCGCTGAGAGACGCTGAAACCATCGTCAAGAAGTGCGAAGGTTGTCAACTGACAGCAAAAAACCAAAACACCCCAGGGGCCCCCACAACCCTCATACGCCCAACCTGGCCCCTACAAAGGTGGGCAATGGATCTCGTGGGCCCATTACCGACGGCCCCGGGGAACCTTCGCTACGCGGTGGTAGCCGTGGAATATTTCACCAAATGGACCGAAACAAGACCGCTGTCCTCCATAACATCCCTCGCAGTAAAAAGGTTTTTCTGGCAGCAGATAGTTTGTCGCTTCGGAGTCCCCCAACATCTAACCGTCGACAATGGCACCCAGTTTGACAGCGAGGTTTTCAAAGAGTTCTGCGCACAAATCGGTACAATTCTATGCTTCGCCTCAGTCCGACACCCGCAGTCCAACGGCCTAGTCGAAAGAGCCAACGCAACAATCTTCCAATCCATATCCAGAAAATTGCAAGGCAGACCAAAAGGCAAATGGGCAGACGAGCTAACTGCAGTCACCTGGTCTCACAATACCTCCGAATGCAGAGCAACCAAGTTCACACCCTTCAAACTTTTGTTTGGCGAAGAAGCCGTGTTACCAGAGGAGCTAAAATTCATCTCACCAAGAACAACCCTCGCAAGTGAAGAGCCAGCCATACTAACCGACAAGGACTTGCTAGAAGAAACAAGATGCAGCGCAGTTCATAACCTTCGCAAATATCAGGAAGAGACCAAGAAGTGGAGAGATAAAAAGGTCAGAATCAAGAACCTGCAGAAGGGTGACCTCGTCCTCATCCGTAAACAAAACGCAAGCATGGCCGGAAAGTTCCAGCCTAAGTGGACAGGCCCGTTCCTGATCGCAGAATGCAATCGCCCAGGCTCTTTCCACCTCTCCGACAGCGAAGGTAATATACTACCACACACCTGGAACATCGACGACCTTCGCAAATTCCACCCATAGCGGAGCCTTAGCGAGCCCTCGCGTTATGTAATTTTTGATACTTTTCATGTTATCTACTCTCATGTACTCAACAAAAACAGGAGCTGCACTCTTTTTCCTTACGAAGGGGCGTAAGGTTTTTTAACGAGGCAGTATCCAAAGCATTAATACAGGCTACAACCCCCAAAAAAGTAAAATCTCTAACCCTCTACGCCCAAACATCGAAAAAGCGGATCTCTTTCAAGAGCGCTACATTCGATGAAAGCCTGCTAAGATTGCTTCGAAAAACATTCCTTTTCTTTTCAAAGCAAACTTCACCTCCGCCTAAGATAAGGGGAGGAAAGTCGAGCACCCTGGCACAAACGACAGGGGCTCGCAAAAGCAAACCCACCTCCGCCTAAGATAAGGGGAGGAAAGTCGAGCACCCTGGCACAAACGACAGGGGCTCGCAAAAGCAAACTCACCTCCGCCTAAGATAAGGGGAGGAAAGTCGAGCACCCTGGCACAAACGACAGGGGCTCGCAAAAGCAAACTCACCTCCGCCTAAGATAAGGGGAGGAAAGTCGAGCACCCTGGCACAAACGACAGGGGCTCGCAAAAGCAAACCCACCTCCGCCTAAGATAAGGGGAGGAAAGTCGAGCACCCTGGCACAAACGACAGGGGCTCGCAAAAGCAAACCCACCTCCGCCTAAGATAAGGGGAGGAAAGTCGAGCACCCTGGCACAAACGACAGGGGCTCGCAAAAGCAAACCCACCTCCGCCTAAGATAAGGGGAGGAAAGTCGAGCACCCTGGCACAAACGACAGGGGCTCGCAAAAGCAAACTCACCTCCGCCTAAGATAAGGGGAGGAAAGTCGAGCACCCTGGCACAAACGACAGGGGCTCGCAAAAGCAAACTCACCTCCGCCTATGATGAGGGGAGGAAAGTCGAGCACCCGGCCACTTTCTCCGTCTCGCCCGAGCCCTCCAAGCCAGGTCTCGGCGCGAGCCCCACTTTCTCCGTCTCGCCCGAGCCCTGCAAGCCAGGCCTCGGCGCGGGCCCCACTTTCTCCGTCTCGCCCGAGCCCTCCAAGCCAGGTCTCGGCGCGAGCCCCACTTTCTCCGTCTCGCCCGAGCCCTCCAAGACAGGCCTCGGCGCGGGCCCCACTTTCTCCGTCTCGCCCGAGCCCTCCAAGACAGGCCTCGGCGCGGGCCCCACTTTCTCCGTCTCGCCCGAGCCCTCCAAGACAGGCCTCGGCGCGGGGCCCCACTTTCTCCGTCTCGCCCGAGCCCTCCAAGCCAGGCCTCGGCGCGGGCCCCGCTTTTCTCCGTCCCGCCCGAGCCCTCCAAGCCAGGCCTCGGCGCGGGGCCACATCAACGCGATCAAAAAGAAGTGCGCGAGCCTCGCTAAAAGAAAAAGGGGGCGTCGCTGTTTTTTTTCAAAACAAGCGTACACGAGCAAGTGCGCGAGCCTCGCTAAAAGAAAAAGGGGGCGTCGCTGTTTTTTCAAAACAAGCGTACACGAGCAAGTGCGCGAGCCTCGCTAAAAGAAAAAGGGGGCGTCGCTGTTTTTTCAAAACAAGCGTACACGAGCAAGTGCGCGAGCCTCGCTAAAAGAAAAAGGGGGCGTCGCTGTTTTTTCAAAACAAGCGTACACGAGCAAGTGCGCGAGCCTCGCTAAAAGAAAAAGGGGGCGTCGCTGTTTTTTCAAAACAAGCGTACACGAGCAAGTGCGCGAGCCTCGCTAAAAGAAAAAGGGGGCGTCGCTGTTTTTTCAAAACAAGCGTACACGAGCAAGTGCGCGAGCCTCGCTAAAAGAAAAAGGGGACGTCGCTGTTTTTTCAAAACAAGCGTACACGAGCAAGTGCGCGAGCCTCGCTAAAACCCATACGCTTTTCTCATACCGTTACAAAACAATGTTACAACAACAAACATATCCCAAAATAAAAAATCTTTACAAGGGACCACCGCTCCCCTCAATTAACTCCAAATCATCCAAACCTTCGGCCTCCATCTCAGACCCCCCCTCCACTGGAACCAGGGGTCCCCACAACAAAGGAGCTGCAGGGACAAGTGGCAGCTCCCCGGGCAAAACCCTCGCCCTATACATGTACCTAGGCCTCGTCACAGCTTCCGAAGGTTCCTCCTTCGGGATCACAAGCGCCCCATCCGAACCAATTTCAAGCTCCCTTCGACCGAACAAATATTCCAAAGCCGTGTTCTCGTCAATATCATCTTCACCGACAGCTTGCGAAGTCGATGAAGACCCAAACAAATAACGATCGGCTTGGCGGTCTGTATAGTCTGTCTCGCGCCAAAATCGACTCGACCTACTATTCTTTAAATCATATCTCCGCACCTTCGACCACCAAAAACGTTCAAAGGAAAGCGAAGGATATTTAAATCTAGCGCGAGCCCATGATTCACCAGTTATAAAAACATCTTGGTAGTTCAACATCAGCGGGGTCACGTCGAACACGTCTAGCACGGTTCCGTCAGGAACCTGCATGTTGCACAAAAATACGAGATGTCTCAGCCTCGCCAAGTCTTTACAAACAACCATAGTATCTACAAAAAGACCTCCCTCGCCCCAACAAACCCAGGCATCACACCTGCCCAGCTCCCCCCCGATTGATGTCCACACCCTCGCCAGCGGTGGCAGTCGAGGTCCCAGCTGACGCCTCCTCCGCCGTGGACTCTTTCGCAGCATCTCCTTCCGCGATCGGCCCGCTCCCGGTCAATGCCTCGATCTCGGCGAGCGTAACCCCCGCACAGCCTGGCTCAGGGGCGGCTTCAGGGTCACCCCTCGCTGCATCTTCCGCAGGCGGTGAGGGCATTGCATCTCGTCGAGCCTACAAGCAAAATAAAGGACAAACCTCGCCAAAATCAACAAACAACCCCTCTAAAACGAAAGCAACACAGACCAAAAAACTTAAAACAAAGGAGCGAACCTGGCGCGTAGCCTCGGCAGCTTCTTCGAAGGCGAGAGCCCGGCCACCTCCGGAGATCCAAAACTTGCGAAGCAAACGCATCGCACAGTTCCGGACATCTGCGTCATCAACCTTCATCTGGCGAACCTCTTCAACCGTCGGAAAGACATGGCTCGGCCTTTTGACCTTGCGAAGATGATCGCAATCCGTCAGTCGAAGCGTGCTCGCCATTGCCAAGGCCCCGGCGTAGCCACCAAAATCGGCTGCATTGGAGACTAGCGAGCTAAACACATCAAGCTCGTTGCCCAGCCAGCCCTCGAAGGCCTCGGCATCAACCGCAGGCAACGGCTCTCCGGCTGAACCCCCAGCCTCGGTCAGACAACAATCAAGTTTACGTTTGACGTTCTCCATGCTCGCCCGCCAAGAGTTCTTCAAATCAACCAGCCGACCCTCGGCCTCGGCTAAAGCTTTGTCCTTCTCCTTTCCCGCGGCAATCAGATCAGCATTACGCCTCGCCAGCTCAACTGCCTCCTCTCGAGCCTTCGCAGCCTTCTCCGAAGCAATCCTCATTTCATTTTCCTTGCCCTCTAGGCTCCGCGCCAGTTTGCTGTTCTCCTTCTCAAGTTCAGTCATATGGTTCCTCATAAACTCCATGTCGGAGCCAACCTTCCGCCTCGCTGAGCGGTTCAAGAGCATCAGCTCCGCCAACTTGACGTCAACATCGTCGAAGGTATCGCCAACCGCTTGATCTGCAAGAAGAACCTCCGCCTCCGGCACACAAATGCGGCCGAAGATCCGGCCCAAAAAACGCCTTTCCTCCGGGCTACACTGCAAGTGGCAATCCCGAAGGTCCGGACTGGTGAACAGCGCAGTGGCCGGATCAGAAATCCCAAGCTTCCTGGCATATTCCGGAAGGCTCGACCGGCTAGCCTCGCCAAACGGTTTCTTTCCCCGGGACCGCGCAGAGTCAAGTTCCCCATCAAACTCCGACCCCTCCACCCAAAGGTGTGAGCCCGCGAACCTGGAAACCGCACCTCGTCGAGGGCTACCTGGCTCAATATCTCGTGTAAGCTCATCTGCGCCCTGGGTAACCATCGCACCAACAACCGGCGAGGCTCCGCCTCCAATCGACACCTCCTCATCCGTGTCATGCCCTTCAGAAGAACCCTCGCTACCCTCATCAGACGAGCCCTCGCCCGTCTCCCCCTCTGCTTTTTCCTCCGCATCATCATCAGATTCATCCTCGTCGCCCGAAGTCTGGACCAAAGCAACGATCCCTCCAACGCGAGGCATGCGTCCCCCGACTGAACTGCCACCTCGGCCGCTCCGGCCCGCGGCCAAAGAAGTGCCCGCAGCAACCGAGCCCGCAGTGACCTTTGTCGCAAGCACCTTCGCTCGGCCACCAGCTCCCCCGCGGCCTCGACCACGCCCTCTCTTCGGCCGAGAGACGATCTCCGTTCCTCCCAAAGCCTTACGCTTCCTCTTCTTCGGCGCGTCGTCGCTCGAAGGAGCCGGCCAGTCGGCGTACCGAACGCCAAGAATGTCAAACATTCTGTTCACGCGACCTTCGCCGCCCATCAAGCTATGGATAGCCTTCAATTCCAATGGGGAAAGCTTCCCCACGAGCTCGTCCGTCCACTGCTGAACTCGTTTGAAAACAGCTTCGTTCCCATCCTCGCGCCTCGGAAATTTCTTAAGAGTTCTTTCCCAGACCTTCTCCAGATCCAAACTAGGCTTCTTCAAGCCCCTACCTTCCTACCTTGGGTCGTTCTCCACAACGAACCAAGTCTGCCTTCGGCCAAGAGGCCAAATCTTGGCACAGCAATATTCCTCCACCAAATCACGCGCGCACTGAGAGCGCGCAACGACCCTCAGGCAATCAACAGCAGCATGGGCCTCGATGCTCATCTTAGCTTCGGCGCCCACATCTCCAAGCACCGGAAGCTCGCCGCAAAGCTCGGAGCCGTCACTGAGTTTGTAATAAAACCAGGACTCCTGCCACCCGCTGCTCCACTTGTTTTTCTGCGCTTGCACCGGCAGCTCCGCGCCGGCGCGATGGCAAAAAGTGTACACCGCAAATTGTCCAAGGCTGGTCCTGCCCTCGCTGTCCATAATCTTGCGAGGCTGCATGTGAACGCGATGAGTGCGAACAAAACCCTCGACATGAGGGACAACCCCCTGAGACCTGCAGGCCCAGACGTAGACCGACATCTTTGTGAAGCACGAAGGCGTAAGCTAATGAAACCGCAGGTTGAACCTCCGCAGGACCGAAGTCACGAAGGAGTCAGCTGGGAAGCGAAGGCCAGCCGAAAAGAACTCTTCGAACACCACAACCTCGTCTGCATCCGGCTTCGGCACGGTCTCCCCGCTGCTAGCCCTCGCCTTGCCTTCCTCAATCCAGCCCCACCGCACGTAAGATGCAATCTCACTTGCACAAACCCGGCTCAAACCAAACTCGAAGGTAATCCCCTCATCCGCGGCTGTGGGGGAAACAGCACGAGCAGTTTGCTTCAACCTTGCCATCTCTCCAACTGCTAACACTACCGAACAACCAACACCTGTCTCAACCCTCGCAGACAAGCTCAAACAAACCTTCGCTACAAGCAAATTGCAACAACAGGATGGCTATAGCAACAAAGAGCACAATCAAAACTCCACGCTCACTCTTTCTATTTATAGGCCGGGAAACGAAACCCTCACCCGACGAAGTCGGCACGACAACCAAAGAACGCGGCACAAAAAACGAAGCAGGCTTCAATAGTATAAAACAACACCACAACGGCCCGGCCCAAAGCAGCCGCGGGCGTCGCTGCCGAGGGTCCCGTTTTTGAAAGCGCTGCTTGGGCCTAAACACAATCTTTTAGATCCAAGACAACGAGGGGCTACTGTTGGGGGAAAGGACCCTCGACAGAAGCGCCGCCCGAACTGGTGCCCAAATTCAGCCCTCGTGTAACGCCTGGCGTGCTTGCGGGGTCTCTCTACCATCGGAGGCCACTACCCTGACCCCCGAATGCGGGCTCAACCCTCGCTCTCTTGCTGTGTTCCCGTGCAGGTCTGAGGCGATGGTCGCGCTGCGAGAAACCTTCGCTGGCCGTCGACACCACCTTCGGATGGAGCGAGGGTCCAGGCAAGCAGCGAGCGCGATCACTTGCCTCTCCCGGGAGGCAAGTGAGGCCGGAGGTGCGCGGGCCCAAGGGTGAGCGCGGCCGAAGGTCAAGACCGCCGCACCTCTCCCCGAAGGTGAACAGGGGGCCAGGTGGCGGCGCGCCGGGGGGTGACCGATTAGGGTTTCCGCTCCAGCTGTGTGTTTACGCTTCTGCCCTTCCTCCCTGCGCGGAGGCGAGGAATCTTTGCTGCACCCTTTTGTAATCTGGCCCGCACCCCTTGGCATTCCCTATAAATACCAAGGGGATGAACAGTGTAAAGCACGACTTTTTGGGAATTCGAGCGCTTTCCACTTCCGTTTCACCTTCGCTACTACATCCGACGCTTGGTCACCTTCGCTCCTTCCCCCGCACAAGTGCGGAGGTTGGGCAAGTGTGCTCCCAACAGAGAGGAATTTAATTAAAATATATAGTTTGCAAGAAGAAGCATAGAGAGTTGAGTAGTTTAAATTGGTTCATCACAATCACTTGATAGTTTTCTATTGCTAGGTAGTATCCATTCTATATTTCATACTTATGCAAGACGAGTAATATTGAATTTTAGTGTATTTTTAGTTTATTTTCTTTAGAAAAATGTGGAATTTATAATAGTTTGCAACAATAAATATAGAAAGTAGATAATGTGGAAATTGGTATTGTTATATCATATTTTTCGATTATCTAAACAAATAGATAAATTTAGAGTCTTTTTTATTTATAATTGTTTAGAAAATTAGGAATTTGCATGTAATAGTTTAAAAAATGAGCATGGATATAGTAGATGGCAACCGTGACCGCGTCCTCAGCCTCTCATCATCGGGATCCGAAGCGTTTGCGGCCGGATCTTCCTCTCATTGCTTGCGGCGAGTGTAAGCAGAAGATTGTGAAGGAGAACCGAGTGAAAAAAGAGGGAATCAACAAGGGTCGTATATTCTACAAGTGTCCGGACCATGAGGTGGGTTATTATTTACCCGCATTTGATTAATATAGTTCATTCGTATTGGTTTTGCTTGATGATGTTGTTTAAATTTCTTATTCTTTGTTCTAATTGCAGTGGGAGGGCACCGACGGATGTAAAGGTTGGTACTGGGAGGAAGAGTACGTTCAGCACGTACGAAATTCTGTTGCACAGGAGATTGCCGCTGAAGGTGATGAGGCAGTGAGTCAGCGGCAGCAGCCCATCCATGCTGATGAAGCGAATGATCTGTCTATTTTAGTTGGGATCGGACGCGAACTAATTATGTTGCTTAAATGCATTTTATTTTTAGTTTTTTTAGTGCTAGCTGCGATAGTCTTCGTTGTAGTCAAGCTTGTTTGAATTAATCAATCATGTGGTGTCATGAGTGTTGTGCAATAACATGAGAAACTACTAAGTGCATGGTTGTAATATTTAATGCAGATATTGTCACGCAATTGGATGTATAATGTCGATCGCCGCTCCAAAGAGTTCATTGCTGGCGTGCACTATTTCTTAGGTATGGCTGAGGCAAACAAGCAGGATGGTTTCAGGTGCTGCCCATGCGCCATCTGTAAGAATTTGAAGGAATATTCATGCCCAAGGACTCTTCATACGCATTTGTTAAAGTCGGGTTTCGTAACAAACTATATTTGTTGGACGAAGCATGGAGAAAGGGGTTGTAATGGATGATGGTGAAGAAGGTGAAGAAGAATTGACCCACGCTGATATTATTGCTCAGTACGGTGCCTTTGATGATGATGCAGTGGGGGAGATGGTGAAGAAGATGCGGCAGCGACAGAAGATGTGGCAGCTGATGTTGATGCTCTTGGTGATGTCATTCGTGATGCACAAAGAGAATGTGAAAGTGACAAGGAGAAGGTCAAGTTTGAGCGCATGCTAGAGGATCATAGGAAATTGCTATATCCCACTACTGAAGATGGCCAAAAAAAGCTGGGTACTACGTTGGAACTGCTGCAATGGAAGGCAAAGAATGGTACATCCGATAAGGCATTTGGGCAGTTATTGAAGATAATGAAAAAGATGCTTCCGAAAGCGAACGAATTGCCCACCACTACGTACGAAGCAAAACAGGTCGTCTGCCCTTTGGGATTAGAAATCCAGCAGATACACGCATGTCCTAATGACTCCATCCTGTACCGTGTGGAGGAATACGAGAATTTGGATGCATGCCCGGTATGTGAAGCATCACGGTATAAGATAAGGCGAGATGATCCTGGCGACGTAGAGGGTGAACAACGTCCAAGCAGGAAGAAAATCCCTGCCAAGGTTATGTGGTATGCTCCTATAATACCACGCTTAAAACGTTTGTTCAGAAATAAGGACAATGCAAAGTTGTTGCGGTGGCATAAAGAAGACCGTAAGGTAGACAATATGCCGAGGCACCCAGCTGATGGATCCCAGTGGACAGCGATAGACAGAGAATTCCCAGAGTTTGCAGATGAGGCTAGAAACTTGAGGTTCGCTTTAAGTACGGATGGTTTTAATCCTTTTGGGGAGCAAAGCAGTAGTCATAGCACTTGGCCAGTTACTCTATGTATCTACAACCTTCCTCCGTGGTTATGCATGAAGCGGAAGTTCATTATGATGTCGTTGCTCATCCAAGGGCCGAAGCAACCTGGCAACGACATCGATGTCTACCTGAGGCCATTAGTTGAGGAACTTCTACTTCTATGGAGCAAACCAGGCATATGAGTGTGGGATGAGTACAAACAGGAACACTTTGACCTGCGAGCATTATTGTTCGTAACAATCAATGATTGGCCAGCTCTAAGTAATCTTTCAGGCCAGACAAACAAGGGATATAATGCATGCACACACTGTTTTGAAGACCTTGATAGTTTATTTTTGAAAAACTGTCGGAAGGTCGTGTATGTTGGGCACCGTCGGTTTCTTCCTGTGGGCCACCCAGTAAGAAAGAAAGGCAAACATTTTAAAGGTAAGGCAGACCACCAAACCAAGCCTCGTAACCGAACCAGAGATGATATACTCGAAATGGTGAAGGATACGAAAGTTGTATTTGGAAAGGGACGGGGCAGCGAACCTGTTCCCAAAGACGCTTCGGGACACGCACCCATGTGGAAGAAGAAGTCCATATTCTGGGAGCTACCCTACTGGCATGTCCTAGAGGTCCGCCATGCGATCGACGTGATGCACCTGACAAAGAACCTTTGTGTGAACCTGCTTGGATTCATGGGTGTCTATGGAAAGCCTAGGGATTCACTTGAAGCACGACAGGACTTGCAGCGCATGAAAGAACGAGACAACTTGCATCCGGAGAAGACAGATGACGGGCGCCAGTACTTAAGCCCTGCTAGCTACACTCTTAGCAGAGAAGAAAAGGAAAGCATGTTTGAATGCCTTAACAGCATCAAGGTCCCATCTGGATTCTCCTCCAATATAAAGAGAATAATTAATGTGCGAGAGAAGAAGTTCCAAAACATGAAGTCCCATGACTGCCATGTGCTTATGACCCAATTGCTTCCTGTTGCTTTAAGAGGAATTCTACCTCCACATGTACGTCTAGCCACCGTGAAGCTATGTGCATTCCTCAATTCAATTTCACAAAAGGCAATCAATCCAGAGGAACTTTCTACTTTGCAGAATGATGTCGTTCAATGTCTCGTCAGCTTTGAGTTGGTGTTCCCTCCATCCTTCTTTGATATCATGACACACCTCCTAGTTCACCTGGTCAAGGAGATCATTATTCTCGGTCCTGTGTTCCTACACACCATGTTCCCATTCGAGAGGTTCATGAGTGTCCTGAAAAAATATGTTCATAACCGTTCTCGGCCTGAAGGAAGCATCGCCAAGCAGGGCTATGGAACAGAGGAGGTCATAGAGTTCTGTGTGGACTTTATTCCAGACCTTGACCCGATTGGCGTTCCCGAATCGCGACACGAGGGCAGACTCAGTGGCAAGGGAACACTAAGGAAGAAAACATATATCGGTACAGGAGACGATTACTTCGATAAAGCACACTACACAGTTCTACAGAACTCCTCATTGGTCGATCCATATATCGAGGTACATAAGGATTTCCTTCGATCCAAGTGGCCCGAGAAGAGTGAATCTTGGATTACACGTCAGCACATGCAAACCTTCGGCGATTGGTTGCGAAAACAATGTCAGGGTGATGACAACATAGATGAGCAGCTTTATTTGTTGGCGAGACAACCATCGTGGCATATCAGCACGTACAAAGGCTACGAGATCAATGAGAATACATTTTACACAGTAGCCCAAGACGCAAGGAGCACCAACCAAAACAGTGGTGTACGCGTGGATGCCACAGATCCAAATGGAACAAACAAACATATTATGGCCACATACATGACATATGGGAACTAGACTATGCACCTAATTTTAAAGTCCCTTTGTTCCGATGTAAATGGGTCAAGATGACCGGTACCGGAGGTGGGGTAACAGTCGACAAGGAGTATGAGATGACATCAGTGGACCTCAACAATATTGGGTACAAAGACGAACCATTTGTCCTTGCCGCAGATGTGAGTCAAGTGTTCTATGTGAAAGACATGTCTACAAAACCAAAAAGAGGGAAAATGATAACAACTCGATCGTCAACGAGCCAAAGCGCCATATAGTTTTTTCAAGGAAAAGAAACATTGTCGGAATTGAGGACAAGTCAGACATGTCAGGTGATTATGAAAGAGATGATCGAATTCCGCCATTCAAAGTGAACAAAGACCCAAGCATTTTGTTAAACAATGAGGAAACTTTATGGTATATCAAATATTTAATTTTCTGTTCAATTAGAAAAATTTAAGATATATTTAAAAAGAAAAAACTAAATTTAAAAATCTAAAACTACTGCATCTGTCACGTAGAACGAAATTGGGCAATGATGTTTTAGGTTATAAACAAAAGATTAACGTCCAAATGATATGAAAATAAATTTTCTATTGAAAGCCAACAATTTTTTAAATTTAAATTGAACATTACATTTTTGCATTAACCAAATATGAATGGTTATTTACATTTATATTCGTTATTATAAAAAAAGAAAAGAATTTATGCTACAAAATTTTCTACTATACAATAAGGTTAAAGGATATATAACTGTTATTTTTAAGTAATTTTATGCCTACTGTTCAATTTACTATGCAATTAACAAGAATTACAACATATTTATATAGTGAAAACTTAATACAAAACCCAAAATACTGAAAACCTAAAACTGTGGCGGGAAAGGACCCTTAGTCCCGGGCCGTCTTACGCACCGGGACTGAAGACCCCTTTAGTCCCGGTGCGTAAGCCCGCCCGGGACTAAAGGTCCACCCCTTTAGTCCCGGGGCGTAGTACGCACCGGGACTAAAGGGTCTAGACCCCTTTAGTCCCGGTGCGTAAGCCCGCCCGGGACTAAAGGTCCACCCCTTTAGTCCCGGGGCGTAGTACGCACCGGGACTAAAGGGTCTTTAGTCCCGGTGCGTAATACGGCCCGGGACTAAAGGCCCTCCCGGGTATATGGGGCACAGGGCACAGTGCCCTCCAATCTTCCCCAGATCGACACGCAGTTGCCCCGCCTTCGTCTGCGCCGCCGCCCTCGAGCTCACCTCGCCGTCGAGCCTCTGTCCGCGCCGTCGAGCTCCGCGCCGTCGTCCTCCTCGCCGTCGAGCTCCGCGCCGCCGTCCTCCTCGGCCTCCCTCTACCCTCCGCGCCGTACGGCGTCGTCCTCGCCGTCGTGTCCGCGCCGCGCCGTCGTCCTCGCTGTCGTGTCCGCGCCGCGCCGTCCTCCTCGCCGTCGTGTCCGCGCTGCCGCCGTACGGCCTGTTCGTGTGTGTGCGTGTGCAGTGTGCGTGGTGTGCGTGTGTGTCGAGTGTGTGTGTGAGAGTGGAAAAAAAAGAAATGAAAAAGAAATATATACCTATAAATAGATATATAGAAAAAAGAAAATTGGTATATATATAGAAAATAAATATATATGTATTTAAAAATAGAAAGTGATATATATAAAATAAATATAAATAGATATATATTTATAGATTATTTTCTATTTAACTTTTTCATTTCTTCTTTTATAGAAATAGATATATACAAATAATGAATATGAATAGATATATTTATAGAAAAAGGAAAATCATATATATGTTTTTTTAACCTAACAAATATGTGTTCGACCTGTAGTCCTGGAGACCGCTCCACCGACCTCGCCGCCGACCACTGTCATCCGCACCGTCGTCATCCTCGCTGCTGTCCGCCGTCGTCGTTCTCGTCCACGGTGTGTAAATCACGTGACAAGGACATGTTTAAACATGTATTTATTACTCTTAGAAATATGTGTTCATAGAAAATCATGTGTCATGTTGGAATGCCATGGAAAATCACTTGGATATGTTTAAACATGTATTTACGCTTAGAAATATTTTGACAGATATGCTTCTTCGTGTTATTTTTAATATTGAATTGCCTCTTTACGAATATATGTTATTTTTCATATTGGCGATTACATGTCACCTAAAACTCGAAACCCTAAAACCCAAAACCCTCAAACCCCTAAACCCTGAAACCCTGAACCCCGAAACCCCGAACCCCTAAACCCTGAAACCCTAAACCCTCAAACCTAAACCCCGAAACCCTAAACCCCGAAACCCTGAACCCCGAAACCCCGAACCCCTAAACCCTGAAACCCTAAACCCCTAAACCCCGAAACCTTAAACCCCGAAACCCTGAACCCCGAAACCCCGAACCCCTAAGCCCTGAAATCCTAAACCCCTAAACCCCGAACCCCTAAACCCTGAAACGCTTCACATACATGTATAAAGCTCCTCTAAGTGTTCGATCATATTGTATATATATTTTAATATTCGTAGAAATGGCCAACCCAAATGAGAACATGGAGGAGGAAATGATGAATATCATCGCCGGCGATGATGACGGGAGTCAATACTTATTGAATTACGAAGACATGACCAAGCATGATGAAAATCCCACTGAACAACAAGTTGAGATGGAAGAAGGCAATACAGGCGAGGTATATATACAATATGTCGTGTTAGGGTTTACATTTACTTTATTACTTGATTAGGTTTTATCTCAACTTGTATTAGGGTTTCATCTTCGTGTCTTTACCTATATGTAGCCCTCTGGATCGACGTCTGCGACGGGGCAGAGCAGACCAAAACGAGGACCGAAGAGGCCGTTGAAGGGTCGTCATGTAATCTCCGAATTCGATATGTCTACAGGCCAACCACTAGGACCCCATGCACAGAAATATGTCTTTCACTGTGGGTTCCTTGTGAGAGATCGGATTCCGATAAGTGCCTGTGAATGGAAAGAGAGGCGAAGTGCTCCCGAGATCAGTTATGTCTCCGATCTTGACAAGCAGCTAGTCTGGGATGACATCCAAGCTCATTTCTCGTTCAACACGGAAGATGAGGAGCTGCTGAGGCGAATTCGGGAGTGGACAATGAAGAAGATGGCCACACTTTTTCAGGACTGGAAGAAGAAATTGTACCACAACTTTGTGCTGAAGAACGAGACGCCAGATTTCAACTCTAAGGCGTATGTCAAGATAAGGGCCGATTGGGATGAATTTGTACAGTACAAAAGATCACAAGAGAGCGAGGCCCGGGTCATAGTAAACAAACAGAATGCAGCTCAGAAGAAATACCACCATCATTTAGGATCAGGTGGCTATAAGACTGCCCTTCCAAAGTGGGAGAGACAAGAACAAGAGATGCTTGCCAGAGGGTAGTCCCGGAGACAATAAGAAGAAATTGGAGTGAACGGTCCAGGAATTGGTTCTACGCTCATGGGGGAACCATAAACCCTAATGATGGGGAGCTTGATTGGGGCCCGCAAATTTCAGGAGCAGCATAGAGGCTAGTTCAAGCACGAAGTGCGGTGTTGGCTGGCGAGTTCAAGCCCAACAGAGAGAAGGATGAACTCATGTACGCGTTGGAGAATCCTGAGCACGGTGCGCGTACGAGAGGCTTTGGGGCTGCATTCCTTCGAAGCGGATCGAGGAAGTTACAGAAGCCGCCAGAGAAAGAAGGACGAGGAGGCAGAGCGACTCTTCAAGTTGGAGGAGTATGTTCTTCAAACACAAGAGCGTGAGAAATCTCATGAATAATAGATGCAGGAGGAAATCAAAAGGCAAGTGCAAGCGGCACTTAGTCAAATGACGAGTGGGCAAGGTACATCATCACAACAGCCTCAAGCAAACATTAGCCCCCCAGGTCAGATGAAAAGCAGTTGCGCCTCCACGGAAGTACCAACCATTCAAGATGACTCCAAGCTACGCTTCCCCGTGGATGACGTTAAAGAACCTTTTACTACTTGTGAGCTGCACATTCTAGATGGAAATGCCACGAAAAAGGTGGCTGTCAGTGTTGTAAACCCTATCGATGGCACAAGAACACCAAGAATCCATGGTCAACCAGTGCCAGCCGGATACGCTAGCGTCTCTGTGGATAGGGTTGAGACAGGTTGTGGCAGTGTGGCACTGGAAATCGAAGGGGGAGATGGGGAGAAGACTTTAGGTGAAGCGGAGAAGACATTTATTTGTTGGCGCAAGCGCTTCATTATTATTCCTGGAGTGTCACCGCCGCAACCTCCTCCTACTGATCAAGATCCTCACCATAGGTAGTGTCCGCGTGAACGAGAAACAATTTTTATTACACTAACTTCCTATATGTATATATTAGTTGGATGCTCACATCATTTGTTGTTTTGCGTAGCAGGAACTATAGTCCAGTTCGTCATTATTCCCCAGCGCATCAGAGTGCTGCGGGCGGTGACGATGTGTTGGAGGACACGGCTTCAACCCCATCTCCTGCACAAAGATCTCCATCGGCCCCACCATCTCCAACACCGCGGGCTCCAACGCCACAACCTCCACCGCAGGCTCCAACACCACCACCGGGCCCACCATCTCCTACACCGCGGGCTCCAATGCCACAACCTCCACCGCGGGCTCCAACACCCCCGCCTCCACCGCGCGGCCCTAAGAAGCGGTCTGCCGCCACAGAACCAAAGGCCCCACCTCCAAAGAAGAAGGCTCCTACATCAGGGAAAAAAGCCCAAGAGAAATTAGCTTATGAAAAGACTGATGAGGAGTTAGAAATTACGGAGAAAAAAGATGTGCGAAATTTTTTAGATGAATGTGACGCCGCTGCTAAAGCGAAGAGGAACCCGGAGAAGCCTTACCTCTTGTTAAACCCACAGGAGTTAAGGAAAAGGGTGGACCAACATGGTATCAAGATGCGTGAAGCCCGAAAGGCTCAGTGAAAATCAGATTATGAACGCTCTCTTATGAAGTCCGCAAAAGAACAACAATCCAGCAAGAAGAAAGTGGGAAAGGGTGTTCCACAGCTCGGGGAAACATCAAGACCTTTGTCCCCGTTAGTTATGCAAAATCAGTATGGTTCAAACAGGGGCAGAGTACAGAGGAAATCTGGAGAGACAACTTTGTCCGAGATGGACTCAATGGAAAAAAATTTCATTGACAGCGGTCTCCCGTACGACACCATTAAAAATATTGCTACTGGGCTGGAGTTTCCACGTGCGGAAGTAGTTGATGAATGGAGGAGAAATTTTGCACCGGGCAGGAGTCTAATGAAGCTCAATCACTTACATGTACTTGGTACGCAGATGTTTGCAATCAACAAATGGTGCATGGAGGCTTCTAAAGACGGTGATGTCAATTGGATTTCTGTCCGAATTCGGAGCCATCACTACTTTTGTGGCGATGAGCTAATCTTAGTCCAGATGGAGGAATTATACCAGCTATGTCATATGGACGCACTGGACAAATCGCTCCTTAGTTGCTACTATTTGTAAGTGTTTCTTTTATAGTTTTCATTGAACTCTCTAGTATGTGTATATACTAGTATTCTTACACACATACTTGTCGATCGACTCGATATTTTGCAGGTATCAGATGACTCAGCTCAGAGATAAACACGACAATTCTTTTGGGTTTGTTGATCCATATGTTGTTTTCAAGGCTCCAAACCCTTCAGCGACTTGGAGCGATGAGTCGTGTACGAATCTCATGAGGTTCTTCGTGAACCAAAAAGATAGAGAAAGAATTCTCTTCCCATACAACTTTAAGTGCGTGAGACATATATAGTTAATAATAAGTATGTGCACATTTTATTTTACTTAACCCTAATAATATATATATATATATATGAATCATGTGTATGAACAGCTATCACTGGATATTGATGGTCATCGATCTGAAACAAAACAATGTGTTAATCTATGACTCGTTGAGCAAACCGCAAGCAGATTACCAAGACATGATAGACATCCTCCAAAGTTAATTTTTCGATCCCTAGCTTGCATGCTTAAAGTATAGACTAAGCTTGTATATATGTATACTAATTAAATAATGATCCAACTATTAATGTTTCATTGGTCGGATTAGGGTTTGGGAAAAATTCATTGCTCGGGAACATATGAGTCAGTGTAAGGCCCCACTTACAATAAAGTCACGACTATCAGTAAGTTTACACCTTCGTCAATGTACGTGTATGTTTGAATATCTTGTCATATATCATATCTTTATTACGAGATGAATCTTTTCATTCTACAGTGGATTTTGAGACAAAAACAGGGCACCAACTTATGCGGATTCTACGTTTGCGAGTACATGTTGATAGAATCAAATAGAATTCCTGGAGAAATCATCAAAGTACGTAACATGTTTCTTTTCATTTTTTATAGACTTAATATTGATAATATAAATATAACTAATATCTTCTTTAATTCCAATTGAAGACTGACTGGTTGAAGCAAAAAGTGATGCTAGAAGGCCAATTGAAAGCAATGCAAGAGACAATAGCAGGATTTCTTCGGGAACAAGTCATAAATCCAAACGGCGAGTTCTACTATAATACCAACGAGTTGTTGATTCCAAACAATGATGATCATTTGTATGCCTTGTAGATCTTTAGATGGAGTACAACTTGTAATAGGTTTACAGTACTAACTTTGGAGTACAACTTGTGTAGATAGATATTTGGCCAACTTCTATATGTATATTGCTTGTAATTTTATGTACATATATTTATATATATATATAGTTCTATAGTTCAATTATATATGCATGCAATAAGCTTATTGTGTTATGCTGCTAATATATATAAATTATATATATTAGCAGCAAAGAATATATATCGGAAAACCTATTAAATAAATAAATAAAACTGAAAACAGAACTGAAATGAAAATAAAAAGGAAAAACCAGGGGACCCTTTACTCCCGGCTGGTGCTAAAGGGTGCTGCTGCGGGGCACCGCTGGCAGCACCCTTTAGTCCCGGCTGGTATTACCAACCGGTACTAAAGGGGGGGCTTTTGCCCCGGTGGCCGGAGCCGGGACTAAAGGGGGGGCTTTAGTCCCGGAAGCGTAGTCCTGGCTCGGCAACCGGGGCTAAAGGCCCTTGCCGACCGGGGCTAAAGGCATGTTTCTGTAGTAGTGACAGCATGAATTCGTTGGCCAGCCCAACGAACGTCCACTCTCAAACACTATCGGAGACGGGCTCTTTGCCGAGTGTCCGGCTCTTTGCCGAGAGCTAAAACACGGGCACTCGGCAAAGGGCTCTTTGCCGAGAGCCAGCCCTCGGCACCATAAGAAACTCGGCGACGATTCCTACGCCGAGGGTCCGACTCTCGGCGACGTCAGGCTCTCGGCAAAGGGACCCTATGCCGAGAGCCGAACCCTCGGCGTAGAATGCTCCTCGGCAAACGGAACCCTTGCGAACGGCTCCCCCTGCGCCGTTACCTTTGCCGAGAGCCCTCTTTTAGGCTCTCAGCACAGGGTTGAATTTTTTTTTTGTAAATTATATGCCGAGAGCCTTGGCCCTGGCTCTCGGCATAGGTGCCCTTTGCCGAGGGCTTTAGGAAGCTCTCGGCAAAGCATATTATTTTTTTTTGTTTTTTTGCTCCCAATTTTTTTCTGTGGCCTTGCTACAGTACTACAAGCCAAGATTTCAAATTTGAAGTGTTTTCCATAAATCTTGCTATATTTCACGCATTTTTTTTAATTTGATGATTTTTCAGCGGGACGCACGTTTGAACTGCAGGTGCATGAAATAATGAAACTCAGCGATTCGAAAAATGATATTAATTCTTCAGAGGGTATTTCGACACCGTATCCAGGGACAGGTGCGGAGACTCGACCGTCTCGTGCACGAGAAACGGCGACCAAGTTGCGTGATATTGGATTTAAAATTATTAAAAATACAAACGAAGTCAGAAAATCATGAAAATAGACGAGTGACCTTGACATCGCATGTAGAGGCTATGAAAAAAATTTGGGAATGTTTGGAGCAAGTGGTGACGCAAGATGGTTAAAACCCTGAGATCTCCGCAAGATGTCACATGTGATGATATGCGATGATCTCAGGGTTTTAACCATCTTGCGTCACCACTTGCTCCAAACATTCCCAAATTTTTTTCATAGCCTCTACATGCAATGTCAAGGTCACTCGTCCATTTTCATGATTTTTTGACTTCGTTTGTATTTTTAATAATTTTAAATCCAATATCACGCAACTTGGTCGCCGTTTCTCGTGCACGAGACGGTCGAGTCTCCGCACCTGTCCCTGGATACGGTGTCGAAATACCCTCTGAAGAATTAATATCATTTTTCGAATCGCTGAGTTTCATTATTTCATGCACCTGCAGTTCAAACGTGCGTCCCGCGGAAAAAATCATCAAATTAAAAAAAATGCGCGAAATATAGCAAGATTTATGGAAAACACTTCAAATTTGAAATCTTGGCTTGTAGTACTGTAGCAAGGCCACAGGAAAAATTGGGAGCAAAAAAACAAAAAAAAATAATATGCTTTGCCAAGAGCTTCCTAAAGCCCTCGGCAAAGGGCATCTATGCCGAGAGCCAGGGCCAGGGCTCTCGGCAAAGAAATTTTGTAAAAAAAATTAAAAACAAAATCTTTTGCCGAGAGCCGGATCAGGGGGCTCTCGGCAAAGGGCCAGTATATGCCGAGAGCCGGATCGCGAGCTCTCGGCAAAGCAGGCAAATGAAGAAAAAAATAAAAATGGCCGCGCACCCGAACGCACACGCACAACACACGCACACGCACGCCCGGCCGCCCTACCGCCGCCGCCGCCTCCGCCGCCGCCGCGCCCGGCCGCCTGCGCCAGCCCCGGCCGCCCGCCGGCTGCCCGCCTCCGCCCGCCCGCCTCCGCCGCCGCCGCGCCCGACCGCCCTCGCCAGCCCCGGCCGCACGCGCACCGCCCGCCCGGCCCATGCCGCCTCCGCCCCGCCCCGCGCCGCCGCCGCCGCCCAGCGCCGCACGGCCGCCCCCGCCCGCCGCCGCCGCCCCGCGCCGTGCAGCCGCCCCCGCACGCGCCCGCCCCCCCCCCCCCCCCCCGCGCGGCCGCCCGCGACCCGCGCCGTGCCGCCGCCCCTGCCCCCTGCAGGCCTGGTTGGAGAGGAGGAGAGGAGGAGGAGAGAAGGAAGAGGAAGAGGAGGAAGAGGAGGAGAGGAAGAAGAGAGGAGGAGGAGGAGGAGAGGAAGAAGAGAGGAGGAGGAGGAGGAGGAGAGGAAGAGGAGGAGGAGGAGCCCTGCGCCACCTATTCGGCCACGCGCCCCTGCCCCATCAT
This sequence comes from Coix lacryma-jobi var. lacryma-jobi, assembly GCA_009763385.1. Lineage (NCBI taxonomy): Eukaryota > Viridiplantae > Streptophyta > Magnoliopsida > Poales > Poaceae > Coix > Coix lacryma-jobi. The sequence goes on from CM019831.1 coordinate 18,786,890, forward strand.
GGACCGTCGTCGTCGATCGGCGCGCGTCGTCACTTGTAAGTCGTCCTCGATCGCCCCGTCGTCCTTGTACCTCTGCAACTTAGTTGTGATAAGTAGTAGTAGTAAGTATAGTAGTTGTTAGTAGTAGTGATATGCTTGTTAATGTATGTTGATGTCGGCCATCGTGCCTGGACATATATGTTGATGTCGGCCATCGTGCCTTGACATATATGTGGATGTCGGCCATCGTGCCATCTTTTCTTGCAGGTTATGAAACCTCACCGTGCAGGGGAGGTTCTGCCGAAATTTCTAATTGATACTATCTTTTTTGTCTTTTCTGTAGGAGGAGGACCTATCGAGGCCAAGCCGGAGATCCTCGGCGACCTCGATCGTCTTCGTCGTCGTCGCGGGTCTGCCTGCACCGCTTCACCTCGCCACTGCACCGACTCACCACTGCGCCGCTAGCCTGACTCCACCGGCACCCTAGGTATAAAGAACGTCTCTTCCCAGAAAAGGGTCTTAGGTCATTGAACCCAGTTAGGTGTCTCCCGTCCGAAAGAGATACGGCTGGAGGTATGCAGGTCTCTGCATATCGATAACCGTATCTGTTTCGGATTGTCCACGTTACTTGGACAGCCCGCAGATGCGTCGATGAGGCTAGTTCCCATGGTCTGCCCCGATTCGAGATGGAGTTTCAGCATCACCTCCCTGTTGTTCTCCGGATACACACTCTCCCTATAGGGACGTGTATCTTGAGAACATCGGGGAGGTGCTGCCGAAATTCTGTCTCGGCTCGGGGCAGACAATGGGAACTGGCCTCATGTACGTATCCGCGGGTGGGATTAGGACCTATCCTCACCTATTAGATGATAGTAGGATGGAAGTACTCGGAGGTAGATATGTAAGTACTCGGATGCATGACAGTAGGATGGATGACCGTCAGTGGATGTACTCGGGCCGTAGAAGCAGAAGTGATTTCACCGATGAATGGTTGTGCAAGACAGATGCTTTCGTGAACAATGCATTTGGCGCGGCTCGGCGAGGAGAGATCAAAGTGTTGTGTCCATGCAGCAGATGTGGGAACCGGAGAAGGCAAGACAAGGAGAACATGGCTAAACATCTTGTGAACAATGGATTCACGCCGGACTACACCCGGTGGATCTACCATGGTGAAGCACATCGTTTGAGAGCGGAGGCAGTGCGACCACGTCTGGAGGACTTTGATGCTGATGCGGGGGTAGTAGACATGTTAGATGACTTCCAAGAAGCACAGTACGCTGAAGGACGTACGGAGGAGGAGATGGAGAAGACCGCAAAGGCGTTTTAGGAGATGATGTCTTCGGCACAGAAACCCCTTCACGAGCGGACAACAGTTTCTCAATTGGATGCCATTGGCCGTGTGATGGGGTCCAAGTCCCAGTTCAACCTGAGTCGAGATGCGTTCGATGGTATGTTGGCCCTATTTGGTAGCATGCTTCCGGACGGCCACATATTGCCAAAGAGCCTGTACGAGTCACAGAAACTGCTTCGTGCCCTGAAGATGCCGTATGAGCAGATACATGCTTGTCCAAATGGGTGCGTCCTCTTCAGGAAAGATCTCACGGATGCAGGTTACTATCCGAAGTGTAAAGCGTCGAGATACATGGAGGTAGACGATGGTGAAGGCCCAAAGAGGCAGCTTTCTATCCTCATGAAAGTCCTGCGTTACCTGTCGTTCACACCGAGGATCCAACGTCTCTACATGACCGAGGAATCCGCGAAACAGATGACATGGCACAAACAGGGTACCCGATACAATCCGGAGAAGTTGGTACATCCCGCCGATGGTGAAGCATGGGCCCATTTCGATGGCATCCATCATGACAAAGCTAGAGAGGCTCGTAATGTTCGTGTTGCGTTTGCAACGGACGGTTTCAATCCCTATGGACTCATGGCTGTCCCGTACACCTGTTGGCCCGTCTTCGTTATCCCCCTCAATCTCCCCCCCGGCGTCCTATTTCAACGTCATACTGTCTTCTTGTCGTTGATAATTCCTGGACACCCGGGGAATAACATGGGTGTGTACATGGAGCCTCTGATTGATGAATTGGAAACTGCTTGGAATGAAGGGGTATTGACATACGACCGAGCTTCAAGGTCTAACTTCACAATGCACATCTGGTACCAGTACTCACTACATGACTACCTGACATATGGGATATTCTGTGCCTGGTGTGTCCATGGCAAGTTCTCATGCCCCGTTTGTAAGACAGCTATGAGATTTATCTGGTTGAAGAAGGGTGGCAAGTATTCGGCGTTCGACCAACATCGACAATTCCTGCCTCTTGACCATCCTTTCAGACGGGACACCAAGAACTTTACCAAAGGTGTCGTGGTGAGAGATCCTCCACCTCGGATGCTGACCGGTGTCGAGGTTCATGCTCAGATAGATGCTCTCCAGTTCAACGAAACAGACGGTCGTTTTGCGGGGTATGGTCAGGAGCATATGTTGACTCATAAGTCAGGCTTGGAAAGACTCCCTTATTATGACGATCTTCTTCTGCCACATAACATTGATGTAATGCACACTGAAAAGAACATCGCTGAGTCGCTTTGGGGAACACTCATGGACACTGAAAAGTCTAAGGACAACCCTAAGGCTAGACTAGACCTGGCACTGTTGTGCGATAGACCAAAGCAAGAGATGCTGCCTCCTCAGCCCGGCAGGAGATGGACACGGCCCAAGGTCGATTTCGTCTTGGGCAGGCCACAAAGGAAAGAAATACTTCAGTGGATCCAGACATTGACATTCCCTGATGGATATGCAGCGAATCTAACGAGAGGAGTCAACTTATCTACTCTGCGAGTCCTAGGGATGAAGAGTCATGACTTCCACGTATGGATCGAACGGCTTCTTCCGGCGATGGTTCGAGGCTATGTTCCTGAACCTATGTGGGTTGTCTTGGCAGAGTTGAGCTATTTCTTCCGCCAGCTATGTGCCAAGGAGATATCTCGGTCCGTCATTGATGACTTGGAGAAAGCTGCACCTGTGTTGCTCTGTAAGCTGGAGAAAATCTTTCCACCAGGCTTCTTCACTCCGATGCTTCATTTGATCGTACACCTCCCAAATGAGGTTCGAATGGGAGGGCCTGTGCAATGGCGTTGGTGCTTTCCAGTCGAGAGAAATATGAAGACTCTTCGCAAGAAATGTAGAAACAAAGCCAAAATTGAGGCTTCCATTGCAGAGGCATCCATTCTGGAGGAGGTGTCCAACTTCACTGAAGAATACTACTCCGAGAACCTTCCTAGCGTGCATAATCCACCCCCTCGTTACAATGCTGGAGAAAATGAATCGAGTCTTAGCCTTTTTCGAGGCCAACTCGGCACGGCAAGTGGATCCACAGTTAAGCAGTTGAACTATGAAGAGTGGCGAAAGATCATGCTATACGTGCTTACCAACCTTGATGAGCTGGACCCGTACATGGGGTAAGTTGTTATCTATCTTCATCCAATTCATCGTCACTTTCCAACACCATTCTTTTTGTTTTGTACAGTGAATTTCTTCATTTGTTCTCGAATGGCCCAAGGCCTCTTTCTGATGCGGCAGCTGAAACCCTAATTGCAAATGGTGTGGGGCAAGGGAGGCCTGATTTCATTTCTTGGTTCCGACAAAAGGTACCGTCCTACCAAGGTCGTACTTAGTCTGACGTTCCAACTTGCTCTTACGTTCTGACCGTATAACGATATATCTTGCGTCGCCTTGCAGGCTCAAACCGATGCGTCTATGAGTCAAGAGCTGAGACAGGTTGCAAAAGGCTTTGACCGTAGGGTCAAGTCATTTAACGGTTACGACGTGAATGGATTTCGCTTCCACACATCAAGCTACGAGTAGAGTCGGCCCAATCGAAAAACCACAAATAGCGGTGTTTGTACTCCAGGCAATGACAACCGTGACTACTATGGAAGAATTGAAGAAATATACAAACTTTCATTTCATGGTGAAAAGCCTTTGAATCCTGTCATGTTCAAATGCCATTGGTTTGATCCTGGAAGAACGAGGCTGACACCTAATCTTGGGCTAGCCGAAATTTGACAGGATTCTGTCTATCCAGGCTCCGATGTGTATATTATGGCTCAACAGGCCACGCAGGTTTATTACACGCCATACGCGTGCAAAAGCAAAGAGCATCTCTTGGGTTGGTATATTGTGCACAAGATATCACCACATGGTAAACTACCTCTCCCCAATGATGAGGATTATAACTTTAACACAAACACGTATGACGGTGAGTTCTTTCAAGAATCTGGGTTGCAAGGGACGTTCACGATAGACTTAACCGAAGCGATGGAAATGGAAGTAGAGAATGATGACGAGGACGCTGGGGATGAGGTGGTAAATGAGAAGGACATAGAAATGCTAGAACGATTCCGTTTAGGCCAAGCAAATGAAGACGACGACCTGTCTTCGGATACTGAGGAGTACTTAGACATGGTTGACAGTGATGAGGAGACTCATGCTCCGGCTAATCCGGATGATCCAGATTATTTCTAATACATGTAATATTATGTTATATTTTTAGGATCTATTGTTTTATTTATATTGCACATATTTGGTTATGTTATTTCTAATACAACATTGCTTGTTCTTTTTAAATGCAGGAGGTCGAGGCAAGATGCCGGGAGGACATCAGAGGCGGTTGAGTTGGTTGTACCGCAGCTCGCAGGCCGACGGGCCCTCGACGAGGAGTGGCCGCCGCCGGAGGGAGCCGTCTCCACAGGAGGAGGAGGAGGAGGAGGAGGAGGAGGTCGAGGACGAGGTGCCGGCCACGCCCGAGGCCCAGCGGCAGGAGGAGGCACCATTGGCCGAGGAGGCAGAGGAGGAGGACGAGCAGGAGGAGGACGAGGCGGACGGGTGTTCGGGTGCCTCAGGGGTGTCCACGCCCTACTTGAGAGGCCCCGCCAGCCTCCCGGCGTTGCCGGCACGTGCCCGACGCCCAGTGATCACGCCCATCGGACAAAAGTACATGTTCTAACTACCTGTTCGTACGATGAGACTCAAAATAGAAATAGAAGCTAATAATCTTTTTTAATCACTTGTGCAGGGGATGGGACTTTGTGGGGCCTAAAGGCCGCAAACCCAACGGCGTCCTGGGTCTCCTGTGCCGCGAGCACTACCCCGGCATAGTACAGTATGCCGGGAGGCACGAGCCGGCCTACACCTTTGACCACTACAGCGTCGCCCCAGACCCAGACTTCCCCAACAAGGCGGCGCGGGTTAGAGCGGAGCTGTGGGTAAGTCTTCATCAAACAATATCAAATTCATCATATTTTCTCTTTAATTACTGTCTCGCCTCGTATTGTGTCTGTATGCAGAACTACTTCAAGTGCGAGCCGGGGAAGGAGGCAGTGGCGGAGGTGACGGCTACCCGGGCCTGTAGGAAGCTCGTCATCGACATGATCTACGAGGCGAGACTGCAGGCCATCATCACCTACAACGCCACGGTCCTGGCCACGAGGGTGACGAAGGCCCAGGCGAGAGGCATGACGCTGGGCCGGGCGCAGTTCTTGCAGGTAAGTGTTTTCTTTTGAGATTAAGCTTTTGGTACTTTTCATCTAACGCTTAGACGTGAAATACTTGATGATGTGCAGATGATCCCCCAATGGTGCCAGTCGTTTCCCGAGTGCTGGGAGATGATCGTGGACCGGTGGCTCTCTGAAGAGTGGGCGGCCCACCACGCCGAGGCCCGGGAGGCGCGTCTGCAGATGCCAGGTGTACCACACCACCAGGGCAACCGCAACCTCGCCGAGTACGCACAAGCTTGGGTACGTGAAAGACTTTATCAATTTCTCGATCAAATGTTGCCTGATTGCTAATCATCTTGTTGTCTTCCTCGCAGTCGGAGGCACACGGTGGCCAGCCTTGCGGCACGGTGGCGGCATACGCCATGTCCCACAAGGGCAAGGCCACGGCAGCGGAGACCTCCTACAACCCCGACGATCCCGCCGACGCGTACACCAACTCCAGCGTCCACTCCCGCCTCACTGACTACTCAGAGGCGGCAAGGGCGGTCCATGGGGACGACTTTGATCCCGCCACCGCGGACCTGGACGGGAGCATCGTCATGAGGATTGGAGGAGGGAAGAAGCACGGGCGGTTCTGGCTTGGCGACGGCGTCATCGACACGGCCTCCACTCCCACTCTGTCCCAGCTCCAAGCACAGAGCACGAGCGGGAGCGTCCCCATACGCCCACGCCCGTCGCCTGCGCAGTCGCGGGTCACCGAGCTCGAGGTTATTTCTATTTAACTCATCGTACATTGATCTTTAAATGTTTGCATTGTTCTAACATTCACTTTGTATTATCGCAGGCCCGCCTGGAAATAGAAAGGCAGGAGCGCCAGGTGTCTGAGACCCAGATGCGGTCACAGATGTCGGCCCAGATGGAGGCTCAAGCTAAGCAGATGGCGGAGCTCATCGCCTTCATGGCCTCCCAGGGCATGGCCGTGCCTCGGACGCTCATGGCTCCTCCACCGCCGCCTCTGGACCCCGGAGTTGCTCCTGTGAGTATCAATACTTCAGTGTTTCATTTATTTCATTTTCTTGTCTAACATGACCTTTTGCAGCCTCCTCCGTCAGAAGGTTCGAACAACCGCCACGCTCCTGGATGGAACCCGACCGGGGGTCAAGCAGGCGACAGTTCTCAGGGGTGGCCCGGTTGGCCGGGGGTGTAGTAGATCTCGTGTGTCACTGAAGTCTCATGTTGTTGAACTATGTGATGTGAACTATGTGATTTGAGGACATATATGTTATTGAACTATGTGATGTGATATATATATATGTTCTGTGACGTGAAATGTGATATATATGTGATATGTGATGAATGTGATATATATCTGTGTGATATTGTCGGAGAAAAGGAAAAACAGAACTGCTAGTACCACTCGGCAAAGCCACCGTTTTCAGTAGTGAAACAAATGCCATTGTCGTATGGAACCTATAAGAGCGGCTAGTACCACTTCGGTGCAGGAGAATTGCTAGTACAGTTTTCTGCTTTAAATTTTGCATGAAATAGGTTGTGTGAAGGAAACCAGCCGAATAGGCTGAGTGCCAGTACAGTTTTCTGCTTTACATTTTGCATGAAATCCAAGAATATTTTGAAATGCACCCTAGTTCAATTGGATGGCCAGTACAAACGATCACTCCAAAAGTGTGACGCCTCTAAGGCCAGTCTCAATGCTAGATTTCACCACTCCGTTTCCAAGAAATGAAACTTTACAATAAAACAGGTCTCCCTCTCAAGGCATAGTTTCATTGCACAATTTCATAGACCTTCGTAGGTCCCACGAATTCTCTTTCTCTCCCTTCTTCTCTCCCCTTTTCCCACCAGTGGCCTGCGCAAGGCCGATGGCCGAGGCCCCGCTCGTGGCCGGCGAACAAGGCCCTCCCCATGGAGGCGGCCACGCCCATAGCCGTTGGCGGCGGCCCTCCCCGAGGAGGCGCCCGCGCCCGTGGCTGCGGCCCTCCCCGCAAAGGCTCCCGCGTCCATGGCTGGCAGCGGCGGCCCTCCCTGCGGAGGCGCCTGCGCCCGTGGCCGGAGGCTGCGGCCCTCCCCGCGAAGGCGGCCGCTCCCGTGGCCACCGCCGATGACCCACCCCACGGATGCCACAGACAACACGAAGCTCCGGCGGACCCTGGTCGGCGACGTCGCCGCCAAAGCCATGACCGCGCTCCTCTTCACGCTCTCCACGTCCCCCCAACGGTGTGTTCCTCCGTGGCGGCGGCGCTCCTCCTCCGCATCTCCATGTCCCCCGGTGGCGGTGTTCCTCTGCGCCCGCGGAGGTTGCTTTTCCTGCTCTGAGCACTGATCCTGGTGCTGATCGCCCGATGAAACGAATCTCCAGTCTCAGTGAGCGTTTCGTGCGGTTTCCAACCTCTTGGATACATCGCTCACTCGTTTCATCCCCATGAAACGTTTTCTTTCTCTCTTCTCTCAGTTTCATGCAAAAAAACTCTTTTCTGCTTATGTGGCACTCTATTTAATGTGCATGAAACTCTCCACGAAACTCCATTGAGACTGGCCTAAACGTCCTCCTCACGTAGCCCTATGTCTCATCAGTTCTGGACCCTCTCTTCTACCTCATCTGTTTTGATGCCTCTGCTTCAGTAGCACCAAGAATTCTGCTTGTGGTTGCGAGATTCACCATGAGAGGCGAGAACATAAGCAACCTGGAACGTGTTTTCTGATTTTTCAGTCTATGTGCCCCTTTATCATAACTCCATCAGCTCGTTGGGGAAGGCATTGAATTTTCTACCAGTGAACAGTGACGGATCAAATGGTGGGGCAGGCGGGGCCCAAGCCATCCTACCTCCACAGATCTCATGGAGCCCCCTAGGCGAGAAGAGGCTAGAAGTGACGGATCAAATGGTGGGGCGGGCGGGGCCCAAGCCCTCCTACCTCCGCGGATCCCATGGAGCCCCCTAGATCCCATCCAAGAATTGTTACTGGCGACAAGAGGCTAGAGGTGGAGAATGAACTTTCAACCCTCCTTAAACTTCAGTCCTAGATCCATCATAAATGGCGAAGGCTCCCTAATATGAATACCATACTCTACGGTGTTGCTAAATATTATATAAGTACACACCCCATTCTAAATTATAAGACATTTTTAGCTTTTAGATACATAGCTTGGGCTATATTAGATATATAAATTATGCTTGCAGTCCCGTTTAGTACAGCTCTCTAGTAGCTGTTTGGAGCTATTTTGTACCAAAATAGAGTAAAAATGACATAGCTCCACCTAAGAAGCTCCTTGAAACATCCTCTCGTGAGGAGTGGATAGGAGATGGAGCTAAAAATAATAGTTTTTCCTAGCTATCTCTCACTTTGTTGGCCTTACATGGGATTTTATGAGAGCATATGTTTTTTAGCATCTCCACATGTAAACTTGTTTTGTGAAATGGTTCACCAAAACAGCTTTAGTTCCAGCTATAGAGCTACTTATGGACGTGAAGCAAAAAAAGTGATTTTTTAGTGAAGCGGAGCTATGCCAAACCGGACATAGATACATTATAAAAGTAATATATTTAGAAAACCCAAAATGTGCTATAATTTGGAACTAAGAGACACTGTGCCAGAAAATGCTATCAGTGACGTCACATTTAGTGACCCAGAAAAACACGAGTCACTGATAGTATATTAGTGACGCGGGTTAACAACACGCGTCACTGAGTAGCTGTTGCTGTGCTGTGTGGCATAAGACGCGTCACTGATAACAACATATCAGTGACACTTCAACCAAACACGCGTCACCGATAAAAAATGTCACATATTCTCGAGGCGTGTCACAGATAGATGGACGTATTGGTGACGCGGTTTAACAATATGTGTCACTAATAAGTAATGTGACGTGTGTTGTACATACACGTCACTGAGCAATGGAGATATTTGTGACTCATATTTTTGAGCCACGTCACAAATAGTAAATCACCAATCTTAATGCATCTTTTTATTTCCCCTTTCATCTCTTGTATACACGTCTTCCTGGAGGAAAAAAAAAGAAAAATCCTCCACGCCGTAACTCCCCCATCGCCGAAGTCTTAGGGCCGAAGTCGCCGCCGCTGCCGGTGCTGATAGCTATAGCTCCGGTCGGTGCCCGGTGGAGCCCCCACCCCGCGGCACCTGCAGCTCCGGCCACGCCCAGCCTGGTGAAGTCCCAACCCCGCATCGCCTCCACAACCCGCCGTGCGTCCAGATAGCTTCGGCAGTCCTCGCCGCCGCCTTCCTCGTGCACCACCTACAGCTCCGGCCGAAGCAATCGCCATGCCCAGCCCAGTGGGGTCCCAATCCCGCATCGCCTCCACAACCTACTGCCAGGGGGAGCGAACTCTGCCGCCGCCGCCCTCTATCTACAGCTTCGGCGGCACAGGAATTTTACCAAAGTTCTATCTTGACACATGAATTTGAAGTGATGACGACACTGAAGGACCAAAAATGCTAAAGCAAGGCGACCAGAGGGGGTGAATGGGAGCCTAAAATTTCTTCTCAGAAATTACGGCCTCTGTCAAAACAAAATCAACCCCAAAAGCTTCGGACTCAAACGTGATGCCCACGACCCTCGGAAAGAGGGTGGATGATCCCTAGGATCACAGCGAGGCACCACACAAGAGAGCAAACCAAAACTCTCAAAACCCCGAGTCAAGTTCGTGCCTAAAAGACCACTCCCAAACGTAGATAAAGGGCTACGTCGGGATTCCTCCAAATACCGATGCTAACGCGTAGAAAAGATATGTAGAGAGGTTCCTAGGTGAACTCTAGGAGCAAACGAGAAGTCCGGAATCGAAACGGAAAAGCCGGGAGAGCAAACGCACTAAAACTTCACAAACTGCAGATTCCCGGACTGTCCGGACTGCTGGTCCCGGACTGTCCGGTCAAGGGCGGACTGTCCGCGCCTGGGAGTCCGGACTGTCCGCCGGCAAAAGACCCAAAAACGAACTGCTCTGAAACAGCTCTGGACAGGTCCCGGACAGTCCGCGGTTTGCACGCCGGATTGTCCGTGGTTCACGTGAACAGTGAACTCCGAGCGTCCGGTGCCTGCCCTGTGCAGCGTCCGATGAAAACCCCGGACTGTTCGCGAAACCTTGGCGGACTGTCCGCCGACAAATCAGCAAAAACAGCAAAGCTACTGATCTTCCCCTGCGCGACTCGCGGACTGTCCGCGCCTACTAACAGCGGACTGTCCGCCGGTCACCCGAGAGGAAAAAGGCCCGAGGCCAACAGCCACTGCTCGGCTGAAGCCGCGATGCGCGGACTGTCCGCGGCCAATATGGCGGACTGTCCGCGACCTCCCAGAAAGCCCAAAAACAGCTCGGCACTAAACCAAAATCGATTGGATCTTCACCAAATCGAACGGGGCTGCAACCAAACTTCTCCCAAGTGTTCTTCTACGTGTTGGGAAGCTAATCCTAGGGTATTCATCGCTTCAATCCAACTAATCCATGAGAAATCCGAAAAAACACTAGAAAAGGGGAAGAACGGAGAACAAAAACGATTTCGACCCAATCTACTTTTCGTGAGGGTAGAGATAAATTCCTTCGGTGGAAATGTTCTCCTCACATCAAAGAACAAGTTGATTCAAACGGAATCGCAAAAGACACAGCGTAGAGGGAGATCGGGGGAGGGGAAAATCGTGGAGAAAAGAAGAACGCGAAGAACAAATTCAAAACGCGAATTCAACCACGAATTTGATCCTTGAATTCTGAGGAATGGATGATTGATTAAGCACTCGACCCAAATACCCCCCAGGGGTAAAACCGTCCAGTCCGGTCAATCTTCATCCGACGGCCACGCCCGCACATCTGGTAGCTTCGCCTCGACGCGACCTCCCTGATGCCACCACGTGTCCTCATGTCGACCACCGCGCCTTCCTCGTGGATAGCTTCGCCACCGCGCCAGCCTCTCCACGCCGCCACGCGTCGACCGTCCTTTTGGACCTTCCCCCTGGTTTTGAGGCCCAAACCAGGAAACCTGCCAGCCGCCCAAACCTGGAAACCGTCCACCCCGAGTTTTGAGGCCCAAACTCGGAAACCCGCCAGCCCAGGTTTTGAGGCCCAAACCTGGAAACCGTCGATGGTAGCTTTCTGAGGCTCAGCTACCGAACCCGCACCGTAGACGGGATGTGGTTCGCACACCCCGACCACCGGCACCGATGCCGATGCATGTCCAGCCTCCACGCCGGGCACAACGCCTTCGCCATCCTCCTTGACTCAGCCGACGGCACTTGCGCCGCACGCAAGCCCGTGTCCGACCTCCCGCCAAGTGTCATGACGCCACGTCTTCCTCCCGACTCAGCCGATGCATCGCACATCCCCATGTGCTCTCGCTCGCCGATGCCACGTGCCAGCTACCACAGCTGGTCCTCTGGCCCTCTGGTCCGTCAGTCCAAGCCTCACGTCCGCCCTTCACTGCTCTGGGTACATCGGCATGGCACGTCCGCCGCACGGCACGCCCATCCTTCACCGCTCTCGGTCCGTCGGCACGGCACGTCTCTACTTGACCTTCACCTCGCCAATGACCACTGTATCCGAGCTCAACACCTGCACATCAACACAGCCAAGAGACACATGTCGCACACACACACACCAACACAGAAACACCACAACTCAACGCCACCGGTTAGTCATAAACATTAAGCGTATAGACGAATAATGACTCAACCGGGTAAAAGCCTCAAACCTTCCTCACAAAGTCAATCATTCATCATATATATTCTCAATCTACCCCTTGATGAATGCATTGACTAGAAATAAAACCACAAGGGAAGGGTTTGAAGGCAAGCCTCACTCAAGTGCCCAAAATCCAAATAAAAGCAAACACAAGGCCACTTGAGATGAGGAAAGATCATGAAAACTCCAAATAAAAGCTCTCGGTCCCGAAAGGAATGGGAAAAGTGGGCAAAGCCTTCACACAACCGAAGAGTCAAGAGAAACAAGAGTTTCATGAAATCCCAAAAAGGTACTCGAAAACCAATCTCAAATAAATTGTCAAACAATCATCACAAAAGAGACCAAGGTACATATCCACTTGGATTAACTTGGGTCGAAATTTCTCCCCCTTTTTCTCTTTCTCCCCCTTGATGATTGAATTGACAACAACTAGGAACAAGAGATGGTTTGAGATACCAAAACCAAAAATCTCATTCAAGTGATCAAAAGCCATAGAAGGGCAAGGGACAAAGTCACTTGTCATGAGAAGATTATCCATTCAAATGCCCAAAAGCCAAAGAAATGCTAAAGAGGGGGCAATTTGAAATGAACATAACTTGGTCCCCAAAGACATGGGCAACGGCTCGACGCAACCAAACAAAGGATCGGAGCAACAACTCAACAAAGAGCAAAACTCGATCACATAGAGCAAAAGACTTGGTTCCCAAAGACATGGGCAACGGCTCGACGCAACCAAGTCAAAAATGAGCTAGCCCTCAAGAAGAGGCAGAAAATGGCTCAACACCACTAGCTCAAGGCTCGATACCAATTGAGGCTGAAACAACGCATTACAATGCAAAATTGCTAGTCCCTCAAGATAGAGGCACAGAGGCTCAACACAACTAGCAGACTCGATACCAATCACAAACAGCCAAAAATTGGTGAAAAACAGCTAGTTCCTCAAGATAGAGGCAAAAGTGGCTCAACGCAACTAGCTGAAGGGTCTATACCAATCAAAAAGTACCAAGCAAAAAACTGCTAGTCCCTCAAGAGAGAGGCTAAAATGGCTCAACACGACTAAGAAAAACCACAAGAGAAGCTCAACACTAAATGGAGCACAAACACTCAGAGCACGCGGAGAAGCAGCAAAGCAAAAGCGGCTCCTGCTGAAAGCAAGCCTATATACAAAAGCTATGCAACAAAGCTCATGACATCAATTGCATTCCATACCAAAAGATGGATACCAATTGAAACACATAAAAGAGCTATACCAAGTGAAGAGGGACATAAAAGAGCTAAACTCCCCCTAGCTCAACGCTCTCCCCAAAATGCATGACTCTCCCCTTTGTGCCAACACTCAAGCTCCCCCTTGCAAACAGCTTCTCCCCCTTGACAAAAGGGAACATGCTGAGGGGTTTTGACATTTTTCACAAAGTTGACACAAACACAAGACAAGTCATCAACCAAAAGCATATGGGGGCAATAAAAAGCACTGAAAGTGACCACAAAGTGTATCGAAGCTGGGGGTATGTACACTAAGCTAAAAATGCATGTTATGCACAATGCAACAACTTCAAGTGTATAGCAATCAGAATGAAAAGATGCTCAAAAGGGTGCTGCCCTGAAAGTGTAGCAATCAAAACAAATGCTAGCAAAGGCTCAAACTGATCAAATGAATACGAAATATGAACAATTAAGCATATGATCAGTTTTAAGCCATTTGAAAAGGAGTCCACCACTAAAATAGCACTTAGCATGAATAGACAGAAAATCGAGGAAGTTCTAATTCAAGTATAAAAGGTGAACTACCCCTAGCAAAGTTCAATCATCATGCAATAGAATGAAGCATAGACTTGTGTTATTTTCAATATTTTATCGGAATTTGCAGCGGTATTAACACAAGTTCATATTAAAGCATGTGATTGCGAGAGGTTGAAAGCATGGTCATTGCCTAACTTTTCAACCGGGCTAAGCCTATGCAAGAAAAACAATCGGAAGCTTAAAGCACCGGTTTCGGTCTTACACTACACGGCTCAAGTTTAACTCAGATGTGCAATGAGAAACAGTCTCAATACCGTGAGGTGCTGACACATGCAATCCCATCTCGATCTTTTCATTTCACTTAGACTTGGATCAAATTTTAGCACAAGGTAAATATGAACAATCCAAGCAAGTGAATGACTCAATGCAAGAGACATAGCAACCTAGCATACAAAAGATAACACAAGTGATCTCAACACATCTTACCCATGCTAGTTGCCAATCTCAATGGTGAACAAATTAAATATTTCATAGTTGATTAGTCAAGTTCACCATTTGCAAAAAGAGCTTAGCTCATAACATGTATCAAGTGATCAAAAAGAGCCTAAGCTACAAGCATCATCATGAATAAACAGGGCATACCAAAAAGAGCATAATCTCATTCTCATTACTATATTCATGAAGCTCTAAAATGCAAGATAAACATGATGAAATGCATGCAAAAGCTAGCCTACAAGGAACGGAGCAAAAGCTAGCCCAAAAGGAAAACCCAAAACAAAAGGGTATCGGAGAAGTCCAACTAAGATACAACAAGCAAAATGCTTCCCCAACTAAAAGGGAAACACACACCAAATCACAAGCGAAGAGCTAAGAAACGCTCAAGCGACAGTCAACAAAAATCCACTTCGGAAAAACCACACATCAGAGGGGTCGAAGAGGAAGAGTACCAAGCCCGAACTCAGAAGGGTGTCAGGGGTACCTCATGATGTGCATGACCGCCTGCTGGTGTGATACCCGAGGGGACGCCTGAATCTACTGAAATCTTCGGGGCTCCTGCCTCGCCGAAGTCGTCTCCCCCTCGCCTGATGCTGTCGCTCCCACAGGTGCTGCTAGTGCTCACTGGAGAGCTGCACGAACGGAACCCCAAGTCGTGGAAGAAGTGGGATCGGGTCCGTGAGCCGAAATGCTCTTTCTAGGCTCCTGTTCTCCTAAAACACTCAAAAGCGGAAGAAACACAAGGCGTTGTCTCGTCCAGTGTGACCTCAAGGTCTCCACGAAAACGGTTAGTCACATAAAAGCATAAGGTAAGCTCTCAACAAAAAGAGGTCTACCTATGAATGATACCGCAAAGGAGATCTGAATCCAAACTAGACAAGACTACCATGCAACAGGATAAAGCACTATGGAGCAAAATGCAGCCTAGAGACATGATCAACTCAAACACAGCCTAAACCTCAACACATGCTACAATGCAAGATAATGATAGCAATAGATCCAAAAGCATGCAACATGATAAAATTGTGGAAAGGCTAGTGCTCAAACTAATCATCTCAGCAAGATACATGTAGCTAACCAAAACTAGCACTTGACAAGTGACTCCTAATGAACATCATACCACTACATGTAAAGCTCACGGAGAAATAAGGTAAAGCATGACATAATGTTCATGAGGATCACAGACTAGCATGAAAAGTGGATATTCCACAAAAGCTATACACAAAGCTAGCATGACATATGATACAGAAGATAGCACATGCTAGACTAAACAAAACATGATACAAAGGAAAATGTACATGCAAGAACTATACAAGTGAGCACATGATAATCCATCTCATACCTCAAGAAATAGCACATGAATGTACAAGGTATGAGTGTATAAGAAAGCTCACCAAACTGCAAAAGCCTCTTTGGAGGCAAATCTAAGCGGGATGCAGAGAACCATCAAAAACTTGATCACATCTAAAAGATCAAGCTCCATTCGGCGCATGTTCTCCACCCCGCGTCCTCATATCTACACCCAAGAGGACAAAGTAACCTGAGTCTTGGATCCCGAAGAGTTAGCAAGCATGTACTTGGGAATCCAGGACTTGGTCACAAATCTCAACTTATCATGTGGGTTAGCATGATGCAAATGCTGGTTCAAATGCAATTGTGAAACACCCTTGGAAGCATTCCTCAAAAGGACAACTCGAGGAGAAGAACGAGTCGTGCCACGGGAAAAGAGGCAAACATCTTCCAAGGTTTTTGTAGAACAACCAATAGAAGCACCATGAAAAGCATGACGTGGACCAAGAGAAGAAGCACTAGAAGCATGTCCACAACCATGACCTATCCCACTAGAAAAGGAGTCATAAAACCCATCAACAAAGAGGGGCTTCTTACTAGGAGCACAAGCGTTCATGCCATGAGAAGGGCTATGAACCACCATCTTCCTAGATGAGCGAGCTTGGCGCAAGCGTTTGGCACGCCGATAGCAAAAGCTTTTTTGATGCCCATCTTTCTCACAAAAAAGAGCAATGGTACAAAGGCCTACTGGAAGGCACACCACTCTCCGACAAGTGAGAAGTCCCTTGGGACTTAGAACAAGAAGCATCAACAACCAACTTGGTGCCAATGCTAGGAGTACACGTGCCATGGGAAAGGCTACGCGGCTTCCTAAAAGCCTTAGCTCGAATTCGTCGCTCGTGTTTGACACGGCGGAAACAAAAATCGAATGAGTGTCCATCCTTCTTGCAAAAGGTGCAATGGAAAACCGGATTGGGAGCACGAGTCCCAAAAATATGAGAAGCACCCTTGTCAAGAGAAGTCCCTTGGACATCACTAGAAGAAACAGCAAGGTTAGGAGTAGCTATGAAAGAGCTATCCGAAACCTTGACACTAATGCTATAGTCAAAAGACTCACGCGCAACACTAGAACCCAACTCCGGTTGCAAAGATGCAGACTTGGAAATATCAACATCGGAGTTGCAAGAGATGCGTGACTCAAAAGACTTAGCACAAAGACTCTTGCATCCTTTAGCTAAAACCTCATTTTCAAACATGAGGCGATCACAAGTACCACAAGGAGTGTTTTTCAAATTTTCCATCTCCTCCCTAATGCACTCGACATATGTGGTACGCAAGAGTTCATTTTCTTTTTCAAGGTTGGCACTCATGTCATTGTGCTCAACCAACTTGGCGCTCATATCATCGCGCAAAAGCTTCAAAGCCAAAACTTCTTTTTCTAAATCAATGCAAGATGTGCAAATGAAATCGGTGGATGGAACATCACCACTCACATCAAGCAAAGAATCATGAATAGCACAAGAAGTAAGGCAAGCATTTTTATTCAAAGAGCATGAGCTACAAGGCCTAGAATTTATATCAACAATTTCAGCCCTAGCATGCTCAAGTTCTTCTACACATGTGGTGTGAGTCAATTTTAGTTTATTAATTTCAGCATGTAAAGACTCACAAGAAGCACATGGTAACAAAGCATTTGACTTAAGCAAGGCTATTTCAGTTTTAGCACATTCAAGATCCTTGCACAAGTCAATGCAAAACTAAACATGGTTTGGAAGCATTTGATTTCAACAATTCATTCTCAGATTTTAGGCTAGCAAGAGAAAAGCCTAGCTCATCATTCTTCCTAACCATGTCATTACAAGAGGTGCAGGGCAAAGAGGCACTAGACTTCAAACTAGCAATGGAGCATTTCAACTTTTCGACCTTTCTACGCAAGGTACTACATAGCTCAACATTCCTAGAGTGAGCCTCATAAAGATTTTGCAAGGTCACAAGACCCCAAGCAAGAGTACCTTTCTTGGCCTTGCCAAGTTGACATAGGAGATCCTCCGGTGAAAGCTCGTCATCTCGTAGAAGGTTCAGCAGATCGTTCACCTCGCGATCCCTCTCATCAACTGCACTCCTCCTTCTTCCCAAGATGTCGTCCTTGGAAACATTCATGCTGAAAGACAAAGACATACTTGAAGAAGAGCTTGGTGCTACTTCAAAAAGCACCGTTAGTGTTAGCCAAACAAAAAGCTCAACACCTCGACAAGCAAAGTCGGAAACACATCCGCTCTCAAAAGGTCGCCTTCGCGGATCCGGAACCGGTTAAGGTAGAGAGATCCTTAACTGGCTCCGATACAAATTGAAGGACCGAAAATGCTAAAGCAAGGCGACCAGAGGGGGGGGTGAATGGGAGCCTAAAATTTCTTCTCAGAAATTACGGCCTCTGTCCCAACAAAATCAACCCCAAAAGCTTCGGACTCAAACGTGATGCCCACGACCCTCGGAAAGAGGGTGGATGATCCCTAGGATCACAGTGAGGCACCACACAAGAGAGCAAACCAAAACTCTCAAAACCCCGAGTCAAGTTCGTGCCTAAAAGACCACTCCCAAACGTAGATAAAGGGCTACGTCGGGATTCCTCCAAATACCGATGCTAACGCGTAGCAAATATATGTAGAGAGGTTCCTAGGTGAACTCTAGGAGCAAACGAGAAGTCCGGAATCGAAACGGAAAAGCCGGGAGAGCAAACGCACTAAAACTGCACAAACTGCAGATTCCCGGACTGTCCGGACTGCTGGTCCCGGACTGTCCGGTCAAGGGCGGACTGTCCGCGCCTGGGAGTCCGGACTGTCCGCCGGCAAAAGACCCAAAAACGAACTGCTCTGAAACAGCTCTGGATAGGTCCCGGACAGTCCGCGGTTTGCACGCCGGACTGTCCGCGGTTCACATGAACAGTGAACTCCGAGCGTCCGGTGCCTGCCCTGTGCAGCGTCCGATGAAAACCCCGGACTGTCCGCGAAACCCTGGCGGACTATCCGCCGGCAAATCAGAAAAAACAGCAAAGTTGCTGATCTTCCCCTGCGCGACTCGCGGACTGTCCGCGCCTACTAACAGCGGACTGTCCGCCGGTCACCCGAGAGGAAAAAGGCCTGAGGCCAACAGCCACTGCTCGGCTGAAGCCGCGATGCGCGGACTGTCCGCGGCCAATATGGCGGACTGTCCGCGACCTCCCAGAAAGCCCAAAAACAGCTCGACACTAAACCAAAATCGATTGGATCTTCACCAAATCGAACGGGGCTGCAACCAAACTTCTCCCAAGTGTTCTTCTACGTGTTGGGAAGCTAATCCTAGGATATCATCGCTTCAATCCAACTAATCCATGAGAAATCCGAAGAACACTAGAAAAGGGGAAGAACGGAGAACAAAAACGATTTCGACCCAATCTACTTGTTCGTGAGGGTAGAGATAAATTCCTTCAGTGGAAATGTTCTCCTCACATCAAAGAACAAGTTGATTCAAATGGAATCGCAAAAGACGCAGCGTAGAGGGAGATCGGGGGAGGGGAAAATCGTGGAGAAAAGAAGAACGCAAAGAACAAATTCAAAACGCGAATTCAACCACGAATTTGATCCTTGGATTCAGAGGAATGGATGATTGATTAAGCACTCGACCCAAATACCCCCCAGGGGTAAAACCGTCCAGTCTAGTCAATCTTCATCCGACGGCCACGCCCGCACATCCGGTAGCTTCGCCTTGACGCGACCTCCCTGATGCCGCCACGTGCCGTCATGTCGACCACCGCGCCTTCCTCGTGGATAGCTTCGCCGCCGCGCCAGCCTCTCCACGCCACCACGCGTCGACCGTCCTTTTGGACCTTCCCCCTGGTTTTGAGGCCCAAACCAGGAAACCTGCCAGCCCAGGTTTTGAGGCCCAAACCTGGAAACCGTCCACCCCGAGTTTTGAGGCCCAAACTCGGAAACCCGCCAGCCCAGGTTTTGAAGCCCAAACCTGGAAACCGTCGATGGTAGCTTTCTGAGGCTCAGCTACCGAACCCGCACCGTAGACGGGATGTGGTTCGCACACCCCGACCACCGGCACCGATGCCGATGCATGTCCAGCCTCCACGCCGGGCACAACGCCTTCGCCATCCTCCTTGACTCGGCCGACGGCACTTGCGCCGCACGCAAGCCCGTGTCCGACCTCCCGCCAATTGTCACGACGCCACGTCTTCCTCCCGACTCGGCCGATGCATCGCACATCCCCATGTGCTCTCGCTCGCCGATGCCACGTGCCAGCTACCACAGCTGGTCCTCTGGCCCTCTGGTCCGTCAGTCCAAGCCTCACGTCCGCCCTTCAACGCTCTAGGTACATCGGCATGGCACGTCCGCCGCACGGCACGCCCATCCTTCACCGCTCCCGGTCCGTCGGCACGACACGTCTCTACTTGACCTTCACCTCGCCATTGACCACTGTATCCGAGCTCAACACCTGCACATCAACACAGCCAAGAGACACATGTCGCACACACACACACCAACACAGAAACACCACAACTCAACGCCACCGGTTAGTCATAAACATTAAGCGTATAGACGAATAATGACTCAACCGGGTAAAAGCCTCAAACCTTCCTCACAAAGTCAATCATTCATCATATATATTCTCAGACACCCATGGACATGCACGCGATTAGAGAACAGCTGGCCAAGTTCTTAGTGGCACAGGTCATCGCCAAGAAAGGAGAGTTCCATCATCCTATAAGTTAAGCACCTGTGTGTTTGCTATTATCAGTGTGGGTCCAGTGATGTAGTGTGTGACTAAACAATCAAGTGATGTAGTGTGTGACCTACAAGTTAAGTCCAAGTTGTAAACTTGCTATGGATCTGTTAATAAATTCGAATCTTTGTTAAACTTATATATATTTGAAGAGCTTCCTGTTGTGAACAAGATGTGTAAATATTTGTGCTGTGTGTGTATATATATATGTATATATGTCCATTATTTGTGACACGTGTTGTGAAGAAGCGTCACACCTGTGTTTCTTGTTCGTGACCCGTATCTGCGTCACTCTTAGTTATGTATCAGTGACGCGTGTTACGATTATCCGTGACGTGTGTTATTAACCCGCGCCACTCTGAGTAACGAAGTGTGACACGTCTTACCGTTATCTGTGACGCGTTCTACCAGTATCAGGGACACGTGCTGTAAACACCCGTCACTATTTGTTACGTATCTGTGACGCGTGTGGTAAACCCGCATCACTATTTGTTATGTATCCGTGATGCGTCTTGTAGTTATCCCTGACGCTTGTTCTTAACCCGCGTCACAAATGTCTTCTTATCAGTGACGCGTCTTTACGCGTCACAGATGTGTCCTTATCTCTGACGTAGAAAGAGTGACGCGTGTTTTACGCGTCACAGATGACGATCTAGACGCGTCACAGATAGAGTTTTGGCATAGTGAGAGTAGCCTTCCACTCTATATTGTTTCCAGATATGATGAACCTCGGCGTAATGCAGCGTTAAATAGGTATCATCATCACTTTGGAATTGTTAAGGCGCGTCAGTCAGTAGAGGTAATTCCTGTATAGGTTAGATGAATTATTGTTATCAGTTTTTCACGACATACAAATTATGTTGATCTGCAATCCATTCCTGCTATATATTGTTTGTATCCAATTTATTTTATTTAATCACAGATTAGTGGAGCCAATGAAAAAACACTATACATGTAATATAATTTGTCTCTGCAAGATTGGAATGCCAAACCCAAACATACGACTGCTATGTAGTAGTCATATAATTTCAGTCATCTCCAACAATCTTTTTTTCTCTTTCACGGTTGTAGTTACAACTGTTGTTAATGCATAGTATTGTAGAAAAAAATCTTGGCATGCGCCATCGCATATCTGTTGCTTCCTATAGATACTATACAACATGAGCATGGTTTGGTAAATCGTGATTTAAGCTACCTTAGTGTGGCACAACCTGTAGATTATGTAGTTCTGCAATTCTTTTGTGTGGATTGTTTCCAATCTAAGAATTTCCCTAATATCTACAACTTGATGCAACCTACACAAACAAAACCCAGCTCAAGTCTACCCGTTGACCTCTGCAAGCATTGCAATTTGACAAAATCTAGATAATTTCAGTCAACTTCTCACTCTTTTACATCTTATATTAGGGTTTTCAGTCTCCTCCTACATCTTAGGCCTTTTTGTTGTCATCAAAATGATAGTTAATGCAATTGTTGCTCACTGTTAATTATTGGAAGACCATACCATGGTCTACCACCTCTCATCCTACTAGTCTTCTTACCAGGATAATTGATGGGATGTGGATAGTTCTATATACAAGCATACTTGTAGCTCTCGTAACAATGTGCATATGATGCGTTTCACATGAATTAGAAGCAAAAAAAACATGTCCACCTACTTGATACCACAACATTCAAGCCCACAAACACCCCACTCGAATTTTACAACTTTAGTTTCATTCATTGCCCACCACACAAACACCCATTCCCCAAACAACTGTCATGTGCCATCATCCATCGTCAGAGCAAGATCGTGACCTGTGAATGCTGCGTGAAGGGACCAAGGCCAATAGGCCCGGTGCTAGCCAGGTGTTAGTACTGTTTTCTGCCAGGTTAAATTCACACATTTCAACGGTAGATGAAATTAACAAAAAAATGAGGAATACAGAAAATAGGCGGAATATACCACATTCCTAGAGGGGACTGACTCGAATTTTGCATTTTGCTGAAGAACCAATACTTTTAAAATGAATCCTAATTTGGATTGCCTGGACTGATCTCTCAAAAACTTTAGGCCCCTCTGAACAGCCTCCTCGTCTGGCCCTATCTCACCTCTGTTCTACTCGTATGTGCCACTGCTACATGAAAGCACTAAGACTATCCGCACTCACGTTCCTCTATTTTCATCCTCTATACTGTCTGGTCATCAAGATTCTCTCCTCTATATTCATTTCTCCCGCATCCATCCATCCTCTATATCATCCTCTATCCACTGTGGGCTCACTTGTCATTTTATCTAAATATATCCATGAAACATCTAGTTTTGAAGAATTAATTACAATGAATTTAATGGTGCAATCGGAATTTAATTTGGATTTTCGGTTTGTGAGATATAACATTTTTTTAACGAAATTAGGTGGGGCCCAAGCTGTTCTCTCTCTCCTCTCCCTCTACATCCTCTCGCATCTGCTTTCTCTCCCAGCGCATATGCTCTGTCTCGAGCCATCGGCCGGCGGTACCGTATGTCCTGCATGACGGCAAATGTAGCGGACGCAGTACTCTTCCTGTCTTTTAGCGTAGTGAATACAGTACCCACTGCAGCACTTGAATACGTTACATGCTCCTCCAGTATTATATAGAGAAGAGCGGTGCAGACAGTCTAAATAGGCGGTTGGAAACATGTACAGCGGTTGTTGGCCCAGCCACCTCTGCTCTTCGTGTCTCTAAAATCAACAATTTGTAGAGGTGGTTCTCCCGTGATCTTGCCTATTGAAATCATTATCCATAGATCACAAATTCTGGCCCAAACAATACCAAATAAATAAATATTTCAATCTAGGGAGACTCTAGCCCACTAGTCACACAAGTCCAACAATTTTTCACGTACTGCATGTTCAAAGGGGGTCAAACCCACAATCTCAACCCTCTAGCATTCCTCCAATAGCCACTCCACACGGCGGAACCAGAAAGTGGTTTTTTGAATGTTAGGGGGGCCACGAATGCTAAAATTTAAAAATTTATTTCAATTTCAAAAACTTTAGTGGAAATTTCACCTTCATAGGAGGGCATGGGCCCCTGCTCACCCCCTTGTCTCCGCCCCTACCACTCCAGCCATAACATACTTGTGTCTATTTAGAATATTTGTCGACACTTGTGTTTGTATAGAAAAAAAAAATCTTGTGCTAGTGAGTTGAATTATGAGGCTCAGTCTTGCACAAATTGCAGACTATGTTGTTCTGCAATCTTCTCTACCGTAGATTGTTATTAGTGTTTTTGTTTAGTAGTTCACTAGGAGGGAGGATACCCATATGAATGTATGTATTGGTTGCTAGGTACCCTAAGGCAACAATGTTTATGAAATTGCATCATTTCAAAGTTATGGGGCTGAGTATTGCTAATTACATTGTACATCTAAATACACCAGAATAAATCTCAGCTAGATCATTGTCCTTCTTACATAATTGTAGCTTGCATAGTTTCGCGTCATCTAGAGATGATGCTAGTACCTGTTGTTGGATTGCTCTCTCAAACCTAAAAATTACTCTGTTTCTATGCTTGCAAAGTTGCCAACAACAGAGCGATTAATGTGCTAAAATGATTTTTGTGATATTAGCATGGCATTGTTGTAAAACACTAGTCACTCCGGCGCAGTGTAGATGTAAATTAAATTTGATGATTGTTATTCAAAATCTTAACGGATCCCACACAAATATAAGTACATACAACTTTGTTCATTTCTCTCTACAAGATTTCATTTCAAAATGCAACAGAAACCCCTGTAATATAATACATGGATAATTTCAGTGGCCTCCAACATCTTCAGTTACCATTGTAGTTCCTGCCATGTGTTGTTGCGCAACACCCAGATCATGGTGTCCTTCATCTCGTCTCTGATTGTTTCTGTGTAGTTTATATGTATCCTAGTACTACTTGGACACAAAAATTAATAGCATGCCCATAATTCTATATATACAGACACAACTGGAGCTCTTCTGCCAATCTGTCTACATGCTGTTGCGTTGGTCGTGTATCACAGCAAAAGAAGCATGAGTGCATGACCATGCACCTGATAAAGCATGTATCTGCTGAATTTTACATCTTCCATTCTTTGTCCATCCCAAATAATGGAGCAACTGGCGCGCGAAGGGAAGCGTACAAACAGCCAGATCTGAGCGCCAGTAACAGTTTTCTGCCTTGAATTTTGCAGAAAAACCTACAATATTCTGAAATGCATCCTAGTTTATTTGGATGGCCAGCACAACAGTACTGATGGTCACACCAAAAGTTCACGCCTCTGAACGCGCTATAGAGCGTGTAAGCCCTATCTCATCAGTTCTGCGCACTCTCTGTTCTACCTCGTCGGTTTTGCTTGCCTCCAAGTCTGCTGGTGGTTGCGAGATTTAGCATGAGAAACGAACACAGAGGCAACGTGGAATGTGTGTTCACATTTTTCAGTCTTGATGTCCCCGTATCACACAGTCCATCAGCATGCCAGGAAGGCATTCAATTGTTTGTACGGGAAAGGTTCTCTAATATGAATTTCGTCCTCTATATTGTTCGCCTAAATATAATGGGCAGTACAAAATGGTAGTCCCTTTAAAGATAGGAAGTAAAAGTAACACCTCAAATAAATCTGAGCTATTGATACTTTTTTTTTATTTTTAAATTAATCAATGAATCAATCTAGGATACAGAAAGAAAAAAAAATATATCAAAACCCCTCGTCATGGATACACAAAAGCATTTCTTCCTTTCCTATTTTTTTATGCATGTTCAGGTATTAATTTACGTTTTTTTTTAAAAAAGGTTTAACCAGTGTTTACACGTGCGCTGGTTCTTTTGAACATTTGCGAGCGACCAGTTATTGCATGGACTATGCTTTGCTTGATAAAAAAATGGCATGAAGCTTATTAAACAATCCTTAATGTTAGTAACCTTTTGTATATACATATAGGTTAAACATGGAAAACATTTAACTCCTCGAGAAGCAAGATGTGCTACATTTTGAAACACAGTGATATACTTTGAACCCTGGGCTCCTTTGGCTACTCCAATACACGGGGGATATACCTGCCTAATCCGCATGGGGGAGAAGTCCCGTGCCTCCGCTGCTCCGTCAATCCACGATGCCCTTTTGGATACACATCACAGTCCAACATAACCCCGTGCCTTTGCAGCCCCATCCCCTTCGATCCCCGTGGCACAAAAAAAACTCCTTCGCACTCGTGATTCTCTTTCCCCGTCGTTCTCTCCCTCGCCCTCGTTGGATCGATGCCGTCCTCCCGGTTAGGAACCGCGTGCACCTCGGCCTACTCCTAGTCCTCAATTCCACAATCCTCATGGCCATCCTCTCTGCGGTGTTGCTCGCTTACTCCTCGGCAACGCCCTGTCTGTGCAGCCGTTGGACGACGCCATGCATGCTGCTGGACACGGATGCCATCAGCTGCATCGATCCGGCCACCACCATGTACTGGGACCTCGTCAGGGCTTGCAGTTCAACCTCCGATGTCTGCTTCTCGCTGCTGGCAGCTGCCTCCTCAACGTCGTCGTGGCCGAGTCCGCCATCAAGATCGTCACCACACCTTCATCGTTGTCGCTGCTTTCTCTGCTGCCGGCAGGCACACCACCGTGGCCGCGGCGCCCGGCACAGCCAGGGGCAAG
Organism: Coix lacryma-jobi var. lacryma-jobi; assembly: GCA_009763385.1. NCBI lineage: Eukaryota > Viridiplantae > Streptophyta > Magnoliopsida > Poales > Poaceae > Coix > Coix lacryma-jobi. The sequence goes on from CM019831.1 coordinate 18,812,998, forward strand.
GCAACATCTTGGGTCGTGCTGACCATCACGTTCAGGCACATCCTGGAGTTGGCTCGTGCTGCCGCCATCGTGGCCCTGGCCGTGCTCGCACATCGCGGGTCGCCCTCATAGACTACTCCCTCATGCTCCTCTTCCTCGACGCGCTGCTTTTGCTCCTCGTTTTGCTCTTCCTCGTCTACTTCACCGTCATCAGCGTCGTCGCTGTTGCCGTGTCCACGTCGGAGCCCAGCGGCGCGGCATGGCGCGAGCGCAGTTGGTCGCGCGTGCCATTTTATGCGGGGCCATGGCGCGTAGGCCGCGCTCTACATTGTCGCCTGGTGCGTGCTTGGCGCTACGGCGTTGCTCATCTAGCAGGCAACAGGGTGGTCGCTGGCGTCGCCTATGCGCCGCTGCTCTGCTCTGTGACGAAGCTGCACAACTTTCCGCGTCCATATTCCGGCTCCTGTGCACAGATTGCACCGCGGGAAATTCGGCCTCCATGGGGTTACTGTCACCAGAGTGGAAGGGGATATGCCATGTGCAAGGTCAAAATCTCCTTTGGTGCCAAAATCCACGTGGATTTACTCCCCTGACATCCAAAGGAGCCCTAAGGCGCTGTTGAGGAATCCTCGTTATGAGTGAGCCATGGGGAGTGTAATTGCTCCTAGAGAGCAGTCTCACTTGTCATAGTCATAGGTGCTGCACCGGAAAACGTACCAAACTTGTGTGCACCTAGTGTTTTGCCTCTTGGCTTACAAGAGAAGAAAGAAGTCCCTGGACTCCACCAGAGAGAGGACAGTAGGACTACTACTTCACCTTTACATCTTCATGAAGAGTAGGAGTAGAACAGAGAAGCTCCAGTTCAGCTCCTTTGCTCGTACATGAAAACTGATATAAGCATAGCTCGTACACCAAATTGATTAAACAACAAGAACAAAGACATTAGATCTAGTGTAAGCATAGCTCGTACACCAGATAGATTGAACTGTATAAACCGAGACATTGGACCACGAGCAGTGTACCTTTCGATCAGTTGTTGGAGAAGATGGTGGTGGAGACGGTGCTGGCAGATCGTCGATGAGTGGTGGAAGAAGAGCTCGGAGCAATTGACAATATATATGTCTGGACGTAGTGCCACCTGACTTGGACGATAGACGACCCATTGCTAAAGACGAGAGCAGTCACGCGATGAGCGCTTCCAAAAACCTTATTCACCTTCTCCCGATGCAGGATCGCAAAGATGAGGGTTCTGCAGACCTGCTCGCCCAGTCGCTGGTGCACGCAAGCGAACGGACTGGAGAAGACTAGACGACAGTGCAAAAACAAGATGAGGCAAAACCCTAGCTCGAGATGAACATATGCGTTTTGGCATGACCGATAGGTTACTTATATAGTCCTGTTCAACCGACCTCGTGTCGCGATCACGATCTAAATCATTTTAGGACTCTAAACTTGTAACCGTTTAGGACTCTGCAACTGGAATCGAGAAACCAAAAACTAAAACTGCAAAAGGAGACTGTGCTCCCGCAAGGCGAGGAGCCGGATTTTGGCGGACCATTCACGCAGGTGCTGTACACCCACGCCAGTCGCCACGCCCCGCCCCGCCCCGCCCGCCCTAGCCCGGCGAGGCGAGGTGAGCTAGCGCGCGCGTGTAGGCTTCTCTTTCTCCTCCTCACACTAGACTTGAGGAAGTAGAGAAGACTTCCATATTTAAGCAAGTCTTCCTTCTCTTCCACTAGCAAGGTGGGACTAAAGAATTCCCACTTCCCCTCTTTGCACACATGAATGGGCCTTTGAGATTTTATTAGGAATTTTAGAATTTGTTATTGGGCTAAGCCCATATAAAATTCTAACAATCCCCCACCAGATCTCAAATGCCCATTTAGAGATTTGCCTAACAATCCCCCACCAGATCTCAAATGCCCATTTAGAGATTTGTCTGTCCCCACTACTTTTTGATATACTAGTGTTTTAGTAGAGACTGTTAAGTTGAACTTTTGCCTATAACCTCAAGTTACACTCATTCATAACTTGAACAATGGACTATGCCTTGAATTGCAAGTTTTGTGTGAAACAAGTTTCACTCGAGGTCAAACTAGTACTTGGCTGCCAATAGCCTTTCTTCGTGGGTGGAGCATATACGTCATAGTCCATGGTCTCTTCATGAGCTTACTACAGATCACCCTAATCTCATAGACTCCGACGTTTAACAGTCATGGCTCATATAGGTATGTTCTTTCAAGAATACTCCGTAGGACAACATATTTGCTTATTAAAGCCAATAGAACATATTAAGGCTTTCGCCAATCTTCCTTAGAGTGCCTCGTAGCAATGAGAGTATTGCATCTTCACATGGAGAGGGTTTACAGGTTACTCTCCTCAGTTTAACAATAGCTTGTTCTTCCCAGATCCTTAGTCATGGGATCTCCGATCAAAAAGGTTGGGTTACTACAACTGTAAAGTCATATGGGTCTCAACCCATCTCCCTTGATGTGATTTCTATCACATTCCGTGATAATCGTTTTGTAAAGGTGTCGATGAAATATGGTCGAATAGCCCACCTAGGGATATGCCCAAGGTGGTATATTAGAGGGGGAGGCGCATAAGACGATGATCTAGACGTGACAAAAGGCAAAACTAGATGACCACAAAGATTTATCCAGGTTCGAGCCGCTAGCTTTAGCGTAATACCCTACGTCCTGCGTCGAGTTGTGTATTTTATATAGGAATGAATCTATTTTTGAGGGGGTCCCTGCTTGCATATATAGTCATGGGGAGCACGGTTATAGATCTAGCAGATCAGATTATCCAAGGGATAAGGAAACTAGATCAATTACAAATAGCATATCGCACAAGATGCGAGATATCCTTCATAACCGACTAGGTTTCTTTGATCTCCAATCCTGCGAGGGCCTCCACGTCACCGCCCGACTAGGTGGGCCTTGAGGCCTTAGTCCTCCGCAAGTTGGGTCGACTTCTTTGAAGTAGCCCAGGTCTAGGCTTGAGGATACCTGGGTTTATACCCCCACAGCTAGTCCTTGAGCACAATGAATCTTGGAACGGTGTAAAGATCTGGCGACAATCTTGATATCATCAAACAGGTCCCAAGATCCGAACCAAGTCTCCGACTATGTTATAAACTGACATTCGCCATTTCGTGAAACCCACAAGATGCAATGTGCTCTTTGGAATAATAAAGAAAAAATGACTCCACATTGTCATTGAAGTGTGCCCACTTTATACTAGAAAAGTATAAGCAACTTTTTTCGAAACAATCCTCACTACTACAGAAAGCTTAACCGAGGCGGGCCAAATAGATTAACCGAGGCGGGCAAACCGTCCGCCTCGGACCATAGTTAATCAAAACTTAACCGAGGCGGGCCGGGGGACCGCCTCGGTTAATATATTAACCGAGGCGGGCAACTTAAAGAAACCGCCTCGATTAATATTTTAACAGAGGCGGTTAATTTAATGCGCCCGCCTCTGTTAAAATATTAACAGAGGCGGTTTCTTAAGGGTGACCGCCTCGGTTAATTGTTCTACAATTTTTAAAAAAATTGTTTTAAAATCAAAATTGAATTTCCATTTCATGTTGGAAGCAAAGACAATTAATAAAGTCACAAACACATTCGTTCAACTAGCAGTACTCCTTCGAGTACATATATGTCACAACAACGTATCATTGTTCAATTACATGCATTAAACTTTATAATTCAACATTTTAAAAATTATATGTCTGGCAACATGTAATCCTTAATGTTCAGATGGGTGCTCCACTTTCGGAGGCTCTCATACTTGTCGTCATCCGCTAACGGGTTTTCCATGTTGAAGAACCTTCCACCCTCATGCACGCAATGGTGCATGAGGAATGAACAAATGTCCGCAACAATGCAAGTTATGGTCTCTTTGTTGAATGGCTTGTTTTGCTAGCCCTGTAGTTCTTTCATGAGTACCTTGTAGCTGTTGCTAAACTTACCGGTCTCTCTTAGGTACTCACAAACATAGTATCCACATAATAATGTGCCAGTGGTTGTTTGAAGCATTGCATGTAATACACAATCGTTCAGAACATATAGAGTTTTCACGATATACTAATAAGTACACATATGAGTTTTCAAACATACCGGGAAGTTGTGCTTGACTTGCAGGGTGTTTTTATACTTCTTCTTCTGCTTTTCAGTTCTAAGATCAATACAATCTGGTTCCTCCAAGTACTTTCGGTAAGCGTTGTACGAAACCACATTTGTCACGACCAATTTAGCACATATGTTAAATAAAAAAGAAGTATCGCCACTTACAATCTCAATACACTTTCAAATTCCTTGTAACCTTCTTTTGGAGTATCCAAAGAGTCAAACACTATTGCCCTCCCATCCTGAGGATATATGAGAAATGCAATCCAGTGGCCCATGATGCCTTGACTGGACCATTGAAACAACGTACAATTACAACCTTAAAATATGTGAGAAGCTATGATCGTAAAAGTAACTATGTGATAGTTTTCTTTTGACTTACCCGAACTGGTGGGCGGCAATCATGTACCCACGTCCCTTGACCTCTCTCATGCATCTAAACACAAATGTTCCTGCGTTAAACTTCATTTGGTTACGTAGAAGTTTGCGGGCCGCCTCTCTCTCTGCTCCGACCAAGCCCAGAAGCTTTTCATGGTTATTCGGTATATCATAACCCACGAGGCATCTCTCGGAAATGTGCATGGGAGAGAGGAAAATAACATTTTTGCCTACTTCCTTGCATATGTGGGCCTGCATCCTGCAAGGACAAATCATGTTATTGTTATTAGCTTCTTACCAAATCGACATATATGGATGCAACACACTGAAAACTCGTGATTCACTTACAAGACAAACAATGTGATTTGGACCACGTCGAGGTCCTTGCGCCGCAGTAACCGATGCATGTCATGGAAATCTACGACGACGTAAGCATCAGAGGTCAAGTAGAAATACTCCACGGGAACCTTCAGAACAAAACTTTCAAGGCCTCTTTTCGCCGCTTCCATGTACCAGAGATGGAACCTCCTCACCTGCCATGGCTCTTCAGTTACGAGCTGGCCTAAGGTCAACATGAACTTCCCATGCACGTACTGGTCGGGACAATCATCGGAAAGGGGCCAACCCGCTGGTGATGGCATCCTGTCAAAATGGGTTGAGCTTTCATACTCTTTGGCTACTTGATGGGCGATCCTATTCAACTTGCCGTAGTCGATGCCACTTTTTGTGGGTGTCGTAGTATCCTCTTGTTGCATACCCTTCGTCGGTGGGGGAGGACATTCTTTACTCTTTTCGTTTCGATCACTTGCTTGCGGCGGTGTAGCAGTGCCCGGTCCTGACCCTGTATCTCCATGTGGATTGCTCGTGCATGGGGGAGTGCCTACTGGGTCATTGTTGTCATTGTCGTCATCAATGTCATGATGACCCACGGGAGACTGCGAGGGCTGTGATGACGGCGTCGGCTCTTCTAAGTAAATATCGCATCGAGCCCAGAGTACTTCTTTGTCGACTAAACTTCGAAAGTACTTGGCCCCACAAGGTGTGGGTATGTCGAGTTCATCGTCCTGGTGGTCCGGGTGCATCCAAGTTACCTTGACCCTAGCATAGTGTTCTGGGATCGGCTTGTCGTCATATAGGCGTCCTGGCAATGCTATGCCTGTGCCCATCGCCATCTGTCTTTTTGACATCCTGCCGTACGGAACCACGAGCTGGCATGGCATTGGTTTAACAATATCATCGACTGGGTACCGTGGCAGTCCTTCGGTGGGGGGCACCATCTGGCTTTGTACGACATCTATCGTTGGTACCACCACACCAGCCTGGCGAAACATCTGCGACCTCAACTCAACCATTGAGGGGTCATTGCTCGTGAACGCCTCTGAAATCTTTCCCATAACAAACTCCTTCATAGCCTCATCACGGCCTTGTTGGACAAGACTGTCCTTGTATGCTTGCCTAGTCCTAGAGGTTGCATCAGATCCCCAGGACTCCACTGTTTTCTAGCTCTTTCTCGATGATATGCCACGGACACGGCCACGATGCTCTGGGTTCCCCAGTGCCTTAGTGAGTTGGTCCTTCTCTCTGCGGGGGTTGAACGACCCGCTTTGCTCGGCCGCAGCGGCCGCTAGGATCTTCTTCTCCGCCTCCTCATTTTGCGGTTCGTTGAACTTGGTCTTCCCCTCCTTCAGTACTTTTGGCCTACGGGCTTTTAGGTAGTCACGTGCCCTCTCATCAAGGCCCATGTACTCATCCGGTTGTCCGGCCTCGGCTGCGATCCTTTCTTCCTCCCGCCATTTTGGCTTCTTAGCGGCATACCCTGTCATGCCTAGGTGGTGGTGGTGCACGTTCCTCTTCACGAGCTGAGAGAACTTCTCGCTCTTTGCTTTTGCTTCTTCACTTTTTTTCTGTGCCACAAATTCTTCCCAAACATCTGAGGTGAGGAAATTGTAGCGCTCTAAACCACTCTTTCCTTTTTTGACAAAATCATTATTTAGTATCCACCTAAACTGGCGATGAGCTTTGGCTGCAATGTGTAATGCATGGGCCTTGCACTTTGCTACATCATAGCCCTTAGGATACGAGAATCGGGTCAGCAGCTCATCCCAAACATATGTCTTCAAGTGGTCTGGGACTGACTTCCAATCACTGTACGTGATAGGCACCTTCTCTCTGACTATACAAGAGCATTGGTTGCTGAAGGTGCCGAGGACAGTCATTGGTTGTAAGGGTTCTCCCTATGCCCCAACTTGGTATATGGCATGCACATCATCATTCACCTTGTGCCTGCCGTGTTGGCCTCTTCTCCTCTTTGGCTTTTTACCTTTTGTCAAAGAAGTTGTCGTTGAGGGAGCTGGTGGTTCCTCCACCCTTTCTTCCTCATCTCGGAACTCCAAACGACGAGGCACCACCGGTATCTGATAAGAACTCACATTAAACTATTTCCAGGAGGCCCTCAAATGTTGTGTTAATCAAAGACAAGCTTTGTTGCAAGTACATACCTCTAGCCTTGTTTGTTCAACATTGTCGTTCGGGGAGTGCTCTAGTGCTTCCCGATATGGTCCTTGTACTTTACCCATCGGATCATAATCAGGATCATCATCTTCCTCTCCACGAGGTTTCTTTGGAGGCGGCGGTGTTATCGACACACTCAAGAATGAAGTTGACTCTGAGTCGTCAGAGGTGTCCGAGCTGTTGACGGGGGTAGGTTCATGTCATTCTCCCATATCGTTCGCCATTGCAAGCTATATGATTAGATTTATATGCATATTTCATAAATGTAAACAAAATGAAATCATTATATTCATCTCGAAACTCCATTTACATACTTCCAATTACATAATGTTGTTAGTCAAGATACAAAAGTTTGATAAAGAAAATTACATAATTGATGAATCATAAAAAAGTTTCAAGTATAAAATTGGCTCAGGTTAGCCCCACTGTCATCACATCGCTTCTAAACTGGTTGCTTGTATCCAAGCCATCCTAGTTTAGGAGCTTACAAGTAGGGGACATTTGATCATCATAGCCACTGCCTCAGCATAAAAGAGTACACATCATTGCATATGCCACTGCCTCAACACATCTTTAAAAGGAGTAGGAGTAGAGTAGAGTAGAGTAGTAGTAGAGTAGATCAGTAGTAGAGGATAGGAGAGCAAGATACAATGAAAATCTGCCTCAGATTTTATTGCCATTTCAAAAATCATTGGACTTGGAGCTAAAGGATGTTTCATATAGATTATAGAGATATAACATCATGATAGCCATGGAACCGTGTGAGTCGTCCAGCCAAGCCACTGAACTTTTTTCATATAGCTAGGCATGGACGTATCACCTGGCTTGATGACAATCATGAAAACCATAAGAGGAGTTACAATGGTCCAGTACCTCACAAGTCCAAGATCATAACCAACAACCACTGAATCCATCAAAAAGTGGCAATGCATTCATCATAGGCAGAAAGCAATTAAATTAGGCCTCAGATTATAAACATTCATTGGTGGTTGCCTTGCAATTCGAAAGCAAATAAACAAGTTGAACATAGAAGAGAGAAGAGAGGAGAGGGAAGCAGAGGAGAGGATAGGAGAGGAAGATACAATGAAAATTTGCCTCAGATTGTATTGCCATTTCAAAAATCATTGGACTTGGAGCTAAAGGATGTTTCATATAGATTATAGAGATACAACATCATGACAACCATGGAACCGTGAGAGCCGTCCAGCCTAGCCACTGAACTTGTTTCATAAAGCTTGGCATGGACGTCTCCCACGGCTTGATGTCAATCATGAAAACCAATTCAGAGTTAACCACAGAACAGACAACCACCTCCTAAAATCAAGTTTCTTCATTGGCCATCAAAAAATTTAGTAAGCATCATTGGTGGCATATAAGTAGCAAACAAAGGCCTCAGCACTGGTGGCAAATAAGTAGAAGAAGTGTCAGACAAGTTCATGGGAGCTATGTAACCGTGGGAGACATCCATCCCAGCCATCAGGGAGGTAAGCCTACACCAGTTGCTTGGGAATGGATGTCAACCACGGTTAAATAGGACACATGACAACAACAAAGACTAATATGTGTAAAAGAATGGTGCCACCTCAGAATTGGAAAGATTGCATCATAGGCCAAGGAGAACCCTCAAATGGTATTGAGAAAACTCGATGTACATGAAATAAAAAAGTCTCCAATCATCATTGCAAGCACTGTGGTAGTAGAAGTAGAAGTAGAGTAGAGTAGAGTAGAGTAGAGTAGAGTAGTAAGGTAATAGTAGTAGGAGTAGAGTAGAGTAGAGTAGAGTAGTAGTAGAGTAGATCAGTAGTAGGGTAGTAGTAGAAGTAGGAGTATAGTAGTAGCAGTAGTAGGCTAGTAGTAATAGTACCACAACCACTGTGGTAGTAGTAGCAACCAAACTGAGCCCCCAAAATACTCTTCTGTCCCAAACAAAGGCCTCAGCATAAGCCAACTAACTTTGAGCTATTTAGTAAGCATCACTGGTGGCAAATAAGTAGAAGAAGTGTCAAACAATTTCATGGGAGCTATGTAACCGTGGGATACATCCATCCCAGGCATCAGGGAGGTTAGCCTACACCAGTTGCTTGGGAATGGATGTGTCCCACGGTTAAATAGGACACATGACAACAACAAAGACTCATATGTGTAAAAGAATGGTGCCACCTCAGAATTGCAAAGATTGCATCATAGGCCAAGGACATCCCAATTTATCTCAAATTGTCCTCAAATTCATCTCAAATTTATCCCAATTTATCAAAAATGACAACAAATCAAGCTAGAGTCTTGGCAGTGGCATCTGCTCAGTTGAATCAAACAAATCGAGCTCGCGTATTGGCATCATAGGCAGCAATACGAACTTAGGAAACAAAAATTAGAGGGGCTCAGTGGAGGAAGAAACCGAGTTTCAACATACAGTCGATGTTGGAGTGCCAACGAACGGCGGTGACGCTAGGTTCGTGGGCGGGGGCCCTCGCAGACCTCGGTAGTGGGGACCAGCAGGGACGAGCGCCAAGGAGGTGCACGTGGCCGGGCGTCGGGGAGGCGGAGCCGGGCACCGGGGAGGCCGAGATGGGCGGCGAGGACAGCGAGGTCCAAGCCCGCCGAGGAGGCAGGGACAGGAACCGAGGCCACCGAGGAGGCGGGGACGGTCGCCGAGGAGGGACGGGCACCGAGGAGGCCGAGGAGCCAGGACGGGAACCATGGACCCCGAGGAGGCGGCGCTGTGGGGACGGTGGCGGCACTGAGGGTGGTGCGGCGTCGAGGAGACGGCGTCGGGGGCTGTCGGTGTCGCGGATGTGGGGACGGGCGCCGAGGAGGTCCAGATGGGCACCAGGGGCGCTACCGGTTTCGGGGATGGACAGAAGGGCGCTCACAGATCTCGGCGGCGATGGTGCGGCGCGGCAGCCCTTCGGGGAGAGAGGAGGGGAGAGCGAGGCCAGTAAGGGCTCGGAGGCGTGGCTGGCTAGGTTATATAGCCAGCCAGTAACCGAGGCGGGCAAATAAGGGCGCCCTCCTCGGTTAAGAAGTAGTAGTAGTAGTAGTAGTAGTAGTAGTAGTAGTAGTAGTAGTAGTAGTAGTAGTAGTAGTAGTAGTAGTAGTAGTAGTAGTAGTAGTAGTAGTAGTAGTAGTAGTAGTAGCAGCAGTAGTAGTAGCAGCAGCAGCAGCAGCAGTAGTAGTAGTAGTAGTAGTAGTAGTAGTAGTAGTAGTGGTGGTAGTAGTAGTAGTACTAGTAGTAGTAGTAGTAGTAGTAGTAGTAGTAGTAGTAGTAGTAGTAGTAGTAGTAGTAGTAGTAGTAGTAGTAGTAGAGTAGAAGAATCAGTGTAGTGATCGAACGAAATACACACAAAAGAGTTTGGATCTCTCCAAATGAGTTCCATTAATTATAATAATAACTTCTCATTAATTTAGTCATTGCCTGCATTATTACATATATGTGTGACATACATTTCACTTCATTGTAGGCGCTTTCAGAGTAAATTTCTCTCCGTCTTTGCGAGCCCATGGCATCATCTTTGTCTTGTTGAAACGGGCCTCGATGGCCTTGATCTTACGTGGATGATCTGTAAAGAGCCCGAGCTCTGCATAGTTGTTGTATTCTTTGGGACTCTGGACCCCGTCAGCTCCCATGATCCTCTGCTTACCTGAAACAACCACATGTCATCTCTTGCTGTCATTGGGCATCACATAGTAGGCTACTTGCGCAACGCGACTAGCTAGTACCCACTGGTCATCTTTGTAGCCGACGCTATGGAGCTCAACGGTTGTTAGTCCATAATCATCCACGTCAACTCCTTTCGGCCTGACCCACTAGCAATGGAACACAGGTATTTGTAGGTCACTACCATAGTTAAGTTCCCATATCTCTTCAACCTGCCCATAGTATGTCTTGCTTAGCCCCGTCGACTCATCGATGCCCTCATATCGAACACCACTATTTTGGGATGCACTCTTCTTGTCCTTCTCTTTTGTGTGAAACCTATATCCATTGATGTCATATCCTTGCCATGTGGTAATTTGGGTGAATGGGCCGGATGCAAGCCTCGCAATGGTCTCGTCATCATCATCAGATCCTCCATGCGGTATGTCGGGATGTTGCTTCAGCCATGTCGTGAAGCTTTTCTTGTGTTGTTTCTGGACCCATACCTCCGTGCAAGATCCATCATGAGCGGCACGAATCACTTCTAGTTGCTTTTCAACGTAGGGATCCATGACCACTAATTGATGAAGCACGTTGTGATGAGCTTGTTGCACTGTTTCGTTCTATATATCTATGCGTACTTTTTTCCCTATGCACCCAATTCCTGAGGTTCTACCTTCATGCCGATGGACGGGCAACCCAATCGCTCTTCCATCTCGAATGTATTTCGTGCAGCAGTTCACAGCCTCTTCGGTTGTGTATGCCTCGATCATAGAACCTTCTGGGTGAGCACGGTTAAGAACGTATCTGTTGAGGGTCGACATGAACCGCTCGTACGTCCACATTTGGTGCAGGTACACGGGCCCAAGTTGTTCTATCTGATCAACCATGTGCATCATTAGGTGTGGCATAATATCAAAGAAAGATGGTGGAAAGCACATCTCTAGCTGGCAAAGAGTCTCCGCGATGAACTGTTTTAGTACTGGTAGCTCAGCTACATCAATGACCTTCTGGGTGATGCGGTTAAAGAAGTATGACATTCGTGTGATCACCATCTTTACATACTCTGGACCGATAGTCCTAATCACAATTGGAAGGAACACCGTTAGCATGATGTGGCAATCGTGTGAGTTGTAGTTGGTCATTGTGAGGTCTTTCATCGATACCAGACTCTTGATGTTGGAAGAGAAACCGGTCGGCACCTTGACACCCTTTAGCCAATTGCACACTGCCCTCTTCTCATCTTTCGTTAGGTTGTAGGCCGCTCCAGGTATTTCGAATTTACCGCTTAGTGGTGGTTCCGGGTGAAGGTCTGGCCGGATGCCTTGGTTAACAAGATCCATCCGTGACTTGAGACCATCCTTTGTCTTTCCCTTCATGTCTAGCAGCACGCCGATTGTGCTTTCAAAAACATTCTTTTCCAGGTGCATGCAATCGATGGCATGGGGTGTTTGCAGCTCCTTTCAGTATGATAGGTACTTGAAGAAACATGACTTCTTCTTGAATGGGACGACGACAAGCGGATCCTCCAACTTATCTCGCTTCCTCTTTCTTTTTTTGGCCCCCTCCTGATCCTCTTTTTTCTTCTTCCCGAACTCGACCTCCATCTCCTTCACCATGTCCCACACCTTTTCACCATACCTTGTCTGCGGCGGTTCGTCACGTTGGTCCTCGTCCTTGTTGTCAAAGTACTTATTCATCACAGCTTGCCGGTACCTGTGACTTCTGACAAGGAATCGTCTATGCCGCATGTACACCATCTTGCAGGATCCTTTGAGGTAGACATAGTAGGTACCATCGATGCAAACTGCACAACCGCTCTTTCCTTTTATTTGCCCTGAAAGTGAAAAGAGCCCAGGGTAATCGGTGATGGTCACAAAAATGATGGCTTTTAGAGTAAACTCCTTTCTTAGCGATGCGTCCATCATCTTAACCCCTTCATCCCATAGTTTCTTCATATCCTCCATGAGCGGATCCAGGAACACATCTATATCATTCCCAGGCTGCTTTGAGCCTGAAATAATCATGGTCAATAGAAGATACCTGCGTTTCTGACACAGCCATGGAGGTAGGTTATAGATGGTAAGAATTACTGGCCAAGTGCTATGTGAGCTACTTAGGTCCCCGAACGGATTCATTCCGTCCGTACTCAGCGCGAACCTCACGTTTCGTGCCTCTTTGCCAAACTCTGGGAATGTCGTGTCGAAATGCTTCCACTGCTGGGCATCAGAAGGGTGTCGTAGTTTGCCATCGTCCTTGGTGCGATCACCAGAAGCATGCCACGACATCAGCTGGGCATCCTCAGGGTTCCCAAAAATACACCGCAAGCGATCGATCATGGGCAGGTACCACATCGATAGGGCAGGACTTTTCCTCTGCGTGTAACCAGCTTCTTCTTCATCATTTGCTGCATCTGCGCGACAACCGACATTCTTGTTGTTTGCCTTCTTCTTTGGCCCACCCGAGACTACCTCATCATTCGCATCTGCGCGACAGCCGGCATTCTTCTTGTATCGACTCGCGCCACAGTGCGGACAACTCACCAAGCTCTCATACTGTCCATGATACAAGATGCAATGGTTAGGGCAGGCGTCAAACTTTCTAAGATTCATTGACACTGGCCGGATAAGCTTCTTCGCTCGATACGTATTAGCGGGCACGTTGTTATGCATTGGGTATGTGGTACCAAGGATACTTAAGAGCTCATTGAAGCTAGTGTTTGACCAGCCATGTCGAGCCTTCAACATGAGCATCTGGAGGTTAAAACGCAATGCCGTCCACTGCTTCAGACAGTTCTCATATAGCGGATCAATTGTCGCCTGCTTCATCTCTCTAAAATTCTCAAGCCACCAAGGGCTCCCAAACAGAATGTCATCCTCATCAAGGTTGTTAGCAATTTTCTCAAAAAGCTCAACATCCTCAGGCTCCATCGCACGAACCCTCTCACCATCATCTGCATCATCCCCGCCATCGGCCATGTCTTGCACTAAATCGTCCATGGTGAGGTAATCACGAACATTATCGCCGGTAGCTGGTGGTTCTTGGTCTCCTCCATCGTGGTTTGCATTCGCCATCATCGTCATTGACGAGCTATCTCCGGATACAGTGATACTAACATCTGTTTCACCGTGAAACCTCCAGACTGTGTAATCTGGAAAAAAAACCATACCTGATCAAATGAGACTGCACAACACTGTCTTCATGCAACAGAAGGTTCTTGCATTTTGAACACGGACAGATGATACGTCGTCCTTGTGGATTCACACTTTGACTGTGTTTCCGAGCAGTGACAATAAACTTTTTAACATGACCTAGGTATGACAAATCTAATCTTGATGACCGGTACATCCACTCGGACCTCTCCATTATGCAAGCAAAACCTATAGCAAAAGACATACAAAAGGCAGATTAAAGAAAAATAATTCTAGATCTAGATCTAGATCTAGAGAGCACCCAAATCTAAGAAGACAAGAGCAAATTAAAAGAGAGAGGTTTAGAGTCAAACATATAATCACCTGCGGTCAACAACTTGACACAATTAAACTGTAAAACTTCCCCCACCAAAAAATAGATATTTTTGAGGGTTTGGGACCTCAAAACCTGTCAACAATGGTGGAGAAGTCGTGAGGAAGGGGAAGGTGGGGCGGCGGTGCTGTGTATTTATAGCCACAGAATAACCGAGGCGGGCAAATAACAAAAGCCCGCCTCGGTTAACACCCATTAACCGAGGCGGGCGATTTAAAGAAACCGCCTCGGTTAATACATTAACCGAGGCGGGCAACTTAAAGCAACCGCCTCAGTTAATGGGTGTTAACCGAGGCGGTTGACTTCCATTGCCCGCCTCGGTTAATATATTAACCGAGGCGTTCGAAGTTGCCCGCCTCGGTTAAATATTAACCAAGGCGGGCGCCCTTTGCCCGCCTCGGACGTCTACAGGGTGGTGTCTCGGTTAATCAAACATGTAGTAGTGCCTGACTATCTTAGATAGCCGAACATACTCACCGACTAGGTGAAGTGTGCCCACTTAGTCCCCAGGCCTGACACCACGTGGGCTAGTCACGTGGTGCCAGGGTCTAAATTTTTTTAATAAACTCATACATGCGCGGCCGAGCGCCATGTATACACGGTAGTCCTCGAGCATGACAATAGATGACTCGATCATGTGATGCCATGGTCTTAGAAGAAAAAATACTATATACATGCGCGACCAAGCACCATGTATACACGGTAGATACACGGTAGTCTCCGAGCTTGGCAATAGATGACTCGGTCATGGGATGCCAAGGTCATAGAAGAAAAGAAACTATATACATGTGCGACCAAGCACCACGTATACATGGTAGTCTCCGAGCTTAGCAATAGATGACTCGGTCATGTGGTGCCAAGATCATAAAAATAACTGTTCACCCGTGATAAACCATCGCTTCCAAGTCTACTCTATTACAAACAGCGAATCTCCTTTTTCAATGTCCTTTTTTGACTTGTAGTGTGCCCTATCTTGTCAGTCGAGAGCTTTTACTGTAAGCATAATTTTTCTTTCCTCAAAAGCCACATGCGTACATCCCACCCATGACCATCCATGACGTCCCGGGAGATGCTTGATTTCCTTGATGAACTTAGTCTATGGACCAGCAAGATTGGGCTATAAATACTTCGGCGGCTCAACTGAATTTTGCCAACGCTAATCATAGCGCTAAACCTCCAGATGCCCAGTATCCTCAAAATGGGTGTAGTTGAACTATCCGAACCTCCGGACCCAGTAATGGTTGTTAGTATATGAGGCTCAAAGTGCCTGGAAGAATTCTTGTGATCGGATCATTCGGTAGGATGTTTTTCCAAGTGGTTCAGAGCAAGAGAGCACATCGTTGCGCCTGGAAAACCCCTAAGCCGCGCAGTCCCATGTCAGTTCTTCGAGAGGCCACCAGACCAGGGTCTGCACCCTAGAATTCCATCCTGGGTGCGTTGAAAAGGCCCAGGGCCGCGAGGGTGTTGGTCTTGCCTGTGCTGATCCATGCAATTTTGGCCATGATGCGTTACACATCACTGGTTTGTATATCTACCTTGTAACCTCTGCATTTGTAAACGCTTAAAAGCGTAAGCTACAAAGAACTTGAGCATCATTGGTCACGCCCGGCATAGCATCTAGGAACTGGCTACGAGGAATACATGCCTATAATTGTCCACGCCTGTAACTAGTACTCTGACCAGTCCCCAGCTTTGCTGAAAAGGCCAAAGAAAAAGTCGATTAGTCCCCAGTGTAACTAGTGACGCTAGTCATGAAGAGTACACGGGCTGCCATGTGTAGGCCTGTAACTAGTACTCTGACCAATCCCCAGTTTTGCCGAGAAGGCCGAAGAAGAAGCCGACCAGTCCCAGTGTAACTGGTGGAGCTGGTCATGAAACTACGCGGCTCTACCACACATAGGCCTGTAACTGATACTCTGGCCAGTCCACAGCTTTGCTGAGAAGGCCAAAGAAGAAGCTGACTAGTCCCCAGTGTAAATGGTGGAGCTGGTCATGAAGACTACTCGGCTCTGCCATGCGTAGGCTTGTAACTGGTACTCTGACTAGTCCCCAGCTTTGCTGAGAAGGCCGAAGAAGAAGCCGACCAGTCCCAGTGTAACTGGTGGAGCTGGTCAAGAAGACTACGCGGCTCTGCCACACGTAGGCCTTTAACTAGTACTCTGACCAGTCCCCAGCTTTGCTGAGAAGGCCGAAGAAGAAGTCGACCAGTCCCTAGTGTAACTGGCGGAGCTGGTCAAGAAGACTATGCAGCTCTGCCACGCATAGGCTTGTAACTGGTACTCTAACAAGTTCCAAGCTTTGCTGAGAAGGCCGAAGAAGAAGTCAACCAGTCCCCAGTATAACTAGTGGAGCTGGTTCAGAAGACTACGCAGCACTGCCACGCGTAGGCCCGTAACTGGTACTCTGACCAGTCCCCAGCTTTATTGAGAAGGCTGACAAAAATCCCTTAAAACGAAATTATGTTCCTTCTAAAAAGGTGTTATATGCTTAACGTGGGTTTTTCATGTGTCGGGCTTGTAAGTGGGCTATATCGGGGCCCATATTATTCATCGTAATACGAAGGGTTGCGACGCGGTTTCCTAAAAACCCTGAAGCCGAAGGGTTGCGCCACTCGATATAAAAGCGAACCGCCACCGGATCTGGCTCTCATTTCGCCAGTTGCCAATCTTGTGCTCATTTCTCCATCCTTTCCCCCTGCACTGTAGCCCTAGATCTCACCACGTCGCGAGCTCGATTTCTACCACTCTTCAGGGGATCTGATGGCGAGGAAGGCAAAGAAACCGATGGCGTCCACGACGATGAGGCTTGACGAGGAATGGGCGCTCTCGAAAAGCACGAAGGAGAGCATCAATCGTCTCGTCTCTAGCCGACTGCTTGCGGACAAGGTTACCGGAGGCTGGAGAGCTCCAACCGGTGAGCCCTATCCTCACCCTAATACCAACGAGATAGTTGTTTTCGAAAATTATTTTGTCAGGGGGTTCGGTCTTCCTTGCCATCCTTTCCTTCGCAAGCTTCTTGACTACTGGGCAATTGGGATTTGCAATCTTGGTCCCAACTCCATCCTTTCCATTTCCATCTTTATTCACTTGTGTGAGGCGTATCTTGGCATACTACCTCACTTCAATCTATTTCACTACTTCTTCCAATTGAAGAAGAATATACTTTTGGTCCTCACAACAAAAGGGCTCTCTCTGAGCTACCTAGAGCTATGAAATCCAAAGTGTGCACCACACCTACCTCAATAGACTTACCTAGGTCAAGCTACTCATTCACGCTCCCCTTTGTAGTATGGTCAAAGGAAAAACAAAGACCTAATACTAAACTAAGTGTCCTTCAACACTGTATGACACTTAGAACTAGCCTATTTCAGTCTTCATCGTTCGTCCTTTTAAAACCAAATCGATTTCCATCACTTGGGGACATTAACACTAAATGCCTGTATCGTCGCCATTATTATGACCACTACGTCAAAATCTTTTATGCGCAGCGGCGCCAAAATTCGCTCCGTGACGAACATTTATTTTGCCCGCTGTGGTAAATCCAACAATTTACCGCGGCGGGCATTTTTTATTTAACCGTAGCGGAGAATTTTGCCCGCTGTTGTTAATCAATTAACCGCAGCGGACACGCTAAAAAGCCCGCCACATAAAATAAAAAATTTACCGTGACGGACGTCCTAAGACGCCCGCTGCGATAAACTGATTAACCGCAGCAGGCGTCCTTTTAAGGCCCGCCACGGTAAATCATGGCCCATCTCAAAGCCCATTTAGTCAGGCTCATATATAAACACGACTTAGGGTTGTGGCCGTCTCACCTCCTCGACCCCGTTGCACGCGGCTCAGCCTCCGTGGCTCCCCACCACTCAACCCACCCCGCACGCCTCTCCCCACCCCACACGCCTCTCCTTCTCCCCACCGCTCCCTCTCCCTCTCTCCTTCTCCCCACCGCTCCCTCTCCCTCTCCCGTGCGAAGCAGCAGGTTAGCACCCAGCAGCAGATGGCGACGACGACAACGCAGCGGGCGTCGCGCGGGTCTAGGCTGAGTCGGCGTCCTGGGCGCATCGAGGCGCCACGGGCGCGTGCTATGCTGGGCGCCGTGCTAGGCGCGTCGAGGCGCCATGGGAATCCATGTGCACACGCGCTCACGTTGAGGCGGCGTCTCTGTGCACGCGCACCTCCGCGCCGAGCTCGTCGCCGCTCTCGCCGCCGCCAGGAGCAGCCAGCAGCGGGTGGCCGAGTTGGAGGAGGAGGTGGCGCCGCCGGATCCGGTGTGGAGTGGAGCGCGCGATGCCCCAGCGAGGCGGATCTCCCTCCCGCCCGCCCCTGCTCTACCTCGCCGTCGCCGGCGGCGCTCAGATCCACGGCGGCGGCGCTCGCGATGGGCGCTCCAGATCCGGCACCGTGTGGATCCAGCGGAGGCGGCGGATGGGCTCGACGCCGGGCCCGGATGGGCTCGCGTTGGGCTCGTCCATTTTTTTATTTTTTTAATTTATTTACTGAAGCGGGCAACTGGAGTCCGCTGTGGAAAATCATTGTTTACCGTGACGTTTACTCCGTGACGGACAGCTTTGCCCGCTGCAAAAAATATATTTCGCCCACTGCGGTTAAACATTTTGTAGTAGTGGACCTAACACTTCTCTGTTTCTGGAAACACAGTACGTTAGTCACAATAATCTTATGTTGTCATCCAATCATCAAAACCCACTAGGGGCCTAGATGCTTTCACCACCATTTTTGGTCGAAGGTACGAACGATGTGTTCGATCAACAAGGACAGCACCACGCTGTGGGGTTCACACCTTCTCTCGACCCCCACACAAAATGTAGGGGTGGGGTGAGGGTTTACCACAGCCCTCAAAGGATGAAAAACAACACGAAAGCACAAGTAATGGATTGAAGAAAAAGCTTCGCATCTCCCTTTTCCCCAAAAGGATTCCCATTTTTCACTATTCATCCTTGGGTATTTATAGGGCATACCAAGGGTCACTGGGTAAACTACAGAAAAGTACAATGTCACCTGCCAAGAGCAGCTGGCGATCGGGGTACAATTGTACAAATACACGCAAAAAACCCTAATTCCTTTTTGCCTCTACCCGCCACCGCCAAACACAGATCGCCATCTCCAAACCCCCAGAGCCCGCCAGACGATGCCAACCCTCAGGTGAGGGTTCCCAGTCCCCATCCTCTAGGGTCAACCTTTCCTTGCCCCTTGGCCTCACTTCGTTCCTGAAAACAAAGTTTAAGGAACAACAATCGAAAGAAGTTTTGGGAGGGTTTCTCTGAAGGCTTGGTTAAAGCAGTCACGAGGGTCGCTGCCAGTGGTCATTCCCCCAACATATTACACTCTAATTCTAATTAGTTTATGTGTCCAAAATTGTAATCTTAATTACTAGCTTAGCAGTCATTAGATGTCTTCTGATCCAATACCTCCTTCTTTTTACTCTTTGCAACGACGACCAACATGGTATAAAACCTTGACCTTGTTGGGTAGAGGCCATTATGACATGACAACACTCTTAATTAAAAGCGAGAGTTTCAACAACTCTAACGCCATATGGTATGCTTTCTTTAGGCCACAAACATTTAATACCCAAACTCTATAGAATGGTCCTATCAGGTCGATTATGCAAGCCTATTAGTTTACAAAGTGGGGGCAAATGACATCTACCACAACTCACACTTGACTAGAATTTTACCTAAATTCCATGACTGGCCTATCATATTATCCCAACAGTAGATATAATCTAGTCATTGCTATAACAAAAATACTTGTCATGACCATAGAAGTCATGCGCTTGGCCTGTCGTATTATCCCAACATTAGATATAATCTAGTCATTGCTATAACAAGAGTACTTGTCATGACCATAGAAGTCGTGCGCTTCAATCCAATCGGGGTTTCAGTCCAATCAGTGACGTAATTTCAGGCACTGGACAAGTGAAGTGTCTGGTGATCTGACTTGTAACCAGGCTCAATTGACATTCCTTCACCCCTATTATGCTTGAGGGATAGTTCTCCTTGAAGCTTCTAGACGGTTCTACATAGAGCTCCTAGAGCAGTTTTGAGTTCAGATACTTAAAAATCCTCCACCTTTCAAAAAATATCTTTTATTTCAGCTTCCTCTAATGTATCACTCCTAATCCATTATTTTCTAATAGCACAGTTGGCAACTACATATTTCCTTGGCATAGCTCCAAACCTAACCACTAGAAGAAATGGTAGGAATCAAATAGAAAATATGTTGTGTTCTGAGTTCAATTGTGTCAGATAGATTGTACTCTATGCTTTAGTTCATAGTATTAGTAAAATCCTCCACTTTTTAAAAAATATCTTTTATTTCAACTTCCTCTGATGTATCACACCTAATACCTTACTCCCTTCGTCCAAAAATGATGTTCGTAGTAGACTAGTCAAAAAGTCAAACTTTATAAATTTTGACCAATAATTAATCAAATTGTATAAAAGTTTAGAGTATAAAACTTACATCAATAGGTTCGTGTTAAAAGTGCCTCTAAGATGCTATTGAGTTTTGAGCCACCAACTTTATATTATAAGAGAAATTAATGATCAAAATATATTTTGTATGACTTTTTCACTAGTCTAATACGAATATCATTTTTGGACGGAGGGAGTATTTTCTAATACCACAGTTGGCAGCTACATATTGCCCTGACATAGCTCCAAACCTAATCACTAGAAGAAATAGAAGGAACCAAATAGAAAATATGTCGTGTTCGGAGTTCAATTGTGTCAAATAGAGTGTACTCTATGCTTTAGTTCGTAGCATTAGTAATAGAACTACAAGTTTTGGGAACTCATATATATGATATGGCATTGTTTTCTAGTTACATCATTTGTTTGCCATGTCTTATAGATGCAAAAGTCATGAGGATCAAGCTACTTTTTATGAGTCGCTTCTAATTCTATATGCTAGGGTGTGCATGCATGCTCTGTTTTCCTGCCAACTCTGTTCCAATGAAATGCATGATGATCCTAAGTGCCCATCATGACAACTACATCTGCAACCAAAATACATGATCAGTTGGTTTAGTGTTAATAAGCAGCAAAAGAAACATTAGTAGCATGTCACACTATATCTGTTCAACACCAAAAGGAAGATATATACTACCAGGTTCATCGTTATAGAGCTTTATAGCTGTAGGTAGATAAATTTTACAATGAAACTTTCCCAACCATTGTAAGGGCATCCACAATGGTGTTCAAATCACTAGCTATTTGATCTCTAGGAAGAATGCTATTGGTTCTAAATGGTAATTTGAAAATAGCTAGCTAGATGAGACATATAAGTAAGAAAAAATAAATATTATTGTGGAGAGTATTATGAGAGAGGTATTTCTAGGAAATCGTGCTAGATTAGCTATTTATGAGTCCCTGGCTATTGTGAAGTCGCTAGCTATTTAAGCTCTCTCCTCGATAGCCAATAAGAGTGCTATTTTTTATTATTTTTATACGTCATCTCGTTAACTATTTATAAAGTGCTATTGAGAGCCAATAGAATTCCTCCTAGATAGCTATTTGACAACCATTGTGGATGGCCTAAAAGAGCTCTGGTAGGAGCAAACACCTGCAACCGGTGGTACTCTCAAAGGCACTGAATCATTGTGGCGTGTGTAATTAGGTCAATAGTTAGATGGAATGGATAGTACTATTGAACTGTTTTTCAAACAGCTCTACTGGAATGTCTGATTTATGGATATATGTATGTAACCACCAGACGATTGATATAATGTGCCCCCCTCTAAAAAAACATGTTCCCAAAAAATGAAAATCAGCATTGAATTAGCTATTTCTTTTAATTCTGGAAGAAACAAATAAGTGATGCATTTTTATGTGAAATATGTGTGTACTTCTAACACTATGCTACATTGTCACTTATATATATGACAAAACATGGAGTGCTATCCATTTGTACTGACTTCTATAAATCCTTTATTCTCTATTTTTGTCCCAATTGAAAATGTTTCAAGAAAAAGTTTTGGATCTCATTCAGCACTAAACATTGGTATAGCGCGTCTCCCCATCTGTGGTCTTATGGAAAAGAATAAAAAATAATATCAAAATATGAGAATTTTAAACTTATTTTTGGAACATAAAAAAAATTAAAATGGAAAAGTCAACAACTGCTGGTCAAATTACAAACTAGGGCGGAAAACCTTTTTCCAGCCATATGTAGAAATGTTCTATTAATAGACGTGGTCTACAGCACCCCCGTAGGAATTGCAATTCTAGAAGGGTGGCTTGTGACTTGCAATGTGTGGCAAAGGGTTTGGCTGGTGGGCTTCTCCCTGTGTCAATTTTTTTTCTATTTTACACCTAATTTGTAAAATTCTGTATATGAATTGTGAACATACATTGTTGGGGAAACGGACCACCGGCAGCGATCCTCACGACCGTCTAATCAGGTCTAGACCCTCGCTGTCGAGTGGGGCGGTGAAGACCGCACCATCGTTTTCTTCTCCTTCGTTTTCAAGAATGAAGGAGAGCCGAAGGTCAAAAGGAGACCGACCCTGGGACCGGAAGGCGGGAACATTCACGTGAGGGGAGGCATCGCGTGGCCGGCTTCGAGGGTCCAGTGGATGGCGACAAGGCCCCAGCGGCAGCGGGGAGAAACTAGGCAGTAATTAGGTTTCTCATGTGTATTTGTACAATTATACCCTTGACTCAGCTACGACTGACAGCTAACGTTGTACTTTTCTGTAATTCGCCAGACGTCCCTGCTTGATATGCCCTATAAATAGCAAGAGATGAACAGTGAGAGAGCGACTTCTTTTTTTTTTGGAAAAAGAGAGAAATGAAAAAGTAGCGAAGCTTGCTCCACTAGTACACTCTGATTCCATTGTTATTTACTTTTCGTTGTCCGTGGGCCATGGCAAACTCTCGTCCCTCCTCACATACATTACTGAATTTTGCCTTTTTGTCAAGTGCCTGTAGCCCTAAATGCACTCGACAAAGGCTTTGTCGAGTGCCACACACGACAAAAATCACATGATAATAAAGAAGTTGGCAAAGAGCTCTTTGTCGAGTGCTTTTTGTCGGACGTTCAGCAAAGACTTTGTCTATTGTTAAGTTGACACTCGGTAAAGAAAAGCGCTCAACAGAGGTTAAGTCAGAAAAAACCTTAAAAATAGTTTAAAAATATTTTTAATTAGGGGAGGGGCTACTAGCCAGCACCCGCCCATCGAAGTCACCGATCGCGGCATTTTTCGCGCAAATTTCACAACTAGCATGGTCGGTGGGATATGAACACATGACCTTTCCATCATGCATACCCCCTCTACCACTACACTACACTATTACTTGTGTCCGGATTCCGTTTTCGTTCACCACATATTATACTAAACCAAGTGTAAATTGCTTATTTGAGACCCTAAACAAACTCAAATCAAAAGGTTGTTAACTAGAAAGTGTCATAACTTTTCGAGATCTACAACATTTATTACGGTAGTTTTCCATCTGAGGTCGTTTATAAAAATTTGAATTTGAAATTTGAGAATTTGAAACTTAGTTTTCGTTGACAAGATGATTTCAAATCAAAAGTTGTCAACTACAAAGTTTCATAACTTTTTGAGATCTAAAACTTTTATTTTGGTTGTTTCTCCATCCGAGGTATTTTTAAAATTCAAATTTAAAAATTTTAAAATTTAAATACAGTTTTACAAGATAAGATGATTTCAAATTAAAAAGTTGTCATCTATAAAGTTTTATAACTTTTTGAGATCTACATCTTTTCATGACTAGATAACTTCAAATTAAAAAGTTGTCAACTACAAACTTTCATAACTTCTTAAGATCTACAAAGTTTATTTTGGGTGTTTGACCATTTTTGCATCTCACCTTGTGGTTCTAATATTATTCACAAATCTTGTATATCACTTTTGTAGTCATAGATTACTGGAGAGATATTAAAAAGTTTATTTTGTCAAATGAAGAAATTACCAAAACAAAAATTATTAATCTTGATAAGTTAAACAACTTCGTAGTTAATTTTTTTTATTTGAATTAATTTACTGCTTTAAAATATGAATTAAAAATTAACTTTGCCCGTGTAAAAAAACACCCGGTGAGGTATCGTCCAGCAGCAGCGCGCACTGCTGAGGATCGCGATTAGTCTTACAGATAGATAAGACATGTGGAAGGTGTAAGCGTTGGCATTCATCTTTGTCGCAACGTGGAGTTGCCGGGGTACATATGTCATTTTCGCATCTACAAATTAGTTAATTGGTTCGTCAGTAGAAGATTTAAAAAATATTGCAAACTCAAGCTTAAACTACACACACATACCAGCATCATCAGTGGTGCAAGACAGGGCCACACCAAAGTGAGGAAAATGGCAGCAGATACCAGTTGCAAAGCCCTCGTCATATCAACACTGCTAGCTCTCGGTCGTAAAGACAAATGAAGATTACTACCTCCTGTCTTTATTTGTGTTCTATTTTAGGCTTCGGGCTCTCACAGACAAGCCCGTTTCTTAAGGCACTCACGTTTCTTCATATTTAATGGCCTCATTTGCATAGAAAAGTCAAATCATTATTATATATGGACCATTTGCATATTTTAGTGGAACATTTTGTTGGAAATAATAGCAATTTAGTGACCTATAAATTAATTCCAAAAATAAGAAAAAGAACAACAACATGTATCATGGATGTGAAATCTGCTACTAGCACTATTATCCAAGACAAACTTATACTCTCTAGTACTAGTAACATGAGGAACATAAAGGCGAATAACGAAGCAGGAGAAGACATTCTTACAGTGGGGTTGTCCACACTAAAAGTAGCGCAAGAGAAGACAAAGTAGGTTGTTGATCAAGACCGGCGTAGAGGGAAGAAGACATTCAGCGAGCAGTCGCGATGGCGTTTCCAAAAAACTTGATACATCCCCGACCGTATCCCGTGTAGGGACGAGAGGAGAAGATAGCTTTGGAGATCTGCTCTCCCAGCACCGATAGCACGTCGGCGGCGGGATGGGGATGAGAGCGGCGGCGCAACACTAGGGCAAAAGGAGGAGAAATGTTATGTATGCTGAGGATGACGTCTCGTCCCTAGTGGCAAAAGGAAGTCGTACACCCACAAGGTCTCGACCGGATCATTCACACGCATGTTATGCGCCCGCGCCCATCACCTCGTCCGGCTTCGCTCGGCGAGGCGAGTGAGCCCTCGTGTTTCTTCCTTTTCCTTTCCCAAATAGCCTCAACTAGCTAGTTGGAGATAGCTCAACTATATAAGTTGACATCACTCCTTCTAGAGTAGCAATGTGGGGCTAAAGTCACCCACCATACTATGTATGTGTGAGTGAGTCTTTAGAATTTATTTGAAATTATTATTTGGACCAAGCCCAAATCTTCTAAGAATCCCCCACTAGATCCCAGAGTCACTTCAACCTATCTGTACCAAAGAATTGTTAACATATCACTATTAAGTGGAAACCGGTTAAGGTTGAACATCCACCTAGAGCGACAAGCTAGACTCAACCATAACTGCACAATATAGACTAAGCCTTGAATTGACAGTTTGATGTGAACAAGGTTCACTCGACATCTTGACTGATACTAGGCTGTATAACACCCTGGTTTTTAATTAATTAAAATTAAACAGAATTTAATTAGAAAAATGATGAAATCTTAGATGGAGGAAAAATTTTACTAATTGTTTGTTGCATTCATACCGTTGCATATTTTTATTGGGTGAAAAAGAAATTTATTAAACCCAAATAGGGCGAATCGATTTTATTCTATTTAGAAAATAAATAAAAGAGGTTAACAAAAATTTTATCAAATTAAACTTAAGTTTTATTTTTCATAGGAAAAAAACCTTTTTCAAAAGTTTGCAAATGAATTTGCAAAAGAAATGAGAAAAGGAAAAATTGGCATTTGGGCCTTCTTTTCCCCCTTCTTTCCTTGCCTCTCCCCACTCCACCAAAGCACCAGCCCAACTCTGCCGGCCCAGCCCTCAGCCGCCCTCCCCTTTCCCCCTCTCACCCGCGCAGGCCGGAGTGCCAGTGCCGACCCATCCCCGCTCTCCCCACTTCCGTTCCCGGCCCAAAACCCCGCACCGGCCCCTTTCCTTTTCCCCGGCCTAGTTGCCGTTTTGCAGCGGGCCCAACACAATGTCGGCAGTGCCCCTTCCTCCTCACTCACTGCCTTGCGGGGCTCGCCCGACAGGCTCTTATCCCTCCTTCGGCAACCCCCTCTGCCGCTTCCGCACGCCACCCCTCCCCGTGCAAACCTCGCCCTCTGAGAACCCCCCGCGCGCTCGTGCTACCCGGGGAATTCAACCGTGCGACCGTATCTCCTCCACCGACCGCTCCACCCTTTTCACCCCGCCCTTCCCGACCACTCCGATCTGCAGATGAGAGGGCGCACAGATTCATCTGCACCGCTCGGCACTGCCCTCCTCTGGCCTATAAAGAGCCTCCTCAGCCTCGCTGAGGCACTCTAGTGCCTCTACGCCCTCCTCTAGCTCGAACGCGCTGCTCAGAAGGCCACCGGAGCTCCATCCACATCACACGCCGCCACCGCTATCGTCTTCCACCTCTAGTCCTCGGCCGGCAACAACAACCTCTCAGTCCGACCCGCGGTGAGCTCATCGCCATCTCCCTCTCTTTTTCGCGGTCTCTATCGGCCTATAGGTCAGGGGCCGAGGCTCGTGGAGGCGAAACTGGGCCTCCCCCCCCCTCCCCGGTGACAAGATTGCTTTTATTATGCTGAATCTTTATACCGCTTAAGTGTTTTCTAGGCTGTGAATACTGGATTTGTCGACCGTCCATTTGCTGTTGTGAATGGATCGACTGGATGTGCATGTGCCCGCACTCCTTCCTACCATATGGCTCACCGCATTAATTCCCACGTATTAACTCCCGCACACAACATTTCTCACAATATAGTAGTACTACTAGCTCATACGGAGTAGACTATTGTTTTGACTCTTCTTCGCATCCTTACCGGGCCATTTGGCAAAGCTCCACGGAGCGGATTCTCAGAGAGAATCACTCCTTAATTGCTAAACACATTTTTCAGTGAGAAGTGATTCTTTGCTGATTCTGTGAAGTGATTCTCTGAAATGAACTAGGAGGGTGAGAGCTAAAAGAAATAGTTTCACTAGATTCTGTGAGTGATTCTCTATCCTGATTTTGAGAGTTTAGGCTAAAGAATCAAAGAGAATCTACTTTCAGCCACAGAATCACTTCACCAGAGAATCAGGGAGCACAACTAGAGAATCAGGAAGCACAGCTCTCCCAAACAGGCCATATCTTTCTTCCTACCATGGCGTCCGTGCCACCGCATGTTGTTAGCTAATACAACAATAGTTTTTACAATTAGCCCATGCTTGCTTTTCATCCACCCTCCGCCGCTGCTATAGGTCAATTCCAGCGAGCTTTGGCCACCATGGTCATGGCGCCACCGTCCACCTTTGGCCACCGCCGCGTGAAGCGCCGCCCCGAGTGCCCACATCCCCTAGCACCGTCTGATCCGGTCTCAGCGGCCAGGATTAGAAGGAGCCCCCAAAGGGGTATGCACCCGGTGCATGTGCTAGTGCACGCGGTCCACCGCTTCGCTACGCACCAAGTCCACCACACAGTGGTGCACCGACGCCAATACTAGCGCGCCGCGTGGCACACGGTCGCGCCCACCCGACGGGCTCTAGCAATTGCAATTTGGACCTGCTTTTTCCAATAATCAACCCGCAGTCCATTTAGTCTGTTCACTGAGTCTCATATTTCTTCCAGTTTAGCCATTCCAGTTTTGCTTAAATGAGGCCCAGTCCAACCGCCTTTTAAATTCAGTTTTGAATTATTTTAAAATGTAAAATAAGTTCAAACAATTTACAGTTTTACCACTAAACTTCAAACGCTTATAACTTGCGTTTCAAATCTGATTTGACCTGTTCAAGTCACATTAGATTCGTAGCGACGAGCTCTACATGTTAGACTACTTTATATTATGTTTTCTCACTGTTGATGTATTGTAACGTATTAAGCTATGTTTGGGCCCTATTTGGTGTTTGATCCAGAGAGTGCGAACTACGTGGAACTCCATGATCAAGTTTGTGGCTTCGTTGATCAGGCTCAGCCCGAAGGCAAGTGTCTTTGAACATCTTGCTCCTATATTTATTTTACTTTTGGTATTGGAGTAGTTAGATCCAGTAGTTGCATGCGGTGTCTTAAATTTGAATCCCATGTTAGGGTTTACTAGATCTTGTATTATTTTCCTTGTCACCTGGTTTGGGAGTTTGGATAGATGTAAATGCTTAGCTCTGTAGTCATGCTTGGGATGGGATGGTTGTTAAATATTAAACCCAATTAACGATCGACAGAACAATGTGGGATTGTAATTTTTGTAGTAACATGGCGATTAGGTAAATCTGGTTGGATGGACCGTTGGGTGCGGTTTGGTTACCAAGGAATTAGCGGATGATGTTGGTGGTTTGGGTTTGTGGGTTTGTTATCCCGCCTGGATCCATAGGATCCGGTTCTTGGACAAGTAACCCGGCAAAACAACGCAACCATGAGGTCTGGATCGGCTGGACCTGACTAAGTAATTAGTTACCTCCAAGTTGAGGGTTTACATGGGGACAGTTTCAGTGGCTCAAGAGGGGGCCTTGGGGGTCGTAGACCTTTGTACGGGGTGAAACCTTAGAGGTACGTGTAAAATGGACTTAGATGCAGCTTTGTAAAGGCCTTGTAGTCACTACTGCACAAAGCTTAACGGCAGCGGGCAACAGCGTCCGCTGCGGTGCTAAGGCCATGGTTAATCGTGGCCATAACCGCAGCGGGCGCTGCCCGCTGCGCAGCGGTCCCTTAGGTTGCCCACTGCGGTAGATACGTTTAACCGCAGCGGTCCCTTTATGTTGCCTGCCACGGTTATTAATTTTGGATTAAAAAAAATAATGCAGGCTGCAGGTTATGAGTTCAAATCAATTGCAGTTTTTAAATCAATTCCAGATTTCAAACATATATATATATATATATATATGCACATATAAACCATCCAGACATAACATACAAAGTCACTTGTGCCTTTTCAGAAGGAACCGCCTGTGCCTCATGTAGACCATCTTGTTCGATCCCTTGAGGTAAGTGTAGCATGTCCCGTCGATGCACATTACGTAGCTGGTCTTCCCTTTGATCTGCCCCAACAGTGAGAAGAGGCCGGGGTAGTCGGTGATGGTGACAAAGATGATGGCTTTTAGGGTGAACTTCTCCTTGAGGGACGCATCCACCATGTCGACCCCAACATCAAATAGCTCCTTCATTTCCTCCATTACCGGCTCCAAGAAAACATCGATATCGTTGTTAGTCCCGAGATAAGCATGGTCAGCAGAAGATACCTGCGCCTCTGACACAGATGGGGAGGTAGGTTGTAGATGGTCAGTACGACCGACCAGGTGCTATGGGAGCTGCTCAGCTCGTCGAACGGATTCATCCCATCGGTGCTCAGCGCGATCCGAACGTTCCTGTGATCTTTGCCAAATTGCGGGTAGGTCTTGTCGAAATCTTTGCACTACTGGCCATCGGAGGGGTGCCGCAGCATGCCATCGTCCTTTAAGCGGTCAGCTGATGCATGCCAGGACAAGAGCTTCACGTCCTCTGGGTTCCGAAATAGAGCACGTAGGCGGTCGATCACTGGCATGTACCACACCGACAGTGCCGGACTTCTCCTCAGTGTGTAACCCTCTTCTTCCTCGTCCTGCTGATGAGCCAAGATGCGATTGGCTGCAAATCTGCTCTTCTTGACACCCTTGTTCTTCTTCCTCTGACCACCTCACAAGGCCTCATCATCGTCTGCATCCACACGACAGCCAACATTTCTCTTGTAGCGACTAGCGCCACATCGCGGACAACTCGTCAAATTCTCATACTTTGTGCCCCGATAGAGGATGCAGTGGTTAGCGCAGGCAACGAACTTTCTAAGCTTCATCGCCACTGGCCGGATAAGCTTCTTCGCCCGATACGTATTTGTTGGAATCTTGATACTCGTCGGGAATACTTTAGCAAGGTAACCTAACAACTCATCGAAGCTACTGTCTGACCACCCATGCGGAGCCTTCGTCATCAACATGTGGAGGTTGAACAGAGCACCGTGCAATCCTTCGGACATTCCCCGCCGCCCTTATATAAAGGATCAAGTGATGCCTGCTTCATCTCTCTGAAATTTTCCAGCCACTTCGGGGAGCTGTTGGCGCAAAACGTGACACCTCGCGCCAAGGCACACAGCAAGCCGAACGAGGCTAGCTTCAGTCAGGTACCCGGAGTGTGTTAAACCCGGAGACGTGCCAGTCGGTTTGACCTGAAAACCAACAAAAGATAAAATTGTGAGAATACCTTGGAACATGCTAGATGAGACCAGACAGTTCCATATGTACGGCTTTGAAAGCCAATCACGATGGCACACAGCTATAGAAGCTGTTTGTCGAAACAGGTTTGTAATGTCATTCGGCAAGCATAAAGAGAAAACACGTAAACATATTTAATGCCGAACACATATGTAACAAAAGAAGAAAAAAGGGCAACTTGTAAATATAAGTCTATTCAGATAACATATGCATAGGCCAATCCAACTAGTCTGCCGCACGTCTAGTCTTCATAAACCCGTCAGGCATAAACTCAAGCAAAGCTAATCCACCGCATGATACCACCTGCTACGAGTCTACACCACTCCTTATAATTAGATTAATCCACCGCATGATACAATCTAATTATAAAAAGTTAAAAGCATGCGTGTATCTGAACAGATCTATATATACTCATTACTCATATAAGCTTAACCAGAATCGGCAAACTAGCCGAACTGGGGTCCATGAAGAAGGAACATACAAACAAGCATGATTAAACTAAGGGCATGTTCGTTTCCAGGGCAAAATATTTTTGCCCTGTCACATCGAATATTGCGGTCCTAGTTTAGCCTATTAAAAATATAATAATTAAAAAACTAATTTGTCAGCCGGAGACTAATTCATGAGACGAATCTATTAAACTTAATTGGTTTATGTTTTGACA
Source organism: Coix lacryma-jobi var. lacryma-jobi (assembly GCA_009763385.1). Taxonomy (NCBI): domain Eukaryota; kingdom Viridiplantae; phylum Streptophyta; class Magnoliopsida; order Poales; family Poaceae; genus Coix; species Coix lacryma-jobi. The sequence continues at coordinate 18,844,175 of CM019831.1, forward strand.
ATGTGGTGCTACAGTAAACATTCGCTAATGACAGATTAATTTACCTTAATAGATTCGTCTTAGTAATTAGCATATGGCCCTGTAATTAGTTTTATAATTAGTTTATTTTTAATAGATTAAACTAGTGTTGCAATGTTCGATGTGACAGGCAAAAAAAATTTGCCAGGGAAACGAACACCCCCTAATCTAAAACCTGCATCTGCCGCAACACGTGACAATCTAGATTGAAAGTTAATTCGGCCATTACGATCTTATAATTAGCAAAGCACAAATGAACTTGTGCATCAAGGCCGAACAAAGATCGATCTAGATTGGGCAAGAGAGTGTTACAAGAATTAAATAAATAAAACATATAACACATGATAACTTGATGAATCTATTAGATCTTGCCAAATCTAATAGAGCCGATAACTATTTTTACTCATGACTTAATCCGCCGCACGATACAAGACATAAGCAAAAACTTCCCGTCATAAGCTTAAATCCGCCGCACGATACTAAGCTTAACATACGAGACTACTTGCATCATATCTAAATCCACCGCATGATACTAGACATGATAGCAAGGTTGCCGGTACTTACGGAGGTCGACGGATCGATGATTCCTCTCGAAGAACTCGACGACACGACTAAGGACTCGAAGATGGCACGGGGCTGGTTGTATTGAAATGGTTGTGAACAGTTTTACAATGGTCGAGGGTTTATATTTATACCCTGGACGAAACACGAGTCCTAGACGATTACGATTCACAATAATAAAATATGGAAAGATACAAAATCTATTCCTAATCTTTTCGGCGTCCTCTATCGTCACACATCCTTTTGTGCAAACCGGCTTTATTCGCAACATCCATCTCCCGAATGGAGCCACCGTTCCGTAAAGTAGTCGACCGCACTGGCATTCATCAAGACCCCGAGGACCAAATAGCCATCTGATTTCTTGCCGAATCCCTTCTTCTCTGCTGGCTTGGACCCACTTGTCATAGCCTCGTGCGTGCAAAAATCCGGTGTTTACAGGAGCCATACATGATGTCGTCTTCGTCGATATGGTTGAGTAAATCCTGAAACAGCTGCACATCCGCAGGGTCCTGCACCGTAGCGTCCTCAACATCTCCACCACCATCATCTGTCATATCCTTGAGTACATCATCCACAGCGATGTAGTCACGAGCACTACTGTCACTGAAGGCTGGCGCTACTGTTGCTGATGAGACGTGCACTCCAGGATCTTGGTTCACGGTCATCGTCGACGCTGAGCTTACTCCAGATGCCGCCCCAACACTCGGATCGAATCTCTCGCCGTGATGAGTCCACACCGTGTAATCCTCCATGAAACCAAAACGAATCAAATGAGATTGCATTGTGCCTTCATCTTTGAAGGCGGTCAGATTCTTGCAACGATGACATGGACATATGATTGTCGTCTGGTTTGATCTCTCACGGTCAGCTTTCGCAGCGGCAATAAACTTTCTCACTTCAACGAGATACCGCACATCAAGTACTCTATTGATCTTATACATCCATTTCGACCGGTCCATCGTACCTGTGATCCTTAATTAATTACACACATCATGAATCACAAGACAAAGATGAATTAGAAAAAAAAATTATTATATTTATGTTAAATCCAAGGACAGAAATAACGACGACAAATAAAATTAATGCATCCATGATGAACTTAGAGAAACAAATACCAGTTTTCTCTCTCCTCCATGAAACTAGATCTAAAAATGTGCTAAAAAGAGAGGAAAAGAGAGGGGAAAGAGGATGGAGATCATCTAGGTACCTCTTGTGGAGTACTTCTCCAAATCAAACAAATAAACCTCAAAAACAAGCTATTTGGGGCAAAAATTCGGCAAAACTTCTCCCTTCATTTTTTGTCAAGAGGAAGAAGATGATCGGCTTTGGTTTTTGCTGGCGGCGGCGACTTAAATAGCCCGCAATAACCAAAGTGGGCAATGTAAGGAGCCCGCTGCAGTTAATCTTCTTTAACCGCAGCGGGCGTCCTTACCCGCCCGCTGTGGTTAATAATTATCCGAAGCGGGCATCTAAGGACGCCCGCTGCGGTTAAAGAAGATTAACCGCAGCGGGCTTCTTACGTTGCCCGCTTCGGTTAATTATTAACCGCAGTGGGCGCTTCGGTGGCCGGCCGCTACAGGCCGGCCACCGAATAACCGTGGCGGGCAAAAACTGTGCCCGCCATGGAGCCCATTTAGGCAACGCTGCGCATATTAGTGTTTAGTTTGACGGGGAATGCAAGACTCATGGGTAACGATGTGTAACCTTTGTAGAGTGTAAAACTGATATATCAGTCGTGCTCACGGTCACGAGCGAGCTTGGACTTCTTCCGGATTAGTTGGTTGGTTCTAGTTTGGGTCTGGTTTGTCTAATGGACTTCAGGTGTGGTTTGCCTGATGGGCTTCAGGTGTTGGTTTGCTTGGTGGACTCCAAGTGTTGGTTGCTTGGTGGATTCCAAGTGTTGGTTGCTCGATGGATCTCCGATGTGGTTTTGCTCGGTGAACTCCGAGTGTTGGTTCTGTTACTAAGGAGTATGTGGTTAAACTTAGTAAATAGGTGCATAGGAAAATAGGATTTATAGGATGTGTTGCTTTATGTTCTCATGTAAAACAGAGTTAGCCTACCCTTGTTGTTATCCCCATGTCATATATTTCCTACACTTGCGGAGTACATTTGGATGTACTCACCCTTCCTCTCTTTGTCCCCCCTGCTACCCCACCCAGATGCTGGAGACTACAACGAGGAATTGGAGTATCCAAAAGATGGCGTCTTCGACCCAAACGAGTTGTACTAGGCTGGTGCTACCCCCGGTCGACCATCCTGTGGAGGTGGCATCTAGTTTCTGTGGTCTTCATTAGAGTCTACATCAGAGTCTACATCAGAGTTAGTTGAGAGTCTGTACTTTTCTTTTGGACCCGAGGGTCATTTTTGTAATAATGTTTGATATATTAATAAAATATTATTTTTGATACTATTATGATGTCGATATATGTATAAATATTAATCCTAGCATACATGTATTGTGCCCTCGATTTAGTTCTTAAAATTGGTGTGCGACAGGCTGCCATATGACTACCCTACGAGTGTAGCATATAAGTCATACTCCTATCTCACTTCATTAGCTTCTTAGAAAATTTCTAGTTCTCACAAACTGTGACTAACAGTTAGGCTCACATAGGTGTGTTCTTACAAGAATACTCTGTAGGACAGTATCTCACTATAAAGCCTCATAACATATTAAGACAAAGTCAATATTCCTTACAAAAATGAGAGTATTGCATCTCCGACGGAGTGGGTTAAGGAAAAGTGTACTCTCTGATTAACCAACAACTTATTTTTTTAGGTCCAAATTCACGGGATCTCCGATCACATTGGTTGGGTTACTACTGAGGTTAACTCATATGGGTCTCAGTCCCATCTCCTTCTCGATACATTATCAATCATAACACATGTCCTTTGGTAAAGGGATTTGTCAGGTTTTTAGCTGTCTGGATGTAGTCCACAGCTATTACTCAGTAGCTTCTCAATTTCGTGATAGACTTTGGTCTACTCTTCACATGTTTGTTGGACATTATATTATCTTGACTTTATTCACCTTCGTGATAACCGGTTGGTTATCACAATTTATGAGAATAGCAGGAATTAATTTTTTAACTATAGGTAAGTCCATCAATAGTTCTCTTAACCATTTAGCTTCAGTAGACCAGAGCCGCGAGCTCTGTCTCCATTGTTGATTTTGTAAGTATTGTTTGTTTACAAGATCTCCAAGAACCGACACTAAAACCTAAGGCCTTGTTTGGCTTATCGTGTATTTAAAACACATGTGATCCAATACATGCCTGGTTTGGGTTAATCCTGCAAGGCCACCCTATCCACATCTTGGATCCACGCAAAATTTTGAAGCCTGGAAAGGTCACATTAAACTCTCCATGGTTCCAGGTCTGATCTAATACATGCCTAAAATTGTCTACGCTGACGCCTTGCTTAAATAACGAATGACTATATTTTTTATGCCAAGATAAAAAAATCATAGAACACCAATTCTATAATCGAGGATAAATAATGATGGCTATAAAATAAAAAATATAAACAAAAATGTGAGTTTTACCATAAAACAAATAAAAAAATATAAAAAAAATGGCAATATGTGAACTATTTAAACATGGCCTTTAATTTATACACGGCTTTGAGTGATCCCAAAAGAAAATTCTGAGCTAGTGATGACATAAAGAGACCATAGGCAGCATCAGAGTACAAGTTTGTATAGTCTAACCATGGACTAATCCAAGCACTGATAGCAAATATGACATATTATATATCTCTCATAGCTGACTAGATAAAGAAAATGACTAGTAAATATATTTATCATCGAATTGATAACTTTGAAGACAATTCTGAAGTGATAGTTCTCCTTGTACCATCAGGGTTTATTTCCTTATATCACATGAAACAAAAGCACAAAGACAAAAAGGTTCATTTACAGCAGCCATTTGGCATGGTGTTGGTGTCTATTGTGTGGGTGGCAAAAGCAATTGTCCATCAGCACTTGTTATTGAATATATATTTAAATATATAATTCTTAACCAATCACCATTATCACTATCCAAATATTTGTAATCAAACCATGTTGAAAAATCTATTTGTAATCAATAGCCATGATACAATCAAATTCATTGGTGGATGCTAGCTCATTGAATGATTGTATCAAGGGCTGTTTGGTTCCAGCCACAACCTGCCACAACCTGCCACAACTAACATTAGACAAAGTGTGGCAGTTATAAAAAGTGTGCCAAGAAAAAGTGTGGTCATACTTTTCTTGCCTAAGGTAATCTTGTCACACCTTTTCTACTCTATGACATGTGGAGCCTAGAGAAATCTTAGCTAAGGTTAGCCATCAATCAAACACTTGCCAATCTAGTCAAACTTGCCTAAGATAAATTGTCGCAAAGTGTGACTAGTAACCAAACAACAGTTAAAAACGTTATTTTAGAACCCAAAACTAAATCGATTTTTTGGGCTATCAATTCACTTGGATGCACCAATTTTAAAGGATTTACATAACTTTCACATACAAATAGAGTAAACAAAAGGGTGCAAACCAAGTTTACTCAGTTACATATTTACAAGACCGGTTAACAAAATTACCACGGTTCTGATATAATTATCCTCCAAATACAAAGAAATATCTCTTATTTCAGCTTCCTCTATTATCTCACTAGTCTCTTATTTTCTGATACCACAGTTGGCAAATACAAATTGCCCCGGGATAACTCCAAATCTAATAACTAGAAAAATGGAAGGAATCAAAGAAAAATGGAAATAATCAAACAAAAAAATATGTTGGCGGATACATATATATTGCCCCTGGGATAACTCCAAACCTAATCACTAGAAAAATGGAAAGAATCAAATAGAAAATATGTCTTGTATCAAGTTCAATTTTTTCAGATAGGGAACTCTATGCTTTAGTTCATAGTATTAGTAATAGAACTTTAAGTTTTGGGAACATATATATATAGGATCTGGCCTCGTATTCTTGTTACATCATTTGTTTGGTGTGTCTTATAGCAGCAAAAGTCATGAGGATCAAGCTACCTTTTATGAGCCGCTTCTAAATTTATATGCTAGAAAGGCGTAGTGCCTGCATCATATGTTTCACACCAACTCCGCTAGATTGAATACATATACATGTTGATCCGAATTGCCCACACTACATCTCCTGCCAAAATACATGATGGGTTGGTTTAGCGTGAACAAGCAACAAAACAAACATAAGTATTATGGTACTGTATTTGTTCAACACCGAAATGACGACAGATAGTGCCAGGTTCATCGTTAGAGCTTTATTTGTATGTAATGCAGGAAACATCCGCAGCTGGTGGTGGTACTGCTCAAAGGCACTGAATCATTTTGGCATATGCAGTTCGGTCATTTATTAGATGGAATCGATAGTGTATTATTCTGTTGTTTTTTAAGAGAAAATCAAATAATTCAGTTTGTAGAGGTTCAAACAGCGATACTGGAATGTTTGATTTGTGGATCGGATATGGGTATGGAACCACCAGAGATTGATAATATGACCCCCCCCCCCCCCCTCTAAAAGAACTTGTTCTCCAAAAGTTAAAGAGCTCTTTTACAATGGTTGGGAAAGTACCTTGGCACTTGCAGGTACTTTCAGTTTTCCTATTTCCGAAGGAACTAATTGAAGAAGTTTATATTTGCTAACTCTAGTTTCTATTAAAGATACTTAACACAAGGCTATTAAAGATACTGAACACAGGTCCATTACCTAGATCAGGTACTTGTTTCAGTTCAGAGAAATCAATTCAAAAGTGTACAGACAGTATCAGTTCAAAATATTTCAAAGGTTCTGTTCACCATAATGACTTGAAGTATGCCTTGCTCTTTTCTCTATCCCTCTATTTACTAGATAAAAGATATAGGGCAGGCAACCAGAACATCATAATCTCCTCCTCCTCCTCCTACTTCCTCTTTCTAGTTATCAAATCCATTATCTTCTAACTAGAAAGAAAGCTGAATCTAAGATGGTTGCAGCTAGCAAAAGAAAAAAATGGTTCCAGTAAAAAACTTGCTACAACCTAGTTCCAACTAGTACCTATTGGCAACATAAAGATTACTACGACCTAATTTAGTAGCACACTGAAACTGAATTCTAGCTAAGATTACTATGCAGAACGACATCGGCTCCTACATTACTATGACCTGAATTCTATCTAAGATTACTTGTTTCTAAACTAACTCTCCCACAAACATGAATTCATTATCAAGTTTTTATCAGGTTGCAATTATCAAGTTGAACTTCCAACAATTTAGAAACATAGGACCTGGTTGAGGTTCACATGAAAATAGATATATCACTATCTTTAAAATATGCAGGATCAAGACACAGTTTAAAAGCAATTAGACTAAACATTTTCTACAAGATGGAAGAGGAGCAGTACCATATTACACAGTTCTAATCTTCTTCCGTAACCACTTGAGTCGTGTAGAGTCTTTCGCGGTCATGAAAATGACCCCGTTTTGTGGGTCTTTGAAGACATCATAAGCCTCAATCCTCTCCTCATCTGATAGATCTTCCATGTTGTCCACAAGAGCAATGCACAATACGATGGGGTACTCATTAGTTGATGCCCTTTCCTTTTGCATAGATTCAGTCTCGGCTTGCCTCTCTTTCATTTCTAGAAACTTTCACATCATCTCAACAACCTTCCCATCTTGTCGATATCTTTGTGTTGTCTTTTCTGTTTTGTCACTTGTAGCAACATTTCTTGTAGTTGCAGCTCCTTTTCCCATTCTCGACCTTGCAGCAGCATCACTTACAACTGGTTGTTCCACTATCCTCAATTCATCATCATCAGTTTCAGCATTGTGTACAGAAGAGCCAAAAAGGAAATTCACATCTTCTCGCATATAATGTTGCGTTACAACAGGTTGAGAAGGTTGTGTGAGATCAATTTGAGAAGGTTGTGTGAGAGCAGGTTGAGAAGGTTGTGTCACATGAACTTGAGAAGAAAAGATTGTGTGATAGCAGCACCTTGATAAGGCTGTCTCACACAGGAACTTGGGAAGAAGGTTGTGTGACAATAAGGCTGCATGATAGGAACTTGGGAAGGTGCAATAGAGGTAAAGTTCAAGGTTCCCTCAGCAGTTTGTCCTGCAACACAAAATGACCAGATCCACCCACCTTGCGGGCGACGTTGTATGCCACCTTCATCCTTGTGAGATCCGCCCTCCCCCATAGATCCCGATGACCTCACCGCCCCCTATGAAGCAAGAAGTGGATGTCGCAGCTGCCGATGAAAAATTTTCAATGAAATTTTCTGAATTTTAAATAACTAAAATTGAAAAGTCAACAACTATAAAATTGTAGATACCTTTAAGCTTTAGAAAAATTAATGATTTTTTGTGCTACGCATATATCAAAGTGGTAGGTCAAATTAGAAACGGGAGCAGAAAACCTTTTTTGCATCCCTGTCTAGAAATGCATCTATATTTATAGCCGGACTGCAGAGGCACAGGTTGTTTGTGACTTGTGACGCATGGCTGTGAGACTTTGGTTGGTGGGATTCTCCCATGCTTTTTATTTTCGACATTGATAGCAACCTAATATCCAGACGGGACGTCATGTCTGGACGTGGCTCCAACAGCTGAGCTGCTCCCATGTCCGTATCGCTCCCACATCTCACCCTAGCCTCGTGCCTTTGTTCACCGCAAGAACATGCACCCTCACTCACATCCCCACACGCCCCATGTCTCTTGTTCCCGCGTCCCACCCCAGCACCCCGCACCTTCATCCGTCGTAGGAACTTGTGCCCTCACTCACATCCTGGCGCCCCTATAGGGGAAACCCACGGCTCGGTCTATTTTCGTAACATCCAGATGAAGCATTTGCAACGTATGTCTAAAGCAGATGAAATATTTGAAACATATAGTTAAAAACCATTACAACGTATGCAACATCTCGATCTACTTTTGAAATATCCAAATACAACACTTGCAACATATAAAAGAAGACAGATGAAACACTTATGACATGCTTATGAAACACTTGCAACATAAGTGTAAAAGAACAGATGAAATAGTCAAGATAGACGCTAGCAACATACGTGTACAATTATTTGAACATATGTAACATCTCGATCTACTTTTGCAACCTTTACATAAAAAATTAAAATATACATCTGATACAGCAGAAACACTTGAAAGATGCAACATATCTAGAGAAGTGTCCAGAAACACTCAGTATCAACAGCAGCCATGACCTACCTGGTGGGCAACTGTGGTAGCACAGGCTCGTTGGATGGTGCGCGCCTGCACACCCCGCCCTGCCTGCTGTTGGCCGAGAGTGAGGAGATGCTAACGGATCTTGGGAGGACACCGCTGGCAAGTTTAGGGGAGGGTCAGTAGCTTGCTTGAGTATGCCGACCACACAACAACAGCTTGCTCAAGCCCGCTGGCCAGATCTAATGGAACGTGGGTTGGGGATGTGGGTTTCAGTGTGCAGCGAGCTAGACTGGTCACGGCGGTGCATGGAGCACGACGTAGCAACAGAGGCGCACATGGCGCTTGATGGAGAAGTCGTGTTGTGCGAGATACGATGCACAACGGGAAAACAACAGCAGCCGAGCAGCGAGCGCATGCGTAGCCGCACACAAATGGGTGAGGACAGGAGTGGGAAGATATTTTGCGTCTGTGAAGAGTGCGATTACCGCATCTTTGTTGTCAAGATCATACGCTAGACCGTCATGGATGGTGAGGATAGGAGTGGGAAGATATTTTCCGTCTATGAAAAGTGCGATTACCGCATCTTTGTTGTCAGGATCATACGCTAGACCATCATGGATGGTGAGGACAGGAGTGGGAAGATATTTTGCGTCTATGAAGAGTGCGATTACCGCATCTTTGTTGTCAGGATCATACGCTAGACCGTCATGGATCTGTTGCAAGAAGTCCAAGTCCTCATCGGCGATCCCTTGCGGTGGGAACATGTAACGCCCCAGAGCCCAAACGGCTCAGATCCACTCTAGGATCATCACATCTTTGTTGTCAGGATCATATGCTAGACCATCATGGATCTGTTGCAAGAAGTCCAAGTCCTAGTCATTGATCCCTTGCGGAACATGTAATGCCCCAGAGCCCAAACGACTCAGATCCACTCCAGGATCATCGTCGGTGATCCCTTGCGGTGGTAATATGTAACGCCCCAGAGCCCAAACGACTCAGATCCACTCTAGGATCATACGCTAGACGGTCATGGATGGTGAGGACAGGAGTGGGAAGATACCTTTGTTGTCGGGATCATACGCTAGACCGTCATGGATGGTGAGGACAGGAGTGGGAAGATATTTTGCGTCTATGAAGAGTGCGATTACCGCATCTTTGTTGTCAGGATCATACGCTAGACCGTCATGGATTTGTTGCAAGAAGTCCAAGTCCTCGTCGGTGATCCCTTGCGGTGGGAACATGTAACGCCCCAGATCCCAAATGGCTCAGATCCACTCTAGGATCATCATCGGTGATCCCTTGCAGTCGGAACATGTAATGCCCAGAGCCCAAACGGCTCAAATCCACTCTAGGATCATCGCATCTTTGTTATCAGGATCATACGCTAGACCGAGCCCAAACGGCTCAGATCCACTCTAGGATCATCGTCGGTGATCCCTTGCGGTCGGAACATGTAACGCCCAGAGCCCAAACGGCTCAGATCCACTCTAGGATCATCGCATCTTTGTTATCAGGATCATACGCTAGACCGAGCTCAAACGGCTCAGATCCACTCTAGGATCATTGTCGGTGATCCCTTGTGGTGGCAACATGTAAGGCCCCAGAGCCCAAACGGCTCAGATCCACTCTAGGATCATCGCATCTTTGTTATCAGGATCATACACTAGACCATCATGGATCTGTTGCAAGAAGTCCAAGTCCTCATCGGTGATCCCTTGCGGTGGGAACATGTAACACGAACATGTAACGCCCCAAAGCCCAAATGGCTCAGATCCACTCTAGGATCATCGTCGGTGATCCCTAGTCCTCGTCGGTGATCCCTTGCGGTGGGAACTAGCTCAGATCCACTCTAGGATCATCGTCGGTGATCCCTAGTCCTCGTCGGTGATCTCTTGTGGTGGGAATGTGTAACGCGAACATGTCCCTTGCGGTGGGAACATGTAACATGAACATGTCTGTCACACCCGATTTTAAGAATAAAACCGAATGCTAACCGTATGTGTGCCCAGGACATCAAATCACACATACAGTGACAAAACAAGAGTAGATACCAAAAGTTGTGCTTTATTACATATCGATATTCAAACATTACAACAAGACTTACAAGTCTTGAACAGGTACACAACGGAAACGATAAACTAAACTTCGGGAGAACTCCACGATTCCACAGGGACATTGACTGGTGAACCTCAACCTTCAGCTTCTTGAAACTCTCCATGGTCTTCTTTCTAGACTCCTTAATCTGGTACCCATCCGGGATTTTCATTGATAGTGAAACAAGCGTAAGCACACCATGCTTAGCAAGTATAACTCAGGGGTCTATGAAGGCTCAAAAGGCTTGACTCGGTTTGACTACGATTAGCAATTTTAGTTGGTCATATTTTATTATACCTGAATTACTACTTTAGTGAATAAACCATCCCAAGTGTAAAGTATCATTAATCAGGATTAAGATCATTCCCAAAAGATTCTAGGTAGTACCCAATCATAAATGATCCAGGTCGCTCGTGTCCGTGAGCACGGCTGTTATAACAGTTTGGTCAAACTCTGCAGAGTGTGTACAACTTTACCCGTGAGTCATGATTCCCAAATGTCAGGGTTAATTACTCCCATATCACATCTACCAAGGATGTGCGGCAAGGTCTCACTACGAAGCCTTTCCAAAGACGCCCTAACAAGTCATAGGCGCTGAGGTTTCAGTCTCCCAAGAGTTATAGACACCATCCCCTAAGGTGACACTCCAAATACCACACAGTGTTCACCCTAGCAGGACAGGGCCCATAAGCTACATGGTACCCCCCTCTTGCCCTTTCGGTAAGCTACAGACAAGCTAGAACAAATCTAAGTAATTAGCTAAGATCAGAGCCATATGATCCTCATGGTTGTACGGAAAAATCCTGGGTTGTCGCTTTAGGATAGAGTCCTCCAAACCATGTTGCTAAAAAGCATCATTTTATCCATATTGCATAAATCATTAGTCAAATTAATTATATCTTGGTTACGCGCGGAAGCATCTATCCAAACATGCATACCAACCCATAGGATACAAGGATATAAGGTACAAGGTAATCTAGGTAAGTCCCTATAGGCTTTTCAATATTAGACACATGCATAAATGAATTATAATATATTGAATAGGTACAAGGATTTCCTTTGTTACACTTGCCTGTCTCATAACCTTAGGTCACTGCTGATCTCAAAGTCCAAACTCTTGCTTCTTGATAAACACTGAGAGATTACACCCTAAGCGTGGACAAAATCACCATACAAGCCTCCAAATCAATCACTACAAGCAAACAAATTATATTCTATTAGAACAGTACACCAATCAGTACTAAAACAAGATAAAAAGCTTCTAAAACTATTCTATGCATTTCTACGAACACGTGAGCGCAAGAATCACTCCAATCAGAGTTTTAAATCAAAAGTTATGCTCAAAACAAGGTTCAATGGCAATTTTGTAAATAACCAGAAGTCCTTTTTGATTTCCCAAGGTAATACAACTTCATGACCATAGACCAACTCATATGGTGAACACTTAGTTGCACCATGACATGCCATCCTATAGGACCACAAGGTTTCACTGAGTATTGAATGCCACTTTTTTGGATGCTCCTTAACCTTTTTCTTAACGATTTTGATCAAAATCTGGTTAGAAGCTTCAGCCTGCCCATTAGCTTGGGCATAATACAGAGACGAGTTAATCAACTTGAAGCTTGTGCTAGCCGCAAAATCCTCAAATTCTTTTGATGTAAACATCTTTCCTTGATCTGTGGTAATGGTTTGAGGAACACCGAATCGATAAATGATATGCTCTTTGATGAACTCAATTACGGTAGCCGATGAAGCTTCCTTCAAAGGAACAGCTTCAACCCATTTAGTAAAATAGTGAGTTGCTACTAACACAAACTTGTGTCCTTTGCTAGATGCCGGAAATATTTGGCCAATTAGATCTATTCCCCATCCTCTAAATGGCCATGGCTTTGTGATTGGATTCATAGCTGATGCTGGAGACTTCTGAACATTACCGAATCTTTGGCATTCTTGACATCCTTTATAATATTTAAAATAATCTTCCAAAATGGTCGGCCAAAAATACCCTGCTCTTCTAATCATCCACTTCATTTTATGAGCAGACTGATGTGCACCACAAATTCCTTCATGGATTTCTCCCATTAGAACTTTGGCCTCTTCTTGATTGACACACTTAAGAAGTACACCATCGATTGTTTTATGATAAAGCTGATCATCAAGAAGGACAAACTTCGTAGCTTTATACCTCAATTTTCTAGATACTGGTCACAATGGGTTCCTCAAGTATTCAATAATCTCAATCCTCCAATCATCACTATCGGTAACCTCATCAGTTAGTATTTCAACGATTTGCCGATAACCAGAAGCACTTTGAGCTAAACGATTAGCCTCTTGATTCTGACATCTAGGAATATGCTTTATGACAACAGAAGAGAAAGAATCAAGCAACTCAAGGCACTTCTCATAATGCTTCCTCAGAATGTCATCTTTGCACTTATATAGGCCGAACAATTGATTAATCACTAATTGAGAATCTCCAAAAATCTCAACAGTCTCGGCCCCTACCTCACACAAAAGCTGAAGTCCCTTGAGAAGTGCTTCATACTCAGCTTGATTGTTAGTAGAGGTTGGATCAATTGAGAAAGCAAATTCAAAACTTCCTCCCTGAGGAGAAACAAGAACAATACCAACGCCCCCACCTTGTTTGCAATTGGAACCATCAAAGAACAAAGCCCACGGGGTAAAATCTAAGTCTTAATCTCTTGTTTATGATGATGAGTAACAAAATCTGCTATTACCTGACCTTTAACCGCTTTAGCCGATTCATACTTTAAGTCAAATTCTGATAATGCAAGAATCCATTTGCCAATCCTCCCATTTAGAATAGGCAAGGATAACATATGTTTAATTACGTCAAACTTTGATACCACCGTGCATTCAGAAGATAACAAGTAATGTCGAAGCTTGGTGCACGAGAAGTACAAACATAAGCATAACTTTTCAACAGGAGAATATCTTGTTTTCGGGTCAAGTAACCTTCTAATGAGATAGAATACCACTCTTTCTTTACCTTCGAACTCTTGCATTAAGGCCGATCCAATTGTATGATCGTCGGCCGATACATACAACTTAAAAGGTTTGTTCTTTTGAGGAGGAATCAAAACTGGTGGAGATTTCATATACTCTTTGATTTCATCAAATGCCTTCTGTTGCTCATCTCCCCATTTAAATTCTTGGTCATCCTTTAATTTTAACAAAACTGAGAACGGTAAAATTCTGGCTGATAGATTCGAAACAAATCTCCTGATGAAATTGATTTTACCAATCAAAGATTGTAATTGAGTCTTTGTGGTTGGCGGCACCGCTTTGTCAATTGCATCATAACTCTTTTGACCAACTTCAATCCCTTTTTCATGTACCATAAACCCCAAAAACTGACCAGCTGACACTTCAAATGCACACTTGTGGGGGTTCATCCTTAAACCATGTTTCCTTGCGCATTCAAGAGTATCTCGAAGATCCTTAAGATGCCTTTGATAATCCCTGGATTTCACAACTACATCATCAATGTAAATCTCCACAATCCTGCCGATCAACTCATGAAAGATATAATTCATAGCCCTCTGATAAGTTGCACCGGCATTCTTAAGCCCGAAAGTCATGACCACCCATTCATATAAGCCTATAGCACCCGGACATCTGAATGCAGTTTTATGTATATCTTCCTCTGCCATAAAAATTTGGTTATAAACAGCATTACCATCCATAAAACTGATCACCTTATGTCCTGCTGCCGCATCGACTAACATATCTGCCACTGGCATTGGGTAGCCATCCATTGGAGTAGCTTTATTCAAATCCCTGAAATCAATGCAAACTCTCATTTTTTTCATTTTTCTTATACACAGGGACTACGCTAGATATCCATTCAGCATATCTACATTGCCGAATGAAATTAGCTTTGTAAAGCCGAGTGATTTCCGTTTTCACATCAGCCATAACCTCTGCTCTAATCCTTCTCGGAGCTTGTTTTACAGGTCGACTCCCATGTTTGGTAGATAGTCGATGCTCAACCAACAATTGATCAAGACTAGGCATTTCAGAATAATCTCAAGCAAAACATTCTTTATATTCTTTTAACAATATAATAAGTTCTTGCCTAAACTTGGGATCCAACTGGGCACTGATATATGTCAACCTCGGCTTATCACCGTTTCCAATATCAACTGCTTCTAGTTCATCAGCCGATGTGAAACCCTTACCCATCTTACTCTCATCTTCATTGATCGTATAATCCATTAAATACATTTTTTGAAGCCGACTGCTTGGATCGGCTGTTGACTATCGTCAATTGTCTTGAGAAAGTATTCTTCAAGAATCTTCCCGGAAAAGCACTCCATGTTATCAAAGTTCTAAACATCAGGGTCTGAATAAACAACACTAACAGTTGAATCGGCTGGTACCACTTCCACGGTGTCGCCGATCCACTGAATCACATTCTGATGCATGGTAGATGGAACACAACAATTGGCGTGGATCCAATCCATTGCAAGAAGCACACTATAGGATCCTTTTGCATCGACCACAAAGAAGGTAGTCGGCATACTCTTGCTGTCAATCGTCAACTCGACACATACATCACCTTTAGTAGCCGATACGTTGCCAGCAAAGTCGGTCAACCTCATATCGGTCCGAGTCAAGTCTTCTGTAGACTCGCCAAGCTTTCTAAAAGTGGCATATGGCATCAAATTAACAGCTACCCCTCCATCAACTAACATCCTGTTCAGAGGTCTTCCATCAACGAACCCTTTTAAATATAAAGCTTTCAAATGGGAATATCTCTCGGGTTTTTGAAACGTTGCCTCTTCTGCTTGATAAATCCACTGAGCAATTGTTTCTTCACCATCAGATTCTTCTTCATGATCAGAAGATCTAAACTCAGCAGGTAGCATGAACAGAGCAGCGATATTAGCCGATGATTCACATTTATCGGCTATCTACTTTACCTGCCAGACTTTGGGTTTCTTCTTCTGGAGTTCATCATTTCTTAGTCTTTGAACCCGTCGCTTCTGGCAAGCCACCAGGACATCATTGACCCTCTTGCCAGGGATGATCACAATCGACTAATCTTAATCCAAGTCGATTATGAACATTTTCATTTTTTATGCGCCGATCTGTCTTTTCAAATCTCAATCTTTCATGTACAGATCGGCGGTTGTCTCTCGACTGCCTATACTCCCGATACTGATCACTACATTCTGGGCAATTACAAAAATAGGAAGTTTTAAGCCTTCATTCCAACAATGTCTAAAGAAAGGACAGTCCCAATGATTCTTTTCTTCATCTCTGATACGCCTTTCTTCTTCACGAGACCTCCTATACTCTTCCTCTTCGAGCCACTCTTGATATTCCTGCTCATCTCTTTCCCTTTGCATTTGGCTCTTTTCTTTCTGACGTTGCCACTTGTTCAATAAAATTCTGACAGTCGGACGTCTTCTTGCTTCACCAGCCTTTGAAGTCTCAGGTTGATCACATTGA
This sequence comes from Coix lacryma-jobi var. lacryma-jobi, assembly GCA_009763385.1. Classification (NCBI taxonomy): domain Eukaryota; kingdom Viridiplantae; phylum Streptophyta; class Magnoliopsida; order Poales; family Poaceae; genus Coix; species Coix lacryma-jobi. The sequence goes on from CM019831.1 coordinate 18,860,510, forward strand.
TCAGTACTTTTATGTCCTTTCATCTCCTGATACTCTTTGGTTGGTAGCTGTTTCTTTGGATCAACCGTCCCAGCTGCCTTGGCTTTGTCAGAAGTCAACACCTTGATCTCACTCCGAGGTGCAGGAGCTACCATGTTCTGTGGAAAAGGATGGTCATTGATGCTCATGCCCTTGGCTTTTTCTAGGCCTATCCTTCCTTTAACGATAGCCCTCTGGATCATATCTCTAAAAACTCGGCAATCATTAGTAGTATGGGTACCAGAATTATGAAATTTGTAGTACCTCTTATTTTTAAGCTCCTCAGCCGATGGGATACTGTGATTCCCAGTCAACTTGATTTGACCCTTCTCCAGCAAGTAGTCAAATATCTTGTCGGCCTTAGTGATGTCAAAGCTATACTTTACATCTTTTCGGCACTCTTAGCCTTTGCCCAAGGTATGTACTCATTGTTTTTCCATGCCCAGTCCACAGCAGATACTTCATCCTCATTTTCATCACTTGAATCATTGCTTTCATCTTGCAGGAAGAAATGGCTCTCTGCATTGTAGGCTTTCTTGGGTTTAAAGACTTGATTGTACCAATTCTGAGCATCAATATTTGCCACCTTTTTAGCTAAATCGGCCATATTGTTACAACCAAAGCCGATTTTTTCTCTGATAGTAGGTATTAACCCTCGAATTGCAATGCTAACCACCTCTGGATCCGACAATGACAAGGAATAGCATTGATTCTTCATCTCTCTGAACCTTTGAAGGTACTGACATCCAGTTTCATTATTCCCTTGCCTTGTATCAATTAAGTCTACCAGGCCTTTCTCCAATACTCCAAAGTCAAAATATTTATGAAACTTGTCTTCCAAATCCTCCCAGCTCTGAATGGAATTGGGTGGCAGAGATGAAAACCATAAAAAAGCCGAACCAGATAGAGACAGAGGGAACATTCTGACTTTAAGTGCTGCTTCATCACGAATCTCCCCAAGTTGGACTAGAAACTGGGTTATATGTTCCATGGTTGTTACTGAGCCGGTTCCTGTGAATTTGGTAAAATCAGGTATTCTATATCTTGGAGGAAGAACAACCTGATCAAACCATTCTAGATATGGCTTTTTGTAGCCAGTCACTGTAGATTTTGGCGTTAAGCCAAATTGCTTTTGAACCAGATCAGTTACTCGACTCATCAGTTGATCAATTTGATTCACCGGCCTTTGATAGCCGATGTTCTGCCCCCCGAAAGTATTGTCATTATATCCCGGGTTCTCCTGAGCATCCAAGGTATAAAAATCCAAGACATAATGATATCCCTGAGGAATATCACCAGGTGCGACGCTCCCTTGATTTGGTGGTGCATTGAAGTCTCTAGTAATGCGCCTTGCATGAGGAGCTATTTTTGTAGCCGATGAGTATATATTATTACTCATATTCGGCTATTGCACTGGCTGTGGTGTTACGCCCCCCGGGCTAACCATCATCTGGTTTCCATTGCCATTCGGACCATTGATCTGAGGTCCAGTAGAGGTTCCAGCTCCTTGATTGTTTCCAATAGTATATGTTGGACCTCTTCTGTCACCACCCAAGTTAAAGGCTTCTTTAATGGCATTCGTGAGGCTATTGAGGAAAACTTCGTTATGATTCATCAAGGTAGTTGACATTGTTTTGCTGATCACTTCTCGCATAGCATTGTGTTGTATCTTAATCATTGGATCCTCATGTCCTTCCAGAACCACCCTTGGAAGATGAGACTTCTGGATAATCTTCTTATCTCTATTTCTGCTGAAACTCAGCAGACACATGTAACGATACTACTCAATAGTTTCCACTACCATGCGTTGAAGCTCTTCTGGAAGCTCATCCATTGTTAAGTTCAGCACGTCTTCATTGTTGATTGTCATGATCAGACGATTTGTGTCCCACTGGGCGTGCCAAAAGAATGTGTTGACGTAAAATTTCGGTCGGTCATGTCAACACACTCGAGCGCACGGTCCTCAGAGGGCGTACGGAGCAAGGTCCTGACCTCTTGAACCTTCAGCAGATGGCGGTACCGAATCTCGGTGAGATCGACCTTGGGCGTGCCAGTCAATTTGACCTTCAATTGACAAGGAGAAGAAAAAAATTGTCAAAATATGGAACCTGCCGGTTTGGTGTCAGACAGTTCCAAATTGTACGGCTCTGGTATAGCCACTGTTAATAGGATATTGACTACAAAGTCAAGTCCTAAGAAATCGCATGAAGGCATTGAAAAAGATATAAAGCAAAACGGCTATGATGTATGCAAAGAAGCATTCGGAACAGACAAACAGCTGATGAGCTTAAACATATTGGCAGAGTAAAGATCTATATGTACGTCCAAACGGCGTGAAAACAATGTATCGACTAATTGCACAGGCAGTTTTATCTGTTAACAGTGGGGTGTTTCCATGCAGCCATAATAACAAATAGATCGATAAAATAGCCTAAACATCAACAGTGGGGTATCTCCATGCAGCCATAATGATGATCAAACTAGATCACGTCCAGTGCAACGAGCAGATACATTGATTCCAGGCAGTTCAAAAGCACACATTATGAAGAAAGCATAACTGGATCAGCTATTTTAGCCGATACAGGGTCCATGAGGCACGAACAAGATCTATCCGTTAAAACCATGACTCGACTTAAGATCGAGCAAATCTAATCTACCATGTATATCAGTGGGGTTCAAAAATACAGCCATAATAAACATGCAAGATCGAATCTACTGGTTCTTAGATCAAGATCATAGTTTTATCGGATATCTCGAACGCACAACACGTAACAACCAAGATTGACAAAATAGTCGATGAGAAGCTTTGAATCGGCTATTTTCTCTATTGTGAGCATGAAAAACCTCGGGATAGCCGAAACTAAGCGTCCTTTAAGCTTAAGCCACTTTGTCAATCTTGATTGGGCAAGATGTTGTTTAAAACATAAAGAAACAAATTAAAACGTAAAACAACATCGATAACTTAATGAATCTATTAGCTTGCCAAACTAATAGAGCCGATAACTAGTCAAGATCGATTAAAGTAAGAGATTGATCAGAGTCAAGACAGTCTTACAAAAGACGAACTTAGACCGATAACTAGCCATGTCATAGCTTAACAAGAGTTTGGTCGATGCCAAATACAGCCTTATTGAACAATGACACAAGCCATTGGTGAAACTTACAAGCAAACCGGAGGTCGGTCGAAGCCGATGCAGCCCTGCCTGATTGAAGGTCTCGCCGAGATCTATGTTACTCCTACTCCTAGGGTTTTGGCCGGTGGCCGATGTGTTGATGGATTGGATGCCCTTACAAAATTTGGGTCTCTAACTATTTATAACCCGGTTGACTCCTGTCCTAACACGACTAGGTTACATAATAGGTAAAATAAAAGACGACCCGAACTTGAACTCCTTGGCCGAGCCCGACACGTCTTTGAAGCCCGTCATGTTGGTCCATATGAATTCTTCTGATCATACCTGAACCCATATAAGCTCCTTTATTTTCAGGTCGATCCTTTCCCTAATAAACATGCACAAATTTCAGGCTGATCCTTTCCCTAATAAACTAGCCGTTTGTGCTCACAAAATAATAATCCTTTCGGTCCAAAATATGGTGTAAACAACAACCAAGGTGGGACTAAACTCTCCACAATATCTCATTAACACACATGGGCCACTATGGGCCAAATGGGCCGGATGTGACATACACCCCCCTCAAAGAACTCGACGACCTCGTCGAGCCCAACATACCCACAATCGGGTAAACGATGACCAGGAACGTTCCCCTCTTAGCACACGCGACCGTGCGCCCAGGGTCGGCACATGTGCCATGTCGTGCTCTCCGAAGAGACTACACGCGCAATGAACCTACCATGTCCGCAACCCCCAGCCCGCATGCGCCCGTGGTCGCGAAGGTCGGCTCCGATACCATTTGTTATGCCTCAGAGCCCGAACGGTTCAGATCCACTCTACACGCTGAGCGAACCACACTTACCACCATCCCACTTAAGCTTTCATCCTCGCTTCGCTTAAAAGGATTAATCTGGGGATGGTGGGATGAACTCTAGAAGCCTTATATGTTGGTCTATCCCACTTTAAACAATCAAGGTGGGACTAAACTCTCCACAATATCTCATTAACATACATGAGCCACTATGGGCCAAATGGGCCGGATGTGACATAATCCCGGATGGGTAACAGATTGCTATAGTAATGATGACTTCCCTGAAGAGTTCTAGTCTTGTGGTCAACCAGTCATCTTCCCTGTGATGGAGCTACCGTGAGAGTTATCTTTATTTTTCACTAGTGTGTGATTGATCTCTGGTGCACATAAGATATTGCATTCAATTTTATCCTTAAAATTAATTGTGACGAATTGGTATCAAAGCTATGTTGGCTGTAGGACGTAAGCCTAGCTAGTAAATGGTCGCTTTTGTGGTCTTTGCTTCTCTTTTCTTGCTATTTTGAGAACTCTATGCTTTAGTTTGTGGTATTAGTAATAGAACTGTAAGTTATGGGAACACACACACACACACACATATATATATATATATATATATATATATGATCCGGCCTTGTATTCTTGTTACATCATTTGTTTGGTGTGTCTTATGTCTGCAAAAGTCATGTGGATCAAGCTACCTTTTATGAGTCGCTTCTAAATTTATATGCTCTAGAAATAAAAGTGTAGTCCCTGCATCATCTGTTTCACACCAACTCCGCAAGATTGAATACATATACATGATAATCCTAATTGCCCATCGTGACAACTACATCTCCAGCCAAAATACATGATGGGTTGGTTTAGCTTGAACAAGCAGCAAAACAAACATGAGTATTATGCCACTGTATCTGTTCAACACGGATACGAAGACAGATAGTGTCAGGTTCATCGTTAGAGCTTTATTTGTATGTAATGCAGGAAATATCCGCAGTTGGTGGTACTTGCAGTTAAAGGCACTGAATCATTGTGGCGTGTGTGCAGTTTGGTCATTTATTAGATGAAATCGATAGTATTATTGTTTTGTTTTTTTAAGGGAGGAAAGTCAAATATTTTAGTTTGTAGAGGTTCAAACAGCCATATATACTGGACTGTTTGATTTGTGGAGGATATGGGTATGGAACACCAGATGATTGATAATGTGGCCCCCTCTAAAAGAACTTGTTCCCAAAAAGTTAGAGCTCTTTTACGATGGTTGGGATAAAGTACCTTGGCACTTGTAGGTACTTTCAGTTTTCCTATTTTCGAAGCAACGCGGTTGCTGATCGACGTGCGCGCTGCTGCTTTTCGCTCGGCCTTAGTCGCCATATGTTAGGCTGCTGGTTGGTCTTGGTTGCCAGAGCCCGACTTCTTCACGAGGACAATTCGCAGGCTATATGTTCATTTTGCTTCCGATTCGCAGGCAGCCAATTGGGCGGCAGTTCCTGGCAGAGCTAGTGCTGCGTATGCGCAGGAGAAGGCATCACTTGGTGGTGGGGACTGCTGCCTGCTACGTGTTCCTGCGGTTGCGGATCAATGTGCGCGCGTTCGCGTGCTTGCAGCCGGGCGGTGCCCCCGACGAGTTCGCGGCCATCAGCGCCAGCCGCCAGAACCGGGGAGGAGGCTAACAATCGCTTCTTGTGCCGCCACACGGCGCTGGAGGCGCACGGCGAACGCCATGGCCGGCGAATGCATCTATTAATAGCCATAGGCCGGAATTGTAATTCTAGAGGCCTGTTTCTGTGACTTGCCATGTGTGGAAGCAAGGGTTTGGTTGGTGGGCTTTTCTCCATGTCTTTTTTTTTTTTGTATTTTTACATCTAAATGTAAAATTCTGTATGCGATATGTAGAGGTAACTATATTTTGTCCAGCCTTTACAAATCAATCTCTAGTGGTAGTTGGGTTTTGGCCTGCCTATAAAAAAAAATTCTGTAGATGCTTGATACCCCCGTTGATTTCTAAAGATTGTGAAATAGAGGTGGGTTGAACATCCGCCCCTGCCATTTTTTATTGCTTCTACAAATGTTTTATGGTGTAGTGTTGGTGTCCTGCGATGTGGCTAGCACAAAACAATTGTCAATCAACGCTGAATATTTGCACATAGGATTCTAACTTGATCACCAATACCACCGTTCAAATATTTGCAGTCAAACCACTGGATTTTTTTAAATGTCCCTAGTTTGCATGGTGACTGTTGATAATGATCGTGATGTAGAAAGGCTCCTTTTCAAAATTTGGCAGTTATTACCCTGCTAAGGATGACAAGCCGTAGAACCTAGAATTGTCACAAGAAGTTGCACATTTTAGTGCTTGAACTCTTAATTCCTTGTAAAGACATGGATGCATGCATGCTCACCTCATGCCCACTGAAACCAGCACAAGGTATGCGTTGGCAGCCTAGGTCTGCCTGGATTGAGCCCTTGCTGACAAATTGTTCACTAGACAACCATCCTTGCCCAAGGCATTCTAGTCCCTGGGAGTACTAGGTGCTAGAGTATGGTACAAGCAAGTCTGATGGTGGCAGGTTGTTGGTTGCAGTAGAGCTGAAAAAGCACATTTTCTTAACGAATGGACATGAGTGAAGAAGCAATCTTTACATTTTTAATCCAATAAAGATGAGAGGTTCCTATCTAAACCATAAAAAAAAAGAAAAATGATCAATTATGTTCACAATACATTTTATTTTGAAAATCAGCTACGCAGAGATGTATTTGTCGCACTATGTCATTTTGGAGGTGGCTTGTTATATTACACTATAATTCTAATTACTTTATGTGTCCAAAATTCTAATCTTTTTTACTAGCTTAGCAGTCATTAATTGTGTTCTGATCCAATACCTTGTTCTTTTTACTCTTTGTAATGGCGACCAGCCATGGTATAACACCTCAATCGTGTTGGGTAGGGACTTTTTACTCTTTGTAATGGCGACCAGCCATGGTATAACACCTCAATCGTGTTGGGTAGGGACTAAGACAGCAGGACAACACTCTTGATTAGAAGCGATAACCTGTATTTAATATGTTTCGGCAACCCCGATGGCGTATTGTATGCTTTTTCTGGGTTACAAACATTTGATATCCAAACTCTACAGAATTGTCCTATTAGGTTGATTATGCAAGCCTATTAGGTTACAAAGTGGGGGCAAATGACATCTACCACAACTCGCACTTGACTAGAATTTTACCTAAATTCCATGACTGGCATGTCATATTATCCCAACAGTAGATACAATCTAGTCATTGTTGTAAAAGAAGTAATTGTCATGACAATAGAAGTCGTGTGCCTCAATCCAATCGGTGATGTAATTTCAAGGCACAGGTGAAACGCCTGGTGATCTAACTTGTAACAAGGCATAATTAACATTCCTTCACCTCTATTATGCTAGAGGGTCAGTTCTCCCTAAATCTCGTGCAGCGGTGTCATGGCTATTCAGTTGGCAAGGAACGGTCCTCCTTGTAGCGCTTGGAGCAGCTTCATGGCTATTGAGTTGGTAGATTCATAAAAATCCTTCACTTTTTAAAAAATATCTTTTATTTCAGCTTCCTCTAATGTATCACTCCTAATACCTTATTTTCCGCTACCATAGTTGGTAGCTCCAAACCTAATCACTAGAAGGAAAGGAAGGAATCAAATACAAAATATGTCGTGTTCAGAGTTCAATTGTATTAAATATAGAGTGTACTCTATGCTTTAGTTCATAGTATTAATAGTAATAAAACTGCAAGTTTTGGGAACACATATATACGATATGGCCTTGTTTTCTAGTTACATCGTCATTTGTTTGCCATATCTTATAGATGTGAAAGTCATGAGGATCAAGCTACTTTTTATGAGTCGCTTCTAATTCTATATGCTAGGGTGTGCCTGCATGCTCTGTTTCCTGCCAACTCTATTCGAATGAAATGCATGATTATCCTAAGTGTGCCCATCATGACAACTAAATCTGCAGCCAAAATACATGATCAGTTGATTTAGTGTGAACAAGCAGCAAAACAAACATGAGTAGCATGTCACACTATATCTGTTCAACACCAAAAGGAAGATAGATACTGCCAGGATCATCGTTAATTACAGAGCTTTGTAGGTAGAGAAATTTTACAATGAAACTTTCTCAACCATTGTAAAAGAGCTCTTGTAGGTAATGGAGGAAACACCTGCAACCGGGGTACTCTCAAAGGCACTGAATCATTGTGGCGTGTGTAATTAGGTCAGTAATTAGATGGAATGGATAGCACTATTAAATTGTTTTTCAAACAGCTCTACTGGAATGTCTGATTTATGGATATGGGTATGCAACCACCAGATGATTGATATAATGTGGCCCCCTCTAAAAAAACATGTTCCAAAAAAAATTAAAATCAGCATTAAATTAGCTATTTCTTTAATTTCTGGAAGAAACAAATAAGTGATGCATTTTTATGTGAAATATGTGTGTACTTCTAACACCATGGTGCTGTTTGGTTGGTTCCACGGTAATGAAAACGTAAATAAAATTAGTTTAAATATGTTTCCTGCCGGTAACATTCACAGCTTAATATTATTTACGTTTACGTCACATTTCCATACACCAAACAGCTCGTATGTTACATTGTCACTTATATATATGACAATACATGAAGTGCTATCCATTTGTACTGACTTCTTCGAATCCTTTATTCATTATTTTTGTCCCAAAAATCATTTCAAATGAAAATGTTTCAAGAAAAAGTTTTGGATCTCATTCAGCACTAAACTTTGGTATAGCGCGTCTCTCCATCTGTGGTCTTTTGGAAAAGAATAAAAAAACAATATCAAAATATGGGAATTTAAACTTATTTTTGGAACATAAAAAAATAAAAATAGAAAAGTCAACAACTGCTGGTCAAATTACAAACTCGGGGGAAAACCTTTTTCCAGCCATACGTAGAAATGTATCTATTAATAGACGCGGTTAACACCACCCCCATAGGAATTGCAATTCTAGAAGGGTGGCTTGTGACTTGCAATGCGTGGCAGCGAGGGTTTGGCTGGTGGGCTTCTCCCTGTGTCAATTTTTTTTTCTATTTTTACACCCAATTTGTAAAATTCTGCATAAGATTTGTAAAGATAGCTATCACTAATATAGAAAATCTTTTCCATGGCACTTGAGTTTTATTAACCATGGCAGACAAGGTTGCCAACCGCCACGGTTAAACAAGGCTAGCTAGGCCCCGTCGGCACGGAAGGTAACCGCCACAGTCAATGTGTTAACCGTGGTGGACAGCATAAAGCAACCGCCACGGGTTAACCGTGGCAGTTCTGTTACAGTAACCGTCACTGTTAACTCTTTAACCGTGGCGGTTGACTTAACCCAATCGCCACGGCTAAGTGACTATTAACCGTGGCGGTTGCATTATGCTACCCGCCACGGTAAAGTTTGGGCTATAAATGCAACAACCTGCCTCCTTCTTTCCCGCAGCTCCACCTCTATTTTTAGGGTTTTGAGCTTCAAACCCTAAAATTGGCCATTTTAGGGAGGGAGAGGTTTTGCCCTTGGATTTGGTAAAGGTGGGCACCGCAAGAGGTTGATTTTTACTCTGCAACTCGCGTTTTCCACTCTTTTACATGATTAGGTGCTTTTTCTTTGGATCTAGGTATAGATTTAAATTGGATGAGAGAGATTAGTAGATCTAGTACTACTCCGATATATATGTCTTATACAGCTCTGCTAATTTGACTTTTTATTGCGCTTGCAAGGTCATGCTTGCGGTCATGGACGATAGGGACGAGTCGATGTACAAGACATCCAGAATAGAACCGTCTTTCCTTGTTAATGTAAGGAGTAAGTTTATGCCCGTTGCACAGAAGCATCGTCTGAGTCTGAATCAGGAGCTCATGGTTTGTCCGTGCAATCACTGTAAAATTGGTTTGCCCATAAAGATACAATGGTACAATCTCACCTTATACAGCATGGCTTCATTAAGGATCCAAAATACCATGTGTGGAAGTTTCACGGCGAGAAGGTGAGTGTCACAGATGTACCTTATGGGGAAACCTCGTCGACAACAACGACGACAGTGGCTAATAATGATGGAGGACAACGACCCTCTTGGGGAACAACAGCCATCATCGGCGACGAGAATGCGAGTCGTGACTATGATGGCTGATTTGTTCGAAGACGTGGCAGACGACAATGGTGGTGGGAATGACTGTGACTCGGTGATTGATACCTTGCAGCCTGAGGATGCAGAGCTTCTTGAGGACATTGCTAATCGCTAGAACGATGTTCTATTTGGGAACCCGAAGTGGCTCTAGAATTTCATGGAAATGAAGCAGGCGACAATTGAGCCCCTCTACCCAGACGGTGGCAAATGTCCAAAGCATTGGAAGTCGTTGTGTTTCAACCTCCAGATGTTGATGTGGAAGGCTCGCCACTGATGTACCGGCACAGGCTTCAATGACCTGCTACGTATCCTTGGTGACATGTTTCTAGAGGGTAACAAGGTCCTCGCCAATACCTATCGGGCGAAGAAGCTAGTCAGGCCTGTGGCAATGAAGCTTAAAAAGCTCATCAGTAAAAGATTAAAAAAATATTGCAAACTCAAGCTTAAACTACACACACATACCACCATCAGTGGTGCAAGAAAGGGCCACCAAAGTGAGGAAAATGGCAGCAGAAACCAGTTGCTAGCTCTCTGTCGTACAGACAAATGAAGATGGCTTCAGGAAAATGGCCTGAGGATGGCTGTGTTTTAGCCCAACATCCGCTACAGTTTGAGTCACAAGTCTTGTAAACCAGCTTGGTACAAACCTCGAAGCACCACCGTTAGAGTCGGCGCCCTTTATATGTGTACCGATACGAGTAACGTTTGGCAGCTCGCCTCATGTCACCCCGCTCTTGTAATTTCATCTAATTTCTTTTAATGAAGCACGTGCCAACAGCATGTTTTCGAAAAAAAAATGTCACTTTTTTTTGCAGATTTACGGCAATGCTTCTCATGTTTTCCAATTGAAAAGTATGTTTGACAGGACATCACGTTGAGGGCCCAAGATACCTTGTTCTTTTTTCATAGAGATTATATTTTAATAGTGAAAGTGATCTATGTTGCAAACAACAAATTTCTACATGGATAGTTGTCTTTATATTCCGAGCCATGGTCTTATTTTCTGGAACAAGTTGTTTCGAAGAGTTTTTTTTGGCAGCAAGACTACCGCAAGCAGGAGTATCAGTTCAAAGCTTAAGTACAGTCAGGGTCTCGGTGCATGCAGATAAACACTATGTTGAATAACTATATGTATTCAATAGCCTATGTTTTGTGTAAATGGGTAATGATAACTTTTTCTACCTCTGCCATGCTTCATGAAGACAAAACATTTGATATGGAGAGAGTTGTCACACCCGGCCCAGTTTGGAATTTCGCCCGTAGTGACTCATGTGCACGTTAATGAGATATTATGGAGGTTTAGTCTTACCTTGTCTGTTTAGAGTGGGTTAAACCAACATATAAGGCTTCTAGAGTCCATACCACCATCCTCAGGTTAATCCTTGTACACGAAGCGAGAACAAAAACATAAGTGGGATGGTAGTAGGTGTGATTCGCTCAGTGTGCAGAGTCGATCTGAGCCGTTTAGACTCTAGGGTGTTACAAAATGGTATCAAAGGCGAACTTCGCGGCCATGAACGCGTACGGGTCAGGCGGTGCGGACATGGGTTTCATTGCGCGCGTAGGTCCTACGAGATGCACGACATGGTATATATGCTAGCACTAGATGTGTGGTTGCGTATGCTAAGAGCGGAACATTCTTGGTCATCGTTTTCCCATTGAGGGTGTGTTGGGCCGATGAGGACATTGGGTCCTTTGAGGGGGGGGTGTATGTCAGACCCGACTCAGTTTGGAATTTGGGTCATAGTGGCCCATGTGCATGTTTTTTTTCTCGGACTACAGAGGAAAGTTGCGCGTCATTTCAAGTTGCGCGTCATTTCATTAAGGTAGGAAAAAAATACACAAGTCCAAAGAAAACGATCACACACACCACCCCTCATCAAAAACAAAACGACCCGTAACCAAAGGGCCTAAACACCAAGAGCCAACAACTTGGGCATGAGCTATTGGAGCTTAGAAGCCCCTGCTGAACACCAAAGACCACCCTCCATGCTAACAGCCCTCAACACCACCTGGAGATTCGGCCTTGAATTTTCAAACACACAATCATTACGGTGCTTCTAGATTTTCCAAGCCACTAAGATTATTAAGGAGTTAAGACCCTTACGCGCTTCTTTTGGAATAGCTTTGAAAACTTTTCTCCACCAACCGGAGAAATGACCAACAAAACGATCAGGTGCCAAATGAATTATGCCCAAGAGATGAAAAATCGAAGCCCAGATTTGACGAGCAAACACACAACCAACCAAAAGGTGACTGATTGTTTCCTCAGCCTGATCACATTGTGCATGTTAATGAGATATTATGGGATTTAGTCTCACCTTGGTTGTTTAGAGTTGGTTAAACTAACATATAAGGCTTCTAGAGTCCATCACAGCATCTATCGTCGAGCTAATACTTTTACGCGAAGCGAGGATGAAAGCATAAGTGGGATGATGGTAGATGTAGTTCGCTCAATGTGTAGAGTAGATCTGAGTCGTTTGAACTCTGGGGTGTTATAAAATGGTATGAAAGCCGAACTTCACGGGCACAAACATGTGTGGGTCAGGGAGTGTGGACATGGGTTTCATGGCTTGTGGTGGCCTAAGGGGTGCACGACATGACATATGTGCCGACATTGGACATGTGGTCGCGTGTGCTAGGAGGGGAACATTTCTGGTCATCATTTGCCCGGTTGAGGGTGTGTTGGACCGACAAGGACGTCAGGTCCTTTGGGGGTATGTCACACCCATCCCAGTTTGAAATTTGCTCTGCAGTGACCCATGTGCATTTTAATAAGATATTGTGGGGGGTTTAGTCTCACCTTGGTTGTTTTGAGTGGTTTAAACCAACGTATAAGGCTTGTAGAGTCCATCCCACCATCCTCGAGTTAATCCTTTTACACAAAGCAAGAATGAAAGCATAGCTGGAATGGTGGTAGATGTATGTTCGCTCAGTGTACAGAGTTGATCTGAGTCGTTTGAATTCTGGGGTGTTACAGAATGGTATGAAAGCCGAACTTCACGGCCATGAACGTGTGCGGGTCAGGGAGTGTGGACATGGGTTTCATGGTGCGTGGTGGCCCTAGGGGTGCACGACATGACATATGTGCCGACACTGGACACATGGTTGTGTGTGCTAAGAGGGGACGTTTCTAGTCATTATTTGCCCAATTGAGGGTGTGTTGGGCTGACCAGGATGTTGGGTCTTTCGAGATAGGGTGTATGTCACACCCGATCCAGTTTGGAATTTGGCCCATAGTGGCCTATGTGCGTGTTAATGAGATATTGTGGGGGTTTGGTCTCTACCTTAGTTGTTTAGAGTGAGTGAAACCAATATATAATGCTTTGAGTCCATCCCACCATTTCCGGGTTAATTCTTTTACGCATAGTGAAGATGAATGCGTAAATAGGATGATAATAGGTGTGGTTCACTCAGTGTGCAGAGTGGATCTAAGCCTTTTGGACACTGAGGTGTTACCAAAGTTAGAAAGTTTCAGGTGCAATAAACATTTTTTTGTCTCCAACAAGGCATGATTTTTTGTTGGTCTTTTGAAGAGATTTAAGTCAATTTTACTAAAAAGACATTCCTGACCATATATATATATATTTTTGCATCGTGCATGTTGACTGCTAATAAGGCATATGGTGACCATCTAAGCTGCAAATGCTGTCCTATACAGCCAAAAGCAAACTGTTTTTTTTTTGTTTTAATTTGCATGTTTGAATGTCGTTATCGTAGCATTAGCATGGGCATGCTAGTAGTGTCACATAGCTTCTCTTGAAGTTACTCTTACAATGCCAAACGTGAGTCTTCCACCCTACAAGCTCGCTGGGATGGGATGTACCTTAAAAAAAAAGAAAAAAATATGTAATTATAGCAAATATTAATTCAATTCCTAATTACCATCTAATAGTTCATAAGTGCTGTGCACCTGACAGTAGCACCCAAGTTACGTTGACAGTAATTTATTGATGTATACTGTTAATTAACATCGTAGCAAAATCCAGTTCCTCCCATTCAAATTTGCTGTCTATGGGAGCATGGAAAAAGTGGAAATGCAAAAATGGAAAGTAGAAAATTCAAAAGAAGTTCAAGTTATAAAGAGTAGTCACTTGAACCCACTTGACATATAAATTCTTCCTGATATAGTGACTTATCTTTCACACACAGAGGATTTTTCCCTTTCCATGTTAGATCTAAGTATATTTGTATCATATTCTTGTAAACTCTTCTATGTTAGTTGCAGTTACTTTTATGGGCTGTTTTCAGCTACTGCCTTTTACAGTCCTTATTTTCGGCTCCTTTGTCTTGGGAAGCCTTGATGCTTTTGAAACCCTGAAATTACTTAGACTGAGCTGGTTGCCAGTTTGCTGCAGGTGCAATCTGTACGGCAACAAACAAAAATGCAGGTAAGTTATAGTCGTTAGCTGCAACAAACCAAGGAATATGGCATACTGCCATTTAACATTAGAAAAAACAAAAGATTTTTTTAGATAATAGATAGAAATCCGACCTTTATATTCACATGTGGATACCAGGAGCCTTGACTCAAAGCCTGAGATACACAAAAGAAAAACAAAGAGCAAAAACACGGCATCCTAGTTTACTTAGAAACTTTTATTTCAAGCCTTAAAATTTAATCTTGTACAGTACCAATTCTTCGCATCATCATTTACTTAGAAACTTTGACATCAAAACAAGCCACAAAATTGGGAACCATGTGCAGAACTGTAAAGACAACGTCTTCAAGGAACATGATGCCGTCGTTGCCCGTCCAACATGGATACTTTGATTGATAGAGATGACAGGCTGTGTGCATCCCTGACTTCCTGTAGGTTCAGCATTTCATACCAACTTTGACATGGAGAGAGGTTCCAAGATGTTGTATTCAAACAAACCTCGTAGATGTGTAAAAATTTTCGACTGTTGTACCTGGCGCAATTTTGTTTTCTTGCACCAGGGAGTAGCGCCTAACTGCCTATAGCCCTATAGGGAATAATTTGATAAGATGTTTGGCTATGTATCAAAAACCATCTAAAGAGGACATATAATTAATTTGTTTGGAATGGAGGGAGTAGTGCCTGACTGCCTATATAGGGACACAATAATGATGACAAAAATGCTCATCCAAGCAGGAATTGCAGGTTTTGCTCCCCTTACTTTATTCCATGCCTTCCTTCATTTGTGTGCTTTGTCCAGTGCGTCAAAAGATGCGAAGAACAGGGAAGGAAAGCAAGCAAAGGATAAAAGAACGCCCATCTGACATCTGGTTGCCTTGCCCAGAAGAAAAGAGCAGATTAGAAACTACCAAGCCAAGGCATTACCTCTGGCCATGCATTTCTTCAAGAAATAGATCTCCGCTCCATGCTAGCTAGGACTGCTACGGTGTGAAGAGAATAGACCTGTAGCAATTAGCAAATCAACCACACACCAATAATAATCCAATAGACGAGTAATCCATTGCATTGCACCATCAGGGAGGCTGTTTGAGCTAAGGAGAGCTAGCTAGGTGTCTCAACAAGTGTCTGGCGAGACCACGGTGGCGGCAGTGGCGGGCGCCGCCCTGTGCTGTAGCCATGGCAGAGCTGGCAGCTGGAGCCGTCGGCTCATTGCTGGGCGTCCTCCGCGCTGAGGCCCAGCTACTGAGACGCGTCGGCAATGACGTGGAGTTCATCAAGGAGGAAATGGAGAGCATGAACAGCTTCCTGGAGCACCTGGCCAGGACGGCGCCTCCTGGCGGCTCGCACAACGAGCAGGTGCAGACGTGGATGAACCAGGTCCGGGAGCTCGCCCACGACTGCAGCAACTGCATCGACCACTACCTGCTACGCGGTGATCCAGCAATCCACCGTGCCAGGGATGGCCTCAGAGGCCACTTTTGGTGGGCTTACTGGTTTGTGCAGGAGTTGATCGCCAAGAACAGAGCAGCCACCCGGCTGCGTGAGCTCAAGGAGCGGGCTGGTGATGTCGGCAAGCGCCGGTTAAGGTACGGCGTGGAGATCCCTGGGAAGCCAACTACCTCCAGTGGTGCCACGTCGTCATCGACACTGATGCCATCATCCTCATCATCATCTCAAACCGTTGCCACACTTCCAGCGGCTACAGAAGACGATGATGAGGATGAAGACAGTCCGCATCAGAAAGGAGCAGTGGCAGAGCATTATTCTTACTACCGTCGACTAGCTCTAGAACCTCCCACTCTGGATAACTACTTTATAAAGAAGATATGCAACTGGGTGGCGATACTCGGGACCAAAGAGGAGGCAGAATTTATGCCATCCATTGCCATTGTAGCACCAGAAGATGCAGACAACATCATTGTAAGTGAATGTTTGGAGAATGCGTGCGCACAATTCGAGCGCACAGTCTGGATCAACCTCCCGTCAGTACACTATGCATCAGATAAGCTAGGACCCAACAAGGTTCTTATGTTCATCCTACGCGCATGCAGACTCCAGAAGCAACACGAAGATGATAAGAAGTGGAAGGATAAGGGGCTTGATGTTGATAGATTCAGTGTTTGGCTAGATGGAAGAACGCAAAAAAGAAATATCAGGAAGCAATTTGAAGGCAAAGTTGATGAAAAAATTAAAGCACTCGAAAACAAGATCGAAGATATGGGGAGCAAGATCAGTGGTAAATCTAAAAAGGTTGGGAGCAACAAGAATGAAGCTACAGAAGGGGGGAATGGGATCATTGTCACAGAGAAATTTGAAGCCAATATTGATAGCAAGTTTAAAGAGCTCAAAAACAAGATTAGATATATGGAGAGTAAGATCAATGAGAAAACAGGAGGTGGCCACGTGACAGGAGGAACAGAGGGGAACATGACTAATGAAGAAACACAAGGGGGAGACAAGATGGTTGATAAAACAGGAGGAAGCAACAACATGACACAAGAAACAGTTGGGGCCAAGGCCAACAACAATGCAGCAGCACCAGGGGTAAACAATATCGTTAAACAACCAAGTGTTACAAACACAGCAAGACCACAAACTATAACAGATGAGGACGCCCAGATCCAAACTGACAAACCCTTAGGTGTACTCTACCTGGCACTGGCACTGCTATGTGAGGAAAGGGATGAGAAAGAAACCAAGGATGTACTAGAATCGGATGAGCAGAATATGATCAAGAAAACATCAATGAAGCTGGCAGAGTATATGGAAAGTGTAGGCGTGGACATGGAAGACAGCCAATGCAAACGCATTCTGCAGGAGCTGTTCCTGAACAGTGCTACTAATCGTGCTCCTGCTCCTACTACATTGTGTGCCTATCAGACAAAAGAAATCAGGGATCAGATCAAAGAAATCATCAGCCTGGTTAAACAAGACATTATAGCAGGCCCACAATCCACCAAGTCCCATGACCCAGAAGAACAAAAACCAGGTGATGATCAAATCGCCAGTGCCATCCAATATACCAAGAACAAGATTCCAGAAATGAAGCAGAAGATTGAGTAACAGATGGTGATCAAAAGGATAGTGGATCAGATCAACGAACATTTAGATGGTGAAGACAAACTGCTTATTATTCTGCAGGATGAAAATAGAAGACATGGACCCATATGGTAGGATATCATGAATGCTTTGAATCTCTTGAACCATGCCGAGGGCAGTGCAGTGATAGTCACTACGACAGACAGCCAGAAGGCCAAAGAGTTCTGCTACCCGCCCACAGAGCCAATAACATATTCTCTTGTTGGACTATACCATGATATTGTGCTCAACCTCACACACCATAGGGTGAACAAGGAACATGACGACAGCACCCAGATTTTGCGCGACATCTTGGACAAGTGCCATCCACATGAATTCTGCATGAAGATGTTCGCAGGTGCTTTGTACGCCAATCCCAATAGGAGCAACAAAGAACTAGTGAGGCTATCTGAGGCGCTGCAAGGGCAGGATCCTGCAGGTCCAGGAAGCACATTGGCCATTAATGCAAAGAAGATATTCAAGTTCTCCTACAGAGATCTTTCTACAGAGCACAGGACCTGCTTGCTGTACCTAGCTATCTTCCATCAAGGTGACAACATCAACCGGTCAACCTTAATAGGACGATGGCTTACAGAACGGCTAATAAGAAAGGAAGACTGGTCCATTGCAGTTCGCCATGCTGAGCAATGTTTCGATGCTCTCATTGACCGGTGTCTTGTTTGTCCAGGGGATATTAGTGCTAAAGGAGAGTTCAAGAGCTGCATAGTTAGTGATCTTATCCATGGATTTATCACCAAAATGGCTAAAAAGCAACACATTTTGGATCCACGCCTGTCACATATCTTGGCTAGGCACTTCTCCATCTCGAGTGGTCTCCGACTCCGCGCCTCTGATACCATAGACAAGTTTGTCAAGGAGCTTCAAAATTATTCACCTCAGCTATCAGTACTCAAGTTGCTAGATCTGCAAGCATGTAAATGTTTTGACAAGGAAAGCAACTACCTCAAGGCCATCTGCAACAACATTACATTTCTCAAGTATTTAAGCCTAAGGCAAACAAATATCACCCATCTACGAAGAGAAATCAACAACCTCCATGACTTAGAAATATTGGACATCCGGCAAACCAGTGTGCCTGTAAAGGAAACAAGGCATATCCTGCTCCTGAAGCTAAGGCGCCTGCTGGCTGGTCACACTGATTCAAGTGCAAGCAGTAACAGCACTGGCATAACCAATAGGAAACAGAAGCCAAAATACTCCTCCTGTGCCAGCATTCCATACAAGATTGAGAAAATGGAAAACTTGGAGGTGTTGTCTAATGTGATGGCTTCCTCACATAGAAACGAGTTGAAGGACATTAGTAAGTTATGGCAGCTGAGGAAGCTCGGTGTAGTTATCAATGATGATGACAATCAACTCTTCAATTTGCTTCAAGCGATTGGAGACTTAAAAGAGTGCCTTCAGTCGATTTCGATCACAATCGCAGAAACCAGAACGAAGGAAACCTCCACTGAACCAAAGTTACTAACACAAAGTATTTACAGCAGCTTGGTACAACCACCAAAACTCCTAGAGAGTGTAAGCATCAATGGACACACAAATAGGGTGCGGATTCTCTCATTATTGGGCAAAGGTAGCAGTGAACTCGCTAAGGTAGCTCTGAGTGGAACCATGTTGAATCAGAGTAACCTGAAAGTCCTTGACTCTCTTCCCAAGTTACGCTGCATCAGGCTCCGACATCTTGCATACAAGGATTCTGAGCTCATCTTCAACAAGGAAGAATTCGAACATCTGAAATGCTTACTTATTGATGGACACAATATGACTGGCATCAACTTTGGAGAGGGAGCAGCTGTTGCGCTCGAGAAGATCGTCTTGTCCTCCACCAACATAAAGTCTCTTCGTGGTGTTAGTCAACTTCCATTGTTGAAGGAGCTCAAGTTGAAGGACAATGAATTTTTTAATTCCTTTTCCGGAGAAGCACCACCTCAGGAAAGCACTGAACCTGTCAAGGCTACTGAAGATAGAACAGCTCCTCAGAAAAACACTCAACTTGCTTCACTTCCTGAAGATGAAGCAGCTCCTCAGAAAAAAAAATCAACTTGTTTCACCTCCTGATGATGGAGCAGTTTCTCAGAAAACTACAGAATCGGTTCAGCCTCCTGAAGATGGAGCAACTCCTCAGATAAACACTGAAAATGGTTCGCCTTCTGAAGTTGAAGCAGCTTCTCAGGAAAGCACTGGACAAGTTTCACAAGCTAAAGATGGAGTAGCTCCACAGAAAATTACTGAGGGAAATATCACCTTCAAGAAGGAAGAATTCCAGCATCTTAAGTATTTTCATTTTGAGGACAAAAGAAAGATCAACATCATATTTGAAAATGGGGCCGCTCCTGAGCTTGAGAAGATCATCTTGTACATGTCCAGCACAGAGTCCAAACTTACTGTGTCTGGCAGCCTTCCAAAATTGAGAGAGATCGAAGTGAAAGGTGACAATTCAATCTTCCTTTCGCTGTTCAAAAATGCTGGTAAAATTAACAAGGTGACTCTCTGTGATACCTTACTCAACAAAGATTATGACCTTTATAAACTCCTTTGGGAGAAACCAAGCATGTGCTGCCTGGAGCTCCTAGACAATTCTTATGATGGAAGCCAGCTTACCTTCGACGAAAATGAATTCCGCAACCTAAAACTTATTATTATCAAGTGCTCTAAGATAAGAAACATCAACTTCAACAGCAGATCTTGTCCTAATCTCGAAAAGATCATCTGGTTCTACAATGAGTCTGGTCCTCATCAAAATGAAATCCAAATATCTGGCATGGACAACATTGGGAAATTGAAGGAGATTGAGCTGAATGGTGACTCCCTCCCTCGTCAGTTGAGGAAAGACATCAAAGCACATAAGAACAAGCCTGTTCTCAGATACGATAAGCCACAGCAAGAGGAGGACAAAGCACACAAAAATGAAAAGGGTGATGCGCCATGCTTTCCACATTTCACCACCAGCTATTTCTCCAAGAAAAAGGATCAGCAGTAGCTGATTGAGGAGAACCTGTCAAGGTTTCCATTCTGCTTCCATCATCGTTGGCTTTGTGTGTGCTTGTCTCTGCTATGTGTGAGTGTTTGTGTTTGCTTGTTCTCATGTCAGTGGTGTGACTCTAATAAATGCACAACAGTGCATCAGCTGCATGTGCCATCTGAGTGCACGTCTGTGTGTGTGTGTGATTGAGGTGTGGAGCAAAACGCAGCTTCGCAGTTGTGACTGCGCTCATGTGTATCGGTTTGGATTTCCATGAGTGTTATGTACTTGTGTGTGGCCTTCCTCTACGGAAGCAGAGGCACACATGCTGATGCTTGCCTGCCTCTAGTGGTTGCCTCTGTACTGTGAGCATACTGGCCTCTGTGGCCCATGCATGCTCATGGATTTGGTTGTGTACTGTGTGGCCTCCCTCCGGACCATGTGTCGTGGATGGCTCCATGCATATAATAAGTGTGATATTTGGCTTATTAATTGAGTTCATTATCTCACCTAATGGCCCAAGTGACAGGGCCAGATGTTTCATACATCTCTGGCGTGCATTGATGATGTCGTGTCTGCCAGTAGAGGACCAAGAAAAGAAGCAAGACGAGGGCCAAATAATAGAACGCTAGAACTCATACTAGTGGCATACTAATAGTTCTAACAAAGAATGGAAATGATGATATCAGTTCAAAATGCTCAAGCAATATGTACAAATAGAGACCATCCGATAATCAAAAGATCATACATGTCTTCACAATTTCACACTACCTCTTCAATTCTACATTAAAGTTTTTATAAATTTCATAGTTCCTGAAAAAACAAGATAACATTATGAGTTGAACTAAACAAATATAATTCACACCATTCATTTCCTGGGCTATCCCAGGGCAAATTTAACATATGGGTTTCCAAAACTCGAGCGCTTTAGAATTTTCTTCATCTTCAACAGATGGGTATTAAGCTCAAGCCGTGGTCTTTTTTTCTATACCAAGCTCTGTTTAGTTCCAGCACTACTCATCGATGCATTATGCTTACACAGAGAAATATCTTTCGATCTTTCCTAGGTTTCTATGCCTACGATACGACTGAAATATTGCGAATTGGAATGTGAGTATTAGGAACTAGTCAACTAGACAGACATTCGAAAACTGAAATTCAACAGGTAGACCCTAACCCCATGTACTGTTCTGTATTCTCAGATCTAACCGTGAGCAGCCTGCAGCAGAGAAGAGCAGAGCAGGGGCGGTACCGTGCTGCTGAAAGGGGAGACCAGCCACCTGCGGGCGGTTGGTGCGTGGAGGGCTGGAGACGGAGGCTGAGTCGCAGAGCTGTGGATCTTGGGGCGCCTCGGCGGTGTCGCCGTGACGCCGTCGCCGGGTACGGCAAGGGGGAATCCCGGAGTCGCGAGCCGTGAGCGGGATGCAGCCCCCGAGCCGGTACGTTTCTCCTTCCAGAGCCCCCGCCCCGTCCGCATCCCGCTCGAGAAAATTGTATATTTAGTGCTCTAAACATCGCGCTTTGCAAAAATAGAATTTTAAACATCGACTTTATAAAAAACAGTACTCGAAACGTTAAACTCTTGATTTTTATAGAATTATATGTATTTTCTCTATTTTTAATTCTAAATACATGTATTTCTCACACCTAAAAATACAAAATCGCCCTTTAGTGCTTAGGCAGATGCACTGGGCTGCCCCCCGCCGCTGGCTGATCAGCCGCCACGCCTGGCTGGTTGGGCGCCGCCGCCGCCTAGTTGACTGGCTGGTCGGCCGCCACGCCAGGAACTCCGTCCTCGCCACGGCCGCTGCCGCCGCCCAACACTGAGGCAGCCGAAGAGAACCCAACTCCCTGCTCCTGCCTGACCAGCGGTGGCCTCCAGACTTCCAGAAGAGAAAATTGAATATTTAGAGGGTGTTCGTATCCCTGGCAAAAAAATGTCACATCAGACTTTGCGGCACTAATTTAGTCTATTAAAAATAAATTAATTATAAAACTAATTAAAGGGTCCTATGCTAATTACTAAGACGAATCTATTAGGCCTTGTTTGGCTGCACCTAAATACACTCCAATCCACATGGATTAAAGTGGATTGAAGGGAAAATTGGACTACATTACACCTCATTCCCTCTCAAACCACGTGGATTGAGGTGTATTGTGTGCAGTCAAACAAGGCCTTACGGTAAATTAATCCATCATTAGCGAATGTTTACTGTAGCACCACATTGTCAAATTATGAACTAATTAAGTTTAATAGATTCGTCTCGTGAATTAGTCTCCTGCTGATAAATTAGTTTTTTAATTAGTATATTTTTAATAGGCTAAACTAGGGCCGCAATATTCGAGGTGACAGGGCAAAATTTTTGCCGTGGAAACGAACATGCCCTTGGAACCCAACTGAGGCAGACGTGGGGCGGGGGGCAATTTTATATTAGTAGGTCTTCAGCAGCCCACGAAGAAAGCCCCAAATTCCATGCCTATAACTTTGTATAACTTTGTAGTTGAATTTTTTTAATTTAAAGTTATTTATAGTCCTAAATATGTGTTCGAAGGTTATAGATTTTGAAATCTAAAATTTAAAATTTCTAAACGATCTTAAATATTCACATAGTTAATAGCAAAGTTGTAGTGGTCGACCTAAGCTACATCTTTGATATTGACAAGTTTTTATTTTAAAATCATTTAGAGTCTCAAATATGTGTTTGAAATTCACATGCTTTGAGACTCAACTTTTTGAATTTTTCAAACTATCTTTGATGGAGATACATCCTATATTAAAGTTGTATTACTTAACAAGATTTAAAATTTTGTAGTTATAAGTTTTTTCATTTGAGTACATTTAGTAGCCCAAATATTCAATATAAGATTACGAAATATTGAAAAAACAATAATGTATTATATATATATATATGGTGAGTTTTCTATACTCCCGGGAGTAGTTACTCCCATCTTCAATAAACCATATTGCGTATATGTATATACTTATTTATCAGTTTTGGTATGTTTATATACTTATTTTAAGATATTTTAAATCTTACTCACGTGAAATTTTTCAAAAAAACATATACTTTTTATTATGTTACTAAAATACCACTACAGTAGTATATAAAATAAGTATGACCATATACTCTATATATGCTTACATACTTGACATATATGACACTCTAGAATGTCTTATATGATCATATACTTTGTCTACATATACTTCGCTGGGTCATAAACTCCATAAATCAAGAGATATACACATGAGAGTAACTACTCCCTGAGAGTATGAAATAATTACCCTATATATATATATATATATATGAACAAGTGTGAGGTGTAGTAGTAGTAATGTGAAGTGTGAGGTTGTGGGTTCGATTCCCCGAAGTAAACCGAGACAGGTAAAGTTACCGTCTCGGTTAATCCTGATTAACCGAGACCTTCTTACCGAGACGGTTAGAATGTCCACCTTGATTAATAAAAAAATATCCATCTCGGAAGTTCATCTGTGTAGTAGTTCTTGTCTCCTGTATGTAGCTGGAAGTACAAGGCCGGACAACCATCCCATGGTTTTGAAAGCATCTGCATCGACCCCTGAAATCCTATGGGTAAAAACGCTATTAGGGTAAGTGTCGGTGTTTCGAAACCGGGGGTATGACACCAACGAGTAATATGATCGCGTGCTCTCTCCTTGGAGGGTGATGCAAGGTGACACAAGGATTTATCCTGGTTCGGGCAAAGAAGGCCCTACGTCCAGCGGGGGAGGATGTTCTTGTATTACTTGCACCTAAGTGCTTGTACAGGCGCGAATACAAGCTCGGTGAGCGTGGACCGGAGTCCGGACCTGAGTGTGTGGGTGTATGGCGTTCTAACGTGTTTGTAACCGTCTGAATGAGGGCCCTGGTGTCCCCTTTTATAGAGCAAGGGGAGGCCAGGGTTACACAAGAGTTTTACAAGTGTCGGGGCGTACGGTGCCCAATACGAAGTAGGGAAGGAACCCTGTCTTGTCGAAGACATTGTAGCCGACGTGGGCGTTGCTGTTGAGGCGTCCTTGGGGCGTGGCCTCCATCCCGGGCGCGGACGCGGAGGCGTGGCGAGGTGGAAGCCGTACAGCGCCCATCCCGGAACGTGTAGGATGCGGCGAGGTCCCTCCGGGTCTTGGGGTACCTATCCTCCAATAGCGTGAGAGCAGTTAGGGCTCGAGGGGCGCAGAGCCGGCCTCGAGGTAACGCCTGCGGGGGGCTCGAGCTCCCGCAGGTATGGGCGAGTCCCGGAACGCCCGGTCGTTCAGAGGGATCCCAGGCCTCGAGAGGTGGCTCGAGGGTGCTATAGTGCGGGGTATGGCTGAACAGTGCTGTACTGGCGCCCTTTAGCCCATGCTTATGGTGAAAACGAGGTTTGACTCTGACTCCAGTCACTGTGGCACATGCTGTGTACCAGAGGATGTGACCGGAGTTGGTGAATGCATTGAATGCGTGGTATGGGGCTAGCTGCCGGTGTCCGTGCCGCTCGAGGGAGGCGTGAAGCGTCTCGAGGGATAGGCTGCTGTGCCTGAGGGGCTCGAGGTCTCCGCGTGGGGTCTCGAGGTGTAGAGGAGCGCTCGCCCGAGGCCTGGCTTGGAGGGCTCGGGCGAGACGGAAGACGAGCGTTCGCCCGAGGCCTGACGCGGAGGGCTCGGGCGAGACGGAGAACGAGCGTTCGCCCGAGGCCTGGCTTGGAGGGCTCGGGCGAGACGGAAGACAAGCGTTCGCCCGAGGCCTGGCTTGGAGGGCTCGGGCGAGACGGAAGACGAGCGTTCGCCCTAGGCCTGGCTCGGAGGGCTCGGGCGAGACGGAAGACGAGCGCTCGCCCGAGGCCTGGCTTGGAGGGCTCGGGCGAGACGGAGAACGATCGTTCGCCCGAGGCCTGGCTTGGAGGGCTCCGGCGAGACGGAGAACGATCGTTCGCCCGAGGCCTGGCTTGGTGGGCCAGGCAGGTCTCTTATTTGTTTTGCATTGATTGGGGTACCCCTTTGGCGTTCCCCTGACAGTAGCCCCCGAGCCCTTGTTCGAGTGCTTGCATTCGAGCAGGGGCTCCAGATTGGGATCTCGATGGATAGCTAACTGGTCTCGAGGGTTTTGTCGATTTGATTCCGTGGGTGTCGTGCGAGCGACACCCGCGGGTGTAGCCCCCGAGGCCACGGGGGAGTGGTTAGAACTCCCTCGTGGGCTTCCCGAAGAATCCTCCGTCGTTTGGGAACCTTCTGCCCAGTGGGCGCGCCTTTTTAGGCGGAAATCATAAGGGAGCGGAGATCGTGGCGCCGTGTGTACCTGTCAACAGGCTCGAGATGCGGTTCGGTAGTCACATTAAATGTTTGCGGTTACCTTTCCTTTGTCGTGGGAGACTCCGTCCGAGGCTTGGCTCGGAGGGCTCGGGCGAGACGGAGAACGAGCGCTCGTTCGAGGCCTGGCCTTGAGGGCTCAGGCGAGACGGAGGCCGAGCGTTCGCCCGAGGCCTGAAAATCTCATGTTCACACAAAGAAAAGAGATTAGTCGTAACTGTCCGAGTTTTTAGACCCTCTTTCGTCGAGGGGTGCCAGGCTGAACCGACTGGCCGGCTCCTCGAGTTGTCCGGCATGCCGATTGCCCTGGCTTGTCATCCCGCGAGTCCTTTCGATCGGATGCGAGGGGGGATGCCTCGTACTACCCCGAGTGGGCGAGTATCAAGGTTCCCGGTGAGCTGGTAACGGGGAATCCAAGTGAGAGCTCGTGCCCCGTTCGATAGGGGTCGACTGTGGCCCGGAGGCGGTCTCATAAAGCATGGGTGCTCAGTCTGCAGGAGTGCCGGGTCCATTCGATAGGACCCGGTGGCTCGATGCCTCCCTCCGAGGGGATCTCACTGCACGTCGAGCTCCCCGCCTTGGATACACGTGAGGGGCCTCGAGGGCTCGGCCCTCGAGTAATGCCGCGAGTGGCGCCCCTTGGTGTCCCTGACTCGGGTGCTCGAAGCCGGCTGTCAAACCCTCTTCGAGGGCCAGCCTTCGCTGCTTCGAGGCTTAGGGCCGGGGCCCGTTTTTACCTTTGTGAAGAAGCCTCCGTCGTCTGGGAACCCTTCTGCCCGTTGGGCGCGCCTTTTTAGGCGGAAATCGTCAGGGAGGGTGGCGGACGCGAAGCCGAAGCGACGGTCGCAGCGGGCCCGGGTAGTAGAGCGAATGGAGAGCTGCCGCGTGTACCCTGCATCCGGCTCAAGACGTGGTTAGGTGGGCGCATTAAATGCCGTGCGGCTACCTTTTTGCGTCGTGGGAGACCCCGCCCGTTGGGGTTTTCCCTTATAAATATCGAAAGAGGGGAAAAGGAATCCTTTACTTTGCCTTTGCCTTCACCGCCGCTGTAGCCTTCACACGCCCTCTCCCTCGAGCTAGTCGATTGGGAATCTTCCGGCCGTCCGTCCGCCACTCAGGTCCGCGCCGTAACCGCCATGGCCGCCCAAGTGCTGCCAGCCGAGGACTGGAGTCCGACGAAGGTGACGCAGCAGGAGCTGGAAACGTTGGTGGAGCGGGGGCTTCTCCGTCCCAACCCGCAGGGGGGTCCTGCGTGGTGGGTTCTCCCGTCGGTGGATCACCGGGAGCCGCACCCGGCGGAGGGGTATGTGGTGAGCTTCACGCGTTACCACCATATGGGGCTCGGCGTCCCGCCGAGCCGCTTCATGCGGGGGCTGGCCCACCACTTCGAGGTGGAGCTGCAGCACTTCTCCCCCAACTCCATCTCGCACGCCGCCATCTACGCCGCCGTGTGTGAGGGGTATTTGAAGATTGAGCCGCACTGGGAGATGTTCGTCCACCTCTTCCGGGGCGAGCTCTTCCACAAGGCCGCGAAGCCGAGCGGGAGGAGGCTCGCGCGCGTGGGCTCCCTCACTATCACCGCGAGGACCGGGCCCTCGTCGGCCAACGTCCCCCGCGACTACCTCCGCTACAAGCTTTCCACTAACCAGGCGGGGTGGGACGACCACTGGTTCTACCTGCGGAACGAGGGCGGGCTCCTTCCGCAGTACACCGGCAGGGTCATCACCTAGCGCCCGGAGAAGTGGAACTGGGGCGTCGCGGCGGACAGGCAGCGCCACCTGTTGCCGTTGATGAGCACGATGCGGACGCTGGTGGAGGACAAGAAACTGACCGTCCAGGCGGTCATTTGGGCGTTCCACCAGCGGAGGGTCCTTCCTCTGGCGGATCGCTCCCTTCTTATGTTCGAGATGGGGCCAAACGCCTCGCCTGAGGCACTGAGTCAATCGAGGATGGCCGAGGGGAGGCTGTCCCAGAACGAGGCTACCTCCCGGGTGACGCTCACCGTTCAGGGGACGTTCCGCCCAGAGGAGGCCGACTTGATCACCATGGCACCCGACGAGGGGTGCCTCGACCTGGTGAGCCACCCTCGAGCCAGGCTGTCTCGAGCCTCCCTCCTCCTCTTCCTTTCTTCGAACCTTGTTCGTTCTCCTCGTAGTTTTTCTCATTCGAGCTTCCTCTTCCTCGCAGGGGGCGTTTACTTGTCGCGCGTCGAGGCCTCCGGTGAGGGAGGACGCTGTGGAAACACAGGTGAGGCGCCTCTCTGCTCAAAAAGACAAAGAGAGAAAGGATGCTAGAAAGAAGAAAGAGAAAAACAAAAACTTGCGTCGATCGGCTCGGGAGCAGAGGCTGGCGAAGGCTCGTCGCAACCGGCGGCATGGGGATGAGTCTCCCGAGCTCAGCTCCTCGAGCTCGGAGGAGGAGGACGATGATGATGACGAGAGTGACGACGAGGGGATGGACGCGCGTTTGAGGCGCGCGGGGATCGTCGACGTCCCGGCTGACCACTCCTCTGTGCAGGAGGATATCCTGGAGGTCCCCCGGCGAGGGGATCGCGCGGGATGCAGCCGCGGAAGGCGGCATCAGGCCCCGCCTTGTCGGGGGCTCAGGGCACGTCGAGCTCCGCGCCGGTAGCGTCGGCTATCGTGAAGAAGCCACGGACCAGGAGCGCTATCGCCGCTGCGCAGATGGAGACCACGGCTGCGTCGACCCAGGAGGGGGGTCTCGAGAGGGGCCGGCCCTCGAGAAGCGGCCGACAGGTCGAGAAGGACTCCGGGCTTGACCGCCGTGAGCCGTCAAGGGCGCCGTCGAGCCCGCGGAGGAGCGGTCAGCACGAGAGGGCGTCGAGCCCCCGCCATCTTGACCGTCGGGGAGGGAGCCCCCGGGCGTCTCGTGACCAGGGGCGTGAGCGTCCCCGGAGTCCATCGCCGCACTGCCGCCGGGACACAGAAGCGGATGCGGGAGGGCGCGACCGCCAGCGCGAGCGCCGAAGCAGGCGCCATGACGACAGTACGAGGGGGGCACGGTCGCCCCCCCATGATGTGGTGCGGAAGGAGGGCTCTCCCTCGAGGTCGAGCCATGGGAGGCATCGGGAGCCCTCCCCTCGTCCCAGCCCAGCGGAGACGGCCCAGGCGCAGGGCTCGAGCTGTGGGGTGGGCTCGAAGCCCCCGAGCGGGTCCAGCGAACCCGGGAAGAAGCCCAGCCGCCACTTTGGGTGAGTAATTTTCTTGGGTCTCGTCTGTGGTGGGGTTTTATCTCTTCACTTTTGATGACGCATGCCATCTCTGGTATCTCAGGGGGAAGCGCTCCTACCAGGAGGTGGACCTCGCTTTGTCCAAGCGGGCCAGGACCTCAAGCCCCGTCGTGGCACAAGCACCTCGAGGTATGGCACCTTCCTCCGCTAGAGAGGCCACTTGGCTGGAGAAGGCTCGAGCTGCCATGGCTCGAGGAGGCCGGATGACCGACGCAGATTTTGGTGAGGCCGTCGCCATCGACCGCAGGGGTCGAGGCACTCTTCCCGGTTCTGATATCACTGTCATCTCGTATTGCAGGGGCCACAGCTCACGGCATCGAGCCCGCCACGGCCACACCCACTGAAGCGCTGCCTCCTCCTCCTCCTCCTCCCGCGATGGCGTCAGTCGGGAGCGCCACCCTTCCCCCCGCTACAACGGCTGTTCCGGTGGAAGCGCCTGGGGCGAGCACGGCCCCGCCGGTGTCTGGGGCCGAGGAGACCGCGCCCCTCGAGGCCCCGACCGACACGAGCCGGGCTGCGGAGGAGGGAGAGGGGGGAGAGGCGTTGGCGGAGAAGGGGCTGACGGTGGAGGACCTCCTGAACGAGCTGGAGCAGGGGCCGCTCCTTGCCGCGGGCTTGACGATGGTGGAGGCGCCCAAGGCGTCGGCTAGTGCTGATAAGACGCCGGAGGGCCCGGCCAGGGAAGAGCCGGGGCTCGTGTCGTCGGGCGGCGGGCCGCAGTCGGGGCAGCTCGGGGCGGAAGAGGACCTGCCCGACATCGAGCTTGACCGACCAGTATGGCCGTTTCCCGACGCGCCGAGCCCGCCCCTCGCCATGGTCTCCGTCGAGCAACCGGTCCAGCGAGGGGCCCCGCGCGAGGTGCGGTCCATCTTCCGGGAGGTGGCCGAGCTCATGGCGGAGGCGGAGCGGTCCTGCTCCAAGGAGGCGGGCCGGTCCGCACAGGTGTCTGCCGCCGTCGCGAGGGCTGAGGCGGAGCTTCAAGATCTCCGCGCTGAGCTGAGCCGGAACGCCCAAATGGCGAGTCGGCTCAACGAGGCGGAGGCGGAGGTCCGGGCGGCTCGAGGTGAGGCCGCTCGATCCAAGGAGGAGGCCGCCGCCGCTCTCGAGGCGTCGAGGAAAGAGGCCACGGACGCCCGAAGCGAGGCCACCTCCGCCCGGGCTGAAGCTGAGGCGGCGAGGCAGGAGGCCGCTGACGCCCGTGGCGAGGCCGCCACCGCCCGAACCGCAGTGGAGGCGGTGAGAAAAGAGGCCGAGGACGTCGAGAGCGGTGTCGCCACCGCCCGAGCTGCCGAGGGGGCGGCGCGGCAGGAGGTGATCCGAAAGGATCTGGCCCTCGTGGACGCGGGCAGGCTGATCGAGGAGCTCAGATCCGAGAAGCTCCTCATGCTGGCCGAGAAGCGCAGGCTCGAGCAGCGCGCTGAGGGCCTTACCAGCGACCTCGCCGCCCTGGGGCAACATTGCGATGGTGAGGCTCATACCTTGTCCTTGTTTGGGTCTTCGAAGTTTTTTGTTACGCCGCAGCTTCACTCTTCCTCATTTGTTGCGCAGGAGTCGAGGAGACGGTCGAGGAGCTCCGTGGGACGAACCAGGCTCTCTTGGACCAACTCCAAGATGAGACGATGGTGGCGGAGCGGGCTCGCGCTTCCCTCGACCGTCTTGGCTCCGTGTGGGGTGCTCTTCCTGTGGCTTCGGCGGAAGGTGCGGTGGCCCGAGGCGACGCCTTTGTCGACGCCTTGTGGTTCCTCGACGTAGCTGCACGGGACCGTGTCCGACAAGCTCTCCACCATGGCGTCAAGCAGACGCTCGCGGTTGTCCGCTCCGGCTTCCACTTCCCGGTCCACGTTGTCGCCAACGGCTTCATCGAGATCGAGGGGAAGGACGAGGAGTGGAACAACCGCCGTGTCGACAAAATTTTGGAGAAGATGGAGAGGCCAGGGACGTCGCTCGTGAAGATCTTCGAGGAGGACGTGCTGCCTCCTGACGCCAGCAGCGGTGTCGAGGGCCCTCCTCCCTCTAGCTCGGGCGTCGAGGCTGAGCCCGCCGTGGAAGACCTCGGGGAGGAGTACCACACTGACGAAGATTAGGGCCTGCGTGCCAAATTTGGGCGTCGAGGCCCCTGTAAGAATTTTGTGACATGAATGAGTGTCTGTCGAGACCCGTATGTATATATGACTTGTTTGTTTAAAGGATTTGTTTTCTTTTCAAACATATTTGACCGCTTCTCTTTGTCTGCAGGCTCGAGTTTCTGCTAGCTTAGTCTGTGTTCCTTCGATACGTCGCGAGCACCTCGAGGGGAGGCGTAGGTAGGGTACCGTAGCCCGGGGGCGTAGGCGGCCGTCTACGTCGACGCCTCCCGACCCTTGGAGGCTCGAGGTATTTTAGGATTTAGACGTCGCTAGTTCACTCGAGGCGCGAGTCGAGACGAGGGTCGAATTTTTTGAAAGGAAAACACGCATTTTTTTTCCGGAGTCTGGGGGGCGGTTACCCCCTTGTCAGCCCCCGAGGGAGGCTCGACCCTGAGCAGAGCAGGGTCGAGGCTACCTTATGATGCTAAGCAAAATGAACAACAATGCACGAGTTTGTTCATTCATTTTGACATGTTTGTACAAAGCGACAGAATATGCTAGGCCTCAAGGCCCTTAAGGGTAGAAGCGACGTAGCTGAGAGATGTTCCACGCGTTCGCCACGATTCTGCCTTGATTGTCGTAGACCTTGTACGTCCCTGGCTTGAGCACCTCAGCTACGGTGTATGGGCCTTCCCATGGAGGGGTGAGCTTGTGGCGCCCTCGATTGTCTTGCAGCCGTCGAAGCATGAGGTCCCCCACCGCTAGGTCCCTTTTGCGTACGTGCTTGTTGTGGTAGCGTCGAAGTGTTTGCTGGTAGCGCGCGGAGTTGATGAGCGCCACGTCTCGGGCCTCCTCGAGTTGGTCCTTGGTGTTGGCGAGTTTTTCGTCGTTGGTTTGCTCGTTGTAGGCTCGAAGTCGAGGGGAGCCGTACTCGAGGTCCGTAGGCAAGACGGCCTTGGCACCGTAGGTCAGGAAGAACGGAGTGAACCCGGTGGCTCGACTTGGCGTTGTCCTGAGGCCCCACAGCACCGAGGGGAGCTCTGCAGCCCACCCCTTTCTGAAATTTTTGAGGGTTTTGAACAACCTCGGCTTCAGCCCATGGAGTATCATGCCGTTGGCGCGCTCGACCTGCCCGTTGCATTGAGGGTATGCGACCGAGGCCCAGGTCACGCGAATGCTGTTGTCGTCGCAGAAGTTGGTGAACTTTTTGCCCATGAATTGGGTGCCATTGTCGGTGATGATGACGTTGGGCACACCAAACCGGTACATGATGTTGGCGATGAACTCGACGGCCTTCTCGGAGGTGGGGTCGCCTATCGGCTTGGCCTCGATCCACTTGGTGAACTTGTCGATGGCCACGAGCACGTGTGAGTGCCCTCCACTTGTCTTTTTGAGGGGACCTACAAGGTCGAGCCCCCAAACGGCGAATGGCCAAGTAATTGGGATCATCTGCAGGGCGTGTGCGGGTTGGTGCGTCTGCTTGGCGTAGAATTGGCACCCATGGCATGTCCGGACCAAGCGCTTGGCGTCTCCAACGGCGGTCGGCCAATAGAAGCCTTGACAGAAGGCGTTCCCAGCCAGGGTCCTTGGCGCTGCGTGGTGGCCGCAAGCCCCCGAGTGCATGTCATCGAGGAGCTTGCGTCCTTCTTCGAGTGGGATGCAGCGCTGAAGGATCCCGGTCGGACTTCGTCGGTACAGTTTCCGCTCGTCGCCGTAGATGACGTAGGTCTTGGCCCTTCGAGCGATGCGTCGGGCCTCCGTCTTGTCTTCTGGTAGCTCGCCTTGCGTCAGGTAGTCGAGGTAGGGCGTCCGCCAGTCGAGGGGTCGTGATGAAGAAGAGGCGGGTGCGTCGACCTGCATCGCCTCCGCAGACGTCGAGGGGTCATTCCCAAGGGGTGGCGTTGAAAGTCGAGCCCCCGTGTCTAGCTCGAGGGGTGGCGTCGAGGGGTCAGCCCCCGGGTCGATTTTGACGGATGGCTCGAAAATGTCCCTCGAGAAGACGTCTGGTGGAACCGTGCCGCGCGTGGATGCCAACTTTGCCAGCTCGTCTGCGGCCTCATTGTACTTTCGAGCTATGTGGTTAAGCTCGAAGCCGTAGAACTTATCTTCTAGCTTGCGCACCTCCCTGTAGTACGCTTCCATCCTGGGATTGATGCAGCTCGAGGCCTTCATGACCTGGTTGACGACGAGCTGCGAGTCCCCTCGAACGTCGAGGCGTCGGACCCCGAGCTCGAGGGCGATGCGCAACCCATTGACGAGGGCCTCGTACTCGGCGACGTTGTTGGAGGCGGGGAAGTGCAAGCGTAGCAGGTAGCGCATGTGGACTCCGAGGGGTGAGATGAAGAGCAGGCCTGCGCCTGCCCCCGTCTTCATGAGGGATCCGTCGAAGTACATGGTCCAGAGCTCGGCTTGCATCTGCGCCGGCGGGAGCTGAGTGTCGGTCCATTCAGCAACGAAGTCTGCCAACGCTTGCGACTTGATGGCTTTTCGTGGGGCGTAGGTGATGGTCTCCCCCATTAGCTCGGCGGACCACTTGGCGATGCGCCCCGTGGCCTCCCGATTGTTGATGATCTCACCGAGGGGGAAGGATGACACCACCGTTACGGGATGAGCGAGGAAGTAGTGCTGGAGCTTGCGCCTCGTGATGATGATGCCGTAGAGCAGCTTCTGGATGTGCGGGTACCGGACCTTGGCCTCGGAGAGCACCTCGCTGGTGAAGTATACTGGCCGTTGGACCGGCAACGCATGACCCTCCTCATGCCTCTCGACGGCTATGACCGCGCTGACCACCTGAGTGGTTGCGGCCACATAGAGGAGGAGAGGCTCGGGGGAATCGCCATCCTGGGCTGGTTGTGGTGGCACGAGAATTGGCGCGGAAGTCAGCAACCCCTTCAACTTGGTTAAGGCTTCCTCGGCTTCGACAGTCCACGCAAAGCGTTCCGTCTTCTTCAGCAGGCGGTAGAGGGGTAGTGCCTTTTCCCCGAGCCTCGAGATGAATCTGCTGAGAGCGGCCAGGCAGCCCGTCACTTTCTGTACACCCTTGAGGTCTCGAATTGGGCCCATCCTCGTGACTGCTGAGATTTTTCGGGGTTAGCCTCGATCCCCCGTTGTGAGACAACGTAGCCAAGTAGCATGCCCTGAGGCACACCAAAGACACATTTCTCGGGGTTGAGCTTCACATTCTTGGCCCAGAGGCACTCGAACGTGGTCTCGAGATCACTGATGAGACTCCCGACTTTCTTGGTTTTAACCACGATGTCATCGACGTAGGCTTCGACGGTTTTGCCTATGTATTTGCCAAAGATATGCTGCATACAGCGTTGGTACGTTGCCCCGGCGTTTCGAAGGCCGAAGGGCATTGTAACGTAGCAATACATACCAAAAGGCGTGATAAAAGAGGTTGCGAATTCGTCGGATTTTTTCATCTTAATTTGGTGGTAGCCGGAATATGCATCAAGGAACGAAAGCACTTCGCACCCAGCAGTGGAATCGACAATCTCATCAATTCTAGGCAAAGGAAATGGAACTTTTGGACATGCTTTATTCAGACCAGTGTAATCTACACACATCCGCATTTTTCCATTCTTTTTCCTAACTAGTACAGGGTTAGCTAGCCACTCTGGGTGAAATACCTCCTTGATGAATCCGGCCGCCAAAAGCTTGTGCACCTCCTCACCGATGATCCTGCGCTTTTCCTCGTCGAAGCGGCGCAGGCGTTGTTTCACCGGTCTGGACCCGGCCTGGATCTCCAAGGCGTGCTCGGCGACTTCCCTCGGTATGCCCGGCATGTCCGAGGGGCTCCACGCAAACATGTCGATGTTCGCGTGGAGAAAGTCGACGAGCACTGCTTCCTATTTGGGCTCGAGGCTGGTACTGATGGTCAGCGTCTTGCCATTGGTCGAGGTCGGGTCGACGGGTATCTGCTTGGTGTGCTCAGCCGGCTCGAAGGTGCCGGCGTGGCGCTTTGCTTCTGGGGCCTCCTCGGTAGCCAAGGCTGCCAAGGCCTCGAGCGAGTCGAGGTGGACGTTGGCCTCCCCGCGCTCGACGCACTCCACGTCGCAGTGGTACGCGTGCTCGTAGGAGGTGTCGACGGTGATGACCCCTTTTGGCCCCGGCATCTTGAGCTTCAAGTACATGTAGTTGGGAACCGCCATGAACTTGGCGTAGCCTGGCCGGCCGATGATGGCATGGTAGGTCCCTTGGAAGCCAACCACCTCGAAGGTGAGCGTCTCTTGACGGAAGTTTGCCGGCGTGCCGAAGCAAACCGGCAGGTCGATGCACCCGAGGGGGTGGGCCTTTTCCCTGGTATGACTCCGTGGAAGCCCCCGACGCTGGGTCGGAGCTGACCCTCTGAGATCCCCAGGAGGTCGAGGGTCTCGAGGTATATGATGTTGAGGCTCGAGCTCCCATCCATCAACACCTTGGAGAACCGCACGTCGACTATGACGGGGTCGACGACGAGGGGGTACGCTCCCGGGTTGATGACACGGTCCAGATGGTCGTCACTGTGACACCCTAGTGTCAAGCACTGCATTAAGGCACTGCATTTAGCTACTAAAGAAACATAAGCAATGCATTGCATCATTTCATGAGCATGAGAGTGTTTTGTCTTTTGTTTATTTAATTGGATTTGGATTTCTATTGGACTTGGTTGTTGAGTGGATTTCTGTTTTGGCAAAAAGTTTTATAAAATAGAGAATCTTGAGTAGAGTGCTTTTCATGTTGGAGTTTTGACCTAGTTCAGATTAGTTTGTAAATAAAAATAAGTCAAAACAAAATGGTTTATACTTTAAAATTGGCTTTGTTTATGTGGAGGATTTAAAATGGTTTTTAGAAAAAGTGTCCTATATGAAAGTCGTAGAGAAAATTATTTCGAGAAACTTTTATATTTGGGTCAAAACCTAGTTTGGAGTTTTTGAAACTGTTTTTGAGTGGTCAAAGTTTGAAAAGTATTTGGAAAAAGAAAAAGGAAAACGATTCCTTCCACGCCCCACCTTTCGGCCCAACTCGCGTGCGCCGGCCCGCTCCCGCGCTCGCCCGCGTGCCGCGCGCGCCGCGCGCTGCTGCCGCTGACATGCCGCGCCATACGCCGGCCGCAACCGCCACGTGGCCGCCGCTTTCTGCCGAGGATCTTCGCCGGCCACTCCTCGCTCGATCCCCTCTCACCCGAGCACGCAAGCTATCTCCCCCGGCCACTCTCCGCTCGCCTCGCCTGCCGCACCCGCTCGCCGTGCACGGCATCACCGCGCTGCCTCGCCGACCGCGCCGCCGTGGCCCCGCCACGACCACCGGTCAAGCCGATCAAAACCCCGAGCACCTCTTCACTCCCTCGCTCTCCCGCACACACTCTCCCAATCTCGCTCGCACTCTCCTCCCCTCGCCACCAAGCCAGAGCAAGCGCTCGGTTCGCTCTCGCCGCGACCTCCACCGCAACCTTCCCTCTCCGTTCTGACCTCGTCGGAGCACCTCCCTTCGATTCCCTCCGTACACCGCTCCGCCTACACCGTGCACGCGCCGTGCGCACGTTGTCGACCCCGACCGAGCCCCTTCGCCGCCGGAGGACGAAGCGCCTCTTTCGGTCCGTCAGTCGCCACCGCCGAGCCGCAACACCGTTCTTCCCCAACCCGAGCTCCACCGACTCTTCTTCTTCATCTTCGAGCTTCACCAAGCCAAGGCAAGGTGAGAACACCACCTAGCTTCAACGCTACCGCTCTCTCCCACATCTTTTTCCCCGGCCGAACGCCATGGCCGCCCGCCGCGGACCTCGCTCGTGGCCAAGCTCCTCTGGAGCCACCCGAGCCAAACCAACCCCGTAGCTTTGCTCCTTAGGGTTCTCTCGAGCTTTTGCCTCCTCCAATTTCTCCGGCCGCCGCCGGAAACGGCGTAGCCGCGCGTTGCCGCCATCACCGTGCGCCGCCACTCGCCGCCGGCATGCTCCGGCCGTGCGCTAGCCAAACCACCTACACCACTCGATGCGCCTCGTCGAGACGAGTTCGCAAGCCTAGCTTAACCGCCGGCGACCTCACCGTCGACGAGGAATCGGCGGTCAAACCTCTCCCCTGTTTTCGTCTCGCCCGAGCCCTCGAGCCAGGCCTCAAACGGGCGTGTGTGTTTCCGTCTCGCCCGAGCCCTCGAGCCAGGCCTCGGACGGGCGTGTGTGTTTCCGTCTCGCCCGAGCCCTCGAGCCAGGCCTCGGACGGGCGATGGCTTCCGTCTCGCCCGAGCCCTCGAGCCAGGCCTCGGACAGGCGTTTGTTTTCCCGTCTCGCCCGAGCCCTCGAGCCAGGCCTCGGACGGGCGTTTGTTTTCCCGTCTCGCCCGAGCCCTCGAGCCAGGCCTCGGACGGGCGTTTGTTTTCCCGTCTCGCCCGAGCCCTCGAGCCGGGCCTCGGACGGGCGATTGCTTCCCGTCTCGCCCGAGCCCTCGAGCCAGGCCTCGGACGGACTAGTTGTCCGTCTCGCCCGAGCCCTCGAGCCAGGCCTCGGACGGGCGTTTGATTTCCGACTCGCCCGAACTCGGCCTCGA
Source organism: Coix lacryma-jobi var. lacryma-jobi (assembly GCA_009763385.1). NCBI lineage: Eukaryota > Viridiplantae > Streptophyta > Magnoliopsida > Poales > Poaceae > Coix > Coix lacryma-jobi. Next base: position 18,898,196 of record CM019831.1, read on the forward strand.
GCGAACCCTCGGCCGCTGTCACGATTCGAGCCAGGCCTCGGGCGAGCACACACCTTTCCGTGCGCCGAGTGTTTCCAGAAAACTTTTTTCCAAAATGTTTTTCTTTTTCCCATAAATGCTTGTTTATTTTGTAAATCCTGTTTTGTTAGTCCAAGTGGAGTGCTTTCAGTTTTGCTAGTTTGTTTATGAGTAGATCTACCCTGGAAAAATATAAAAGTATTTTTGTAGGAGTTAATTTTACTGTTTTCTTTTATTTCAGTTTATATGCTTTTGCTAAGATAAATGGTTATATATGTTGTCTGGTTGAGTTAATTCCTGGAAAATTTTGTGTAAGTTTATTATCCTGTTTTATACATGTGAAAAAATATATAATGCACTGTTTATGTAGAAAAAGTTTCTGTTTTGGTAAAAAGTTCTTTTTGGCTGATTTCTTTGAATAAAGGTTAAGGTGTTTTATATGTCGAGATAAAATGTGGGAAAATTTGTATAGTCTCTGTTTATGATGTCCAAGCTAAAAAAAATGTAAGCATGACCTGTTATGTTAAGAAATCTGAAGTTGTTTTGCAAATGTGCTTTTCTGTGTTTTCCTTTAGAAATTCATGTAAGAAATAATATAATATTTCTGTTCATGGAACTTTGTTGATAAGCATAAAATGTGAAGTAGAATCTGGGAAAAATATGAAGTCTGCTGTTTAACACTTTTTGAATGAGGAGCTAGTCGAAAGCACCTTTTTGGGCAGTTTGCTTGTCATTTTTATATCTGCAGTTCTGTATTTCATTTTTGGCTGAAATTTGTTCAGTGGAGTCCAGCAACTGTTGTGTGCCTGCTGGAATTTTTGTGGATTTTTCTGAGTCCAGAAAAGTGCACTTGCAGTTCAAACCTAAGTTTCTTTTGAATTATTTATTAATCATCGCATACAATAGGATCGACCCCTCCGGAGCCCGACCAGAAGCCAGAGACAAACGCCGAGCAGCAGATTCTGGAGCTCCAGCATGCCGAGGAAGTTGACCCCGCCAGCGACACTAACTTGCCCGAGTGCCCTTCCCACGAGGCCTCGGTCTTCACCCAAGGCAAGCCCCGGAGCATATTAAGCCTCCTATCTTTTGCAATTAAGATTACTTGAGTCCTTTTATATTGTGATGCATTAGGTTTAGGAGTTGGAATGAATCCTACTTGTTGCATTACCATTCCTTGGTTATTGATTAATATCTACCTTGTTATCCTGTTATTTAATTACAATGTAGAATTGCTTAGCCTGCTTAATAAAAGTGGTAGTTAAGGATGTTTCCGTAATACCCGGATGGGTATTTACCGGATCACGGTTGGCTATATTTGCTATCGTGGAAAAGAACCTGAGTAGTAATGAAATACGGTCAACGGGATGGCAGGGCACAAGTTCGAAAACTTGGGGCAGTCCATCCGTTGGATCGTGTAGGTTTGTATCGATGTTGGCCCTCGTTCATTTTTGAACGCGCCCTTTTACTTAGGGATATGTCGGTGCTGTAATCATCGACCCCAAAGCCGGTTAGAAGCTGTTCGGGCCGGTCTCAACCCGTGTCGTGCCCTCTAGTATGGAAATTGCGATCTGCCGCGTGAGGCCATCGCCAGGTTCCAATTGGGCGGTCCGTGCTTGAACCGCGGCGATTACCACCACGAACAAGCGTCGAGCGGTTGCCCAATGCATGGACCCGACGGGGAAAGTGTGGGCTGGTATTAAAGGTCTTTCATCAGCTGATTTGGAATTCGATTCGAGTCACCGTCTCCCCCGGTTAGTGGGAAACTATGGCGAGCTTCACCACGATACAACTCCATGTAATGATTAAAGGTTCAACTAAAATGTGGATAAGTCAACTGGATATGGTTATAGTATTGAGTGGTAGATTCAAGTGAGTGCTCTAGTACAGGTGAAAAACCTAGAATTAAGGAATAGGTCTAAAAATGGCAGCTCATCTTTATCACTGATTACTTCCTATCTGAACTTGAGCTTCTCGCAACTAAAAGATCCCAGCTCCACCCGAAAAGGCCTTGCATGTCCTTGGTGTCTTTATTTTCAGTTGGACGGGTAAGTCTAGCTGAGTACATTCCCGTACTCAGGGTTTATCCCGTTTGTTGCAGATGGCCAGGTCTACTTTGGCTATTGTAAGCACTGCCTCTACCCGGTGGAAGGTGATGAGGAGTAGGCCCAGGGCAGGGTCGTCCAGAAGCTTCCCTTTTTCTTTTGCTGGATCGAGACTACTAGTGGCACATTATCTTAAAAAGGGAGGAGTGAGTTGTGTCGAGTGGATTTATCAAAACAATGTTTTAATTGGACCACATGTGTGGTGGTCGTGCTTTAAACTATTTCAGCTTCCGCACTTTTAAACTCAGTATTGTAATAACTCCGTTTTAAATTCGCACTCTGATATTTTAAATTCGGTTTCGTTTTCGTTATGATGTATCTTTACGAATGTAATCCTTGAACGATGCGATCCTGTTTGATGTATGGTGTTAGAAATCCTTCGAGATTTCCGGACTACCGGGGTTGTATGGGTTCAAGTATCAGTCGAAGTCAGACGGATTTGGCTAAGATAATACTTGAGCTCTTATAATCAGGACGGTTCCGCCACAGCTTGGTATCGGAGCATGGTTCAAGTGATTACCTCCGTAAAGCGCTATTTTCGAACTAAAATGGGTATTTCAAAGCTATTTTCAAAACTATTTTCAATCACTAAGTATGCCCAGTCTCGTCCTTAAGCCCTATACTAGAATTCAGGTGGCTTAACTGCTAACAGGGTTCAGGGTTTTGCTTCATGCTGGATCTTTATTTGCTGGTCCATTCTCGGGGAAAAGAGAATGCGTCGATCGCGAAAACATGCATAAAATGATTTTGTGAGATATGAGAGCATTACCGTCCAACCGTCGGTCTAGATGAGAGTTCTTATACCAAGTATGTGCGAGCTCCACGCGGACACATACGAGGGTATCAATGTTTTCAAGGGTGTTTTCTATGTTGGTGCAGGTGTTTAGTGTTGGCTTCTATGTATTTTGCGCATATTGGCCAATACTCAATTGTTTTATCATTGGGAATTTCTTTGGGCTGAAATGAATCTTCTGCAGGTACACTAACTATGCTAATGAGTAGAACGTGTAGATAACGCATGAGAGATCATTTTTGCCACCGACTAGAACGTTAGGACTTACGAGTCATATTAGTGAGTGAGAACGTAAGTACGATCATGCATCATGTTTATATTCATGCATTTACATTACCTCCCCTTAAATTAAAAGTTGTCTCTTTTCTATAAAATCTGCCAACTTAATATCCGTCTCACGAGAGTTCGAAACCCTTTTTGTTTCCAGATGGCCCGGACTAAGCTGACCGCTCGCAAGGCCACCGGAGGCAAAGGAGTTCCGCGTCACCGCTTGGCCACCAAGCTGACCCGAAAGACGTTCTTGTCCTACTTCGGCTTGCCGACTATCCTTTGGAGGATTTTGCAGGCAGTGGGATATGAGGGAGGACAGGAGCCCAGGTACTCATGGCAGAAGGAGATCTACGGGCAGGATTCCTTGGTCATGGTGGAAATCAAAGTCAAGGCTTTGCCCGCCAAGCCTCACTGGACAGGGTGGACAGAGATCACCAGAGGCACTTGTGCCAAGGATGGAGCCAACAGGGCAACATACCTAGTGCTGAAGGAGATCATCGCCCGCTTCCCTGCCGACCTGGCAAGTGCGATGGCAGGAGTGTTTCCCCGTGGATCACTTTTCCCCTTGCGCTGGAAGCAGACTTCGGAGTCAGTCTTGACAGGGAGCCCAGAGGAGAGGTTCTACTGTGAGACGCCTGCGATGAGCGCCACCGGAGCTTTGTTGGGTGTATGTGAGAGTTTGGAGCACACTCTCGAGAGCGTGTCCTTCACCCTCACAGCCACCTACCAGAGCAAGAGGAAGCTTCAGGAGGACTTCGACGCTGAGGTTGCTCGTCTGCAGGAGAGGATTCAGCAGCTTACTCTGGAGCGTGACGACGCCCGCACCGCAGCAGCAGCACAGTCCACTGCCAGGACAGTTGCAGAGCAGATGTACCTGACTACCGCTCTTCAGAGGGATGAGGCCCGCACCGCGCTCGGCCAGCTTAGAGAGGGAGCCCACCTCCTGATACAGCAGATCCATGGACAGCAGGCCTACATCGACCAGCTCCACGAGGCCATCCATCAGATGCACCACGCCGCGCAGGAGGCCGCCGCCCCAGCAGCTGAGGTCCCGGATCCCCAGGACGGAGAAGTCCTTGGTCCCGACGCCCTAGAGGAGGATCATGCTGACGAGCCGATGATCGACGTCGACGCATAGGACGCTGCATCCGCCGCTGGAGACGTCTGAGCGCTAGTTTAGCTAGGAGACGTTTTTCTTTTGTATAGCTTGAGCTTGCTCGCTAAGTGATGAACACCCTACACATGTGCTAGTGTTATGTTTAAATGGTTGATGGCATGTAAACTTTTGGACAAAGCCCAGACTTCGATCCGACATCTTTTATGGAAATCCGTCGTTTGCATGTCTAATTTCGAGCGATTGTTTTGTGATGTTGTATGGAAATGAGTAATTATACTTGGTCGTGTGCTAAATTTTTGAATTATGTACAGCGCAGTATTTTATTCATGATAGATGTAACATCACCTAATGATTGCTTAATAATGGGATATGTAGATGCCGGCACACACTCGCAGCCAACGTGGGCAAGGGGCAGGACAGGAGGAGAATCTGCCACCTCCCCCACCGCCGCCGATGACGCCGGAAGCGTTCTTTGGGCAGTTCTTGGGCAGCCAAAGGAATATGAAGGAAATGCAGAGGCACATGGAGGCCACCCTTCGTAATATCGCTAACAACACTGCACAGCAGCATCATCAACGTCAAGGTCCGGAGCCCAACCAGTACAGCTCTTACCGTGACTTCTTGGACACTCGCCCTCTTGTGTTCAAGGAAGCCACCGAACCGCTCGAAGCTGATGAATGGCTCAACTCCATCACTCAGAAGTTCCGTCTGCTTCGTCTGACGGAAGAGCTCAAGGCAGAATACGCCGCGCACATGTTGGAAGGACCCGCAGGTTTATGGTGGGCCCAGTACCGTGCATCCTTGCCAGTAAATGCACGTATCACTTGGGATCAGTTCTCCACCGCTATGCGCAACCACTACATCCCTAGTGGACTGATGGAAACGAAGGTTGCAGAGTTCATGAGGTTATCCCAGGGGACTAGGTCTATGTCCGAGTACCTCCACAGTTTCAACAACCTAGCTCGCTACGCCCCAGACTTTGTTGATACTGAGGCCAAGAAGATTGCAAGCTTTAAGCGTGGCATGAGTGCCGCCATGCTTTCCAAGATGGGTAACAGTCACCGCACCACCTTCAGTGACTTCGTCAGCGACTGCCTAAATCAAGAGGCCAATGACAGCCGGCTAGCGACAGAGACGCGCCGTCGTGCAAATGAAGGAGGTTCATCCCAGCAAAGGACCCCTTTTGGAGCACGCGCCCCATATCGCCCGCCTGTCACAGGAGCACGATACCGTCCCCCACAGAGGAAGATCACCACCAACCGTCCCCGTCCTAGTTATCAGAAGCCTTACACCGCTCCCATGATGCAGAACAGGAATAAGGCAGGAAGTGCAGCAGGATCCAAGACCCCATATGTGATAGGTCCATGCTATAACTGTGGCCAAACTGGACACCTGTCACGTCAGTGCCCTCGCCCAAAGAAGCAGTACACTCAGCCCCCACCTCGTATGGGTCATGTGCATCACACCACCGTGGAAGAAGTGCCAGAAGGAGAGCCTGTCACCGCTGGTATGTTTCTTGTTAATCAATGCCCCGCAGTTGTGCTGTTTGATTCTGGAGCATCGCATTCTTTTATAAGTGAGAACTTTGTTATAAGAAGTAATCTTGAGTTGATAAAGTTAGACCGGGGATAACAGATAAGTTCCGCCGGAGCTGTTCTCTCCGTGCGTAAAATGGCTAAAGGAGTGGAAATGACCTTTGGGAATAAACAGGCCATAGTGGACCCCATAGTCATTCCTGGTCTAGGTCTGGATGTAATCTTAGGTATGGGTTGGATGAAACTCTGGAAAGTCAATCTTGACGTCGCAGAACGAGTAATTTCTATGGTTAGCCCTCGTAATGGGTCTACCTTTCGGTTCAAGTTACCCCGAAACCCCCATGAGATCGGAGTGTTGTTCAATATCACGGCAAAGCAGATAGCCGAGATTCTGATAGTATGTGAGTTTCCGGATGTTTTCCCCGATGAGTTGCCTGGACTACCGCCAGATCGTGATGTGGAGTTTGCTATAGAGTTAGTCCCTGGAACGGCACCCATATCTCGGAGACCGTATAGAATGCACGCTAAAGAGTTAGCAGAGCTCAAAGTTCAGTTGCAAGAGCTTTTGGATAAGGGCTTGATACGCCCTAGTTCGTCACCTTGGGGATGTCCCGCTATCTTTGTGAAGAAGAAGGATAAAACTTTAAGGATGTGCGTAGACTACAGACCGCTTAATGCAGTAACTATAAAGAATAAGTACCCCTTACCTCGAATCGATGTCTTGTTTGATCAGTTGTCAAAAGCAAAAGTGTTCTCCAAGATCGACCTGAGGTCAGGATACCATCAGATTAAGATCAGAAGAGAAGACGTGCCAAAAACAGCTTTCTCTACCAGATACGGACTCTATGAATATTTAGTTATGTCCTTTGGATTGACCAATGCACCGGCACATTTCATGTACCTGATGAATTCGGTCTTCATGCCAGAGTTGGATAAGTTTGTTGTAGTGTTCATCGATGACATCTTGGTATACTCTGAGAATGAGAAGGACCATGCTGAGCATCTACGAGTTGTTTTGACCCGGCTTAGAGAGCATAAGTTGTATGCTAAGTTCAGCAAGTGTGAGTTTTGGTTGAAGAAGGTACCTTTCCTTGGTCACGTCCTTTCAGAGGAAGGGATCTCTGTAGACCCTTCTAAAGTACAAGAGGTTATGGATTGGGAAGCACCCACGAGTGTTTTTGAGGTTCGCAGCTTTTTGGGTTTGGCAGGATACTACCGTTGGTTTATTCTGGATTTTTCAAGAATAGCCAAGCCTATGACTCGTTTAATGCAGAAAAACAAGAAGTTCGAATGGACTCCAGAGTGTGAAGCAGCTTTTCGCACTCTGCGAACGTTGTTGACATCCGCACCTGTTTTGGCTCAGCCAAACTTAGAGGAACCTTTTGATGTGTTTTGTGACGCATCCAAGATCGGACTTGGATGTGTGCTCATGCAGAATGGAAGAGTTATCGCCTATGCTTCTCGCCAGTTGAGACCGCACGAAGAAAATTACCCCACTCATGATTTGGAATTAGCAGCCGTCGTGCATGCACTCAAGATATGGAGACATTATCTTATGGGAAACCTATGTCATGTGTACACAGATCATAAAAGTCTGAAATATATCTTCACCCAGCCAGAGTTGAACATGAGGCAGAGAAGATGGTTGGAGCTAATTAAGGATTATAACCTTGAAGTGCATTACCACCCCGGAAAAGCAAACGTTGTAGCCGATGCCTTGAGTCGCAAGACTCATTGCAACTCCCTACAACCACTTTTGGAAGATAGATTTAACCTTATGCACCCCGTTATGGTGAACAACATCACTCTTCAGTGCACCTTGGAAAGTGATATCATTGAGGAGCAAAAGACCGATGAAGAGATCTGTCAGATTAAGAAGAGGTTGGAAACCAGTAGTTCTTGGAACTTCCGCACAGATGAGCAGGGAATTCTATGGTATAATCAGAGGTTGGTTGTTCCTAAAGACACCGAGCTGAAAGAAAGAATTCTGAATGAGGCTCACAATTCAAAGCTATCTATTCACCCAGGAAGCAGTAAGATGTACCAGGATTTGAGAACCAGGTATTGGTGGTCAAAGATGAAGAAAGAAGTTGCAGCTTATGTTGTAAGGTGCGATACATGCTGCAGGATAAAAGCGATACACCTGAGACCTGCCGGACTGTTACAACCGTTATCCATCCCAGCGTGGAAATGGGAAGAAATTAGTATGGATTTCATCACAGGTCTTCCTACTACTCAGAGAGGAAATGATTCTATCTAGGTTATCGTAGATCGGTTATCTAAAGTGGCTCACTTCATACCAGTTAAGACTACACACCGCCCTTATCAGTATGCAGACTTGTATATTCAGAATATTTTGAGGTTACATGGAATTCCAAAAAGGATTGTTTCTGATAGAGGACCCCAGTTCATAGCACGTTTTTGGGAACAGTTGCACAAAGAGCTAGGAACTAAGTTGGTAAGAAGTTCCGCCTATCACCCCCAAACCGCAGGACAAACAGAAAGAGTAAATAAGATCTTAGAAGATATCCTAAGAGCTTGTGTTCTATCTTCAGGAGAGTCGTGGGAAAAATGGTTACCCCTTGCCGAGTTTTCATATAACAATAGTTATCAGGAAAGTATAAAGATGGCACCTTTTGAAGTATTATACGGACGAAGATGCAGAACCCCAGTAAATTGGGTTGAGTCAGGAGATCGAGGATTCTATGGGTCAGATTACATGGAGGATGCTGAAAAGATTGTGCAAACAGTACAACAACATATTAAGGAAGCACAATCCAGACAAAAGAGTTATGCCGACACACGAAGAAGACCCCTGGAATTTCAAGTAGGAGACTATGTTTACCTTAAGGTCTCACCCATGAGAAAAGTCCAACATTTTGGAATTAAGAAGAAGCTACCACCTCGATATGTGGGACCTTACCGGATCATAGCAAAGAAGGGACAAGTGGCATACGAAGTACAGTTACCCCCAGAAATGAGCACAGTTTTCCCGGTGTTCCACGTATCACAGTTAAAGAAGTGTCTTCGAGTTCCAGAACAAGAGGAAGTTCGGATTCCAGACATCACCATCAGATCGGATCTGGAGTACTACGAGCAGCCCAAGGAGATTTTGGATACCAAGACCCGAGAGACTCGTAACCGAACAGTGAAGACTTACAAGATTCTCTGGAGCAATCACGGACCCAACGATGCGACATGGGAAACCGAGGAGTACCTACGCGTAAGCTATCCCGCTTTTGTTAAGAAATGGTACGTAACTCAAATCTCGGGACGAGATTTCTTTAAAGAGGGAAGGGCTGTGACACCCTAGTGTCAAGCACTGCATTAAGGCACTGCATTTAGCTACTAAAGAAACATAAGCAATGCATTGCATCATTTCATGAGCATGAGAGTGTTTTGTCTTTTGTTTATTTAATTGGATTTGGATTTCTATTGGACTTGGTTGTTGAGTGGATTTCTGTTTTGGCAAAAAGTTTTATAAAATAGAGAATCTTGAGTAGAGTGCTTTTCATGTTGGAGTTTTGACCTAGTTCAGATTAGTTTGTAAATAAAAATAAGTCAAAACAAAATGGTTTATACTTTAAAATTGGCTTTGTTTATGTGGAGGATTTAAAATGGTTTTTAGAAAAAGTGTCCTATATGAAAGTCGTAGAGAAAATTATTTCGAGAAACTTTTATATTTGAGTCAAAACCTAGTTTGGAGTTTTTGAAACTGTTTTTGAGTGGTCAAAGTTTGAAAAGTATTTGGAAAAGAAAAAGGAAAACGATTCCTTCCACGCCCCACCTTTCGGCCCAACTCGTGTGCGCCGGCCCGCTCCCGCGCTCGCCCGCGTGCCGCGCGCGCCGCGCGCTGCTGCCGCTGACATGCCGCGCCGTACGCCGGCCGCACCCGCCACGTGGCCGCCGCTTTCTGCCGAGGATCTTCGCCGGCCACTCCTCGCTCGATCCCCTCTCACCCGAGCACGCAAGCTATCTCCCCCGGCCACTCTCCGCTCGCCTCGCCTGCCGCACCCGCTCGCCGTGCACGGCATCACCGCGCTGCCTCGCCGATCGCGCCGCCGTGGCCCCGCCACGACCACCGGTCAAGCCGATCAAAACCCCGAGCACCTCTTCACTCCCTCGCTCTCCCGCACACACTCTCCCAATCTCGCTCGCACTCTCCTCCCCTCGCCACCAAGCCAGAGCAAGCGCTCGGTTCGCTCTCGCCGCGACCTCCACCGCAACCTTCCCTCTCCGTTCTGACCTCGTCGGAGCACCTCCCTTCGATTCCCTCCGTACACCGCTCCGCCTACACCGTGCACGCGCCGTGCGCACGTTGTCAACCCCGACCGAGCCCCTTCACCGCCGGAGGACGAAGCGCCTCTTTCGGTCCGTCAGTCGCCACCGCCGAGCCGCAACGCCGTTCTTCCCCAACCCGAGCTCCACCGACTCTTCTTCTTCATCTTCGAGCTTCACCAAGCCAAGGCAAGGTGAGAACACCACCTAGCTTCAACGCTACCGCTCTCTCCCACATCTTTTTCCCCGGCCGAACGCCATGGCTACCCGCCGCGGACCTCGCTCGTGGCCAAGCTCCTCTGGAGCCACCCGAGCCAAACCAACCCCGTAGCTTTGCTCCTTAGGGTTCTCTCGAGCTTTTGCCTCCTCCAATTTCTCCGGCCACCGCCGGAAACGGCGTAGCCGCGCGTTGCCTCCATCACCGTGCGCCGCCACTCGCCGCCGGCATGCACCGGCCGTGCGCTAGCCAAACCACCTACACCACTCGATGCGCCTCGTCGAGACGAGTTCGCAAGCCTAGCTTAACCGCCGGCGGCCTCACCGTCGACGAGGAATCGGCGGTCAAACCTCTCCCCTGTTTTCGTCTCGCCCGAGCCCTCGAGCCAGGCCTCAAACGGGCGTGTGTGTTTCCGTCTCGCCCGAGCCCTCGAGCCAGGCCTCGGACGGGCGTGTGTGTTTCCGTCTCGCCCGAGCCCTCGAGCCAGGCCTCGGACGGGCGATGGCTTCCGTCTCGCCCGAGCCCTCGAGCCAGGCCTCGGACGGGCGTTTGTTTTCCCGTCTCGCCCGAGCCCTCGAGCCAGGCCTCGGACGGGCGTTTGTTTTCCCGTCTCGCCCGAGCCCTCGAGCCAGGCCTCGGACGGGCGTTTGTTTTCCCGTCTCGCCCGAGCCCTCGAGCCAGGCCTCGGACGGGCGATTGCTTCCCGTCTCGCCCGAGCCCTCGAGCCAGGCCTCGGACGGACTAGTTGTCCGTCTCGCCCGAGCCCTCGAGCCAGGCCTCGGACGGGCGTTTGATTTCCCACTCGCCCGAACTCGGCCTCGAGCGAACCCTCGGCCGCTGTCACGATTCGAGCCAGGCCTCGGGCGAGCACACACCTTTCCGTGCGCCGAGTGTTTCCAGAAAACTTTTTTCCAAAATGTTTTTCTTTTTCCCATAAATGCTTGTTTATTTTGTAAATCCTGTTTTGTTAGTCCAAGTGGAGTGCTTTCAGTTTTGCTAGTTTGTTTATGAGTAGATCTACCCTGGAAAAATATAAAAGTATTTTTGGTAGGAGTTAATTTTATTGTTTCCTTTTATTTCAGTTTATATGCTTTTGCTAAGATAAATGGTTATATATGTTGTCTGGTTGAGTTAATTCTTGGAAAATTTTGTGTAAGTTTATTATTTTGTTTTATACATGTGAAAAAATATATAATGCACTGTTTATGTAGAAAAAGTTTCTGTTTTGGTAAAAAGTCCTTTTTGGCTGATTTCTTTGAATAAAGGTTAAGGTGTTTTATACGTCGAGATAAAATGTGGGAAAATTTGTATAGTCTCTGTTTATGATGTTCAAGCTAAGAAAAATGTAAGCATGACCTGTTATGTGAAGAAATCTGAAGTTGTTTTGCAAATGTGCTTTTCTGTGTTTTCCTTTAGAAATTCATGTAAGAAATAATATAATATTTCTGTTCATGGAACTTTGTTGATAAGCATAAAATGTGAAGTAGAATCTGGGAAAAATATGAAGTCTGCTGTTTAACACTTTTTGAATGAGGAGCTAGTCGAAAGCACCTTTTTGGGCAGTTTGCTTGTCATTTTTATATCTGCAGTTCTGTATTTCATTTTTGGCTGAAATTTGTTCAGTGGAGTCCAGCAACTGTTGTGTGCCTGCTGGAATTTTTGTGGATTTTTCTGAGTCCAGAAAAGTGCACTTGCAGTTCAAACCTAAGTTTCTTTTGAATTATTTATTAATCATCGCATACAATAGGATCGACCCCTCCGGAGCCCGACCAGAAGCCAGAGACAAACGCCGAGCAGCAGATTCTGGAGCTCCAGCATGCCGAGGAAGTTGACCCCGCCAGCGACACTAACTTGCCCGAGTGCCCTTCCCACGAGGCCTCGGTCTTCACCCAAGGCAAGCCCCGGAGCATATTAAGCCTCCTATCTTTTGCAATTAAGATTACTTGAGTCCTTTTATATTGTGATGCATTAGGTTTAGGAGTTGGAATGAATCCTACTTGCTGCATTACCATTCCTTGGTTATTGATTAATATCTACCTTGTTATCCTGTTATTTAATTACAATGTAGAATTGCTTAGCCTGCTTAATAAAAGTGGTAGTTAAGGATGTTTCCGTAATACCCGGATGGGTATTTACCGGATCACGGTTGGCTATATTTGCTATCGTGGAAAAGAACCTGAGTAGTAATGAAATACGGTCAACGGGATGGCAGGGCACAAGTTCGAAAACTTGGGGCAGTCCATCCGTTGGATCGTGTAGGTTTGTATCGATGTTGGCCCTCGTTCATTTTTGAACGCGCCCTTTTACTTAGGGATATGTCGGTGCTGTAATCATCGACCCCAAAGCCGGTTAGAAGCTGTTCGGGCCGGTCTCAACCCGTGTCGTGCCCTCTAGTATGGAAATTGCGATCTGCCGCGTGAGGCCATCGCCAGGTTCCAATTGGGCGGTCCGTGCTTGAACCGCGGCGATTACCACCACGAACAAGCGTCGAGCGGTTGCCCAATGCATGGACCCGACGGGGAAAGTGTGGGCTGGTATTAAAGGTCTTTCATCAGCTGATTTGGAATTCGATTCGAGTCACCGTCTCCCCCGGTTAGTGGGAAACTATGGCGAGCTTCACCACGATACAACTCCATGTAATGATTAAAGGTTCAACTAAAATGTGGATAAGTCAACTGGATATGGTTATAGTATTGAGTGGTAGATTCAAGTGAGTGCTCTAGTACAGGTGAAAAACCTAGAATTAAGGAATAGGTCTAAAAATGGCAGCTCATCTTTATCACTGATTACTTCCTATCTGAACTTGAGCTTCTCGCAACTAAAAGATCCCAGCTCCACCCGAAAAGGCCTTGCATGTCCTTGGTGTCTTTATTTTCAGTTGGACGGGTAAGTCTAGCTGAGTACATTCCCGTACTCAGGGTTTATCCCGTTTGTTGCAGATGGCCAGGTCTACTTTGGCTATTGTAAGCACTGCCTCTACCCGGTGGAAGGTGATGAGGAGTAGGCCCAGGGCAGGGTCGTCCAGAAGCTTCCCTTTTTCTTTTGCTGGATCGAGACTACTAGTGGCACATTATCTTAAAAAGGGAGGAGTGAGTTGTGTCGAGTGGATTTATCAAAACAATGTTTTAATTGGACCACATGTGTGGTGGTCGTGCTTTAAACTATTTCAGCTTCCGCACTTTTAAACTCAGTATTGTAATAACTCCGTTTTAAATTCGCACTCTGATATTTTAAATTCGGTTTCGTTTTCGTTATGATGTATCTTTACGAATGTAATCCTTGAACGATGCGATCCTGTTTGATGTATGGTGTTAGAAATCCTTCGAGATTTCCGGACTACCGGGGTTGTATGGGTTCAAGTATCAGTCGAAGTCAGACGGATTTGGCTAAGATAATACTTGAGCTCTTATAATCAGGACGGTTCCGCCACAGTCACGGTCGAACTTGATCGGCGCATCAGACCAGTCAAGGTACCGGGGGGCGTCGTGGCCGAGTGCAAAGATTTCCCGGCGCTCCTTCTTTCTTTCTCGAGCTGAGAGCCCGACGGTCGGCCCCCCGTAGATCATGTAGCAGTCGCGCACCGGGGGGAAGTTGCCGTTCGCGTCCCCTCCGCCGCGCCGATTGTTATCCTTACCCTTGAGCGCGTCTTCTTTCTTATCGCCGAGCTTGGAGTAGTAGCCTTTCAACAGTCGGCAGTCCTTTAACTTGTGATTTACGGGGCCCCTGTGATAAGTGCAGAGATCCTCGAGCATCTGGTCGAAAACAGCCCCGTCAGGGGGCCTCGGGGCTTCTTAGGCTCGAGGGCGCCTGCGAGCACCTCTCCGTCGTCGTCGTCATTGGCGTCGCGCTTCGCCTTCTGACCCTTGCGTTTGTTCTTCTTCTTTTTGTCGCCGTTATTGTTGTCGTTCTTGGCGTCGTTGCCCTTGTTCGAGCCCTCCGGCGCGATCACCGCCTTGCTTTTGTCCGGGGAACGGCCAAAGAAGGCTCCCACTGCTTCGTCGCCCGAGGCAAAGCTGGTGACGCGATCCATCAGGTCCTCGACCGTCCTGGGACGGTAGCGTCCTAGCTCATGAACTAGCTCTTGGCATGTCGTGCCCGCGAGGAACGCTGAGATGACGTCCTCGTCAGACACGTGGGGGAGCTCGAGGCGCTGCTTCGAGAACCGCCGAGCAAAGTCGCGGAGGGGCTCGTCCGCCGCCTGCCTGCAACGCCGTAGGTCCCAGGGGTTGCCTGGGCGCACGCAGGTCCCCTTGAAATTTTCGTCGAAGACCCTAACTAGGTCGGCCCAGTCATCGATCCGATCTGGCGGGAGCCCCTCAAGCCACCGGCGGGCGGTGTCCGAGAGGTAAAGTGGGAGTTGGCGTATGATCACGCGGTCGTTGTTCTTTGCTCCGCCCAGTTGGCAGCCTAGGCGGAAATCCGAGAGCCAGAGCTTGGGCTCGACCTCCCCGTCATACTTCACAATGTTGGTCGGCGGTCGGAAGCGGTCGGGGAGGGTTGAGCTGCGGATGGCCCGGCTGAAGACTCTGGGGCCCGGGGGCTCGAGGACTTGCCGGTCCTCGTCGCTGTCGTAGCGCCCCCCTCGATGGGCGCTAAAGCCACGCTCCTGGCCCCCCTTGTCCTTGCGCCGACGGTTGATGTCGTTGCTGGCGTCGTTGGGGTCTCGAGGTGGCCGGTTGTCGACGATCCGTTCGCGGACTGGCCTAGCTCGAGAGGTGTCCGGCTGGTGGACGGATGCCTCGCGCTCGTTGCGGGGCGTGTCCGCCGGCTTCCCCGAGGCTGCTCCGCGCCGGCGTGACGCCGAGCTCTCGGCCTGTTGCACAGCGGCTGTCTCGAGGAGGTTCTTCATTTCCCTGAGCATGCGCATGGCGTCGGGGTTAGAGACGGTGGGCAGGTCACGGAGCATCATCGCCGCCGCCACCACATTCTGCCCGGCTCGCGGGAAGCATACCTCGGGGCGTGCTGGTGCCCCGTCCTCGTGGATCAGCCGGTGGACCTCTCGAGCCCGACCTCGAGCTCCCGCTCCTCGGGGCCGGGGTGGTTCCTGCATCAGGGTTTGCCGGAGCTGCAGCAGGTGTCGCCGTTCTTCCTCGGCTTTGGTGATTGCCTCTTGCACCTGCGCGAGTTGCGCCGCCCGGCCGTCGTCGTGCTGAGGCGGTACAGCCGATGCTGGAGGTTCGTCCCTCCTCTGAACACGTGATCCGCCTGCCGCGGCCACGTCGCTGGGGCCTTCTAGATCGAGCGCTGGCCTGCCGTCATCGCCCTCGTCCTCGGTATCGCATGCGACCCCCTCGAGTTGGAAGCACTCCCTGGTGGGATCCCAGAGGTCGGGGTCGTGGTAGTCGTATTCGTCGGAGTCGGAGCTGTCGACGGCGTGCCGTCTTGGCAGATGCTGGGACCGCAGCTCGCGGTACCATTCTCCGACGGTGGGTCGCCGGGGAGGCTCGATGGCTCGCGTGAAGCCGCGGTCGACGTACGCGGGGTGGACGATCTCCAGGTTGGCCATGGTCTGCAGTAGCACGCCCGGGCGCTCCTCCTGGCCTGCTGGCGGTCGGTCCCGATGGCGCTCGTTGAGCTGGCGGGCGTAGGCTGGTGCGGAGTTGTCGAGGCCGAACGGGGTCCGCCGGCGTCGAGCGCGGTATACCCCGTGCGGGAGGAGGCCGGGTGGCGTCAACGGCGCACGGCTCGGAGGCCTCTGGCCTGGCTCCTGGTCCGTGCGCACGATGAACGCGAAGTCGCTGGGCGGGCGCGGGCGCGCCCTGGAAGTCTCCGGCCGTGCGTCGGGCAGGCTCCTCCTTGGGAACTTCACGCCGGCCACGGGGAAATGGGAGTGCGCCGCCGGCACGACCTGTGCCTGGCGACGACGGCAACGACGGCGCCGCTCATGAGGTGGCGACGCGTGGTGGTGTGGGCGACGTGCCACGCTCCTCGCACGGGGTGGCGTGACACGCCCTCCACTCGGGCCCTCCATGGAGAGCAAGGTCGGCTCGTTGCCGTTGTCGATGGCCAGGAACTCAAGGCTCCCGAACCAGATGACGGCACCGGCATAGAACGAAGGAGTCGAAGCAGCCATCCAGGAAACAGCGAGAAATCGACTCGACACGCGAAGGCCCCTACCTGGCGCGCCAACTGTCGGTGTTTCGAAACCGGGGGTATGACACCAACGAGTAATATGATCGCGTGCTCTCTCCCTGGATGGTGATGCAAGGTGACACAAGGATTTATCCTGGTTCGGGCAAAGAAGGCCCTACGTCTAGCGGGGGAGGATGTTCTTGTATTACTTGCACCTAAGTGCTTGTACAGGGGCGAATACAAGCTCGGTGAGCGTGGACCGGAGTCCGGACCTGAGTGTGTGGGTGTATGGCGTTCTAACGTGTTTGTAACCGTCCGAATGAGGGCCCTGGTGTCCCCTTTTATAGAGCAAGGGGAGGCTAGGGTTACACAAGGGTTTTACAAGTGTCGGGGCGTACGGTGCCCAATACGAAGTAGGGTAGGAATCCTGTCTTGTCGAAGACATTATAGCCGACGTGGGCGTTGCTGTTGAGGCGTCCTTGGGGCGTGGCCTCCATCCCGGGCGCGGACGCGGAGGCGTGGCGAGGTGGAAGCCGTACAGCGCCCATCCCGGAACGTGCAGGACGCGGCGAGGTCCCTCCGGGTCTTGGGGTACCTGTCCTCCAATAGCGTGAGAGCAGTTAGGGCTCGAGGGGCACAGAGCCGACCTCGAGGTAACGCCTGTGGGGGCTCGAGCTCCCGCAGGTATGGGCGAGTCCCGGAACGCCCGGTCGTTCAGAGGGATCCCAGGCCTCGAGAGGTGGCTCGAGGGTGCTATAGTGCGAGGTATGGCTGAACAGTGCTGTACTGGCGCCCTTTAGCCCATGCTTATGGTGAAAACGAGGTTTGACTCTGACTCCGGTCACTGTGGCACATGCTGTGTACCAGAGGATGTGACCGGAGTTGGTGAATGCATTGAATGCGTGGTATGGGGCTAGCTGCCGGTGTCCGTGCCGCTCGAGGGAGGCGTGAAGCGTCTCGAGGGATAGGCTGCTGTGCCTGAGGGGCTCGAGGTCCCCGCGTGGGGTCTCGAGGTGTAGAGGAGCGCTCGCCCGAGGCCTGGCTTGGAGGGCTCGGGCGAGACGGAAGACGAGTGTTCGCCCGAGGCCTGGCTTGGAGGGCTCGGGCGAGACGGAAGACGAGCATTCGCCCTAGGCCTGGCTCGGAGGGCTTGGGCGAGACGGAAGACGAGCGCTCGCCCGAGGCCTGGCTTGGAGGGCTCGGGCGAGACGGAGAACGATCGTTCGCCCGAGGCCTGGCTTGGAGGGCTCGGGCGAGACGGAGAACGATCGTTCGCCCGAGGCCTGGCTTGGTGGGCCAGGCAGGTCTCTTATTCGTTTTGCATTGATTGGGGGTACCCCTTTGGCGTTCCCCCGACAGTAAGGATATGGCTAATTTTTTTATCTATAGGTAATTTAATTGAAAAAAAAGTCTTACCCAGCGGGTAATACGGGTAAGGGTGTGAGACTGCATTGTCGATACACGTTAACCCATGGGTAAATTCAACCTGATTCAATTTATAGAACCTAGGTCCAAAGTCAACACCATACAACCTAAGGTCAATAATACTCAAATTGCATGTGAACTTTGATAATGTACGCCAGTTTGTTTGATTAATTTACTATTAATTCTGTAAATTGTGATATTTTGGTTGGAATTGGGAGCATAATATATTGATATATGTAATTTTGACTTGCAAATATTTTTACCCAAAGGTAACTCATGGGTACCCGTTACCCGTAAGGCAAAGGATATGAGAGAAAACTCCTACCCAAGCATGAGTATGGGCTACATATACCCAGCGGGTAATTACCCATTACCATCCTTACCTGTGACTGTATGTGTTGACTCAAAATCTTGGTCGGGATGCGCCAACACACTCGTGCACACGGTCCTCAGAGGGGTACGGAGCGAGTCCTGACCTCATGGACCGTGAGCAAGCGGTGGTGCCAATTCTCAGCAGAATCGACTTCGGGCGTGCCAGTCAATTTGACCTGTAATTGACAAGGAGAAGAAAGAGATCGTTAAATCATCGAACCTGCCGGTTTGGTGCCAGACAGTTCTAAATTATACGGCTCCGATATAGCCATTTGTCTTTAGGATATTGACAACAAAGTCAACTCTCATGAGATTATATGTAAAGTGACGAAAAAAGATATAAAGCATAACGGCTATGACATATGTAAGATGAATACTTATAACAAACTGACTGCTGATAGACTTTGAGAGACATTGAAAGATAAAGATCTATATGTACATTTAAATGGCATAAAACCAACGTATCGACTAAATGCACGAGCAGTTCTATTTGTTAACAGTGGGGTGTCTTCATGCAGCCGTAATAACAAATAGATCGATAAAATAACTTAAACATCAACAGTGGGGTGTCTCCATGCAGCCTTGATTATGGTCAAGCTAGACCACGTCTCGTACATAAAATAGATCCATCGATTTCAAACCACTTAAAAGAACATATTATGAAGAGAGCATAACTGAATCGATTATTTTAACCGATACAGGGTCCATGAAGCACGAACAAGATCTATGTGACAAAAACATAATTTAATCTAAGACAAACAGACTCAATCTATCACATATATCAGTGGGGTTCGGAAATACAGCCATAATAGACATGCTAGATTGAAATCTATCTATTCTTACAAAAACAAATCATGGTTTTATCGAATATCTCGAACGCACAGCATGTAACAACCAAGATTGACGAAAATAGTCGATGAGAAGCTTGTATCGGCTATTTCCCTCTGTTATGAGTGTATAAATCTCAGAACAGCAGATACAAGGCATCCTTTTAGGCGCAGGCTATTTTGTCAATCTTGATTGGACAAGATGTTGTTTGGAACATAAATAAACAAATTAAAGCATGAAATAACATCGATAACTTAATGAATCTATTAGCTTGCCAAACCAATAGAGCCGATAACTAGTCAAGATCGACTAAAGTAAAAGATTGATCAGAGTCAAGACAGTCTTACAAAAGACGAGCTTAGACCGATAACTAGTCATGTCACAGCTTAACAAGAGTTTGGTCGATGTCAGTGCAGCCTTATTACACGATGACACAAGCCATTGGTGAAACTTACAAGCAAACCGGAGGTCGGTCGATGCCGATGCAGCCCTCCCTGGTTGAAGATCTCGCCGAAATCTACTTTACTCCTACTCCTAGGGTTTTGGCCGAGGGCCGGTTGTATTTGATTGATTGGGGATCCTTACAAAATCCAGGTTCCTAGCTATTTATAACCCGGTTGACTCCTGCCTTAATACGAGTAGATTACAAAAAAGGAAAATAAAGGACGACCCAGACTTGAACTCTCTGGTCGAGTCCGACACGTCTTTGAAGCCCATCGCGCTGGTCCACACGAACCCTTTTGATTATGCTTGACCCATATAAGCTTCTTTATTTTTAGGCCGATCTTTATCCTTAATAAATCAGTCGTTCATGTTTACACAATAACAATCTTCTTAGTCCAAAATCTGGTGTAAACACATGCCCCCCAATTTTGGGATGAAATTTATTTTATTCCAAAAATATTACTTTCCTTCTTTTAGGTTCTGATCGACTATCTTTATTTCTTAGCCGATCAGCCGAGTCCTTTTCCCAATCGTCATCGTTCTCCTTCAGTTCTCAAACCCTAACCTTCAAAGAAGTCCACCGTCACTTGATTTTGAGCAAAATCCTTCGAAGAGCTCAACTCCAGTGTCTCCGCAAGTTAAATGGCGACTCAAGATTCCATCCCTGAGGTAAAATCTAAGGTCCCCCATCATCCTTCTCTTGTGGTGAACTTTCATCTTTGCGTTCTTCCTCAAAATTTTGAATTTTCACGCGCTTCACGACCAGATCCTCATCTCGGTTCAGGATAACCCGGATAATTTCTTTCTCGGTCCAGTAGGCAATCTTGATCCTACCGAAGTTATCATTGCCAAAACTCAGAGAGTCCCCTTCAAAAATTCAGATTTCGCTTCAAAGCATTGAGGCAAAACTCCCTTCAGGAAATGACCATCGATTATCCCAGGCTGGAGGGATTGGCTGATCAAGGTGGAAGCCAAGAAGAAGCAAAATTGGGTTCTTCGTAATTTAGATCAATGCATCACCTTGTCTTTGGCTGACATGAAGAGGAATGAACAAATGTTGAAGGCAGCCTGCTACTTTTGGTCTGGAACCTTCAATTCTTTCATGTTCAAACAAGGACCTATGACCCCCAATTTAGCCGATGTGCACATGTTGACCGGCTTAAACATCACAGGATTTACTAACCCATACAATCTCAAGATGAAGCCCTCCATTAAGCTTGGAAACTTAAAAGGAGGGTGGTCCAGCTATATCACTTCCTTCAACACCCCACAGTCCAGTGTTTCAGAATGAGAGCACATTATCTTCCTGAACATGTGGCTGGAGAAGTATTTATTCTGTGGGCAGAGCTGCGGCCCAACTTTAAATTTCTTGGCTCTGGCAGAAAAACTGCTTGCGACTTCAGACATACCCTTAGGCAAATATCTTTTGGGTGCCTTATATAGTATGCTGAATAAAGTAGCCCAAAGTCTAATGGAAAATGAGGGTATTCCATCAATAACAGGTCCCTGGTGGCTGCTTCAGCTCTGGCTTAACTTTCATCTTCACAGGTTGATAACCACAGATTTGAGGACTTTGTCCTTTCCAAAACTATACCCAGACAGCCAAGAGAAGCTACTGGCCAAAGGCGCCAAAGTGAGAAGGTGTACTTCATTTGGAGAAGTTGCTGCTATGATATCTATCGATGAACCAGCTAGCTTCTTTTTCAAGATCTTTTACAAAGGATTCCCTGCTGCTATCTTCAAATGGTTCCAATACCCAGACATTACAGATTTCGAGAATCCATACACCTTCAGGTTTCAAAAAGAATGTGATGATGAAAGTCTGAAGATCTTGTGCCAAATTATGAAACCTTGTCTCCTGCCAACTGAGATTAGGCATGGTAGAGAAAAACCTCCCATGTCCTACGAGTTTTACCATCCTGTTATGACAGCCAGACAAATTGGTTTCGGCCAAGTGCCTCCATCCCTGTACTTTACTGATAAACTCAGGCCACGGGAAGCAGTAGATTCTACCATAGAGTATGACAGAATACTCCAACTGGAAAAATCTGTTTCCTTGAATATGGTCAAAGAATGGGACTACAGACCTTTCTCTTCAATCTCCTTCCAGAACTGGTGGCAGCAATGGAGCACTCACCTTTTCAGTGAAGCTATGGCCACTTACTGTCTGAGATTGGATTCAGACTTTCAGACAACTGACGAGGTATAACTCAATTTGCTCTCAAATTTCACATTTTTATCATCTGTTTACCCTTGACATCACGTGTTGAATGCCTGCAGGATCTGGTCACCTTGAATCCTCCAAAAATTGATTACAACATATGGTGTCCAAATCCAAGGATTGGCTGTGACGCCCCTACCATCAAGACCTTGATGAAGAGGAAAGCTCCTGATGCTTCAGACGATCAAACCCTCAGTTCCTTCACAAAGGAAGTTGGCTCTTCTAAGAAGCAAAAGATTGCCAAGCCAACTGTCAAGGTTGTATCTAAAAAGAAGAAGAAAGATACTTCTAGTAGCAGCCAATCCTTGACCAAGAATGTCGACACAGAGGTAAAAAATCCGCTTTTCCCTACTCCCATCAATAAATTTGTAATCTTTTATCCTTTAATTTCTGAGAACAGGCCGGCACCCATATTGTTGAGTTGCCTCAAAAGCAGGCGGATGACCAAGATGTAGAACATGAGGCACCTCCCTTCCCTGACATTGTTCAAGAACTTCCCCAACCAGGTATATTCCTTAGCTGATAGCTCCATCTTCTTCAGTGAGTGTTCTTGAAAAACTAATGAAAATCTTCTTTCAGATGTACTTCCCGAGCCTTCTTCAGCTATCCCAAATCCTCAAATTAGCCCATCTGACCAGGTGTTCTAATCAACCATTGCTTCTCCTTTCAATATCTCCTTATCTATGGCTACTCATACACCTGTTCGTGTAGGAACAAGGAGAGCCTTCTTCCCCTGTCATTCCCTTCAACTTGAAAGATTACATGGATGAAGAGGAAGTTCCTGCAGCTAGATCCTCAGGAGACCTACCTGAAGAAATTAAGACTCGGCTTCGAACATTAATCCCCCTTCTGGAGGTCAACACAGCCGACTTGATGCAGGATGCAAAGGGAGTCAAGGACATCTTCGATCTGATCAAAGATAGCATGCCAAGAGATCTGAAAGAAATTTTGTCCTCTGTTGCCCACATAGGATTCCTTGAGCCAAGATTCTCCAAGGTCAAAGCCAAATTCAGGGCACGAGAGGCTCAAGTACATCTGTCAGCACGTGAACATCGTTGCATTTCTAATATGGTCGCCGAAAAGAACGCCATAAATCAACTAAATTCACACTCTACTGTTCTTATCGGCAATCTGTCATCTCTGGAAATTGAGAGGAATGAACCGCTGAGCAGGCTTCAAGCTATTGATGAACAGATTAAGTTGAAGAAAGATAGCTTAAAGAATATCTCCATTGCTCTTCGTGATCATAAGAAAAAGATAACGACTCTTCATGGTGAGCTTATGGACATCAAAGCCAAGAAGAAACCGATCCCAGGTTCCATTGAAGAAGATCAGAAAGAGATTGATGACATAGATGCTATCCGTTTGAATGCTCTGAGTGCACTGAAGTCTTTGCTAAACATGTAACTCTGTTTATCTGTAATCTCTGACTTTCAGTTCCTTCTCTGTAAACATTCTTCATTGGTTGACTGGCGTCATGATACTTTATCTTTATTTAGTACTCTGTAACTTCATCAGCTATTCAGCCGATGTTATCCAGACAACTTTTCTTTTAGCCGATCAATACCAGAACGGCCTATCTTTTAGCCGATAGATATAAAAATGGCTTATTTAGTCGATTCACCTTAGGATCTAGATCCGAGGGTGCTCCAGAGCTGACGCCTTTTCACCTTCTCGAATCTTATGTATAAATGCCAAACGCCAACTTCTCGAACACACCGAGCATTCATTGCTTTACTCTTCAGCCTTTGCTTTTCCTCTCCACTCGGCGGTTGAAGCAATGGCAGACAACCGTGGCAAACGCCCTGCGGAGGCATCAGAGTCCGTGGATGGTCCTCCGGCGACCCGTCGCCGTGTGCTCAGGTAATGATTCTCCTCTTTAGCACCTCTTCATGCTCCGAAATTCTTCATTTACCCAAGGAAAAACCCTAATTTTTTCGCAGTCCTCCTCCTCCGGCAGACGGCCAAGGCCCCAGCCAACCCCTGTCGGAGTATGAGTTGGCATTGGATGATGGTGCATGGGCCTTCATCCGGAATGTCGCCGACACCCGATGCCTCTTGGAGGAGGAGCGCCGCCGAACCGCCCGCCTGGTGGATGAACGAGAAGTCCTCCGTGCTCGCCTCAACAGTGCTCAGAGGCGTCTGACGCCAGAGTTGCTGGTATTTTTCCAAATCTTCCAACTCATTACTTCAATCACTTTTTTCATAACTGTACTAGTGAATCAGTTGGCAACTGTTTCGTTTAAATGTTTAGCCGATTTGTTCCTTGATTCAATTGAATCGGCTATTTAGTCTCTTCCATTTAATTGTAGAACTCCAACAGCAACTTGATTGGCTCCCTGGGCGAGCCACAGCAATTGCCGACTTTGTGAATGCACGGGGAGACAATCTGCGGGCGCGTCTGGATGACGTTGGGACGCGCATCAGGGAGTTGGCCCTCCACGCCATCTGCCATGGCGCCACCTTAGCCCTCGCCGGAGCCAAACTCAGTGGCGCGGAGATCTCCGGAGAAGTCTCTCCCTCTTTCGTCGGCGCCAGGACGAGGGAAGATTTTCGGGAGCTGGTAGAAGAGTTCCAAACCCCTGGGACTGGCAGTGACAGAGGTGTCACACCTGGAAGACCTTCTGAACAAGCTCCATCTAGACTAGTGTGTTTCTAATGTCCCTTTCTGTATCTGGCCTGGTGGCCGAACAAATCTGAACAACCAGTCTGTTCCTGCATCGTCAGGCTAAATAATCCTGTTAAATATCGTTTGCCTGATATTTCTTCACATTGCATTGCTTGGCTTTTCCAAAACTTTCTCTTTTGATAAATCTTCTAAAGGCGATACTCTTTTTAGTATCGGCTATCAATTAAAATAAAAAGATGATACATACATATCGGCTATTTTTATTCTAAAGGCGATACATTGGTATCGGCTATAAAATCAAACAAGTTGATTCCTTGCTCCAATTCTAAAGGTATTAATTTTGACTGACATGACACCGACCTTAGTTCATTGGCAATGATGTGAATCATTACTAGCAAATTAATCCTCTAGGACATTTTCTGAAGCCGATCGCTTAAATCGGTTGTTGACTCTCGTTGGTTGTCTTGAGAAAGTCTTCTTCGAGAATCCTTCCGGAAAAAGCACTCCATGTTATCAAAGTTCCAAACATCAGGGTTTGAATAAGCAATACTAACAGTCGAATCGGCTGACACTACTTCCACGGTGTCACCGATCCACTGAATCACATTTTGATGCATGGTAGATGGAATGCAACAATTGGCGTGGATCCAATCCCTTCCAAGAAGCACATTGTAGGATCCTTTTGCATTGACTACAAAGAAAGTAGTCAGCATACTCTTGCTGCCAATTGTCAACTCAACACATATAACACCTTTAGTAATCGATACATTGCTGGCAAAGTCGGTCAACCTCATATCGGTCTTAGTCAAGTCTTCTGCAGTCTTGCCAAGCTTTCTAAAAGTAGCATACGACATTAAGTTAACCGCTGCCCCTCCATCAACTAGCATTCTGTTCAAAGGTCTTCCATCGACAAACCCTTTCAGATACAAAGCCTTTAAATGAGAATGTTTCTCGGGTTTTTGAAATGTAGCATCTTCTGTCTGATAGATCCACTGAGCAACGGCTTCCTCATTATCAGATTTTTCTTCATGATCAGAGGATCCAAATTCAGCCGGTAGCATGAACAGAGCAGCGATATTAGCCGATGATTCACCCTTATCGGCTATTTGCTTGACTTGCCAAACTTTGGATTTCTTCTTCTGGGTTTCATCATTCCTTAACCTTTGAACCCGTCGTTTCTGGCTTCTGGTCAAGCCACTAGGACACCATTGTCCTTCCTGCCACAGATGATCATGCTCGGCTAATCTTGCTCCAAGACGATTATGAACATTTTCATTTTTTATGCGCCGATCTGTATTTCCAAATTTCAATCTTTCATGTACAGATCAACGGTTGTCTCTCGACTGCCTATACTCCCGGTATTGATCACTGCACTCTGGGCAATTACGAAGAGTAGGAAGTTTTAAACCCTCATTCCAACAATGTCTGAAGAAAGGACAGTCCCAATGATTCTTCTCTTCATCCTTGATGCGTCTTTCTTCTTCCCGGGACCTCCTGTACTCTTCTTCTTCGAACCACTCTTGATATTCTTGTTCATCTTTTTCCCTTTGTATTTGGCTCCTTTCCTTCTGACGTCGCCATTTGTTCAATAGGATCCTGACAGTTGGACGCCTTCTTGCTTCTCCAGCTTTTGAAGTCTCAGGTTGATCATTGCTTTTCTTCCCTTTCATCTCCTGATACTCTCTAGCTGTTAATTGCTTCTTTGGATCAACTGTCCCATCTGTCCTGGCTCTATCAGAGGTTAACACCCTGATTTCACTTCGAGGTGCTGAAGCCACCATATTTTGTGGGAAAGGATGGTCGTTGATGCCCATGCCTTTAGCCTTTTCTAAGCCAATCCTTCCTTTAACGATTGCCCTATGTATCATATCTCTGAAAACTCGGCAATCATTAGTAGTATGGGTACCAGAATTATGAAATTTGCAGTACCTCTTATTTTTAAACTCCTCGGCCGATGGGATAGTATGATTCCCAGTCAACTTGATTTGACCCTTATCTAGCAAGTAGTCAAATATCTTGTTGGCCTTGGTGATGTCGAAGCTATATTTTACATCTCTTTCTGTACTTTTAACTTTTGCCCAAGGCATGAATTCATTGTTTTTCCAAACCCAGTCTACAGCAGCCACTTCTTCATCGCTTTCATCTTCGGAATTATTGTTTTCATTCTCCAGGAAGAAATGGCCTTCTGCATATAAGCTTTCTTGGGCTTAAAGACTTGATTGTACCAATTTTGGGCATCGATATTTGCCACTTTTTTAGCTAAATCGGCCATATTGTTGCAACTAAAGCCGATTCTCTCTCTGATAGCAGGTATCAATCCTCGAATTGCAATGCTAACCACCTCTGAATCTGGCAATGTCAAGGAATAGCATTGATTCTTCATCTCTCTAAACCTTTGGAGATACTGGCATCCAGACTCATTATTCGTTTGTCTTGTATCGATTAAATCCACTAAGCCTTTTTCCCATACCCCGAAGCCGAAATATTTGTGGAACTTATCTTCCAAGTCATCCCAGCTCTAAATAGAATTGGGTGGCAGAGATGAAAACCACGAGAAAGCCGAGCCAGATAAAGAGAGAGGGAACATTCTGACTTTGAGTGCTTGTTCATCACCGATCTCTCCAATCTGAACTAAGAACTGGGTTATATGCTACATGGTTGACACTGAACCAGTTCCTGTGAACTTGGAAAAATTAGGAATTCTATATCTTGGAGGAAGAACAACCTGATCAAACCATTCTGGATAAGGCTTTTTATAACCAGTTACTGTAGACTTTGGCGTCAAGCCGAATTGCTTCTGGACCAGGTCAGTTACCCGATTCATTAACTGGTCCATCTGATTCACCGACTTCTGATAGCCGATGTTCTGCCCCCCGAAGGTGTTGCTATTATACCCCGGGTTTTCTTGAGCATCCAAAGTATAGAAGTCAGATACATAATGATATCCTTGAGGGATATCACCAGATGCTACGTTCCCCTGATATGGCGGTGTGTTGAAATCTCTTGTGATGCGTCTTGCCTGAGGAGCTATTTTTGTAGCCGATGAGTATATGTTATTACTCATAATCGGCTGTTGCACTGGCTGCAGTGTCATGCCCCCAGGGCTAATCATCATCTGATTCCCATTGCTATTTGGACCATTGATCTGAGGTCAATTAGAAGTTCCAGCTCCTTGATTGTTTCCAATATTATATGCTGGACCTCTTCTATCGCCACTTATGTTGAAAACCTCCTTCATGGCATTTATGAGCCTGTTGAGAAAAGCCTCATTGTGGTTCATCAAAGTGGACGCCATTGCCTTGCTGATCACTTCTTGCATAGCATTATGTTGGACTTGGATCATTGGATCAGCATGACCATCAAAGACTACTCTCGGAAGATGGGTTTTCTGAACGACCTTCTTACCCCTAGTCTTGCCGAAACTCAGTAAACATAAGTGTCGGTATTGATCAATATCTTCTCCTATTAAGTGCTGAGTTTCCTCTGGAAGCTCCTCCATCTTCACGTGCAGCACTTCATCATTGTCAAAAGTCATGATTTCAGACGATTGTGTCCCACCGGGCGTGCCAAAAGAATGTGTTGACTCAAAATCTTGGTCGGGATGCGCCAACACACTCGTGCACACGGTCCTCAGAGGGGTACGGAGCGAGTCCTGACCTCCTGGACTGTCAGCAAGCGGTGGTGCCGATTCTCAGCAGAATCGACTTCGGGCGTGCCAGTCAATTTGACCTGTAATTGACAAGGAGAAGAAAGAGATCGTTAAATCATTGAACCTGCCGGTTTGGTGCCAGACAGTTCCAAATTATGCGGCTCCGATATAGCCATTTGTCTTTAGGATATTGACTACAAAGTCAACTCCCATGAGATTATATGTAAAGTGACAAAAAAAAGATATAAAGCATAACGGCTATGACATATGTAAGATGAATACTTATAACAAACTGACTGCCGATAGACTTTGAGAGACATTGATAGATAAAGATCTATATGTACATTTAAACGGCATAGAACCAACGTATCGACTAAATGCACGAGCAGTTCTATTTGTTAACAGTGGGGTGTCTCCATGTAGCCGTAATAACAAATAGATCGATAAAATAACTTAAACATCAACAATGGGGTGTCTCCATGCAGCCTTGATTATGGTCAAGCTATATCACGTCTCGTACATAAAATAGATCCATCGATTTCAAACCACTTAAAAGAACATATTATGAAGAGAACATAACTGAATTGATTATTTTAACCGATACAGGGTCCATGAAGCACGAACAAGATCTATGCGACAAAAACATAATTTAATCTAAGACAAACAGACTCAATCTATCACATATATCAGTGGGGTTCAGAAATACAGCCATAATAGACATGCTAGATCGAAATCTATCTATTCTTACAAAAACAAATCATAGTTTTATCGAATATCTCGAACGCACAACATGTAACAACCAAGATTGACGAAAATAGTCGATGAGAAGCTTGTATCAGCTATTTCCCTCTGTTATGAGTGTATAAATCTCAGAACAGCCGATACAAGGCATCCTTTTAGGCGTAGGCTATTTTGTCAATCTTGATTGGGCAAGATGTTGTTTGGAACATAAATAAACAAATTAAAGCATGAAATAACATCGATAACTTAATGAATCTATTAGCTTGCCAAACCAATAGAGCCGATAACTAGTCAAGATCGACTAAAGTAAGAGATTGATCAGAGTCAAGATAGTCTTACAAAAGACGAGCTTAGACCGATAACT
The DNA here is from genome assembly GCA_009763385.1 of Coix lacryma-jobi var. lacryma-jobi. Lineage (NCBI taxonomy): Eukaryota > Viridiplantae > Streptophyta > Magnoliopsida > Poales > Poaceae > Coix > Coix lacryma-jobi. The sequence continues at coordinate 18,927,271 of CM019831.1, forward strand.
AGCCATGTCATAGCTTAACAAGAGTTTGGTCGATGCCAATGCAGCCTTATTACACGATGACACAAGCCATTGGTGAAACTTACAAGCAAACCGGAGGTCGGTCGATGCCGATGTAGCCCTGCCTGGTTGAAGATCTCGCCGAAATCTACTTTACTCCTACTCCTAGGGTTTTGGCCGAGGGCCGGTTGTATTTGATTGATTGGGGATCCTTACAAAATCTGGGTTCCTAGCTATTTATAACCCGGTTGACTCCTGCCTTAATACGAGTAGATTAAAAAAAGGAAAATAAAAGACGACCCGAACTTGAACTCTTTGGTCGAGTCCGTCGAAGCCCATCGCGCTGGTCCACACAAACCCTTTTGATTATGCTTGACCCATATAAGCTTCTTTATTTTTAGGCCGATCTTTATCCTTAATAAATCAGCCGTTCATGTTTACACAATAACAATCTTCTTAGTCCAAAATCTGGTGTAAACAGTATGGTCCCAGCGTAAATCTAGCATTATGATGTTTTGCATAGTCTGCCCAACAGTTCCTACTTCAGCAGCAGTTGGATTTGGTACATGTAATGTCTACAATGCCCGACTATGCTTAGGACCCCTGCAATGGCCGCCTCATAAACTAGCTCTAAGCATTGCTTTTTATATTTTAATATAAGAGAGAAAAGCTCATTCTTGATCAAGATCTAGACTCACACATATCTCAAGATCATGTGAGTGTCACGTGGGTTTAACCATATTATGAGTCACTACATATATTTCAAGATCATGTGAGAGCGTCATATGAGTTTAACCATATTATGAGTTCAAAGCTAGTATTATTGGAGATGTTGACTTAAAGCTAGTAACTGACACATCTTGTACACGTGAGTTTAACCATATTATCAGCCATTACACATATTTTTTTCAAGATCATGTGAGAGTGTACGTCGTGTGGGTTTAACCATATTATGAAGTAGCCACTGTTAAAAGCAAATACTATTAGAGAGGTTGGCTTAGTTAGTAATTGACTTGTGTACATATTATGAATTGTTTAAAAAATCTAAACATTGAATATATAATACAAGATCTATGAGCTTAAACACGTATTTGGAACTTTAAACAACTTCAAATAAAAAATCAACTATAAAATTGTAGAGTGTATTGAGAAATGCATCTTTGGTATGGACCATGTCAACATTAGAGGATACGTTGAAAATTTTAAATTTTAAATTTCAAATCTATGTACTTAAAACAAACTTTAGGGTATTAAATGGTTTTAGATTTAAAACTTCTCAATTACAAATGTGTAGATCACATCGACACTTACAATTTTGATACATAGATTCTCTTAATCCAAGCTCATATGAAAAAATTATGTTTTTTAATTGGAAAAAGTCTATATAATCCCCTCAACTATTGAGCGTCGACTACTTCAACCCAAAACTATAAAACCATATGTTTAACCCCCCTGAACTTTCTAAAACCGGTCAAATAACCCCCTCAGACGGTGTTAGACGGTGGTTTTGCTACAGTAATGTGGTTTTGTCTTTTGTCTTTTTTATTTATTTTAGCTGAATCTTTAAAAAATCATAGTAAGATATAGAAAAACCATAAAATAAAAAATCTAATTTTGTTGGACTCCACATAAGTAGATCTACGCAGTGAACATATAATATAGTATAATTTAGAATAAATTTTTGTTATAGATTTAGATCTATGTTTTTCTATAATTAATTAGAATAATTCGAAGATACAGTTTCTTTCATCCAATTATGATGAAATTTTTGTGGTGAGCTAATTATTGTATCCTTGCACTGTAGTCAAAACTTCATACTAATCAGATCATGTATAACTTAGCTATAAATTTATTTAGTATCTAAATAAATTTATAGCTAAGTTATACCTAATCCAATGAGTATGGAACTTTTACTACAGTTGAATCATACAACAATTAGCCCACAATAAAAATTTCAACACAATTGGATGAAAGAAACTGCATTTATGGATTTTTCTAATTAATTACAGAAAAGCATAGATCTAAATCTACATCAAAAGTTTTGTTCTAAACTATACTATATTATATATTCACTGTGTAGATCAACTTATGTGTAGTCCAACAAAATTAGATTTTTTATTTTATAATTTTTCTACGATTTACTATGACTTTTAAAGATTCAGCCAAAATAAATAAAAAGGAAAAAAAAGACAAAACCACACTACTGTAGCAAAACCACCGTCTAAAACCGCTTGAGGGGGGTTATTTGATTGGTTTTAGAAAGTTCAGGGGTAAAACATCTGGTTTTATAGTTTGAGAGTGAAATAGTCGACTCTCAATATATAACTAAGGAGGTTATGTAGATTTTTTTCTTTTTATATACAAACTATTTATAGAGATGAGTATCCTAAGATGTCCGCCTCTGCATCAATGCCTATCTCTGTTAATATCAATTTTCAGAGGCATCCTAAGAAAACACTATGTGTTAATTGATGATTTGTGAGGCGGTAACCTTACAAAGCCTGCCTCTCTAAACCATTTTTGGACGAGTCATTTTCGTATAGACCGTCTAATTGTTTATGGAGAAAGATTCTAAATATGTTTGTCTCTGCTAATCAGAGTGCTTGTATGCTAAAATGTTTTTCTTTTTTTTTGCGAATGTGGTAGTGGCGAAGCCAGTATATATTTATTGTGAGCACTGTCAGATAGATCAACATCAAGAAACTTTCACAACATGTCTTTGATCACACACAAACCTGACGGCAACCACTCAGACTCCCTAAATTGTAGGTAATCTCAACTAACCACAACAATAGATCACAAATAAACGTCTTAATTTGGTCACCACAAAAAGCGTGTGATTCCCAACATAGATATCTTGAGCATTGAACTGGTTCTCTCTGAACTCTAGGTCATTAATCATAACCAGTGATAACTGGAGAACATGTTTTCTTCAAGCTCAAAGTCGCGGTCTCCTTTTAATTTTAGGTTAGTCAGGGTCAGTCTGCTACCTGCCTACCCTGGGTCGGTCTCAGGATTTCCTAGCTAGTTGTCCACCGTGACCGTGGAGTCGTGGACCAACGACTACAAAACTAGGGTCAAAATATTGTTTTTTTATCAGATCGCCCCAAAGGCTGCTGTCTTTTTAGTTACAGTAGATTGAATATGTTCAGGTGTGTTTCGCTCGTGCAGCCACACAATTTTCATGTGGGTTCTTCTAAAGAAATATAACCAAGCAAAATGAGCAATAATCACCTAGGGTGTTCGGTTTCAGAGCAAAAATTTTAGCACATCGAATGTTACGATCTATTAAAATAGACTAACAAAACAAATTTGTCAACCGGAGACTAATTTGTGAGACAAATCTATTAAATATAATTAGTCCATGATTTGACAATGTGGTGCTACAATAAACATTTACTAATAATAAATTAATTTGACTTAATAGATTTGTCTTGTTAATTCCCGCCAGCATGGCGATGTAATTAATTTTATAATTAGTCTCTTTTTAGTGTCTTAATATTCGATGTGACACGACAAAAATTTTAGCCCCGAAAACGAACATCATCCTTCTTGGGACGAAAGAAGAATTATATTATATAATAGCTGGGTACATCAATGCATTATAAGCACTCTGAATTACATTACAGATATCTATAAACCGATTCCCATCTAAATTGTGTTTATTCACGCTGTGAATAGCTCCAGATCTTAAAACCAAACCTATATGACGCTTTGCAGTATGAATGACCGCATAGATAAACACTCGACAAAAGGCCTAAGAACAGATGCCCAACAAACGATAACCAACAAATGATTGCTCAGGAGCAGCCCCTCCTCTTGCACATAATGTCCACAAATTAGCCGTCTGCTGATAAAATCAACGCCTACAATGACAATCTCATCATGACAATCATTGAAGTTGTCGTAGGTAACAAGATCTTAACCGAAAATTATCTGATTTCACTCGTGGATTTATTTGACATAACCCCTAAACAAACTAGATGTAAAAATTATAGAAAAGATAGATGGGTTCCTTCTCCTTACCCACAGCAGCACATCGGAGAGGAATAAGGAGAGAGGCCCTAGGTGGAGGCACGACGATGGCGAGGACCTAGGAGCAAGGGTAGTGACGGTGGCGACTACATTTTCCTCTTCACCCTAGGCGACGGCTCATGTGTTCCTAACCTAGGGCTCAAATATGGATAGCGATGGCTCTCTAGAGTATACTTATAAGATATAGAAAAGCTGTTGGATGGTGCAAAAATATTGAAAACAATGTTTACACAAATGATTCTCGAAATGATAATTTAGAGAGTAAATGTTAGAAAGAATTTTGAAGATACTCTTATATATATTCACACTACCTGACCACGACACTTGTGGAAAAGCTAGCCAAGGACTCCGACAAACCATATCCGAAGTGAAAACATGGCCAACCAGGGTTTTTTTCTGACTGTCCATTTTGCAACGCAAATTCCAGTATATATTTATTGTTGGCACTGTCAGGTAGATCAACATCAAGAATCTTTCACAATATGTCTTGATCACACACAAACCATACGGCATCCAGCCTGACCACTCAGACTCCCTAAATTCGAGGTAATCTCATCTAGCCACACAAGAGTATGTCCAATACAAGTATACATAGATATAGTACGTTCAATATCATTCATTATATTGAAGCTTTGGCCAAGTAAAGATCACTTAACTCCTGAGATCGAGCTCCATATATATAGTCCTAAACGTGGTTTTATGGTAATGATGTGGTCTTATAATAAAGGTGAGGAGGGGTGGTAATGGATTATGGCCTTTATGCTTCCTTCACAATCCAACTAGGCTCTATCTAATTTTAGTTCAAAATTAGTATTATGGTCTGATACTTATTGAGTCCGATCCTTAATTTTGTTAGGCTAAATTGGAAGACCCTTTACTACCCTGAGGAAGGGGCCAGGTTCGGAGGTTTTCTCAACCAGTTCTCCCACATTTCTTTTTTTATGCCAGCTCAACTCCATGTAAAACGTAAGCTTAGTAACCATATTCCCCCACCGTTGCTACAATAGGAAAGTATGAACAAACAGTGAGGAAAAACAGAAAAAATCTAGCTCAAGGTAGGCACGCAAAAAAAAGGATTTATATGTAACTCATTGATACACAATTTCATTGATGCACTGCAACCAACAGGTAATTGTGCATATATAGAATGCTTTCTAGAAACCTGATCAAACAAATATCGTTTTGAGTATGCTAATATCTTGACCTGTTCATACCCCCACATCACAATTACTTTGGAAAATAATGAAGACAGGATGCAGACTCCAAACAAGCAGCGAGTCATGCCTACTGAGTAGGTAAAAAGCTGCCTACCTCCTTGTGGAATATATATCCCCCAACCCCAATAGAGTGCAAGCTTCAGGGCCATCGAGCTTATTATATATGCCCTTGCTTATTCACTGAGTTGCTTATCCTCATGCATGTGTGAGATATGATGAATCTTGTGTACTTGTTCCATCCACTCATCTTCTTCAGTGTGCTATGTGTTTCAGCCATTGCTAATGGTGAAGACCAATTTTCCTACTCTGGCTTCACTGGTGTTAACCTTACTCTCGACGGTGTGGCCACAGTCACACCAAATGGCCTCCTTGAGTTGACCAATGGAACACTACGGCTCAAAGGCCATGCCTTCCACCCCACTCTATTCCGCTTCAGCGAGTCTCCCAACGGGACAGCGCAATCATTCTCTGTCTCCTATGTGTTTGCTATCTACTGTATCCTGCCTAGCATCTGCGGCCACGGCATCGCGTTCCTGGTTTCCGCAAGCAGGAACTTCTCAACCGCATTGCAGAGCGAGTACATGGGTGTTATCAATGACCACAACAATGGCAATGCGTCCAACCACTTCTTTGCTGTTGAGCTTGACACCAATAAAAATGAGTTGTTCCATGACATAAATAACAATCATGTTGGGATCAACATCAACGGTCTTACTTCGGTGAAATCCAGCACAGCAGGCTACTATGATGGCATCGACGCTGCTGCCGCCGCCTTCCACAATCTTACTCTCACGAGCTACAAAGTGATGCAAGTGTGGGTGGAGTACAACGGGGATAGCAAGCAGATCAACGTGACCTTGGCTCCAATACACATGGACAAACCCAGTAAACCACTGCTTTCTATGAGCTACGACCTCTCAGCAGTGATCACTGACTTGGCTTATATTGGCTTCTCGTCATCAACAGGTTCATTCGTTGCGCGACACTATCTGCTTGGTTGGAGTTTTGGCATGAATGAACCAGCTCCGGCCATTGACATCACTAAGCTGCCAAGCCTACCCCGGGAAGGTTCGGAGCCCCGGTCCAAAGTCTTGGAAATTGTCCTGCCATTAGCCACTGCAGCATTTGTTCTTGTGATTGGCACCGCTACCGTTCTTCTTATCCGAAGGAGACTAAGGTATGCTGAGGTACGGGAGGATTGGGAAGTCGAGTTTGGGCCACATAGATTCTCCTACAAGGATTTGTTTCATGCTACGGATGGGTTTAAGAACAAGAATCTACTAGGCGTAGGAGGGTTTGGAAGGGTATACAGAGGACTGCTTTCAGCACCCAAACTGGAGATTGCTGTGAAGAGAATTTCCCATGACTCTAGGCAAGGCATGAGAGAATTCGTTGCGGAGGTTGTCAGCATTGGTTGTCTCCAACACCGCCATCTAGTACAGCTACATGGGTATTGCCGGCGGAAGGGTGAGCTTCTCCTAGTCTATGAGTACATGTCAAAGGGAAGCCTTGACAAATACTTGTATGACCTCGAGGACGACAAGCCTATTTTGAGTTGGGCCCAAAGGTTCCGAATCATCAAAGGCATTGCTTCGGGCTTGCTTTACCTCCATGAGGAGTGGGACAAAGTGGTACTTCATCGAGACATCAAACCAAGCAATGTGCTCCTTGATGATCAGATGAACGGAAGACTAGGTGATTTTGGTTTAGCGAGGTTATATGACCATGGCACTGACCCTCAAACCACGCATGTAGTTGGCACAATTGGATACCTAGCTCCAGAGCTAGCACGCACCAGCAGGGCAACCCCTCTTACTGATGTATTTTCCTTTGGAATTTTTGTTCTTGAAGTGATTTGTGGGAGAAAGCCTATCGACCAAACTGCACAAGGCAACAAACTCATGTTGGTTGATTGGGTTCTTGATCATTGCCGCCAAGGACTTCTCTTAGAGTCGGTGGACATCAAGCTTCAAGGTAGCTACAATGTTGATGAGGCATGCCTAACCCTAAAGTTAGGCTTGTTGTGCTCTCACCCTTTCACCAGTTTGAGGCCCAACATGAGGCTGGTTATGCAGTATCTCAATGGAGACTTACCACCACCGGAGCTAAACCCAATGCACATGAGCTTCAACGTACTTTCCATGATGCAGAACAGAGGTTTTGATCCAGAGAATATATCAAACCAGTTGACAGTGACGAACAGCAGTGCAATCTCTGATCTCTCGGGAGGTAGATGACTTCCATGTCTTCTCTCTGTTTGTAACTTGTGTCAGGTCATTTCTCCTTTCACATGATAACTTGTACCAGATTATGTTAATATATTGTGTGTCATACAATGAAAGTCATTTGTGTTGCAAGCCCTACGAAGTATAAAGGATGCATTTATGCTTGGTAACTGTTGAAAGATGTTGTTTGTACTTGTGTACAATAAAAGTTGAAAGAGACAGAATGGGCATATTCAGGGGAAAGCAGCTACTCGATTTTATAAAAAATGCAATAGTAATGGTTTAGTCACTGAAATTGAACCTTATTTTCAACGTGTCCACAATAATTCTCACCGGACACCCTTCAAAGAAAAAGAAATAAATAGTCTTAAATATTATCATAAGAATCAGAGAAATTTGGCGTTTATATTGGTACTGTTGGAAATAAAAGTAATTTAGTGACGCATAAATTATTTTCAATAATTAGAAAAAGAGCAACCATAGGTTTGTGGTCTAATACTACCACTACGATCCGAGACAAACTCTCTAGTGCTGGTAACATGAAGAACATAAAAGCAAACAACGAAGAGATTGAGGACATTGTTATAGTGGGGTTGTCAGCGCTAGAGACAGTGCAAAAGTAGACGAGGTAGACCGTCAATGGAGATCGGTAAAACCAGAATGACATTCAGTGAGGAGTCGCGATGGCGCTTTTCAAAAACTTGATATACGTCCCCTGCCCTGCGTAGCTATGCGAGGAGACGTAGGTTTCAAAGGCCTGCTATCCGGTGCCAATGGCACGTCAGCGACGGATGGGGAGGACAGCGGCATCACAACACTATGCAAAAGGAGAGCAATTCATCATTAGTACGAGAATAATTTTAGTTTACCAAATAGGCCAGCGCGATTTTGTCCCTGCATGCAAAAAAATATATCGGTCTCGCCTCAGCATGCGTGCGCATGTGTTCTTTCATTTTTTTTCTCTCTTCTCAATAGCTTCAACTAGTTGGAGATAGCTCAATTATTTAATTTAGCCTCACTCTTTATAAAGTAGCAATGTGGGACTAAAGTCCCCCACCGTACCATGCATGCATGTGTAAGTGAACCTTTGAGATTTATTTGAAAAGCATAATCGCCAGAGGATCTATTTAGTTTTATAAAAAAATTACCATATATGTCATTGTGCTGAATAAATAAAGTGTGTTCACACATGAACACTTCTCCTGGTGCCTCCAACAACGATGAGCAAAATAGGCAAGACATGTTTCCGGAAGAGTCACATTGGGAGCGTGATACACAAAACATTCGACGTGGTCTCTTAATACCTGAAACCCCATACTCCGAGGAGGGAACCCGCCATCAAGGTACATTAGAACTTAGAAGTTTTGTCACGCGTCGGAAGTTCTGAGGCCCAACTCCCGAGAATAGGGAGCCTCCTAGGATGGAACTTCCCATAGGCGTTGGAAGTTCTGACATCTCAACCTTATGGTCAAATTTATACTCCTTTGACCTGTTTTGTTGTCAACATATGTCTTCCTGTTTTTAAAGTGAAGCATGTGCAGGTCGCCTATTTGTTCTAATAAGGGTGTTGCATGCGTCAGCTATTTTTGTTCTAAGGGTGATATGTGTATATCAGTTATTTCTCAATCAGCTCTAGGCTTTATTTTCTTACAATGAGCATGTTGAAGTTTACGCTGTTGTGTACGGGTCAAGCTTGAAGGAAATCACTTTGGTTGGAAAATTTGGAGTTCAATTTCCTACCGATGGATTCATCTCCACTTGCAGAAGAACTCAAAGCACTCAGTGTTCGTCGTGTTTAGCATATCGTGTTTGGCTTTGGAGCCCGCTTAAATCAGGATAAATCGCCTATGTCACTGAGTGTTTTGAGTGCTCGAGCCACCAGAGATCGACACAACGACCTCCAGTGAACAACACAATGCTTGTCGTGGTCCCAACCCGCGACACTTGGTACACTTATCAAAAAGTTAGCCAAAAGATGATTGCAAATAAACATCTTTGATGGAATTCTTGACCTTATTTGTCTTCCATGTCCCAAGCTCCAGCTAGCTATAATCTTGATAAGATCATTTTGTACATGAATTTCGACCAATTTAGCATGTTGAGTAAGCATTGTAGTGAACTTATCACGTGTCATACAAGATCTAGGAGGACTTTGATTAGTTTTTACCTCAGATGTAGATGTAGAATGAAGATACTCTAGACCTTCTTGATAGCTCCTTGCCGATCCACTTCAAAACATGCACGAAAATACTCTGGATTGACAACAACTTGTCTTCTCCCCTCACCTCTAGCATATTGCGAATCTCCAAAGGAAGTTCATTGACTGAAGTCTTTCCATCAGTCATCCTAGCATATCCATTTTGCTTTGTCCCCAGTAGAGTTGAGAAAAAGTGTGTTGACGGTAACTACTATCAGCACACTGATAAGGAGCTAGATCGCTAGATATAAGCGGGCCAAAGATTAGCCTAACCGACCGTTAAGATGGCTGATGCCCAAAGTGTGTTCTCACACACGAAGACTTCAGTTGCTGGAGCCTCTAAGGATGAGTGTGATACACAAGCAGTGACAGATCCGAGATAAAATTTCACCTATGGTGAACTTTGTACTACTAATTTGTATGATGGAGCAATCATATATAAAATAAGGGATACTAATGTAGAAAAATATATGTTTTAGATAAGGTAACAAAGTTCTAGCCTCGACCATTCGAGAATGGTACACAACTGAGCATCATGATAAAAAAGCCATAAGGCAGACACACCCAAACAAGAAGAAAAATAAAGTTTAGCTCAATTGAGCTCACCACCAAAAGTACAACAATAAACACCAATACAATTTGAGAAGTTCCAACCAAACTTCGCAAAACTGACATAATCAAAGTCTCCGACCTTCTGCATCCTTCCTTCAAGAGCGGGCATTTGTCCTCCTTATGCAGCATGGACCACTTACGGATCCAGTACGTCGCCCTAGAGATAACCTGTGTCGAAGTCTAGATTTTTCCATGCCACTCTCTTCTTCGCCTTTCTCATAGAGTCGAGGTCATTGGTAAGGGCTAAACAAGGGCTCACCCACTTTGGGGTTTGCATGGCCTCTGGAACCAAAGCTACAGCCACCACTTTTCCCATCAAGGGTGGCCCAACACTTTTGGTGTCAGCCACGTTCAAGGCACAATTGTAACCATCCTCATTGGTGCTCTTCTTGATGACGTCCTAAAGGTGACCAGGGCCGCAGTGCAGCTCGATACCAGCAGCAAGGCGACTTCCCTGGACATCATCACCTTCTTCTCCTCCCCAAGCCAAACCAATGCTTTGGGACAGACTCCAGCATGCCTCCTAGCTAGTCACGCCACGCCAACCCCCATGCAGCCATCTGCATGTGCCGCAGGGCCACTAGCAGCATCCTCGGCAGTAGATCTGTATGAAGAACTCGACATATGCTCAACTTGCTGCCAAGACCAACAACAACCATTATGGAGGCCTAAAACTCTGTCTCCTCTTCATCTGTGTCGAGCCGACCACTTTCCTTGTTGTGCGGACTGCCATCTAGGTATAGTTCCCGGTGGGCTGACACGGGCACGGCCCAGTAGCCATCGTGCCCGTGCCAGGCACGGTCTAGTCATAGTGTCGTGCTTGGGCTGCCAACTCGGCCCATGGGCCGGCCCAGGCACGACATGGCAAAGTAGACTGGCCTGCCTCAGGCACCACATCGGCGCCTGCCGTGAAGGACCGAGAATGCAAAATCAAGGCGACCAGAGGGGGGTGAATGGGAGCCTAAAAATTTCTCTCGAAACTTTGGCCTCTGTCCCAAAAATCAACCCCCGAAAAACTTCGACCGAAACGTGATGCCCATGACCCTTGGAAGAGGGTGGATGATCCCTAGGATCACAGCGAGGCACCACCAAGCAAGAGCGAATCAAATGCCAAAAGCTTCGGCTCAAGTTCAATACCCCCAAAAACCGACCCTCGAACGTACATAGAGAGCTACGTCGAGAAATCTCCAAATACCTATGCTAACAAGTAACAAAGATACCTAGAGAGGTTTCTTGGTTAACTCTAGAGCCAAACGAGAAGTCCGGAAATCAAGCGGAAAAGCCGGGAGAGCAAATGCACTAAAACTCAACACTCAGAACTCGCGGACTGTCCGGAGTCCTGTCTGCCCAACGGAGGACTGTCCGGGCTCAGGTGGCGGACTGTCCGCCGGCCAAAAGAGCGAAACAGCAACGCTGCTGAATAGCTCCTGGACAGTCCCGGACTGTCCGCACTATCCTACGATGGTCTGTCCGCCGTTCAAGCTGAAGCCACTCGTCCGAGCCACGCAGCCATGAACCAGGCTGGAGCCCGATGCCCGGACTGTCCGCGGTTCACCGGCGGACTGTCCGAGAACACGCAGAGAGGGCGATTTCAGTCGCCTTCTCCCAAAATCTCCTCAAATTCGATCCAACTCAAAATTCCTTGATCCCAAATTTGGAGAGGATGATCACGAGGTAGTTGGGAGACTATCCCTAAGAAATCATCCGCTCAAATCGACTAAATCACCGGGAAATCGAAAGGGAAGGTGTATGAACCGAAAAAGCACCACGAAACTTGAATCGACCCGATCTACTTGTTCGTGAGGAGTTAGATGAATTCCTTCACTGGAAATGATCTCCTCACATCAAAGAACAAGTTGATTCAAGTGGATTCGAAAAAGACGCAGTGTAGAGGGAGATCGAGTGACGGGAAAATCGTGGAGAAACGAAGAACGCAAAGAACAAATTCAAAACGCGAATCAAACCACGAATTTGCAACCGTGTGGCTATCACACGCTACAACATTGAGATTATGGTCTCACTTCCTCAAAATCTCATGAACACAGAGGTATGGTTCTCTGCAGATCTCAGTAGCTACAGCAGGGATGTGGGAGAGCAGGAAACCCTAAGTGGAGAATAGCAAATGACTGAGGTACCATGGGAGGTGGGTGTCTCCCTCTACTTATCCTAATTCTAGTTCCCACTCTACCCCTAACTAATTACAGAGCGAACCAGCTAAACCCTAGGGTTATTCTGGACCAACTCGAAGTAGATGTTGATCCGATGGCCACGCTCGCACAATAGGTAGCTTCGCCTCGACGTGACCTCACCGATTGCCGCCACGTGCCGCCACCGCTCTACTCGTCCTTTTCACGGATCTCGCCCCCGATTTTGAGCGCGAAACCGGGAAACCTGTCTTCATGACCAACCCCCGTTTTTGAGGCCCAAACCGGGAAACCCGCCGTCCATCGCCTGAGTTTTGTGGCCCAAACTCAGAAACCCGCCAGCGCCCAGGTTTTGAGGCCCAAACCTGAAAACCGTCCTCAACCCGAGTTTTGTGGCCCAAACTCGGCAAACCCGCAGCACCCATGTTTTGTGGCCCAAACCTGGAAACCGTCCACCGGTGGTTTTTCTGTGGCTTAACCACCAAACTGACGCCGTAGAGGGGATGCACCGCCCGTGCACCCCGTCCACCAACAGATGTCCCCAGGTCCTCGACCCGAGCAACACTGTGCCCCGCAAGTCTCCGCTCGTCGCTATCCCAGGATGTCAGCCACCACAGCTGATCCTCAGGCCACCGGTCCCTCAGTCCAAGACTCACGTCCGCCCTTCACCGCTCCCGGTCCATCGGCACGGCACGTCTCTACTTGACCTTCACCTTGCCTTCGATCACTGTCTCCGTGCTCGACACCTGCATAACACAAGCCAAAGAACATGCACATCAAACCAGTTGACAATCATTCATCACTCAAGATCTGACATACACCCATGTATCCGCATGCCGGCCATCGGATCCCCTCCCTGGTTGATGATAGCCGTTGGCTCCAACATTTGGAAACGCCGTGTATATAAGCCGCGGCCGGCCTCGCTCTGTTCTCCCACCCGAACCCTAATTCATTTCCTCACCCCTCCCCCGCCGCTCTGACTCGACTCGCCTCTCCTCTCCTCTCCTCTCTGCCTCTCCATTAGTCATGGCAAACGATGATGAGCATGGGCGAGGGCGACAGCAGCTTGCCGTCGTCCCCACGTACATCTTTGTCTCACCCTCCGGCAGCGGCAGCTATGGAGCCGGAGCTCCGACAAAGCAGGTAACCTCCCCACCCCACCTCTTCTTCTTGTCCTTTGTTCACTGTTCTTATCTAACCCTAACTTTGTTGTCTGTTCTTCAGATCTGCTGATCCGCTGCTGCTCCTTCTACATAATCGGTGTAAGGAAAATGGACCTCGACCCATTTTAACTTTGGATTTTGGTGTTTGATGAACAACACAACCATTTTGGACTAATGTGTTTGCCAGTATTTGTTTTATAGTCCAATAGGGTGCAAAAGGTGACATGGACTAAGGCGACATGGTGATTCGATGATCAACACCTCAAGCAAGACATTTGAAGCTCAGTAGAAGACTCCCAAGATCAAGCCAAGTCCAAGGCACAAGAATGGAACCAAGACAGCGCAAGAAATCACGAAGAAACGAGAAGAAAGGGACACCGGACGCTGCATCGGACGCTGGCTTATCTGGCGTCGGACGCACCGATGGCAAACCCTAGCTTGTGTCAGCGCCAGCGGAATCATCGGACGCTGAAGACCGAGAACATCTTACGCTACGGTAGCACTGTGCAAACCTGCACAGCGAGCATCGGACGCGCTGATGCAACATCGGACGCTACAGGACCTTACGTCCGATGCCTATGCAGAGACGTTCCAGAGAGGCCCTGTGAACATCGGACGCGTCAGGTGATCGAGCATCGGACGCTGAGTAGCCGTTGTGACACAGTGCCAGGCTGGCATATCTAGCCGTTAAAGGAGCATCGGACGCGCGCCTGATGGTCTCGACTCCAGCGTCTGATGCTATGCTGTGAAGTCCAAGACATTCTCCAACGGCTCTATTTGGTTGGGGCTCTATATATGAAGGACCGAGAAGCTAACCGAAAGCGACCAGAGGGGGGGTGAATGGGAGCTTCAAAATTTCCTTACGGAAACTAGATGCCACTGTCCCAAAATCAACCCCAAGAGCGAACCCTAGAGCTTGCTAATGTCCACGACCCTAGATGTAGGGTGGATGCTTCCTAGAAGCACAGCGGGACACTAGACAACCCTAGAAAGCCAACACAAAAGACGGAAATCAAATCCGTCAACGAACGAACGAACCGCGAACGAAAACGCGCGAAACAGCTACGACCGGACTCTGGCCAGCGTCCGGTCAGCAGGGACCGGACGCGTCCGGTCGTCCAAAATCTGATTTCAGACCTTACTGTTTCTGACCGGACTCACTGGTACGGAGCGTCCGGTCGTGAACAGTGCGTCCGGTCGCAAGCACAGCACACTGTTGAACAGTGACCACGATGAGTCCGGTCACGAGTTCAACAGTGCGTCCGGTCGATGCAAAACAAAACACCGAAAATGATCGGACTCACCAGAGCGTCCGGTCACCAGGCACCGGACGCGTCCGGTCACAGAAAAACGTTTCTGGAACCTCTCTGTTTCTGACCGGACTCACTGAAGGGAGCGTCCGGTCGTTTGTACAGAGCGTCCGGTCAGAGTGCGTCCAGTCAGTATAAAAACCAAACACTGCGAAAACATTCAACGACCGGACTCACACGCTAAGCGTCCGGTCACCCCGTGACCTGGCGTCCGGTCACCCCGATTCCGGCTGTTCGTCCACCGATTCGACTCGATCTCACCCAAAACAAATCCTCTAGGGATCAAACTTGGTGAGAAGAGTCACAAAGAGCATAGTGAGCTATCTCTAAGAGATCATGGCTCGAACCTATCTCCAAATCGGTGAATCGAAGAATTTCGGGGGAAAGGAGAAAACTTGACCCGAAACGAAAAATCGATCGATCTCCTAGACCGGGGGGTTAGAGGTTGATTCCTTCAGTGGAAAGAAGTGCCCCACGACCTAGAACAACTTGGTTCAAACGGAATTGCAAAAGATGAACCGAGCAAAGAGATCAAGCGACGGGAAAATCGTGGAG
Organism: Coix lacryma-jobi var. lacryma-jobi; assembly: GCA_009763385.1. Taxonomy (NCBI): domain Eukaryota; kingdom Viridiplantae; phylum Streptophyta; class Magnoliopsida; order Poales; family Poaceae; genus Coix; species Coix lacryma-jobi. The sequence goes on from CM019831.1 coordinate 18,942,726, forward strand.
AAAAAGGATTCCACGAAGAACACGAACACAACGGAAATCACAGCCACGAATTGCAAGCCGAAGCGCAAACACACGCTACGACAAGGAGGATACGGCCTCCTTTCCTCAAAATCAACAGTACACAGAGTTGCAAGTCTCTCTGCGGATCTCAGCTACAGCAGGGGATGGGAGAGCAGGAAACCCTAAGTGCAGGAAGCAAATGAGATGGCTAAAACTGAGATAGGGAGGAGGGTGTCTCCCCTGGACTACTTATACTAACCTAGACTAAGTCTATTTCCTACTCTACCCCTCTCTAAACTAATTACAGAGCGAACCAGCTAAACCCTAAGGCTATTCTGGTCCAACCCGCGGTGGTAGGTAGATCCGACGGCCACGCCCGCTCGAACCGAAGCGTTGCCTCCACGCAACCTCTGGATCGCCGCCACGTGCCGCCCTCGCTCTGCACCCCCGGTTTTGTGGCCCAAACCGAGAAACCACCCTTTTCCAGCAACCCCCGGTTTTGAGGCCCAAACCGGGAAACCAGCCCATCAGCCTGAGTTTTGTGGCCCAAACTCAGAAACCCGCAGCGCCCGAGTTTTGAGGCCCAAACTCGGAAACCGGCCCATCACCCGAGTTTTGTGGCCAAACTCGGAAACCATCCGCGCCCAGGTTTTGTGGCTCAACCTGGAAACCGAGCACCCGAGTTTTGAGGCTCAAACTCGGAAACCGTCCACCCGGTGGTTTTTCCCTGGCTCAACCACCAAACCGGAGCTGTAGAAGAAATGCACCTCCCGTGCACCCCGTCCACCGACACGTGTCCCCAGGTCCTTGACCCGAGCAACACCGTGCCCCGCAAGTCTCCGCTCGTCGCTGTCCCAGGCTGCCAGCCACTACAGCTGATCCTCAGGCACTCCGGTCCCTCAGTCCAAGCCTCACGTCCGCCCTTCACTGCTCGATACATCGGCATGGCACGTCCGCCGCACGGCACGCCCATCCTTCATCGCACCCAGTCCGTCGGCACGACACGTCTCAACTTGACCTTCACCTTGCCCTCGATCACTGTCTCCGTGCTCGACACCTGCACAACACAAGCCAAAGAACATGCGCATCAAACCCGTTGACAATCACTCATCACTCAGAGACTCGACATACACCCATGTATCCGCAATCTCCCCCTTGATGAGTGCATTGTCAACTACACACACAAATCATAGTGAAAGAAGAAGAAGGAAGAAGGAGAAGAAGAGATCTCGACCAAATGACCCAAAAGCATAGCAAAGCCGAAGAAGGTCAAGTGGAAGAAGTGAAAACTTGGTCCCCAAAGACATGGGCAACGGCTCGACGCAACCAAGCAAAGCAAAGCTAGCCCTCAAGAAGAGGTAGAACAGGCTCAACACCGCTAGCAAAATACCAATTGAAAATCGGAGCACAAGCTTGCAAAAATGCTAGTCCCTCAAGATAGAGGCACAGAGGCTCAACACAACTAGCACGAAAACCACTCCGAACCAATTGAAAAACAAACGAAAGGTCTCCGAACCAATCAAAATCCATCTCGACGACAAATGAGGAAAAAGTTTGCTAGTCCCTCAAGACAGAGGCAACGGCTCAACACAACTAGCACACTTCCCCTCGACAAGTGCAAGCAAATCTCTCCCTTAGCAAAAGCTCCCCCTTAATTGAACGCCAGGAGACATATGATTTGCAAAAACTCTCCCCCTTAGTTGAAAATGCACTTATCAAGCACAAACTCTTCCCTTGAGTCAACACAACTCCCCCTTCCAAAATGCATATGAAGTCAGAAATGCAAGTTAGCAGCTTCAGGCATATAATCAAAAGAGTGCAAAGATGCTCTAATCGGTACAGCTCCAATGGCACTAAGCACTCACATAGCGAAGGCTCAAACTGATCACACATACGAAATATGAAGCATATGAGCAAGTGAGCAGTTTTAAGCCAAAAAGATAGTCACCATCAAAATAGCACTACACATGTATAGATAGGAATCCAGACAAGTGCTAAACATGTATACAAGGTGAACTACCCCTAGCAAAGTTCAATCATCATGCATAGGAATGAAGTATATACTTGTGATTTCAGTTTTATATCGGAGTTGCAGCGGTAAAGAATTCACAAGTTCAATTATTTAGCATGTGATTGCGAGAGGTTGAAAGCTTGTCTTTGCCTAACTTTTCAACCGAGCGAAGCCTATGCCGAAGCAATCAGAAGCTTAAAGCTACGGTTTCGGTCATACACTACATGGCTCAAGTTTAACTCAACGTGCAATGAGAAACAGTCTCGATACCATGAGGTGTTGACAAGCAATCCCATCTCGATCTTTTCAATTCACTAAACCTTGGTTCAAATTTTATACATGATATGAACAGACCAAGCAAGTGAATGACTCAGAACTAGAGACATAGCAACCTAGCATATATGAAAAGCAGGAATGGACTCAACACACCCTACACATGCTAGTTGCATAGCTCAATGGTGAACATTTTCAGATTTCATATTCATTAAGCAAATTCACCATTCAAAAAGGCTCAGCTCATAACATGTACTAGTGATCAGGAAGAGCATAAGCTACAAGCATCCATATAAGCATCGGAGCATACTAGATAGAGCATAGTTACATTCTAGTGATTATAAACATGAGACTCAGAATGTAAATGCGTATGCTAAAATGCAAAGAAAAGAACCTCAAAATAAGAGAGTCAGTCTATACAGGATCCAAAAGGTTTCCCCCATCTAAAAGGGGAAACACACACCAAGCTCACCTCTCAACCGATTAAAGGTTGATTCGTCTAAAGGCTTGGTGAAAATATCAGCCAGTTGGTGATGAGTATCGACATGGCGAAGGTCGATATCACCCTTCTCCTGGTGGTCTCGCAAGAAATGAAAGCGCACATCAATGTGTTTGGTTTTCGAGTGAAGCACGGGGTTCTTAGCAACGCTAATAGCACTCGTGCTGTCACAAAGTAAAGGCACGCGAGAAAAGCTCAAACCAAAATCACGCAAAGTGGCCATCATCCAGAGTAACTGGGAACAACAGCTAGCCGCAGCAACATACTCAGCCTCCGTGGTAGACTGGGCGACACTAGACTGCTTGCGAGAAGACCACGAAACAAGAGAAGAACCAATAAATTGGCAAGTCCCAGAAGTGGACTTGCGCTCAATGCGACAACCAGCAAAATCGGCATCGGAATAACCGCAAAGCGAGAGGGTGGAGGAAGCAGAATACCAAATCCCAAACTCAGGAGTGAAACGAAGGTACCTGAAGATGCGCTTCACCGCCTGACGGTGAGAAATGCGCGGCGACGCCTGAAAGCGCGCGCACAGACACACCGCGAACTGGATGTCCGGGCGTGTCGCCGTCAGGTAGAGGAGCGACCCGATCATACTGCGGTACTCCTTCTGGTCCACTGCTTCTCCATCCACATCTGCATCCAGGGCAGTCGTCGTCGACATGGGTGTTGGAAGAGGCTTGGCCTCACCCATATCGAAACGCTTCAGCAAGTCTTTGGTGTACTTGCCCTGGTGCACAAACGTCCCCTCCCGGGATTGCTTAATTTGCAACCCGAGAAAGAATGTCAGCTCGCCCATCATGCTCATCTCGAACTCCCTGCTCATAGTATCTGCAAACTTGGCAACCAAAGCGTGAGAAGAACCACCGAAAATGATATCATCCACGTAAATCTGGACCAAGAGCGTGTCTCTGCCTTGCCGGAGGAGAAAAAGCGTCTTATCTACACATCCCATTTTAAAACCCTTAGCAAGCAAAAAGGTTTTTAACCTATCATACCAGGCTCTAGGGGCTTGTTTCAAACCATATAAAGCTTTATGAAGTTTAAAAACATGGTTTGGAAACTTGGGATTTTCAAAACCGGGGGGTTGCTCAACATAAACCTCCTCCTCTATGTAGCCGTTTAAGAAGGCACTCTTGACATCCATTTGAAAAAGTTTGAAGCCTTTGGATGCAGCAAAAGCCAAGAGTATCCTAATAGCCTCCAAACGAGCTACAGGAGCGAAGGTCTCCTCATAATCTATCCCTTCCTTCTGACTATAGCCTTTCGCTACAAGCCGGGCCTTGTTTCTCACAACATGACCATCCTCTCCTTGCTTGTTTTTAAATACCCATTTTGTCCCAATAGGCTTACAGTCAGGTGGAGGTGGAACAAGAACCCAAACCCGATTTCGCTCAAAGTTCTCTAACTCCTCATGCATGGCATTGACCCAATCCGGATCCGTCAATGCGTGTCCAACATCTCGGGGCTCAAAATTAGCAACAAAAGCAGAATGAGCGAAGTGAGAGATGTGCTGTGACCTGGAGCGAGTAACTCGCTCGCCGATGTCGCCGATCATCTGTTCAGGGGGGTGCTGGCGCTGGATATGTCGTGGCGCCTCCCGGGAAGAAGTGACCTCCCCCTCAACAGCAGCTGGTTCCACCCCGGGTACAAAGGGTACCGCGCGAGGTGGAGGATCCCACGGCCCCCAGGAAGAAGAGGTGTCGGGGCCGTGAGTCGTCGTAGAAGCCGCTCTTTGCGGCATGGCAGGTGGAGGGGGTGCTGGATCATCCATACCTTCAGCACCCTCGTCCTCGTCATCAAAAAGAGGCTCACCAACCTCATGATGACCTGCACGCTCAAAACGAGAAGAAGGACAGACCATGGTCTCGTCGAAGGTGACATCGGATGTCTCCATGACTCGGTTAGTGTCAAGGTTAAGTACACGATAAGCTCGAGTGTGAGTACCATAACCCAAAAACACACCGTCAGAAGAACGAGATTCAAATTTGTCCAAGTTGCCCTTTTTGAGTATAAAACAATGGCAACCAAAAACTCGAAAATAACTCACCTTGGGCAGTTTGCCAAAACGCAACTCATAAGAAGTCTTTTTCAAGAAAGCTCTCAAAAAAATGCGATTGGAAATATAGCATGCAGTGTTCATAGCTTCGGCCCAATAGCGCCTAGGAGTCCTATGCTCATCAAGCATCGTCCTGGCCATCTCAACAAGGGTCCGATTCTTCCTCTCTACAACACCATTTTGGGGCGGTGTGTAGGGGGAAGAAAACTGATGCTCCAAGCCAAAGTGGTTACAAAACTTCTCAAAATCTGAATTTTTGAATTCGGAACCATTATCACTTCTAATAGCTCGCATCGAGTTCAAAGGGAACTCGTTCTGAAGACGCAAAATCAAATTGCGAGCGAAGGAGAAAGTCTCAGTCTTCTCAGTCAAAAAGAAGACCCACGAATATCTCGAAAAGTCGTCAACAACAACCAAAACATACCACTTGCCACCAACCGAGCTCACCCGAGCCGGACCAACAAGGTCCATGTGTAAAAGCTCTCCGGGGTGCGAGGTCATGACCTTAGTCACTGGATGGTGAGGAGCGGCCACCATCTTCCCATGTCTGCAAGAATGGCAAACTAGATCCTTCTCCATCGAAAGCTTGGGCAATCCTCGGATTAGGCCAAGTGAGCTAAGTCTTGCAAGCAAGTCGAAGCTTAAATGACCGAGCCTCCTATGCCACTTCCAAAGATCGGAGGAAGAAGGACTAGCCAAAAGACAGCGAGAAGAACCAAATGACTCCGAGAAATTCGCGCGAAAGACTTTCCCAAAGGGCGAAATCAGACATACAAGATCGCCCTGAGGATCTAAGATGCGACTAAGGTTCGGTTTAAAATGAATCTCATAGTCATCATCAAAAAGTTGCGAAACAGAAAGAAGGTTAAAATGCAGGTTAGAAACAAGAGCAACATCGCGCAACACAAAGTGCTCATTAACCCGCACCGTCCCACGAGACAATACCTTACCTTTACTATTGTCGCCGAAGGTTATGTACTCCTTTCCGGCGACCGGGCTAAGGCTGGAGAACCACTTGGCGTTTCCGGTCATGTGCCTCGAGCAACCAGAATCCACCAACCAAATGTCCTCCAACCGTCTCACCTACATCAATAAAAAGACATAGGGTGAGCATACGATCCAACACTGGGGTTTGTGAAGTAAGGAGAATACCAGTGTTGGGCCGGCTGCTCAAAAGAACGGTCAGTGTAAAAACTATTCCTAGCCTGTCTATGGGGGTAGCGATCACCACGTACGGGAAAACGTGGTCCGTTGGGGAAGAAGCGCTCACCGCGGTACTCAAACTGCGGTGGGGGAAAGCGCTCAATTAAGCCTCCGCCACGGGGTCCATTACCTGCAAAAGCAGGACCCCGTCGGGCACGCTCTCTACGAGATCTACGCCTAGGCGCCTGGGGCTCAACTGCTCTAGCGTCTCTCCTCGGAGCTCTCTCCTGCCTAGGCCTAACAAACTGAGGTGCTGGACCTCTAGGCCTAGTCTCCCTCCTAGGGGCTCTCATCTCCTGCCTAGGCTGGGGACCTTGACGTCCGGACCTAGCAGCTCTCCCCTGAGCCTTCGGCACATGTCCACCATGAGCTGGATGGTACATGTCCGGGTTCTCCATCTCCCGAGCACGGCGCGCCTCTCGCTTGCGCCGGAAACAGAACTCGATCAAGTGACCATCCCTCCCACAGAAATCACACTGGTACCTCACCGCACGCAAAGGGGGTTGTTGGTGACCAGGACTGTGGGTGTGGTTCACTTTGCCTTTGCCCTTCTGTGGCAACTCCTCACGAATGGGTGGCATAGCATCAAGCTTGTTTCTGAGGTGGTTTGGCTTGGGTGCCCAAACTGGGTTCTTGGGAGGAGCTCTCGGGGGTTCCTCAACCACACCATCTTTGGTGATAGGCTTGGCTGGCTCTTTGAGTGGAAGCTTGGCAAGTTTGGGAGTAGTGGTGGAATTTGGCTTCTCACATGGGTTCAGACCACTAGACTCTCCAATCTTCCCAAAAGCTGAGAGATCAACACTCTGAGCAAAACCTACCCCAGGGGCACCAACAGCTCGCTTGAACTGGGAGATCATCATCCCGAGCTGCGGCTCACTACTGGAGACCCATGACAAGATGGACCGAAGGTATGTGTTTTCTTCCTCAGTTTGCATCTTGCCATGCTTCACATTGGCAATCTCCATCTCCAGGCCCTCACACAAAGCACACCTCGAGACGCAAGTGCTATCTGAGCTGGCCTTCTCTAAAGACTCAAGCTTGGCATTTTTCTCTGCCAACTCAGATTGCAAGACAGGACAAGTCTTGCACGCACCCAACAGCTGCGGCCTAGCACGGAGCTCATCCACCTCTCCAACCAACGCAACATACTTACCTCTCAGAGTGAGAAGGTCAGTCATGTGCGCGGTGCACGACTCGCACTCCGCCTCCTCCGACACTACCACGGTGGACCGAGCGAACTCAAGCTCCTTCACCGTGTCCTCCCACTTCTGCCTAAACTCCTTGCGCTCTCTAGCGGCTCGCCTAAGCAACTTATCTTGGCTAAGGAGGGCAGCAGTCAACTTCTCAACCTCGGAGGAAAGCTCGTCGTAGGTGAGAGATACCTGGGAGGTGTCGTCGTCGTCGTCGTTCCGAGGGGTACGCTCCGGCTCGCCATCGACCTCATCTCCGAGCGCCATGGTGCACAGGTCTCCGTCGCCGGCGAAGAAGCACAAGCCGTTGAACTTGTCTTCCAGCTTCTTCTTCACAGACTCGTCATCGCTGGAGCCAGCGGAGTCGTCATCCGAGCCGTCGACGTCGCTGAGCGTGGCGAAGAATGCACGCTGCTCAGCTTGCTGCTTCTCCAAGTACTTCTTCTTGATGTACTCTTTGTCGAAGCCACCCCGTTTCTTGTGCCTTGGGGGGACGTGCTTCTCCTTGTACTTGGAGTCGTGCTTGCGCCCATGTTCGCCCTTGCCCGAGTGCTTGTTCTTCTTCTTGGGGCAGTCGGCGATGAAGTGGTCGGGGTCGCCGCACTCGTAGCATCCCGTGCGTCCTCCTCCTCGACGACGGTTCATGCGGTTGTTGTGGAACCGCGAGAACCGGTTGGCAAGCAAAGCCAACTCGTCGTCTCCCAAAGACTCCAGCTGGTCCTCTGTCACAGAAAAGAGAGAAGAAAGCGCAAAGCCAGCTGAGGGGTTAGAGGAAGAGCCGGAAACCAAAGCCATGGACGGGCGAGAAGGATTTTCAAAAGAAGCCCTCGCCATAGCATCAATCTCACTGGACTTGAGCTTACTGAAGAGCTCGTCACAGGTGAGGGTCTCATAGTTCGGCGATTCGATGATTGCCTGAACCTTGGAGTCCCACACCGAACGGTCAAGAGTGTGCAAAAGCTTCAAAGCACGCTCATGATCGTCAAATGGCAACTGCTCTCTGTTAGCCCTCATCCTGTTGACAATCGCCTGAAAGCGAGCGAATAAACTCTCTATGCTCTCGCCAGGCTGATGTCGAAAGTTCTCATACTCACGCTTGAACGACTCGTAGAGTCGGGTTTTGACTTGAGAGGTGCCCTCATGGAAACGCATGAGGGTGTCCCAGATCTCCCGAGCCGTAGCGAGGTGAGAAACACGATCAAACTCACCCATGCTCAAACAAGAAAAGAGAGCATTACGGGCTCGGCTATTGGCATCGTGCTCATCGATCTGTTGCTGAGAGACACGAGCAGCCAAGACCACGTAATCAGCAGAGTTGCAAATATCCCAAATAGAAGCACCCAAACTCTGCAGATAGGCCGACATGCGTATCTTCCAATACGCATAGTTCGTCCCATCGAAAAACGGCGGTTTGCCCACGCCGCGATCCATGTCGCCTTCGGTGGATCTGGAACCGGCTAAGGTGGAAGATTCTTAACCTGCTCCGATACCAATTGAAGGACCGAGAAGCTAACCGAAAGCGACCAGAGGGGGGGTGAATGGGAGCTTCAAAATTTCCTTACGGAAACTAGATGCCACTGTCCCAAAATCAACCCCAAGAGCGAACCCTAGAGCTTGCTAATGTCCACGACCCTAGATGTAGGGTGGATGCTTCCTAGAAGCACAGCGGGACACTAGACAACCCTAGAAAGCCAACACAAAAGACGGAAATCAAATCCGTCAACGAACAAACGAACCGCGAACGAAAACGCGCGAAACAGCTACGACCGGACTCTGGCCAGCGTCCGGTCAGCAGGGACCGGACGCGTCCGGTCGTCCAAAATCCGATTTCAGACCTTACTGTTTCTGACCGGACTCACTGGTACGGAGCGTTCGGTCGTGAACAGTGCGTCCGGTCGCAAGCACAGCACACTGATGAACAGTGACCACGATGAGTCCGGTCACGAGTTCAACAGTGCGTCCGGTCGATGCAAAACAAAACACCGAAATGATCGGACTCACCAGAGCGTCCGGTCACCAGGCACCGGACGCGTCCGGTCACAGAAAAACGTTTCTGAAACCTCTCTGTTTCTGACCGGACTCACTGAAGGGAGCGTCCGGTCGTTTGTACAGAGCGTCCGGTCAGAGTGCGTCCAGTCAGTATAAAAACCAAACACTGCGAAAACATTCAACGACCGGACTCACACGCTAAGCGTCCGGTCACCCCGTGACCTGGCGTCCGGTCACCCCGATTCCGGCTGTTCGTCCACCGATTCGACTCGATCTCACCCAAAACAAATCCTCTAGGGATCAAACTTGGTGAGAAGAGTCACAAAGAGCATAGTGAGCTATCTCTAAGAGATCATGGCTCGAACCTATCTCCAAATCGGTGAATCGAAGAATTTCGGGGGAAAGGAGAAAACTTGACCCGAAACGAAAAATCGATCGATCTCCTAGACCGTGGGGTTAGAGGTTGATTCCTTCAGTGGAAAGAAGTGCCCCACGACCTAGAACAACTTGGTTCAAACGGAATTGCAAAAGATGAACCGAGCAAAGAGATCAAGCGACGGGAAAATCGTGGAGAAAAAGGATTCCGCGAAGAACACGAACACAACGGAAATCACAACCACGAATTGCAAGCCGAAGCGCAAACACACGCTACGACAAGGAGGATACGACCTCCTTTCCTCAAAATCAACAGTACACAGAGTTGCAAGTCTCTCTGCGGATCTCAGCTACAGCAGGGGATGGGAGAGCAGGAAACCCTAAGTGCAGGAAGCAAATGAGATGGCTAAAACTGAGATAGGGAGGAGGGTGTCTCCCCTGGACTACTTATACTAACCTAGACTAAGTCTATTTCCTACTCTACCCCTCTCTAAACTAATTACAGAGCGAACCAGCTAAACCCTAAGGCTATTCTGGTCCAACCCGCGGTGGTAGGTAGATCCGACGGCCACGCCCGCTCGAACCGAAGCGTTGCCTCGACGCAACCTCTGGATCGCCGCCACGTGCCGCCCTCGCTCTGCACCCCCGGTTTTGTGGCCCAAACCGGGAAACCACCCTTTTCCAGCAACCCCCGGTTTTGAGGCCCAAACCGGGAAACCAGCCCATCAGCCTGAGTTTTGTGGCCCAAACTCAGAAACCCGCAGCGCCCGAGTTTTGAGGCCCAAACTCGGAAACCGGCCCATCACCCGAGTTTTGTGGCCAAACTCGGAAACCATCCGCGCCCAGGTTTTGTGGCTCAACCTGGAAACCGAGCACTCGAGTTTTGAGGCTCAAACTCGGAAACCGTCCACCCGGTGGTTTTTCCCTGGCTCAACCACCAAACCGGAGCTGTAGAAGGGATGCACCTCCTGTGCACCCCGTCCACCGACACGTGTCCCCAGGTCCTTGACCCGAGCAACACCGTGCCCCGCAAGTCTCCGCTCGTCGCTGTCCCAGGCTGCCAGCCACTACAGCTGATCCTCAGGCACTCCGGTCCCTCAGTCCAAGCCTCACATCCGCCCTTCACTGCTCGATACATCGGCATGGCACGTCCGCTGCACGGCACGCCCATCCTTCATCGCACCCAGTCCGTCGGCACGGCACGTCTCAACTTGACCTTCACCTTGCCCTCGATCACTGTCTCCGTGCTCGACACCTGCACAACACAAGCCAAAGAACATGCGCATCAAACCCGTTGACAATCACTCATCACTCAGAGACTCGGCATACACCCATGTATCCGCAATATATACCCCCATGGTCAGCCAAAACAACAATGTTGGAGCTCAAGGAAGTGTACCAAGTGCTTAGACACATATTTAGTTGCTCTAGCCACCAAAGTGCTCAAGTGATATACTAGGTGATTAGTGTAGGTGCTTTGCGAAGTGCTTAGGCTAGTTAGACCACCGCTTTGCGCTTGCTCTAGGTGTTAGGCCTAGTGTTTAGTGAGGTTTGATCACCTCTTATCTACCGGTGCTTGCGCGCACCGTTGTTGTACTTGGCGGGGCTTGTAGTCTTGCAAGACCACACCAACCGCGTTTGTGGTGTGCCCGCCACCGTGTACCGAAGGGAACAAGGCCCACGGCGGTTCGGCCGGAAGGTTGATAGTGAAGATGGCGGGGAGCTTCCGGGTGAAGCTTTGTCACGAGTGGCTTAACCGGAGACCCACTTGCGCGTGGGGAAGGACCGGAGCTATCCACGGAGTTACCCGACCGGGAGCTTGGCCCTTGCGAGGGATTCCTTGCGAGGGGCTCCAACGAGGACTAGGGGGAAGCTTGCGCGCTTCTCGATACCTCGGTAAAAATACCAGCGTCGTCGATGGGAGTTTGCATCTCTACCATACTCTTTAGCTTCCGCATTTACTTTGCTACCTCTATGTCTTTATCTTTCCTAGCTTAGTTGATAGGCTAGTTGATAGGTTTGGATCATAGGTTGCAAAACTCTTTTTGCGGTAGAGATAGCAACACACCTAGCAAAACCTTAGTTGCACATTAGTTAGTTTACTTTCTTGCATAGGTTTTGACTAGGTGGAAATTAGAGGCCTTAGTTTAGAGTAAAAGTTGAAAAGTTTTAAGTTGCCTAATTCACCCCCCCCCCCTTCTTAGGCGTCACGGTCCTTTCAACCGGTGAATGCGAGGTAAGAAACCCTAACCCTAACCCTAGCTGCCGCTGACTTCTTCTTCTTCTCCGACTCCGATCTAACTCTTTTCGGTTTTGGCAGCCATTTGAGGCTACGACCATGACCAGTGAGGATGTCGTCCTAGCCCCTCTCTGTCTCTGAGGACATAGAGGCTAGTGCCACTGCCATGGTTGATGAGATGGAGAGGGTGCACAACCTCCCTAGTGATGACGATGATGATGACATGGGTGAGGAAGAGCTAGAAGAGATCTTCGGTCGTGGAGCTGGCGCAGAGGAACCCATCGACCTTGATGCTAAAGGTGTTGGTGGAGAAGAAGACGGTGAGAACACCGACGACGACTAGGTATCACGCCCCTCTACCTCTGATGTGTGGCTTGATTTCAAGAAACTCTTCAAAAGTGGTCCCAAAGGTAAGAAGATCAGGTATGGCGCTGTCTGCATCCATTGCCACCGATAGTATTCTCGTAGATCTGCAATTGGCACTGGCTATCTCTGTCGTCATAGGGATAAATGTGCTAAGAGGCAAGAGAAAGTTAGGGGGCTTAGTCAGTCTCAGATCTCTTTTAATCCTGATGGTTCTATGCGTAATTGGGATTATTGTCCTATGCATGCTCGTACTGAACTTTGTCGACTACTTGCTAGGGTAGATGTTCCTATCACCTTGGTGAATCTGCTGCATTTTAGGAATACATTAATAATGCTCATAATCCTAAGTTCTAGGCTATCTCTACACAAACCACCACTAGAGACTTAGCTAAAATGTTTTCTGATAGAAAGAGTAAGCTTGTTGAGCTACTTGCTTCTGATTCTGTTAATTGTGTGTGCCTTACCTCTAATATATGGTCTGGCAAAGCCAAAGAGGACTACCTTAGTGTTGTTGCTCATTATATAAACCTTGATTGACAAATAGAGAAGAGGGTCATTGGTCTTGTGCTTATTGATTGTTCCCATAATGGATAGAACATTGCTGATAGAGTTGCATCTGTTCTTGGTGATTATGGTGTTCTTGAAAAAGTGTTTGTTGTTACTTTGGATAATGCTTCATCTAATGTTTCTGCCATGCAGAAACTTAGACCTGTTTTGTCTAAATATCTTGGTCTTGATGTACCTGTAGAGGATCTAAGACATGCTGAACCTGAATCTGCTGTTAGTACTATGTTCTTGCATCAACGTTGTGCATGCCATATAATCAACCTAATTGTTAAGGAGGCACTTAATTATCTTGAGCCTTTGATTGAAGTTTTTAGAACTGCAATATCATTTTAAACTCATCTAACCGGAGAATTGCAACATACAAAAACTACTGCATTGCAGCTGGTTTTAGGCCTAGAAAGTTTCAGTTGGACATGGATGTAAGGTGGAACTCTACATATCTCATGCTAAAGACTTTGTTTCCTCACAAAGATCCTTTCACTACTTTCATACATGCCAATTATCCTAGAGGTGAGGATGGTGAGTTGCTTCTAACTGAAGAACATTGGGCTAATGCTGAAAAAGTATTTGTGTTTCTTGAACTATTCTATGATGCTATTGTTGCATTGTCTGGTGTTACTATCCTACATCTCTACTTATGTTTCATTATTTGGTTAAGATTGCTATACACCTGAATAATTATGCTAATAAAAGATATTTGAGAAATGTGGTTCAACCAATGAGAGATAAATATAATAAATATTGGAGGGACTACCTTTGCTCTATTCTTTTGTATTCATCTTGGACCCTAGAGCTAAAATGAAGGTTTTTTCTAAAGTTTTGAGGAAGTTGATGAACCTTACCAGTACAGATTATTGTGCTTAATTACTCTGTTGGCACTAGAGCTAGACTTACTGATGTTTACAATAAGTATGAGTAGAAATTTGGAGTTGTTAGGTTGAGGAGGACTGTCCCTCAAAACCTGTCTGGTAAGAAAAGGTCTGCTTGGGATGAAATTTATGATGATGATACATCTATTTCTTCTGCTCGGGGTACTTCAATACTGCATTCTACTCTTAATTTGACTAGAGATACATCTGCTACTGCTTTGTTGCATGTTGCTACTTCTACAACTTCTAATGTTTCTGAACTTGTCTCATACTTGGACTGTGACACTATTTGCTAGTTGGATGATTCATTTGACATCTTGAGATGGTGGCATGAGCATAAATTGACATATCCAGTTGTCCATCATGGCTAAAGATGTTCTAACTGTTCCTGTGCCTACCATATCTTCAAAATCTATGTTTAGTATGACTGGCAGGATCATCGAGGAGCGGCAGAGGAGGCTGAAGCCAAGGACAGTGGAGTGGCTCACCTGCATCAAGCACTGGGAGTTGACAGAGGCAAGGCTGCAACACAATGTGGAGGACAAAGGAGCTTGAGGAAGCATCTGAAGAGCTCTATCTTGATTAGTCTCTAACTTGTAGTTTAGTCTTTACCTTTATCTTGAACTTGGTCTGTAATATGAACAATGAACATGGACAATGATGTAAGGACTATGAACATTTATGGAGCTTGGTTGTACTCTTTTCCTACCTAGGGTTTCTCACAAGGGTGAGTTTTACCTAGGTAGGTTTTTAATGAGGCAGCCATTACACTAAGCTCCCAATATATTTATTTTGTTAACCATTGTGTCTTTGTGTGGTTCTGGTAATATGGACTGACCACTTTTGTAGTTCTATTAATGTGAGTTCTGTTTTGGTAATATGATGTTGGCTTAGTGCCTGGGCCGGTACGGGCAATGACATGCTGCCGTGCCTGGTGGCACATCACGACAAGGTTTAAACCTGATAGTGTCGTGCCGGGGCCGCGGCCTCGCCATGACAACACTATCAGGCACGGCACAGTGGGCCGCCGTGCCACATCGTGCCGTACCTCGCCGTGCCGTGCCTAGCCGTGCCCGTTCGTGCAGGGCCGCCCGTTTGGAAAACTATAGGATCAATGTCATCAAGAGAATTATTATCTTGGTCCATAGGATCATCCGCCTTTGGCTGGTTGTTATATTCTTTCTTTTCACCTGGTTCCTTTCCATGCCAAACGTCGTTGTCTCCGAAAATGACGTTCTTATTGTACTAAAGATGGAATTTTCATTCATAAACCCTAGTTGATCATAAACATAATTGAAAGATACAACAAAATATTGAAAGATCTTAGTGATGGTAAATGGATATACCAATTGAAGATTGAACACTAACTCTGTCGTGAACGGCGCGGCAAATTCATTCTCTACATCTTGATGCATCAAGTCCTTCAAATATCTCGTGATCATTATTGTATCATATCATCCAGTAAATAAACAAGACCTAATTGATCATGAGAACGACTTAGAGAATACCTCATTTCGGTGGCTACAGGCAATTTTAGTAAGGCACGGCATTTTGACCCTTCTAGTAGGTAAACTACGCTTGACAGGTTTGCAGATTGATGCATTACAAAGTCAAGAAAATTGAAGTAAGAACTTAATACTGTGGCGACAGGCAACTAAGTTTGCACCAGAAAATGATTTTTCAGTTGAACACACTGGACCAGACTAGACTTTAGTTTTCTACTGAACCAAAACATTTGTAACAAAAAGATGATACAAAGACTGACTAGATTGATGTAGGGGGTGTTTGGTTCCCACCCCCTAAAGTTTAGCCACTAAAGTTTAGTGGAGGTGACTAGAGTTGTAGTGTTAAAAGTGACTTTTAGTGGGGGTGTTTAGAACTTTAGTGACTAAAAGTGAATAAACTTTAGTGGCTAAACTCTAGGGGTGGGAACCAAACACCCCCGTAGTTTGACAGTCTTGTTCCCTTTATGCTAGGCAATCATTATAGATCACACATTCAAGTGTCACGATCCAAAGACTAATTCCACGGTGCATCTTGTATTGATGGAAAAAATGATACCCTAATTTATATCGTTTTTTGATGAGTTTTTTCCCAAGAAAACAACAAATCCTTCTTGTGGCAGATACAGATATGAAAACGCTTGGTGGGAACCATCATGAACTGTATGGTACGGGGAAGCTGTGGTTCTCAAGGATGGCAATATCTTTTTTTTTTCTTTTCCTTTTAGCGGTTTTCTCTATGTTTTTTTTTTTTTGAAACGATGGTTTTCTCTACATTTATTAGTAGACAATAACACTGTTTTGCAAATCGTGTCTCACGGATCGCCGTTTATTTTTCATTTTGGTGAATACTGTTCGAAGGTCTTCTATATGTTGAGTTTTGGCCATGCATGAAGCTAAGCTGGAATTTATGGATTATTTAAATTAGAAACAAAAAAAATCCCTTTCTTCTTATGAAGTGTTAACTACGAGACAATGACATGTGTGGACGACACACGACACCAAAGCCACTTGGCCTGAATGCGTATCAATTTAAATAGCTTTGTACTCTCTGCTAGCTATGGACAAGCACGAAACAGCTATAGCATCATGGCCTTTGAAGTGCTTGAGCCGTGCAACCTACTCACATCTCACCTGAAGTTTTTCTTACTCTGTTTCCTCCTTTCCATTGGCCATGAACCTGCACTCTTCACTGCATCAACTCTTCCTCCTGATGACCAACTTCTGTACCTTGGCTTTACAGGTACTAATATCAGCTTGGACGACACTGCCACAGTCACGTCCAACGGACTCCTTGAGTTAACCAACGGTACACTAAATTCTAAAGGCCATGCCTTCTACCCAACTCCATTGCACTTCCATGATTCACACAATGATAGAGTGCATTCTTTCTCCCTTACCTTCGTGTTTGCCATCCGCTCTACCTACCAAATCATGTGCCTACATGGCTTGGCCTTCGTCATAGCTCCAAGCACAGACTTCAAGGATGCAATGTCCAGCCAATACTTAGGATTCATGAACTCTGAGAAGAGAGGCAACTCGAGCAACCATATCTTCGCTATTGAACTTGACACCGGCCTAAATATCGAGTTCCAAGACATTAACGCCAACCATGTTGGCATCGACATCAACGATCTTCACTCAATAGAGTCCTACCCTGCAGGCTTCTTTGATGATAGGAATAGTAGCTTCCAAAACATGAGTCTTGTTAGTGGTGATGCCATGCAAGTGTGGGTAGACTACAATGGAGAAGCCAAGAAAATCAATGTTACCATGGCTCCCCTCCAAATGGCAAAACCAAAAAAGCCACTCATCTCAACTCATTTGGACCTCTCAGCAGTTCTGCAGAAGTCATCATATATCGGCTTCTCATCAGCAACTGGCTCTGTTGACGCACGGCACTACGTGCTTGGCTGGAGCTTCGGCATGAACAGACCTGCTCCGGAGATCGACATCGCCAGACTGCCAAAGCTACCTCCGCAGGGCCCAAAACCTCAATCAATACTTCTGGAAATTGTCCTGCCAATAGCATCCGCAGCGTTCATGGTCGTTGTGGGTGCTATCGTCATTTCACTTGTGAGGAGGCAGCGGCGATATGCTGAGCTCAAAGAAGATTGGGAAGTCGAATTCAAGCCACACCGTTTCTCGTACAAGGATTTGTATCATGCCACCGAAGGATTCAAGAGCAAGAACCTACTAGGTGCTGGAGGATTCGGGGAGGTGTACAAAGGAGTGCTTCCGTCGTCCAAGCTGGAAGTTGCTGTGAAGAAGGTTTCCCATGAATCAAGGCAGGGTATGAAGGAGTTCATTGCTGAAGTTGTCAGCATCGGCCGCATCCGACATCGTAACCTTGTTCAGTTACTTGGCTACTGCAGGCGAAAAGGTGAACTACTTCTAGTATATGCCTACATGTCAAATGGCAGTCTTGACAGGTATCTATACTCTGGTGTGGACAACACAACAGTGAGCTGGGCTCAGAGGTTTCAGATCATCAGAGGCATTGCTACAGGCCTCCTCTACCTCCATGAGAGGTGGGAGAAAGTTGTCGTCCACCGTGACATCAAGGCAAGCAACGTGCTTCTTGACAGTGAAATGAATGGACACCTAGGTGACTTTGGCCTTGCAAGGTTGTACGACCACGGCACCGATCTTCAGACAACACATGTTGTTGGTACCATGGGTTACCTCGCCCCAGAATTGGTAAGCACAGGCAAGGCGTCCCCACTCACAGATGTGTTTGCCTTCGGTGTTTTCCTTCTTGAGGTTACCTGCGGGAAAAGGCCAGTGAACAGCAACATCAGGGATAATAATCAAGTGGTGCTTGCTGACTGGGTACTTGAACATTGGCACAAAGGATCACTAACTGACACGGTCGACAGCAAATTGCATGGTGATTATAATGTCGATGAAGCATGCCTGGTACTAAAGCTAGGGCTATTGTGTTCACACCCATTTACCAATGTAAGGCCTAATATGCAAGAAGTGGCGTGGTACATTGACGGAGATTTGCCGCTCCCAGAGTTGACGCATACAGACTTGAGCTTCAGCCTGCTCTCTCTAATGCAGGATGAAGGGTTTGACCCATACGTAATGTCATACCCTTCATCAAAGATAAGCAGTGGTACACCAATATCTGGCATCTCGGGAGGAAGATGACGATACAAATGGTGTTTGACGTCATCAGATTATGGTGCACACGCTTCTGGTTTTGGACCGGCGCGACATTTGGGCTCGTGGAGCAATTCCATTCATCTGTGCCGTGGGCATAGCTCTTCTTCCTCCGGGCCTGTTGAGTTCAATGGTGCACATCATTGTTGGGTCTAAATAAAGCATTACAATCAGAATTGGATCTTGTAGAGTTGTGTAGTACGTAGGCAATCAGCAGTGATGAGACTTAGACATGTTTGGAAGACAAGTATATATTTATTCTACACAATTCCTATATTTCAGGTGCCTGAATAATTTTGTCTTTGTCCTTCCATAGAAAAAAATTGCCACTTTTTTCTTGTGATTTGTGCTGATTTGTGCTAATAGATTTGGACCATTGGATGAAGATCTAAAGGTTGTAGTCGTCGCCTGAAAAGATGTTATATTTTAGGCGCCTGAAATATAGCAAATCCCTTTATTCTAATACCCTTGTAAAATACATGCCACATAAATTCTCCGCTTGTAACTTTAAAATGCTGTTTGGATAACCGGTATCAAATTAGAAAACAATACCATCAGTTTGGGCTGTTCCGGGCGGAAAAATAAAAGTCGCCGAGGGAGACGATTATTTGTATCTGATAGATTAGATATCGGGGTGGGTCTGCCGCCGCTGCTCGCTTGCAGTCGCAAATGTCAGGGCTAGCCTCGCCGTTCCCGTGCTTGTGTGTCATCGCCCTGCTTGCAAAATTTCCGCCACCGCTGTCATCTAGAGATCTCAACCCATGGTGTTGCCATCAGCTGCCCTCCAGATGAGCCAGCAATGTCCTTGTTCGGGCCTGAATCCACAGCGCCGCTCTCATCTGACTGCCTACGAACTCGCCGTTGTTCTGTACTCTATCGGTCAATCCGCAACACTATTATCTGTTAGACTGATCTCCACCACACATGACCCAACGGTCATGTGTGGGCTTGATCTTGCGTCCTGATTGGGGGCGCCCAGCCGTTGAGTGGCTGGTGGACCCCCGTCGCACAACACTATAAAGAGGAGATGGGGGCCGGGGCTCAAGGTACAACCGCCAAACCCACTCACACAACCCTAACTCCGATATGAGGGAAGCGCTAAAGCGGTGGGAAGCATCACCGGCGAATCTGTGTCGTACTTCCCCGGCGCATGACACCAATACACATCTTCACTGACCGTTGCTGCCTAAGCATAGACCTTCACTGACAAACCTCATGGACAACTCTTCCTCATCCAGCTTGTGCCTTTATTGATCCGACCTAGCCCTAAGGCAACTGTCCTTGACCATACTTGCTCCTGTATTTATTTTTGCGGATACATGGGTTGTATTTCGGATCTTGAGATGACGAGTGATTGTCAACGGGTTTGATGTGCATGGTCTTTGGCTTGTGTTGTGCAGGTGTTGAGCTCGGAGACGGTGATCAAAGGCAAGGTGAAGGTCAAGTAGAGACGTGTCGTGCTGATGAACCCGGAGCGGTGAAGGGCGGACTGACGGATCGGTGGCTGGAGGATTAGCCGTGGTGGCTGATATGCTGGGACAGCGATGAGCGGAGACTTGCGGGACATGGTGTGGCTTGGGTCGTGGACCTGAGTACGTGTCGGTGGACGGGGTGCACGGGCGATGCATCCCTCTACGACTTCGGTTTGGTGGTAGAGCCCCAGAAAAACCACCGAGTGGACAGTTTCCAGGTTTGGGCCTCAAAACCTGGGTGCTACCGGTTTCCGAGTTTGGGCCACAAAACTCGGGCTGAGGACGGTTTCCAGGTTTGGGCCTCAAAACCTGGGCGCTGGCGGGTTTTTGAGTTTGGGCCACTAAACTCAGCCGATGGACGACAGGTTTCCCGGTTTCAGCCTCAAAACTGGGGGGAGGTCCAAGAAAAGGGACGGACGGCGAGTGGCGGCACATGGCGGCATCTGGTGAGGTCGTGTCGAGGCGAAGCTACCGGATGCGCGGGTGTGGCCGTCGGATCGACTACACTTCGAGTTGGTCAGGAATACCCTTAGGGTTAGCCTGCTCGCTCATTAGCAGTAGGGGTAGAAGGGGAATAATTGTATTAGGCAATACAAGGAGAGGCAATCCCTCCCTCCAGACTATCTCAGCTATTGCTATTTTCACTCTAGGTTTTCCTGCCTTCCCATTCCCTGTTGTAGCTACTAAGATCCACAGAGACGACTAATCGTACCTCTGTGTTCTTGAGATTTTGAGGAAGTGAGACCGTAATCTCACCTCTTGTCTCGTGTGTTCGAGACACGGTTGAATTTGTGGTTGTGATTCGTGTTTTGAAATTGTTCTTCGTGTTCATCTTTTCTCCACGATTTTCCCGTCGCTCGATCTCTCTCTACACTACGTCTTTTTCAAATCCACTTGAATCAACTTGTTCTTTGATGTGAGGAGATCATTTCCACCGAAGGAATTCAACTCAAACCTCACGAACAAGTAGATCAGGTCGATTTGATTTTCGTGGCAACTTTTTCGTTCTTGCACCAATCTCTTCGAATTCCCGAAGTTTGAGTTGATTTGAGCGGATGATTTCTTAGGGATAGTCTTCCAACTACCTAGTGATCATCTTCTCCAAGTTTGGGATCAAGGGATTTAGATTTGGATCGAATTTGAGGAGATTTGGGAGAGAGGCGATCAAAATCGCCCTCTCTGCAAGGTCACGGACAATCCGCCGCTAGAGGCGCGGACAGTCCGGGCGTCGGGACAGGGTCATAGGCCGATTCTCAAAATCGCCTTTAGTCTCGGCGTTTTTGCCGCCCGGGACTAATAGACCCTTTAGTCCCGGTCGGTAACACGAACCGGGACTAAAGGGCCTGCCCCAACGGCTACTGCGCAGAGCTGCCGGGGCAGGGACCCTTTAGTCCCGGTCCGTGTTACCAGCCGGGACTAAAGGGCACTCTTTAGTCCCGGTTGGTGCCACGGACCGGGACTAAAGATTTAGCCACGGTTTGTGGCTTGCCCCGGGATAAATGATCACCTTTTAGCCCCAGTTTTTAATACGAACCGGGACTAGAGCTCCTGGTTTTATAACCAGCCAACTTCTTCCTCCCCCGAGCCAGAGACATTCAAATTTCAGTGAGCTTCTTGCTTGTTCTTGCTGTTGCTATTGCTTGTTCTTCATTGTTCTTCGTCTCCGGCGTCAATTGGTGATCTTCTTCGACTCCGTCATCGTCTCTTTGCGTTTAAAGGTAACTATTTTCATCTCCTACCATGTCTTTTTAATATGAGAGGAATTTAATTAAAATATATACTTTGCAAGAACAAGCATAGAAAGTTGAGTAGTTTAAATTGGTTCATCACAATCACTTGATAGTTTTCTACTGCTAGGTAGTATCCATTCTATATTTCATACTTATGCAAGACGAGTAATATTGAATTTTAGTGTCTTTTTAGTATATTTTCTTTAGAAAAATGTGGAATTTATAATAGTTTGCAACAATAAATATAGAGAGTAGATAATGTGGAAATTGGTATTGTTATATCATATTTTTCGATTATCTAAATAAATAGAAAAATTTAGAGTCTTTTTTATTTATAATTGTTTAGAAAATTAGGAATTTGCATGTAATAGTTTAAAAATGAGCATGGATATAGTAGATGGCAACCGTGACCGGGTCCTCAGCCTCTCATCATCGGGATCCGAACGAAGCTACCTCATGGGCCCCCCCCCCCCCCTCTCATCGAAGAGCGTTTGCGGCCGGATCTTCTCTCATTGCTTGCGGGGCGAGTCAGTAAGAGAGATTGTGAAGGAGTACCGAGTGAGAAAAGAGGGAATCAACAAGGGTCGTATATTCTACAAGTGTGTCGGACCATGAGGTGGGTTATTATTTACCCGCGATTTGATTAATATGGTCATTCGTATCGGTTTTGCTTGATGATGTTGTTTAAATTTCTTATTCTTTGTTTCTAATTGCAGTGGGAGGGCACCGGAGAGATGTAAAGGTTGGTACTGGGAGGAAGAGTACGTTCAGCACGTACGAAATTTGTCGCGCACAGGAGGGTTGAAGCTGAAGTGATGATGGCAGTGAGTCAGCGGCAGCAGCCCATCCAGCTGATGAAGCGAATGATCTATCTATTTTAGTGGGGATCGGACGCGATCTATTATGTGCTTAAGTGCATTTTATTTTTATTTTTAGTGCTAGCTGCGATAGTCTTCGTTGTAGTCAAGCTTGTTTGAATTAATCAATCATGTGATGTCATGAGTGTTGTGCAATAACATGAGAAACTAATAAGTGCATGGTTTTTGTATATTTAATGCAGATGTTGTCACGCAATTGGATGTATAATGTCGATCGCCGCTCCAAAGAGTTCATTGTTGCGTGCACTATTTCTTAGGTGTGGCTGAGGCAAACAAGCAAGATGGTTTCATGTGCTGCCCATGCGCCGTAAGTAAGAGAATTTGAAGGAATATTCATGCCCAAGGACTCTTCATACGCATTTGTTGAAGTCGGGTTTCGTAACAAACTATATTTGTGGACGAAGCATGGAGAAAGGGGGGTTGTAATGGATGATGGTGAAAAAGGTGAAGAAGAATTGGCCCATGCTGATATTATTGCTCAGTACGGTGCCTGATGATGATGCAGTGGGGGGAGATGGTGAAGAAGATGCGGCAGCGACAGAAGATATGACAGCTGATGTTGATGGTCTTGGTGATGCCATTCGTGATGCACAAAGTAAATGTGAAAGTGACAAGGAGAAGGTCAAGTTTGAGCGCATGCTAGAGGATCATACGAAATTGTTATATCCCACTGCTGAAGATGGCCAAAAAAAAGCTGGGTACTACGCTAGAACTGCTGCAATGGAAGGCAAAGAATGGTACATCCGATAAAGCATTTGGGCAGTTATTGAAGATAATGAAAAAGATGCTTCCGAAATCGAACGAATTGCCACCACTACGTACGAAGCGCAAAAAGGCCATCTGCCCTTTGGATTAGAAAATCCAGCAGATACACGCATGTCCTAATGACTGCATCTGTACCGTGGGGAGGAATATGAGAATTTGGATGCATGCCCGGTATGTGAAGCATCACGGTATAAGATAAGGCGAGATGATCTGGCGACGTAGAGGGTGAAAGAACGTCCAAGCAGGAAGAAAATCCCTGCCAAGGTTATGTGGTATGCTCCTATAATACCACGCTTGAAACGTTTGTTCAGAAATAAGGACAATGCAAAGATGTTGCGGTGGCATAAAGAAGACCGTAAGGTAGACAAATATGCTGAGGCACCCAGCTGATGGATCCCAGTGGAGAGCGATAGATAGAGAATTCCCAGAGTTTGCAGATGAGGCTAGAAACTTGAGGTTCGCTTTAAGTACGGATGGTTTTAATCCTTTGCGGAGCAAAGCAGTAGTCATAGCACTGGCCAGTTACTCTATGTATCTACAACCTTCCTCCGTGGTTATGCATGAAGCGGAAGTTCATTATGATGCCGTTGCTCATCCAAGGGCCGAAGCAACCTGGCAACGACATCGATGTCTACCTGAGGCCATTAGTTGAGGAACTTCTACTTCTATGGAGCAAACCAGGCATACGCGTGTGGGATGAGTACAAACAGGAACACTTTGACCTGCGAGCCTTATTGTTCGTAACAATCAATGATTGGCCGGCTCTAAGTAATCTTTCAGGCCAGACAAACAAGGGATATAATGCATGCACACACTGTTTTGAAGACCTTGATAGTTTATTTTGAAAAAACTGTCGGAAGGTCGTGTATGTGGGCACCGTCGGTTTCTTCTGTGGGCCACCCAGTAAGAAAGAAAGGCAAACATTTTAAAGGTAAGGCAGACCACCAAACCAAGCCTCGTAACCGAACCGGAGATGATATACTTGAAATGTGTGAAGGATACGAAAGTAGTATTTGGAAAGGACGGGAGGGGCAGCGAACCTGTTCCTAAAGATGCTTCGGACACGCACCCATGTGGAAGAAGAAGAAGAAGTCCATATTCTGGGAGCTACCCTACTGGCATGTCCTAGAGGTCCGCCATGCGATCGACGTGATGCACCTGACAAGAACCTTTGTGTGAACCTGCTTGGATTCATGGGTGTCTACGGAAAGCCTAAGGATTCACTTGAAGCACAGGACTTCAGCAGCGCATGAAAGAACGAGACAACTTGCATCCGGAGAAGACAGATGACGGACGCCATTACTTAAGCCCTGCTAGCTACACTCTTAGCAGAGAAGAAAAGGAAAGCATGTTTGAATGCCTTAACAGCATCAAGGTCCCATCTGGATTCTCCTCCAATATAAAGAGAATAATTAATGTGCCAGAGAAGAAGTTCCAAAACTTGAAGTCCCATGACTGTCATGTGCTTATGACCCAATTGCTTCCTGTTGCTCTAAGAGGAATTCTACCTCCACATGTACGTCTAGCCACCGTGAAGCTATGTGCCATTCCTCAATTCAATTTCACAAAAGGCAATCAATCCAGAGGAACTTTCTACTTTGCAGAATGATGTCGTTCAATGTCTCGTCAGTCGCTTTGAGTTGGTGTGTTCCCTCCATCCTTCTTTGATATCATGACACACCTCCTAGTTCACCTGGTCAAGGAGAGTCATCATTATTCTCGGTCCTGTGTTCCTACACACCATGTTCCCATTCGAGAGGTGTTATGAGTGTCCTGAAAAAATATGTTACTAACCGTTCTCGGCCTGAAGGAAAGCAGCCCAGGGCTACGGAACAGAGGAGGTCATAGAGTTTTTGTGTGGACTTTATTCCAGACCTTGACCCGATTGGCGTCCTGAATCACGACACGAGGGCAGACTCAGTGGCAAGGGAACACTAGGGAAGAAACATATATCGGTACAGGAGACGATTACTTCGATAAAGCACACTACACAGTTCTACAGAACTCCTCATTGGTAGATCCATATATCGAGGTACATAAGGATTTCCTTCGATCCAAGTGGCCCGGGAAGAGTGAATCTTGGATTACACGTCAGCACATGCAAACCTTCGGCGATTGGTTAGACGAAAACAATGTCAGGTGTGATGACAACATAGATGAGCAGCTTTATTTGTTGGCCAGACAACCATCGTGGCATATCAGCACGTACAAAGGGTACGAGATCAATGGGAATACATTACACAGTAGCCCAAGACGCAAGGAGCACCAACCAAAACAGTGGTGTACGCGTGGATGCCACGGATCCAAATGGGAACAAACAAACATATTATGGCCGCATACATGACATATGGGAACTAGACTACGCACCTAATTTTAAAGTCCCTTGTTCCGGTGTAAATGGGTCAAGATGACCGGTACCGGAGGTGGGGTAACTGTCGACAAGGAGTATGGGATGACATCAGTGGACCTCAATAATATTGGGTACAAAGACGAACCTTGTCCTTGCCGCAGATGTGAGTCAAGTGTTCTATGTGAAAGACATGTCTACAAAACCAAAAAGAGGGAAAAATGACAAGAACTCGATCGTCAACGAGCCAAAGCGCCATATAGTTCTTTCAGGGAAAAAAGAAACGTTGTCGGAATTGAGGACAAGTCAGACATGTCAGGTGATTATGAAAGAGAGATGATCGAATTCCGCCATTCAAAGTGAACAAAGACCCAAGCATTTTGTTAAACAATGAGGAAACTCCATGGTTAAGCAATGATCATAACCAAGGGACATATGTCAAGAGGAGGAGGTTCACAGTTGTGCCCGCTTAATAGTGGGTTGTAAATATATTATGTAATAATTAATTAATTAAGACTTCATTTATTTGATAAATGGATTTATATATATATATATTTAGTAGTAGTGATCATTGATTTATGTGCTTCTCTAGATGTGAATCTCATACTATTTTTTAAAAGAAAGTATATCAAATATTCAATTTTCTGTTCAATTAGAAAGATTTAAGATATATTTAAAAAAACTAAATTTAAAAATCTAAAACTACTGCATCTGTCGCGTATAACAAAATTGGGCAATGATTGTTTAGGTTTAAACAAAAGATTAACGTCCAAATGATATGAAAATAAATTTTCTATTGAAAGCCAACAATTTTTTAAATTTAAATTGAACATTACATTTTTGCATTAACCAAATATGAATGGTTATTTACATTTATATTTGTTATTATAAAAAAAGAAAAGAATTTATGCTACAAAATTTTCTACTATACAATAAGGTTAAAGGATATACAACTGTTATTTTTAAGTAATTTATGCCTACTGTTCAATTTACTATGCAATTAACAAGAATTACAACCATATATATAGTGGAAACTTAATACAAACCCAAAATACTGAAAACCCAAAACTGTGGGGCGGGAAAGAACCCTTTAGTCCGGGCCGTCTTACGCACCGGGGACTAAAGACCCCTTTAGTCCCGGTGCGTAAGCCCGCCCGGGACTAAAGGTCCAACCCTTTAGTCCCGGGGCGTATTACGCACCGGGACTAAAGACCCTTTAGTCCCGGTGCGTAATTCGCCCCGGGACTAAAGGCCCTCCCGGGGTATATAGGGCACAGGGCACAGTGTGCCCTCCAATCTTCCCCAGATCGACGCCAGTAGCCCCGCCTCCAGTCCGCGCCGCCGCCCTCGAGCTCTCTCGCCGCGAGCCTCTCCGCTCCGCACTCGGCCTCCCACGCCGCCGTCCTCCTCCGTCGTGTCCACGCCGCCGTCCTCCGCCGTCGTGTGTCCGCGCCGCCGTCCTCCACGCCGCCGTCCTCATCCACTCCGCCGTACGTCCTCCACGCCGCTGTCCTCCGCGCGGGCCCGTCATCCGAGCCGCCGGCCTGTGCGTGTGTGTGTGTGCGTGTGCAGTGTGTGATGGTGTGCGTGTGTGTCCAGTGTGTGTGAGAGTGTAAAAAAATATGAAAAGGTTAAATAGAAAAATTGATATATATATATATGTATATATATAAAGAAAAAGAAATGAATATAAATAGATATATATATTTATAGATAATGAATATGAATTTTTCTATTTAACCTTTTCATTTCTTTTCTTTATAGAAAAAGGAAAATCATATATATTGTTTTTTTAACGTAACAAATATATGTTTACACATATATTATAGATTATTTTCTATTTAACTTTTTCATTTCTTCTTTTCTAGAAATAGATATATACAAATAATGAATATGAATAGATATATTTACAGAAAAAGGAAAATCATATATGTTTTTTTAACGTAACAAATATGTGTTCGACATGTAGTCTGGTGCCCCGCCGCACCGACCTCGCCGCCGTCCACTGTCATCCGCACTGTCGTCATCCTCGCTGCTGTCCACCGTCGTCGTTCTCGTCCACGGTGTGTGTAAATCAGTGACAAGGATATGTTTAAAACATGTATTTATTACTCTTAGAAATATGTGTTCATAGAAAATCATGTGCCATGTCGGAACAAGTATTTATTACTCTTTACGAATATGTTATTGTCATGTTATTTTATGAATTGCCTAAAACTCGAAACCCCAAAACCTGAAACCCTAACCCTAAACCCTCGAACCTAAACCACTAAACCCTCAAACCCGAAACCCCGAACCCCGAAACCCTAAAACCCGAAACCTCGAACCCCTAACTCTAAACCCTCAAACCCCTAAACCCCGAAACCCTAAACCCTCAAACCCCTAAAACCCCGAACCCTAAAACCCGAAACCCGAACCCCTAACTCTAAACCTCAAACCCCGAAACCCTGACCCCCCAAAACCCCAACCCCTAAACCCTAAACCCTAAACCCGCAACCCGAACCCCTAACCCTAAACCCCGAACCCAACCGTACCCCTAAACCCCGAAACCGTAAAACCTGAAACCATAACCCTAAACCCTCAAACCATAAACCCCGAAACCCTAAACCCCGAAACCTTAAACCCGAGACCAAAACCCTAAACCCTTAACCCCTAATTAAACCCCTGGTTTTCGGTTTCGTTTCACATACATGTATAAAGCTCCTTTAAGTGTTCGATCATATTGTATATATATTTTAATATTCACAGAAATGGCCGACCCAAATGAGAATGTGATGGAGGAGGAAATGATGAATATCATAGCCGGCGACGATGACGGGAGTCAATACTTATTGAATTACGAAGACATGACCATGCATGATGAAAATCTCACTGAACAACAAGTTGAGATGGAAGAAGGCAATACAGGCGAGGTATATATACAATGTGTCGTGTTAGGGTTTACATTTACTTTATTACTTGATTAGGTTTTATGTCAACTTGTATTAGGGTTTCATCTTCATGTCTTTACCTATATGTAGCCCTCTGGATCGACGTCTGCGACAGGGCAGAGCAGACCAAAACGAGGCCGAAGAGGCCGTTGAAGGGCCGTCATGTAATCTCCGAATTCGATATGGCTACAGGCCAACCACTAGGACCCAATGCAAAGAAATATGTCTTTCACTGTGGGTTCCTTGTGAGAGATCGGATTCCGATAAGTGCCCGTGAATGGAAAGAGCGGCGAAGTGCTCCCGAGATCAGTTATGTCTCCAATCTTGACAAGCAGCTAGTCTGGGATAACGTCCAAGCTCATTTCTCGTTTGACACGGATGATGAGGAGCTGCTGAGGCGAATTCGGGAGTGGACAATGAAGAAGATGGCCACACTTTTTCAGGACTGGAAGAAGAAATTGTACCACACCTTTGTGCTGAAGAACGAGACGCCAGATTTCAACTCTAAGGCGTATGTCAAGATAAGGGCCGATTGGGATGAATTTGTACAGTACAAAAGATCACAAGAGAGCGAGGCCGGGTCAGAGTAAACAAACTGAATGCAGCTCAGAAGAAATACCACCATCATTTAGGATCAGGTGGCTATAAGACTGCCCTTCCAAAGTGGGAGAGACAAGAACACGAGATGCTTGCCAGGGGGGTAGTCCCAGAGACAATAAGAAGAAATTGAGTGAACGGTCCAGAAATTGGTTCTACGCTCATGGGGGAACCATAAACCCTAATGATGGGGAGCTTGATTGGGGCCCGCAAATTTCAAGAGCAGCACATAGGCTAGTTCAAGCACGAAATGCGGTGTTGGCTGGCGAGTTCAAGCCCAATAGAGAGAAGGATGAACTCACGTACGCGCTGGAGAATCCTGAGCACGGTGGGCGTACGAGAGGCTTTGGGGCCGTTTCGTGGCTACATTCCTTCGAAGCGGATCGAGAAAGTTATAGAAGCCGCCAAAGAAAGAAGGACGAGGAGGCAGAGCGACTCTTCAAGTTGGAGGAGTATGTTCTTCAAACACAAGAGCGTGAGAAATCTCGTGAAGAATGGATGCAGGAGGAAATCAAAAGGCAAGTGCAAGCGGCACTTAGTCAAATGACGAGTGGGCAAGGTACATCATCACAGCATCCTCAAGCGAACATTAGCCCCCCAGGTCAGATGAAAAGCAGCTGCGCCTCCACGGAAGTACCAGTACCAATTCAAGATGACTCCAAGCTACACTTTCCCGTGGATGACGTTAAAGAACCTTTTACTACTTGTGAGCTGCACATTCCAGATGGAAATGCCACGAAAAAGGTGGCTGTCGGTGTTGTAAACCCTATCGACCGCACAAGAACACCAAGAATCCATGGTCAACCAGTGCCAGCCGGATACGCTAGCGTTTCGGTGGATAGGGTTGAGACAGGTTGTGGCAGCGTGGCACTGGAAATCGAAGGGGAGATGGGGGAAGATTAGGAGAAGACTTTAGGTGAAGAGAGAAGACATTTATTTGCTGGCGCAAGCGCTTCATTATTATTCCTGGAGTGTCACCGCCACAACCTCCTCCTACTGATCAAGATCCTCACCATAGGTAGTGTGCGCGTGAATGAGAAACAATTTTTATTACACTAACTTCCTATATGTATATATTAGTTGGATGCTCACATCATTCGTTGTTTTGCGTAGCAGGAACTATAGTCCAGTTCGTCATTATTCCCCAGTGCATCATAGTGCTGCGGGCGGTGACGATGTGTTGGAGGACACGGCTTCAACCCCATCTCCTCCACGACGGGCTCCAACACCGCCACCGGCCCCACCATCTCCTCCACCGCGGGCTCCAACGCCGCCACCGGCCCCACCATCTCCACGCCGGGCTCAAACGACAACCTCCACCGCGGGCTCCAACACCGCCACCGGCCCCCACCGTCTCCTCCACCGCGGGCTCCAACACCCCTGCCTCCACCGCGGGCCTAAGAAGCGGTCCGCTGCCACGGAACCGAAGGCCCCACCTCCAAAAAAGAAGGCTCCTGCATCAGGAAAAAAGCACACGAGAAATTAGCTTATGAAATGACTGATGAGGAGTTACAAATTTCGGTGAAAAAAGATGTGAAAAATTTTTTAGATGAATCAACGGCCGCGGCTAAAGCGAAGAGAAACCCAGAGAAGCCTTACCTCCTGTTAAACCCACAGGAGTTAAGGAAAAGGGTGGACCAGCATGGTATCAAGATGCGTGAAGCCCGAAAGGCTCCGCGAAAATCAGACTACGAACGCTCTCTAATCAAGTCTGCAAAAGAACAACAATCAAGCACGAAGAAAGTGGGAAAGAGTGTTCCACAGCTTGGGGAAACATCAAGACCTCTGTCCCCATTATTTGTGCAAAATCAGTATGGTTCAAACATGGGCAGAGAGTACAGAGAAAATCTGGAGAGACCACTTTGTCTGAGATGGACTCAATGGAAAATTTTTTCATTGACAGCGGTCTCCCATACGAGACGATTCAAAATATTGCTACTGGGCTGGAGTTTCCAAGAGCGGAAGTAGTTGATGAATGGAGGAGAAATTTTGCACCGGGCAGGAGTCTAATGAACCCCAATCACTTGCATGTACTTGGTACGCAGATGTTTGCAATCAACAAATGGTGCATGGAGGCTTCTAAAGACGGTGATATAAATTGGATTTCTGTCCGAATTCGGAACCATCACTACTTCCGTGGCGATGACCTAATCTTAGTCCAGATGGAGGAATTACATCAGCTATGCCATATGGACGCACTGGACAAATCGCTCCTTAGCTGCTATTGTTTGTAAGTGTTTCTTTTATAGTTTTCATTGAACTCTCTAGTATGTGTATATAGTATGTAGTATTCTTACACACGTACTTGTGGATCGACTCGATATTGCAGGTATCAGATGACTCAGCTCAGAGATAAACATGACAATTCTGTTGGGTTTGTTGATCCATATGTGGTTTTCAAGGCTCCAAACCCTTCAGCGACTTGGAGCGATGAGTCGTGTATGAATCTCATGAGGTTCTTCGTGAACCAAAAAGATAGAGAAAAAATACTCTTCCCATACAACTTTAAGTGCGTGAGACATATATAGTTAATAATAAGTATATGCACATTTTATTTTACTTAACCCTAATAATCTATATATATGAATCATGTGTATCAACAGCTTTCACTGGATACTGATGGTCATTGATCTCAAACACAGCAATGTGTTAATCTATGACTCGTTGAGCAAACCGCAAGAAGATTACCAAGATATGATAGACATCCTCCAAAGGTAATTTTTCGATCCCTAGCTTCCATGCTTAAAGTAGAGACTAAGCTTGTATATATATACTAATTAATAAATAATGATCCAACTATTAATGTTTCATTGGCCGGATTAGGGTTTGGGAAAAATTCATTGCTCGGGAACATATGAGTCAGTGTAAGGCCTCACTTACAATAAAGCCACGACTACCAGTAAGTTTACACCTTCGTCAATGTACGTGTATCTTTATTATATCATGTCATATATCATATCTTTATTACGAGATGAATCTTTTCATTCTACAGTGGATTTTGAGACAAAAACAGGGTACCAACTTATGCGGATTCTATGTTTGCGAGTACATGATGATAGAATCAAATAGAATTCCTGAAGAAATCATCAAAGTACGTAACATGTTTCTTTTCATTTTTTATAGACTTAATATTGATAATATAGATATAACTAATATCTCTTTAATTCCAATTGAAGACTGACTGGTTGAAGCAAAAGTGATGCTACAAGACCAATTGAAAGCAATACAAGAGTCAATAGCAGGATTTCTTCGGGAACAAGTCATAAGTCCAAACGGCGAGTTCTACTATAATACCGACGACCCGTTGATTCCAAACAATGATGATCATTTGTATGCCCTGTAGATATTTAGATGGAGTACAACTTGTAATAGGTTTATAGTACTAACTTTAGAGTACAACTTTTGTAGATAGATATTTGGACAACTTCTACATGTATATATATTGCTTGTAATTTTATATGTACATATTTATATATATATATATGTAGTTCTATAGTTCAATTATATATGCATGCAATAAGCTTATTGTGTTATGCTGCTAATATATATAAAT
Source organism: Coix lacryma-jobi var. lacryma-jobi (assembly GCA_009763385.1). NCBI lineage: Eukaryota > Viridiplantae > Streptophyta > Magnoliopsida > Poales > Poaceae > Coix > Coix lacryma-jobi. The sequence goes on from CM019831.1 coordinate 18,975,308, forward strand.
TATATATATTAGCAGCAAAGAATACATATTAGAAAACCTATTAAATAAATAAACAAAACTAAAAACAGAACTGAAATGAAAATAAAAAGAAAAAAACAGGGACCCTTTAGTCCCGGTTGGTGATACCAGCCGGGACTAAAGGGTGCTGCTGCGGGGCACCACTGGCAGCACCCTTTAGTCCCGGCTGGTATTACCAACCGGGACTAAAGGGGGGGGGGCTTTAGCCCGGTGGCCGGAGCCGGGACTAAAGGGGGGGCCTTTAGTCCCGGAAGCGTAGTCCCGGCTCGGCAACCGGGGCTAAAGGCCCTTGCCAACCGGGGTTAAAGGCATGTTTCTGTAGTAGTGGTACATTGACGGAGATTTGCCGCTCCCAGAGTTGACGCATACAGACTTGAGCTTCAGCCTGCTCTCTCTAATGCAGGATGAAGGGTTTGACCCATACGTAATGTCATACCCTTCATCAAAGATAAGCAGTGGTACACCAATATCTGGCATCTCGGGAGGAAGATGACGATACAAATGGTGTTTGACGTCATCAGATTATGGTGCACACGCTTCTGGTTTTGGACCGGCGCGACATTTGGGCTCGTGGAGCAATTCCATTCATCTGTGCCGTGGGCATAGCTCTTCTTCCTCCGGGCCTGTTGAGTTCAATGGTGCACATCATTGTTGGGTCTAAATAAAGCATTACAATCAGAATTGGATCTTGTAGAGTTGTGTAGTACGTAGGCAATCAGCAGTGATGAGACTTAGACATGTTTGGAAGACAAGTATATATTTATTCTACACAATTCCTATATTTCAGGTGCCTGAATAATTTTGTCTTTGTCCTTCCATAGAAAAAAATTGCCACTTTTTTCTTGTGATTTGTGCTGATTTGTGCTAATAGATTTGGACCATTGGATGAAGATCTAAAGGTTGTAGTCGTCGCCTGAAAAGATGTTATATTTTAGGCCCTGAACTTTTAGGCGCCTGAATATAGCAAATCCCTTTATTCTAATACCCTTGTAAAATACATGCCACATAAATTCTCCGCTTTAACTTTAAAATGCTGTTTGGATAACCGGTATCAAATTAGAAAACAATACCATCAGTTTGGCTGTTCTGTTCCGGGGAAAAATAAAAGTCGCCGAGGGAGACGATTATTTGTATCTGATAGATTAGATATCGGGGTGGGTCTGCCGCCGCTGCTCGCTTGCAGTCGCAAATGTCAGGGCTAGCCTCGCCGTTCCCGTGCTTGTGTGTCATCGCCCTGCTTGCAAAATTTCCGCCACGCTGGCATCTAGAGATCTCAACCCATGGTGTTGCCATCAGCTGCCCTCCAGATGAGCCAGCAATGTCCTTGTTCGGGCCTGAATCCACAGCGCCGCTCTCATCTGACTGCTACGAACTCGCCGTTGTTCTGTACTCTATCGGTCAATCCGCAAACTATTATCTGTTAGACTGATCTCCACCACACATGACCCAACGGTCATGTGTGGGCTTGATCTTGCGTCCTGATTGGGGGCGCCCAGCCGTTGAGTGGCTGGTGGACCCCCGTCGCACAACACTATAAAGAGGAGATGGGGGCGGGGCTCAAGGTACAACCGCCAAACCCACTCACACAACCTAACTCCGATATGAGGGAAGCGCTAAAGCGGTGGGAAGCATCACCGGCGAATCTGTGTCGTACTTCCCCGGCGCATGACACCAATACACATCTTCACTGACCGTTGCTGCCTAACATAGACCTTCACTGACAAACCTCATGGACAACTTTCCTCATCCAGCTTGTGCCTTTATTGATCCGACCTAGCCCTAAGGCAACTGTCCTTGACCATACTTGCTCCTGTATTTATTTTTGCGGATACATGGGTTGTATTTCGGATCTTGAGATGACGAGTGATTGTCAACGGGTTTGATGTGCATGGTCTTTGGCTGTGTTGTGCAGGTGTGAGCTCGGAGACGGTGATCAAAGGCAAGGTGAAGGTCAAGTAGAGACGTGTCGTGCTGATGAACCCGGAGCGGTGAAGGGCGGACTGACGGATCGGTGGCTGGAGGATTAGCCGTGGTGGCTGATGATGCTGGGACAGCGATGAGCGGAGACTTGCGGGACATGGTGTGGCTTGGGTCGTGGACCTGAGTACGTGTCGGTGGACGGGGTGCACGGGCGATGCATCCCTCTACGACTTCGGTTTGGTGGTAGAGCCCCAGAAAAACCACCGAGTGGACAGTTTCCAGGTTTGGGCCTCAAAACCTGGGTGCTACCGGTTCCGAGTTTGGGCCACAAAACTCGGGCTGAGGACGGTTTCCAGGTTTGGGCCTCAAACCTGGGCGCTGGCGGTTTTTGAGTTTGGGCCACTAAACTCAGCCGATGGACGACAGGTTTCCCGGTTTCAGCTCAAAACTGGGGAGGTCCAAGAAAAGGGACGGACGGCGAGTGGCGGCACATGGCGGCATCTGGTGAGGTCGTGTCGAGGCGAAGCTACCGGATGCGCGGGTGTGGCCGTCGGATCGACTACACTCGAGTTGGTCAGGAATACCCTTAGGGTTTAGCCTGCTCGCTCATTAGCAGTAGGGGTAGAAGGGGAATAATGTATTAGGCAATACAAGGAGAGGCAATCCCTCCCTCCAGACTATCTCAGCTATTGCTATTTTCACTCTAGGTTTTCCTGCCTTCCCATTCCCTGTTGTAGCTACTAAGATCCACAGAGACGACTAATCGTACCTCTGTGTTCTTGAGATTTTGAGGAAGTGAGACCGTAATCTCACCTCTTGTCTCTCGTGTGTTCGAGACACGGTTGAATTTGTGGTTGTGATTCGTGTTTTGAAATTGTTCTTCGTGTTCATCTTTTCTCCACGATTTTCCCGTCGCTCGATCTCTCTCTACACTACGTCTTTTTCAAATCCACTTGAATCAACTTGTTCTTGATGTGAGGAGATCATTTCCACCGAAGGGAATTCAACTCAAACCTCACGAACAAGTAGATCAGGTCGATTTGATTTCGTGGCAACTTTTTCGTTCTTGCACCAATCTCTTCGAATTCCCGAAGTTTGAGTTGATTTGAGCGGATGATTTCTTAGGGATAGTCTTCCAACTACCTAGTGATCATCTTCTCCAAGTTTGGGATCAAGGATTTAGATTGGATCGAATTTGAGGAGATTTGGGAGAGAGGCGATCAAAATCGCCCTCTCTGCAAGGTCACGGACAATCCGCCGCTAGAGGCGCGGACAGTCCGGGCGTCGGGGACTTGGCCTGTTCAGTGGCCAAGCCTTCGCGCTGTTCGGCTGAAAAACAAACGGTGGACAATCTGCAGTTGGAGGTCGCGGATAGTCCGGGACCATCCAGGAAGACTTCAGCAACCTTGCTGTTTTGGTGTTTTGACTGGCGGACAGTCCGCCACCAGACCGCGGACAGTCCGGCTCTGGGCGGACAGTCCAGGATCTTGCTGTGTGTTGGTGTTTGGTACAATTGCTCTCCCGACTTTTCGATTGTGTTTCCGGAGCTCTCGTTTGCTCCTAGAGTTCACCAAGGAACCTCTCTAGGTATCTTTGCTACTTGTTAGCATTGGTATTTGGAGGAATACCGATGTAGCTCTCTATCTACGTTTGGGAGTAGGTTTTTGGGCTTGGACTTGACTCGGAGTTTGTGAGTTTTGGTTTGCTCTCGTTTGGTGGTGCCTCGCTGTGATCCTAGGGATCATCCGCCCTCTTTCCGAGGGTCGTGGACATCACGCTAGTGTCCGAAGCTTTTGGGGGTTGATTTGTTGGGACAAAGGCCAAAATTTCAAAAGAAATTTTTAGGCTCCCATTCACCCCCCTCTGGTCGTCTTGCTTTAGCATTCTCGGTCCTTCAATTTTACTTTTGGTATTAGTGCAGTTAGATCTAGTAGATGCATGCAGTGGCTTAATTTTGAATCCTATGTTAGAGTTTACTAGATTTTGTTATATTTTCCTTGCAACCTGGTTTGGTAGTTATGGGTAGATGTAAATGCTTAGCCCCGCAGTCATGGTTGGGATGAGATGGTTTTAAACATAAATCTTGATTAATGATCTACGAAACACTGTGGTTTGGTAACTTTGGTAGTAATATAGTGATTAGGTAAATCCGGCAGGATGGACCGTGTGGTGGTTATGGTTGCCATGAACTTGGTGTTGGTTTGGGTTTGGGTTTGGGTTTGTGGTTTGTTATCCTGCCTGGATCCCTAGGATCCGGTTCTTGAAGCATATAACCAGACAAAACAGCGCAAACCATGAGACCTATATGACTCTGGGACTAGCTAATTAATTAGAGAAGCCTTATGTGGCTATTAGTTTCATATGGACATGGGTATAGAAGGCTTCTTCTACGCAGGATACAGCTTGGTACGGGAGACCGGCTTCCAGGCTCGGTCACCAGTCCTGGAGTTATTACGGAACGTAGCTTCTATGTCGTGACATATGGAACTAATACACATAGAAGGACTCTTTGTAACGGCCTTGTAGTGAACCCTGTCGATCCACCTTGGAAGTGAGTCAAGAGGTTTGCCGACTCGGGCACAACGACAACATGACTCATGGGTAAAGATGTGCAAACTCTACAGAGTATAAAACTGATATATGAGTCGTGCTCATGGTCACGAGCGGGCTTGGACTTCTTCGAGATTAGGTTTTTGGTTTGGTTCTGGTTCTGGTCATCTAATGGACTTCAGGTGCGGTTTGTCTGATGGACTTCAGGTGTGGATGTGTTTGGTGGACTCCAAGTGTGGTTGCTTGGTGGATTCCAAGTGTCGGTTGCTCGGTGGATCTCTGAGTGTGGTTTTGCTCGGTGGACTCCGAGTGTTGGTTCGGGTTCTGTGGAGTATGTGGTTATAACCTAGTAAATAGTTGCATAGGATTAATAGGGTTGTGTCACTTTAGGTGCTCGTGTCAAACTGAGTCAGCATACCTTTGTTATTAGCTCCATGGCATATATTTCCTACACTTGTGGAGTACATTTCGATGTACTCACCCTTCCTTTTTGCCCCTGTGCTACCCCACCCAGACGTTGGAGTCTAGGACGAGGAGCAGGAGTACCCAAAAGACGGTGGATACGATCCAAACAACTTGTACCCAGAAGACGGTAGATACGACCCAGACGACTTGTACTAGGTTGGTGCTACCCCCGGTCGACCTTCCTGTGGAGATTACGTCCAGTTTCCGCGAGTCTTCATTAGTGTCTACGTGAAAGTCTGTACTTTTCTTTTGGACCCGAGGGTCACTTTTGTAATAAAGTTCGATATATTAATAAAGCATTGTTTTTGATATTACTGTGATATTGATATATGTATGAAAATTGATCCTGACATACATATATTGTGCCCCAATTTTGTTCTTAAAATCAGGCTGCGACACTCATAAAGTTAGATTTTTTTAATAAGTTTCTAATTAAATGTATTTTTTGAAAACAGAATTTTTATTTAACCAAACTACAAGACATCGAGATGATACATAGACTTTGGAACACTCCAAGCCTCTGCCTGACTAAGAGAGTCAGAGGCACATAGCATAAAGGAAAACGAAAAACAACAACTGATGATAGTCAATCCGTAGACTAAACCACCATCCAAACGCCTGGGAAAAGAAGGCCTTCGCCACCTGCTCCAACTGTCGTGAGACCACTATAACTATACCTTGCATATCCGACCGCCGGAGAATATCCCAAGAATGGAGTCGATGGGTAGCTACATAGATAACATGTAAACGAGAATATAATTTTTTCTTTTCAAAAACAATGTCATTCCTTTACAACCATATAGATCAGGCAATCACTCCTGCTCACAGAAGAACTAAAGATCTCAACTCTTTCTTGACACCATACAACCAACTACCAAACATATGCGACATACTTTGAGGTTTTGCTAAATTCAAAGCTATGTGAGCAACGCTTCAGATCGATCGTGCAAAACGACAATCAATAAACAAGTGTTGAATTGTCTCATCCTTGTGACAAAAGCAACAAGTTGTGTTTCCTTGCGATTTATGATTGATTAAATTATCCTTAGTTAACACAACACCTCTCCTCAGGTACCACAAGAAAAATTTAAACTTAAGGAGAGCTTTCAATTTCTAAAATCTCTTGTTAGTATTTGGTATTGGAGTTTAGATCATAGGTCTATAGAATAATTTCACCGAGAACTTACCATTTTGATACAAGGGCCAATGAAATTCATCATGATTTGTGATAATTGGAGACTACCCACAAACATGTCAGCAATTGACTCCATGAAACTAGTTTCGAACCTATCAAATCTCTCTCCTCCAAAAGATGTTTGGAGGCATTCAAACGAGGACTTCCAAATGGATACAAATTTTGGTCTAGCAAAGTTACAATTAAACGTACAAGAATGGCAAGATTTCATCGATCCTGGTAAGTCAGCCCTGATAGCATCACGTATTCACGTTTCTTTCACACACCAACAACCAACCGCACCCACTAAGTTCACGATTCACGTTTTCTCTCGTACCAACAACCAACCGCACCCACTAAATTTCCTTCCACAAGGACCCGCGCATTGATTTAAATCCAGTCCGACACAGTTTTCATTGCACCGTGTCTCTTGACGACGATAGCTGTGCCTGTGCGCCTGTACGACCTGTGACTTTTCCTCGCACATGCTTATTTGCTTAAGGATGAACAGGGCCGGTCCTCACACTATCCGCACTCATGAACCTCTATATTCATCCTCTATACATCCTAGTCATCAAGATTCTCTCCTCTATATGTAATTCTTCTGCACTCATTCATTATCTATATCATCCTCTATCTACTGTGGGGCTCATCTATCACTTTATCTAAATATATGCATGTGAGATCTTGTTTTGAAGGATTTATTCAAACAAATTTAACTGTGCAATCAGAATTTAATTTGTTTTTTAGTTTGTGAGTTATAACATTTTTTATAGCTAGTTAGCAATAGCAGGGCCCACAGATGTACTTTCTCCCTCTCATCCACGCTGCAGGAGGGAGCAGCAGGAGCGGACCCTCGCTTGCTTGCGCTGGTAGCGTGCTTGCACTATTCGCCAAATTTGAAGGGCGGCCTCTGTTTAGTGTTTGGTTTACAGGAGCCAGTGCAGCACATTTTAACACTATCTCGATGTGTATTTCTATTTAGTGGATTGTATACCGTTCCCACTGCAGGTAGTCTGAGGGGGGAGGCACGGCCGTTCTAGGCTTCTAATCAAGAATACACAGTACACATAATAACAATAAAATTAGTCCTCTCACAAAAAACAACAGGATTAGTATAATCATACACACATATTTTGATCACAATTAATCATAATAGATATGCATGTGTCCTAGTCTCTCTATTTTCAAATTTTACCACTGGGTCACCCAATGATGTGGGTGCTTATGTCATAATTCCAATTCTACCCACGTCAAGACCAGCATAAAAGGTGAACCTATATTTTTTTCTCTTGACACAAATTACATTTGGGAAAAATAAATTAGTACTTTGTTACAAGAAAGATAGAGGCCATTATATTTTCCGACTCTATTCGCTTGAGCTTATTGGCTAAATTAGCCCTACTTTCTAGTTGTGGTCTTGTGAAACAATGTTTTTTTTTCTCATATAAATCAGTTTTTTTTATTTTAAGTGTTTGTATTAAGGGTTCATACTTATAGATTCATTCTAGACCCCTGGAATCTAAGGACCGGCCCTGAGGATGAAGATGCCCCTCGTTAGCTCTCAGTGCAGCTAGCTAGCTTTTCCCCTTTCCCCTTCCGCGGCCGCGCGAGGCAGCCATGGTTCTCATGCTCCTCTTGCTCATCCTTTGCCTCCGGCCAATGGTGATCGCCGCTCAGCCCTGGCAGATCTGCGGCACCAGCAACTACGCGGCCAACAGCACATACCAATTCAACGTCGACTCGCTGTCGTACGACCAACTTTCAATAGGCAGCGTCCCCACCAGAACTTTCAATAATAGAGCCCATAGGGAAAGTTTTGGCCATTGCCTTGGTTGCTCCACTACTGGCATTGTTTATCTGCATTGCGGTTCTGTTCCGATTTACAAGGCACAATAAAGGTAAGCAAATCTACCAAAATATGTTATGTTTATGAGTTTATAAACTAATAAATTAACTCATAGTATCGTGCATCGAGTCTTAATTAGGTAACCGGAACACGAATGAAGATGAAGCACTAATTTTGGGACTAGATGGAGGGAATTCAGAATTCAAAATTTATGAATTCTCACAAGTATTAGAGGCCACAGGTAATTTCTCAGAAGAAAACAAACTTGGGCAAGGCTGAGGCTTCGGTCCTGTGTACAAGGTAAAGAGGGTAAAGGAAATACAAGCATGTGAGCTTACAAGGAGAGACAAAATCAGTCAATGACTGAACAATGCTGAGAAACAGATATATATTGTGCAATTCACTCTGCATTAGCCTATTATATATCATGGTCAGAGTGTCAAAGGACAATTGAAATCGCACAATCATGACTAATCCCATCTCTTTGACTTTTGCATTTGTCTCTAGGGCCAATTTCCTAATGGGGTGGAGATAGCAGTAAAAAGACTTGCTTCTCAGTCAGGGAGGCCTAACAGAGTTCAAAAACGAAATTCAACTCATAGCAAAGCTCCAGCACACAAATCTGGTTAGGCTCTTGGGATGTTGTTTTCAGGGGCTGGAGAAAATACTAATTTACGAATATTTGCCAAATAAAAGCTTGGATTTCTTCATTTTTGGTATTACTTCTCACAGTACCACAGTAAAAACAATTCTTTGTTCATTATTTGCAAAATGTATTTGCTCAAACATATATATTTATGTTATATTGGTTTGCAGATGAAACAAGGAGAGCTTTATTAGATTGGAATAAACGCCTAGCAATAATAGATGGGATAGCACAAGGACTTCTTTATTTACATAAGCACTCTCGGCTGCGTGTCATCCACAGAGATCTCAAAGCAGGCAACATTCTATTGGACTGTGAAATGTGCCCTAAAATTTCAGATTTTGGGCTTGCAAAAATATTTAGCACAAATGATACTGAAGGGAATACAAAAACAATTGCTGGGACATAGTAAGATTTTCATATGAATCAGTAGGATCCATCCTATATAGTTGTCAAAAAGCAAATACTGTCATGTCACTTTAATGTTTCTGATATACACCTCCTTTCAGTATATATGGCTCCAGAGTACGCCTGTGAGGGCCTGTTTTCAATCAAATCCGATGTATTCAGCTTTGGTGTGCTAATGCTTGAGATTGTCAGTGGAAAAAGAACATCAAGTTTTCATCGATATGGAGAATTCATTAACCTCCTTGGACACGTAAGTATGTTGTTTACGTTATAAAGATATGTAGTGATTCATGTATCCAATGATCTCCCAGAAGTTTAGAGTGGCATCGCTATCTTATGGATGAGATCATTAATTAGAATCAAGCTGCTGAAGTCATTAAGATTGTCATCTACATATTTCGACATCATTGACGACTGTACACTTGTTGCAGGCATGGAAGATGTGGAATGATGAAACATGGCTTCAACTTGTAGACACGTCACTATTAGCTGATGTTGAGCCTCGTGCACTAGAGATGATGATGAGATGTATCAACATAGCTCTGCTTTGCGTGCAAGAGAGTGCAGCTGATCGACCCACTATGTCAGAGGTTGTTGCAATGCTAAGCAACGACAGTGTGACCCTAGCTGAGCCGAAGCACCCAGCATTTTTCAACCTCAGGGTGACAAACGAAGAGCCGTCAACTGTTGTTGTGGCATCCAGTGTTAATGGAATGACAATGTCCGTTGTAGATGGCAGATAGCTATCAATGGTAGTGCAGTGGTTATCCATTCAAGAGTTTTCTCTGTTTCATTTCTGAAACTGTATATCAATATAATATAAAAACGAGATAATAAATGTCAGTTCAATGGCAATGTAAGCCTTGCACCTGAGTAGCAGAAGTAATTGCCAACAGAGAGCTCTCCATCTACAATCCCTGGACCAGGCGTGATTAGCGGAGAGGCGGAATCTGGCGATTTGAAGGCGGCTCCGCAAGCGCTTCGTTGCCGCGTAGGCCGCCGGCCGGTCGCCGGCGTTGATCCTTTGTGGTTCCCTCCGCGGTGCTATGGAGGATGCCTCCTGTAGCCCTCGCGCCGTCAATCCAGTCGGAGTTCCGGAAGGCCACGGCGGCGGACTATCTTCCCAGTCGCAGTGCATGCCTCGGCAAGTTCTGGGAGCCCTTGTCTGACTCCGATTCAGACTGTGAGGACCTCGGAGATGCCGATCTCTGGCCATGGGCGTTGTCCAATCTCCATTGCGTTCATCGGTTCTGCCGAAATCCAAGTGCGCGTCGGTTCTGCCGGAGGCCATTGCGCCGGCGTCGAGAGCTTCCCCACCGGAGCAGCTGGTACCTCGGCGGAAGGCTCCTTGGAAGTCAGTTTGGCGTGGCCCTATTCCCCAGCCATGCATCACGCCATTGCCAACTATCGGTGAAGTCCTGGCCGCGGCGTGGCAACGATCACCGGCGGCGGCGAGCTCGCGGCGTCGCGATCCGCAGCGTGCAGACGGTGCCGATTCAATTATTTTGGTGGACCTGTTTAGGCTGGTACGAAGCGGGCCCTCGCCGGATGACCTGCCTTCGTCTGGGCCATACGGCATCCTACGAGCCCGTTTTGCAAAGTCACGAGGCGCTACGATCGCAGCACCAGCGCCGCCCCTGTTCGCAGCACCGACGCCGCCTCCGTTCCCTCATCCTCGACACTCTGCGCCCGCGAACCCTAAGCGCACCTTCCGGGACGTGCTGATGGCGGGCACTGATGCGGACGCTCTGCCCCTCCGTGGTGGGCGAGGAGGTCGCGGCTGCCGTGGGCGTGGTCACGGCCCACAGCTGTTGGTTCCCCAGGGACGCGGCCGAGATGCAGCTCGCGGGCGTGGCGCGCCTGCTGGTGGCCGGGGCGGACCCGCTGGCGGTCGTGCAGTGCAACCTGCGGCAGCTACACCTCATGGCGGGGCCAACCCTTCAGGTGGTGGTCGTGGCCGGGGAGGAGACGTTGCAGCTGACGCTGCTCCTGGTGGTCAGCAGGTCGACGTGCCGCACATCGGCCAGTTCGTACATAAGGCGGGGGGACATGCTCAAGGTGATCAAGGCCAAAAGAGGAAAAAAAAGAGGTGAATGCGAGGATCCAGTGCACCATCTGCTCGGATAACCACTACTCCAGCCAGTGCACCATTCTCCGGGGCCCGAAACCCACGGTTGCTCATTGCGGAGCAGCTGAGGATAGTAACGGGTTTTTTCATATTCAGCAGGCAAGGAATAGTCATATCGTCAATTCCGCTCTATCGCCAGTTGCAGCTCATGTTACCGTGGAGGCAGGCCGGGTGACTCCTACCCTGCTTCGTTCAGAATTGGCAAGAGTTATTTCAGTCCAGTGGGAGTGGGATGTGCAGGAGCTGGGGGATGGGTCTTTCGTGGTGCCATTCCCTAGTAAGGGCGAATTGGATCGTATGGTGGCTGTTCGGTCGTTGACGACGAAGAGCAAGGAGGCCACCATTATTTTTGAGGAGTTTGTCGATGATATTCAGGTTATCAGAGCTTTGGATCAGGTCTGGGTCACGGTTACTAAGGTACCTCGCCCACTTCGGTCTTCCTTCCTTTGTGGGCGGTTGATACTATTATTGGTGCTACCCAGAGGGTGGATATGGTTCACCTTCGGTCTACAGGTCAGGTTCGGATTTTGGTCGCAGTGATGATTGACAAGAAAGAGATTCCTAAGATGGCAGATGTTGTGTTGGGACCAACATTTGCCGCATCTACTTCACTCCCGACGAAGCGCCAGTTCATGAGGATTTTGATCCAGAGGAGGATGATACACTTGGGGATGAGAACAAGGACAATGAGGCTGAGGTTCTGATAAGGAGATGGAGGATGCTGAAGCTCGTGAACCTTTGGCCAAGAATAATAGTGCTCCTGGTTCTTCTTCTCAGGCCCCCCTCAGGGCATGCCCCCTCAGCAGCAGGCCTCCCTGGTGGAGGAAGCTAGCTCGGTGGTCCAGCTGCCGGAGTTACTGGAGGCTGACTCTCTTGTCGCGACGGAGGTTGTTTCACTTTTGTCTTTTCAGCAGGATGCGACAGGGGGTGGCGGTGGGGCGTTGGTGGGCTTTCTGCAGCCGACCTTCAGCTGGCTGTGGCCAGTGGTACACTGCAGCAGCGGGGTGCCGCTGCTGTGCAGACGGGTGTTGAGGCTGTGGTGGCTGATGCCGCCCCGGCAGAGGACGTCGGGGAGCTAGCCTCTGTGCAGGCCGGTGCTGCTGCCGGGCAGGCGGTGTCCGCGGAGCTGGTGGCTCCTGTGCTGCCGACCTCACCGGGCCAGCCAGGGATCGCCTGGCCTAGGCGACCTCGGTGCGTCTTCGGTCTCCCGAGTTCTGGCCGGTGCTGCTACCGGGCAGGAGGGTGGCCGCGGGGCTGGGGGCTCCTGCTGCTGCCGGCCTCGAGGGGGCCAGCCGGGAGTCGCCTGGCCTAGGCGACCACGGCGTGGCTTCGAGCTCTCGTGAGAAGGCCATGGCGCCTATGCTGGCCGCGGCTGGCAGTGAGCTGGCTGTGGCCAGCCAGGCCAAGATGTCAGAGCTCCACGACTCAGGGCGTTCGGCGTGCTGTGGAGGTCGTGGCGGGTGGTGACGTTGTTCTTCCCGCCGTAAGGACAGAGGTGGCGCCTCAGCTAGCTTCTATAGCTGGCTCTGGGGGGCTGCCTCAGGTGGGCGGTGTCTTGGAGGGGTTGCATGTCGCGGCTCCTGGAGCGAAGGGCAACGTAAAGTTGCGCCGGAGCTCCAGGAATTCGAGTTCGGCAGACGAGCACGCCCTCCTCAAGGCAGAGAGGCTCACGGCTAAGAAGAATCTGGAGGAACCAGGTATTTCTTTTACTAGCTTTTCAGATTCCAAGATTTTAGCAAACCTTGGTAGGTTAGGCATCAACCTAGGTTCTTCAGATTTAGTTCTATTAAGAATCTAGAGGTTGAGAGGTTGGTAGTGTCTGCTAACCCTAAAAAATGCTCCTCAAAATCTATTCACACTTATCTGACAAGTGATGATGACGATGAGGGTCGTTTGGAGTCAGCTCTCAATCATACCTATGGTAATCTGATTGAGAACTCTCATGAGGCGGAAAATGATCATATTTTGGATCTTTCACCCCTCCATCGTCGGAAGAAATATTCTAAAGCCAAAATTTCTAAGAAAGGCAAACTTCCGTTTAAACCAAAAACCCCTTCAAAAATTATTAGAAGATGAAAGGGATTTTTTGGAATAGCAGAGGTCTAGCAGACTTGGCTAAACACAGGTTTTTGGCAGAATTAGTTAAGGAAGAGCAATTAAATTTTATTGCTATTTCTGAGACCCAAAGGGACTCTTTCCCGGATCATGTCCTTAGAAATCTTTGTGCTGGACATGATTTCCTTTGGCATACCATGACCCCTCGGGGTCGTTTAGGAGGTATGCTGCTGGGGGTTGATGTTAGTGTCTTTGACATTGGAGCCATTGACGAGGGAGATTTTTATGTAAAATTCACCCTCAGATACAAAACAAACGACTTCAAGTTTGTTCTTTACTCAGTTTATGGACCGGCTCAGCAAGTAGATAAGTGCGCCTTCCCTTCAGAGATGGCGAACACTTGTTCTAAAGAAACTCTACCTTTTATCATAGGAGGGGATTTCAATATTATGAGGGCTCCAGCAGATAAGAGTTCGGGGTTTTTGACCCCAAATTCCCGACTCTTTTTAATGCGGTCATTGAATCCTTAGAGCTTAAGGAGATAGTTATGTCTGGCAGCCAGTTTACTTGGGCAGGCCCGGGAGATAACCCAACCCTGAGAAGCTGGATAGGATTCTTGTCAGCACGGAATGGGAGGATCAATTCCCCCTAGCCAGAGTTGAACCTAGGGATAGGAATATTTCAGATCATTCTCCCCTTATTCTAAGCACTGGGCAATCAACCCACCAATCCTCGACCACCCCTTCAAATTTGAGGGGGATGGCTTATTAGAGATGGTTTCTATGACATGGTTGCCAATATTTGGCAATCTCCCACCTCAGGGGATTCCCCCTACAACGCTGGCAATCTAAAATCCGTAGACTTCGTCAGCATCTTAGGGGGTGGGCTGCTCATACCGCTGGAACTTATAAAAAAGAGAAGAAACTCTTCTTTCTCTTTTAGATGGCCTCGATAAGCGTGCTGAGATTAATCCCTTATCTGATCAAGAGATTATCTCAAACACTATTTAAAAGAACGCTTAGTGAGCCTTTTGCGAGAAGAACTCAAGTGGTACGAGAGAGCCAAAGTAAGGCTCTCTTGGAAGGCGATGCCAATACCCGGTTCTTTCACCTAGTGGCAAATGGTAAACATCGCAAAAAACATATTTTTAAACTTGAAGATGACCAAGGAGTGGTTGTTGGCGTTGAGAACCTTAAGAACCATATTACCAGCTATTATAAACAGCTGTTTGGACACCCTGAATCCTCTCAGAGTTCACTGTTGGAAGATCAAATTTTAGATATTCCTCAGGTCTCGGAGGAAGAGAATGATATCCTGACTAGCTCTTTCACCGAATCTGAGGTGAAAGAAGCAGTTTTCCAGATGGAGCATAATAAAGCTCCTGGACCGGATGGATTTCCAGTGGAATTCTATCAGGTCTTTTGGGGGATTATCAAGAACGATCTTTTAGCTCTATTTGCTGATTTACACAGCGAGGCTCTAGACCGTTCAGTCTCAACTTTGGGATTATCACATTAATCCCCAAAGTCCAGGACGCCATCAAAGTTCAGCAATTTAGACCTATTTGTGTGCTAAATGTAAGTTTTAAAATATTTACAAAAGTAGGCACAAATAGGCTGAATGCAGTTGCTAAGACGGTTGTTAGTCCTACCCAGACAGCTTTTATGCCTGGTAGGAATATCATGGAAGGGTCGTTATTCTTCATGAGACTATCCATGAACTGCATTCTAAAAGAGAGATGGGGGTAATTTCAAAATTGACTTTGAAAAGGCTTATGACAAGGTTAAATGGTCTTTTCTCCAACAAACCTTGCATATGAAAGGCTTCTCCCCTAAATGGTGTCGTTGGGTTCAAGGCATGGTTTCGGGGGGAAGCGTAGGGATTAAAGTCAATGACGATATCGGTCCCTATTTCCAAACCAGACGAGGACTGCGGCAGGGAGATCCTATGTCGCCCGTCCTTTTTAACATCGTTGCAGACATGCTAGCCCTACTCATTAAAAGGGCCAAAGATGATGGGCAGATAAGAGGTATCATCCCAGACCTTATTGATGATGGTCTATCGATTTTGCAGTATGCGGATGACACCATTATCTTTATTGACCATGACCCAGAACAGGCTAAAAATCTTAAACTCCTGCTCTGTGTGTTCGAGCAGCTTTCTGGCCTTAAGATAAACTTCCATAAGAGTGAGATTTTCTGCTATGGAGCTGCAAAAGATGAATCCTTTTATACTTCCCTCTTTGGTTGCCATTCAGGAGAATATCCCTTCAGATATTTAGGCATACCAATGCATCATAGACAACTCCTGAACTCAGATTGGAAGAAAATTGAAGAGCGCTTTAGTAAGAAATTATCTTGCTGGAAAGCTAAATACCTGTCTTATGGCGGGAGGCTCATTTTGCTCAATTCTGTTCTGAGCAGCCTACCCATGTTTATGATGTCCTTCTTTGAGATGCCTAAAGGGGTCCTCAAAAACTCGACCAAATCAGATCAAGATTTTTTTGGCAAGGATCTTCTGAAAAGCATAAATATAGACTTGTAAGATGGGATATCCTGTGTCGGCCGAAAGACCAAGGGGGCCTAGGTATTCTAGATTTATTTATTCAAAACAAATGTTGCTCGCCAAGTGGATAGTTAATTTGCTTAACACAGATGGAGTGTGGCAGTCATTGCTTAAGAATAAATACTTGTCCTCCAAGTCCCTTGCCAAGTTTCAGCTAAGCCAAGCGACTCTCATTTCTGGAGAGGCCTCATGCATATTAAGGATGAGGTGTTGGCTACAGGCTCCTTTGTTATCAAAGATGGAACTTGTGCGAGATTTTTGGGACGACAGATGGGTAGGCGATAGGCCACTAAAAGATTGTTACCCTCCCTCTATAATATAGTGCGGGATCCTCATGTGACTGTGTCAAAAGTGTTAGCTTCTAACCCACTGGGCATCTCGTTTAGAAGATCTTTAGTGGGTAAACAACCTTCAAGATGGCTAAATCTTGTAGCGAGAATCTCCAATGTCCACTTGGTGGATGATTCGGACTATTTAGATGGGACCTAACCACTTCCGGGTCATTCTCAGTTCGATCAATGTATCTTCATATTATAGATACTCAACCACCGTTCCGGCATAGGAAAATATGGAAATTTAAGGTTCTCTGAAAATAAAAATCTTTTTTGGTTTGTGCAGCGAGGGGGTCATCTTGACCAAGGACAATCTTGCTAAGAAGAATGGACAGGGAGTCAACAATGTATTTGTTGCTGCAATAATAAAGAGACGATCAAGCATCTGGTTTGACTGTCCATGTACAAAAATGATTGGAGGGTCATTTTTTCGCTACGGGTTAACCCCACCTATTTCTATTTCCCATATGTTTGGTTACTTGGCTTACTTTACAGCCGAAACGTTCTAAAAACCTGATCTGGGTGGGGATAGCTGCTATGTGCTGGGCTATTTGGCGATGCCGGAATGATGTGATTTTTAATAAAATAAAGATTAACTCTATTTCGCAGGTCATTTTCAGGGGAGCGTATTGGCTACGCTTCTGGGCGTAGCTGCAGCGTGATGGGCAAGCCAAGGACACCCTCTCATCAATAAGCAAGAAGATCGAGCTTATTGCTTTAGAGTTATCAAGCAAAGGATGGAAGAATTTTTACCATTTGCTGTAGTGTCCGTGTTTTGTTTACAAACTAGTTTGCACCTTTTTAAGTGTGGTTGGGAGACTTTTGTAATAATTGGCTGTGTACATCTCTGGATGTAGAGGCCGGATATTCATATCCATTATAAAAAAAAAGTACGTGTGATTGCACCTTGGCTCTAGATGTACTGTACATACATGCATAGGTCAACGTCAACCCACATCAGGATCGGTAGAGCAAGGTTCCGGAAGAGGAGCACAGTATAAGTCACTTTTCTGAATTTCTCTTTAGTGAGCAACTCCAGCAGTTCCCAATTCTCTTTCCCATAAAACCCTCCTTCCATGGATCCTGTTGTTAGAACCTAACTGAATCTGGCAGTGGAAAATAACGGAAAAGCATTTCTGCTTCTGTTTTCCTTTTATGGGCCTGTTTATACATGAATATATTACTGACGTGATGGGCTGGCCTGTCTTCAACAACTCGTAAATCAAAACCCAGCATCTCTCAGCTGCAACTGCAGAGCACAGTAGAACATGGGTGATGTCTGATGTCTGAACTAATTGGTCATAGCCGGAGATTTAAAACTTTGCTCATAGCTGCCGCCAGCCCGCCACGGTGCCACCACCACCGCCACGGTCATCGCCCTAGCTGCCGAGCACCGCCGCCATGGGATGTGAGGAGAGTCCGTGAACGAGCGAGCGTCTTGCTGGTGGAGTTGATTTGGGCCAACCACTAGTAGAAAAAGTGCTGGTTGTTTGTTGTTGTGCTTTAGGCCAAGGCATCGAGCTCGGCCGAGGTGGACTCACTAGGTGGTGCGTGGGCTTGGGCTGATGCCGGATTGCCGGGGTGGTGACCCCTGTGTGATCTTCATTTCCCATCCACAAATTAATTTACAAAGAGTACAAATGCAACTACCAAATCGAAACCAATGGCGCCCGGGCGTTCGGCGCCAGCCGCGCGTCCAGACGTAGGCCCACCAATCGGAACCGTGCCCCAGCTCCCAATCGAACTATCCTAGGCCCACGGCCCACCAGCGGAAGTATCCCCTGCGCTAGAGAAAAAGCAACCGGAAGCCCTACTCGCGTGTGCTCGCGTCACGTCCGCGCCTCTGTCTCCGGGCGCGCCCCCTTCATCGGTTCCGGCGAGCCACTTCCGTCGGCCCTCCCTCCGCACCCACTCCCTCGGTGCCCCCGCTTCCTGCCGCGCTCCCTGCCCTGCTCCAACACCGCCACGCCCACTCCCTGCAGCGCTCTATCCCCGCCATGCCCACGATGTCTCATCTACTGTCCAACATCGAGTTCCCTTCAGGCCATCCTCCACTGCTGATTTGTTGAGGGTGGTGAAGCGGATCTGTGGTCAAAGGGACGCAAGGAGGGTTTCAGCGGCATCTATGGCGGTCTGAATCAGTTGGATGTTCCTGCAACAAACCCTTCTTCAAGGCATCATGTAAGATGTATATCTACAACCCCATCTATGGATGTCGCAATAGGATCTTGGTTCACCGTCGTCGACACCGAGCTCACTCCAGATGCACCGCCACTCAAATCGACTCTCTCGCCGTGATGAGTCCAGACTGTGTAATGCTCTATGAAACCAAACCGAATCAAATGAGATTGCATCTTGTTGTCATCTGCGAAAGCTTTCAAGTTCTTGCAGTGAGAACATGGACACATGGTTGCCGTACACTTCCATCTATCACGGTGACCTTTCGCAGCGGCAATAAACTTCCTTACTTCAGTGAGATATATGCCGCAGATCAAGCACTCTACTGATCTCGTACATCCATTCCGACCTCTCTATCGTACCTGCGAACCTTAATCTTCGATCACAAAAAACCGAGAAGAATTAGAAAAAAATGATAAATGATTTACATCCAAAATCATAAAAAAGAGAGAGCAATAATGATGAGAAGAAGCATACATGATGAATCTATATAAAAAACACAAGCTTTCTCTCTCCTCCATTAATCTAGATCTAGATCTAGAGAGGGCTCAAAAGTGAGAAAAAGAGAGAAAAAAGATGATGGGTACCTCTTATGGTGTCCTCCTCCTCCAAATCAAAGCACTAAACCTCAATTGAATCCTTTGGTCAAATTTTAGGGCAAAGGCTCTCCCCCGTTTGTTTGGAAGGAAGAAGAAGCCGTGGGGAAGAAGAGGAGGTTGACTGCTATTTGTACCTGGCCGAATTATCGTGGCGGGAAACCTTACTTGCCTGAGCCTAATGCGCCCACTATGGTTAAGAAATTAACCGCAGCGGGCTCTTTAGGCCGCTCGCTGCGGTTAATGGTCATTTACGACAGCGGGCCTTTTATGTTGCCCGCTGCGGTAAGTCCTTTACCGCAGCGGGCGCTCCGATGACCGGCCGCCCTAGCCGGCCACCGAATAACCATGGCGTGCAAAAATTGTGCCCGGCACGGATCCCATTTATGCAACACTGCGCATATTCTATTCGGTAGTAGTGGAACATCGGTTGTTTGTAACCATGCTTTAGCCTGAAATTGCAACAAAAGAATTTTGGGTCCTATGTATACTATGACTAGGTGCTCCGTTTTGGCATGAAACATGAACTAGAATGAAATTACAGCAACAAAGGATTTTGGGTGACTGATGTTTTGTTTTAGGCTGAAACATGTGTTAATTACTAGTGAAACATGAAATAGAATAAAATTGCAACAAAAATTTTGGGTGCTTGTGTGTACCATGATAAACATATTTGGTAGATTTTGATAATGTGTCACATATGCACAAAAAATGTTAACTGAACCAAGATTACAACACTCTGAAATGTGCAGGAGGGCTCAACTGATGGGAGAATTAATGCTATTGGACATAATATTGCTGCAACTTCAAGCACTATAACATGGTTATCAATGTTTCACAAGTATGTTTCTGGAAACACATTGCAACTGAATTTGTTTGTTTTCTTCAGAATATATCTGTGATGTTCACTACATGTGTAATCTGAGCACACCTTTTGCAACTACAAGGTTCTTTGGACTAAGTCTTGATCAAAGACTATCTCATGAGAATCATGGTCAGCCATTTGAGGATGAGGATGTTGATGTGGATATACTTGATGATGGGGTTGTGTACCAAGAAGAAGAGGATGTTGTAAGCTCCCAACCGGTGGTTCCACATGAAGGAATGAAGTTTGATACAATAAATGAAGCAAGGAAAGTGTACAATGACTATGCTTTCAAGATGGGTTTTGAAGGACCGAGAATGCAAATAGCAAGGCGACCAGAGGGGGGTGAATGAGAGCCTCAAAAATTTCTCTCGAAACTTTGGCCTTTTGTCCCAAAAACAACCCCCAAACACTTCGACCGAAATCGTGATGCCACGACCCTTGGAAGAGGGTGGATGATCCCTAGGATCACAGCGAGGCACCACAAAGCGATAGCAAACCAAACGCCAAAAGCACCGGCACAAGTTCGACCCCTAAAAACCAAGTCCCAAACGTAGATGGAAGGCTATGTCGAGAAATCCCCAAATACCAATGCTAACAAGTAGCAAAGATACCTAGAGAGGTTCCTTGATTAACTCTAGGGCCAAATGAGAAGTCCAGAAACCAAGCGGAAACGCCGGGAGAGCAAATGCACTAAAATGCAACACTTAGCCAATTCCCGGATTATCTGTTCCTGGAGTCCCGGACTGTCCGCCCCTACTGCGGACTGTCCGCCGGTCAAAAGTGCGAAAACACACTGCTGCTGAAGTCCCCCTGCTCGGTCCTGGACTGTCCGCGCTTTAGCACGGCGGACTGTCCGCCAGTGTCCCGAGCCAAAACGACCAAGGCGCCCAGCGACTGGACTGGACCAGCCCCGATGCGCGGACTGTCCGCCGGTGGTACCGAGGACTGTCCGCGACCACCCAATGAGGGCGATTTCGGTCGCCCTCAACTCAAATCTTCTCCAAATTGATCCAAATCAAAATCCCTTGATCCCAAACTTGGAGAGGATGATCACGAGGTAGTTAGGAGACTATCCCCAAGAAATCATCCGCTCAAAACAACTCAATCAACGGGAAATTGAAGGGGAAGGTGTATGAACCGAAAAAGCGCCACGAAAACGAAATCGACCCGATCTACTTGTTCGTGAGGAGTTAGATAAATTCCTTCGGTGGAAATGATCTCCTCACTATAAAGAACAAGTTGATTCAAGTGGAATTCGAAAAGACGCAGTAGAGAGAAAGATCGAGTGACGGGAAAATCGCGAAGAAACGAAGAACGCGAAGAACGCGAGTCAAAACGCGAATCAAGTCATCGATCTGCAACCGTGTGGCTACCACACGCTACAACAGTGAGATTACGGTCTCACTTCCTCAAAATCTCCAGTACACAGAGGTATGGTTCTCTGCGGATCTCAGTAGCTACAGCAGGGGATTGGGAGAGCTGGAAAACCCTAGAAGCAAAGAGCAAATGTCTGAGATCCTTTTGGGAGGTGGGTGTCTCCCCCTACTTATCCTAATTCTAATTCCCACTCTACCCCTAAGTATTTACAGAGCGACCCAGCCAAACCCTAAGGCTATCCTGGACCAACTCGAAGATGATGCTGATCCGACGGCCACGCCCGCACAACTGGTAGCGTTGCCTCGACGCAACCTCACCGATTGCCGCCACGTGTCACCACCGCTCTGCTTGTCCATTTCACGGACTCTGCCCCCCGGTTTTGAAGCCAAAACCGGGAAACCAGGCCTTCAAGTCCATCCCCCGGTTTTGAGGCCAAAACCGGGAAACCCGACGTCTGTCGCCTAAGTTTTGTGGCCCAAACTCAGAAACCCGCCAGCGCCCAGGTTTTGAGGCCCAAACCTGGAAACCGTCCTCCGCCCGAGTTCGGTGGCCCAAACTCGGCAAAACACGCAGCACCCAGGTTTTGAGGCCCAAACCTGGAAACCGTCCACCCAGTCGTTTTTCTGTGGCTCAACCACCAAACCGAAGCTGTAGAGGGGATGCACCACCCGTGCACCCCATCCACCGACACGTGTCCCCAGGTCCTCGACCCGAGCAACACGATGCCCCGCAAGTCTCCGCTCGTCGCTGTCCCAGGCTGTCAGCCACCACAGCTGATCCTCAGGCCACCGATCCCTCAGTCCAAGCCTCACGTCCGCCCTTCACCGCTCTCGGTTCGTCGGCACGACACGTCTCTACTTGACCTTCACCTTGCCCTTGATCACTGTCTCCGTGCTCGACACCTGCACAACACAAGCCAAAGAACATGCGCATCAAACCCGTTGACAATCACTCATCACTCGAGACTCGGCATACACCCATGTATCCGCAGGTTTTAGCATCTAGGTAGCCTCTTCAAGGACCAGTCACGAAAGAGTTTGAGTGCTCACATGCAAGGATTCAAGCTAGTCAAAATGAAGAAAGTGCATCAAGTAACACGTCATCATCAACAACAGGATCCAAGAAGAAAAGTGCAACAACCGTGATGACTACTGCAACAATAAAGAGAAGCACACTAAAGAAGGCAAATTGTAAGGCACACATGGCTCTGGGTCTGCATGATGGAAAGTGGAGAGTTGTGGTGCTTCAAACAGAGCACACCCTATTGTGAAGATAAGGGGCATGGTAAGGCAACTTAGGTTGCATAGAATGATAACATGGGAAGCTTACGAGCTATTGAAGACATTGCACCACTGATCTTGGGAGAGGTTTGAAATTAAGAAGCAAGCATCTAAGTTCTACACCAGAAGGTTTGAAATTAAGAAGCAAGCATCTAAGTTCTACACCAGAAGTGTTTTATTCAAATTCCAGGAGCTTTTTCATGATTCAACGACATTCACTATAGGTTTGATTGCATATGTGACATGACATATGGTCATGTGGCTAAGATGGTGAAGATCCACTACTACACAGAGGGGCTTTAGCCCCAGTTAGCAAGGGCTTTAGCCCCAGTTGGGAACGAGCTTTAGCCCCAGTTAGCAATCCGGGACTAAAGGTCCCAACCTTTAGTCCTAGGTGCTCCCAACCGGGGTTAAAATGCTCCCACGATAAAAAATAAATGTGCCTCTGTGAATTTCGAACTCAACACCTCTCGCCTCGCGCACAACTCACCTACCAACTCAGCTACACAACCCGCGTGATATATTTCTGGACGTTTTCCTTTTGAATCCACTCATGAAGGACCTTTAGTCTCGGTTGGTAAGGTCCTTTAGTCCTGGTTGGTGTTCCCAACTGGGACTAAAAGGTCACCCTTTAATCTCGGTTGGTATTACCAACTGGGACTAGAGGTTGGAGGACCTTTAGTCCGGGTTGGTAATACCAACCGGGACTAAAGGTTGACCTTTAGTCTCGACAGATTTTACCAACCGGGACTAAAAGTCTTTAGTCCCGGACGTAATTTTTTATCGAGACTAAAGCTCAGTTGATAGATCGTCCAAAGGCCTGTTCTCTAGTAGTGATCAAGGCAAGACTTGGCTTGATGGACCGGTTACGAAGGTGAAGGGCAAGTTCGAGGCTTTGAAGTCATTGGTACCGAGTGTCAGGAGGCTTGAGCAAAGACTTGGCGCCGAAGGACCGAAGCAATGATGAAGAGCAAGTGAGGTCAAGATCAATGGACCATGGAGGCCATGTGATGATATGAAGTGGATCATATCATTTGATCAAGGTTGGTGCATGTGTTGCATCAACACCGAAGGAGATGAAATGAAATGCGCAAGACAAAGGTATATTTGTAGGGCATTTCATTTCGTCAGTCATAGATGAGTTAAGAAGTTGATGATCGAATTTAGGATAGATGGTCGTACTATCAATAGGAGCAAACTTGTTTCCATATCGGTCATCTAGTGTCACTTGAGCGATCCAACAGTGCGATGTTGCAAGGATCGAGTGGTGTGGTGAGTGCAAGTGGGAAAATGATTGTGAAAATGCTAATGCACTTGCACATGATGGTGTTCACCTAGTGGTGTTGGTAGATTTGCAAAAGAGAAGAAGTTACGTTGCAAAGGAAGCGAAGACTAGTAGTGTGGAAAGATATAAAATCTGGTAGCAATCTAGAAGTGAATGAAGCTCAAATTTTTATGGCTACTAGAAGACTTAGTGAGGCAAATCTTCATCAAATTTCATGGCAATTGGATCAATATATTGAGAGATATGATCAGTTCTTTGAAGAGGACATAATCTACCAGAAAAGTGACAATTATTGAATTGATTTAGAGTCACTTTGATTGAAAGGCTCTCAAGTTGGAATCATGTTTATAAGTGGTTAAGGGATCAAACTATGTTTGGTTTTGAGATACAAGCATGACAAAGATGAGGGCTTGCGGTGCGATCCTGAGGGCACGCACGGCCAGCCCGGTGGCTCGCACAGCTGGCCAGGGGCAGTTAGGCCATCTGACCATGGGGAGTGGCGGTTGGCCTAGGCTAGCGCGGCGGCCGATCAGGGGCACGACGACTGGCCTAGGCTGGAGCAGTGGGCAAACAGAGGGCTCGTGAGGCTGTCCAAGGGGCATGCGCTCGTGGCCACAGGCGGGGACACCTTGCGCCAGGGAGTGCGGCGGCCGGCCTGGGCGGGCGTGTTGGCCGGCTTGGGCTGGTGCGAGGGCCGGCTAGAGGGTTCGCGCGGCCGGCGTTGGGCGGCCTTGGGACCGGGCGGGCGTGGTTGCAGGCGGCGGGAGCACGAGCGAGTCACAATGGGGAAGAGACGGAGAAGAATAGAACAAACTATTTTTCTGCGTAATCAGTGGCATGGTGGCTAATTTTCTCAAAATCCACCAAACTTAGATTTAATGGAGCACCTCTTGCGGTGCTTTGTCAATTTGGCGCAAGATCCACCTAATTTTTTATTCTCTCATTCCCCGCCTCCACTCCTGAGTAGAGATATCCACGTCGGGAGAACTTCCCCTACTGCTGTTCGGCATGCGGCTGCCAGGGATGCCGCTGTCAGGCCCGTCTTATAGGGGGCGGCCCGAGCGACGGGTAGGGGCCCATGAATATACCATGTACGGAGTATACTGTATAGTCTGTATAGTAGATGTATCCAAGGATCAACCCAGCCGGCAAGAGATCGCTTCTAGGCGCTTCATATTCGCTCGCGGCTCGCACCGTGCGGTGACAGCGGCGAACGCCGAACTGGCGCCGCACAGCCGCAGAGTCACGAAGCCACGGATGATGGTACGTCTGTACGCGGTACGCCCTTTCTCGTGTTCATTTGCATCCTCCTCCTCTAGTATTGTTAATTTGTAATTGCTCATGACGTCCGTTCGGCGTTCGCCGCCGTCATCGCGCGGTGCGAGCCGCGAGCGAATACGAAGCGCCGAGAAGCGATCTGTTGCCGGCTACTATACAGACTGTACAGTATACATGGTATATTCATGGGCCCCTGCCGGTCGCACAGCACGACCCCCCCCCCCCCCCCCCCCCCCCCCCCCAAACCCAAGACGGGCCTGCTGATGGATGAGGAAGGAACAGTGTATGTAGCTCGATCTGATTCTGGCACCCATGCATAGCTCGACTGCAATACCTGCTTGCTTCAATGCACAGTGAACAGAGATGTGCGTCCCGTGTTTTCTGTTAGGTTCTATGGAGTTAATGATTATTATCCATACTACCTATTGCCTAAGCATGGCAGCATGCTGCTTGTTCTAATTATGAACACGTCACTCTATTTTTCACTCAATTACATAGCATCTCGAAGTGCCTTGCGAACCGATATTGCTATACATTTGCGTCCTCTGTTTTCCGTTAGGCTGCTTGGAGTTAATAATTGTCACATACACTAACTATATTCACTATGACAGCTGATCGTAAGCGCATATAAATATTCATTTTACGAGGAACGACAGCTAAGATCTGGATCATATGTTTCTTCATCTTAATTCCATAAACTTAATTTGTGATGTGATATAAGGAAGATAATAACATTGGTTTTGAAGACTTGTTCACTAATCCTCATGGGGATGGGGTTAATCCCTCGTTTACCTCCAAGCTCATGGAAATTGTCATACGCCTAATGGCACCTAATGGGCTAGACGGGCTAGCAGGGCGTCTATTGGGCCCGTGGACCGGCGCCCTAGCAGCCGCCGCTCGCGCCGGCGTGAACAGTACCCACGGTACTGTAGCACCGCGGGTACTGTTCACCCGCGCCGCCAGTATCGTCTCGCCACGGAAGGATTTAATTAGAAATATAATAGGATAGAGGTAGAATAAGGAAATAGATAGAATTACTTAAGATGCAAGTCTTCTCTGGACTATAAATATAGAGGCATTGTACCCTTTGAGATTAATAAGAAAAAGGCCGAAAGGCTTATTCTAGTTCTCCAGCCCCCAAACCCTAGCCGCCGCCCCTTCCCCTTCCCTCTCACGCGCGCAGCAGCAGCACAGCAGGCCGCCGCCGCCCCTTTCCTACCGCACGGCTGCCCTAGGGCTAGCCCTAGCCGCCGGTACCCGCCCTCCCCGCCTTGCGCCTTACATCTGGTATCGTGAGACCAATCGATCCATGGCTGCCACCACCTCCACCATCGCGGAACTGCTGAAGAACTTCGCCGAAGGAATCAACAAACACTTCGACAAGCTCGATCTACAGATATCCCAAGTGGACAAGCGCCTCAGCAACATCGAACAAGCACGTGGGATACGCAACGCCGCCAACATCTCCGTCATCCACAACAGATTGGATCGGGAAGCGGCCATCAACGACCTCGAGGCGGAGACCAAAAGCGTCATGATCAATGCCGCCAAGACCTACCTCAACGAGAAGTTGAAGGAACCGCAGACTTCTGCTACAACGGAGATCATCACGGCTGTCTCCATCAGCCTGAACACTTTGGACAGCAAGGGCGTACCTCCATGACAGCAGCCAACAGCACCTCCGTCGCAGGCGCCCAGCCCGGCGACCCGCTCTTCATCGCCACCGCTGCCCCAAATCGATCTATCGGCTTCCCCAGCATCAACGCTCCGACGGTCATCGCCTAATACGCTGATCGTAAACAAGGAGGATGTCGACGAGCGTGCTTTCCAGCAGCACCCCAAGCACAAGAAGGATTTGTTCCCTCTTAGGGCACAGCGGACGCCTCCACCGCCAAAAGCACAGGCGCCCACCACTCCTCGTGACGACATTAGGACTCGTCTGACAACACCAACATTCGACGGCTCGTCAGATCCATCGCTATGGCTAGGACAGCTCGAGCTTCTCTTCAGGCTCCAACACATGGAGGAACTACAACAAATCAAGTACGCAGCCTTCCACCTCATAGGAGATGCACAACGCTGGTACATCCGGCTGTCACAGGACATCCCAATACACAATTGGGAATTCTTCAAACACCTTCTGATTCACGAGTTCGGGCCGAGCGACGACATCGATAATAGCTACCTGATTCCTCCCCGACACGACGACCTCCTGAACGACTACACCAACGCCCTCATCTCGTACACACTACAATATGACATCATCAGCGACCTCAGGCAAGTCGACTTCTTTGTTGCAGACCTGCGTGAACCACTACAGACGGCTGTCAAGCGTCGTCGACCGCACGATCTAGAGATGGCCATACAACTGGCCAGAGCTCTGGACGAACAGGCGACACCCGACGACATCATCGTCAACACCGTCTTGATAGCAAAGCAGGTGCCTACACCGATGACAACAACAACGGCTCCAACCCCGTCATCACCAACGACGACACCACCAACTTCACCGGACACCGGCACCACAGGCATACTCGCACCAAGCAGCAAGGGTACAACGATACCGACGCCATCAACTCCAACAGTACCAACTCTGCCATCACCAGCGTTACCAAGGGCTGACCTCACCAACATCTCCTCGACAACTGCTTCTGCACCGAGAACAAGGAGTACGACGACAACAACACTGGCACCAACACCACAAACCAAGGCGCCACCATCCTCGCCCAACGCCGGCATCTCCAGTCTTCTAGCAGCAGCCGCCCCCACGTCGAGCACGAGAGCCACGGCGACTCCGGCATCAACCACTCCTGCAGCACTGGCTAAGTCCCCTTCAACCCCCTCAGCAACAGGAAAAGTTGTGATCCCTTCCGACAACAAAGCCAACATCAACCAGGAAGAGCAACCGACAAGCACAGAGCAAGCAACGCCAACACCTCTTGATGCATTGGACAACGACATCCTCTCTGAGCTTCGCCTAGCAGCAACAAATAAGCGAGAACTCCAAATCATCTCTGCAACCATAGCACTCAAAGCAGCAGCTCCAGCTTGGTCCTTGCAGCATGGTGTGATCCTTTACAACGACCGCTACTACGTGCCAACAACATCACCATTGCTCCGGAACTTGATAACGACACCAGGTATGTTAGCAACACGTTTACTTGCAGTTGGCTTTCACACAGCATCATCAACATCATCGACACAAGCTTTCCCCTTTAGCGTCCTCTTTCTGGAAAAACAGCCTCGGCAGATACTACCGGCAGCAACCATCATCTTCTTCGACAACAACGGTCAACAGTTCCTTTGTGCTGACAACATCGACATCCACAGAAATCCAGCCAATGGCAGCCCAATCATCTCGCCTGCAGACTATGAGACGGGGAACCTCCTCTTTGGCACACTGGAACATTTCACAACAAATCCCGCAACATTCACAACTACAACACTCTCGAGGCATATTCCGGGACAAATTGGTGCAGGTCAAGTGTTCTCATATCAACAGCCGGAACTAGATTGAAGAACATTCCACTTTTCTGCAATCATACCAGGACCTATGCTCAAAGAAGCACGGAACAACTACACCAACTCGTCAGCAGCCACAAAATACAGCTACCACCTCTCCGGATATTTCGGCTCCCTCACTTATGGCTTCTTATTCATGGACCACGACGTCAACTCTGAACAATCCAATGACAGACTGGGTCACATACTCCTCCAAATCACATACTTAGTACCAAGCACCAGATTACCGAGTCATGGAGAAAGGAGTTGGGCAGTATACCAGCGCGTGGACGCGCTTCTCGGCGAAGGGGGGAGAGATGTCATACGTCTAATGACACCTAATGGGCTAGACGGGCCAGCAGGGCGTCTATTGGGCCCGTGGACCGGCGCCCTAGCAGCCGCCGCCCGCGCCGGCGTGAACAGTACCCGCGGGTACTGTAGCACCGCGGGTACTGTTCACCCGCGCCGCCAGTATCGTCTCGCCATGGAAGGATTTAATTAGAAATATAATAGGATAGAGGTAGAATAAGGAAATAGATAGAATTACTTAAGATGCAAGTCTTCTCTGGACTATAAATATAGAGGCATTGTACCCCTTTGAGATTAATAAGAAAAAGGCTGAAAGGCTTATTCTAGATCTCCAGCTCTCCAGCCCCCAAACCCTAGCCGCCGCCCCTTCCCCTTCCCTCTCACGCGCGCGCAGCAGCAGCACAGCAGGCCGCCGCCGCCCCTTACCTGCCGCACGGCTGCCCTAGGGCTAGCCCTAGCCGCCGGTACCCGCCCTCCCCGCCTTGCGCGTTACAGAAAAGATATTGAATATTTCTGTTCGCAGTTCGCACAGAAGCAGCGTCCCTCATCTGCCCGGCCGACCTGGACACGCCGACCGTGCTGCCTCCGATTGTTCCAGATGTCAGACCCCACTGACACCCAGTGTCAGCACCCGGTGGATCACCGGAGTAGGCAAGGAAGAACCGGAGAAGGGGAATACGGCGGAAGCTCTATATTCTATTTAAAACTTAAACATATACAAGGTTCAGAAAATTCCTGGCTTCTCCTTGCTCACCCTCTCTTCTTATCCCTTCCACAAGCTAGCCAGACACGGAACCCCGCTTACAGACCCATTGTGGGCCGAACACACGCACACTCTTGGACCAGGCCCTATAACTCCTCTTGGGCCTCCCTGCTGTGTCTTGTGTCCTCTGATGGGGAACCCTAGTGGGCGGTGCTAACATCTCTTCCTTAAAACTCCTCCTGGGCCTCCCTGCTGTATCATGTGTCCTCTGATGGGGAACCCGGTGGGCGGTGATGACATCCCCTCCTTGGATGCCGGCTTGTCCCCAAGCCAGCGCACCGGGGAAGCGCTGACGGAGGGCCTCTGCGTCTTCCCGAGTCGCCAGATCCGGACTGAGGCCAGACCACTTGACGAGTACCTGAGGAATGGAACCTGCATGGTGAGGACGAAGCCGACGTTGTTGTTAAAAGAATAGACAATTTCTAAATTAAAACCAGAATATAAATCATGATAAATTGATGATCTAGATATCTCAGATTGTATTGTTTACTAGCATAAGTAAACAGACATAACATGATCTCAAGCATGACAATCAGTATAAGCATAGCTCGTACACCAGATAGATTAAATAGCAAGAACAAAGACATAAGATCTGATATAAACATGGACATTAGATCACGAGCGGTGTACCTTTCTGTTGCTGGAGAAGACGGTGGTGGAGTCGGTGCTGGCTGATCGTCGATGAGCGGTGGAGGAAGAGCTCGGAGCAGTTGACGACGAATACGTCTCGCCGTAGCACCGCCTAACTTGGACGGTAGACGACCTGTTGTTGAAGATGAGAGCAGTCGCGCGACGAGCGCTTCCCAAAAACCTTATTTGCCTTATCCCGGTGCAGGATCGCAAAGACAAGGGTTCCGGAGACCTGCTCGCCCGGCCACTGGTGCACGCAAGCGAACGAACTGGAAAAGACTAGACGACAGCGCAAAAGCGAGATGAGGCAAAACCCTAGCTCAAGAGGTGTTGAGATTCGTTTTGGCGTGGCCGATAGGTTGCTTATATAGTCCTGTTGAACTGACCTCGTATTGCGATCACGATCTAAATCGGTTTAGGACTCTGCAACTTGAAGGCCAAGAAACCAAAAACTAAAACTGCAAAAGGAGACTGCGCTCCCGCAAGGTGAGGAGCCAGATTTCGGCGGACCATTCACGCAGGTGCCGCGCACCCGTGCCAGTCGCAACGCAACGCCACGCCACGCCCGGCCCGGTGAGGCGAGGCGAGCGCACGCTTGTTGGCTTCTCTTTCTCCTCCTCACAGTAGTCTTGAGGATGTGGAGAGGACTTCCATATTTAAGAAAGTCCTCCTCCTCTTCCACTAGCAAGGTGGAACTAAAGAGTTCCACTTCCCCTCTTTGCACACATGAATGGGCCTTTGATATTTATTATGAATCTCAGAATTTATTAATGGGCCAAGCCCATGTATAATTCTAACAATCCCCCACCAGATCTCAAATGCCCATTTAGAGATTTGCATGTTCCCGCTACTGTTTGATATACTAGTGTTTAACAGAGACTGTTAAGTTGAACTTTCGCCTATAACCTTAAGTTACACTTATTCACAACTTGAACAATGGACTATGCCTTGAATTGCAGGTTTTGTGTGAAACAAGTTTTACTCAAAGTCAAACTAGTACCTGGCTGCCACTAGCCTTTCTCCATGGGTGGAGCATATACGTCATACTCCATGGTCTCTTCATGAGCTTACTAGAGATCACCCTAATCTCATAGACCGCGATGTTTTACAGTCATGGCTCATATAGGTATGTTCTTTCAAGAATACTCTGTAGGACAACATCTTTGCTTATTAAAGCCAATAGAACATATCAAGGCATTTGCCAACCTTCCATAGAGTGCCTCATAGCAATGAGAGTATTGCATCTTCACATAAAGAGGGTTTAGAGGTTACTCTCCTCAGTTTACCAATAGCTTGTTCTTCCCAGATCCTTAGTCATGGGATCTCTGATCAAAAAGGTTGGGTTACTACTACTATAAACTCATATGGATCTCATACCCATCTCCCTTGATGCGATTTCTATCACATTCCATGATAACCCTTTTGTAAAGGGATCTGCCAGGTTTTTTCTGTTTTTACATAAGTCACAACTATTACTCCAGAGTTTCTCAACTTCCTGAAAGACTTCAAACGTCTTTTAACGTGTCTTGTTGACTTTGCATTATCCCTAGCACTGTTCACTTTAGTGATCACTGTTTGATTATCACAGTTTGATTATCACAGTTCATAAGGATAGCCGATATTGGTTTTTCAACCACCGGTAAGTCAGACAAGAGCTCACACAGCCACTCTGCCTCTACAGCAGAAGCTGTATCCCAAGCAGCAAGTTCTGCTTCCATTGTTGTTTTAGTCCAAATAGTCTGTATACATGACCTCCATGACACGACACCACCTGCAAGGGTAAAAACATACCCACTAGTGGCGTAGATCTGATCAATATCAGAAATCCAGTTTGCATCACTATATCCCTCTAGCACAGTTGGGTGCCCAGAATAGTGAATTCCAAAACTCAGTGTACCTTTGAGATAACGCAAAACTCTTTCAAGTGCATGCCAATGATTATCACCCGGGTTGGACATGTACCTACTCAACTTGCTCACAACAAATGAGATATCTGGTCTGGTTGCGCTCGCTTGATACATGAGTGAACCAATAATCTGAGAGTATCTCAGTTGGTCTCTAGCAATCTTTCTGTTCTTTCTTAAAGTCACACTGGGATCATAAGGTGTTGGAGAAGGTTTGATATCCATAAAGCCAAAGCGACTCAAAATCTTCTCAACATAGTGAGATTGCAATAAAGTAATCCCACTCTCATCCTTAATCAACTTAATGTTCATAATAACATTAGCTTCACCCAGATCTTTTATATCAAAGCTCTTTGACATGAAAGACTTGACCTCATTAATAGCATCAATATTTGTTCCAAAAATAAGAATATCTTCAACATATGAACATAATATAATAGATCGACCCCCACCATGTCGATAATACACACACCTATCAGCTTCATTAACAGCAAAGCCTGCACTAACTAAAGTAGTGTCAAACTTCGCATGCCATTGTTTAGGTGCTTGTTTCAAGCCATACAAAGATTTCAATAACTTACACACATTTTGCTCTTCACCTTTTACTACAAACCCATCAGGCTGATCCATATATATCTCCTCATCCAGCTCTCCATTAAGAAAAGTTGTCTTCACATCCATTTGATGAATGAGAAACCAGATGAGGTAGCTAGGGAAAGTAATACTCAAATAGTGGTTAATCTAGCAACAGGTGAATAAGTATCAAAGAAATACTTGCCTTCTTTTTGGGTATAACCCTTAGCCACAAGCCGAGTCTTGTACTTGTCAATAGTACCATCGGGTCTAAGCTTCTTCTTGAACACCCACTTACACCCCCAGGTTTACAACCAAAGGACAACTCAGATAACTCCCAGGTTCCATTAGAAAGAATCGAGTCCATCTCACTACGAACAACTTCTTTCCAATCATCTGCATCTCGAGATGCATATGCTTCTGTAATAGAAGTGGGAGTATCATCCATAAGGTACACAAAGAAATCATCACCAAAGGATTTTGCAATCCTTCGTCTCTTGTTCCTCATAGATATTTCATTGTCATCCTTCTCAAGAACTTCATTAAGTGGTTGTTCAAATGACTTAAGCGGAGCCTCAATAGGTGTAGTAAAATCAGGAGTTAATTCAGAGGAAAACTTAGCATTGCTATGCATATCTTTCATAGGAAAAATGTTCTCAAAAAATGTAGCATCACGAGATTCAAAGATCGTATCTACATGCATATTAGGAACAACAGATTTTACTACTAAAAATCTATAGGCAATGCTATGATGTGCATATCCTAGAAAGATGTAATCCACAGTCTTTGGCCCAAGCATACGCTTCTTAGAAATTGGAACATTGACTTTCGCCAAACATCCCCACGTGCGTAAGTATGTAAGCGATGGTTTCCTTCCAACCCAATACTCATACGGTGTTGTCTCTTTATTTCTGTTTGGAACTCTATTCAGGACATGACTCGTAGTCAATAAAGCTTTCCCCCACCATGCCTTAGATAGACCAGCAGTATCTAACATGGCGTTCACCAAGTCAGTCAACGTGCGGTTTTTCCTCTCGACAATCCCATTTGATTCGGGAGAATAGAGAGCTGTCCTCTCATGAATAATACCATATTCCGCACAGAATTCGTCAAAAAGTATAGGAAAATACTCACCACCTGTGGGGATATTACCTTCATATACCCCATGGACCTACTTGGGCCCTTCGTCAAGGACAGCCCCAGCTCGCGAAGCCTTGCGGCATACGACCAGCTCGTCTTGCTCGTCAAGCACTCTCATGAAGCCTTGCCTGCCAAGGAAGATCCTAGAGTTAGATCTGGATTCCTTACCTTAAGAAACCGTTTGTAATCTGTTACGAACTGTAACCCTGCTCCCCGACTATATAAGGCGAGCAGGGACCCACTCTATTCTCACCTGATACTCTAATATCATAATACAAACCAGCCACCAGAACACAAGACGTAAGGTATTACGGCGACTTGCCGGCCCGAACCTGTCTAAATCGTCGTGTCACGTCCCTATGTTTACGCTTGAGCAGTCGTCTCCACAC
Organism: Coix lacryma-jobi var. lacryma-jobi; assembly: GCA_009763385.1. Taxonomy (NCBI): domain Eukaryota; kingdom Viridiplantae; phylum Streptophyta; class Magnoliopsida; order Poales; family Poaceae; genus Coix; species Coix lacryma-jobi. Next base: position 19,009,489 of record CM019831.1, read on the forward strand.
CTCCTCAATCTAATCTACTACCTTGGGCATACCCCTCGGTAGACCATCGATAATATTTCATCGACAGTTGGCGCGCCAGGTAGGGGGGTGTGCTACGACACATGATCTGCCAAGCGGTCATCTTCCTCGACTCCATGATCCTTCCGAGCCCGGCGTCTCCTTCCAGATCAGATCTATCCCCACAGCTCCGAAGATCGTGGAACCCGTGCAGCTTCCTGCACCGGACGCCCCATCGTCCACCAAGCACGTCGTCGTGCCGGCACCCCGCGTGCTAAGATCCATCCGCCGCGACGACCTGGTCGAGGCCAACGACTGGGCCAACAAGAGGGTCACCGACTGCATCAACGTCACCGCCGTCGCTCATCATCGACCGGGCTCATCGCTGTCTTCGCCCGTCACCGTCGTCGCTCGTCGTCGACCGGGCTCGTCGCCATCTTCGCCAGTCACAGTCATCGCTTGTCGTTGACTAGGCTCGCCGCCTTCGCCCGTCGCCGCCGTCGCTCATCATCGACTAGGCTCGAAGCCTTCGCTCCTCGCTGCCTTCGCCCGTCGCCACCATCGCTCGTCATCGACCAGGCTCGTTGCCTTCCCTCGTCGCCGCCTTCGCCCGTCGCCACTGTCACTCGTCATCGACCAGGCTCGTCGCCTTCGCTCGTCGCCGCCTTCGCCGTCGCCACCAACGCACATCATCGACCGGGCTCGTCACCGTCTTCGCCCGCCACCATCGTCGCTCGTTGTCGACCAGGCTCGTTGCCTTCGCCCGTCGCCGCCGTCGCTCGACCAGGCTCGAAGCCTTTGCTCGTCGCCACCTTCGCCCGTCGCCACCGTCGCTCATCATCGATCGAGCTCGTCGCCGTCTTCGCCCGTCACCGTCGTCGCTCGTCGTCGACCGGGCTCGTCGCTGTCTTCACCCGTCACCGTCGTTGCTCATCGTCGACCAGGCTCGTCACCTTCGCCCATCGCCGCCGTCGCTCGTCATCGACCAAGCTCGAAGCCTTCGCTCGTCGCCGCCTTCGTCGTCGTCGCCCGAGCTCATCCCCGCCTTCGCTCGTCGCCATCTTCGCTCGTCGCCGCCTTCGCTCGTCGTCGACCCGGCTCTTCGCTGCCTTCGCTCATCACCGCCGTCGCTCATCGTCGACGCGTCTCCTCGCCGCCTTCGCTCGTCGTCGACCCGACTCGTCACCGCCTTCGCTCGTCGTTGACCTTGGTCATCGCCGCCTTCGCTTGCGCCGCTGTCGCTCGTCATCGACCCGGCTCCTCGCCGCCTTCGCTCGTCATCGACGTGGTTCATCATCAACATGACTCGTCACCGCCTTCGCTCGTCGTCGCCCCAGCTCGTCACCGCCTTCGCTCATCGTCGACCCGCCTTGTCGCCGCCTTCGCTCGCCATCTTCGCTCGTCGCCGCCTTTGCTCGTCGTCGACCCGACTCATCGTCGACCAGGCTCGTCGCCGTCTTTGCTCATCTTTGCCTTCGCTCAACTGGCTCCTCGCCGCCTTCGCTTGTCGTTGACTCGACTCGCCGTCGCCTTCGCTCGTCACCGTCGTCGCTCGTCGTCGACCCGGCTCCTCACCGCCTTCGCTCGTCATCGACGTGGCTCCTCGCCGACTTCGCTCATCGTCGACCTGACTCGTCGCCGCCTTCGCTCGTCGCCACCTTCGCTCGTCACCGCCTTCGCTCATCGTCGTCGTCACTCATCATCGACCCAGCTCCTCACCGCCTTCACTCGTCATCGACGTGGCTCCTCGCCGCCTTCGCTCGTCGTCGACCTGACTCGTCGTCGTCGCTTGTCGCTGCCTTCGCTCGTCACCGCCTTCGCTCATCGTCGTCGTCGCTCGTCGCCGACCCAGCTCCTCGCCGCCTTCGCTCGTCGCCGTCTTCGTTCGTCGCCGCTTTCGCTCGTAGTTGACGTGGCTGCTCACCGCCTTCGCTCGTCGTCGACCTGACTCATTGCCATCTTCACTCATCGCCGCCTTCGCTCGTCGCCACCTTCACTCGTCATCGACTGGACTCGTTGCCGCCTTCGCTTGTCATCATCTTTGCTTGTTGCCGCCTTCGCTCACGACTCCTCACCGCATTCGCTCGTCGTCGACCGGACTCGTCGCCGTCTTCGCTCGTCGCAGCCTACGCTCGTCGTCGATGCAGATACTCGCCGCCTTCGCTCGTCGTCGACCCGACTCATCGCCGTCTTCACTCGTCTCCGTCTCCGCTCATCGCCGCCTTCGCTCGTCGTCGACCAGGCTCGTCGCCGTCTTTGCTCATTGCCGCCTTCGCTCGTCGTCGACCCGACTCATCGCCGCCTTTGCTCGTCATCGACTGGGCTTGTTGCCGCCTTCGCTCGTTGTCGACCCAGCTCCTCGCTGCCTTCACACGTCGTCGACCGGGCTCGTCGCCGCCTCCTCTCATCGGCGCGTTCACTCGTCACCGCCTCCGCTCGTCGCCGACCGGGCTCATCATCGTCTTCGCTCGTCACCGACCGGGCTCCTCGCCGCCTTCGCTCGTCGCCGCCTTCACTCGTCGCCGCCTTCGCTCGTCGACAACCGGGTTCGTCGCCTGTGGCAGAACCTCCCATTAATGTGGCCCACCTGCACACGTCATCGTCTCCCCGAGCCCTAATGACTGTGCACATGTACCACATCACTGGAAAGATCCGTCGGGTGTCCTCGAGAGAACCCCGAATTATCCACGAACCACAGGATCATCATCATGAAGGTTGGAATAATTACAACATTACAACATTTGTTATAATATACCATCAGAGTGCGGAAGTAAGAGATATAAACTTTACAAAACCATGAACAAGTTACTTTTTACATAAACATAACTGGTATTGCGGAAGTAGAATAGTATTACGGAACCACACTTAGGCGGAGTACCTAAGTTGGAGAAGAAGAACAACTAGATCACGTCAAGCCCACTGACATGATCATGATCAACATCACCTATTAGAAACCTGCAACAGGGGTTAACAAACCCTGAGTACGGTCGATACTCAGCAAGACTTACCCGTCAACAGAAAAGACTTCAGGTTCATGCTGGTTTGGGTAGGCTCAACAGAATTTTTCATTTGCATAAAAGCTTACTAAGTAAACCTAGACCCAAATTTTACTTATACATTTAAGTATATAGTAAGAATTAAAGGTGATTATTCATGAAAGATCATCTTCATTCTTTCTTAAACCAGTTCCATTTTTATTCTACCGTGCAGGTCGAAAGATTGAGTCTCCTTAACCGAGGAGCACGACGATTCGAACCAATTCAACCAGATCTGGGAGTTTTCCACGATCATACGATATATGTAGACCCGTGATCACACATATACCAACCCCAACCTTGGATCCTCCAAACAAGACCGGGTCCGCGCCACCCGAGAGTACTTGTACACCTCCAATCCGAGACTTCGACCCACGAGGGTAGCTAGTACTCCCGCCATCTCTCCACTCCCAGTGCGCGATTAGCCGTTCTCATTTAAGAACCACCAAGGCAGGGCTTACCGTAGTATATGATCGGTACTTCACAGTTTCTCAATCTATCAGGCCAACAACGGTTAACCCTATACCGACACATCCAGGTCACCCTACACCAACCCACGGTTCGATGCATGTGCCCGTCTGGTCTTAACCATCATTCTTTCTCTTAATCATTCCCAAAACGATAAGTATCAAAACATTTATCGGGAGCGTGAGAAAGCAAGGCGGAGCATTTCTATCATTTGCATAAAGCAGGTATCAAGGAATGATATATCGATAACAAGGTTGATCATGCATCAGCAGGTTTAAAGCATTTATTTGATAAACATTTAATGCATCAGGTTATCCAAGTAAGTGTAATTGTAAATCCAAGAAAATGGTTAAATGAACCGGGGCTTGCCTTCGTTGCAGGGAAGATAAGATCCAAGAATGATTCACAAAGGTTAGTTCCTTCATCTAGAAGTTAAGTCTTCTCGATGAAGCTTGTCCAATAAGGATCTCCTTCCGAGGCTTGTTCGACAAGGGTGATCACCAAAGCTGATCAACACGACTCCAACACTCTCGTGCACTACACGTAGATACAGGATGTATGCTTTAGTATGATGCCATGTGATGTATGCTAAGGTGCAGGACAATTCAAGTGCATAACAGAAGTTAAACAAACAAGGAAAGTTGAGTATAACTTTCCTTCACGGTAAAGTTGCAAACCAACAAAACCAACTTGCAACCCACCAACCATGGTCTCTAGCTTAACAAACAATTATCATCAAACAACATTAAATAGGTTAACTAAAGTCACTAAGGTTTATCAACATATCAACCAAGCCATGGAATAACAAAGGGAAATGTACCCCATGGTCTTCACTCATACATGAAAGCCTTATCGTCACATGCATGCAGGATCAAGTGCACTACATGCATGCAATAATAAGTGTATAACTTGCTCTACAACCTAGTCATGTTTGGCAAATCAACATCATGAAAAGCCAACCATCAAGTAAAAGAGTCATTAGGGTAACCAAAGTTAACCCTAATCACTAACCAAACATTTTAATTAACTAACAATGTTTATTAGTCAATTATTGAAAATAGGGTTTAAATAAAGTTTGTCAAATTAAACTCAAACTTTTAGGGATGGTTGATTATAATAAACTATAGTTGCAACACAAATTTCATAATTTTTTGGATCATTATATGAGCCTATACAAATTAAGCAAATTCTATGCATTAATTAATTAATAAACAAAGCATAAAAGGAGAATAAAATTTATTTTTACCAAATGACCTCAAAATTTTTGTGAAGACTAGTCATATGATGCAAACAGTAGCAAAAAGGATCTCATGATTTTTGAACATATATTTAAGCCTATAAAAATTATCAAAGGTGCATTTATTTATTAAAAGACTCATTTAAGTCATATACGAAAATTATCCAAACATCAAGTTTTATATTTTTCATGGATAGAGCACATCACAAGGAACACAACAAAATTTATTTCATAATTTTTGGAGCACCAGAGAAATACTTATGAAATAAACAAGAATTAGCACAAAAATTACATTTCTGGAAAAGATTAAGGACCTGGGAAACTTTTCTTACCTGCCCTTACCTTACCCTCTCTCTCTGGCTCGCGGGCCCGGTCAACAACCCCGACCAAAGCCATGGCTCGGCCTTGACCATGGCGATGGCCGGCTCTGACCGACCGGCATCGCCGGCGGTGACCCTCCCCGGCGATAGAACTTGCACCGGCGGACTTGCCACGACCCCTCACATCGCTTTAGAGGGTTGGGTTAGCAGGTTTGGGCTCGGGGACGGCCCAGCGCCGGCCATGGCGGCTTGGCGGTGTCTTTGCGGCGGCGCGAACTGGTACTGCGGCGGCGTTCCGATGCGACGGTGGCTGTAGCAACCAAAACAATAGGCCAACCACAACCCTCGAATCGAAACGAAGCCAACGCACTCAACGGTGAGGTGAGAGGTGCACTGCAGGTGCCTGGCCACGGCGAGGCGGAGCTCGCAGCCATGGTGGATCGCGGCGGCGGCGGTTCGGCGAGGACGAGGTGGTAGCGACCTCGGGGTTAGGCCTAAAAGCACCAGGGACTCTCCTTGATCCCTCTGCGCACCATAGCCAGGTCAGGAACCACTCGGAGCTAGTGGCTCGACGGTCATGGCGACGACGGCGGTTTGAACTGGCTCGGCTGCGGTGGTCTAGACGCCCTGATGCGGTAGAGGCCTCAGCGTTGAGCCGACCAACACCAGGATGACTCAAGGATGCTTGGATAACGATTTAGGGAGGACAAGGCTCACCGGCGCGCTCTGACGACGGCGGAGCAACCGCGGTGGCGTTTTGGCCGGAGTAGAAGAAGAAGACAGCGGCGCTGGCACTCCTAGCACCTACAGCTCGCGTCGGCTAGCTCAAAAGAACCGCAAGGACGATACGACCCTAAAGGCGAGAACTATTGGATGGCGGTGGAGCGTCGGCGACGAAATCGCCGGTGAGGCGGTCCTCTGCTCTCGCTGCGGCGGCGAGCAGAAAGCAAAGGAAAGGAGAGGAAAACATCGGCGCGGACTGAGAAGCATGAAGACGACTTCGAGCATAACTTGCCACCTCCTGCTAGAGCTCGTAGACGTGGACAGCACGTGGCACACGCGCGGAGTCGCCCGGTTGAGCACGGCGGCGACGGCGGTGGCCTGGAGCAGATGCAGAGCATCGGCTCTGATCTTTTCCCCCCTCTCATGCACTGTAGCAAACCTAATCTCCCCCTTTCTAATTACTCCCAAAAACATAGTACAACATGAAAAACTCCCAACATGAAAGTTGCTCCAAAAATTAGGATCTACAACTTTCATTTAAGGAGCACATCCAAAATCTGCTTAGATTTTGAAATCATATTTTGAATTTGAAATGACCTCAAACTTGGATTCAAAATTACTTTTGAATTTATAAAACAACTTCCAATTTTACCAATATAAAAGTTGTTCCTTATCAAATTATCTACAACTTTGTTTTTGGTCATATATCCAAATTGTGCTTAATTTTGAAACTACACAAAAGGGGATAAAACTAGGTTTAGAAATTGATTTTCAATTTAAAACCAAATCAAACTTGTTTTCCAAATTACTTCAGATTTTCTTTAGTAACTTGAAAATCTATCTTAATAAAAGTTGTTTCTTTTAACCTTCTCTACAACTTTGCTTAAAAGACCAAAGTCTACTTCTTTTTAGTTTTTGAAATCTAGTTCAGGGGTCAAAGTCAGGGTTTGAAAGATTCCAAATTTATTCAAACTTTTGTACAGAAACTTTGAAAACTTTACATACCAAAGTTGTGCCTCTCAACAAGAGCTACAACTTTGCTTTTGAAATCATTCTGAAATTTAACACACTTCTTAACATATAGAGAAAAGAATAAAAGAGCATAGAAAATTTAAGTTTTCTACTCACACATATCATTTCATGTGACACCTAACCACATCACTTATCAAAGCATCACACAAGATCATGCAACACTCAAGCAAAACATATGAAGCATCACATTTGTACTTAAAAGATGAAATGCTTTATACCATGATGCCAGATGATTATGCATACTAAATATATTAATTAAAATTTTAATTAGGACTTAACACCAGGGATGTTACATCGCCGCCTTCACTTTTCACCGAACAGGCTTGTCGCCGTCTTCGCTCGTCGCCGAACTGCCCGTCGCCCAAGATCGGATCTACATTCGGCTCCTTGCTTCGCTCCACGGCTCACCAGATGCGCTTCATCATCGATTTCCATGCCCTACGGGCTACACGGCACGACGTTCACCTTTCAGCACCAGGCGCTCTGATGACTCTTCGACCAGGTTGAGCTTTTCAGCTCCGACCTCTCCAGACAATCACCGACCACTCCAGACGTTCGCCGACCTCTCCGAACGATCGCCGACCTCTCCGAATGATTTGCCGACCTCTCCAAGCAGCCTGGCTGATGCTGAAGAGGCCTCAGAGTCGGAGCTGTTGTCACCTCCATACGCGTGCATGAGCGCCTGCCCTCTGCGCTATGGTGGCCAACAATCCTTCTCGAGTGACGTCCTGCCCTCTCTACGCGTGCATGAGCTCTTGCCCTCTGCGCTACAAAGGAAAGGCTAAGCTCGGGCTGAGACCTCTAAGGCTATACGCCTAGTGCCTGTATACGCGCTACCCACACGCTCGACATACGATGTCCAAACGATGTCCATTCACCCAGGTCACGCCACGATCGAGCCTCTCGAAAAAGACCCTGTCCGTGGTCGACCTGACTCGTCCCTACGCGTACACGAGCGTCTGCCCTCTGCGCTATGGGATGGCAGCAGCAGTTCCATGGGCGACGCCCTTGACTCCTACGCGCAAACAAGCTCCGCACTCTATGCTACGAATCATGGGATAACCCAAAGCCGAACTGTTCATCCCTTCGGCTCATGGCTATAAGGTCTGCAAAATTCGGAGATATGCAAAACGCGCCGACTTGCTACAAGTTTTGCCTCTATTCGCCCAAAGAGTCTACTTACAGACTATCTCCCTATTACACACACTCCATGGCTGCTCAGCAGCGAAAGGATCTACATCGGCGACGAGGGCCTCCGCGGCCGGCTCCGTCTCCGTTTCCAGAAGCTCCATGTCGACACGACGACTCTAGCCTCGGGGACTTCATCAAGCTGTAGTCATCCTTCACCACTGGTTTTTCTCCATATTTTATTTGTACATCATCATGTACTGCTATTCTCCATATTTATTTTTTAGGAACACGGTTCGGTCAACAAGCTTCATACGCTCGGGGACTGAATCACTCGGGAAGAAGAACATCGCCAACCAGGCTCGGGGACTTCACTCGTCGCCGCCTTCGCTCGTCGCTGTCTTTGCTCGCCGCCACCTTCGTTCGTCGCCAACCAGCCTCATGGACTTTGCCTTTGTTAGTCGCCAACCAGGCTCGTGGACTTTGCCTTCATTCGTCGTTGACCAAGCTCGGGGACTTCGCCTTCGCTCGTCGCCGACCAGGCTTGGGGACTTCGCCTTCGCTCGTCACCTGTACTCGTCGTCGCCTTTGCTCTTCATCGTCTTCGCTCATCGCCGACCAGGCTCGGGGACTTTGCCTTCGCTCGTCGCCTCTACTCGTCGTCGCCTTTGCTCGTCATCGTCTTCGCTCGTCGCCGACTAGGCTCGGGGACTTCGCCTTCGCTCGTCGCCTCTACTCATCATCGCCTTTGCTCGTCATCGTCTTCGCTCATCGCCGACCAGGCTAGGGGACTTCGCCTTTGCTCGTCGCCTTCGCTCGTCGCCACCTTCGCTCGTCGCCATCTTCGCTTGCCACCACCTTCGCTCGTCGCCGACCAGGTTCATCGACCTGACCTTCGGTCGTCGCCCAGGCTCGTTGGCCTGGCCTTCGCTCGTCGTCGGGGTGCATCAAGTCTCTCCATGCTATTCGGATCAGGGTGCTGATTTTGGGCAGCTCACCGGGGCACTTGCTAAATCCTCTACAAGCTCGACACCACGTGTCTTCAACACCTACTACCAAGCTCGGGGACTAAGTGGATACACTTCACCTTATGGTGAATGTATTTTCTTTTTCTCTGACAATTCAAGGACGCTCTGTCAAGTCAGACTTGCACAGACTTCTACTAGGACTTCGTTGTTCCTTATACTCTTGCAAGCTCCAAGTGGATACACTTCACCAGAAGAAAGCTCTTCAAAAATTTTCTTGAGCACCTTACATCCTTCTGGCAAGCCTTACTTGCCCGACATCGACATCGCCTACTGAAACAAGCTCAAGACGGCGTCGCCAACAGATACAAAGTGCTCGGGGACTAGCTGTGGGGATATTACCTCTATAGACCCCCATGGACTTACTTGGGCCCTTTGTCAAGGACAGCCCAGCTCGCGAAGCCTTGCGGCACATGACCAGCTCGTTGTGCTCGTCAAGGACTCACATGAAGCCTTGTTTGCCACGGAAGATCCTAGAGTTAGATCTGGATTCCTTACCTTAAGGAACCATTTATAATCTACTACGAACTGTAACCCTACTCCCCGGCTATATAAGGCGAGCAGGGACCCCCTCTAATCTCACCTGATACTCCAATATCATAATACAAACCAGCCACCAGAACACAGGACGTAGGGTATTACGGTGACTTGCCAGCCCAAACCTGTCTAAATCACTGTGTCATGTCCCTGTGTTTATGCTTGAGCAGTCGTCTCCACACCTCCTCAATCTAATCTACTACCTTGGCATACCCCTCGGTAGACTATCGACAATATTTCGTCGACACCACCACGATCTGACCTTAGACATTTAATCTTTCTCTCTAGTTGATTTTCAACTTCAGCCTTATAGATTTTAATGTAGTCTAGTGTTTCATCTTTAGTTTTAAGCAAGTAAACATAACAATATCTAGTTGCATCATCAATTAAAGTCATGAAATATCTCTTTCCACCTTTTGTGAACACACCATTCATCTCACAAAGATCAAATGTATGAGTTCTAGAGGTGCCAAGTTTCTCTCCTCTGCTGCCTTATGAGGCTTTCAAGGTTGCTTCGATTGCACACAAATATGGCACTTAGAACCTTTGGCAATAGTGAAATCTGGAATTAAATTCAAGCTAGCCAAACGTGACATCAAACCAAAGTTCACATGACATAAACGAGAATGCCAAATATTAGAACTATCATTAATTGTGCCACGAATATGATTAACTGACTTATTACAAAAATCTGCCAAAGATAGGCAGAACAAGCCTCTGCAATCATAGCCTTTACCAATAAATTATCCATGCCTAGACATAACTACTTTATTGGACTCTAAAACTACTTTAAAACCATCCCTCAAAAGAAGAGAGATGCTAACAAGGTTCTTGCGTATTGTAGGGACATGCTGCACGATCTTCCCCGAAGTAAACTTTAGATCTACCGTGCCAACACCACGAACATAAGCATGTGATCCATTCCTCATTAGGACGGAGCAACCTTGAAGCCCCTGATTAGAAGAAAACAGAGAGATATCAGCACACACGTGAATATTAGCACCTGTATCAACCCACCAACTTGGTGATTTAAACACTGATAGTACAGTAGGAAAATTGCCATACTCGTCATCAGCATCGCTTGTAGTCACAAGGTTGACACCCTTCTTTTTCCCTTTGAGGTCTTCTCGCTTTGGACACTCTTTGGAAAAATGCCCAAGCTCTCCACAAGTGAAGCACGACAACTCTGCTTTACTCTTCTTCTTCTTCTTAAATGCAGTAGTAGTTTTGGCATTGAAAGACTTAGACTTTCCTTTGTACTTGCCATGGTTTTTCTGGACGAACTGGGCGCTAGCTCTTTCATCATTCCCCTTCTCAGTGTTATCTTTAGCCCGAGCCCTCTCCTCAACATCAAGAGATGCTATCAAGTTTTCAACTGATATTTTCTATCTCTTGTGTTTAAGGCTTGTGGTGAAATTCCTCCAAGAGGAAGGTAACTTTGCAATAATGCACCCAACCACAAACTCATCGGGTATAACACAGTTAAGGAGTTCAAGCTCTCTAGCCAAACGCTGTAACACATGAGCTTGCTCGACTATAGATTTGTTCGCAACAATCTTGTAGTCGTGAAAAGTCTCCATGATATACAACTCTTTGCCAGCATCTGAAGCACCAAAAGTAGCTACCAGATAATCCCACAAAGTCTTTGCATCTTTAATGTGAGAATTGTATCAAAAATATGATTAGCAAGAACATTCTGCACAGCTCCACAAAGATTTGGTTGGCATATCCTGGAATCTTCTCTGCTCTTCTTTAGAGATATTTCCCTCAGGCATACCAACAATCACCCAGAACACTTTCATGGTTGTCAACCAATTAGTGACCTTGACTTGCCATTTCTTAAAGTGCTCTCCAGAAAAGATTTCTGGCTTCAGCACATCAACAAAACTAGCCATAGTTAATTCTGGAAACCTATAATAAGGTTTTTGGATTGTTAAAAGAATAAGCAATTTCCAGATTAAAACCAGAATATAAATCATGATAAATTGATGATCTAGATATCTCAAATTGTATTGTTTGCTAGCATAAGTAAACATGCATAACATGATCTCAAGCATGACAACCGGTATAAGCATAGCTCATACACTAGATAGATTAAATAGCAAGAACAAAGACATAAGATCTGATATAAACATGGACATTAGATCACGAGTGGTGTACCTTTCTGTTGCTAGAGAAGACGGTGGTGGAGTCGGTGCTGGATGATCGTCGATGAGCGGTGGAGGAAGAGCTCGGAGCAGTTGACGACGAATACGTCTGGACATAGCGCCACCTAACTTGGACGATAGATGACCCATTGTTGAAGATGAGAGCAGTCGCGCGACGAACGCTTCCCAAAAACCTTATTCGCCTTCTCCCGATGCAGGATCACAAAGATAAGGGTTCCGGAGACCTGCTCGCCCGGCCACTGGTGCACGCAAGCGAACGGACTGGAGAAGACTAGACGGTAGCGCAAAAACGAGATGAGGCAAAACCCTAGCTCGAGAGGTGTTGAGATTCATTTTGGCGTGGCCGATAGGTTGCTTATATTGTCCTGTTGAACCATCCTCGTGTCGGCGATCATGATCTAAATCGGTTTAGGACTCTGCAAGGCCAAGAAACCAAAAACTAAAACTGCAAAAGGAGACTGCGCTCTCGCAGGCGAGGAGCTGGATTTCGGTGGACCATTCACGCAGGTGTCACGCACCCACGCCAGTCGCAACGCCACGCCACGCCCGGCCCGGCGAGGCGAGGCGAGCGAGCGTGCGCGCGTGTGGGCTTCTCTCCACTAGCAAGGTGGGACTAAAGAGTTCCACTTCCCCTCTTTGCACACATGAATGAGCCTTTGAGATTTACTACTGTTGGTAACACACTTGCCCTACCTCCGCACACGTGCAAGGGGTGGCGAAGGTGGACAAGCGTCAGAACCAAGCGAAGGTGCAAAGGAAACAGGAACAGTGAAGCTGTGGCTCTATTCCCAAAAAACGTACCCCATTACACTGTTCACCCCCCCCGGTATTTATAGGGGATACCAAGGGGCACCAACCAGATTACAAAAGGGTACAAGAAAGATTCTTATGCGCTGTACTATGGAAGGGCAGAGTTGTACAAACACAACTGGAGTCGAAAACCCTAGCCTGCTTTCCTCCTGCCCGCCGCCACTGGGTCTTGCTCGCCTTCGCGGGAAAAAACGTTGTCTGACCCTCGGCTCTGCCGGCGGCGAGGTCGGACCCCCGTCGTGTTCATGATGCTCAAGGGTTTCCTCCTGTGTTCTTTGCACGCCATTGCCTACAAGACATGCAACGAACCCCGAGGGTCGAACTCGTGTGCGAAGGTTAGCAAACCTGCCCTCATGTGCGAAGGTTAGCAAACCTGCCCGAAGGATCCAAAAAACGGAGATAAAAGAGTTGAGAGGGTCCGAGGGCGAGAGCGGGTCACGCGAAGGAGCGGCGCCACTGCCGAGGGTCCCTTCCCCCAACAGTAGCCCCTCGTTGCCTTGGTCCTAAAGAACAGTGTTTGGGCCCAAGCAGCATTTTTTCTTGATGTAGTGAGACCCTTGGCAGCGACACCCGCGGCTGGCTTGGGCCGGGCCGTCAGGTTTTTGTTTGTACTGTTGAGGTCCGCCTCATTGTTTGCGCCAAGGATATCAGTTGTCGTGCCGGTTTTGTTGGGCGGGGTAACTCGTCCCCCGGCCTATAAATAGAAGGGGTTGGTGGGGGCTTGAAAATGTGCCCTCCTTTGCTATAGCCATCCTGCTGCTGCGCAATTCTCTTTGCGAGGGTTGCTTTTGTCTAGTTTTCGAAAGTCTTGTTTGCTGAGTTCTGCGAGGGCTCTAGTTTGAGAGATGGCTAGGTTGAAGCAAACCGCTCGTGTTGCTTCCCCTTCTGCTGCGGATGAAGGAGTGACCTTCGAGTTTGGTCTCAGCCGAGTTTGTGCCTCGGAGTTGTCATCTTATGTCAAGCGGGGCTGGATCGAGGATGGGAAAGCGAGGACCAGCGCTGGGGAGACTGTGTCGAAGCCTGATGCTGATGAAGTTGGTTTTTTTGAGGAGTTCTTCGCGGCTGGTCTGCGATTTCCAGCTGATTCGTTTGTGACTTCGGTTCTTCGAAGGTTTAATCTAAAGTTTCATCAACTCACCCCATCATGCTTCACGAAGCTTTCGGTTTACGTTTGAGCTTGCCGCTCACAAGGCGTTGTCTGTGACACCCTAGTGTCAAGCACTGCATTAGGAACTGCATTAGCTACTAAGAGCATAAGTAATGCATTGCATCATTTCATGTGCATATGAGTGCTTGTTGCCTTTTGTTTATTTATCTGGATTTTGGATTTCTATTTGACTTGATGATTAAAGTGGATTTCTGTTTTGGCAAATAGCTTTATAAAATAGAGAATGTTGAGTAGAGCGCTTTTCTTGTTAATATTTTGACCTAGTTCAAAATAGTTTGTTAAATACAAATGAATTAAGCAAAATGTTTTATGTTTCAAAATTGGCTTTAATTATGAGGAGATTGTAAAAAATGGTTTTCAGAAAAAGCGCCCTATATGAAAGTTGTAGAGAAAATTATTTTGAGCAACTTTTATATTTGGGTCAAAGCCTGGTTTGGAGCTTTTGAAACTGTTTTTGAGTGGTCAAACTTTAGAAAATCTTTGGAAAAAGAAAAAGGAAACGAATTTTCTCCCGCGCTTCCCATCCGGCCCACTTGGCCTTTCGGCCCAGCCAGCGCCGCGCCAGCCCGCACTCGCGCTGCACCCGCCGCGCCGGCCCATGCGCGCGCCGCTCGTCCCCGCCCGCGCGCCGCGTCGCGTCAGGCCGACATGGTCGCGCCGTACGCCGGCCCCGATCGCCGCGTGGCCGCCGAATCCTGCACAAAATCCGCTCCCGCCTCTCGCTGCGCGATCCTCTCTCGCCCTCGCACGCAAGCGATCTTGCTTGCCCTCTCCGCGCGCGCCTCGTCTGCCGCACTGCTCGCCCGCTCGCCGCGTGCACGCTGCCGCCTGCCGCCTCGCTCGCCGCACCGCCGGGGCCCCGCCACGACCGGCCGAGCCCGAGGGCAAAACGCCACGCACCGCACGCCTCTCCCTCACTCACACATTTGCACTCGCCACCACCAGCTCCCTCTCCCTTCCTCGCTCTTGCACGCGAACGCCACACCGAACACTCTCGTCACCACAAAGACACCCCACCGTTCCAACCACCCCCGCTCGCCGTTGCTCGATTCATCTCGCGCACCATTCCGTCTACACCCCAAACACCCGGTGCTCGCGCTAGCACCACCGCCCGAGCCTCGCTGACGCCGGAGTCCGAGGAGCCCCGCCGCGGACGCCATCAGCGCGGTCCGGAGCTCGCGGCTGTTCTTCCCCGACCGAAGCTCCTCCGCTCCTCTCCTTCGTCCTCGAGCTTCACCGAGCCAAGGCAAGGTGAGAACACCTATCCATCTCAACGCTACCGCTCCCTATCTCACTCCATCTCTCCGGCCGAACGCCATGGGCGCCGCCGAGGCCATACACGAGGCCAAGCTCCCCTGGAGCCATTCGAGCCAATCCAACCCACTCACTTAGCTCCCTAGTGTTCACAAAGCACTGCACACGCGCCAATTTGGCCAGGCGACCGCCGGACACGGCCTAGCCGAGCCCCGCCACCGTCTGCCATGGCCGCTCGCGTGGCCAAGCTTCCTCGGAGCTTCCCGAGCCAAGCCGAGCCCTCCGATAGCCTCCCTAAGGTTCGAGTAGGCCTATGCCTTTCCCAATTTCACCGGCGACCGCCGGAAACGGCGTAGCCGTGTGTCGCCGCCGCCGCCGTCCGCCACCGCTCGCTGCCGGCATGCTTCGGTCACCCTCTGGCCAAGCCGACCCCACCGCTGGATGCGCCTCGTCGAGACAAGTCTATAGAGCCTAGCCTCACCGCCGGCGACCTCGCCGTCGACGAGCTTTCGCCGGTCAACACCTTCCCCTGCTTCGCCCTCTCTGACGGGTGGGTCCCGTTGACCAGCGGACCCCGCGCGTCAGCCTCTCTTGGTCCATGGACCACGCTCACGCAAGGCCGAGCCGGGAGGATTCAAAAGTTTTTCTTTTTAGGTTTTATTTTCCAGAAATACTTGTTATTTTTGTGTAGCTCGTTTTTAAAGTCCAAATGAAGTACTTTCAGTTTTGCTAGCCTGTTTATGAGTAGATCTATCATGGAAAAATATGAAAGTATTTTTGGTAGAAGTTTATTTTACTGTTTTTATTTAATTTAGTTTATATGCTTTTGTTGCGATAAATGAAAGTAAGTGCTTTCTTGTTGAGGTAATTCCTGGAAAATTTTGTGTAAGTTTATTATCTTGTTTTACACCTGTGAAAAATATATGAGGCACGGCTTATGTGGAAAAAGTTTCTGTTATGATTTAAAGTCCTTTTTGACTGATTTCTTAGAATAAATATTAAGGTGTTTTATATGTCGAAATAAAATGTGGGAAAAATGGTGTAGTTTCTGTATATCATGTTCAGGCTAAGAAAAATGTTAAGCATGAGCTGTTGTATAGAAGAATCTGAAGTTGCTTTACAAATGTACTTTTCTGTGTTTTCCTTTGGAAATTCACGTGAGAAATAATATAATGTTTCTGTTCTTGGAACTTTCTTGATAAGTATGGAATATGGAGTAGAATGTGGGAAAAATATGAAATTGAGTTTAGCACCCTTTTCCAGTAGGGGTGTAGTTCAATGGGTTTAATTTGGAATAGATTTGTTTATTTTGTGTAGGCTTATATTTTTATGCTTTGACAGCAAGTTTTCTACAGTAGAATGTGTATGAGTAGATGAAGTTAGGAAAATTATGAAATCTGCTGTTTGACACTTTATGTGTGAAAAGTTAGTTCAAAGTGCCTTTTGAGCAGTTTATTGTTATTTTTATATCTGCAGTTCTCTATTTTATTTCTGGCTGAAAATTGTCTAGTGAAGTCCAGCTGATGCCATTTGCCTTCTGGAATTTTTGTGGATTTTTCTGAGTCTAGAAAAATGCAGTTCAAACTCAAATTTCTTTTGAATTATTAAATAAGAAATAGGTGGATTAATGAAATTGTTTTATGAGATAATTAAGTGTTTACCTCAATTTCAAAAATGGTTCAACAAGTTGGTTTTGTTGGTTTGCAAGAAATATTTACACTCATACCACCCCATCTCACACTACGCATTATTTATTTATTATTTTCAACCGCATTGCAATAGGATCGACAGTTCAGGAGCAAGACCTAGAGCAGGAGACAAGCGCCGAGCAGGAGATCCCGGAACTGCATCAAGCCGAGGAATTTGACCCCGCGGCCGACACTAACCTGCCTGAGTGCCCCTCCCACGAGGCCTCAGTCTTCTCTCAAGGCAAGCCCGGAGCATATTAAGCCTCCTATCTTTTGCAATTAAAATTACTTGAGTCCTTTTATATTGTGATGCATTAGGTTTACGAGTTGGAATGAATCCTACTTGCTGCATTATCATTCCTTGGTTATTGATTAATATCTACCATGTTATCCTGTTATTTATTTACAATGTAGAATTGCTTAGCTTGCTTAATAAAAGTAGTGGTTAAGAATGTTTCCGTAATACCCTGATGAGTAGTTACCGGATCACGGTTGGCTATATTTGCTATCGTGGAAAAGAACCTGAGTAGTAATGAAATGCGGTCAACTGGAAGGCAAGGCACCAAGTTGGAACTTGGGGCAGTCCGTCCGTTGGATCGTGTAGGTTTGTATCGATGTTGGCCCTCGTTCATTTTTGAACGCGCCATTTTACTTAGGGATATGTCGGTGCCATAATCATTGACCCAAAGCCGGTTAGAGGCTGTTCGGGCCGGTTTCGACCCGTGTCGCGCCCTCTAGTATGGAAATTGCGATCTGCCGCGTGAGGCCATCGCCAGGATCCAATTGGGCGGTCCGTGCTTGAACCGCGACGATTACCACCACGAACAAGCATCGAGCGGTTGCCCAATGCATGGACCCGACGGGGAAAGTGTGTGTTGGTATTAAAGGTCTTTCACCAACTGGTTTGTAATTTGATTCGAGTCGCCGTCTCCCCCGGTTAGTGGGAAACTATGGCGAGCTTCACCACGATACAACTCCATGTGATGTTTTAAAGGTTCAACTAAAAATATGGATAAGTCAACTGGATATGGTTATATTATTGTTTGTTAGACTCAAGTGTGTGCAATAGTTCAGGTGCAAACCTTGAGTAAAGAAATAGGTCTAAACATGATAGCTCAGCAATATCATTAAATCCTCACTTATCTTAATTAAGCATTTCGTAACTAAAGATCCCAGATCCACCCAAAAAGGCCTTGCATACCCTTGGTGTCTTTATTTTCAGTTGGACGGGTAAGTCTAGCTGAGTACATTCCCGTACTCAGGGTTTATCCCGTTTGTTGCAGATGGCCAGGTCTACTTTGGCTATTGTAAGCACTGCCTCTACCCAGTGGAAGGTGATGAGGAGTAGGCCCAGGGCAGGGTCGTCCAGAAGCTTCCCTTTTTCTTTTGTTGGTCTGAGACTTCTAGTGGCACATTATCTAAAAAGGGAAGAGTGAGTTGGATTTATCAAACAATGTTTATTTGGACCACATGTGTGGTGGTCGTGTTTCAAACTTATCTCAGCTTCCGCACTTTTAAAATTTGGTATTGTAATAACTCTGTTTTGAAATTCGCACTCTGATACTTTAAATTCGGTTCCGTTTCTCTGTGTTGTATCTTTACGAATGTAATTCTTGAACAATGCGATCCTGTATGTTGTACGGTGATAGAAATCCTTCGAGATTTCCGGACTACCGGGGTTATATGGGTTCAAGTATGAGTCGATGTCAGACAGATTTGACTAAGACGGTACTTGAGCTCTTATAATCAGGACGGTTCCGCCACAGCTGGTATCGGAGCATGGTTCAAGTGATTACCTCCGTAAAGAGCTATTTTTGAACTAAAATGGGTGTTTCAAAACTATTTTCAAAACTATTTTCAATTACTAAGTGTGCCCAGTCTCATCCTTAAGCCCTATACTAGGATTCAGGTGGTTTAACTGCTAACAGGGTTCAGGGTTTTGCTTCATGCTGGATCTTTATTTGCTGGTCCATTCTCGGGAAAAGAGAATGCGTCGATCGCGAAAACATGCATAAAATGATTTTGTGAGATATGAGAGCATGACCGTCCAACCGTCGGTCTAGGTGAGAGTTCTTATACGAAGTATGTGTGAGCTCCACGCAGACACATATGAGGGTATCAATGTTTTTGAGGGTGTTTTCTATGTTGGTGCATGGTGTTTAGTGTTGGCTTCTATGTATTTTGCGCATATTAGCCAATGCTCAATTATTTTATCATTGGGATTGCTTTGGGCTGAAATGAATCTTCTGCAGGTACGTTAACTGTGCGATCAAGTAGAATGTGTAGATAACGCATGAGAGATCGTTCTTGCCACCGACTAGAACGTTAGGACTTACGAGTCATATTAGTGAGTGAGAACGTAAGTATGATCATGCATCATGTTTAAATTCTTGCATTTACATTACCTCCCCTTAAATTAAAAGTTGTCTCTTTTCTATAAAATTTGCCAACTTAATAATCCGTCTCACGAGAGTTCGAAACCCTTTTGTTTCTACAGATGGCCCGGACTAAGCTGACCGCTCGCAAGGCCACCGGAGGAAGAGGAGTTCCGCGTCACCGCTTGGCCACCAAGCTGACCCGGAAGACGTTCTTGTCCTACTTCGGATTGCCGACTATCCTTTGGAGGATTCTGCAGGTCGTGGGTTATGAGGAAGGACAGGAGCCCTGGTACTCATGGCAGAAGGAGATCTACAGGCAGGATTCCTTGGTCATGGTGGAGATCAAAGTCAAAGCTTTGCCCGCCAAGCCTCACTGGACAGGATGGACAGAGATCACCAGAGGCACTTGCGCCAAGGATGGAGCCAACCGGGCAGCGTATCTTGTGCTAAAGGATATCATCGCCCGCTTCCCCGCCGACCTAGCTAGCGCTATGGCAGGATTGTTCCCTCGTGGATCACTTTTTCCATTGCGCTGGAAGCAGACCTTGGAGTCAGTCTTGACAGGGAGCCCAGAGGAGAGGTTCTACTGCGAGACGCCTGCGATGAGCGCCACCGGAGCTTTGTTGGGTGTATATAAGAGTTTGGAGCACACCCTTGAGAGCGTGTCCTTCACCCTCACCGCCACCTACCAGAGCAAGAGGAAGCTACAGGAAGAGTTCGATGCCGAGGTAGCTCACCTTCAGGAGAGGATTCAGCAGGTCACTCTTGAGCGTGACGACGCCCGCACTACAGCAGCAGCACAGGCCACTGCCAGGACCGTTGCAGAGCAGATGTACCTGACCACCGCTCTTCAAAGAGATGAGGCCCGCACCGCGCTCGACCAGCTCAGAGAGGGAGCCCACCTCTTGATACAGCAGATCCATGGACAGCAGGCCTACATCGACCAGCTCCACGAGGCAGTCCACCAGATGCATCACGCCGCACAGGAGGCCGCCGCCCCAGCCGCAGCCGAGGCCCAGGATCCCCAGGACGGAGAGGTCCTTGGTCCCGACGCCCCACCGGAGGAGGATCACGCTGACGAGCCAATGATCGACGTCGACGCAGAGGACGCCGCATCCGCCGCTGGAGACGCCTAAGCGTTAGTTTCGCTAGGAGTCGTTTTCTTTTGTATAGCTTGAGCACGCTCGCTAAGTGATGTAACACTGAAAGCATGTGTTGATTTTATGTTTAAGATGTATGTGGCATGTATGTCTTTTGGACAAAGTCCAGACTTTGATCTGACATCTTTTATGGAAATCCGTCGTTTGCATGTCTAATTTCGAGCGATTATTCTGTGATGTTGTATGGAAATGAGTAATTATACTTGGTCGTGTGCTAAATTTTCGAATTATGTACAGCGCAGTATTTATTCATGATCAATGTAACATCACCTAATGATTGCTTATTAATGGGATATGCAGATGCCGGCACACACTCGCAGCCAGCGTGGACAGGGGGCAGGATAGGAGGAGAATCTGCCACCTCCCCCACCGCCGCCAATGACGTTGGAAGCGTTTTTCGGCCAGTTTCTGGGAAGCCAAAGGAACATAGAAGAAATGTAGAGGCACATGGAGGCTACCCTCCGCAATATCGCTAACAACACTGCGCAGCAGCATCATCAACGCCAAGGCCCAGAGCCCAACCAGTACAGCTCCTACCGCGACTTCTTGGACACCCGTCCCCCGGTGTTCAAGGAAGTCACCGAACCGCTTGAGGCTGATGAATGGCTCAACTCCATCACCCAGAAGTTTCGTCTTCTTCGGCTAACGGAAGAGCTCAAGGTAGAGTATGCCGCGCACATGTTGGAAGGACCCGCAGGTTTGTGGTGGGCCCAGTACCGTGCATCCTTGCCTGCAAATGCACGTGTCACTTGGGATCAGTTCTCGACTGCTATGCGCAGCCACTACATCCCTAGTGGTCTGATGGAGATGAAGATTGCAGAGTTCATGAGGTTGTCTCAGGGAACCAGATCTATGTCCGAGTATCTGCACAGCTTCAACAACCTAGCTCGCTACGCCCCAGACTTTGTCAACACTGAGGCCAAAAAGATCGCAAGCTTCAAACGTGGCATGAGCGCCGCCATGCTTTCAAAGATGGGCAACAGTCACCGCACCACCTTCAGTGACTTTGTCAGTGACTGCCTAAATCAAGAGGCCAATGACAGCAGGCTGGCGACAGAAACCCGTCATCGTGCGAACGAAGGAGGTTCGTCTCAACAGAGGGCCCCTTTCGGAGCACGCACCCTGTATCGCGCGCTAGTGGCTGGAGCAAGGTTCCATCCCCCGCAGAGGAAGATCACTACCAACCGACCTCGTCCCAGTTTTCAGAAGCCCTACACTGCTCCTCTGATGCAGAACAAGAATAAGGCAGGAAGTGCAGGAGGTCCCAAGACTCCATATGTGATTGGGCCATGTTACAACTGTGGTCAGACGGGACACCTGTCATGTCAGTGCCCTCGTCCAAAGAAGCAGTACACCCAGCCTCCACCTTGCGTAGGTCATGTGCATCACACCACCGTGGAGGAAGTGCCGAAAGGAGAGCCTGTCACCGCTGGTACGTTTCTTGTTAATCAATGCCCCACAGTTGTGCTGTTTGATTCTGGAGCATCGCATTCTTTCATAAGTGAGAACTTTGTTTTGAGAAAATTATCTACGTTGGAGGTTAAGGCTATCCACAGCTCGGTGGGTAGCGGAGGTCGGGTCAACAGGATGTTCGACATTCTTGGGATCCAATATGTTGACTGGCCTGCTCCTTCAAGCGAGGATGCACCGAAGAAGAGAAAACGCGCTGCCGCCGAGGAGAAAGGGCTTGCCTCGCGGCCGAAAAGGGGTCGTGGTCGAGGCCGCGGTGGTGCCGGTAGCCGGTTGAAAAAGCTTCCGTCGAAGGTCGCTGTGGGTTCGGGAGCTACCGGCACTTCATCCTCTTCGGTCGTTGTTTCGTTCCCGAGCGGCCGAGTTCTTGCGAAGGTCGGAGGACGGGTGCCCCGCGTTGGTGGGATTGGTGCGTTGATTCAGGTTTCGGATGATGATGAAGAAGTTTCCGACAGTGAAGAGATGGGGGAGGAGAGGGAGGCAGAAAAGGAAGGTGACACTGAAGATGGCTCGTCTCATGATGATAGCGACTCTTCCAGTGGCGAAGGTGATTCGGATGAAGAGGTTTCCATCGGTGATGACCGTGGGAAGACAGTTGTTTCACCTAGTGCGTCTATCCGGAGCATTGATGATACTATGCGGGACTTTGAGCCAGAGAGTCCTCTGCGAGGTTCAATTCCCGAGTTTGCTGGCTTGCACTTATGGGTCAATGGTTTCGAGTGTACTGGTGATCTTGAATCTGAGCGGACCCCCAGGAAAAGACCATATGGCGAGGCTAGCCGATCGAGCCTTCCTTACTTCGCTAAGAAGCTTGGGGTCTCTGATCCGTCGACCGAGCTTTTCACTAGTCCGGACCTTCGAGAGTGCCACTTGCAGCGTGCTCCGGAGGAAAGGCGTTTTCTGGGTCGGGTGTTTAGTCACATTTGTGTGCCCGAAGCGGAGCTTCGCCTGGCCAACGAGCCTTTGGACAGACTCCATGATGACATCGATGTCAAAGTTGCTGAGTTAATGCTCTTGAACCGCTCGGCGCGCCGAAGGGCGAGTTATAATCTCCATTATTTGAATGACCGGTTGGTTGAAGTCGAGAAGGATAACAAGGACCTTCGCCGAAGTTTGGAGAATAAAGAGATTGAGCTCAAAGCTGCTCTAGAGAAAGTTAAGAAGTCCCGAGAGGAAGCGCAGGAGGTTGCAAACAGTAATACTCAACTTCTGGCTGCTTGCCGTCAGAAACACAAGGACTTGATTGCTGCAAATAGTCGCATACAAGAGCTGTCCACTGAGTTGGCTTCTCATTCCGAGGCTTGGCAGAAGAGCATGGGAGAGGTTAAAAATAAAATCGACACCTGCTTGACTGAGGCCGGTGGTTCTGTTGGTGAGCCGTTACCTGCCGTTGATGTTGTGGCATTCGAGGCTTGGCTTAAGAATGAGCTGGATGTTTTCCGTTCTCTGGTTGATAATGCCGCTGATTTTGGATGTTACGCCGGAGCTTTGGCTATGGCCGGGACCCTTCGCCAAGCTGAATGCGAACACCTTCGGAAGATTAGGAAACCGAACCACGTCTTCCCAACTGTTGACGTGGTTCGTCAAATGAAGGTTGATGATGCGGAGGTTCGGAACTGCGCGATGTGTTTGCTCCGGAGGTTTTCGATTGACGGAGGTGGATGCACTCTCGCCTTCGAAGAGGCAGCGGAAGCTACCCATCAGGTACCAACTTGAATGGGATGTTCAATTCGTGTTACTACTTCATGGACGATTATGTTGGTGTTTATTTTGGTGGTCTACTTTTGCAGGCTCGGAAAGATGCACTGCCTTCGCCGACTGCGACTGAGGACGTTCCCGGATGCTCCAAGTCTGCTCCTGCGCCCAGTTCTGTGGAGGTTCCACCCGCGTTGGAGGTACCCTCGACCGAGGACGCTCCAACCACTAGAGAAGCTAATGTTGAAGAGGCGACGACGGAGGAGGCACCTGCCGAGGGCTTGGATGCTGCGGCTGGCGAAGCTGGGGCGGATGAGCAGAGGGAAACCGAGCAGGTGTGAAAACTTAGGCTTGCTCAAACGAGGGTGTTGTTTTGTAATATGTGTGGTAGTTGGAACGACTTGATGACACTGAGATACTTTTTAATTCTGTGAAAATACAGGTTCCTGATGGAACCGTGCTAGAAGTGTTTGATGTGACGCCGTTGATGCTAAATTGTCAAGATATTTTTATAACTGGTGAGTCGTGGGCTCGGGCTAGGCTTAAACACCCTTCACTGTCTTTTGAATGATTTTGGTGGTCGAAGGTGCGGAGGTATGATTTGAAAAACAGCAGATCGAGTCGTTTTTGGCGCGAGGCTGATTATACTGATCGACAGGCCACACGGTATTTGTTTGGTTCATCTTCGTCCTCGCAAGCTGTTGTTGATGATGATATTGATGAGAAGACAGCTCTGGATTATTTGTTTGGGCGAAGCACACTAGAGTTAGGTTCGGATGGATCCCTTGTGGTTCCGAAAGAGGAACCTTCAGAAGTTAGTGAAGTAAATCATAGATATATGTATAGGGCGAGGGTTTTGTCTGGGGAGCTGTCAATTGTTCCTGCAGCTCCTTTGTTGTGGGGACCCATAGTTCCGGTGGATATAGGATTTCAGGAGGGTGTCGAAGGTTTGGATGATTTGATGTTCATTGAGGGTAATGATGGTTCCTTGTAATTTTATTCTTTTTATTAATTGTATATCACACTGTCGTCAGAAGCGAACAACTTGTGATGTTGCTCTGTGGAGGTGCTATTTGTTTTTTGCAATTTGATTGAAATAATACTTGATTCTCGAGGCTCGCTTTTCGTTTAAGAGAGGTGTTTTTTGAAAACAACGACGCCCCCCTTTTCTTTTAGCGGGGCTAAAGCTGATTAGGAAAACAGCGACGCCCCCTTTTTCTTTTAACGAGGCTCGCTTAACGTTTTTGAAAGCTGATTAGGCAAACATCGACGCCCCTTTTTTCTTTTAGCGAGGCTCGCTTAACGTTTTTGAAAGCTGATTAGGAAAACAGCGACACCCCTTTTTCTTTTAGCGAGGCTCGCTTAATGTTTTTGAAAGCTGATTAGGCAAACAGCGACGCCCCTTTTTTCTCTTAGTGAGGCTCGCTTAACGTTTTTGAAAGCTGATTAGGAAAACAGCGACGCCCCCTTTTTTCTCTTAGCGAGGCTCGCTTAACGTTTTTTGTTTTGTGGGGGTACTTGACTTTTGGACTTCGCGCCTCCCCTTGTCTTAGGTGGAGGTGAAGTTTGTTTTGCGAGCCCCTAGCATTTTTTTGCGAGGGTACTCGACTTTTTTGGACTTCGCGCCTCCCCTTGTCTTAGGTGGAGGTGAAGTTTGCTTTGCGAGCCCCTAGCATTTTTTTGCGAGGGTACTCGACTTTTTTGGACTTCGCGCCTCCCCTTGTCTTAGGTGGAGGTGAAGTTTGCTTTGCGAGCCCCTAGTGTTTTTGCGAGGGTGCTCGACTTTTTTGGACTTCGCGCCTCCCCTTGTCTTAGGTGGAGGTGAAGTTTGCTTTTCCCAAGTTTGCTTCGAGAGAAAAATTGTGCTTCGAAGCCATCTTTGGTGTTTTTCATCGATTATAAGTGCTCTTGGATAAGGGCTGCTTTTATCGACGCTTAAGGAAAAACTGAAAGAAAGGACTTTGGGGTTTTGTTTTTCAGGGGTTGATGCCTTTATTAAGGACATGGAAAACTGCCTCGTTAAAAAACCTTGCGCCCCTTCGTAAGGAAAAAGAGTGCAGCACCTTTGTTTTGGTTACAAGTATGATGCTAAGAAGAAGAGTTGACTGAAGGCATATTACAAGTTGCGAGAGCTCGCTAAGGCTCCGCTATGGGTAGTATTTGCGAAGGTCGTCGACATTCCAGGTGTGAGGCAGGATGTTTCCCGCCGGGACGATTGCATTCTGCTATTAAGTATGGACCCGTCCACTTTGGCTGAAACTTTCCCGCCATGTTGGCGTTTTGCTTCCGAATGAGAACGAGGTCACCCTTCTTTAGTTCTTTGATTCTCACCTTTTTGTCTCTCCATTTTTTTGTTTCTTCCTGATACTTGCGGAGGTTGTGCACTGCGTTGCATCTTGTTTCTTCAAGTAGATCTTTGTCTAGTAGTTGGTTTTGTTCATCTGTTTCGAGGGTTGTTCTGATTGATTCGTGCTTCAACTCTTCTGGTAGCACAACTTCTTCCCCAAACAGGAGCCTGAAAGGGGTGAATTTTGTGGCTCTGCATTCCGAGGTGTTATGGGACCACGTGACCGAGGTTAGTTCTTCCGCCCACTTTCCCTTGGGCCTGCCTTGCAATTTTTTGGATATAGCTTGGAAAATTGTTGCGTTGGCTCTTTCAACTAAGCCGTTGGACTGAGGGTGGCGGACTGAGGCAAAGCACAAAACTGTTCCAATTTGTGCGCAGAATTCTTTGAAGACCTCGCTATCAAACTGAGTGCCATTGTCGACAGTTAGGTATTTCGTGACCCCGAACCGACACACTAATTGCTGCCAGAAAAACTTCTTCATGGCCAAGGAGGTGATGGAAGCCAGCGGTCTAGTTTCAATCCACTTTGTGAAGTATTCCACGGCTACCACCGCGTAGCGGAGGTTTCCTGGAGCTGTTGGTAGTGGACCAACGAGATCCATTGCCCATCTTTGCAAAGGCCAAGTTGGACAAATCAGAGTTGTTGGAGCCCCTGGGCGTTTCGTGTTTTTGCCGTTAGTTGACAACCTTCGCAGCGTTTGACGATGCCTTCTGCATCTTTTATTGCCGTTGGCCAGTAGAAGCCTTGTCGGAAAGCTTTGCCAACTAGCGCCCTCGGGCCGTTGTGTGAACCGCAGATACCTTCATGGATAAGCTTGAGAATGTCATTTCCTTCCATCCGTGACACGCATTTGAGCCATGGCGAGGTTACTGAAGCTTTGAACAGAATGTTGTCCACAATTTTTTACCCTCGAACTCTTTGTTTAAGTCTGTTTTCTTCCTCTTTGGTCTCGGGTTCATGCAGCCCGTTGATATAGGCCATGATGGGTGCTCTCCAATCTTCGCTCTGTATTGTATTGATCAGCTTTGCTGTTTTCTCGGAAACTTCGATGGCTGATTGTGTCCTAGCTTCATAGAAGACGTCTGGGGGCAACGGAAGTTGTTGAGCTGCCGCTTTGGCCAGATTGTCTGCCTCGCTGTTATCTGACCTCGGTATTGCTTTCACTATTATGCCGAGGAAGAAAGATTCTAACCTTCGAACATACTGTAGGTACTTTTGTAGCTCTGGATCTTTTGCTTTATAATTTTTCTCGATGTGCCCCGCGATGACTTGAGAGTCTGTGTTAATGACTGCCCTTCGGACTGACAAAGATCGAAGCCTTGAGAGTGCTAGTATCACGGCTTCGTATTCTGCCGAGTTGTTTGTGCATTTGAAGTCGAGTCTTTTTGTGTACCTTAGCTTCCACCCAGATGGCGAGACTAGGATCGCCGAGGCTCCTGCTCCGGCTGCTCCCCAAGCTCCATCAACATACGCTGTCCAAAACGGGTCTAGTTGGGCTCCATCTCTGCGAGGGTCTGGGGTCCATTCAGCTATGAAATCTGCTAGTGCCTGCGATTTGATTGCTGTTCTTCCCATGAAGGTTATAGCATAGCTGTTCAACTCAACTGACCATTTTGCTACTCTGCCGACTGCCTCGTTGTTCTTGAAAATGTTCTCGAGGGGGTATGATGAAGGCACTTGGATTTCATGTGCCTGGAAGTAGTGTTTTAGCTTTCTTGAAGCCATTACCACGACATATGCTATCTTCTCTAGCTCTGAGTAATTCCGTTTTGGACCTTCGAGTGTTTCAGACACGTAGTAGACCGGGGCCTGCTTAATTTTGTTGTTTTCATGCAACTCTTTGATTAGCACTGCGCTGGTCGCATGGGGCGAGGCTGCGACATACAGTAGTAGAAGATCACCTTTGCTTGGACTAGTTAAAATGGTCAAGTTTGTGAGGTAGTTTTTCAAATCCTCGAAAGCTTTCTGCTGCCGAGGTCCCCAATTGAATGGGGCTGTGCTTCTCAGAGTTTCGAAAAAAGTAACCCTCGCTCGGCTGATCTGGAGATGAATCTGCTGAGTGCTGCTAGACGACCTATCAAACGCTGAGCTGCTTTTTTGGTTGTCGGGGGTTCCATATTGATGATGGCATCAATTTTTTCGGGGTTGGCTTCAATTCCCCTTACTGAGACGATGCAACCTAGCAGTTTTCCTTCGTTTACCCCGAAAACACATTTTTCGGGGTTTAATTTGAGCCCGGCGGACCGAAGGCTTTTGAACACTCTTTCTAAGTCTGTTATGTGATTTTCTTTTAGCTCGCTTTGTACAATCAAGTCATCGACGTAGGCAGAAATGGCGTGTTCATCTTTGAAGACTTCAGATGTCATGCGAGCGAAGGTTGATCCTGCATTTCTGAGGCCTTCTGCCATTCTTCGAAAGCAAAATGTGCCCGAAGGTGTAATGAAGCTTGTTTTTTCCTCATCTTCCTCATTCATCCAAATCTGGTGGTACCCTGAGAAGCAGTCGAGGAGAGAGAGCATTTGGCAACCGGCTGCTCTGTCGACCAAGGTGCTTATGTTAGGCAGAGAAAAGTCATCCTTCGGACAGGCTTTGTGCAGGCATGTGAAATCAACACACATTCTCCATTTCTTGTTCTTTTTCTGAACTAGTACCACGTTTGAGTGCCATGTTGGATATTTGACTTGACGGATGACGCCTGTGACACCCTAGTGTCAAGCACTGCATTAGGAACTTCATTTAGCTACTAAAGAGCATAAGTAAGGCATTGCATCATTTCATGTGCATAAGAGTGCTTTTTGCCTTTTGTTTATGTATTTGGATTTTGGATTTATATTGGACTTGATGGTTAAAGTGGATTCCTGTCTTGGCAAATAGTTTTATAAAATAAAGATTTTTGAGAGTTTTATAAAATAAAGATTTTTGAGTAGAGTGCTTTTCATGTTGGTATTTTGACCTAGTTCAAAATAGGTTGTCAAATAAAAATGAGTTAGACAAAATGGTTTATGTCTCAAAATTGGCTTTATTTATGTGGAGGCTGTAAAAATGGTTTTCAGAAAAAGTGCCCTATATGAAAGTTGTAGAGAAAATTATTTTGAGAAACTTTTATTTTTGGGTCAAAACCTAGTTTGGAGTTTTTGAAACTGTTTTTGAGTGGTCAAAGTTTGAAAATTTTCGGAAAAAGAAAAGGAAAAACCTTTTTCCTTCCCGCACCCCTTTCGGCCCAACCAGCCTTTCGGCCCAACTCCACACCGCGCCGGCCCAGCTCCGCCCGCGCCCGCTCCTCGCGACGCGCCGATCAGGCCTGACGGCCGCGCCGTACGCCGGCCAGACTCGCCACATGGCCGCCGCATCCTGCCGAGGATCCCCGCCGGCCACTCCTCGCCCGATCCCCCTCCGCTCAATCACGCAAAGGATCGGCCTTGCCCTCTCACCACTCGCCTCACTCACCGCGCGCACGGCAACGCCTGCCACCGCCTCGCCCGCCGTGCCGCCGTGGCCCCCGCCACGACCACCGGCCGGCCAAGCCGACCAAAACCCCGAGCGCACCGCACTCCCCCTCCTCACTTGCCATTCCGCTCGCCCGCTCTCTCTCGCCCTCACTCCCTCTCCTCCTCTCCGCGAACGAACGCCAGCGCTTGCCCGCCGCCGTTCGACACCGCAAAACCCCCTTCACTGTTCCGACCACGCCGGAGCCTCGCCGTCCGATTCCTTCCGCGCACCGCCACACCTTCACCTCGGACACACGGTGCGCACCTCCGCGCCACCCGCCGAGCTCCACCCACGCGGAGCCCGAGGAGCGCCGCCGCGGACGCCATCAGCGCCGCCCGGAGCCCGAACCTGTTCCGCGCGACCCCGAGCTTCGCCGTCGCCCTCCTTCGCCCGCAAGCACCGCCAGGCCAAGGCAAGGTGAGAACACCGACTAGCCTCAACGCTACCGCTCTCTCCCACCTCTTCTTCCCCGGACGAGTGCCGCCGCCGTCCGCCATGGCCCCGCACGCGACCAAGATCCATCGGAGCTCCTACAGCCGAACCAAGCTCTCCGCTAGCCTCCCTAGGGTTCGTGTAAGCCTATGTCGTCTCCAATTTCACCGGCGACCGCCGGAAACGGCGTAGCCGTATGTCGCCGCCGCCACCGTCCGCCACCGCTCGCCGTCGGCACGCTACGGCCGTGCGCTGGCCAAACCATCCACACCATCCGATGCGCCTCGTCGAGACGAGTCCGCCGAGCACCACACCGCCGCCGGAGACCTCACCGCCGGCGAACAATCGCCGGTCAACTCTCTCCACTGTCTTCGCCCTCTTTGATGGGTGGGTCCCGTTGACGACGAGTCCGCCGAGCACCACACCGCCGCCGGAGACCTCACCGCCGGCGAACAATCGCCGGTCAACCCTCTCCACTGTCTTCGCCCTCTTTGATGGGTGGGTCCCGTTGACCAGTGGACCCCGCGCGTCAGCCTCACCCGGTCCATGGACCACGTTCACGCAAGGCCGAGCCGGGAAGATTCAAATGTTTTTCTTTTTGGTTTTATTTTCCAGAAATGCTTGTTATTTTTGTGTAGCTCGTTCTAAAAGTTCAAATGAAGTACTTTCAGTTTTGCTAGCTTGTTTATGAGTAGATCTATCATAGAAAAGTATGAAAGTATTTTTGGTGAAAGTTTTTGTTACAGTTTTTATTTAATTCAGTTTAAGTGCTTTTGTTTGAATAAATGGGAATAGGTGTTTTCTGGATGAGATAATTCATGGAAAATTTTATGTAGGTTTATTATTTTGTTATGTGTCTATGAAAAATATATGAGGCACTGTTTATGTGGAAAAAGTTTCTGTTATGGTTTAAAGTTCTTTTTGGCTGATTTCTTAGAGTAAATGTTAAGGTGCTTTATGTGTAAAAATAAATTATGGGAAAAATTATACAGTCTCTGTGTATGATGTTTTAGTGAGGAAAAATGTAAGCAGGGTCGGTCATGTGAAGAAAAATGGAGTTGCTTTACAAATGTACTTTTCTGTGTGTTTCTTTGGAAATTCATGTAAGAAATAATATACTGTTTCTGTTCATGGAACTTTCTTGATAAGTATAAAATATGGAGTAGAATCTGGGAAAAATAGGAAATTGAGTTTAGCACCCTTTTCCAGTAGGGTTGTAGTTCAATGGGAGTAATTTGGAATATATTTGTTTATTTTGTGTAGGCATGTATGTTTATGGTCTGTTAGTAAATTTTCTACAGTAGAATGTGTATGAGTAGATGAAGCCAGGAAAATTATGAAATCTGCTGTTTGACACTTTTTGTGTGAAAAGTTAGTTCAAAGTGCCTTTTGAGCAATTTATTTGTTCTTTTTATATCTGTTGTTCCTTATTTTATTTCTGGCTGAAATTTGTTCAGTGAAGTCCAGCAGGTGTTAATTGCCTTCTGGAATTTTTGTGGAGTTTTCTGAGTTCAGAAAAATGCACTTGCAGTTCAAACCTGAGTTCTTTTGGATTATTAAATAAGAAATAGGTGAATTAATGGATTTTGTTTTATGAGATAAATAAGTATTTACCTCAATGTCAAAAGTGGTTCAACAAGTTGGTTTTGTTGGTTTGCAAGAAATATTGTTTTTCATATCACCATATCTCGCGCCCCGCATTATTTATTCATTATTATCCTCCGCATGCAATAGGATCGACTCTTCCGGAACCCGACCAGGAGCAGGAGGCAAGCGTCGAGCAGGAGATCCCGAAACTGCATCAAGCCGAGGAAACCGACCCCGCGGCCGTCACTAACCTGCCTGAGTGCCCCTCCCACGAGGCCTCAGTCTTCTCTCAAGGCAAGCCCCGGAGCATTCTAAGTCTCCTATTATTTACAATTAAATGGCTTGAGTTCTTTATATTGTGATGCATTAGGTATAGGAGTTGGTTGAATCCCACTTGCTGCATTACCATTCCTTGTTGTTGAGTAATACCTGCCTTGTCATCCTGTTCTTTATTTATAAAGTAGAATTGCTTAGTCTGGTTAATAAAAGTAGTGGTTAAGGATGTTTCCGTAATACCCCTGACGGGTATTTACCGGATCACGGTTGGCTATATTTGTTATCGTGGAAAAGAACCTGAGTAGTAATGAAATACGGTCAACTGGAAGGCAAGGCACAAGTTTGGAAACTTGGGGCAGTCCGTCCGTTGGATCGTGTAGGTTTGTATCGATGTTGGCCCTCGTTCATTTTTGAACGCGCCCTTTTACTTAGGGATATGTCGGTGCCGTAATCATCGACCCCAAAGCCGGTTAGAAGCTGTTCGGGCCGGTCTCAACCCGTGTCGTGCCCTCTAGTATGGAAATGCGATCTGCCGCGTGAGGCCATCGCCAGGTTCCAATTGGGCGGTCCGTGCTGTGAGCCGCGACGATTACCACCACGAACAAGCATCGAGCGGTTGCCCAATGCATGGACCCGACGGGGAAAGTGTGGGCTGGTATTAAAGGTCTTTCACCAGCTGGTTTGGAATTCGATTCGAGTCGTCGTCTCCCCCGGTTAGTGGGAAACTATGGCGAGCTTCACCACGATGCAACTCCATGTGATGTGTAAAAGGTTCAACTAAAATGTGGATAAGTCAACTGGATACGTTATATTATTGCTTGTTAGACTCAAGTGTGTGCATTAGTTCAGGTGCAAACC
This sequence comes from Coix lacryma-jobi var. lacryma-jobi, assembly GCA_009763385.1. Taxonomy (NCBI): domain Eukaryota; kingdom Viridiplantae; phylum Streptophyta; class Magnoliopsida; order Poales; family Poaceae; genus Coix; species Coix lacryma-jobi. The sequence continues at coordinate 19,041,772 of CM019831.1, forward strand.
TAGAATAAGGAATAGGTCTAAAAAGTGACAGCTCAACAATTTCATTAATTACCTCTTATCTGAATTTGAGCTTTTCGCAACTAAACATCCCAGCTCCACTCAAAAAGGCCTTGCATACCCTTGGTGTCTTTATTTTCAGTTGGACGGGTAAGTCTAGCTGAGTACATTCTCGTACTCAGGGTTTATCCCGCTTGTTGCAGATGGCCAGGTCTACTTTGGCCATTGTAAGCACTGCCTCTACCCGGTGGAAGGTGATGAGGAGTAGGCCCAGGGCAGGGTCATCCAGAAGCTTCCCTTTTTCTTTTGCTGGTCTGAGACTTCTAGTGGCGCATTATCTAAAAAGGGAAGAGTGAGTTGTGTGAGTTGGATTTATCAAACAATGTTTTATTTGGACCACATGTGTGGTGGTCGTGTTTCAAACTTATTTTAGCTTCGGCACTTTTAAAATTTGGTATTGTAATAACTATGTTTTAAATCCGCACTCTAATACTTTAAATTCGGTTCCGTTTCTCTGTGATGTATCTTTACGAATGTAATTCTTGAACAATGCGATCCTGTATGTTGTATGATGATAGAAATCCTTCAAGATTTCCGGACTACCGGGGTTATATGGGTTCAAGTATGAGTCGATGTCAGATGGATTTGACTAAGATGGTACTTGAGCTCTTATAATCAGGACGGTTCCGCCACAACACCAGCGTCCAGAAGTCTTTTTACCTCTGCCTTCACTGCCTCTTTCCTCTCTTCTGACATTTTGCGAAGCTTCTGCTTAACTAGGCGATAGCCTGGTTTGATGTTTGGGCTGTGCTCGATCAAAGTTCTGTTTACTCCCTTGAGATCCTCCGCAGACCAAGCGAAGGTATCGGAGCTTTCCTTGAGGAAACGAATAAGGTTGTCTTCTGACTGGGGGTCTAGGTTGGCTGAGATGAACACTTTCCTTTCTGAATTGCCCTCGAAGAGTTGGACTTGTTTAGTCTCTTCCTTGGGTGATGCTTTTACTCTGTCGATGCATTCTTCACCCTCGTCGCTAAGGTTTGTGGCTCGAGCCTTTGACAAATTGTGGACATTGCGTTGTCCCAGTGCTACTGTTCCTTCGGTTGCTCTTGCAATATCTTGATCTCCGTATAATGCAACGACCCCCTTCGGAGCAGAAAGCTTCATGCAAAGGTATGCAGGGTGGATTACAGCATTGAATGCGTTGGTGACGCCTCGGCCGAAAATTGCATTGTAAGGATAGAACATGTCAACCACGTCGAAGGTTATGTGCTCAGTTCTGCAGTTCAGCTGATCTCCGAAGGTAATGGGCAGAGATATTTTTCCAATAGCTCTTACTTGTTGCCCGCCGAAACCGTATAGTGGGTTGTCGGAGGGTTGCAAGAGGTTTCTGTCAAGCTTCATGCTGTCAAAGGTTGTGGCGAACAGGATGTCAGCGGAGCTTCCTGTATCGATGAGAATTTTGGTGACTATCCACCCTGCTAAGTTAGTCTCGATCACCATTGCATCAGTGTGAGGGTAATCCCTTAACTTCATGTCACTGGATTCGAAGGTTATCAGGATGTGAGACCATCGGCCGAATTTGTGCAGTCCTTCGACGGCTACATGATGTACTCTTGGGATTGGGCTTCGGATTTGACAGGTTGGGGGGCTGGCAGGGCCGGTATTGGTGGTGGTGGTGGTGGTAGAGTGTTGCTCACTTGTTGGTTGGTTTGGGCTTGAGGGGTTGTTGGGAATGTGACAGTGTATGGCACATTTTGGCGTTGAGGAAAAGAGGTTGGTTGAAATGAGTTGTGGTTGTAATGTGGGTGTTGAGAGTAGAAAGGTTGGTGCGAGGGTAAGCCGTAGTTTATGGGGGTGTACTGGTAGGGAGTTTGGGTTGGGTTGAAGTTTGGCTTTCTGGTGTGATTGATGGTTCTGTTTTTTGTTGAAGAGGCTCTTTTGGACTCTTGGTACTCTTTCCCTCTGGCGAAGCACTCGCATTGCTTTGTTGTGTGCCCCTTTCCTAGGCCACAGAAATGACAGTACATTTTGGCCAGGTCCCTCTGTTGGTTTCTTTGGTCAGGCGGGGGTGGAAATCCATGTGGGTTTTGGTTGCCCGAAGGCTGAGTGCTTCTTCTCTGGTCTTCGATTGGATTTGCCTTGTCGATCGCTCCAACGTTGCTTTGATCTTGGCGAGGGTTGTTTTCTCTCGCTTGGGGCCTCGGTTGTGGTTTCTGCTGTGACCTTCGAGCATCAGACTTTGCCCGGAAATCCATGTCCGCTCTATAGTACCTTTCCATTGTATCATGAAGCTTTTCGATTGTGTTTGCTGGTTTTCTGGCGAACTTTGAGGAACATGGGCCTGGGCGTAAGCCGCTGACTGCAGCGAGGATCACGGCCTCATCTGATATTCCCAGAGTTCTTGCTCTAATCTGGATGAACCTTTGCTAGTAGTCTTGTAACGGTTCGCGCTCTTCTTGTTTGCAGTTGAACAGTTTGATGGGGTTTGATGGGGCTGTTGTGATGCCCTTGAAGTTTGTGCAGAGTCTGTCTCTGAGGTTGGCCCAGGAATCCACCGTTCCAGGGCGAAGGTTGCTGTACCAAGTCTGCGCGATGTCACGAAGGATGATTACGAAAGACTTCGCCATTGTTGACTCATCCCCTCCTGCTGCGGTGACTGCCGCCTCGTAGCTCATTATGAATTGGCGAGGGTCAGTGAGTCCATCGTAACGGGGGGATTTTGTGGATTGTAGCATGGTGGCCAGGGTTGGGTTTGTAGTATTTGGGAGAGTGGTGATCTTGGGTCGTAGGGCATCTGGTGTTGTTGGGCCCTTCGCTGTATACGAAGGTTTGGCTCTCGCTCTTCTGGGTAGAGCTGGCAAAAATTTGGTGATGGTGGGGGTGGTGGTGGCTGATGAGCGTTGCCCTGTCCCTGCCCAACATTCTCCTCTCGAAGCGGCGGCATTTGCCTGTCATTCCAGTCCTCGGCTTTGGCCTTAGCTGCTGCGAGGGACTCCTCCATTCGGCGAAGCTGCTCTCTTGCTTCATCCGCCTTTTGCCTGATAAGGCGCAGCCGGTTGTGCCTTTCAAGCTGGTCCAGGCGCCTCTTCTTTTCCTGTAACTCAGCTTGAAGTCTTTCCGAAGCCTCGAGGCCCAACTCCTCCTCATCTCCTTCCCCATCTCCTCCGGAGGTATGCGGGTGTGGCTATGATACCGGCCGAGTGTGAGGGCCCGGGACCTCCGTCCCTGGAGCAACTTCTTCTGTTTCCGAGGGTACTGCATTCTCTTCCACAGGCTGGATTATCGCTGTGGCCTCTCTGGTCATGCGAGGGTCTCTGGTAGTGGGCGCTCTCCTGTTTCCTGCCATTTCGAACTCCGATCCCCACGGACGGCGCCAAACTATTGCTAACACACTTGCCCTACCTCCGCACACGTGCAGGGGGTGGCTAAGGTGGCCAAGCGTCAGAAACAAGCGAAGGTGCAAAGGAAACAGGAACAGTGAAGTTGTGGCTCTATTCCCCAAAAACGTACCCCATTACAATGTTCACCCCCCGGTATTTATAGGGGATACCAAGGGGCACCAACCAGATTACAAAACCAGATTACAAAAGGGTACAAGAAAGATTCTTCTGCGCTGTACTATGGAAGGGCAGAGTTGTACAAACACAACTGGAGTCGAAAACCCTAGCCTGCTTTCCTCCTGCCCGCCGCCACTGGGTCTTGCTCGCCTTCGCGGAAAAAACGAGGTCTGACCCTCGGCTCTGCCGGCGGCGAGGTCGGACCCCCGTCGTGCTCATGATGCTCGAGGGTTGCCTCCTGTGTTCTTTGCGCGCCATTGCCTGCAAGACATGCAACGAACCCCGAGGGTCGAACTCGTGTGCGAAGGTTAGCAAACCTGCCCTCGTGTGCGAAGGTTAGCAAACCTGCCCGAAGGGTCCGAAAAACGGAGATAAAAGAGTTGAGAGGGTCCGAGGGCGAGAGCGGGTCACGTGAAGGAGCGGCGCCACTGCCGAGGGTCCCTTCCCCCAACAACTATGAATTTCAGAATTTATTAATAGGCCAAACCCATGTATAATTGTAACAGCTATAAGATGGCCTCAGGTATCTGGAGATTGTCTTCCACCTCTAGGAGCTCCTGGATAACGGCATACTTAGTTGACGGAGGATACTTAGTTGACGGAGCTAGTTTAAGTAGGGAAACGTGAAAGATCGGGTGGATGGACGATGAAGGCGGAAGCTCCAACTTGTAAGCAACTTCTGGTGATCGACGCTTGAATGTATGGCCCATTCAACTTCTGGTGAAAGACCGCCCCGATCTGGGCGATGACCTTGTAATTGCCGAAATACCGGAACGCCAACATCTGGTGAGCGCGTGGAGCGCGCGATGTTTGAATGTATGGATGTAGTTTCAAATACACCCAATCGCCCACCACAAAAGAACGTTCAGATCGACGCTTGTCTGCTTTAGTTTAATTTAAAAAATTCTAAAAAATCAAGATCTCAGATTTATTTAATATATTGCTTCCTAGCAAGTAAAGAGTATACCGTTGCATTGCCCTTCTTGAGAGGATTTGGATAATGTATGAAATGTAGGCAATGGTGTTGACATTGCTGCCACATGTCACCATTGTAGATCCTGGTGAGACGTATTTGTTTCTGTATACACTATTTGTGTGTGATCTTTTAAATTGCAAACGAACTATCTAGATTGGATATCTGATTGGCCATTTCAGTTCCCTCCAACAACCCACCACTATCTGTTCTTCTCTATCGCCAGAAGCATATACATTTCTGCAAACTATTATATTGAAACCATGCTCTAGGTCCATACTATATATATAGATAAAGAGAAACACTACCTGTTGTCTTGGGCCCATGCATATCATGGGTTTACCATGGATTAGCTAAAAACTAAAAGCATGACTAGCATGCTATTATTACTTCCTATAGTACATACCGAGCAGGAAAGCTAGTCACGAAGGCGTTTCATCTGTCCTGAGCACTCTGTTAAAGCTCCACTATACTTTACTTCCAAAGATCCAATGACCTCTTAGTTCCAGAGAAATACGTTTTCATCACCATAATTGGGCACAAGAAAATGATGTTGTTACTACTCAATGTCAACCTATCCACATACACTACTGGAAACGGGTGCTTTGCCGAGTGCCTCTAGCACTCGGCAAAGACCATCTGACACTCGGCGAAGCCAATGCCGAGAGCAGCCCTCGGCAAAGAGCTCTCGGCAAAAATCCTCACGACAAAGGAGCCTTTGCCGAGGGCCATTTGTCGGGCTCTCGGCAAACCTTTTACCGAGGGTCCCGACCGGCTCTCGGCAAAGAAAAGTGTCTGTTAACGGTGGTCCCTATTGACGGTAGGTTTGCCGAGGGCTAAGCCGGCTCTCGGCAAAGGCGTTACGTGTGCCGAGAGCCGGGCCCTCGGCAAAGCGATAATTTTTTTATTATTATTTTTCTGTGCCGAGGATTATCCGGGGTCAGCTCTCGGCAAAGAAATTTCGAATATTTTTTTGGAACCTCTTCGCCGAGGGCTATCTTAGCCGGCGCTCGGCATACCTTGGACTTTGCCGAGGGCTATGACCAAAGCCCTCGGCAAAGCTGTGGAAATTACGTTCTGTCTCCCCAGCTTTGCCGAGGGCTATGGCCAAAACCCTCGGCAAAGGGCCTCTTTGCCGAGAGCAACCCTCGGCAAAGCTGGGTAAATTTTGTTTTTTTGTTTTCCAGTTCTGTTTTTCCTTTTCTCCGACACTATCACACAGATATATATCACATTCATCACATATCACATATATATCACATTTCACGTCACAGAACATATATATATCACATCACATAGTTCAATAACATATATGTCCTCAAATCACATAGTTCAACAACATGAGACTTCAGTGACACACGAGGATAGTCCAAAGTTCAATCTACTACACCCCCGGCCAACCGGGCCACCCCTGAGAACTGCCGCCTGCTTGACCCCCGGTCGGGTTCCATCCAGGAGCGTGGCGGTTGTTCGAACCTTCTGATGGAGGAGGCTGCAAAAGGTCATGTTAGACAAGGAAATGAAAAAAATGAAACACTGAAGTATTGATACTCACAGGAGCAGCTCCGGGATCCAGAGGCGGCGGTGGAGGAGCCATGAGCGTCTGGGGCACGGCCATGCCCTGGGAGGCCATGAAGGCGATGAGCTGCGCCATCTGCTTAGCTTGAGCCTCCATCTGGGCCGACATCTGTGACCGCATCTGGGTCTCGGACACCTGGCGCTCCTGCCTTTCTCTTTCCAGGCGGGCCTGCGATAATACAAAGTGAATGTTAGAACAATGCAAACATTTAAAGATCAATGTACGATGAGTTAGATAGAAATAACCTCGAGCTCGGCGACCCGCGACTGCGCAGGCGACGGGCGTGGTCGTATGGGGACGCTCCCGCTCGTGCTCTGTGCTCGGAGCTGGGACAGAGTGGGAGTGGAGGCCGTGTCGATGACGCCGTCGCCAAGCCAGAACCGCCCGTGCTTCTTCCCTCCTACTCGTATGTCATCGTATGTGAGCATATGTGGATAGCACAGGGTTTCAACCATCTTGCGGCACCACTTACTCGAAACATTCCCAAATTTTTTTCATAGCCTCGACATGCGATGTCAAGGTCACCCGTCCATTTTCATGATTTTCTGACTTCGTTTGTATTTTTAATAATTTTAAATCCAATATCACGCAACTTGGTCGCCGTTTCTCGTGCACGAGACGGTCGAGTCTCCGCGACTGTCCCTGGATACGGTGTCGAAATACCCTCCGAAGAATGAATACCATTTTTCGAATCGCTGAGTTTCATTATTTCATGCACCTGCAGTTCAAACGTGCGTCCCGCGGAAAAAATCATCAAATTAAAGAAAATGCGCGAAATATAGCAAGATTTATGGAAAACACTTCAAATTTGAAATCTTGGCTTATAGTACTGTAGCAAGGCCACAGAAAAAATTGGGAGCAAAAAAACAAAAAAAATTATATTCTTTGCCGAGAGCTTCCTAAAGCCCTCGGCAAAGAGCACCTATGCCGAGAGCCAGGGCCAGGGCTCTCGGCATAGAGTTTACCAAAAAAAAAATTTCAAGGCTTTGCTGAGAGCCTAACAGAGGGCTCTCGGCAAAGGTAACGGCGCAGAGGGAGCCGTTTGCGAAGGTTCCGTTTGCCGAGGAGTATTCTACGCCGAGGGTTCGGCTCTCGGCATAGGTTCGGTTTGCCGTGGGCTACACTTTGCCGAGAGTCCGACTCTCGGCATAAGAATCGTCGCCGAGTTTCTTATGGTGCCGAGAGCTGACTCTCGGCAACGAGCTCTTTGCCGAGTGCCCGTGTTTTAGCCCTCGGCAAAGCGACGGACACTCGGCAAAGAGCCTGTCTCCGGTAGTGATATATATAATGGATGTTGAATTTGTGCCATGTCATGGCCTTCCTTACACATACCCTAATGTATACCAGTGTATTGGTACCACTTCTCTGCTGCTGCAATTTTTTGTGCACCTTCTAATCACAAGCGGAGACAGTGGTTTACCCATTTTTGTGTAAAGATTATTATTGGAACGGATAGTATGTATTTTGACTTCATCATTTTCACTCGTATCGACCGAAGAAAGGAATCTGTTAAAAACCTATTTTGAGTGCTCAACGTACCGACATCCTCTGTTTTCTGCTATTAGTTCCCTGTATTGCTTCTGCTGTACATGCACAGCATGAGTTCACATGCACCGCTCTACCGAATGCACCCACGAAGAACATTTCTCTGGAAGCTTTTTTTCAGCAAAATATTTCTCTCCAAGCTGGAATGTGGGGGTGGTCCATACTTGAATATACGGACACAAATACACGCATGAAGATTTCAGACTCACCCTCAATGCGTGAGAAACACTGAGAAAATGCAGGCAGATTGTACCCCATATTAGCAGTGTCCTTAAACATACATGACAGCATATTTTTCTGCACTAATCCTGTGGGGTGCCATCATTCCCGTCTCTAAGATTTGTAAAACTTACTCACATCTTTAATACTCCCTCCGTCCACAAATGATATTCGTATTAGACTAGTCAAAAAGTCATACAAAATATACTTTGACCATTAATTTCTCTTATAATATAAAGTTGGTGGCTAAAAACTCAATAGCATCTTAAAGACACTTTTAACATGAATCTATTGATGTAAGTTTTATACTCTAAACTTTTATACAATTTGATTAATTGTTGATCAAAATTTATAAAGTTTGACTTTTTGACTAGTCTAATACGAACATCATTTGTGGACGGAGGGAGTAGATCACATTACGTATATTTGCATACTAATTTATCAGTTTTAGTATATTTATATACTTATTTGAAGATATTTTAAATCTTATTTACGCAAAAAAATTTCAAAAGATCTCATACTTTTTAACATATTACTAAAATGCCACTACAATAGTATGTAAAATAAGTATGACAATATACTCTATGTATGCTTGCATACTTGACATACATGGTACTCTAGAAGGTCTAGTATGATCACTGACTTCGTTTGCATATAACTAAGCCAATGCAAACATCACTAAAGTTAACATATCAAGATTCATATCATATAGTTTTTATAGCCAAAGATTCATATTTGCACTCTACTATGTCGGGGACGGCAAGGTTATGGATTAGACGACAATGTGGGGTAAGGGCCAGGGACAACTGCAGAAGTGGGGCGTATAGAGGTTGGCGGCGGCGGTGCAGTGTGGCTGGAGGCCAGGCAAGGCGAGTAATTGATGGAGCGCACGGGTGGGGACAGCACGAGGACGATGGCGTGGCTGGCCGAGGGCCTAGTCGATGTTGATGAGCAAGAATGGCGATGCCCCCGAAGATGAGAGCGAGGCTGGCTAGGTGTATCGTAGGGGATGGCGCAGTGACGATGGCAAACAGTGTCGATAAAGGGCGACATGTCGGAGACTAGCCAGGCGCAGGTTATGAGTAGCGTGCTCGGCCGGTCGGGGATTGAAGCAGCAACGGTGGCGTAGATTGCAAAAGATTGAACAAAACAGGAGGATGAACACACGCCTCCATATTTAGTATCGGATCCTAAACAACATTTTGCTCTAACACATACATATTTAGTATCGGATCCTAAACAGCATTTTGCTCTAACACATACAGTAGGCAGTAAACAAGGCAAAAATGGTTGGTTGTTGCACAATCAACATAGGCTACATTTCTAGATGGAAGTAGCTAGATAATTTCTCTACTAATCTGCATTGTTGCCAACAGCTAGAGAAACTACATTCCCTGGTGACAAAATTACTCACAAAATATGTTGGCTAAACAAATTACTTCCATCCTCCACTACTCAATGTACATTAGTGTCGTCCAGGTTTACTGGAGGACTAGAGGATCCATCTCCAGTTGTCTTCTGCATCAAAAAGAAATTATTAGTAACTAGTGCTCAGATTTCCATGGAAAAGGATAAAAACCGTCACTACTCAATGGTCATAACGGTTGGCATGACAAATTGATGGGATGAATTTTTTGAATGTATAGATTTATCTAGCCTAAAGAATACGACGCTAGAATAGGACAGTGTACGAATATATTACATTTGGCACAGAATAGGACAGTGTACGAATATATTACATTTGGCACATGAACCTAGAAAGATGGAGACAACAATTATATTAGCAGTTTATCACACACAGTCCACAAAATGTTTTGCAACAACTAAACTCTCAAGTTTTTTATAAGAATGCAATCACAGTTATCAGTCAAGTTGCATATAAATTAAGTTGAAATATTTAGAGTTTCTATAACTTGCAGATATAAGCAAAGAAGAGACAGTGATGGGAAGGTATAGGATGATGCTCACCACCCCTGCTGCACCGAGTGATATCAGTGCACACTATGGTTAAGCTCTCTTGTTCTTGTTATGGAAATAGCAGGCAACCCGATTGTAAATGTTGGGCAACGAAGATGAAACTAGTAGTTGATGACCATAACATATTTCTGCATACTTGCCTTGTCAGGTTCAGCTTCCTCAAACATCTCTTCACTAATTAGAAATTAAAATCTCTTGACCAATCAGAAATTTAGATGTCCCCCTTATAAAAATGCCAATACGAAACATTATTCAAACCGATCACTCCTGATTGTCGAGTACTCTATGAACACAGATATATATGCCTCCTCTTCCCTTAGGAAGGGGGAACCCCTGCTGTAACCGGTGGCTACTTTGCACTTCATATATGATACAAGTTGTCCCATAAATCGTCACGGGTTTGGCATGCATGCATTACATGCAAATAGAGTAAATTGTGAGCACAATTACCATGAATGCGATGCATTGCCACCATGTCATATAAGAATGGTAGTGAGTTGGGTTCAGTACAGATATCTGTAGGTTTCGGGTCCAGCTTTTTTGGTTTTACACTACTAGAGAAAGGGGCTTTAGCCCCGGTTGAAAATGACCTTTAGTCCCGGTTCTCCCAAAAATCTTTTTTTCTGCTCTAAATCATTCCTTGGTATTCATCATTCGTCAACATATCTCTAAAATCTTCTCGGGAATTATTTCAGCTTTTTTATAGAATTCATTTTCCACGTTTCTACGAGCATAATCTAATTTTTAGATGCTCCGAAATATCTTTTATAAGCTTCAAATACTTTATTTGGATCCCTCGTGTTCTAAAATATATCTAGGAATTTTGTCTGAATTTTGAGGATTTTCTCGTGGCTGAAATAATAATTCTAGACTTCTCTAGAATTTATTTTTAATACACGAATTCAATATTCCAGAAATAATTTAATCTCAATCCTAGCGAGAATCGTTCCCTGTCTTTCGGTACGCTGCACCAAATATAGACGGTTCCATCTCGGCCTATAAAAGGAGGGTCTGAAGCCTTGATGTTGTCCTGTTCGTCAAATAAACCGAATCTCTGATCCATTGCCCTCTCTGTCTGCCATGTCCCTGCCGATCTGCAATGTGTGGCCTCCGCGGCAACGCAATCTGCTACTTGTAGACCGGCAATCACCTGGTGCCGTGCTGTCAGCCTGACTGGCACTGCGGACGATCGTCCATCGTCAGCGCCACTTTCAGCTAGGTTACACAACCTTGTCATTGCCCCTCGACGTGGGTGAGCACATACATCCACAGCAGTCCTCTCTCTATCTTATTCTCTGCCATAAATTGCATGATCCCTGATTTTGGCGTACAACTTCTGTTTGTTCCACTGCAGACTATTACCGGTGGTGGATATCTGTTTGTCCATAGGGCCGGCAATCAGCTTGCTCCAGCGCCTTGCGAGCCCCAGCAGCGCATAGCTGCCGTCCACTCCTGCTCTTGCAGCAATTTTGATCGGCCATGAAGTTCAGCTAGCAAACTCTGCGTTTCTTTCTTCTCCATGCTTGTATGATCGATCAAATCCACAGGTGCCATGTTTAAGCAGCATAAAACTCCAACCAAAATCACAGTTTTATAACGAAGACCGTCTGTGTGTGCTGAAGATCAGAAGGTGATAACCGAAGGGTGATGGTTTGAGAGTTGAGCAAGTAGTGTTTAAAGCAAGTATAGCTTGGGATCATCCCTATTCACTTTTAATTCTCACTTAACACATGATGCATGTGTCTACCTTGTTGCCACTATAAGGATATCCTATCTTATTGATCTCTTATGCCTTGATACCTACTCCCTCCGTCCCGATATATGAGTCGCTTTAGCTTTCAATGAGGTACATTGATTTAGCAATTAAATGATGAACAACAAGTGAATAATATTAGCTCATAGAGAAATAAAATGATACGTGTTTACCTTGGAGTGCTTATCATATTGTTGCTTCTCACATTGTATCATCTTTCTGTTCTCATCCCAAGAAAATCCACTTTTTCTCAACATAATCTCAATAGCACCATACTTTGTTCTAAAATGTCTCACCCTAGACTCAATATGCGGAACAGCAGTGAGGCCACAACCCGGTACATTTTTAGCAAGCACACCTTCTAGAACAGAACAATAGCCATTCTTGAAACCACCTTCACCTTTCCATTTTGGGTCTAAAGATAACTCATACAATGCTTTCATTAACTCTTCATCCTCAACAAAAGTCCAAATCCTTTTATTCTTCCCTCTTCCACGGGCAGAAGTTGAGTTCCCAGCTAGACTCATCCTACAAGTACTTATGTTATTTAATTTGCAAGACATTCTAATTTACATGATTTATAAAAATTCAAAAGCAATACAGTAAAAGTACAATATACGTATGCAAAAAAGGTGCAAACCTTAGTTAGATCTAGAAGCTCTATAGCTATTATACTTATGACCTATATAGTAATATAATTAACACTTTTCTATTGACGAGTTGTGTACCTTGAAATACTTCCACCTAGAGTCTGTGCAGTCCTCAGGTATAGGTTCTGGCTTCTTAAGTAGCAAGTGGTGAAGTTTCAGAACGGCCAGAAGACAAGAGTTGAAATGACGGCTCACGGTCTCACCACTTCTAAAGAAAAAGCGCCCTATTGTTCTATTCTTCAAATGATGAGACAATGTATATAAAAATGCCGCAACTATTTCTTCTAATGGCATATTTCTTGATCCCTTCAAACCAGAAACATCTCTAAGCATCTCACACAGTATACCAAAGGTTCTCCTATCCATGCGAAGCTCGCTTATACAATGCACATCACTCTCAGAAATAAGATGGTACAAATTCGCACTTCTCATTTCTCTAGTTTGTATCCTTTTTTCTATTTTCCAACACTTCCACTTATATGACAACAATAATAATGCCCAAATATAATAATACATAAACATGATAGCAGATGCCATATTAAATGTCAAATTTCTTCTGCGCATTCGGGTAGTTAATGGAAGGCGAGCCATAATGTTGTACAAAGATAATACATGGACGAATTAGATAGCCATAATTGGCAAGCACGGAATAGAGAAGATGTACTGTGCTGAATAACTTTTGCAAAGTATTAATTAAGGAGCTTCCTGGTTCATGGTTCGAGGTCGCAGAAGCTCTCCAAGCAAAGAAGAGAACAAACATTTTTTTCTAGAGGTAACTAGTACAGTAGCACTATTATTTATTTTCATGCCTGATAATCTAATGAATCTGGGGATGTCTACCACATTCAGTTGTGGTATTATAGGTTCAGATGTGATTGGTAACAAAAAAAAAAGGAAAGAAAGGAGGAACAAGATCTAGATACGTCTGTTTCTACTTTCTACACGCAAACTCATTTCAAGTATGGATGGAATGCATGATAAACTAGGCAAAACTGCAATACTCAAGCAAGTTTAGCAAATACTCCACATTTGTGTACTGAAACAAATCTACTGTAGTCGGACAACTGAAACATGTCCTGTAGTCGGAGCAACAGGATAAACAAATGTAGTGCAATACTCGAGCTAGCACCCAGAAACAGAACTGAAACAAGAACGCAAGAACTAAGGCCATCAACCCATCATGATGTACTGTAGTTACCAATGGGCGATATCTAGCAAAACCAGTAACCAATTTTCTCAGAAACGTGGAGGAACGACTGAATAGAACCGATCAAAACAGAAACCATTGTTTACCGGGCCTTGAAAAAAAGAAACGACAGTATACAACTGAAGGAGAGGAGACTGGTATTAGACTGCGAGTACTGGTAACCTGACTCTACTAACATCACTAGAGAAATTAACATCAATAAAAAAGGTAAAATCTTCTAACCATGACTAATATTGTGTTAGTAGTGCTAAATACCAAACAACAACAATACCATAACATAATTCTGATTCATCAAGTCCAAGCAAGGTGAGTAATAACAAATGGAACACACCTATTGTGTCAGCTTCCTCCTAGCCTCACGCACACCAAAAATCACCACTGATGCTCCTCCTGAATCTGTTTCTTGCAGATCCCCTATTGCACAAGCTACTTTCAAGAACAAAACAAAGGTAGGGAGGTAGGGGACAAATTCAGGGAGGTCCTCACCGATGAGGCTCTTCTTGCAGCAGGGGCTCCTTCAAGAACACAAAGCTTGGTACAAATCTCCTCCTAACAGGAACTCTTTCAAGAACACAACAACAGTTAGGTTTGGGAAAAGAAAAGATTGAGATCTGTGAAAGAGGAGTATGAAGAGGGTTTGCGAGAGAAGAGGAAGTGAGGGGAGGATGGCTCTTACCGGTGACATGGATCCAATGAGCTTGTGGTGGCATCAACCTTCAAGAACACCAATGGTTAGGGTTTGGGAGATGAGTGGATCCAGTGGATAGAGGGAAGAGGAGAGAAATCGCCCTCACCGGTGCGACCTGCCTTGTTGTGGGGGCACGAACCTACTGCCGGCGAGGGAGTGGCGAACCTGCCGGCGCCGGCGCTCACGGGGAGTCGCGGCTTCGTAGCGGAGTGCGGCGCCGACGGAGACGCGAGTCGGGGAGTCACGGGGAGAGTTGCGGGATCGGACAAGGAGAGTGGAGCAGCGGTAATGAGATTGTATGGGCTGGGATCCAATAGCGCCGCGATCGGTTACGGGCCGCTCCAACCAAACAAGACCAACGGGACCTGATTGCGCTGTAAATGGATACGGGGCCGAAACCACCGAACCAAACACCTTCATTGCCATAAATTGCATGATCCCTGATTTTGGCGTACAACTTCTGTTTGTTCCACTGCAGACTATTACCGGTGGATATCTGTTCTGTCCATAGGGCTGGCAATCAGCTTGCTCCAGCGCCTTGCGAGTCCCAGCAGCGCACAGCTACCGTCCAACTCCTGCTCTTGCAGCAATTTTGATCGGCCATGAAGTTCAGCTAGCAAACCCCGTGTTTCTTTGTTCTCCATGCTTGTACGATCGATCAAATCCACAGGTGCCATGTTTAAACAGCACTGAACTCCAACCAAAATCACCGTTGTATAACCAAGACCGTTTGTGTGTGTTGAAGAGAAGGTGATAACCGAAGGGTGATGGCTTGAGAGTTGAGCAAGTATTTAAGGCAAGTATAGCTTGGGATCATCCTTGCTACCTATTCATTTTAATTCTCACTTAACACATGATGCATGTGTCTACCATGTTGCCGCTATAAAGATATCCTATCTTATTGATCTCTTATGCCTTGATACCTATGGGATAAATGCATTGGGTAGTATTATACTGGCACTCAAGGTAAATAACCTTGATCTGTAACTTGACTAATGATATATGCAATAAATATTAAAATATGCTTTTTAATAACTTCTCTTAAGAGGGCTGGAGCATTGGCCGGGTTTTTATATGGTGCTCTAGTTTCTCTCTCTAAGCACTTATCTGTAAGCGATAATCCATGACTTACAATACAACCACAAGAACTATATGGCTCTGGTCTTGTCTTAGTACACTAAATCTTTCTAGCTCGTAGTAGCTTACCGAAAGGCACAAGAGGGGCTCCGCTCTGTATGTTGTCTGCATGCCAAGAGGGTGCACTTTGGTTTATTTGTCTTTTGCTTAGTCACCTCTTGGAGGAGGGTCCATGCATATCGGTGAGGAAACCTAGGGGGCTACACTTGTTAGAGGGGATGACTTGTGAAAAAGCTCGTAGTGTACCCTGCCACACTTTCTTGGTAGAGGTGATGTGGGCCTTGCAAACCCCAACATATAGGAATCACAACTTGTGGGTAAAGATGTATGACCTCTACAAAGTGTAAAACTGTTATAACAATCGTGCTCACGGTCACGAGCGGCCTTGGACCCTTATGGAATAGTGGATCACTAATGAAACTAATAATATTGAGAATACTTGATGATTGTTGTTCTTGTTATACATTATTCTTGTTTACATGATCATGTGGTTATGGGCTTATGCTGATCTTGTTGCTACTCAATACCTAATAATGTGACTCTATTACGAGCTAACAGCACTTAAACCTGTGTCAACTTTTGAGTCTCATGAACCCCATGTTGTATTTGCTGAGTACGACATGTGTTCACTCTTTCTATTCCCAATACCTCCAATCATTGGTAGATGCTGCTTAGAAGATAGATCATGGTTTAAGTTGCTATGGAGTACTAGGCGTATGTACCCTAGTCAGCCGTCCCTGAGAAGAATGGAGCCTGAAGAGAAGATTAATAATTGTTCTGCTATACTCCGATATATGTAAGTGTTCATATAATTATGTTTACGTTATATAATAATATTGTTTATGATATTCTTTATTTTGTTATTGTATGTGTGGACTTCCTGGACACACGTATAGTGAGCCCGGTTTTGTTTTAAAAACCGGGTGTGACAATACCTGAAATGGTGCGGTTTTGGGATGGATCACCATTTTTCACCCGAGGAGCACCATCAGGGCCCCAGACCAATAGTGCCCACCAACAACCTGTCTAATAACCCTAGCTATGAAACTCTGAAACTCATCCCTCTAAGACCCCCGCATCAAGCTCGCTCACTACAACTTCCGCCTTTCTGCTCAGCGCACTAACCCAGTCGCATCGCCCTCGCTCACTAGGTGCGTGCCTAACGAAGTAGGCCCCAACGGCCTAGCTGTAGGAGGTGGCACGATGCTCCCAGGCCCCAATTCTAGGTGGCGCCATAGCGGCCTAGAGCCCTAGTTGCACACGGCGACGCGACACCCATGCCCCAACAGGTGGCGGTGTGGTGCCCCGAGGCGCAGCCATAGCCGCCACTAACAACCTCGTCTAATAACCCTAGCTATGAAACTCTCAAACTCATCCCTTTAAGACCCTCGCATCAGGCTCGCTCACTGCAGTGCAGCTTCTGCCATCCGGCCTAGTGCGCTTACCCCAGTCGTACCGGCCTCGCTCACCAGGTGCGTTCCTAACCAAAGTAGGGCCCCAACGGCCTAGTCATAGGAGGTGGCGCGATGCCACCAGGCCCCAGTCACAGGTGGTGCCACGACGACCTAGAGCCCTAAATGCACGCGGTGGCACGACACCCGAGCCCCAACAGGCGGCGACACGACGCCAAGAGGCCCAGCCATAGCCGGTGGCACAACATCGCAAGGCCCCGCCATAGGTGTTGGCATTGTGCCTCCGGGCCTTTACGGTGGACCCTCAGGAGTGGTTGTGGCACAGCCTAGGCACATTCTCATAGATTCATGGATATAATCCATCGGGTTTTGGTTTTGGGATGGATTTCCACCTAAATTGGTGTTCAGGCGTGGATTCGGAATTTCAGTTCAGGTTTCGCTTTTAGGTGCCCATGTACTCCACCCCATCCGAATCCATGATGTCGCCATCCTTAATGCCAATGTCTTCCACTGAACTATGTCTACCACAAATTTCTGTCAGTGTCGTAGGTACCTTGTACAAACAGGAACTGATGAATGAAGCAGCGGCCCTAAAATAAATTCGACTTTTGCAAGCAGGGAAATGTAAATGTACGGCCCACCCAACCATTGCATTCAGATGCGTTTCGGAGTTCCCGTGACACAACTTTTGCTTTAGCTGCATTCTAAATTCCCTTTGCTCAATCAATAAGCAACACTAGGAGTTAAAATTGTCTGTTTCTTACTGTTCTACATGTGCCCACAAGAAAGACCAGAACCAAGCAACTTGTAACAGTTCCTGTTCCGTTTTCCCTCAAGTGGTAAAGGGCCCTCTAATTTAACTAAGCAAATTTAAAGATGGAGCTTAAGAAGTATCAGACCATAATGTTATATGATTTTGAACTAGAATTAGATAGAGTTAAGTTGGATTGTGAAAGAAGCGTAAGGACGATGATCCGTTACTACCCCTTCCCGCTAGATCACAACTTCTAACAAGCACAAGGAAGACCACTCCATCAACCTATATGCATCGTGGTATTACATGTCAGAATTAGAGCTGATCAAATCTTGATATTCAATTTTGCAGAAAAAGATTATTAAGCTTATTTACCCTAATCTGACAGAAAAGAACTTATTCGTAGAAAAGGTTTTAAGAGTCCAAACAGGGGAGTCCAGGGCTTGCAACGGAAATAACCAAAGAAAGCGAGTGCCTCAACTGGCCGGGTAGAAGAGCGGAAGGAAGGACTAACCAGCAGGGGGCCGCCCGTGATTTTTCCAGATGGGATGGCAGGCCGCCGTGCACTAT
This sequence comes from Coix lacryma-jobi var. lacryma-jobi, assembly GCA_009763385.1. Classification (NCBI taxonomy): domain Eukaryota; kingdom Viridiplantae; phylum Streptophyta; class Magnoliopsida; order Poales; family Poaceae; genus Coix; species Coix lacryma-jobi. The sequence goes on from CM019831.1 coordinate 19,059,790, forward strand.
TCATCAGTTACAACGCCATCAGCCGCAAAGGCATGGTTGGACACACGTGCGTATGACGTGCAACGAGTGCTGCTCTCGGACGAGACGCGTATGTTTGGAGAAGGGGGGCGCGGCCCCGGAACAAGTGGATGCACCTGCCCTTAGATTTGGATCTTGGGCGCCAGCACTCACGCCAACGTGACACTAGAGCCTGCAGATGGGCCCAAGCACAGGAGGGCCCCATATGTCATGTACGTCAGAGCTCACCCACCTGGTGCTCGCCCACCTGGTGCTCGAAGTGGCTGTCGCGAAGGCCAAGGCGGGCAGCGCGGGGAGCTACGAGCAGGCGTGGTCGACAATACGACTGCTCCCACACCAATCCGTTCCTGCCAATGGGGCCAATCACAATAGTCAACGGAGGACCATCCATCTAAGAGCAAGTATTATAAGGGACTGCAAGAAGACTGTATGCTGACATGAAAGAGAAAAAGGAAGAGAGAGAAGAGAGGTGAGATGTAAGCTTACAGCCAGCTAAAGGCACAAGAACCAAGAACCCTCTGAGAGAGTGAGGTGGGCTATAAGAGGACCAACCACTATATGAGTTGGCTGAGAGGTGGACTGCAAGAGTTCATACAACCAGCTAAAGGCTGTAAAGCGAGAGAAGTACCATGAGCGTGTGTAGAGGAGCGAGCGATGTCGCGAAGCCCATGGCGGGTGGCGCGGGGAGGGGCGACCAGGCAAGGTCGACGATGTACCTGCTCGCACACAAATCCATCTGCAGTCCCTGCCAACGAGCCCAATCGCAGTAGGCCGGGGCCATTCGTCTGAGGAGGAGCGAGCGAGGGAGAAGTACCACGACCGAAACGCTGAGCGCTGCGTAAGGAGGGTCGCGAGGTGAGGCTCGCTGGCTGGCACTGTTTCGATTTGATGCCCTTATCTCGGGGAGCAAGGATATGAATCTGGCGTTTTAAGTCAAGAGAGGAATCAATCGGCTACGCTTGTTTTTTTTACATTACATTCACCATAATTGGGCCCGGGTTTACCTTACATTCACCATAATTGGGCCCGGGCATAGTTATGATGCCCACCAATCAGCAAGCACCATACTGAACTGAGCATATTCATGTCACCTGGAAGCCCCGTGTTTCTCAGGAATAAATAAATAGAAATAGAAAAAATCTACAAGTGCCGCGAGTTGCTGCCCAACCAAAATAGCCTACGTTCCCTAGTGCCAAAATTACTCACAAAATATGTTGGCTAAACAAATTACTTGCATCCCCACTACTCAATAGACATCACTATCGTCCAGGTTTAATGAAGGACTAGAGGATCCATCTCCAGTTGTCCTCTGCATCAAAAAAAAATTAGTAACTAGTGCTCAGATTTCTTTAGAAAAGGATAAAAACCAAAATTAGTAACTAGTGCTCAGATTTCTTTAGAAAAGGATAAAAACCATCACTACTCAATAGCCATCACTGTTGGCATGACAAGATGGAGATGAATTTTTTGAAAGTATAGATTTATCTAGCCTAAAGGATATGATGCTAGAATAGGACAGTGTACGAATATATTACATTTGGCACATGAACCTAAAAAGATTGAGACAACAGTTATATTAGCAGTTTATCAAACACAAGCTGGAGACAACAGTTATATTAGCAGTTTATCAAACACAAGCAGTCCACGGAATGTTTTGCAACAGCTAAACTCTCAAGTTTTTTATAAGAATGTAATCACAGTTATCAGTCAAGTTGCAGATACGTTAAGTTGGAACATTTAGAGTTTCTATAGCTTGCAGATATAAGCCAAGAAGAGCCCATGATAAGAGGGCATAGGATGATGCTCACTACCTTTGCTGCACCGCACGCTATCAGTGCACACTATGGTTCTTGTTATGGAAGTAGCAGGCAACCGGATTGTAAATGCTAGGCAATGAGGATGAAACTAGTAGCTGATGACCATAACATATTTCTGCATACTTGCCTTATCTGGTTCAGCTTCCTCAAACATCTCTTGACCAATCAGAAATTTAGATGTTCCCCTTATAAAAATGCCAATACGAAACATTATTCAAACTGGTCACTCAAAAACCTAGATGTCGAGTGCTCTGTGAACACAGATATATATGCCTCCTCTTCCTATATGCCTCCTCTTCCCTTAGGAAGGGGGAAAGATGTGCTACCCCTGCTGCATCTAGTGGCTACTTTGCACTTCATATATGATGCAAGTTGTCCCATAAATTGTCACGGGTTTGGCATGCATGCATTACATGCAAATAGAATGAATTGTGAGCACAATTACCATGAATGTGAGGCATTGCCACCATGCCACATAAGAATGGCAGTGGGCTTCGGATTCAGCTTTTTTTGGTTTTAGGTATAGTATTGCACCCACAAATATTTGGGTTCGGATACCTGCTGAAATGGTGCGGTTTTGGGATGGATCACCATTTTTCACCCGTGGAGCACCATCAGGGCCCCGAACCAATAGTGCCCACTAACAACCCGTCAAATAACCCTAGCTATGAAACTCTAAAACTCATCCGTCTAAGACCCTCAAATCAAGCTTGCTCACTGCAGCTTCCGCCTTTCGGCTCAACGCGCTAACCCCCAATCGTATCGCCCTTGCTCACTAGGTGCGTTCCTAGACAAAGTAGGCCCCAATGGCCTAGTTGTAGGAGGTTGCGCCGATGCTCCCAGGCCCCAATTCTAGGTGGCGCCATAGTGGCCTAGAGCCCTAGTTGCACGCGGCGACGCGACACCTAGGCCCCAACAGGCGGCGGCGTGGTGCCCCGAGACCCAACCGTAGCCGCCACTAACAACCCCGTCTAATAACCCTAGCTATGAAACTTTGAAACTCATCCCTTTAAGACCCATGCATCAGGCTCCCTTACTGTAGCTTGCCATCCGGCCTAGCGCGCTAACCCCAGTCGCACCAGCCTCGCTCACCAGGTGCGTGCATAACCAAAGTAGGCCCCAATGGCCTAGCCGTAGGAGGTGGTGCGATGCCCCCAGGACCTAGTCACGGGTGATGCCATGATGACCTAGAGTCCTAGATGCACGTGCTGGCGCGACATCCAGGCCCCCAACAGGCGGCGGCGCAATGCCTAGTGGCCCAGCCATAGCCAGTGGCACAGCGTCCCAAGGCCCCGGCATAGGTGTTGGCATTGCGTCTGCAGGCCCCGTGGACCCTCAGGAGTGGTTGTGGGGCAGCCTATTCACATTCTCATAGATTCAAGGACATAATCCATCAGGTTTTGGTTTTGGGATGGATTTCCACCTAAATTGGTGTTCAGGTGTGGATTCGGATTTTCATTTCAGGTTTCACTTTTAGGTGCCCATGTACTCCACCCGATCCGAATCCGTGATGTCGCCATCCTTAATGCCAATGTCTTCCACTGAACAATGTCTGCCACAAATTCCTGTCAGTGATGTAGGTACCTTGTACACACATACAGGAACTAGGAACTGATGAATGACGCAGGGGCCCTAAAATAAATTCGACTTTTGCAAGCAGGGAAATGTAAATGTACGGCCCACCCAACCATTCCATTTGGATGCGCTTTAGAGTTCCCGTGACACAACTTTTGCTTTAGCTGCCTTCTAAATTCCCTTTTGTCAATCAATAAGCAACACTAGGAGTTAAAATTCCCTGTTTCTTACTGTTCTGCATGCGCCCACAAGAAAGACCAGAACCAAGCAACTTGTAAGTTGTAACAGTTCCTGTTCCGTTTTCCCTCATGTGGTAAAGGACCCTCTAATTTAGCTAAGCAAATTTAAGGATGGAACTTAATAAGTATCAGAGCATAATATTATATGATTTTGAACTAGAATTAGATAGAGTTAAGTTGGATTGTGAAAGAAGCGTAAGGACAATGATCGGTTACTACCCCTACCCACAAGATCACAACTTCTAACAAGCACAAGGAAGACCACTCCATCAACCCATATGCATCGTGGTACTACATGTCACAATTAGAGCTGGTCAAATCTCAATATTCAATTTTGCAGAAAAAGATTATTAAGCTTATTTACCCTAGTCTGATGGAAAAGAACTTATTCGTAGAACAGGTTTTTAGTGTCAAACAGGGGAGTCTAGGGCTTGCAACGGGAATAACCAAAGAAAGCGAGTGCCTCAACTGGCCGGGTAGAAGAGCGGAAGGAAGGACTAACCAGCAGGAGGGCCCCGTGATTTTTACAGATGGGATTGCAGGGCCGCTATGCACTATTCACCAGGTACAACGCCGTCAGCCGCAAAAGCATGGTTGGACCCATGTGCGTACAGCGTGCGACGAGTGCTGCCCTCGGACATGACGCGTCTTCTTGGAGAGGGCGCGGCCCCGGAGCAAATGGACACACTTGCCCTCAGATTTGGATCTTGGGCGCCAGCACTCACGCCAACGTTACACCAGAGCCTACGCATGGGCCCAAGCACAGGAGGGCCCCATCCGTCATGTACGTTAGGGCTCACCCAGCTGCTGCTCGAAGCGGTTGTCGCGAAGGCCAAGGCGGGCGGCACGGGGAGCTGCGAGCAGGCGAGGTCGACGATGCAGTTGCTCCCACACCAATCTGTCCCTGCCAATGGGGCCAATTAGAACAGTCAACAGGGGGCCATCCATCAAGAGGGGCAAGCGAGAGAAGTACCATGAGCGTGTGCAAAGGAGCGAGCGATGTCACGAAGCCCAAGGCGGGTGGCGCGGGGAGGGGCGACCAGGCAAGGTCGACGATGCGCCTGCTCCCACACGAATCCGTCTACCGTCCCTGCCAACAGGCTCAATCGCAGCAGGGGCCATCCATCAGAGGAGGAGCGAGCGAGGAAGAAGTACCACGACCGAAACGCTGAGCGCTGCGTAAGGAGGGTCGCGAGGTGAGGCTCGCTGGTTGCCACTGTTCTGATTTGATGCCCTTATCAATCGGCTACGCTTGTTTTTTTAGCTTATATTCACCATAGTTGGCCCCGGGCGTAGATATGATGCCCACCAATCAGCGAGCGTCACACTGAACTTAGCATATTCGCGTCACCTGAAAGCCCCATGTTTCTCAAAAAAAAAAGAAAAAAAATCTGAAAGTGTCGTGAGCTGCTGCCTAACCAAAATAGCCACAGAAGTTGCGTTCCCTATGCCAAAATTACTCACAAAATATGTTGGCTCAACAAATTACTTACATCCCCCACAAGTTTGCTGAAGGACTAGAGGATCCATCTCCAGTTGTCCTTTACATCAAAAAGAAATTATTAGTAACTAGTGCTCAGATTTGCTTAGAAAAGTATAAAAACCATCACTAAATGGCCATCACCGTTGGCATGACAAATTGATGGGGATGAATTTACCATCACTACTCAACCGTTGGCATAAAAAATTGATGGGAATGAATTTAGCATCACTACTCAATGGCCATCACCATTGGCATGACAAATTGATGGGGATGAATTTTTTGAATGTATAGATTTATCTCGCCTAAAGGATACGACGCTAGAATAGGATAGTGTACGAATATATTACATTTGGTACATGAACCTAGAAAAATGGAGACAACAATTATATTAGCAATTTATCAAACACAAGCAGTCCACGAAATGTTTTGCAAGTAGATACAAGCCAAGAAGAGCCAGTGATGGGAGGGTATAGGATGATGCTCTCCACCATTGCTACACCGCACTATGGTTCTTGTTATGGAAATAGCAGGCAACCGGATTGTAAATGCTAGGCAATGAGGATGAAACTAGTAGCGGGTGACCATAACATATTTCTCCATACTTCCTTGTGTGGTTCAGCTTCCTCAAACATCTCATGACTAATTAGAAATTAACATCTCTTGACCAATCAGAAATTTAGATGTTCCCCTTATAAAAATGCCAATACGAAACATTATTCAAACCGATCACTCTAAAACCTGACTGTCGAGTGCTCTATGAACACAGAGACTAATTAGAAATTAACATCTCTTGACCAATCAGAAATTTAGATGTTTCCCTTATAAAAATGCCAATACGAAACACTATTCAAACCGATCACTCCAAAACCTGACTGTCGAGTGCTCTATGAACACAGATATATATGCCTCCTCTTCCCTCAGGAAGGGGGAAAGATGTGCTACCCCTATGTATCCAGTGGCTACTTTGCACTTCGTATATATGATGCAAGTTGTCCCATAAATTGTCACGGGTATGGCATGCATGCATTACAGCATGCAAATAGAATAAATTGTGAGCACAATTACCATGAATGCGAGGCATTGCCACCATGCCATATAAGAATGGCAGTGTGTTGGGTTCAGTACAGATATCCGTGGGTTTCGGATCCAGCTTTTTTTTTGGTTTTAGGTACAGTATTGCACCCACAGATATTTGGGTTCGGATACCTGCTAAAATGGTGCGGTTTTGGGATGGATCACCATTTTTCACCTGTGGAGCACCATCAGGGCCCCGGACCAATAGTGCCCACTAACAACCCGTCTAATAACCCTAGCTAATGAAACTCTAAAACTCATCCCTCTAAGACCCCCGCATCACCCTCGCTCACTAGGTGTGTGCCTAGACGAAGTAGGCCCCAATGGCCTAGTTGTAGGAGGTGGTGCCGATGCTCCCAGGCCCCAATTCTAGGTGGCACCACAGCGGCCTAGAGCCCTAGTTGCACGTGGTGACACGACACCCAAGCCCCAACCAGTGGCGGCGCGGTGCCCCAAGGCCTAACCGTAGCCGCCACTAACAACCCGGCCTGTCTAATAACCCTAGCTATGAAACTCTGAAACTCATCCCTTTAAGACCCCCGCATCAGGCTCGCTCACTGCAGCTTCTGCCATCCGGCCTAGCGCGCTAACCCCAGTCGCACCAGCCTCGCTCACCAGGTGCGTGCCTAAGCCTAACCAAAGTAGGCCCCAACGGCCTAGCCGTAGGAGGTGGCGCGGTACCCCCAGGCCCCAGTCACAAGTGATGCCATGACGACCTAGAGCCCTAGATGCACGTGTCGGCGCGACACCCAGGCCCCAACAGGCGGCGCCGCGCCGCCTAGAGGCCTAGCCATAGCCGGTGGCACGACGTCCCAAGGCCCCGCCATAGGTGTTGGCATTGCGTCTCCAGGCCCCCACGGTGGACCCTCAGGAGTGGTTGTGGCACAGCCTAGGCACATTCTCATAGATTCATGGATAATCCGTCGGTTTTTGGTTTTGGGATGGATTTCCACCCAAATTGGTGTTCAGGCGTGGATTCGGAATTTCAGTTCAGGTTTCGCTTTTAGGTACCCATGTACTCCACCTGATCCAAATCCGTGACATCGCCATCCTTAATGCCAATGTCTTCCCCAGAACTATGTCCGCCACAAATTCCTGTCAGTGTCGTAGGTACCTTGTACAGACAAACAAGAACTGATCCTATCAAAAAAAAAAGACAAACAAGAACTGATGAATGACGCAGGGTCCCTAAAATAAATTCAAATTTTGCAAGCAGGGGAATGTAAATGTACGGCCCACCCAACCATTCTATTCAGATCGCTTCAGAGTTCCCGTGACACAACTTTTGCTTTAGCTGCCTTCTAAATTCCCTTTGGTCAATCAATATGCAAGTCTAGGAGTTAAAATTCTCTATTTCTTACTGTTCTGCATGCGCCCACAAGAAAGACCAGAACCAAGCAACTTGTAACAATGTTTCCTGTTCCGTTTTCCCTCAAACGGTAAAGAGCTCTCTAATTTAACCAAATAAATTTAAGGATGAGGCTTAATAATGATCATACTGAAGGACCGAGAAGCTACCCGAAAGCGACCAGAGGGGGGGGTGAATGGGAGCTTCAAAATTTCCTTTCGGAAACTAGAGCCACTGTCCCAAGAATCAACCCCAAAAAAACGAACCCTAGAGATTGTTAATGTCCACGACCCTAGATGTAGGGTGGATGCCTCCAAGAAGCACAGCGGGACACTATACAACTCTAGAAAGCCAATGCAAAAAGCGGATCTCAAATCGGAGCTCGAACGCAAAAGATACGGACGAAGCCTCGAGCTGACTGCACTGACTGGAACGTTCGGTCGACAGGCACCGGACGTGACCGGTCAAACACCGAGACGACAAAAATCGATTCGCCCGAGGCAGAGACCAGAACAAGACCGATTCGCCCGAGACCGATATGCCCGAGGCTCTCGGGAAAGCCTTGGCGAAATCTCCGACTCGCCCGAGGCAGAGGCTCGAGGCCGAGAGTCGAAGACGAGAGTAAAGGTCGAGGGCGAGGGTCGAGGCCGAGGGTCAAGGGTCGAAGCTGAGGGTCGAGGCTCGAAGCCGAGGGTCGAGACTCGAGGCCGAGGGTCGAGACTCGAGGCCGAGGGTCGAGGCTCGAGGCTCACGGAAAGGCCTCGGCCTCCTCGAGGGTCTATGCCTTCGCTCGCTCGAGGTTCTGCAGCGATTCGCCCGAGGCCCGAGGGAATGCCTCGGAGTGCTCGAGGGTTGCTGCGCGAGACGGCTCGACCGGACTCAAACCAGCGTCCGATCAGCTGGCAGCGGACGCATCCTGTCACCAAAAACTCGATCTGGGAGCTCTCTGAGTTGGACCGGACGCACGAGGCACAAGCGTCCGGTCGTTCACTGAGCGTCCGTTCACAACCAACAAAGCCAGGAACAGTGCAAGCAAAGCGTCCGGTTGTAACGCGTACAGAGCGTCCGGTCGTGAGTGTCTGGTCAGTACGCAGAAAGCTTGGCGCCGAGCTCACGGACCGGACCCTTGGGGCATGCGTCCGACCAGTACGCAGAGCGTCCGGTCACCACGAACTGTACTGAAATTCCGGCAGAACAAATCCCTCCAAAACTCGTTCAAATCACAATCCCAAGTTTCCAAACTTGGAGAAGAAGATCACAGGGTAGTTAGGAGACTATCCCCAAGAAATCATCTTCTCAGAATAACCAAGAATGCAGGGAAATCAAAAAGGGAAAGTGGATGAACGAAAAAGTGCCACGAAAACGAAATCGTCCCGATCTATTCGATCATGAGGAGTTAGATGAATTCCTTTGGTCGAAATGACCTCCTCAATGATACGAACAAACTGATTCAAACGGATTTCGCAAAGACACTCAGAAAAGAGAGATCGATCGAAGGAGAAGAACGAGCAGAGCCAAAAAGCAACGAACACAGTGCTCTACACGGCGAAGACGCAAACGCACAGATCGACGGGCACAGTGCACGGCTCGGGTCTGTTCAGGAAAGATGAGGATACGGCCTCATTTCCTTGAATCAATAGTACACAGAGCGGAGTCTCTCTGCGGATCTCAACTAGCTAAAGCAGGGAATGGGAGAGCAGGAAGCCAAAGCAACTAACTGAGATAGGGAGGAGGGTGTCTCCCCTGGACTACTTATACTAACCTAGCCTAAGTCTATTTCCTACTCTACCCCTCTCTACTCTAATTACAGAGCGGGCCAGGAAAACCCTAAGGCTAATCTGGTCCACCCGCTGGTGGTAGGTAGATCCGACGGCCACGCCCGCACGGTCTTCCGCGTCGCCTCCACGCAACCTTCAGATCGCCGCCACGTGCCGCCACCACTCTGCACCCCCGGTTTTGTGGCCCAAACCGGGAAACCAGCCTTTTCCATCATCCCCCGGTTTTGAGGCCCAAACCGGGAAACCAGCCTCCAGCCCGAGTTTTGTGGCCAAACTCGGAAACCGTCCGCGCCCGAGTTTTGAGGCCCAAACTCGGAAACCGGCCCACGCCCAGGTTTTGAGGCTCAACCTGGAAACCGTCTACCCGTTGGTTTTTCCCTGGCTCTACCAACAAACCGACGTCGTAGAGGGGATGCACCGCCTGTGCACCCCTTCCACTGACATGATCGCACTTCTCCGCTTGTCGCTGTCACAGGCTGCCAGCCACCACAGCTGATCCTCCGGCCTCTGGTCCCTCAGTCCAAGTCCACGTCCGCCCTTCACCGTCCGATACATCGGCATGGCACGTCCGCCGCACGGCACGCCCATCCTTCATCGCGCCCGGTCCGTCAGCACGACACGTCGCAACTTGACCTTCACCTGCCATCGATCACTGTCTCCGTGCTCGACACCTGCACAACACAAGCCAAAAAACATGCGCATCATCTCCGTTGACAATCACTCATCACACAGAGACTCGGCATACACCCATGTATCCGCAATCTCCCCCTTGATGAGTGCATTGTCAACTCCACAACAAATCATGAATAGGAAGAAGGAGGTAGGGAGGAGTGGGAAGAGAAAACCCAACCAAATGACCCAAAAGCCTAACAAAAGCCAAAGAAGGTCAAGTGGATGAAGCGAAAACTTGGTCCCCAAAGACATGGGCAACGGCTCGACGCAACCAAGCAAGGCAAAGCTAGCCCTCAAGAAGAGGTAGAACAGGCTCAACACCGCTAGCAGATACCAATTGAAGATCGGAGGACAACAGAAGCAAAATGCTAGTCCCTCAAGATAGAGGCACAGAGGCTCAACACAACTAGCAAGAAAATCACTCCGAACCAATTGGAAATCAACCCAAACCAAATGGGAAAGCACACCAGACGATACCAATTGAAAACCAAATGAAAAAGCTTATGAAAGCTCATGAAAAGCTAGGAACGATTGCTAGTCCCTCAAGACAGAGGCAACGGCTCAACACAACTAGCAAACTCCCCCTCGACAAATGCAAGCAACTAGGACAAATGATTCTCCCCTTAGTTGGTCAACACAGGGGCATATGATTTGCATAAATTTCTCCCCCTAGTTGAAAATGCACTTATCAAGGCCAAAGGTATCGGAGAAGCAACTCCCTTCACATAAACTCCCCCTGACCACAAGATCTCCTTCCAAAATGCATATGAAGTCAAAATGCAAGTTAGGAGCTTCAAGTATATAGTCAAAAGAGTGCAAAGATGCTCTAATCAGTATAGCTCCAACATCTCAATTAAGCACTCAAATAGCAAAGGCTCAAACTGATCACCTATACGAAATATGAAGCATATGAGCATGTGAGCAGTGTTAAGCCAAAAGGGTAGTCACCACCAAAATAGCACTAGACATGTATAGAAGGAATCCAAACAAGTGCTAAGCATATATACCAGGTGAACTACCCCTAGCAAAGTTCAATCATCATGCATAGGAATGAAGCATATACTTGTGATTTCAAAATCATATCGGAGTTGCAGCGGTAAAAGAATTCACAAGATCATTTTTAGCATGTGATTGCGAGAGGTTGAAAGCTTGTCATTGCCTAACTTTTCAACCGTGCGAAGCCTATGCCGAAGCAATCAGAAGCTTAAAACAACGGTTTCGGTCATACACTACATGGCTCAAGTTTAACTCAAAGTGCAATGAGAAACAGTCTCAATACCATGAGGTGTTGACAAGCAATCCCATCTCGATCTTTTCGATTCAACAATACTTGGTTCAGATTTTAAGCAAGTTATGAACAACCAAGCAAGTGAATGACTCAGAACTAGAGACATAGCAACCTAGCATATATGAAAAGCAGGAATGGACTCAACACACCCTACACATGCTAGTTGCATATCTCAATGGTGAACATTTTCAGATTTATATACATTAGGCATAATTCACCATTCCAAAAATAGCTCGCTCATAACATGGAACAGTGATCAGAAAGAGCATAAGCTACAAGCATCATCATAAGCATCGGAGCAATACTAACAAGAGCATAATTACATTCTAGTGAATATAGACATGAAGCTCAGAATGTAAATGCGTATGCCCGACACAAAACTGAAGGAAAGAAGATACCAATTGGAAAGACTCAAGAAACTCAAAAGAAAAGAGCCTCAAAATAAGAGAGTCAATCTGTACATCTCAAAATGCTTCCCTCATCTAAAAGGGGAAACACACACCAAGCTCACCCCTCAACCTATTAAAGGTTGATTCGTCTAAAGGCTTGGTGAAAATATCAGCCAATTGGTGATGAGTATCGACATGGCGAAGGTCGATATCACCCTTCTCCTGGTGATCTCGCAAGAAATGAAAGCGCACATCAATGTGTTTGGTTTTCGAGTGAAGCACGGGGTTCTTAGCAACGCTAATGGCACTCGTGCTGTCACAAAGCAAGGGAACTCGAGTAAAGCTCAAACCAAAATCACGCAGAGTGGCCATCATCCAGAGTAACTGGGAACAGCAGCTAGCTGCAGCAACATATTCAGCCTCCATGGTAGACTGAGCAACACTAGACTGCTTGCGAGAAGACCACGACACAAGAGAAGATCCAATAAACTGGCAAGTCCCAGAAGTGGACTTGCGCTCAATGCGACAACCAGCAAAATCAGCATCGGAATAGCCACAAAGCGAGAGAGTGGAGGAAGCAGAATACCAAATCCCGAATTCAGGCGTGAAACGAAGGTACCTGAAAATGCGCTTCACCGCCTGACGGTGAGAAGTGCGCGGCGACGCCTGAAAACGCGCGCACAGGCACACGGCGAACTGAATGTCCGGCCGTGTTGCCGTCAGGTAGAGGAGCGACCCGATCATACTGCGGTACTCCTTCTGGTCCACTGCTTCGCCGTCCACATCCGCATCCAGGGCAGTCGTCGTCGACATGGGTGTTGGAAGAGGCTTGGCCTCACCCATATCGAACCGCTTCAGCAAGTCCTTCGTGTACTTGCCCTGGTGCACAAACGTCCCCTCTCGGGATTGCTTGATTTGCAACCCGAGAAAGAATGTCAGCTCGCCCATCATGCTCATCTCGAACTCCCTGCTCATAGTATCTGCAAACTTGGCAACCAAAGCGTGAGAAGAACCACCGAAAATGATATCATCCACGTAAATTTGGACCAAGAGTGTGTCTTTGCCTTGCCGGAGGAGAAAGAGCGTCTTGTCTACACATCCCATTTTAAAACCCTTGTCTAGCAAAAAAGTTTTCAATCTATCGTACCAGGCTCTAGGGGCTTGTTTCAAACCATACAAAGCTTTGTGAAGTTTAAAAACATGGTTTGGAAACTTGGGATTTTCAAAACCGGGGGGTTGCTCAACATAAACCTCCTCCTCTATGTAGCCGTTTAAGAAGGCACTCTTGACATCCATTTGAAAAAGTTTGAAACCCCTGGATGCAGCATAAGCCAAGAGTATCCTAATAGCCTCCAAACGTGCTACAGGAGCGAAGGTCTCCTCATAATCTATTCCCTCTTTCTGACTATAGCCTTTCGCTACAAGCCGGGCCTTGTTTCTCACAACATGGCCATCCTCTCCTTGCTTGTTTTTAAATACCCATTTTGTCCCAATAGGCTTACAGTCAGGTGGAGGTGGAACTAGAACCCAAACCCGATTTCGCTCAAAATTCTCTAACTCCTCATGCATGGCATTGACCCAATCTGGATCCGTCAATGCGTGTCCAACATCTCGGGGCTCAAAATTAGCAACAAAAGCAGAGTGAGCGAAGTGAGAGATGTGCTGTGACCTGGAGCGAGTAACTCGCTCGTCGATGTCGCCGATCATCTGCTGAGGAGGGTGCCGGTGCTGGATATGTCGTGGCGCCTCCCGGGAAGAAGTAACCTCCCCCTCAACAGCAGCTGGTTCCACCCCGGGTACAAAAGGTACCGCGCGAGGTGGAAGATCCCACGGCCCCCAAGAAGAAGAGGTGTCGGGGCCGTGAGTCGTCGTCGAGGCCGCTCCTTGCGGCATGGCAGGTGGAGGGGGTGCTGGATCATCTATACCTTCAGCACCCTCATCCTCCTCATCGAAAAGAGGCTCGCCAACCTCATGATCACCTGCACGCTCAAAACGAGAAGAGGGACAAACAAGAGTCTCGTCGAAGGTGACATCTGATGTCTCCATGACTCGGTTAGTGTCAAGGTTAAGTACACGATAAGCTCGAGTGTGAGAGCCATAACCCAAAAACACACCGTCAGAAGAGCGAGACTCAAACTTGTCCAGGTTGCCCTTTTTCAATATAAAACAGTGGCAACCAAAGACTCTAAAATAACTCACCTTGGGCTGGCGACCAAAACGCAACTCATAAGAGGTCTTCTTCAAAAACGCTCTCAGAAAAATGCGATTCGAAATGTAGCATGCAGTGTTCATAGCTTCGGCCCAAAAGCGCCTAGGAGTCCTATGCTCATCGAGCATCGTCCTGGCCATCTCAACAAGGGTCCGATTCTTCCTCTCTACAACACCATTTTGGGGCGGTGTGTAGGGAGAAGAAAACTGATGCTCCAAACCAAGGCGGTTACAAAACTTCTCAAAATCTGAATTTTTGAATTCGGAACCATTATCACTCCTAATAGCTCGCATCGAGTTCAAAGGGAACTCGTTCTGAAGACGCAAAATCAGATTGCGAACAAAAGAGAAAGTCTCGGTCTTCTCAGCTAAAAAGAAGACCCACGAATATCTCGAAAAGTCGTCAACAACAACCAAAACATACCACTTGCCACCAACCGAGCTCACCCGAGCTGGACCAACAAGGTCCATATGTAAAAGCTCTCCGGGGTGTGAAGTCATGACCTTAGTCACCGGATGGTGGGGAGCGGCAACCATCTTCCCATGTCTGCAAGAATGGCAAACTAGGTCCTTCTCCATCGAAAGCTTGGGCAATCCTCGGATTAGGCCAAGTGAGCTAAGTCTTGCAAGCAAGTCGAAGCTTAAGTGACCGAGCCTCCTATGCCACTTCCAAAGATCGGAAGAAGAAGGACTAGCCAAAAGACAGCGAGAAGATCCAAACGACTCCGAAAAATTCGCACGAAAGACTTTCCCAAAGGGCGAAATCAGACATACAAGATCGCCCTGAGGATCTAAGATGCGACTAAGGTTCGGTTTAAACCGAATCTCATAGCCCTCATCAAAAAGTTGCGAAACAGAAAGCAAGTTAAAATGCAGATTAGTAACAAGGGCAACATTGCGCAACACAAAATGCTCATTAACCCGCACCGAGCCAACTGACAACACCTTACCTCTACCTTTGTCGCCGAAGGTGATATACTCCTTTCCGGCGACCGGACTATGGCTGGAGAACCATTTGGCGTTTCCGGTCATGTGCCTCGAGCAACCGGAATCCACCAACCAAATGTCCTCCAACCGCTCTACCTACATCAATAAAAAGACATAGGGTGAGCATACGGTCCAGCACTGGGGTTAGTGAAATAAGGGTAATACCAGTGTTGGGCCGGCTGCTCAAAAGAACGGTTAGCAGAAAAACCATCCTGTCTAGGGGGATAGTGATCACCACGCACAGGAAGACGTGGTCCGCTCGGGAAGAAGCGCTCACCGCAATACCCAAACTGCGGTGGGGAAAGGCGCTCAACTAAGCCTCCGCCACGGGGTCCAAAACCTGCAGCTGCAGGTCCCCGCCGGGCACGCTCTCTACGAGGCCTACGCCTAGGAGCCTGGGCAACTGCACCTCCAGGCCTAGCGTCTCTCCTCGGAGCTCTCTCCTGCCTAGACCTAACAAACTGAGGTGCTCCACCTCTAGGCCTAGTCTCCCTCCTAGGGGCTCTCTCCTGCTGCCTAGGCTGGGTACGCTTCCCTCCAGACTTAGCAGCTCTCCCCTGAGGCTTCGGAGCATGTCCACCACGAGCTGGGTGAAACATGTCCGGGTTCTGCATCTCCCTAGCACGGCGCGCCTCTCTCTTGCGCCTAAAGCAGAACTCACTCAGGTGACCATCCCGCCCACAAAAGTCACACTGAAACCTCACCGCGCGCAAAGGGGGTTGTTGGTTTGCAGGGATGTGGGTATGGTTCACCTTGCCCTTGCCCTTCTGTGGCAACTCCTCTCGGATGGGTGGCATAGCATCAAGCTTGTTCTTGAGGTGGTTTGGCTTGGGTGCCCAAACTGGGTTCTTGGGAGGAGCTCTAGAGGGTTCCTCAACCATACCATCTTTGGTGATAGGCTTGGCTGACTCTTTGAGTGGAAGCTTGGCAAGTTTGGGAGTAGTGGTGGAGTTGGGCTTCTCACATGGGTTCAGACCACTACACTCTCCAATCTTCCCAAAAGCTGAGAGATCAACACTCTGAGCAAGACCTACACCAGGGGCACCAACAGCTCGCTTGAATTGGGAGATCATCATCCCGAGCTGTGGCTCACTACTGGAGACCCATGACAAGATGGACCGAAGGTATGTGTTTTCTTCCTCGGTTTGCATCTTGCCATGCTTCACATTGGCAATCTCCATCTCCAGGCCCTCACACAAAACACACCTCATGACACAAGTGCTATCTGAGCTGGCCTTCTCTAAGGACTCAAGCTTGGCATTCTTCTCTGCCAACTCAGATTGCAAGACAGGACAAGTCTTGCATGCACCCAACAGCTGCGGTCTAGTTCGGAGCTCATCCACCTCATCTACCAGCGCAGCATGCTTACTCCTCAGAGTGAGAAGATCTGTCATGTGCGCGGCGCAACTCTCGCACTCCAACTCCTCTGACACAACCACGGTGGAACGAGCGAACTCAAGCTCTTTCACTGTGTCCTCCCATTTCTGCCTGAACTCCTTGCGCTCTCTAGCTGCGCGCCTAAGCAACTTGTCTTGGCTAATCAAGGCAGCGGTCAACTTCTCTACCTCGGAGGAAAGCTCGTCGTAGGTGAGAGATACCTGGGAGGTGTCGTCGTCGTCGTCGTTCCGAGGCGTGTGCTCCAGCTCGCCTCCGACCTCATCTCCGAGCGCCATGGTGCACAGGCCTCCGTCGCCGGCGAAGAAGCACAAGCCGTTGAACTTGTCCTCCAGCTTCTTCTTCACGGACTCGTCCTCACTGGAATCAGCGGAGTCGTCATCCGAGCCGTCGACGTCGCTGAGCGTGGCAAAGAAAGCACGCTGCTCGGCTTGTTGCTTCTCCAAGTACTTCTTCTTGATGTACTCCTTGTCGAAGCCGCCCCGCTTCTTGTGCCTAGGGGGAACGTGCTTCTCCTTGTACTTGGAGTCGCGCTTGCGCCCTTGATCGCCCTTCCCCGAGTGCTTGTTCTTCTTGGGGCAGTTGGCGATGTAGTGGTCGGGGTCGCCGCACTCGTAGCATCCCGTGCGTCCTCCTTCACGACGGCGGTTCATGCGGTTGTTGTGGAACCGCGAGAACCGGTTGGCAAGCAAAGCCAACTCGTCGTCTCCCAACGTCTCGAGCTGGTCCTCTGTAACAGAAAAGAGACAAGAAAGAGCAAAGCCAGCTGAGAGGTTAGAGGAAGAGTCGGAAACCAAAGCCATGGACGAGCGAGAAGGATTTTCAAAAGAAGCCCTCGCCATAGCATCGATCTCACTGGACTTGAGCTTACTGAAGAGCTCGTCGCAGGTGAGGGTCTCATAGTTCGGGGATTCGATGATCGCCTGAACCTTGGAATCCCACACCGAACGATCAAGAGTGTGCAAAAGCTTCAAGGCACGCTCATGATCGTCAAAAGGCAACTGCTCTCGGTTAGCCCTCATCCTGTTGACAATCACCTGAAAGCGAGCGAATAAACTCTCTATGCTCTCGCCAGGCTGATGTCGAAAGTTCTCATACTCTCTCTTGAACGACTCGTAGAGTCGGGTTTTGACTTGAGAGGTGCCCTCATGAAAACGCATGAGGGTGTCCCAGATCTCCCGAGCCGTAGAGAGGTGAGAAACACGATCAAACTCACCCACGCTCAAACAGGAGAACAAAGCGTTACGCGCCCGACTATTGGCTTCGTGCTCATCGATCTGAAGCTGAGAGACACGAGCAGCCAGGACAAAGTAATTGGCGTTGTTGCAAATCTCCCAAACAGAAGATCCCATGCTCTGGAGATAGGCCGACATGCGTATCTTCCAATACGCATAGTTCGTCCCATCGAAAAACGGCGGTTTGCCCACACCGCGATCCATGTCGCCTTCGGTGGATCTGGAACCGGCTAAGGTGGAAGATCCTTAACCTGCTCTGATACCAATTGAAGGACCGAGAAGCTACCCGAAAGCGACCAGAGGGGGGGTGAATGGGAGCTTCAAAATTTCCTTTCGGAAACTAGAGCCACTGTCCCAAGAATCAACCCCAAAAAAACGAACCCTAGAGATTGTTAATGTCCACGACCCTAGATGTAGGGTGGATGCCTCCAAGAAGCACAGCGGGACACTATACAACTCTAGAAAGCCAATGCAAAAAGCGGATCTCAAATCGGAGCTCGAACGCAAAAGATACGGACGAAGCCTCGAGCTGACTGCACTGACTGGAACGTTCGGTCGACAGGCACCGGACGTGACCGGTCAAACACCGAGACGACAAAAATCGATTCGCCCGAGGCAGAGACCAGAACAAGACCGATTCGCCCGAGACCGATATGCCCGAGGCTCTCGGGAAAGCCTTGGCGAAATCTCCGACTCGCCCGAGGCAGAGGCTCGAGGCCGAGAGTCGAAGACGAGAGTAAAGGTCGAGGGCGAGGGTCGAGGCCGAGGGTCAAGGGTCGAAGCTGAGGGTCGAGGCTCGAAGCCGAGGGTCGAGACTCGAGGACGAGGGTCGAGACTCGAGGCCGAGGGTCGAGACTCGAGGCCGAGGGTCGAGGCTCGAGGCTCACGGAAAGGCCTCGGCCTCCTCGAGGGTCTATGCCTTCGCTCGCTCGAGGTTCTGCAGCGATTCGCCCGAGGCCCGAGGGAATGCCTCGGAGTGCTCGAGGGTTGCTGCGCGAGACGGCTCGACCGGACTCAAACCAGCGTCCGATCAGCTGGCAGCGGACGCATCCTGTCACCAAAAACTCGATCTGGGAGCTCTCTGAGTTGGACCGGACGCACGAGGCACAAGCGTCCGGTCGTTCACTGAGCGTCCGTTCACAACCAACAAAGCCAGGAACAGTGCAAGCAAAGCGTCCGGTTGTAACGCGTACAGAGCGTCCGGTCGTGAGTGTCTGGTCAGTACGCAGAAAGCTTGGCGCCGAGCTCACGGACCGGACCCTTGGGGCATGCGTCCGACCAGTACGCAGAGCGTCCGGTCACCACGAACTGTACTGAAATTCCGGCAGAACAAATCCCTCCAAAACTCGTTCAAATCACAATCCCAAGTTTCCAAACTTGGAGAAGAAGATCACAGGGTAGTTAGGAGACTATCCCCAAGAAATCATCTTCTCAGAATAACCAAGAATGCAGGGAAATCAAAAAGGGAAAGTGGATGAACGAAAAAGTGCCACGAAAACGAAATCGTCCCGATCTATTCGATCATGAGGAGTTAGATGAATTCCTTTGGTCGAAATGACCTCCTCAATGATACGAACAAACTGATTCAAACGGATTTCGCAAAGACACTCAGAAAAGAGAGATCGATCGAAGGAGAAGAACGAGCAGAGCCAAAAAGCAACGAACACAGTGCTCTACACGGCGAAGACGCAAACGCACAGATCGACGGGCACAGTGAACGGCTCGGGTCTGTTCAGGAAAGATGAGGATACGGCCTCATTTCCTTGAATCAATAGTACACAGAGCGGAGTCTCTCTGCGGATCTCAACTAGCTAAAGCAGGGAATGGGAGAGCAGGAAGCCAAAGCAACTAACTGAGATAGGGAGGAGGGTGTCTCCCCTGGACTACTTATACTAACCTAGCCTAAGTCTATTTCCTACTCTACCCCTCTCTACTCTAATTACAGAGCGGGCCAGGAAAACCCTAAGGCTAATCTGGTCCACCCGCTGGTGGTAGGTAGATCCGACGGCCACGCCCGCACGGTCTTCCGCGTCGCCTCCACGCAACCTTCAGATCGCCGCCACGTGCCGCCACCACTCTGCACCCCCGGTTTTGTGGCCCAAACCGGGAAACCAGCCTTTTCCATCATCCCCCGGTTTTGAGGCCCAAACCGGGAAACCAGCCTCCAGCCCGAGTTTTGTGGCCAAACTCGGAAACCGTCCGCGCCCGAGTTTTGAGGCCCAAACTCGGAAACCGGCCCACGCCCAGGTTTTGAGGCTCAACCTGGAAACCGTCTACCCGTTGGTTTTTCCCTGGCTCTACCAACAAACCGACGTCGTAGAGGGGATGCACCGCCTGTGCACCCCTTCCACTGACATGATCGCACTTCTCCGCTTGTCGCTGTCACAGGCTGCCAGCCACCACAGCTGATCCTCCGGCCTCTGGTCCCTCAGTCCAAGTCCACGTCCGCCCTTCACCGTCCGATACATCGGCATGGCACGTCCGCCGCACGGCACGCCCATCCTTCATCGCGCCCGGTCCGTCAGCACGACACGTCGCAACTTGACCTTCACCTGCCATCGATCACTGTCTCCGTGCTCGACACCTGCACAACACAAGCCAAAAAACATGCGCATCATCTCCGTTGACAATCACTCATCACACAGAGACTCGGCATACACCCATGTATAATATTATATAATTTTGAGCTAGAATTAGATAGAGCTAAGTTGGATTGTGAAAGAAGCATAAGGACGATGATCCGTTACTACCCCTACCCGCAAGATCACAACTTCTAACGAGCACAAGGAAGACCACTCCATCAACCCATATGCATCGTGGTACCACATGTCAAAATTAGAGCTGATCAAATCTCAATATTCAATTTTGCAGAAAAAGATAATTAGGCTTTTTTACCCTAATCTGACGGAAAAGAACTTATCCGTAGAAAAGGTTTTTAGAGTCCAAACAGGGGAGTCTAGGGCTTCCAATGGGAATAAACAGAGAAAGCAGAGCCTCAACTGGCCGGGTAGAAGAGGGGAAGGAAGGACTAACCAGCAGGGGGCCGCCCGTGATTTTTTCAGATGGGATGGCAGGGCCGCCATGCACTATTCACCAGGTACAACGCTGTCAGCCGCAAAGGCATGGTTGGACGCACGCGCGTACGGCATGCGAAGAGTGTCGCCCTCGGACGTGACGCGACTGTCCGGAGAAGGGGGGGGGAGCGGCCCCGGAGCAAGTGGACTCACTTGCCCTCAAATTTGGATCTTGGGCGCCAGCACTCACGCCAATGTGACACTAGAGCCTACGCATGGGCCCAAGCACAGGAGGGCCCCATCCGTCATGTACATCAGGGCTCACCTTCCTGCTGCTCGAAGCGGCTGCCGCGAAGGCCAAGGCGGGCGACACAGGGAGTTGTGAGCAGGCAAGGTCGACGTTGCGGCTGCTCCAACACCAATCCGTCCCTGCCAATGGGGCGAATCATAGTAGTGGGCCATTCGTCTGAGCTAGGAAGGGCGAGCGAGAGAAGTACCATGAGCGTGTGAAGAGGAGCGAGCAATGTCATGAAGCCCAAAGCGGGTGGCACAGGGAGGGGCTACCAGGCAAGGTCAACGATGCTCTTGCTCCCACGTGAATTTGTCTATCGTCCCTACCAACGGGCCCAATTGCAGCAGGGGCCATCCGTCTGAGGAGCGGGCGAGGGAGAAATACCGCGACCGAAATGCCGAGCGCTGTGTGAGGAGGGCCGCGAGGTGAGGCACGCCGACTGCCACTGTTCTGATTTGATGTTCTTGTCTCGGAGAGCAAGGATGAATCTGTCATTTCATGTCCAGAGAGGAATCAATCAGCTACGCTTGTTTTCTTACCTACATTCACAGTAGCTGGGCGCGGGCGTAGATATGATGTCATTCACAATAGCTGGGCGCGGGCATAGATATGATGCCCACCAATCAGCGAGCACCACACTGAACTTAGCATATTCAATTCACCTCACCTGGAAGCCCCATGTTGCTCAAAAAAATGTAAATAAAAAATAGAAAAAAAATCTGCATGTGCCGCGATCGAGCTGCTGCACGGCGTGGGGCTCCCGGTAAAAGCGTGGACGGCTAGCCACACATTAAGGGTGCAAATTGATGACCCTTAGAGGCACCTCTGATCCTCTTTAGTTCAAATTTGAACTAAAAGAGGATCGTAGGT
This sequence comes from Coix lacryma-jobi var. lacryma-jobi, assembly GCA_009763385.1. Classification (NCBI taxonomy): domain Eukaryota; kingdom Viridiplantae; phylum Streptophyta; class Magnoliopsida; order Poales; family Poaceae; genus Coix; species Coix lacryma-jobi. Next base: position 19,081,472 of record CM019831.1, read on the forward strand.
GCCCCTAAAGATTACCCATTTGCACCCTCTTGCCACACATGCTCTGCCGATAACCACGTATCGCTCCTGGTAGGGCCATATAATATCTGGGCCCACACGTCATTTTCTAGTCAAACAAGCAGGCAAGGCGAGAGGGTGCACGTCTCGTGCATAGCTGCGATGCAAATTCCACCATTCAAATCGGTGTCCAATGTCTTGTTAAAAAAAATCAGTAGCCAATGTCTCTAGCGTGTGAACCTGCAAGCAGACCGGACGGTTCCCACACCCACCTATATAACCTATCAGGGTCGCACCATAGGAAGATTGTGTCACGACGCTCTGGCTCAGGCTGCCACACGATGTTGCTGCGACACGACGTTGCGCGTCACTAGTCCACCTCACCCGTCAATCCGGCATCAGCCCAAGCCCACGCACCACCTGGTCAGTCCACCTCGGCCCACAGATCGATGCCTTGGACCAAAGCACAACAACAAAGGCCCTACTAGTGTTGGCCCAAATCAACTCCACCAGCAAGCCCAGGACGCTAATATACAATTATACATACCTTTCAACTTCCGGAACCTCGCTCTACCAATCCTGATGTGGGTTGACATATTCATATATAATTCATGTACATACATCTAGAGCCAAGGTGCAATCACACAATCAATCACATGTATGGCTTGCATTGCCATTGAACTCACATTAATTATCTCGTTTTTATATTATATTGATATACAGTTTCAGAGATGAAACAGAGAGAAAACTCTTAGGCCAAGTTGGGTTGCATGGGAAGGATTCCTGCCGATCAGTTTCTTCGCTAATTTATACTAGCAAGGAAGATTTTCTGGTCTGGGATCGACGTCCCGTTCCAGGACAACCGAACGGGGCCTTAATGGATAAACACTGCGCTACCATTGATAGCTATCTGCCATCTACAACGGACATTGTCATTCCATTAACACTGGATGCCACAACAATAGTTGACGGCTCTTCGTTTGTCACCCTGAGGTTGAAAAATGCTGGGTGCTTCGGCTCAGGCAGGGTCGCACTGTCGTTGCTTAGCATTGCAACAACCTCTGACATTGTGGGTCGATCGGCTGCACTCTCTTGCACGCAAAGCAGAGCTATGTTGATACATCTCATCATCATCTCTAGCTCACGAGGTTCAACAGCTAATAGTGATGTGTCTACAAGTTGAAGCCATGCTTCATCATTCCACATCTTCCATGCCTGCAACAAGTAGTGTACAGTTGTCAATGATGTCAAAATATGTAGATGACCATCTTAATGACTTCAGCAGCTTGATTCTAATTAATGATCTCCAGACGACAGCGATGCCACTCTAAACTTCTGGGAGATCATTGGATACATGAATCACTACATATCTTTATAACGTAAATGATCGACATACTTACATGTCCAAGAAGGTTAATGAATTCTCCATATCGATGAAAACTTGACGTTCTTTTTCCACTGACAATCTCAAGCATTAGCACACCAAAGCTGAATACATCGGATTTGATTGAAAAGAGACCCTCACAGGCGTACTCTGGAGCCATATAACCACTGAAAGGATGAGTATATCAGAAACATTGAAGCGACATGACAGTATTTGCTTTTTTACAGCGATTGTCCAATATGAAAATCTTACTATGTCCCAGCGATTGTTTTTGTATTCCCTTCAGTATCATTTGTGCTAAATATTTTTGCAAGCCCAAAATCTGAAATTTTAGGGCTCATTTCACAGTCCAATAGAATGTTGCTTGCTTTGAGATCTCTGTGGATGACACGCAGCCGAGAGTGCTTATGTAAATAAAGAAGTCCTTGTGCTATCCCATCTATTATTGCTAGGCGTTTATTCCAATCTAATAAAGCTCTCCTTGTTTCATCTGCAAACCATTATAACATAAATATATATGTTATAGTAAATACCTTTTGCAAATAATGAACAGAGAGAATTTGTTTTTACTGTGGTACGGTGAGAAGTAATACCAAAAATGAAGAAATCCAAGCTTTTATTTGGCAAATATTCGTAAATTAGTATTTTCTCCTGCCCCTGAAAACAACATCCCAAGAGCCTAACCAGATTTGTGTGCTGGAGCTTTGCTATGAGTTGAATTTCGTTTTTGAACTCTGTTAGGCCTTGCCCTGACTGAGAAGCAAGTCTTTTTACTGCTATCTCCACGCCATTAGGAAATTGGCCCTAGAGACAAATGCAAAAGTCAAAGAGATGGGATTAGTGACATGATTGTGCGATTTCAATTGTCCTTGGACACTCTGAGACCATGATATATAATAGGCTAATGCAGAGTGAATTGCACAATATATATCTGTTTCTCAGCATTGTTCAGTCATTGACTGATTTTCTCTCTTCTTGTAAGTTCACATGCTTGTATTTCCTATACCCTCTTTACCTTGTACACAGGACCGAAGCCTCCTTGCCCAAGTTTGTTTTCTTCTGAGAAATTACCTGTGGCCTCTAATACTTGTGAGAATTCATAAATTTTGAATTCTGAATTCCCTCCATCTAGTCCCAAAATTAGTGCTTCGTCTTCATTCGTGTTCACGTTACCTAATAATTAAGACTCGATGTGATATACTACGAGTTAATTTAGTTTATAAACTCAAAAACATAACATATTTCCGTAGAATTGCTTACCTTTATTGTGCCTTGTAAATCGGAACAAAACGGTGACGCAGATAAATAATGCCAGCAGTGGAGCAACCAAGGCAATGGCCAAAACTTTGCCTATGGGCTCTATTATTGAGTACGTGCAAATAGTGTGTTGGTTGCAAAGCATCAAGATACGATGACAAGAACGAAAGTAGTAATATGGAAAGAAAGAAAGGAAAAGTCTGCATACTCTTGGGTTTTAGTGATGGTAGCAGCGACGGGACAGGGCTGTGGCGATGGTGATGGTGATGGTGATGGACCATTCGACGACCCAGAGCTCCATGTTGGCTCACCAGCGAAGAATTTATACGTATCATACCTAAGGTTTTAAATATCGGGCTAAGTCATTTAACTATCTATGTTTCAAAACAGGCTATAGACGGCTATAGTAGCGATAGTTAACAGCTACATAACTTATACATGCATGAAAGAACTTATCTAATTTCTTCTCAAACAACTACAGATACCTAAAGATAGTAAAAGCTATAGCCGGAGATTTAAAACCTATTCATACCTCAAATTACACCGTAGACCAAGAACACGCCCCCCTTGCCGCCCGGCGAAGTTGGCTGTGGCCAGGTCGCTGAAATTCTGGAAGCAGTTGGAGCAGATGTCCACTTCCAGGTCAGGTGCGCACTGCCCCAAGCAGTAGTAGAGCTGTGGAACCGTGGAGCTTCCATCATTCATGCCCACACGGATTGCAGCGTAGTGCTTGGTCGTGGAGAGAGCGTGGGATACCGTGTAATTCAGCATCGACTTGAAGAATTTTGTGAAGTTTCCGGTCGCCTGCTGGTTCTTGGCGTCCCAAGCCCAACCAGGTAACATGGGCTCTGAGCTTATATTCATCAGGACGAGCGCGCCATCGACGACAGCAGAAGTGTTGACACGGGTAGAGGAGCCCATGTTAAGGATGTCTATGTCGGAGAACCGGACGGAGCAGTTGTCGTAGAAGACGGTGGCGTCCTTGCTCAGCCCGCACAGCTGCCTCGCGTCCTTGAACGCGGCATCGGCGCAGCCTCCGCAGGAGGAAGCGGTGAGGTCGCCGCGGCAGAACGCGACGGCGTACACGGTGTCCGGGGCGACTCCAGAGGAGCCCTTGGCGAATAGATCGCTGGGGTCGCTGCCTATTGTAAGTTGGTCGTACGATAGAGTGTCGACGTTGAATTGGTATGTGCTGTTGGCCGTGTAGCTGCTGGTGCCGCAGATCTGCCAGGGCTGAGCGGCGATCACCATTGGCCGGAGGCAAAGGATGAGCAACAAGAGCATGAGAACCATGGCTGCCAGCTCGCGCGCGGAAGGGGAAAGGGGAAAGCTAGCTAGCTGCACTGATGACTAATGACGAGGGGCATCTTAATTCTTAAGCAAATACAGTAATAAGCATGTGCGTGGAAAAAGTCACAGGTCGTACGGGCGCACAGGCACAGCTATCATCGTCAAGTGACGGTGCAATGAAAACTAGACTGGATTTAAATGCGCGGGTCCTTGTGGAAATTTAGTGGGTGTGGTTGGTATGGGACAAATCATGAATTATAGAGTGTGAAAGAAACGTGATGCTATCAGGGTTGACTTATTACTATAGGGTTGACTTGGCTGCTCTAAGACTTGGTTGCGTGCGCGTAGTAAATTGGTAGTGTCAGATGGTGTTGCCGAGATTCGGTGGACGAAGGAATCCAAGAACGTCGCTAAATAAATTATGGAGAAGTAAACATCCCTTCCGTCTTCAGGGATCACTGTGGTTAGGGAAAAAGATTTGCTCACAGAAGCCCTGGACACCTCAGAACAGAAAGGGCGTACATATGCGTGTGGTGTTTCTAGTATGGCCGGTTGGAAGCATTGGTTGGAATACGTACCGTGACATGTATAGAAAGAGAAATACACCAGAAATGGGTGTGAGGGCCATCACAGAGTCACTTAGAAGCAACGTGACAAATGAAATTACTGAATCTGTTACTCAGAAGGTGAGAGAGCAAATCTTGTCTGAGGTCCGTTTACATGGATATGTGAAGTCGCCTTCCCACACCCCTAGCCCTACAGGCTACAGGTGGTCTAAAGAGCAGTTGTGCCTCAGCCATGAATGCACTCGACAATGTTGATGAGTACGAGGACGCCAACGCATTTCATGATGAACCACCCCGTGTCGACCTTTTGACAGAAGGAACACCATGTACCCTGGTAACTGTCCCTAGAGGTTATCAGGTGGAGGTAGCAAGGGGTAAGGTATACCCAGCCATGAATGAGATATATAAACAACCCGTAATGCCTGGGTATTATGCTGCTAATCATGTTATCTGGAGCATGAGGCAGACGTGCTGAGTTGGCCCCCATCTAATGAGATAAGAACTATTGGACAAGCTGTACACAAGAGGATCTAGTGGAAGAGAGCCCAGATTGTGGTATCACTAAAGACGACTTACTCTTCTCCACCATCAGCAGACAAACCACCACTACCTTCCTCTACAGTAATGCAGGCTCATCACCCGACAAGGCAAATAGTAGTAAACCCCATACTAATGATAAGGGTGCTCCAAAGGAGACTATTGCTGGAAAGAAGCATGTAGCCAAGTCCGCCTCTACAGGTCCCTTACCAGGAGCCATAGGAGCATCCAAGAGTGACACCAAACAGGCCAAGCAGAAGCTAGGGGACCGATTCACCAGATCATTTAAGAGTGCGGGTGCCGTTGGTGGTTCTACTATATGGACATGGGGCTACAGTAAGTTCAAATATGGAGCGTCGATGCTCTCACCTGAAGAGCTTGAGAAGGCAAGACACTACCGGAGACGGCTCTTTGCCGAGCGTCCGATTCTTTGCCGAGAGCTAAAACACGGGCACTCGACAAAGAGCTCTTTGCCGAGAGCCAGCTCTCGGCACCATAAGAAACTCGGCGACAATTCCTATGCCGAGGGCCCGACTCTCGGCGAAGTCTGGCTCTCGGCAAAGAGAACCTATGCGAGAGCCGGACCCTCGGCGTAGAATACTCCTCGGCAAACGGAACACTCGCGAACGGCTCCCTCTGCGCTGTTACCTTTGCCGAGAGCCCTCTGTTAGGCTCTCTGTTAGGCTCTCGGCAAAGGCTTGGGTTTTTTTTTTGGTAAACTCTATGCCGAGAGCCCTGGCCCTGGCTCTCGGCATAGGTGCTCTTTGCCGAGGGCTTTAGGAAGCTCTCGGCAAAGATTATTTTTTTTTGTTTTTTTCTCCCAATTTTTTCTGTAGCCTTGCTACAGTACTACAAGCCAAGATTTCAAATTTGATGTGTTTTCCATACTTCTTGCTATATTTCGCGTATTTTCTTTAATTTGATGATTTTTTCCGCGGGACGCACGTTTGAACTGCAGGTGCATGAAATAATGAAACTCAGCGATTCGAAAAATGGTATTCATTCTTCGGAGAGTATTTCGACACCGTATCCGGGGACAGACACGGAGACTCGACCGTCTCGTGCACGAGAAACGACGACCAAGTTGCGTGATATTGGATTTAAAATTATTAAAAATACAAACGAAGTCAGAAAATCATAAAAATGGACGAGTAACCTTGACATCGCATGTAGAGGCTATGAAAAAAATTTGGGAATGTTTGGAGCAAGTGGTGGCACAAGATGGTTGAAACCATGAGATCTCCGGATAGCCTCGCATGCGATGATATGCGGAGATCTCAGCGTTTCAACCATCTTGCGCCACCACTTGCTCCAAACATTCCCAAATTTTTTTCATAGCCTCTACATGCGATGTCAAGGTCACTCGTCCATTTTCATGATTTTCTGACTTTGTTTGTATTTTTAATAATTTTAAATCCAATATCACGCAACTTGGTCGTCGTTTCTCGTGCATGAGACGGTCGAGTCTCCGTGCCTGTCCCCGGATACGGTGTCGAAATACCCTCCGAAGAATGAATACCATTTTTTGAATTACTGAGTTTCATTATTTCATGCACCTGCAGTTCAAACGTGCATCCCGCGGAAAAAATCATCAAATTAAAGAAAATACACGAAATATAGCAAGAAGTATGGAAAACACATCAAATTTGAAATCTTGGCTTGTAGTACTGTAGCTAGGCCACAGAAAAAATTGGGAGCAAAAAACAAAATAATAATAATAATCTTTGCCGAGAGCTTCCGAAAGCCCTCGGCAAAGAGCACCTATGCCGAGAGCCAGGGCCAGGGCTCTCGGCATAGAGTTTACCAAAAAAAAATTAAAAAAAATGCCTTTGCCGAGAGCCGAATCACGTGGCTCTCGGCAAAGGATGCCTATTTGCCGAGTGTCACCTGATCTGGCTCTCGGCAAAGCGTGAATATGTTAAAACAAATCCGCGCGACCCCGTCAGACGCACACATAACATGCGCGCACAGTCACTAGAGGCACTCGCCGCCGCCACCCCGTTCGCCACCCGCCCCGCCCTGCCGCCCCCGCCGCCGGCCGAGGGCCGCCGCGGTCGCCAGCCCAGCCGCCCTCCAACCCCCGCCGCCGGTCGAGGGCCGTCGCGGCAGCCCGCCCAGCCGCCCTCCCGCCCCCGTCGCCGGCCCAGGGCCGCCGTGATCGCCCGAGGGCCCGGCCGCGCCCTCCCGCCCCCGCCGCCGGCCGAGGGGTTGCTGTTCCTGCCCGCCGGCCCTCCCTCCCGCCCCCGCCGCCGACCCGCCCGCCCGGCCTGCCCTCGCGGCCGAGCCGCCGCCCCCTGCACGCCCGGTTGGAGAGGAGGAGAGGAGGGGGAGGAGGAGGAGGAGAGGAGGAGGAGGAGGAGGAGAGAAGGAAGAGGAGGAGGAGGAGAGGAGGAGCAGAGGAAGAAGAGAGGAGGAGGAGGAGGAGGAGGAGAGGAGGAGGAGGAGGAGGAGAGGAAGAAGAGAAGAGAGGAGGAGGAGGAGGAGGAGGAGGAGGAGGAGGAGGAGAGGAAGAGGAAGAGGAGGAGGAGGAGGAGCCCTGCGCCACCCCATTCGGCCACGCGCCTCTGCCCCGTCCCGCTCCATCGTCGTCGATCGCCCCGCGTCGTCACTTGTAAATCGTCCTCGATCGCCCCGTCGTCCTTGTACCTCTGCAACTTAGTTGTGGTAAGTAGTAGTAGTAAGTAGTAGTTGTTAGTAGTAGTCGTCCTCGATCACGGCGATATATGTGGATGCATGTGAATGTGAATGTATGTGGCGATCGAGTATTATTTAGTAGTAGTGGTATGCTTGTTAATGTATGTTGATGTCGGCCATCGTGCCTTGACATATATGTGGATGTCGGCCATCGTGCCATTGTTTCTTGCATGTTTTGAAACCTCACCGTACAGGGGAGGTTCTGCCGAAATTTCTAATGGATACTATATTTTTTTGTCTTTTCTGTAGGAGGAGGACCTATCGGGGCCAAGCTGGAGATCCTCGGCGACAACGATCGTCTTCGTCACCGTCGTGGGTCTGCCTGCACCGCTTCGCCTCGCCACTGCACCGACTCGCCACTACGCCGCTAGCCTGACTCCACCGGCACCCTAGGTATAAATAACGTCTTATCCCAGATAAGGGTCGTAGGTCATTGAACCCAGTTAGGCGTCTCCCGTACGAAAGAGATACGGCTGGAGGTATGCAGGTCTCTGCATATCGATAACCGTATCTGTTTCGGATTGTCCACGTTACTTGGACAGCCCGCAGATGCGTCGATGAGGCTCGTTCCCATGGTCTACCCTAATTCGAGATGGAGTTTCGGCATCACCTCCCTGTTGTTCTCCGGATACACACTCTCCCTGCAGGGACGTGTATCTTGAGAACATCGGGGAGGTGCTGCTGAAATTCTGTCTCGGCTCGGGGCAGACAATGGGAACTGGCCTCATGTATGCATCCGCGGGTGGGATTAGTACCTATCCTCACCTATTAGATGACAGTAGGATGGAAGTACTCGGAGGTAGATATGTAAGTACTCGGATGGATGATAGTAGGATGGATGACTGTCAGTGGATGTACTCGGGCCGTAGAAGCAGAAGTGATTTCACCGATGAATGGTTGCGCAAGACAGATGCTTTCTTGAACAATGCATTTGGCGCGGCTTGGCGAGGAGAGATGAAAGTGTTGTGCCCATGCAGCAGATGTGGGAATCGGAGAAGGCAAGACAAGGAGAACATGGCTAAACATCTTGTGAACTATGGATTCACGCCGGACTACACCCGGTGGATCTACCATGGTGAAGCACATCGTTTGAGAGCGGAGGCAGTGCGACCACGTCTGGAGGACTTTGATGCTGATGCGGGGGTAGTAGACATGTTAGATGACTTCCAAGAAGCACAATATGTTGAAGGACGTACGGAGGAGGAGATGGAGAAGACCGCAAAGGCGTTTTACGAGATGATGTCTTCGGCACAGAAACCCCTTCACGATCGGACAACGGTTTCTCAACTGGATGCCATTGGCCGTGTGATGGGGTTCAAGTCCTAGTTCAACCTGAGTCGAGATGCGTTCGATGGTATGTTGGCCCTATTTGGTAGCATGCTTTCGGAGCGCCACATATTGCCAAAGAGCCTGTACGAGTCACAGAAACTGCTTTGTGCACTGAAGATGCCGTATGAGCAGATACATGCTTGTCCAAATGGGTGCGTCCTCTTTAGGAAAGATCTCATGAAAGTCCTGATGAGGACATCAACACCAGCGATACATCCTCTCCGACACAACCTATAGCTGGTCCTCTTACTCGTGCTCGTGCTCATCAACTTAATCATCAAGTGAGTTCCATGATAAGCTCTTGTCCATCTTGTTTAGACAATGGAAACGCGTGCACTCTTGTTTTGATTAGGAACCGAGGAGAAGACCGAAAGGGAGAAGGACTCGCGCTAGCTGGATTCGGACTGCAGCAAAGCACCAACTTGTGACCGCCACCACGGTTGCATACGGATTCGGATTCAGGCGCTTCAGGACTTGTTGGAAAGCTTATCAAGTTTACTTTCATATGAATCAAGTCCCACGTCAATATCTGTTCGGCAGCAGCGGCAATGATCCAATTACCGTCGACAGGTCTTGCTGTCCAGGGTGCTGCGTCACCTCATTTTGGGCTTATGGCCCATGTATCAAGTTGGGTCCATTAGGGACACGTCCTAGGGTTGGAGGACGACCCCAACACTCTTTTGGTCGTCCATCCATCTACTTATATCCCTCTATAGCCGCCATGGTCGGGTTGGGTTTTGTTTAGATCAAGTTTAGCCTTAGCTACTTGCTTGTAGGCGCGCGTGCAGGATCAGCCGCCCGTCTCCTTGTCTTCGGAACCCCATTGTTGATTAAGATTCAGTTGGAAACCCTCAATTTCATCTTACAAATTTAGTGCTTGTTTCCTCGTTCTTGCTAGTTCTTCGATTGCTTGCAGGACGGGAGCCCTAGGGGCTGGTTGTCGCGCTCCACAAGATCGTGACGGCTATTGGACGTGGTGTATCGGTTGCTAAGGCGCGGTCTTGAGGGCTGTAGTCGGGCCGTGAACGTCATCTCCATCCACCAATCGAGTTATCCCCGTTTCTCATCGAAAGATCGGGCAAAAACCCTAGCGGGTTCGCATCAAGTCCTGCGTTACCTGTCGTTCACACCGAGGATCCAACGTCTCTACATGACCGAGGAATCCGCGAAACAGATGACATGGCACAAACAGGGTACCCGATACAATCCTGAGAAGTTGGTACATCCCGCCGATGGTGAAGCATGGGCCCACTTCTATCGCATCCATCGTGACAAAGCTAGAGAGGCTCGTAATGTTCGTGTTGCGTTTGCAACGGACGGTTTCAATCCCTATGGACTCATGGTTGTCCCGTACACCTGTTGGCCCGTCTTCGTTATCCCCCTCAATCTCCCCCCCCCCCCGGCGTCCTATTTCAACGTCATACTATCTTCTTGTCGTTGATAATTCCTGGACACCCGGGGAATAACATGGGTGTGTACATGGAGCCTCTAATTGATGAATTGGAAACTGCTTGGAATGAAGGGGTATTGACATACGACCGAGCTTCAAGGTCTAACTTCACAATGCACATCTTCTTCTTACCGGAATACCCCTGTACTTTCGGAAAAAGTGTGTGTACCGAATTGCTCCTTTGTATTCTTTTGTTCATATAATCAGTTTTTGAGGTTGCCCAAAAAAAAAAAAAAAAAAAAGAAAAGAGAAAAGATTCAAAAGAAAAGGGGCTGTTTTTCATATTGATTTTAGGTTTGTTCCACCTTGTTTTCAGCGGTGTGCTGTGGTTTTCCTTTGTGTCCAGGCTCGCGTCTCTAGCACGGTCTAGCCTAGGACCAGCACAGTACCATCGTCGAACGTTTATTCAGCTCGCCTTTATAACTAACGTGGTGCTAGTTCGTTCCTTGTTTCAGCCCACCTATAGCTCCACATACTCTACAGCTTGACAGGTCTTGTGCCGCAGCACCGATACACTTCATCCATTGCTGAAGACTTGTTGGTAGACGACCCCTCCTGTCAAGCAAGGTAAGAATTGGTAAGAACTTGTGTAACAAGTTGAGTGTGAGAGACTTGCTGTAGCTACATCCTAGTAGCTGTAGGGCTTTTATTTCTTCACTTGCCTTTCTTGTTGTCTTTGTTTTTGAACCATGACAGGGGGAGATGATGATAACGAAACACTACATACACCTCGCACTAAGGGCATCATACAGCATTTTGAAAGGAAAGTGAAGCTGCACACAGAGGGACTTGATAATGACTTGCAGGTGACAAATGAAAAGCTGGGGCAGTTGGAGGCTACGCAGATGGCCACAAACAACAAGCTTACAAGTTTGGAGGAATCCGTTGCTAGTGTGGACAAAAGCCTTGCTGCTCTCCTAAGGCGATTTGATGACTTCCACACCGAAGATAAAGAGAAGCATAAAGAAGAAAAGGAGGGAGATCGAGAGCACGGTAGTCATGAAGATGACTACACTGCTGATACTGAGCATGATGATCAAGACGCTCGTGATCGACGACGCCTACGTCACAACCGTAGAGGTATGGGTGGCAACCGCCGACGCGAGGTACACAATAATGATGATGCTTTCAGTAAGATTAAATTTAAGATACCTCCTTTTGATGGTAAATATGACCCTGATGCCTACATTACTTGGGAGATTGCTGTTGATCAAAAGTTTGCATGTCATGAATTTCCTGAGACTACACGTGTTAGGGCTGCTACTAGTGAGTTTACAGATTTTGCTTCTGTTTGGTGGATAGAATATGGCAAGAAAAATCCTAATAACTTACCTAGAACTTGGGATGCGCTGAAACGAGCCATGAGAGCTAGATTTGTTCCATCTTACTATGCCCGTGATTTGATAAATAAGTTGCAACAATTGAGACAAGGTGCTAAAAGTGTAGAAGAATATTATCAGGAATTACAAACGGGTATGTTGCGTTGTAACCTAGAGGAGGATGAGGAACCGGCTATGGCTAGATTTTTGGGTGGGTTAAATCGGGAAATTCAGGACATCCTCGCTTACAAAGAATACAATAGTGTAACCCGTTTGTTTCATCTTGCTTGTAAAGCTGAAAGGGAAGTGCAGGGACGACGTGCTAGCGCAAGGACTAATATTTCTGCAGGGAAGGCTAATTCATGGCAGCAACGCATGACTACAACTCCATCTACACGTATGTCTACTCCATCATCTAGTGACAAGACTCGAGCTGCTCCCACAAATTCAGTTGCAAAGACGATGCAAAAGCCTGCTGCGAGTACTTCATCCGTGGCATCGACGGGTAGAACAAGCAACATACAATGTCACCGGTGCAAGGGATATGGACACATGATGCGTGACTGTCCAAACAAGCGAGTTATGATTGTCAAAGATGATGGTGAGTGCTCATCTGCTAGTGATTTTGATGAAGACACGCTTGCACTGCTTGCGACTGACCATGCAGGTAATGAAGAACAAATAGAAGAACATATTAATGCAGGTGAAGCGGACCACTATGAAAGCTTGATCGTGCAGCGAGTGCTTAGTGCACAAATGGAGAAGGCGGAGCAAAATCAGCGACATATTTTATTCCAAACAAAGTGTGTCATCAAAGAGCGTTCCTGCCGCATGATCATTGATGGAGGTAGCTGCAACAACTTGGCAAGCAGCGATATGGTGCAGAAACTTGCCCTCAACACCAAACCACACCCGCATCCCTACTACATCCAATGGCTGAACAACAGTGGTAAGGCAAAGGTAACTAGACTTGTGAGAATCAATTTTTCCATCGGATCCTACAAAGATATTGTTGAATGTGATGTTGTGCCTATGCAAGCTTGTAACATTCTGCTAGGTAGACCTTGGCAATTTGATAGAGATTCTATGCATCATGGTAGATCAAATCAGTATTCTTTTCTATACCATGATCGCAAAATTGTGCTGCATCCTATGTCCCCTGAAACTATTATGCAAACTGATGTTGCAAGGGCTACTAAAGCAAAGAGCGAGAGCAATAAAAATGATAAATCTGTAATTGGTAACAAAGATGAGATAAAACTGAAAGGACGTTGTATGATAGCTACCAAATCAGATATTAATGAGTTCAATGCATCCACTTCTGTTGCTTATGCTTTGATATGCAAGGATGCTTTGATTTCAATTGAGGATATGCAATGTTCTTTGCCCCCTGCTGTTGCTAACGTTTTGCAGGAGTATTCCGATGTGTTTCCAAGTGCGGTACCAGCGGGGCTGCCACCACTACGCGGGATTGAGCACCAAATTGATCTTATTCCTGGTGCATCTTTGCCAAACCGTGCGCCATACAGGACAAACCCGGAAGAAACAAAGGAAATTCAGCGACAAGTGCAAGAACTACTGGACAAAGGTTATGTGCGAGAATCCCTTAGCCCTTGTGCTGTTCCAGTAATTTTAGTGCCTAAGAAAGATGGAACATGGCGTATGTGTGTTGATTGTAGAGCTATTAATAATATCACCATTCGATATCGACACCCTATTCCACGATTAGATGATATGCTAGATGAACTGAGTGGTGCTGTTGTGTTTTCAAAAGTTGATTTACGTAGTGGGTACCACCAGATTCGTATGAAATTGGGAGATGAATGGAAAACTGCTTTCAAAACTAAGTTCGGTTTATATGAGTGGTTAGTCATGCCTTTTGGGTTAACTAATGCACCTAGTACTTTCATGAGATTAATGAACGAGGTTTTGCGTGCTTTCATTGGGAAATTTGTTGTCGTATATTTTGATGATATATTAATTTACAGCAAATCATTGGATGAACATCTTGATCATTTACGTGCTGTTTTTAATGCACTACGCGAGGCACGCTTATTTGGTAACCTTGAGAAGTGCACCTTTTGCACCGATCGAGTGTCTTTTCTTGGTTATGTTGTAACTCCACAGGGAATTGAGGTTGATCAAGCCAAGGTGGAAGCTATACAGGGATGGCCTGTTCCAAAGACTATCACCCAGGTGCGGAGTTTCCTAGGACTTGCTGGATTCTATCGCCGTTTTGTGAAGGATTTCAGCACCATTGCTGCACCATTGAATGAGCTTACCAAGAAGGGGGTGCCTTTTGAGTGGGGCAAAACACAAGAGAATTCATTCGACATGTTGAAAGATAAGTTAACTCACGCGCCTCTCCTACAACTTCCTGATTTTAATAAGACTTTTGAGCTTGAATGTGATGCTAGTGGAATTGGTCTGGGAGGTGTTTTGTTACAAGAGGGAAAGCCTATTGCATATTTTAGTGAGAAATTGAGTGGGCCTGTTCTCAATTATTCTACTTATGATAAAGAACTCTATGCTCTTGTTCGAACATTAGAGACATGGCAGCATTATTTGTGGCCCAAAGAGTTTGTTATCCATTCTGATCATGAATCTTTAAAACATATTCGTAGTCAAGGAAAACTGAATCGTAGGCATGCAAAATGGGTTGAATTTATTGAATCTTTTCCTTATATTATTAAACACAAGAAAGGGAAGGAGAATATTATTGCTGATGCTTTGTCACGGAGATATACTTTGCTGAATCAACTTGATTATAAGATCTTTGGGTTAGAAACAATTAAGGACCAATATGTTCACGATGCTGATTTTAGAGACGTGTTGCTGCATTGTAAAGATGGAAAAGGATGGAACAAATTCATCGTTAGTGATGGGTTTGTGTTTAGAGCTAACAAGCTATGCATTCCAGCTAGCTCTGTTCGTTTGTTGTTGTTGCAGGAAGCACATGGAGGTGGCTTGATGGGACATTTTGGAGCAAAGAAGACCGAGGACATACTTGCTGGTCATTTCTTTTGGCCAAGGATGAAGAGAGATGTGGAGAGGTTTGTTGCTCGTTGCACAACATGTCAAAAGGCAAAGTCACGGTTAAATCCCCACGGTTTGTATCTACCTCTTCCTGTTCCTAATGCTCCTTGGGAGGATATATCTATGGATTTTGTGTTGGGATTACCAAGGACTAGGAGGGGACGTGATAGTGTGTTTGTGGTTGTTGATAGATTTTCTAAGATGGCACATTTCATACCATGTCATAAAACTGATGATGCTACAAATATTGCTGATTTGTTCTTTCGAGAAATTGTTCGCTTACATGGTGTGCCCAACACAATTGTTTCTGATCGTGATGCTAAATTTCTTAGTCATTTTTGGAAGACTTTGTGGTTTAAATTGGGGACTAAGCTTTTATTTTCCACCACTTGTCATCCCCAAACTGATGGTCAAACTGAAGTAGTAAATAGAACTTTATCCACTATGTTAAGGGCTGTTTTAAAGAAGAATATTAAGATGTGGGAAGAATGTTTGCCTCATATTGAGTTCGCTTATAATCGTTCATTGCATTCTACTACAAAAATGTGTCCTTTCGAGATTGTCTATGGCTTCTTGCCACGTGCTCCTATTGATTTAATGCCTTTGCCAAGTTCTGAAAAAATGAATTTTGATGCTAAGCAACGTGCTGAATTGATGTTAAAATTGCATGAAGCCACTAAAGAAAACATAGAGCGCATGAATGCTAAGTACAAATGTGCTGGAGATAAAGGTAGAAAGCAATTGATTCTGGAACCTGGGGATTTGGTTTGGTTGCATTTGCGAAAAGATAGATTTCCAGAACTGAGAAAATCCAAATTGATGCCTAGAGCTGATGGTCCTTTTAAAGTGCTGCAACGAATTAACGAGAATGCATATAAGCTTGATCTTCCTGCAGATTTTGGGGTTAGTCCCACATTTAACATTGCAGATTTGAAGCCTTATTTGGGTGAGGAAGATGAGCTTGAGTCGAGGACGACTCAAATGCAAGAAAGGGAGGATGATGAGGACATCAACACCAGCGATACATCCTCTCCGACACAACCTATAGCTGGTCCTCTTACTCGTGCTCGTGCTCATCAACTTAATCATCAAGTGAGTTCCATGATAAGCTCTTGTCCATCTTGTTTAGACAATGGAAACGCGTGCACTCTTGTTTTGATTAGGAACCGAGGAGAAGACCGAAAGGGAGAAGGACTCGCGCTAGCTGGATTCGGACTGCAGCAAAGCACCAACTTGTGACCGCCACCACGGTTGCATACGGATTCGGATTCAGGCGCTTCAGGACTTGTTGGAAAGCTTATCAAGTTTACTTTCATATGAATCAAGTCCCACGTCAATATCTGTTCGGCAGCAGCGGCAATGATCCAATTACCGTCGACAGGTCTTGCTGTCCAGGGTGCTGCGTCACCTCATTTTGGGCTTATGGCCCATGTATCAAGTTGGGTCCATTAGGGACACGTCCTAGGGTTGGAGGACGACCCCAACACTCTTTTGGTCGTCCATCCATCTACTTATATCCCTCTATAGCCGCCATGGTCGGGTTGGGTTTTGTTTAGATCAAGTTTAGCCTTAGCTACTTGCTTGTAGGCGCGCGTGCAGGATCAGCCGCCCGTCTCCTTGTCTTCGGAACCCCATTGTTGATTAAGATTCAGTTGGAAACCCTCAATTTCATCTTACAAATTTAGTGCTTGTTTCCTCGTTCTTGCTAGTTCTTCGATTGCTTGCAGGACGGGAGCCCTAGGGGCTGGTTGTCGCGCTCCACAAGATCGTGACGGCTATTGGACGTGGTGTATCGGTTGCTAAGGCGCGGTCTTGAGGGCTGTAGTCGGGCCGTGAACGTCATCTCCATCCACCAATCGAGTTATCCCCGTTTCTCATCGAAAGATCGGGCAAAAACCCTAGCGGGTTCGCATCAAGTCCTGCGTTACCTGTCGTTCACACCGAGGATCCAACGTCTCTACATGACCGAGGAATCCGCGAAACAGATGACATGGCACAAACAGGGTACCCGATACAATCCTGAGAAGTTGGTACATCCCGCCGATGGTGAAGCATGGGCCCACTTCTATCGCATCCATCGTGACAAAGCTAGAGAGGCTCGTAATGTTCGTGTTGCGTTTGCAACGGACGGTTTCAATCCCTATGGACTCATGGTTGTCCCGTACACCTGTTGGCCCGTCTTCGTTATCCCCCTCAATCTCCCCCCCCCCGGCGTCCTATTTCAACGTCATACTATCTTCTTGTCGTTGATAATTCCTGGACACCCGGGGAATAACATGGGTGTGTACATGGAGCCTCTAATTGATGAATTGGAAACTGCTTGGAATGAAGGGGTATTGACATACGACCGAGCTTCAAGGTCTAACTTCACAATGCACATCTGGTACCAGTACTCACTACATGACTACCTGGCATATGGGATATTTTGTGCCTGGTGTGTCCATGGCAAGTTCTCATGCCCGGTTTGTAAGACAGCTACGAGATTTATCTGGTTGAAGAAGGGTGGCAAGTATTCGGCGTTCGACCAACATCAACAATTCCTGCCTCTTGACCATCCTTTCAGACGGGACACCAAGAACTTTACCAAAGGTGTCGTGGTGAGAGATCCTCCACCTCGGATGCTGACCGGTGCTGAGGTTCATGCTCAGATAGATGCTCTCCAGTTCAACGAAACAGACGGTCGTTTTGTGGGGTATGGTTAGGAGCATATGTGGACTCATAAGTCAGGCTTGGAAAGACTCCCTTATTATGACGATCTTCTTCTGCCACATAACATTGATGTAATGCACACTGAAAAGAACATCGCTGAGTCGCTTTGGGGAACACTCATGGACACTGAAAAGTCCAAGGACAACCCTAAGGCTAGACTAGACCTGGCACTGTTGTGCGATAGACCAAAGCAAGAGATGCTGCCTCCTCAGCCCGGCAGGAGATGGACACGAACAAAGGTCGATTTCATCTTGGGCAGGCCACAAAGGAAAGAAATACTTCAGTGGATCCAGACATTGACATTCCCTGATGGATATGCAGCGAATCTAACGAGAGGAGTCAACTTATCTACTCTGCGAGTCCTAGGGATGAAGAGTCATGACTTCCACGTATGGATCGAGTGGCTTCTTCCGGCGATGGTTCGAGGCTATGTTCCTGAGCCTATGTGGGTTGTCCTGGCAGAGTTGAGCTATTTCTTCCGCCAGCTATGTGCCAAGGAGATATCTCGGTCCGTCATTGATGACTTGGAGAAAGCTGCACCTGTGTTGCTCTGTAAGCTGGAGAAAATCTTTCCACCAGGCTTCTTCACTCTGATGCTTCATTTGATCGTACACCTCCCAAATGAGGTTCGAATGGGAGGACATGTGCAATGGCGTTGGTGCTTTCCAGTTGAGAGAAATATGAAGACTCTTCGCAAGAAATGTAGAAACAAAGCCAAAATTGAGGCTTCCATTGCAGAGGCATTCATTCTGGAGGAGGTGTCCAACTTCACTAAAGAATACTACTCAGAGAACCTTCCTAGCGTGCATAATCCACCCCCTCGTTACAATGCTGGAGAAAATGAATCAAGTCTTAGCCTTTTTCGAGGCCAACTCGGCACGACAAGTGGATCCACAGTTAAGCAGTTGAACTATGAAGAGTGGTGAAAGATCATGCTATACGTGCTTACCAACCTTGATGAGCTAGACCCGTACATGGGGTAAGTTGTTATCTATCTTCATCCAATTCGTCGTCACTTCTCAACACCATCCTTTTTGTTTCGTACAGTGAATTTCTTCATTTGTTCTCGAATGGACCAAGGCCTCTTTTTGATGCGGCAGCTGAAACCCTAATTGCAAATGGTGCGAGGCAAGGGAGGCCTGATTTCATTTCTTGGTTTCGACAAAAGGTACCGTCCAACCAAGGTCGCACTTAGTCTGACGTTCCAACTTGCTCTTACGTTCTGACCGTATAACGATATATCTTGCTTCACCTTGCAGGCTCAAACCGATGCGTCTATGAGTCAAGAGTTGAGACAGGTTGCAAAAGGCTTTGATCGTAGGGTCAAGTCATTTAACGGTTACGACGTGAATGGATTTCGCTTCCACACATCAAGCTACGAGCAGAGTCAGCCCAATCGAAAAACCACAAATAGCGGAGTTTGTACTCCAGGCAATGACAACCGTGACTACTATGGAAGAATTGAAGAAATATACGAACTTTCATTTCATGGTGAAAAGCCTTTGAATCCTGTCATGTTCAAATGCCATTGGTTCGATCCTGGAGTAACGAGGCTGACACCTAATCTTGGGCTAGCTGAAATTCGACAGGATTCTGTCTATCCAGGCTCTGATGTGTATATTGTGGCTCAACAGGCCACGCAGGTTTATTACACGCCATACGCGTGCAAAAGCAAAGAGCATCTCTTGGGTTGGTATATTGTGCACAAGATATCACCACATGCTAAACTACCTCTCCCCAATGATGAGGATTATAACTTCAACACAAACACGTATGACGGTGAGTTCTTTCAAGAATCTGGGCTGCAAGGGACGTTCACGATAGACTTAACCGAAGCGATAGAAATGGAAGTAGAGAATGATGACGAGGACGCTGGGGATGAGGTGGTAAATGAGAAGGACAGAAATGCTAGAACGATTCCGTTTAGGCCAAGCAAATGAAGACGACGGCCTGTCTTTGGATACTGAGGAGTACTTAGACATGGTTGACAGTGATGAGGAGACTCATGCTCCGGCTAATCCGGATGATCCAAATTATTTCTAATACATGTAATATTATGTTATATTTTTAGGATCTATTGTTTTATTTATATTGCATATATTTGATTATGTTATTTCTAATACAACATTGTTTGTTCTTTTTAAATGCAGGAGGTCGAGGCAAGATGCCAGGAGGACGTCAGAGGCGGTTGAGTTGGGTGTACCGCAGCTCGCAGGTCGACGGGCCCTCGACGAGGAGTGGCCGCCGCTGGAGGGAGCCGTCTCCACAGGAGGAGGAGGAGGAGGAGGAGGAGGAGGAGGAGGAGGAGGAGGAGGAGGAGGAGGAGGACGTCGAGGAGGAGGTGTCGGCCACGCCCGAGGTCCAGGGGCAGGAGGAGGCAGAGGAGGCCGAGGAGGTAGAGGAGGAGGATGAGCAGGACGAGGCGGACGGGGGTTCGGGTGCCTCAGGGGTGTCCACGCCCTACTTGAGAGGTCCCGCAAGCCTCCCGGCGTTGCCGGCACGTGCCCGACGCCCAGTGATCACGCCCATCGGACAAAAGTACATGTTCTAACTACCTGTTCATACGATGAGACTCAAAATAGAAATAGAAGCTAATAATCTTTTGTAATCACTTGTGCAGGTCATGGGACTTTGTGGGGCCTAAAGGCCGCAAACCCAACGGCATCCTGGGTCTCCCGTGCCGCGAGCACTACCCCGGCATGGTACAGTATGCCGGGAGGCACGAGCTGGCCTACACCTTTGACCACTACTCCGTCGCCCCAGACCCGGACTTCCCCAACAAGGCGGCGCGGGTTAGAGCGGAGCTGTGGGTAAGTCTTCGTCAAACAATATCACATTCATCATATTTTTTTCTTTAATTACTATCTCGCCTCGTATTGTGTCTGTATGCAGAACTACTTCAAGTGCGAGCCGGGGAAGGAGGCAGTGGCGAAGGTGACGGCTACCCGGGCTTGTAGGAAGCTCGTCACCGACATGATCCACAAGGCGAGACTGCAGGCCATCATTACCTACAACGCCACGGTCTTGGCCAAGAGGGTGACGAAGGCCCAGGCGAGAGGCATGACGCTGGGCCGGGCGCAGTTCTTGTAGGTAAGTGATTTCTTTTGAGATTAAGCTTTTGGTACTTTTCATCTGACGCTTAGACGTGAAATACTTGATGATGTGCAGATGATCCCCCAAAGGTGCCAGTCATTTCCCGAGTGCTGGGAGATGATCGTGGACCGGTGGCTATCCGAAGAGTGGGCGGCCCACCACGTCGAGGCCCGGGAGGCGCGTCTATAGATGCCAGGTGTACCACACCACCAGGGCAACCGCAACCTCGCCGAGTACGCACAAGCTTGGGTACGTGAAAGACTTTATCAATTCCTCGCTCAAATGTTGCCTGATTGCTAATCATCTTGTTGTCTTCCTCGCAGTCGGCGGCACACGGTGGCCAGCCTTGCGGCACGTTGTCGGCATACGCCATGTCCCACAAGGGCAAGGCCACGGCAGCGGAGACCTCCTACAACCCCGACGATCCCGCCGACGCGTACACCAACTCCAGCGTCCACTCCCGCCTCACTGACTACTCAGAGGCGGCAAGGGCGGTCCATGGGGACACCTTTGATCCCGCCACCGCGGACCTAGACGGGAGCATCGTCATGAGGATTGGAGGAGGGAAGAAGCACGGGCGGTTCTGGCTTGGCGACGGCGTCATCGACACGGCCTCCACTCCCACTCTGTCCCAGCTCAAGCACAGAGCACGAGCGGGAGCGTCCCCATATGCCCACGCCCATCGCCTGCGCAGTCGCGGGTCGCCGAGCTCGAGGTTATTTCTATTTAACTCATCGTACATTGATCTTTAAATGTTTGCATTGTTCTAACATTCACTTTGTATTATCACAGGCCCGCCTGGAAAGAGAAAGGCAGGAGCGCCAGGTGTCCGAGACCCAGATGCGGTCACAGATGTCGGCCTAGATGGAGGCTCAAGCTAAGCAGATGGCGGAGCTCATCGCCTTCATGGCCTCCCAGGACATGGCCGTGCCCCAGACGCTCATGGCTCCTCCACTGCCGTCTCTGGACCCCCAGAGCTGCTTCTGTGAGTATCAATACGTCAGTGTTTCATTTTTTTCATTTCCTTGTCTGACATGACCTTTTGCAGCCTCCTCCGTCAGAAGGTTCGAACAACCGCCACGCTCCTGGATGGAACCCGGCCGGGGGTCAAGCAGGCGGCAGTTCTCAGGGGTGGCCCGGTTGACCGGGGGTATAGTAGATTGATGTTTGGATTATCCTCGTGTGTTACTGAACTCTCATGTTATATTGTCCACCTTGGTATTGAACTATTTGAGGACATATATGTTATATGTGATGTGATATATATATATATGTTCTGTGAAGTGAAATGTGATATGTGATGAATGTGATATATATATATATGTTTGATAGTGTCGGAGAAAAGAAAAAACAAAAATAAAAAACAAAAATTGGTCTGTTTGCCGAGGGTGGCTCTCGGCAAAGGGGCCCTTTGCCGAGGGCTGTGACCATAACCCTCGGCAAAGCTGAACATGAACGCCATTTCCCCAGCTTTGCCGAGGGCTATGACCAAAGCCCTCGGCAAAGGCTGCGTTTTGCCGAGGGTTTTGGCCATAGCCCTCGGCAAAGCTGAGAACTAGAACGCTATTTCCACAGCTTTGCCGAGGGCTATCGTCATAGCCCTCGGCAAAGTCCGAGTTTTGCCGAGGGCCGTCCAACCTAGCTCTCGGCGAAGAGGTCCCAAAAAAAATTTGAAATTTCTTTGCCGAGAGTCGGCCCCGGCTAACTCTCGGCACAGAAAAATAATAATAATAAAAATAATCTCTTTGCCGAGAGCCGTTTATTGAAGCTCTCGGCAAACATTTGGCCTTTGCCGAGAGTCAGGTTAGCCGGCTCTCGACAAACATACTGTCAATAGGGCGCGCCGTTAATGACCACTTTTCTTTGCCGAGAGCCGCTCGGGACCCTCGGTAAAAGGTTTGCCGACAGCCCGACAAATGGCCCTCGGCAAAGGCTCCTTTGCCGAGAGGATTTTTGCCGAGAGCTCTGTGCTGAGAGCAGCTCTCGGCATAGGCTTCGCCGAGCGTCAAAGAGTCTTTGCCGAGTGCGAGAGGCACTCGGCAAATCACCTGTTTCCAGTAGTGAGACCTGGTTGTGTGTTGCTCTTCATGACTCGTACATAAAAGAAGTTCAAGAGGGCTGAAGGATGGGTTTTGCTGGATTGTTTAAGAAATCATATTTTTGGGGATGCTTTTCATATACTTGCTTGTTAAATTGCCTTTCTATGCTTCTTTATTCGTAGATGTCTGATTGTGGAAGCTAGGGCTAAGTCTTTGTCAGTTGGCCTTCTTCATCCAGATCCATTGTCAATATACAACATGACTAAAAGTAGAAAATATAGTGCTGATTATCTAGAATTTTGCCTAAGGAAATATGCCAGCAAGAATTTTTTGATGTTTGTGCATAACGTAGGCGGGCACTGGCTTGCTGTTGTCATCGCTCCTAAGTGGAAGAAGGTTCTGTACCTTGACTCCCTTAGAGGCTCGAAGGATAATTTGGATCCATTAAAATCTATTATAGATGAGTGAGTACTTTCTAACCTAGAATTGACCAATGATGTATTTCTCTCTCTTAATTATGTTACTGGAAGTAAAAAAAGAATGTGATAACAACTTATTGTATATGTATAGGGCTTTTGACTGCTTCCAACCCAGGCTGAAGAAGGGGTAGCAAAAAGTTTAGTTAACCCATGCCACCAAAATTCGAGTAAGTAGTGTTTGACTTCCACTTGTCAAGTAGTATGTGTTTCAATTTAGTTATTAACCAATGTGTCTCATGTTTACAATGCCAACAACGAGGTGTGGACAACACATGTGGGTTCTTTAGGAACTACAATTTGATGTGAGTAATGGAATAGGCCGATTTGCATAATGCTAAGGTAAAAAGTGCAGCTTATACCTACCCTTATTTGTCAACAAAGAACATGCGCAACTTCATCTTAATTAGACCTACCTTTCTTTGTCTTAGGCCCTTGAGCTGCTGCTGCCTGAAATCGACAAGGTGGCCATTAGAGAGAAGGTGGCCTTGTTAATTTTAAGAGCTCTTTACTGAGTATTTTTTTTTGACACTCGACAAAGAATTTCTCTGTCGAGTGTTTTTTTCTGAGTGTATTTTATTTGGCACTCGACAAAGAGTTTCTTTGCCGAGTGCCTGAAAATTACACTCGATAAAGATGGATTCTCCAGTAGTCACTACTACAGAAACATGTCTTTAACCCCGGTCGGCAAGGGCCTTTAGCCCCGGTTGCCGAGCCGGGACTACGCTTCCGGGACTAAAGGCCCCCCCTTTAGTCCCGGCTCTAGCCACCGGGGCTAAAGCCCACCCTTTAGTCCCGGTTGGTAATACCAGCCGGGACTAAAGGGTGCTGCCAGCGGTGCCCCGCAGCAGCAGCACCCTTTAGTCCCGGCTGGTATTACCAACCGGGACTAAAGGGTCCCTGGTTTTTTCTTTTTTATTTTCATTTCAGTTCTGTTTTTAGTTTTGTTTATTTATTTAATAGGTTTTCTAATATGTATTCTTTGCTGCTAATATATATAATTTATATATATTAGCAGCATAACACAATAAGCTTATTGCATGCATATATAATTGAACTATAGAACTACATATATATATAAATATGTACATATAAAATTACAAGCAATATATATACATGTAGAAGTTGTCCAAATATCTATCTACAAAAGTTGTACTCTAAAGTTAGTACTATAAACCTATTACAAGTTGTACTCCATCTAAATATCTACAGGGCATACAAATGATCATCATTGTTTGGAATCAACGGCTCGTCGGTATTATAGTAGAACTCGCCGTTTGGACTTATGACTTGTTCCCGAAGAAATCCTGCTATTGACTCTTGTATTGCTTTCAATTGGTCTTGTAGCATCACTTTTTGCTTCAACCAGTCAGTCTTCAATTGGAATTAAAGAAGATATTAGTTATATCTATATTATCAATATTAAGTCTATAAAAAATGAAAAGAAACATGTTACGTACTTTGATGATTTCTTCAGGAATTCTATTTGATTCTATCATCATGTACTCGCAAACATAGAATCCACATAAGTTGGTACCCTGTTTTTGTCTCAAAATCCACTGTAGAATGAAAAGATTTATCTCGTAATAAAGATATGATATATGACATGATATAATAAAGATACACGTACATTGACGAAGGTGTAAACTTACTGGTAGTCGTGGCTTTATTGTAAGTGGGGCCTTACACTGACTCATATGTTCCCGAGCAATGAATTTTTCCCAAACCCTAATCCGGCCAATGAAACATTAATGGTTTTGGTCTTGGGTTTAAGGTTTCGGGGTTTAGGGTTTCGGGGTTTATGGTTTGAGGGTTTAGGGTTATGGTTTCAGGTTTTACGGTTTCGGGGTTTAGGGGTACGTGGTTTCGGGGTTTAGGGTTTCGGGGTTTAGGGGTTCGGGGTTGTGGGGTTTAGAGTTTCAGGGTTTAGGGGTTGCGGGGTTTAGGGTTTTAGGGTTTAGGGGTTCGGGGTTTCGGGGTTTCGGGGTTTAGGGGTTTCGGGGTTTTGGGGTTCGGGGTTGCGGGGTTTAGGTTCGAGGGTTTAGGGTTAGGGTTTCAGGTTTTGGGGTTTCGAGTTTTAGGCAATTCATAAAAATAACATGACAATAACATATATTCGTAAAGAGTAATAAATACATGTTCCGACATGGCACATGATTTTCTATGAACACATATTTCTAAGAGTAATAAATACATGTTTAAACATATCCTTGTCACGTGATTTACACACCGTGGACGAGAACGACGACGGCGGACAGCAGCGAGGATGACGACGGTGCGGATGACTGTGGACGGCGGCGAGGTCGGTGCAGCGGTCACCAGGACTACAGGTCGAACACATATTTGTTAGGTTAAAAAACATATATATGATTTTCCTTTTTCTATAAATATATCTATTCATATTCATTATTTGTATATATCTATTTCTAGAAAAGAAGAAATGAAAAAGTTAAATAGAAAATAATCTATAAATATATATATCTATTTATATTTATTATATATATATCACTTTCTATTTCTAAATACATATATATTTAGTTTCTATATATATCTATTTATATGTCACTTTCTATATTTAGTTTCTAGATATATATTTCTTTTTCATTTCTTTTTTTTTACACTCTCACACACCCACTGCTGGACACTGCAACACACGCACACCACGCACACTGCACACGCACACACACGCACAGGCCGTACGGCAGCGGCGCGGAGGACGGCGACGGCGGCGCGGAGGACGGCGGCGAGGACGACGCTGTACGGCGGCAGAGGGCAGTGAGGCCGAGGAGGACGGCGGCGCGGAGCTCGACGGCGAGGAGGACGGCGGCGCGGAGCTCGACGGCGAGGAGGACGGCGGCGCGGTCAGAGGCTCGTCGGCGAGGTGAGGGCGGCGGCGCGGGGCAAACGTCGATCTGGCCAAGAAGATTGGAGGGCACTGTGCCCTGTGCCCTATATACCCGGGAGGGCCTTTAGTCCCGGGGCGTATTACGCACCGGGACTAAAGACCCTTTAGTCCCGGTGCGTAATACGCCCCGGGACTAAAGGGTTGGACCTTTAGTCCCGGGCGGGCTTACGCACCGGGACTAAAGGGGTCTTTAGTCCCGGTGCGTAAGACGGCCCGGGACTAAAGGGTTCTTTCGCGCCACAGTTTTGGCCTTTAGTCCCAGGCGGGCTTACGCACCGGGACTAAAGGGGTCTTTAGTCCCGGTGCGTAAGACGGCCCGGGACTAAAGGGTTCTTTCCCGCCACAGTTTTGGGTTTTCAGTATTTTGGGTTTTGTATTAAGTTTCCTCTATATAAATATGTTGTAATTCTTGTTAATTGCATAGTAAATTGAACAGTAGGCACAAAATTACTTAAAAATAACAGTTGTATATCCTTTAACCTTATTGTATAGTAGAAAAATTTGTAGCATAAATTCTTTTCTTTTTTTATAATAACGAATATAAATGTAAATAACCATTGATATTTGGTTAATGCAAAAATGTAATGTTCAATTTAAATTTAAAAAATTGTTGGCTTTCAATAGAAAATTTATTTTCATATCATTTGGACGTTAATCTTTTATTTAAAACCTAAACAATCATTGCCCAATTTTGTTATACGCGACAGATGCAGTAGTTTTAGATTTTTAAATTTAGTTTTTTCAAATATATCTTAAATCTTTCTAATTGAACAGAAAATTGAATATTTGATATACTTTCTTTTAAAAAATAGTATGAGATTCACATCTAGAGAAGCACATAAATCAATGATCACTACTACTAAATATATATATAAATCCATTATCAAATAAATGAAGTCTTAATTAATTAATTATTACATAATATATTTACAACCCACTATTAAGCGGGCACAACTGTGAACCTCCTCTTGACATATGTCCCTTGGTTATGATCATTCCTTAACCATGGAGTTTCCTCATTGTTTAACAAAATGCTTGGGTCTTTGTTCACTTTGAATGGCGGAATTCGATCATCTCTTTCATAATCACCTGACATGTCTGACTTGTCCTCAATTCCGACAATGTTTCTTTTCCCTGAAAGAACTATATGGCGCTTTGGCTCGTTGACGATCGAGTTGTTATCATTTTTCCCTCTTTTTGGTTTTGTAGACATGTCTTTCACATAGAACACTTGACTCACATCTGCGGCAAGGACAAATGGTTCGTCTTTGTACCCAATATTGTTGAGGTCCACTGATGTCATCCCATACTCCTTGTCGACTGTTACCCCACCTCCGGTACCGGTCATCTTGACCCATTTACACCGGAACAAAGGGACTTTAAAATTAGGTGCGTAGTCTAGTTCCCATATGTCATGTATGCGGCCATAATATGTTTGTTTGTTCCCATTTGGATCCGTGGCATCCACGCGTACACCACTGTTTTGGTTGGTGCTCCTTGCGTCTTGGGCTACTGTGTAAAATGTATTCCCATTGATCTCGTACCCTTTGTACGTGCTGATATGCCACGATGGTTGTCTGGCCAACAAATAAAGCTGCTCATCTATGTTGTCATCACCCAGACATTGTTTTCGCAACCAATCGCCGAAGGTTTGCACGTGCTGACGTGTAATCCAAGATTCACTCTTCCCGGGCCACTTGGATCGAAGGAAATCCTTATGTACCTCGATATATGGATCTACCAATGAGGAGTTCTGTAGAACTGTGTAGTGTGCTTTATCGAAGTAATCGTCTCCTGTACCGATATATGTTTTCTTCCCTAGTGTTCCCTTGCCACTGAGTCTGCCCTCGTGTCGCGATTCAGGAATGCCAATCGGGTCAAGGTCTGGAATAAAGTCCACACAAAACTCTATGACCTCCTCTGTTCCGTAGCCCTGGGCGATGCTTCCTTCAGGCCGAGAACGGTTATTAACATATTTTTTCAGGACACTCATGAACCTCTCGAATGGGAACATGGTGTGTAGGAACACAGGACCGAGAATAATGATCTCCTTGACCAGGTGAACTAGGAGGTGTGTCATGATATCAAAGAAGGATGGAGGGAACACCAACTCAAAGCTGACGAGACATTGAACGACATCATTCTGCAAAGTAGAAAGTTCCTCTGGATTGATTGCCTTTTGTGAAATTGAATTGAGGAATGCACATAGCTTCACGGTGGCTTGACGTACATGTGGAGGTAGAATTCCTCTTAGAGCAACAGGAAGCAATTGGGTCATAAGCACATGGCAGTCATGGGACTTCAAGTTTTGGAACTTCTTCTCTGGCACATTAATTATTCTCTTTATATTGGAGGAGAATCCAGATGGGACCTTGATGCTGTTAAGGCATTCAAACATGCTTTCCTTTTCTTCTCTGCTAAGAGTGTAGCTAGCAGGGCTTAAGTACTGGCGCCCGTCATCTGTCTTCTCCGGATGCAAGTTGTCTCGTTCTTTCATGCGCTGCAAGTCCTGTCGTGCTTCAAGTGAATCCTTAGGCTTTCCGTAGACACCCATGAATCCAAGCAGGTTCACACAAAGGTTCTTTGTCAGGTGCATCACGTCGATCGCATGGCGGACCTCTAGGACATGCCAGTAGGGTAGCTCCCAGAATATGGACTTCTTCTTCCACATGGGTGCGTGTCCCGAAGCGTCTTTAGGAACAGGTTCGCTGCCCCGTCCCTTTCCAAATACTACTTTCGTATCCTTCACCATTTCAAGTATATCATCTCCGGTTCGGTTACGAGGCTTGGTTTGGTGGTCTGCCTTACCTTTAAAATGTTTGCCTTTCTTTCTTACTGGGTGGCCCACAGGAAGAAACCGACGGTGCCCAACATACACGACCTTCCGACAGTTTTTCAAAAATAAACTATCAAGGTCTTCAAAACAGTGTGTGCATGCATTATATCCCTTGTTTGTCTGGCCTGAAAGATTACTTAGAGCCGGCCAATCATTGATTGTTACGAACAATAAGGCTCGCAGGTCAAAGTGTTCCTGTTTGTACTCATCCCACACGCGTATGCCTGGTTTGCTCCATAGAAGTAGAAGTTCCTCAACTAATGGCCTCAGGTAGACATCGATGTCGTTGCCAGGTTGCTTCGGCCCTTGGATGAGCAACGGCATCATAATGAACTTCCGCTTCATGCATAACCACGGAGGAAGGTTGTAGATACATAGAGTAACTGGCCAAGTGCTATGACTACTGCTTTGCTCTGCAAAAGGATTAAAACCATCCGTACTTAAAGCGAACCTCAAGTTTCTAGCCTCATCTGCAAACTCTGGGAATTCTCTATCTATCGCTCTCCACTGGGATCCATCAGCTGGGTGCCTCAGCATATTGTCTACCTTACGGTCTTCTTTGTGCCACCGCAACATCTTTGCATTGTCCTTATTTCTGAACAAACGTTTCAAGCGTGGTATTATAGGAGCATACCACATAACCTTGGCAAGGATTTTCTTCCTGCTTGGACGTTCTTCACCCTCTACGTCGCCAGGATCATCTCGCCTTATCTTATACCGTGATGCTTCACATACCGGGCATGCATCCAAATTCTCATATTCCTCCCCACGGTACAGGATGCAGTCATTAGGACATGCGTGTATCTGCTGGATTTCTAATCCCAAAGGGCAGATGACCTGTTTTGCTTCGTACGTAGTGGTGGGCAATTCGCTCGATTTCGGAAGCATCTTTTTCATTATCTTCAATAACTGCCCAAATGCTTTATCGGATGTACCATTCTTTGCCTTCCATTGCAGCAGTTCTAGCGTAGTACCCAGCTTTTTTTGGCCATCTTCAGCAGTGGGATATAACAATTTCCTATGATCCTCTAGCATGCGCTCAAACTTGACCTTCTCCTTGTCACTTTCACATTTACTTTGTGCATCACGAATGGCATCACCAAGAGCATCAACATCAGCTGTCACATCTTCTGTCGCTGCCGCATCTTCTTCATCATCTCCCCCCATTGCATCATCATCAAAGGCACCGTACTGAGCAATAATATCAACGTGGGCCAATTCTTCTTCACCTTTTTCACCATCATCCATTACAACCCCCCTTCCTCCATGTTTTGTCCAACAAATATAGTTTGTTACGAAACCCGACTTCAACAAATGCGTATGAAGAGTCCTTGGGCATGAATATTCCTTCAAATTCTTACAGACGGCGCATGGGCAGCACATGAAACCATCCTGCTTGTTTGCCTCAGCCACACCTAAGAAATAGTGCACGCCAGCAATGAACTCTTTGGAGCGGCGATCGACATTATACATCCAATTGCGTGACAACATCTGCATTAAATATTACAACCATGCACTTAGTAGTTTCTCATGTTATTGCACAACACTCATGACATCACATGATTGATTAATTCAAACAAGCTTGACTACAACGAAGACTATCGCAGCTAGCACTAAAAAAACTAAAAATAAAATACACTTAAGCAACATAATTAGATTGCGTCCGATCCCAACTAAAATAGACAGATCATTCGCTTCATCAGCATGGATGGGCTGCTGCCGCTGACTCACTGCCTCATCACCTTCAGCGGCAACCTCCTGTGCAACAGAATTTCGTACGTGCTGAACGTACTCTTCCTCCCAGTACCAACCTTTACATCCGCCGGTGCCCTCCCACTGCAATTAGAACAAAGAATAAGAAATTTAAACAACATCATCAAGCAAAACCGATACGAATGAACCATATTAATCAAATGCGGGTAAATAATAACCCACCTCATGGTCCGGACACTTGTAGAATATACGACCCTTGTTGATTCCCTCTTTTCTCACTCGGTACTCCTTCACAATCTTCTGCTTACACTCGCCGCAAGCAATGAGAGGAAGATCCGGCCGCAAACGCCTCGGATCCCGATGATGAGAGGCTGTGGACCCGGTCACAGTTGCCATCTACTATATCCATGCTCATTTTTTAAACTATTACATGCAAATTCCTAATTTCCTAAACAATTATAAATAAAAAAGACTCTAAATTTACCTATTTGTTTAGATAATCGAAAAATATGACATAACAATACCAATTTCCACATTGTCTATTCTCTATATTTATTGTTGCAAACTATTATAAATTCCACATTTTTTAAAGAAAATAAACTAAAAAGACACTAAAATTCAATATTACTCGTCTTGCATAAGTATGAAATATAGAATGGATACTTCCTAGCAGTAGAAAACTATCAAGTGATTGTGATGAACCAATTTAAACTACTCAACTCTCCCTGTTTGTTCTTGCAAACTATATATTTTAATTAAAGTCCTCTCATATTCAAAAGAAATGGTAGGAGATAGAAATAGTTACCTCTAAACGTAAAGAGACGATGATGGAGTCGAAGAAGATCACCAATTGACGCCGGAGACGAAGAACAATGAAGAACAAAGCAATAGCAACAGGCAAGAACAAGCAAGAAGCTCACTGAAATTTGAATGTCTCTGGCTCGGGGGAGGAAGAAGTTGGCAGGTTATAAGCCGGGGAGTTTTAGTCCCGGTTTGTATAAAAAACTGGGGCTAAAAGGTGAACATTTATCCCGGGGCAAGCCACAAACCGTGGCTAACTCTTTAGTCCCGGTCCGTGGCACCAACCGGGACTAAAGAGTGCCCTTTAGTCCCGGCTGGTAACACGGACCGGGACTAAAGGGTCCCTGCCCCGGCGGCGGGGCGCAGTAGCCGTTGGGGCAGGCCCTTTAGTCCCGGTTCGTGTTACCGACCGGGACTAAAGGGTCTATTAGTCCCGGGCGGCATAAACGCCGAGACTAAAGACGATTTTGAGAATCGGCCTATGACCCTGTTCTGTAGTAGTGAGTGATGAGCTAATAGAATACCTAAAATAACTTGCTGCTCTTCATTGTGCCGCCGCTGCTACTTGTTACATTGCTCTGAATAAAATGTTGGTGACCGAAACATACAACACTATAAGAAATGGTTGGTTTTTTGACATAAAATCTATTTGTGACGCTGGTTTTTTTACGCTAATTATGATATAGTTATGTGAATTATGACATTAGTTATGTGAATTATGACATCAGTTATGTGTAGTGTACTATGACAAAAGTGCAATGTCAACATAACTAATGTCAAAAGTTCACATAATTATGTCATAATTCACATAACTATGTCATAATTAACGTTAAAAAACCAATGTCACAGATGGATGATTTTATGTCAAAAAACCAACCATTTCTTGTAGTGCAAGCTTATACTGCAAAACATAGTACATACAAATTAATATTCCACCAAATCTCTTCTCTACAACTAATACATCTATATCTACTCCTTTGACCTGGCTGCACAAAATCTGTCTGCACCCAGGACCACCAAGTGATTTGAATATGCTTCTCCAATCACGCTCCTTCCAAATCAGGATCCCGCTCCAACAAAAGGCAACAAAAATCTTTTAGTTGCCATAGCATTTCCTCCCTCCTCGCTGTCGTCCTAACAGCCTGAGCAAGCCACCACGACCACGAGACCACCATGAGAAATCAGCCCACTGTACCGCTCTGATATCTGGGTCGACTAAACCTAATAGCCTCCATGCTTCGCCTTGTACGTTATACTCCCTCACCATCAATTTTTGATATTAGACTAAATCTAATAGCCTGCGTCAGCCTACCCACACGTAGGTGCCACTGCTTCACTCCACTGTTCCATTTGGTTTGCACGCGCCTCACTGGCGCCATGCTAGCTGACTTTGCAGCTACCCATGAGCCTGCACTGCCATTTCGCTCCTCTCCCAAGTTCACATGCACGCGCCACCGGTTAGGGTTCGAAGAATGGATGAGGTGGGGACTGCGGTCTGCTGAGGGGTAGACACCTTGTTCAAGAGGAGATCATCGGGCTTCAAGAGCTTGCCATCGGTAGAGGGGCTCGCGCCCCAGCTGCACCACTGCTAGATCCAGCCAAGAGCGATGCGCTCTAGATTCCTGCTTGTTGAAATTTTGATGGGCACAGATGAAGCCAACACACAGCACAACCACTTGCCATGTAAGCGTGTTGTTTTAGATTTAATGATAAACAAATATGATAACTGCATCCACGCGTTGGCCATCTGTCAGTTTCTATAAACCATCTGAACCATTGAAGCCTGTGGGTTTCTACCCACGGGTACTGGAACATTTGCCTGTCATTGGGCTTAAGCCACCAGACAACCTAAGTTTTAGCCCATTAGGGAACTAGATCATTCAGAGTAAAAACCAAACAGAATCAGTCTGCTTTAATTTAACAGTTAATGCAAACCTATCCAGCATGGATGGATCTAGCAGCGAGGCAGGGGGAGGGGGCTCGTAGGCCCCTACCGCCGCTGATTCCGTGCATCAAAAAATAATCCGAAGCATGAACATTTACATGACCATTCACATAGAAGAAATGCAATTTGTTTGTGCGAACTGCATTCATAGGTCAAAGAAAAGGAACTAATCTCTGAAACAAATATTTTAGGTTCTATTATACAACCTCAGTGCATGC
This sequence comes from Coix lacryma-jobi var. lacryma-jobi, assembly GCA_009763385.1. Classification (NCBI taxonomy): domain Eukaryota; kingdom Viridiplantae; phylum Streptophyta; class Magnoliopsida; order Poales; family Poaceae; genus Coix; species Coix lacryma-jobi. The sequence goes on from CM019831.1 coordinate 19,115,066, forward strand.
ATATAAATAAGATAGGACTTGACAGTATATTGCAACATTTAAACAGCAGAATGTAACACAACTTCAGGAGACACACTACTACAGTAAAGTTTCGTAGGGGCAGCTGGTGAGCCTTTGTAGTCGCCTCTACCATACCGTCTATACAAATCAAGGATTTGTAGGGGCAGTTCCCACTAGCTGGTATCTCTAGTCATTCAAGACATGTTATACACCTTTTTTATATACAAGATAGATTGTATTGTAAATAAATAAACCTAGAAAACAATTTTAGACGACAACTACATGTTGACGAAATTTTGTACTACAAGGGATGACGCCTTCTATGACGATTAGAGGGTTTTCTGTTGTCATAGAAGGCCCGTCACTAAGGACATTCTGTGACAATTTTTATGACAATTTTTGATCTATGACATTTTTTGTGACAATTATAATTGTCATAGCTCACAAATTGTCATAAAAATAGCTTGTAATTGTCACAGAAGATCCTTAGTGACGGGCCTTCTATGACAAGAGATTTGTCATAGAAGGCCTAATTTTTTGTAGTAGATGTGTGGTCCACATGTCATCCATTATTTTAAAAGAAACATACTATATGCCTCGGTCCACCGGTCATATGACTTTTTTACAGTAAGGTAGGATATGATTGTTGTTATCTTAGATTGCATCACAGTCCAACAGCTCGTTGATTTGGCACAACCTATCATATCTGTCCTGGTTGATGGTAAATGGAGCACAAAATTAATCTTCACTAGAAACGCATAAGAGATATCAGAATCAAGATTCCACATGCTTTCTTAGGCTATTTCAGCTTCCTCAAACATCTCACACATCATTAAATTCTACAAGTTTGACCAAAACATGTCAATAAAATACAGACTGCAAAGGATCACTCTAAACCTGGTAAGGTAGTGCTGTATGCACAAGGATATGTCTTCTCTCAACACTCAAGGGACACAGAGATGGGGAATGTGCTGCTACTTTTTCTTTTGGCTCCATTCCTGTTTGTAGTTATTTATGCTTGTGTTGACACTCAAAAGTGTCATAGGTGAGGATAAATTTAGAAGAGGTATTCGGCCTATAATGTTAGGGTCGAATTTGTCTAAGTCGAATGGGCCTGATCATTTTGGACTTCCGACCAGTCATAATATGTCCGACCAGGTGATGCTGGTCGGAGGCCTTATGGTGATGATGAATGCTGAGTCCAGCACTAGTATATAGACCCTTCTCTTGTAAGGACGATTCATTGATCAGTATGGGCTGTAAAGCCCATTAAACCGATATAATCGATCCAAGGATCGGTGAGATCAGGGTTACCTTGTCACGTCCAGATTGGATTCTATATTTTGATAGAATCCGGATAGGAAACTTGGAGATCGTATCTGGAGATGTTTCCTATTGGGATAAGACCAACCCCCTCTATATATATGAGAGGATCGGATCATGGCCGATTGAGGCATCCAACCCTAATCGATCAAAATCGGTCTACTATCCCTTTTACCCCTTTTTCCCTTCTACCTTGTTGTTCGGCGTGTCTCCCGGCGAGGCTCGACGGCGTTCTAGGCGGCCTTGCTGGTCCTAGAATAACCTCTACGTGCTTCTCCCCGATGGGTCTTCCTGGGAGGAGTTCTAGAGTTATCAACACAGAGGCCTAAAACCCTAGATCGACTCAGACCGGTCTCTAGATCGGTTTTCGTCGACTTAGCCAGGGCCCTTGCTGTCTCAGGTTGATCTGCAACCTCTTCGGGCGTTCTAGCCCTGCTGGTGTGCGATTCGGATCACTTCTGACGTCAACACACTTTTTGGCGACTCCGCTGGGGAAGATCAAAATTTCATCTACTACCAACATGGGCGGCAAAGATGGTGCTACCGATAAGGACAACATCGTCCGTCCTGCGGGCATTGACGAGCTCCCCGACGAGTTGAAACAACAAGCGCAGGCCAAGCTCGACGCGATATTGAAGGCTTTCCTAGAAAGCTGTTCTAAAGATCGGCGCGGCAAGGTCACTCAAGACAAGGAACCGGACTTCAGCGAGATCATCCCTACTACATCAACCGCAAACGCTAAAGATGCTACTAACAAGGTAAATATCGAGGTACCTAAAGATCCTTACCCTACCCATGCTAATTATTCTGCAATGTTGGTTGATACTTCAAAGACTCTTACCAATACTATCCAGCATTCGTTTAAATTGCTTAGTGATCGCATGGATAAGTTAGAGGGTAAAACTGTCGAACCCGAAGTTCCAACCGGGCAACCACAGTTTAGCATGCCTTTTAATTATTTTAAAGGGCAGACGTCACATATTAATTTTGGACATCTAGGGTCCACCGAGACCAGGCGTGGCGAAGCCGGTACCTCAGCAACTGCCAACAACATTCATCATAACTCTGGTCGGACCACACAGACCGACCAGGGTACAGCGACAAACAAGACTTCAGGGGGACAGGGAACAGTGTTGCCCAATCCACCGAAGTCCCCAAGCCACAATCCCATGCATGGTGGCACTCCCAACCTTGCTGACACCAATTTTGGACGGGCCATAAATCGGTTTAAAGAAGAGATAACTAGGTCTCTCGAGACCAGCTTGGGGGTCCAATTTAAGCCTACTAGGACCACTTATTCTAAACCGTACCCCTCGTGTTTTGATTTTATGAAAGCACCTGACGGTTGGAGGGTACCAGATTTTTATAAGTTCAGTGGTGATGGTAGCAAAACAACTATGGAACATGTCAGCATGTTCCTCGCACAAATGGGTGAAGCCGGTACTTTAGATTATATGAATGTACGACATTTTCCTCTATCTCTTACTAGTACGGCTTTTGCCTGGTTTACGTCACTACCAGAATGCACCATAGGTTCTTGGGCCGAGTTAGAAAAAAAATTTCATAATCACTTTTATGACGGAGTCCAAGAAACTAGGTTATCACATTTCACATCGGTTCGACAAGGACGTAGCGAGTTTGTGGTCGACTTCTTTAAGCGTTTTAAAGAAATTAAGAACCAATGTTTTGCATTTAATGATCTCTGACAGAGATCTAACAGATTTATGTCTAGCTGGTTTACGTCGAGAGATCAAGGATAAACTTGAGCATCATGATTTCTTTAATGTAAATCAGTTGTTGCAGAAGGCCGTTTCGATAGAATCGTGTTTTAAGGAACCTCATGATCCTTATAAGACTCATCAGTCGGGCATACATATTGTCGAGATGGATTTCGATAGTTCTGATGATGAATCTAAAGATTGTTATGCTGCTGAGTTTTTATGGCCAGCGCAGAATAAACTAGTCACTTGTCCTTCCCTTAAACTGATTCAAAAGAATCGGGGTGAGGAAGTAAAGTTTACTTTTGATTTCTCTAAATGTGACCGAATATTTGATGAATTACTTAAATTCGGTTATCTTAAAATTAATTATACTTTGTCATCACCCGACGAACTAAAGAGGAGGGCTTACTACAAATACCAGAATTCTTTTTCTCACGCCACTAATGACTGCAATGTTTTTCGTCAACAGGTCCAATCGGCCCTTAATGAAGGACGATTGAGTCTTACTGAGATGCAGGTCAATACTGCTTTGTTCCCAGTTCACATGGTGGAAGCAGGGAACCCTGCTATTTTAATTCATCCAGAGCAAGCCGATACGACCAACGGGAAGAATGTTGTCATCGGCGAACCACGAGCTGCACCGAATGTTGAGAATGATTCGGGGCGCAAGGTGGTGCTTGAGAAGGGTGATGATGGCAGAAACAAACTCACAATCACTGCAGGGTCAGCACGACACTTGCATAGGCAGAGATATTTTGAGACCAGGGTAGCACAACAAAGACCGACCAGGTCGGGTTCCCAAGCCGACCAGTCTGGTTCATCTACGAAGCAACCAGTACAGTTGGGGCCGAAGGCCGATCAGATCAAGAAGGTTTCTCTTGACTCCAGTGGAAGCAATAAGTCGACTGATACAGTCGGTTTAGTTGGTTCTAAGAACCCTGTCTCTTCCGAAGTGCATGTCCTACGCACATTTGTCCCGCAGAAGCCCGAGGTCGGCACTTGGAAGACCAATGTGGACAGGAGTAAAGGGAAAGTTGCTAGGGAGCCATGCACTTTTGATAAGCTTATGGCTAAATACAAACATTAAAAGGCTGATTCCCAGAATCGGCCCTTAAAAAAGAGAGAGTCCACTCCTCCGAAGCGTGAGGATGAGAAGTCCAAGCAGGTTGTGGTGTCCCAGGCGACGTCTCCGGCGCCGAAGACCGACCCTTATTTCCATTAGTGGGCCCCTCCTATTTCTCCACCACCACAATGGGGTCTTCACGGAGTATGGGTACCTTACCCTATGCCGGCACATATGTATTACCAACCAGGATGGGGAATGCCCGCCAATCAGCCTACAAGAGTCTCAGTGTTCGATCGATTGGGTGATAGACCAAGCTCTAGTAACGCCAATCAGAATCGGTTGACCACGTCAAGAACCTTGACCTCTCAGGAAATGGGGAAGGCGCCAATGCGACAAATCTATGTACCTAAGAAGGTGCAAAACGTCCCCATTATCTCTCCAACTAGACCTGATCCTGTACCCACTATTACGATCGGGTCTATGGAGGCCCCTCTAGCTGATGAGCCCGAGCCGATGGCGATCGAAGAACCGACTGCATACAAAGTTCCAGAAGCTCAAAATGCTTCAACCGGGGTAGAGGTGGAAAAGCCTGTTGAGCGTGACCCCAAATACATGCAGCCCAGGTGGTGCCCTCCTGGTTTAACTAAAACTCAATGAAGGAAACTGCAGAGGGCTCGCTGCCTCAAACAGAGGCGGGAACGACTCGAAAAGATGAGGGAAGATATATTTAACTCGACGCATCCCGTATTTCCTCAGGGTAAGCGAGGGGGTGAAGAGTCGGCTTGTAATCAGAAGCCGGCTTCAACAATTGTGGAGCTAAACAGGCCGGATCCTGAGCCGACCAGTCGGAACACCAAATCTACTGGAGTGGCTTCGGAACCAATCAGGTCGGAACCCTGTCCGACCACCTCAGGACATGTACCGACCAGTTTAGTGGTGGAGCAGGTTGAATCGGCTACTAGTGGATTGAGAATTGAGCTGACTCAGCCAGAATCCAAGACCAAATCGGTCCCTGATATACCAATGGGATCTGACACGCCCTGTAATAACCCTGTTTCCTCCGCTGGTATCGTTGCAACCAGTGAAGAATCACCTGAAGAACAAGATGAGGAGATGGTGGACTATGAACCTTCCCAGAAAGGGCGGAAATCAATGTGGTGTACTTATCAGCCGACTACTATGTGGTCGAAGATGATTTGACAGCAGCAGAATTCAACTTCGCTACACAGTTTGCTGTGTTCCAGAAGTCGGAGGAATCTGTCAATCATCTTAAGCCGTTGCACATAAAAGGTCACGTCAATGGTACACCAATTCACAGGATGCTGGTCGACAGCGGGGCGATCGTGAACTTGATGCCATACTCACTTTATCAGAAGCTTGGTGGTACTGATGAAGAGCTGATCAAGACCAACATGACTATCACTGGAGTCAGAGGAGGAGATCCTATTCCATCCAAAGGAGTTGCCACCATGGAGCTGACCGTTGGAAGCAAGACTTTGGCCACTGCTTTCTTCGTCGCCAACATACAAGGTAGCTACAATCTTATACTCGGACGTGACTGGATTCATGCCAATCGGTGCATACCTTCTAGCCTACATCAGTTTCTCATTCAATGGGTGGGAGACGATGTTGAGGTGGTGCACTCAGATTCGTCGGCCTATGTAGCTACGGTCGATGCTCCTTTGCTCGAGGGGCATGATACTATTGCTTGTTTATCTGGTCGGGACCTTTCTGATTTCCAATTTGTTAGTGTTACTAGGGAAGGTTTTGTACCAGTGTCTTTAAAGCCGGTTGACAATCAGTTCAATATTGTCATGTAATTTGATGGATGCTAATGTTGATTGGTTAAAGCATCGTGTCGAACAATATCAGGCCTATAAGACCGATACTTGTGAAGCTATTGATGATTTTGACGAGCTCAATAAGTTGGGCCAAGGCTTTACGTCGGCCGACCCTTTAGAACAAGTAGATATTGGGGATGGTTCTGCACCTAGGCTGACCTTTGTAAATCAAAATCTTGGAGCCGATTATAAATTAAAATTAATCACGCTTTTAAAAGAGTATGTTGATTACTTTGCATGGAATTATACGAAGATGCCTGGATTGAGCCGAGAACTTGTTGAGCATCGGCTTCCCATCAAGCCAGGGTTCAGACCATTCAAGCAACATTCTCGCCATTTTAGTTCTACAATATATGACCGGATTAAGGAGGAAATTATTCGGTTATTGCAAGCAGGGGTTATCCAGCCACGCAGATATGCAGAGTGAGCCTCTAATATCGTGCCCGTGGAAAAGAAATACACTGGGAAAATAAGGGTTTGCATTGATTTTAGAGATTTAAATAGAGCCACTCCCAAAGATGAGTATCCTATGCCTATAGCCGATATGTTGATCAATGATGCTTCGGGACATCAGGTTGTCAGTTTTCTTGACGGCAACGCTGGTTATAACCAGATATTTATGGCCAAGGAGGACATATCCAAAATGGCTTTTATTTGTCCTGGGTTTGTTGGTCTCTTTGAGTGGGTTGTGATGACATTTGGACTGAAGAACGCGGGTGCTACCTATCAACGCGCTATGAATCTGATCTTTCATGATTTAATTGGAATAATCATGGAAGTATATATTGATGACATCGTGATTAAATCGGCTGCTCATGTATCTCATTTAGCCGATTTACGTTTAGCGTTTGAGAGAATGCGCCGCTATGGTTTGAAGATGAACCCATTAAAATGTGCTTTCGGTGTATCGGCTGGGAAGTTTTTAGGGTTTATCATTCACGACAAAGGCATAGAGATTGATCCTAAAATGATAGAAAAGATCAAGAAAGTTCAAGCGCCTACATGCAAAAAGGACTTGTAGAAGTTCTTGGGAAAAGTGAACTACTTGAGGAGATTTATTGCAAACTTGTCCGGGAAAATTATTCCTTTTACCCCTATATTGAAGCTGAAGGATGAAACTGAGTTCACTTGGGGGGCAGAGCAACAAGAAGCATTTGAAAAGATAAAGGAATATTTATCGTCTCCACCAGTTCTTCGGGCGCCTAAGAGAGGAATCCCTTTCAGATTATATATTGCCGCCGAAGAGAAGGTCATTGGAGCTGTCTTAACACAAGAAGATGGAGGTAAAGAATACGTAATTGCTTATATTGGTCGCCGTCTTCTTGATCCCGAGACAAGGTACGCCCATATTGAAAAATTATGCTTATCCTTGTATTATGCTTGTGCTAAAATGAGACACTATCTACTATCTAGTACATGTGTTGTTGCATGCCAGGACGATGTAATTAAGCACATGTTATATCGGCCGATCCTTAGAGGAAGGATTAGCAAGTGGGCGTATGCGTTGATTGAGTTTGACTTGACTTATGAACCATTGAAAACGTTGAAGGGTCAAGTTCTTGCCGATTTCATTGTTGAACATAGTATTAGTTTAGAAGATGAGATCAGTTATTTTACTTTTACTCCATGGAAACTTTTTTTGATGGATCGGCTTGTAAGGAGGGCCAAGGTGTTGGCGTGGTCATCATTTCTCCTAATGGTGCTGAATTGGAAATGCTAAGCCGGTTAGATTATTTTTGCACAAATAATCAACCCGAATATGAAGCTCTGTTATTCGGTTTGGAAATATTATGTTCCATGGAGGTTAAACATGTTGAGGCTTGTGGCGATTCCTTGCTAGTAGTGCAACAGGTTACTGGTGAATTTCAATGCCTAGAAGGGTCGTTAAATGTTTATCTTGATATGTGCCTTGATATCATTGCTTATTTTACCGAATTCCAGATTCGGCATATACCAAGGCATGAAAATCATAAAGCCAACATGTTAGCTCAACAAGCATCTGGCTATAACATCAGTAAGCGTAATTTTCATATAAAGCCGATGCAACAGCATGTAGGAGTATTGTCGGCTCCTATAGCCGACCAGTTTGTTTTTAAACCAGTTCGGTCATCTTATCCCGGAGACCAGGTATGTATTAAGCATACTCGGGTAGACACTTTGGCCAACCAGATTGTTTATGAGTCTGGTCAGTTAATTCGTCTGATTGGTCTGGTCGATCCTGGAACGATTAACTCAGTTAATGTGTCTGAAAGAACTCTAAATCGGTTCGAGTCAAGTCCTAATGAAAATGAAGCTGATTTGGAGGATTGGAGGACTCCCTTGCTAAAATATCTCAATGATCCGAGTGCTAAAGTTGATCAAAGTGTTCGGCGGAATGCATTCAAATATGTATTGCTCAATGATGAGCTTTACCGAAGAACTGCCGAGGACTTGTTACTTAAGTGTTTAGGATTTGATCAAGCAAAGGTGGCTATGGGAGAAGTTCATGAAGGTATTTGTGGTACACATCAATCAGTGCCAAAGATGAAATGTCTATTACGTAGAGCTGGGTTTTATTGGCCCACGATGATGGCCGATTATTTCCGTTACTACAAGGGATGTGAAGGATGCCAACGGTTTGGAAATATACAACTTGCGTCTGCTGCTATGCTTCATTCGGTTATCAAACCGTGGCCTTTTCGGGGTTGGGGGCTAGACTTCATTGGCCAAATTCATCCCCCATCTTCAAAGGGACATCATTTTGTTCTGGTCGCTACGGATTACTTCACTAAGTAGACTGAAGCGGTGCCTTTGAAGAATATGACACATAAAGAGGTAATTGAGTTTATTACTGAGCATATTATACATAGATTTGGCATACCTCAAACGTTAACCACAGATCAAGGAACATCTTTTATTTCTAAAGAGGTGCGAGATTTTGCCGAATTATACAAAATAAAGATGCTCAATTCATCTCCATACTATGCTCAAGCTAATGGTGAAGCTGAGTCTAGTAATAAGACTTTGATCAAGCTAATCAAAAAGAAGAATAGGGATAACCCAAGGAGGTGGCATGAGGTTTTGTCTAAGGCTTTATGGGCTCATCGTGTATCAAGACATGGTGCTACGAAGGTTACTCCTTTCGAGTTGGTATATGGGCAAGAAGCGGTGTTGCCCGTCGAGGTGAATCTGGATGCATATAGACTAGCTAAACAAAATGATTTATCTGCTGTTATGTATCATGACGCCATGATGGACAACATCGATGAAGTAACAGATAAGAGATTAAAATCTCTTAAGGAGATGGAGAAAGACAAAGCCCGGGTTGCCAGAGCTTACAACAAAAAGGTGAAAAACAAAACGTTCCAAGTAGGAGAATTGGTATGGAAGACTATATTACCGCTTGGATCGAGAAGCAACAAGTTTGGCAAGTGGTCGCCGAGTTGGGAAGGTCCTTATAAAGTGATCAAAGTAATATTTGGGAATGCATATATGCTAGAGACGTTACAAGGTGAAAGTCTCCCAAGAGCAATAAACGGGAGGTATTTGAAAAATACATTCCAAGTGTTTGGCAAGAAGCATGAGTGCCTTCCAAGCAATGGCCGATACATGTATCGCCCTTAGAACAAAAATGATCAGAACATTTATTTCTAGTTACTGAATGACCGATGAGTTGGACATCGTTGTTATTCGGTTTGTTTTTAGGTTCTATTAAAGATCACCTAAAAACAGGGGGGCATATGTTGACACTCAAAGGTGTCACAGGTGAGGATAAATTTAGAAGAGGTATTTGACCTATAATGTTAGGGTCAAATTTGTCTAAGTCGAATGGGCCTAATCATTTTGGACTTCCGACCAGTCATAATATGTCCGACCAGGTGATGCTGGTCGGAGGCCTTATGGTTATGATGAATGCTGAGCCCGACGCTAATATATAGACCCTTCTCTTGTAAGGACGATTCGTTGATCAGTATGGGCTGTAAAGCCCATTAAACTGATCTAATCGATCCAAGGATCGGCGAGATCAGGGTTACCTTGTCACGTCCAGATTGGATTCTATATTTTGATAGAATCCGGATAGGAAACTTGGAGATCGTATTTGGAGATGTTTCCTATTGGGATAAGACCAGCCCCCTCTATATATATGAGAGGATCATGGCCGATTGAGGCAGCCAACCCTAATCGATCAAAATCAATCTACTATCCCTTTTACCCCTTTTTTCCCTTCTACCTTGTTGTTCGGCATGTCTCCCGGCGAGGCTCGACGGCATTCTAGGCGGCCTTGCTGGTCCTAGAACAACCTCTACATGCTTCTCCCCGACGGGTCTTCCCGGGAGGAGTTCTAGAGTTATCAACACAGGGGCCTAAAAGCCTAGATCGACTCAGACCGGTCTCTAGATCGGTTTTCGTCGACTTAGTCAGGGCCCTTGCTGTCTCAGGTTGATCTGCAACCTCTTCGGGCGTCCTAGCCTTGTTGGTGTCACTACTACACGTTTGATTAACCGAGACACCACCCTGTAGACGTCCGAGGCGGGCAAAGGGCGCCCGCCTTGGTTAATATTTAATCTCTGATGCTTACGTCGTCATAGATTTCCATTACATGCATCGGTTACTGCGGCGCAAGGACCTCGACGTGGCCCAAGTCACATTGTTTGCCTTGTAAGTGAATCACAAGTTTTCACTGTGTTGCATCCATGTCGATTTGGTAAGAAGCTAATAACAATAACATGATTTTGTTCTTGCAGGATGCAGGCCCACATATGCAAGGAAGTAGGCAAAAATGTTATTTTCCTCTCTCCCATGCACATTTCCGAGAGATGCATCACGGGTTATGATATACCGAATAACCATGAAAAGCTTGTGGGCTTGGACGGAGCAGAGAGAGAGGTGGCCCGTAAACTTCTGCGTAACCAAATGAAGTTTAACGCAGGAACATATGTGTTTAGATGCATAAGAGAGGTCAAGGGACGTGGGTACATGATTGCTGCCCACCGGTTCGGGTAAGTCAAAAGAAAACTATCACATAGTTACTATTACGATCATAGCTTCTCACGTATTTGAAGGTTGTAATTGTACGTTGTTTCAATGGTCCAGCCAAGGCATCATGGGCCACTGGATTGCATTTCTTATATATCCTCAGGATGGGAGGGCAATAGTGTTTGACTCTTTGGATACTCCAAAAGAAGGTTACAAGGATTTTGAAAGCGTATTGAGATTGTAAGCGATGATACTTCTTTTTTATTTAACATATGTGCTAAATTGGTCGTGACAAATGTGGTTTCGTACAGCGCTTACCGAAGGTACTTGGAGGAACCAGATTGTATTGATCTTAGAACTGACAAGCAGAAGAAGTATAAAAACAACCGGCAAGTCAGGCACAACTTCCCGGTACGTTTGAAAACTCATATGTGTACTTATTAGTATATCGTGAAAACTCTATATGTTCTGAACGATTGTGTATTACATGCAGTGCTTCAAACAACCACCTGACACATTATTATATGGATACTATGTTTGTGAGTACCTAAGAGAGACCGGTAAGTTTAGCAACAGCTACAAGGCACTCATGAAAGAACTACAGGGCTGGCAAAACAAGTCATTCAACAAAGAGACCATAACTTGCATTGTTGCGGACATTTGTTCATTCCTCATGCACCATTGCGTGCATGAGGGTGGAAGGTTCTTCGACATGGAAAGCCCATTAGCGGATGACGACAAGTATGAGAGCCTCCGAAAGTGGAGCACCCATCTGAACATCAAGGATTACACGTTGCCAGACATATAATTTTTAAAATGTTGAATTATAAAGTTTAATGCATGTAATTGAACAATGATACGTTGTTGTGACATATATGTACTCGAAGGAGTACTGCTAGTTGAACGAATGTGTTTATGACTTTATTAATTGTGTCTTTGCTTCGAACGTGAAAAGAAAATTCAAATGCACTTTTAAAATAAATTGTTTTTTAATTGTAAAACAATTAACTGAGGCGGTCACCCTTAAGAAACCGCCTTGGTTAATATTTTAACAGAGGCGGGCGCATTACATTAACCACCTCTGTTAAAATATTAACCGAGACGGTTTCTTAAGGGTGACCGCCTCGGTTAATACCTATTAACCGAGGCGGTTGATTTAAGTTGCCCGCCTCGGTAAAAGAATTAACCGAGGCGGTCGATTGGCCCGCCTCGGTTAAGTTTTGATTAACCAAGGCCTATGGTCCGAGGCGGTTGGTTTGCCCGCCTCGGTTATTCTCTTTTGCCCGCCTCGGTTAAGCTTTCTGTAGTAGTGTGTGTGATTCGGATTACTTCTGACGTCAACAGCTTGTTTACTGTGATACGACTGGAGTACTCCGTATATATAGTTAGGCCTGGATATCGAGCCAGCTCGGCTCGTTACAGCTCGGCTCGTTAGCAAGCTGGCTCGACTCGGCTCGTTATAATAACGAGCTAGAAGAGCAGCTCGGCTCGGCTCGTTATAGGGCTCGAGCTGGCTCGTTTGGCTCGCGAGCCAGATCATAAAAAATACAATTTCTCAAAATACTTATAAATTTAACAAAAAATAATATATACGTGTAAAAATATAATTTCCTTTATATGATTATATCTTCATACCTGTATATGAACAACACGTGAGAATAAATATGTTTTTTACCATATTGTTGGATGTCTGGACATTCTACAATAGCTAATTTAAGTTTGTTAACTTGTGAATTAATTAGCTCGTACGAGCTAACGAGCAGCTCGCGAGCCAGCTCGAGCTGGCTCGTTATAAATCGAGCTAGCTTGTTATAAAACAAGCTGGCTCATTATAAAACGAGTCGAGCTCGAGCCGAGCCATTAACGAGCGAGTCGAGCGAGGTAGCGAGTTTCGAGTTTTTCGTCCGCCTTATATATAGTACTGCCTGCTGTGCTCTAAGTACATCATGCATTTGGCATGCACTGCAAACCAGAACACATTTTAGGGTATCTTTACGTCAATGGCGTCTTCTGCAGACAAGTAAACAGATTTAGGCTTACTTAATAGCCCTGCAGGTGAAATTTTGTGTGAACTTTGATTCCCACCTCTGCCCAGGGAAGATTTCCACGCCGTGGGGGTCTTTCCCTGCTGTCGTTTGGCTCCCTGGAATCAGATTTCCACACTGCTGGTGATATCACTAGCTCACGCTCCCATCAGATTTCCAGGTCGTGGTTGTTCAGAGCGCCTTTGCGCTCATGTTATCATAGCACGTATATGCACAATAACCTTGGTACTACGTCTTAGAAAATTGAGAAGAATGTCTTAGTAAATCAAGAAAACGATGTCTTAGAAAATCAGAAAAAAAAATCAGAGTTTTTTTTAAAAAAATAAAAAAAAGTGACCACAGATCAACGTGAACCACAACATTTTCATGAAAATAATGCATGAAAAATCTTAATACCAAAATAATGCAAATAATTGAGTAACATGAGAAGCACGCATCAAGAATATGAAATGACATATTATTTGACATAGTCCAATACATAGAAAATTTAATTCAAGTGGCAAATTCAACTTAGATAATCCATTCTTCACCAAATTCATCTCCATCTAGATATCCAAGATATATATTCAAAAAATAAATTATGGTTTAACTCCTTTTCATGGGTAATGTTCGAGAAAAAAAAACTCCTTTCCATAAACTTCTCACATAGGCATTGCAGCTAGTAAAACATTTTTTTTCTCAAATCATACAGCACTTCCACCATTGCCTCCACCAAGAGCACTGCAAGTAAACAGGAAAAACATTAGCAGCTAAGACATACCAAAGTTATGTGTGTTTTGACAATTCTAATTTACCAAGAACATACTCAGATGGTGAAGCATTGTAAGGAGGTTTGGGTCCTGTTTACTGTACACTTTAAAACTCAGATGGTAAAGCATTGTCAGGCAACAACATATGCAGCAGCTGTGGGAAGAACTAACCTGACACCAATGTCACCTAGTGCCAAGAGGCAGCAGAAAAATCTTGTTTAGTAGCAGTGCATCATGTTTAGTAGTAATACTACTACCACAGTCGCATGATAGAGACGGACAAGTATCTCTAATTCTCTATTCTCTGCAGTGACTGAAACACGCACGTTGCTTTTCCTTCACTCCATTCATCATCCACCAAGTTAATGCATATGCCTGCTTGTTGCCATGTCAGCTGGTCCATCTGATTTCTTCTTCCTAGTGACACATCAGTAAGCAACTAGTAGTAGTTTAGGGGGTTGATGATATCAGAAAATGACACTCATTAGTCATTGCTGGACTGGACTGGGCAGCAGATACATATGTAAATGCACAAGGTACAGGACTACAGGGATTTATGTAGATCAAGAAAATGACACTCATTAGTCATTGCAACAAAATTTAGAAAAATTTAATTAACACTATTTATTTATATTCCCAGCATGAGGCATAGTTTAGGGGCTTAAGTTAGAAGCTTTGTGACAAAGCACACATATTCTAAGCTTCCCATTGTAGATCAATCATCAATCAGACAAAAATGACGAAACAGGATATGACCACAAGATCTACTCCAACCAAAAATTCACTAGAATAAACTTCAGTTCATCATGCCAAAACAAACAAGACAAAGAAGTATGACTACTGAACTATACCGGAAGTAACAAGACTCAATCCCAACATCGGACAGCTTCTCTAATAACCTGGTTTGTGGATGCCCAGGGTGATGGCCGGATGGCCCCAAGGAAACTTACGTGTGAGATCTAAAGCAGAGAGGTGTTGTCATAGATCCAGGCGGAGGGCAAGAGGTGTTGTCGTGTAGCCGGCGGCGTCGATGCTGCTCACAGGCAGCACAAGGGTAGCGGTAGCGGCGTCCTGGCTCGCAGATCAGCAGCTCCAAGATCTACAAGAAGCAATAGAGATGCGGGTCAAACCCTAGCGGATCGAGAAACAACTGCAAGGAAGGAGATGAGGTGCACTGACCTTCGAGGCAGTTGGCCATGGTGGTGGAGATGGCGACGACGGTCGCGGAGCGAGGCGGCGGTGGAGATGGTCGGATGCCAGGGCGAGCCGTCAGTGGTGGCCGGAAGCTAGGTTGGCGGCGGCCTCGCGAGCGACGAACATCTGCGCGAGCGGTAGCCACGGGAAACCCCTCCCGGTCTCACGACTCATGGAATCCTTCTGCGTGGAAAATGAAGGGAAACGGGTTGCAATCCTCGGGTTGGTGGGCTGCCAAAGAGCGCGAAAAATTGGGGCGGGGGAGATTGGCACGGGGCTTCTCGGCCCAGGGAAAGCGTCGGGATCCTTGAGGGGATTTAGGTTGCCAAAGTAGGCCTTAGTGATTTAGTGATGCTTCCAGGAACGCGGTTCGGCTCCCGGGTGCGGGCGGCTTCATCCGTCTGGACTCTGGACTCGGGACTCGGCTTCCACTAAAGTGGGAGAGAATGGAAGAGAGGAGGCCGGGTGGGCCTTCGGCAATTGAGCCCAGGCGGTGGGCTCCAGCCTGCTTAGGTGGTGAACACAAGGGGAGAGAGAGGAGATTTGCGCCACGAGGAAAAATTGAGCCCAAGGGAGTTTTATTCCTTCCTTTAAATATGTTACAAATTGATTTTCAAACGAATTTTAGACGTATCGTACAGAGCGTACTTAAAAATAATTTATGACACATGAAAAACATATGCGTACGACATGAATGCAATGAAGTTTTTATATACCCTATGTCATGTTTAGTTAAATTTACCAACGCCTAGTGTCTGACCAGGCCACCAGGGTGACCGCAAGTCACGCGCCGACTATCCAGATAATTTTATTTTATCGTCCTGACCGTAATATACAGAATTGGGCTGACGACCATGTGTGCGCTTCCAGCGTGTTTTCCGTTCAGCTCGGCTTCTCGCCCACCTGTCCACCCGTCCGTACGTTTTCGGCCTAGCTTACCTTTTCGCCTGCGCTTGTGCATGCTTACGGCCCAGATCGGCTATCCCATTTGGGCTTTATCTTTTCGGCTGGAAGCACGTCAATACATATATATTTGACCTAGCGTCTACATGCTCCCAACATCACACGAAAATTTTTACAAAAGTTCGTATTTTTGGCTCACACGAAATCCTGGGATGTTACATTGCTTTGTGCAATTTAGCTTCCTCAAACATCTCTGAGCTATCAGTACAACTTGGAAGTTGCCTATAAACACGCAAATAAAAAAACATAATTAAACTGATCACTACAGAGGGACCTGACTTTTTTTGTGCTCTACCAACAACGATATACTCCCTCCATAATCTTTTGTAGGGTATATTTAGAGATGGCACAACGACTAAAGGAAGTCTAAGAAAAGTGACAATAGTAATTAAAGTGCATGTATGCATTAATTATTTAATACTACCATATCTTTTGATTGGACGCTACATGTAAAGTAATCCTTCGTTTTTAGAGAGGAGTAATTGCTGAAGCTTTTGATTGGACGTTGTTTGGACTTTACGAGGTTTGTACCTACATACGCCTTACAAAAGATCAAAATGAGAAATCTTCGTATGTCTTATAAAAGATTATGGAGGGAGTATATATAAGGGAGGAGAGAAATGCGCCATCATATACAACATCATGCGTGTTTTCCTATATGCACGCTATATGCGTGCAGCGTGCACTAGCTGAAAAAAGAATAAATTATGGGAATCAACTGCTTTCTACACAGAAACAGGAACTGATGATTTATGCAAGAGGGCCTTAAACTAATTCGAAAAAATTTCAAATTACTGCCCCCAATTTTGGGCCTATTTGGTAGTGTTGAAAAGGCGGTGGTTGGAACCAGACAAAATTGCTTTATTAGCTGACTCATCGTGGGCCACGGCCCAGTTCTTAATTCCTTGGGTCCAGATTTCTTATATAACATTCAGATTTTCTGTTTTTTTAGTAGTCTACTAATTGCTTTCCATTTGAAGTAAGGATTTGGTTTAGAGTTGAATTTGCACCATGGTTGTGAACCTGAGTCACAAACTGAGAGCCACAGATTTCAGACGGTTATGGGCGAGACAAAAAAAAAACAATTACGATTACATCTCTCCATCGTATTTGTGTCGTACTCGTTAGCATGACAGAGTGCATTATGGAAAATAGACGAAAAAATTCCAGACCAAAAAATAGGTGAAATGTTCTCTTTATTATTACTAGCACAATTACCTGTGCGTTGGAACGAGACACATATTTTATAGAGAGTTTTACCCGTGTACCATTATAAAAGATAATCGTTACCTACCTGTGCGTTGCAACGGGACATATATTTTATAGAGAGTTTTACCCGTGTACCATTATAAAAGATGATCGTTACTTACAGACCACTAAAAAGTTCGAACGCACCTAGATGCCATTGATCGGAACTTTTTTATCACCTAAGCCATTCCGTCCACTTTTAGCTCCAACGGTGTTAAACTACGCTGAAAAATGTCTAAACTACCCTCAGGTTTGGTTTGCCGGTGTGCATGAGATCTTTTAATCTTTGCCGAGGGTGGAGGTCCATTGCCAGTATAAGAGTACTTCTAGAGTACTAAAGTATTTCTGAATTTATTTTTTTAAGGAAAATAGCTGTATAAGGTTGAACATGACCTCATAGTGAGGTCATCCAGGCATCCAGCTAGAGATCGACGTCCGCGCTCTGCTACTCGCTATGCTGCTGGCTGCTAGCTCCGGCAGTCCGGCCGCTCTGCTGCTCACTCTGGCGTGCTGGGAAGGGTTCCGCTCTGCTGCTCGCTGCTCGCACCGTTCTGTTCTTCTCTGCTGCTTGCTTGAGTTTGCTGCTCGCTATGCTGTCCGATTAGCTAGCAGCAGCCGTACAAACCATTGTTCGTTGTTCATGCTAGCTTTGTTTCTCTCGCTCGTCGTTGCTACAAGCTCCTACTGGCCGCCGATCAATCTCGCCGCCGCTAGCTATAGCTAATTCTTTGGATCGATCGGCCGTCGTCAACGCCGGCCGGGCACCATCTTTTGATAATATTATATTAGCCTGCCAAGCACTGAAATCATTCTGCTGCGTGGTATAATAAGAATCAAGAAGTGCAACACGCACAGTTCAAGAGCATCTATCCCAACAATTAAGAAGAAGAGGAGGAGTGAGCGATCGAGCAGAGGTCGTCGTCGTCGTACGTACGTACGTACGTAGCTAGGCGGCGGCGGGCAGGCAGCAGGGATCGATGGAAGGCGTGGGCGCGGGGTGGCCGGAGCCGGTGGTGTGGGTGCAATCGCTGTCAGAGAGCGGCGCGGCCACGATCCCGGACCGGTACGTGAAGCCGGACTCGGAGCGGCCGGCGGCGGGCCCGGAGGCTGCGGCGACGACGACGGGCGAGGACGGCGGCGGCGGCATCCCCGTGGTGGACCTGTCGTCGCCGAGCGACCCGGCGACGGCGCGCGCGGTGTCGGAGGCGTGCCGCGACTGGGGCTTCTTCCAGGCGGTGAACCACGGCGTGCCCGCAGAGCTCCTCCGGCGCGCGCGCGGCGTGTGGCGCGGGGCGCGGCTTCTTCCGGCAGTCCATGGAGGTGAAGCAGCGGTACGCCAACTCGCCGGCCACGTACGAGGGGTACGGCAGCCGGCTGGGCGTTGAGAAGGGCGCCGTCCTCGACTGGGGCGACTACTAGCTAACCACCATCCTCGACGGCTCGACGCTAGCAGCACGAGCGCTCGACCCGTCCCACCGCCCGCACGCATGGCCGCGCCCTGCGCCGCTGCCCACGCGCACGACCGCAGCCCAGATGTGCCGCAGCCACGCCTGCCCTCGAGGCCCGTGGCGACGTGCGGCCGTCCCGCAGGGCATGGTGTGGCCAGCCCTGGGGCGGTGCACATCTGGCCTCCAGCGCGGCGTGACGGGCCCAGCCGCATCTCTCGGCCACCAGGAAAAGAACCATGGGAGAGAAGGAGACACAAGGGCATTTTAGACGTTTTCTCTAGACGGCCCCCACACGTCAGGATGGGTAAACGGCAAAACCATACGGAGGTTGGACGGAATGGTACGAAGGGTAAAGAAAAGTTCACTGATGGTATCTGGGTGTGGCCGAACTTTTTAGTGGCATATGAGTAAGAGTCATCTTTTTTTTAATGGTACACAGGTAAAAGTCTCTATTTTATATGGTTATAGATAATTTATTGCTCAGAGCATCTCTAGCAGTTCTCGAGTCCATTTTCCTCCGTATAGTTATATTTCAGAATTGCTATACTACACCCGTGTGTTTTATTGTCTATCGACACACAAATTTTTGTTCCTCAGATCAGCATCGTACGTGCCTCCTTGCCACCACCGTTTCTGTCACTGTATTGGAGGGCCCACTTAGAATGTTATTGTTTCAAATCGAGAGTCGCACTTGTCCATTTCTACGCATTTTATTTCCCCAATCGTCTTCTTCCTCCCGACTAGGTGATGTTGCGCCCCACAACGCACGCCGAAGGCGACTTCATTGGTGCTGCGGCGATTGCTCCAGCAAACTTGTGCCTCCTCGTCGTGGAGTGCTGTCAAAGGTGTGTACTCGATCTTATTTTGTAATCGTGAATTTTTTCCGTGGATCTGTATTATGATGAGGGCAGATATGATGGATGGAGATTTGAGTTGGGGATTTTTGGAAGTAGCCAAGTTGCGGGGATCTATGGGATCTATGGGGTAGGGTACTCGACTCGCAGCTAGATCCTATTGACATGGGGAACGGAGCACATGTTGCTGCAGCCCGTGGAGAGGATGTGGGGACTGAGCGGGGCATCTCAAGGGAGTCGATGATCCCGTCCATGCTTGTCCATGCCATGGCCCATCCTGCCTGGCCGCCCGCCTATACAGACGTGGTGGCGGGATACGGGAGGACAGGCGCCGATGTAGATGTTGCGGCACCTTCATCTGCATCGACAACGCCTACGCGTGCTGTGGGTACTGCCGCTTCTTCGTGGCTGCAGATCATCAGCGAGGGTACTGACGCTTCTTTGTGGCTGCAGATCATCAGCGAGTGCAGGTGCTGCGGCCTTTTGTAGCTGGTGAAGCCCTGAAGCTGATAATCTACTGCTGAGGATTTGTTTCCACCTTCTCGCTGCATTAGATGTCCATTGTTGTGGACATGGCTTTGAAGTCAACGACTGCCTCCAGATCACGGCTTGCTGGAGCATTCGGTTGTGCCTGCTGCATCAACTGCTTCTAGACATGGTACAGCTACTGCAGCTCATGTATATGAAAGAATGATTCAGTAGGAATGAAGAGAGTGGTGAGAAATTGTGCTAACCTTGTCGAGTTAAGATGCAGAGAGAATTCAGCATATTGTGCAGACTGCAAGAGTACTTGAACTTTTAGTACCTGTTCTCTGAAGATCTGATGTTAGTTCTGGATGGCCGTCCTCATCTGCTACCTCTCCATGTCTTGATGAAGGTTCATGCATGCTGATATGCTTTTTTCAGAATTAGTTACTCAGTTGGTGTTGCAAATTGAACTGCATCGACCGTTGCAATTTCAGAATTTTCAGAGAATTGTTCTAAAAGAATAAATGTTCATTTTCTAGGTAGCTAGGTAAATCCAACACCACAATGTCACATAATTGCGTCCTTGTAGTCGCTTCCGTTTTATTTGGTATTTTGTACTCGTGGTGGTTTGAGGCTAGGAGATGCTGGATTTTATGTCTGGTAGTACTCATTTTAATGGAACTTGTTAACTGAGTTTATGCTACTGGGTTGTTCTTACTAACTTGTTAATTGAGTTTATGTTTTGGCTCTAATATTATATGAAGCTAAGTGATTGTTTTGGTGCTCTGCTTACATATCCTTTTTCTTGAAATATGATACTCTATTGTCATGCTTACTAATATCTCTTTTATTTTTCTCAAGTCTATAGTGAGTTAATTATTGATGATGAACTAGTATTAGAGGATCTGCTTAACTAAACTCTTGTTCACTGTGATTAACTAAACTTCAGCTTCTCATGATCTGAAAGTCTCTCAAATTGAATGCCTCTTTGTTCTTTTCACTATGGTTAACTAAATATTTCTCTTGCTTGGTACTACATCCTTTTAAGAGTGATATTAGCTCTGTCATTTGCAATCCGTAGAAAAATATTTGGCAAATATATGACATGTGTGTTCTGCAATCCATAAAAAAGATTTGGATTTTTTTTTCCTTGAAGAACGTGGCATATGTGTTCTGTCATTTGCAATCCATAGAAAAACATTTGGAAAATATGTTTTTTCATGAACAATGTACACATATGTATCTGTGTTATACATTTCATAGAAAAATATTTGTAGAATTTGAAATAGCCTTGAATAGACCAGTTACCTTTTTTATCTGTTCCATATCCATTTACACTATTGTTTCTAGATGAAGCAATGGTTTCAAGGATATAAGATAATTTGCGGCTCTCTTTTGATCTTTTGCTGTATGATTAGATTAGTTGTATGGGGTTTGCTTCATGCCTATGGAACTTCTAGTTCTGTTTTTTAAGAGTGCCTAATTGTTCCTTAAGAATGTAGAGTGTCTCTAATGTGCTCCATGAATTGATTAGACCATCAATTTCATAGCATTGTCAACAGGGAAATCGAGATATATGCATGTATTGGGTCATGTTTCAAGCGAAGCGAACCTAACTGATGGCGATGGATTATTGGATCATGGCATCTCAACACCAACTCATCTCACACTTCATTCAGGTACTACTTGCACGTTCACAATTCTTGATCGATACTGTTTGTTTTGGAAGCCGCTAGCACTTGATTTTTCTGGCCACTAGAAAAAGAAATTGTTTATTGTGATGTGTGCTAACACACCTTGTCCTTTGTGATTTGTGCTGGCAGTCACCATATTTTTGTCCTTATCTTCCTATAGAAAAAATTATTACTTGTCTTTGTGGTTGTATAGGACAAAAAGGAAATCAATTGGCTAAAATTGCAGCTCCTGCTTGAGATCGTACTGGTTAGTATCTATTTCTATATTGCATATATATTAGTAAGAAATTGCACATTTAAATTATTACAATTATGGTATTTGACACGTGCAATATCCAATCTTGTCACCTATAAATTTTTTTTAGTCCTGGTTTAATACCCATGTAAATATTTTAATTCGAAAGAGATTAAGTGATTTTCCATATGTGCTTTGTACCACTGCCGAATTGTTTGTCTTCTCAAGAATGACTAGAAAAGGTAATCTATATTAGGATTGGGCACTGGTGCAGCGGGTGTGGTATCTCTTACTCTAATTTGAATGTTATGCTATCGATCTTGTTAGTGGCATTATTGACCAAATATGTTGCTGTCATGGCAGACTTGGATGGTTTTGAAGAAGGATGGAGAGATCATTTTAACAGCCCTACCGAGGTTTGTAGTCGGTTTCAGCAGCCCTACTGAGGTTTTTGTCCTTGTTCTTTCGTAGAAAATAAATTGTTCCTTGTGATTGGTCACAACACACTTTTTCCTTTGTTTATTATGATTTATGCCAGCCCACGCCAATATTTTATCCTTTTTCCTTTGTTTATTATGATTGTGCTAACACACCATATTTTTGTCTTGTCCTCCTATAGAAAAAATTGTTAGTTGTGATTTGTGCCGATACATTTTAGATATTTTTCTTTGTGTTTTTATAGGAAAAAATTGTAGTTTGTTAATTGTGATTTGTGCTAACACCCATCACGTTTTTGTGGTTCTGTTTTTATTATAATTTGTATCAATACAAACCTCACAAACTAAGATCCTTCTTGCTTCAAATATTCTCTGTTGTGTGTGGGACACCATATTTTTCTTTTTCTGTAGAAATTTTTATTAAGACTTAAGAACACTGGTGGTAGTTGCTAGTGTTTTTCTCAGTTTAGCAACGAGCTGATAACAACATTGAACTAGATTTTTTTGATAGCATTTGTGCTTTGGAACTTATTCAAATTACTTGTTAGCATCCATGGTTAGGAGTCTAAGGTTTGTGCTCTTATTCCAGCCATTAATTTTGTATTCTACTTGGTTTGTGTGTCATTTCCTACGGACTGAGCAGAAGCTAGAAGGGTGATTTCTTCTCATCGTTGTGGGGCGACGATTGTGCCAGCAAGCTCCCTTGTTTCTAACCCTAACACCAAAGGAGCTCTCAACAGAGGTCCGGTGAGGCTCTCTGATTTTTTATTTATCCCGCATCTTCCCTGTATTCTTCATGTTCATTTAGTTGATCTCTTCTCCTGATGTTTGATTTGTTCTATGGGACGATTTTCCTAGTCCACCAGGTTTAGGTGCTACTTGAAATGTCTTTTGTATATATTGTACAATTGCACGTTTTTGAATAGCAGCTCCTCACCAGCATCCTCTCCTGTATATGTATTTGTAGACATATACAATATAGTTGCAGTAACAATATGTAGTATTTGCACTATTTAAAACTTGCAATTGTTATATTTTTGGTTTGTAATTTTTGAAGATTATAGTCATTGTTGATTTTTACAACAGTAGAATAGAATTTCTACTCTGTCAATTTTTTTGAAACATTGTACCCTGTTAATTTTAATTTGTGGTCAGTTTCTTCTGGGCTCCCTTGTTTAATTATAACTACAACATAATTTGTGTGCTACTTCCTCCTAAAACACATTTTTTCTGGGTGGATTTCGTGTGCTAGTTAAGGAAAAAACACATGCATTTCACTTTCTGCTAGGATTATTCTGTTTGCTAGTCTACCTAAATTCGTGTGTTATCTTCCAATAAAACACACAGATTTTTGTCTCCTCAAATTCGTGTGTTTTTTAGGCAGAAAACGCCAATGTGTTTCTGGCCTTAAAAACACACGGGTTTCAGCTAGACAGTTGTTTAGGAGTCACTAATATAACCGACCCTATCTGGCAATATAGTTGTATTTCATAGTACTATTTGCACAAGGACTACAGTCCTATACGAACTCTGTAGTTTGTATAGAGTATATTCTTATTTGTTATTGGACAAGTATATTATTTATTATTTATTATTTAAAGTTGGGCAAACCGGCCTCTGGTACTTTGACGGATGCTGGTGGCCTTTTGGGCCGGAATTGTCGCAGCAAGGGAGTTTGGACGGACGGAACAAATTTCAAGCAGATATATACAAGAGAACCCTTTACGGACGAAGAACGGAGATCGAGCGACAGACAGTGACAAAAACCTTGATAAAAATATGGTTGAACGTTGGAGGCCAGACTAAAAATAAACCAGACCAAAAAACTTCGCTAAAATTTTGCCTCTTTAGTATTAAAAAAAAAGTATAGATAGACTAGGTATTAGGTATAGATTTAACAGTACTTTTTCCGTTGCTTCTTTCCCGAGCGCCCCTGCCAGGCCATGCATATTTCCTTTTTTATAACTTCTTTCTGAGAACGCATGCTATGGAAATCAGCCTACTATGCAAACCCCTCACCGTGTCCACACCTGTTTGGATTAAGATGACATGAGTAGAGAGGTTTAAGTGCTAAAATAATCCACCATCAGATTAGATTTCTGTGGTCTTGATTAGAGTTTCTAGTATACGTTCCCCTTCTTTCTAGACCAGTTTTAGTGGAGGTTTTATAGCTCAGTTTTTAACATACTCATATTTTAGAAATACTGTAGAAACTTTCATCATCTCATGTCAGTTTTTAACATACTCATATATACATACGTGGTAGAAAATAGACAGTTCTCAGCATTCAGTTTCGCACAAAAAAACTTATTACACAATAAATTACCTCGAATCCTAACCTTCAACGTGCTCATGCACTTTCCAGAAAATCCCTACATTCGGTCTATTTTTCACAGCATCTTAGAGCAGCACATGGTTGATTTGTTTTCACTGTTAAGAAGGTCGAACTAGAAAAAGATAAATATTAAAACTTATCATACAAATAAAAAACATTATACAGTAAATTCAAAAGATTCTATTAATTATTGATAATGATATTGATTAGATCATTTTTTTCCTAAAAATTTATCCACCTTTGTAATTATTAAACTAGCCAAAAAAACGTTAAATTTATAATTACTCATATGTTCCACTACATATGTGAAGAACTTAAAATAAGAACCTAATTATATGTCTTAATTATTAACCACATCTAAAATTACGGAAAATGGGCGAGAGTAACTATCTATATCTATATTTGAATTACTTCCATTGTGACAAATAATTTGAGGCATTCCTACAAATAAAAGAAGACATCTCTACAAATCGTTTTTCATGTAGTGGCAGGCGCGGTGAGGAGGTGGTGCTTGTAATATGAAGCAGCTAGAGCATAGTCCCTCACGTACGACATATGGTGGCCATGTAGTGGATTTGTGGCCGTTGTTGACAGTTGAGGCGAGGTCATTGGAGGGGAGCGAGCATGCCCACTGGATAGCACTTGTCCTCTACATCTACTCCCTCCGTCCCTAAATGTCTGTCGTTTGCGCTTCCCAAGAAACAACTTTGACTAAATATATATTAAAAAATATTAATATGTATGATACATAATTAGTATCGTTGGATAGATATTTGAATCTAGTTTTTTAACAAAATTATTTGGAGATACAAATGTTGCACACATTTGCTACAAATTGAGTCAAACTTGTGGCACACAATCCAACGGCGACGGTCATTTAGGGACGGAGGGAGTACACTGCTTCCACTTTTTGTGGTTGTGGCACAAATCATCTTGTCCCTTGGCCTAGCGAAAAACCCAACTCCCCTTGCGCCTTCTTTTCGCTCGGAGCTGGCTTGGGCAGAGGGCCATGAGGGAGTACCAGTCTACCAGAGTGCATAAAGGGAGACGGTGGTGGGAGAGGCGGATCAAGACAATGAGGAAGCGACTGTGGCACTGCTAGTTGGCTAAAGTCAGCTGAGTAGGTTAGGTTCTAGACTTCTAGGGGTGACACAACATTGGTGATGGTTGTCCACTCAGGTAAGAGCCTCCAGCATAGGTCTCTCGACTGCAAGCCATAGGATTGTTGAGACATTTTGTACATCCTTGATGCGGTCGTCAGCTAGCAACTGGAGCTCAACATGGAGCAGTATTGTTTTTATAAAAATGGTGCAACAATAAGCGACATTCTTACATCTATAATTGTATTGACCTTTATAAATTTCATTCAACAAGAGCCAACTGATTTGAGACGGCCAAATTGAACAATATCTATTTCAAACTACTAATTTTACAAACCGATATTATCCATAAATATGTTTGCTTTCTCTCGGTGACCCACACCTTTTGAAAATATTTTTTTTTCATTTCTACTTTTGCAGGTGTCAAATATAAAATCATAATAAATGTGTTGTACATATCAAAAATTTGGATTGTCTCGTTCTGTCATCTGATGTAAACTAGAACTGAATGACAAAAAACCCCACAAGGTGATTTTTTTAAAAAAATCATTAGCAGTTTCCGAAATCATATTTGAGTATACTTGTTGGTTTATGGAGTTTAGCTTCCTCAAACATCTCTCAGCTATATGTAGAAACTTTGAAGTTAATACCCATAAACATGTAAATAGAAAACATAATTCCGACTAATCACTCTAAAACCTGGCTATTTGGAGTGCTCTCTATGCGAACACAGATATATATATACATACACATGCCTCCTCTGCCCTCATCGGAGGAGACATGCACCATCATATATACATCATGCATGTTGTTCTATATGATCGTCATTCATTTATCATGCACCTGCAAAAAGAGCCAATAACAAGATCGTTGTCGTGAAAAGTGAGGCGCAGTGCCACTGCCACCATGCCTATATGCCCTTGTTGTATGTAGGAGTACGCCAGAAATTGTTGTCAGTAGACACAACATGAATTGACTTATAATTAATAGAGCTATATGAGAGCATGCAATCAAGGAAACAAAAATGTACGGCGCCGTGATGACTAAGAGAGATGTGGTAAGATCATTATTCTGGTTTATATTATATAATGGCAAGGACATGATGACTAAGAGAGATGTGGGATACCCTGAATATATGTTGTAGCTTTTTTTTTGGATTACTTTTAAGTGGCGATTACTTGACCACCTTGCTATTAGCTTAAAGCTAGCACTAGTTCTTTCATGCTGATTTACAAAACATGTGTTCTAGTGCTTACACACACACACACACACACACACACACACACACACGTATATGTAACTTATATATAAGCAATTTTGGAGTGAACCAGTTTTAGTTTTAAGCAAAACTAAAACTGGTTCTTTCATGTTGGTATACAAAACGTGTGTTCTAGTCCTTAGCAAGGACATGCGCACTGTTCATGTAGTGTTATTTGGTGTGCTTTGTTGTACCTGTGTGAAGGTTGCCGCTAAAATGGCAGGGGTGCTCAGTAACAGTTGTCAGCATTTGTTAATGAAAAATGATCCTCTATCAATAAACCACATGTTCTGAAAACAATTTAATAGGCCAGCTGTGTGTAGGATTCACGTTTCTTTTTACTACTTGAATAGAGGATTGTCAGAGTTTCTTTTTTTACACGCTATTATAGTAAATTGGAGCTGCCAGTTTATGCTATTGATATGCTACATGATGTTTCTTTATACTCCCTGCGTTCCAAATTTAAGTCATTTTGGCTTTTTTAAGTACAAATTGGTTTTATAAGTACACAAATGTAATTGAAGCAGCAGCAGTAACTGAAATCCTATTCTGGAATTAAATGCAGGAATGGAAGACAATTAACTTAGTATGCAGTGTCGTCTCCTATCTCTAGGCATATCCCTTTCAGTAGTCTCTACTCATGTTATCTATATGTTATTTCTTATTTCTAGATCACTAGTTGTAGAAGCTAAGGCTAAGGACATTCTTGTGGGCTTTCTTGATTCACAATTGATGTCACTGGACACCATAAAGTTTGATACAGACAAAATTCTGCAATATGTGCAAAAGGCCTTCAACAAGTATACCAGGAAATAGTAATTCAAAAGTGGATTAAGGTCATATACCTTGATTCAAACAGATTTGGGAACCATGATTTCAGCATGTTAAAATTGTTGATTGGCGAGTGAGTTCTTCACCTACCTACTGTTGACTTTGTTTCATAAATGCCAATGTCATTGAACAAACATATTGAGGCATATATGTGTGTGTTGTACTCTTGCATGCATGGCTTTTGCAGCACACACAAGCATGATGAAAGATAGACCACAACCATTAATTCACGCTACTAAATATGCGGTAAGTGCTCCCAAAAATAAAATTCATATTTTTTAACAAAAATCTTCTGACAAAATATTTATTGCAGTGCCAACAACAATCTTCTGACAAAATATCTGGATTCTATGCTGCACACCACTTGAGTTTAGCAATGCGAAAGACAAACTTAGAATGCCCTGAGGTATGTGATGTACCATGTTCTGTGTTCTATATATATTGTGTTATACCATGTTCTATTAATTGGTTTGATATCTCTATGAAATGGTTTGGTTTTGCAAGATACTTGTTGGGTTCTTGGTTTGATCTCTCCATGAAATGCTGAATTTTTATTTGTTTGACACATTTTTTCAGTTGAAATTGCTTGTCCCATTCTCACGTCATTATAGATTTACCTTTGCCGGTCCTTTATATTCATGCAGTAGGCTATAGGAGTTGTTAGGCTAACTGATCTTCACATTAAAGTGAAAACCTTTATGTTGTTGCTTGGATTGGAGGTACAAGGGTGAATATAAGATAGTTGTGGAGTGAGGCCATCTGTGCTTACCTACACCGTAACCTGACAAATAGTGAGGCAACTTTTTTCGTATGAGTAGTATGAAATTGATATTTGGGATAGTGAAATTGTTGAAAAGTATATAAAATTTGACGTAGAACTGTTCAGGACAAATATTCTCGACTATGCCCTTTTTCACCTTTTGTAACCAACCCCTTTCTCGACTATATTTGGTAATAGCACTTTGTTTTTGTAAAATGATGTCAATTTTTTCCATGAAGTTTTTTTTTCCACTGAATGTTTTTCTAGTCGCACTACCTGTCCTTCTATTAGTGGAATCTTGCATCAGTACATGTGAATAGTTAACTACATCGAAATCTCTGCAAGCACTGCTTCAATTATAGGACGTGGACCATGGATAACATTAACATCCAAGCTTAGTTTGTTGCTCTTGTAGAAAAAAGCACATATTGCTAGCAATAAATAATGGTGAATTGACGCAAAGAGGGACAATTCATGTACAAGTAAACATCAGTCTAATTTTTCGCGATACAAAGTTCCTGCCTTTTTCACTTGACACCTATAAGTCACATGGAAAAAGGTTTCTTTACGGAACCAACATAACTGAGTAAGCTTGGGAATTTGAATGATATTTATGCAAGTTGCAATTCCATTTTTCCAATGTCTAGAAAATCTCTGCAAGAACCTTCTTCTCAGTGAATGTATCATCAAAATACATTTGCTTATTTGAACTCAAGTGGCATGCCTGCATATGATCACTAAAACGTTAACTATTTTATACCATCTTACATTGCATCTTCAACTAGTCAATCGTGTGAACTCATTTTGTTAAACTCTATACTTGATATGGAATACCAAGTAGAAAACAGCCACAACATAATGTCTCACATTGTTGTACCATCTTGACACAGGAATTTGAAGTGTTGACGACGCCCATCGATGTGTGCATGATTAGAGAAAAGCTGGCCATGTTCTTAGTGGCACAGGTCATCGACAAGAAAGGAGAGTTCCATTATCCTGGCAGTAAAGCACCAGTGATGTGTGTTTGCTATTATCAGTGTGGGTCTTAGTGATGTAGTGTGTGACTAAATAAGTTAAGTTCAATGTTGGATGGATTTCGAACAAGTTGTGAACTTGTTGTGAATCTGTCAATGAATTTGATATAATTGTGAATCTGTTGAACTTGATGTCTATTTGAGGAGCTTCTGTTATATGAACATGTTGTAATATATTGACATCTTTTATCGTATATATATGTGTGGGGAACATTGTGGTATCTGGTACGTGGCTCTGATGCAAAAAATGAGCGACAATAATGAGTAGATGTGTCACTGTTAGGATCCTATCTGAGACGTGTATCATTAATACGCATCACTTGTTATATGCTACCAGTGACATGTTTGGCAGACATGAGTCTCTGATATCAAATTATCAGTGACGCATATTCTTAGCGTGTGTCACTCATATCTTATTATTAGTGACGTGGGTTCTCAATGAGTGTCGTTGATATTACATTATTAGTGACGCGGGTTGCCCACACATGTCACTGGTACTCTATTAACAGTGACGCGTGTTATAAAAATGCGTCACTCATATATTATCATCAGTGACTTGTATTCCAGTTATTAGTGATGTGTGTTCCTATTATTGGCGACGCATGTTCTAAACATGCGTCACTAAATTTTTTCTATCATTGGTGCGTCACTGATTTGCCCTTATCACAGATGCAACATCAGTGGCACGTATTTTATGCGTCACTGATGGCCCTGTACACGCATCACTGATAACGTTTTTTTGGCATAGTGGGCCCCACTCAAAAAAAGCATGCCTCAGCAGGCTTGTGAGTTTCTTTATAATTAACTGCCTTGGCAGGAGGACTTAATCCTCTACTTTCATATACTCCGTGTAAATAGATCAAAAAAAGCCTCAAAAGTATTTCCATAATTAACCTAGCACTTTAGCGAGCACACAGTTTCTCCTCTGTTTTGTGACACTTCTTTGTAATGTACCTCCGCAAATTACTCATGGCGATAACTGATACGTGTCATGTATAATATTTTGCCTGAAGTCGAAGTGCATCATGGGTTTGGCAGCACCATCCCTGCTGGATCAATAACATGACTACCATGAGTAACCCGGCCATATCCCGCCCATACACAGGGGTTGTTACTCTGTCATCGAGTGGGTCAGTGCCACAAACCTATACTTTGGGCATGCAGAGTAGGTGAGCGTTTTTTTACCTCTGGTCAGCCAATTCGTCACTGAGGGGGGTCGAACACGCCATGCGAGGGTGCGACAGGAAGCGCTCGACTAGCTGATCTAGCGTATGTTGGCATCATTAGTCAACATTTATAATTTGTCTGCGTTGTTCTATGGAAATTGTATTTGTTTTCTATAAAATTAGGATATGATTATGGGAAAAAAGAAACTCTATTTGGATGCAATCCATAAGGCACTCAAGTCTGCATAGTAAAAAAATCAGTGTGCGCAATGTTTTCAGTCAATGACTTTCCTATTGTTCAGTGTCAATAAGCGATCCATATAGTGAAAGCGAGAAGTACAACCTAAATGTTTTTGCATTTCCACAATAAATAGGGCCTCATTCCTCATAGCTTGCAAAAAATAGTTTATTTCTCAATTCCACACTCTGACTCTGTGAGTACCAGTTAAATTCTGAGTGGAACAAAACAATTAAGTTCAGTTGACCAGTCAATTTGATTGTTCATGGAAAAAAATAAAGTCCATTAATGTTAATAGTTTCTAAGAGCAATTGCAAAGTCGTGAATTTGCAAAATAAAATAGTACGTGTAAAAATCTCAAAAGATGAACCTTAACATGTCAATAGCCTAGCAAGAAGGTGTGTATAACCCTTCACTGATTACAAGAGGTGTGTATAACTCAAAATGTCAATAAGTACCTGTAAGTGCATTCGCCCCCAATATGGGTTTTGGCTAATTAATGACAATCAAATTAGAGACTAACCGGTTTATAAAAGCATGTATGCAGGTGTTAGTCCTAAAAAGATTTGAAATGTTGTTATCTTGTGAACAAAGCACGTTGGATACATTTGGACATAGAGATGCCTAGCTCAAGTGGTAGTTTAAAATTTCAATTTTAAACTTGAGTTATAGGTAAGCCGGACTATCAAAAGGGTCACAAATTATGTTGGCTAGATGTGGAGAAAAGTGCTCAATTCGACTAACTATAGTTTGCTTGAGAGACACCGCACAATCATGAACACATAGAGGTTAACTTTGTGTGGTCGGTAGTACCGACCATGGGTGGTCGGTAGTACCGACCACAGCTTTTCTGCGCAGTACTCAAAACAACCTCTCTGTGTTGGCTCGAAAATGGCCTAGCGGTAGTACCGCTATAGGGCCGGTACTACCGCCCCCGGTGGTACCGACCCTAGCCAGTAGCAAGTCAGTTTTGCAACCCTCTCTGTGTAGATTCAAAATGACTTGGCGGTAATACCGCTATAGGGCCGGTACTACCGCCCCCGGTGGTACCGACCCTGGTCGGTAGAAACACAAGTTTTACAGAGCTCTCTGCGTAGATTCAAAATGGCCTGGCGGTAGTACCGCCATAGGGCCGGTAATACCGCCCCCGGTGGTACCGACCCAAGCCGGTAGAAACCAGGTTTTGCAGGGTTCTCTGTACTGACTCAACTTTGACTTGGCGGTAGTACCGCCATAGGGCCGGTACTACCGACCCTCGGTGGTACCGACCCTGGTCGGTAGTAACCGAGGGACCGAGTCCCTTTCTGTGGAGCTCTCTGTTCGCGGCCATTTTGGCCTGGCGGTAGTACCGCCATAGGGCCGGTACTACCGCCCGCGGTGGTACCGCCATAGGGCCGGTACTACCGCCCGCGGTGGTACCGACCTGAGGTCGGTAGCTGACTTTTTGGTCAGATCCAGATCTGTGCGACCGTTATGACTGGTCGGTACTACCGACCATGGGTGGTCGGTACTACCGACCAGCCTCGGGACTGAGGGAGTATAAATACTTCCCCTCTTCACTTTTCATGGTCACCCATTCATTCCACTCACTTATTGCGACCTAACTTCAGACAAAAGCTCTCCCAAGCATTGACTCCTCCCCTCTCTCTCCCCCCCTTTGCTCCTAGATTCACTCTTTTGCAAGATTTGAGCTAGGGAAGTGAGATTAGAGAGCGGGAAGCATCGATCTCCGACTTGAGCACTTGGTTTCCATCTAGCCGACTTGGTTTGTGTCTATTACTCTTGAGCTCTTTGAGCTCTAGCCGGTTAGGTGTTCTTCGTGGCAGCCCGTGTTGTTCATTTGTGAGGGCTCCCTGAAGTGTTTGTATTTCCCCTGTGATTTCTAGTGGAGAAACTCTCGTAGCCTTTGTGGTTGCTTGAGTGAGGCAAGGAGGTGAAACAGACTCCGACCTTTGTGGTCACCTCAACAACGAGGACGTAGGCACTCCTTAGTGGATTGGCCTAACCTCGGGATAAATCGCGTGTCCCGTGTGCTTGTTGTTGTCTCTACTTCATATATTACGCTTGTTATTGTGTTCTTCGTGCTCTTCCTATCCCTATCTTCTTCTTAGGTTGGGAAGGCTCGATCTACATCAAGGGAAGCAATCAAGGCTCGGTGAGAGTAGATTTGCTATCTATCATACTTAGGGAAGTGGGGTAGATTGTTGTATTACCTTCATAGCTTACATACATCGGATTTGTAGTTCTTTTTAGGATCCCGGTTGTGCCATTTGTTTGTGTCGATAGTACCGGTGTTTCACACCCGGTAGTACCTACCCAAACAAACCGGCCTCTCTGGTTGGAATCTAACTACATCTTCTAGTTTGTGAAGTTTCAGTTTGTTAAAAATCACCTATTCACCCCCCTCTAGGCTGATTTGATCCTTTCAATTGGTATCGGAGCCTAACCCTTGTGTTAGCGCTTCACCGCGTAAGGGAGAATCATGTCGACCCTAAGTCAAGAACAACTTGATGACATTGTCAAGAGAGTCTCTGCTAAGATGTTAGAAGATCAAGCAAAGAAGCATGAAGATGAGATGAAAAAGATGAAAGATGAGATTGAGAGCTTGAAGCTAGCTTTAGGCAACAAGGCCGAATCATCCGGAGGAGATCCGTCGCAACCCAAAGATGACAAGAAGAAGGAAGACGAAGAGAAAGGCAAGAGAGACAACGAGTTCTCTAGAGTGCCTTTTGACTATAGCCAAATAGGCAAAGTCATTCAATTGCCTAGCGTCAATCTAGGCAAACCACCTGCCTTTGATGGAATCAACTACAATGATTGGGCACACAAGATGAAGCTACACCTTCTTGCCGCAAGAGTTTGGGAGATTGTTGAGAGTGGACCAAGTCATGTTGAAGGTCAAGAGTTCACTGACAATGATGTGATTGAGTTTCAACAAAATGTTCAAGCCGCATCATTGATTCTATCATGCCTCAAGCCCGAAGAAAGCAACAAGGTACATGGAATGGAGAGCGCCAAGCTGATTTGGGATACTCTCCGGATATCATATGAGGGTGATGCAAGTGTGAGGAAGTGCAACATAGAGCTTCTTCAATGAAAGATTGAGAACTTCACTATCAAGAGTGGTGAAACCACTCAACAAATGTTTGATAGATTCATGACCTTGGTTAACAAGATTAGAGCTCTTGGAGACAAGAAGTGGGATGACAACTCAGCTGGAAGAAAGCTATTAAGAGCATATAGAAAGAAGAACAAGACACTTGCATCAATCATCATGGAGAGACCTAACTATGAGAGCATGGGACCTCATGAGATGCTTGCCAAGATAAAGCATCATGAAGTCTTGGATGATGAAGCTATAGAAGATCAAGAGGCAAGCAACAAGAAGGTGGTGGCACTCAAGGCCAACCAAGAGGAAGGAAGCAAGGCCCGAGATGACTCATCAAGTGAAGGGAGTGATGATTCCGATGATGAGTTGGCACTTCTTGTGAAGAACTTTAGAAGATTCATGAGGAAGAAGATGCACAAGAAGGGCAAAGGTGGATACTTCAAGAAGTCCAAGAAGAGGAATTGCTATGAGTGTGGTGCGGATGATCACTTCATTGCCGATTGTCCACAAAAGAAGAACAAGAACAAGTATAGCAAGAGTGATGACAAGAAGCAAAGAAGAAGAAGAGGTGGTGAAGCTCATCTTGGTGAGGAATGGTTCTCGGAAGATGACTCAAGTGATGAAGAGAAGAGCAAGAGCAAGGAGAAGGAGAAAGGAGCGGCCAACATTGCCGTACACAAGACCTCTTCTCCAAGCCTCTTCTCCAACATGGCTACATCGACCACTTCATCACGCTTGTTCGAGAGCCTCTCCGATGACGAGGATGACTTCACTCATTCTTGCTTCATGTCTAAGAATGAGAAGGTATCATCTAACTCTCCTACTTGTTCTAGTGATGAATATAGTGATGATGAAATGGATGAATTTGAGCTTAGCATAATTAGAAAATTTGGTAAGAAAGGTGGACCTAAAATCATAAAGTTGCTCACTAAGTTAGAGAGTCGGAATGAGAGTCTTGCTTTGCAAGGGGACTTGATCTCTCAAGAGAGAGAAAAGAACCTTGCATTGGAAGCCTCTCTTGCCGAAGAGAAGTTGAAGGTTGAGAAATTGACTGTAGAATTATCTTTAGCCAATGACTCTAACAAGAAGTTGGCTAAGGAGTGTTCTACGAGCAATGACTCAATTGCTAAAGTAAAGAATGAAGTTAGCTTGGTTCAAGAAAGCCTCACAAGCTTTCAAGATAAATATCAAACTCTTCAACTAAGCTACAACACTCTTTGGAATAGCACTTCTTCAACCTCTCCTAAGGTTTCCGACGCCTCTAATGCCTCAACTAGTAATGGTTGCAAAAGATGCTATAAACTTGATATAAATGCTTGTGCAACTAACCTTGTTGAGCTAGAGAAGAAAGACAAGGAGATTCATAGGTTGAACATGATCTTGAGGAATGGTTGCAAGTGTAAGGTGCAACAACCAAAGGACATCCTCAAGACGGCAAGGCATCCATCCATCAAGGATGGGATTGGCTACAATAGGTATGATGGTAAGGCAAATGGAAGGAAGATGGTCAACGGGGTACCCTTTGTTAACTTCAACAAAGGGGTTCCCCTCTTTGACCTCATGAACAAGGCGAACAAGATGGCCAATCCAAAGGCTCCACTTGCAAATGGTAAGATCAACAAGGAGAAGCAAGTGGAGGCCCCCAAGTAACAAAAGCCCATATCAAGAAGCTATACATGTGATTACTTGTGTTGTTGGGGTGAGAACGACAAGATTGTCGTTAAGTATGTTGGTGCTCTCAAGAAGAGAGAAATTATAAAGAATGTTTGGGTGCCCAAAGCTTATGTGACTAACCCCCTAGGACCCAATCTCATTTGGGTACCTAAATCAAGAACATAATCTTGTTTTGTAGGAATATGCCTCCGGTGGATCAAGTTGGGTGTTGGATAGTGGATGCACCAATCATATGACCGGGGCAAAAGAAATGTTCACCTCCTTCCAACCAAGCAACGACTCATGCAACAACATTGTGTTTGGTGACAATGGAAAAGGAGAAGTGCTTGGTTTGGGTAAAATTGCTATCTCAACTGACAATTCCATATCTAATGTATTACTTGTGCATTCGTTGAGTTACAATTTGTTATCCGTTTCTCAACTTTGTGAAATGGGTTACGATTGTCTCTTTACGGATAAGGGTGTGACCGTCTCTAGAAGAAGGGATTCCTCTATTGCATTTAAAGGAGTGTTAAAGGGAAAGCTTTACCTAGTTGACTTCTCAACTAGTAAAGTGGAACCTAAGACATGCCTAATGGCAAAATCTAGCATGGGTTGGCTTTGGCATCGCCGGCTAGCTCATGTTGGGATGAGGAACTTGGCCCAACTTCAAAGAGAAGGACACATCCTTGGACTAACCAATGTTTCTTTTGAGAAAGATAGGATTTGCAGTGCGTGCCAAGCCGGAAAGCAAGTTAGAGCAAAGCATCCAATCAAGAACATCGTGTCAACCACAAGACCATTGGAGCTATTGCATATGGACCTCATCGGACCCGTTGCTTACCAAAGCATCGGTGGTAACAAATACGGTTTCGTTATTGTTGATGACTATTCTCGCTTCACTTGGGTGTTCTTTTTAGCAGATAAAAGTGAAACGCAAGGCATTTTAAAGAAGTTTGCTAGAAGAGCACAAAATGAGTTTGACATCAAGATCAAGAAAGTGAGAAGTGACAACGGGACCGAGTTTAGGAACACCAACATAGAAGAGTATCTTGATGATGAAGGAATCAAGCATGAGTTCTCCGTTCCATATACCCCACAACAAAATGGGGTTGTGGAAAGGAAGAATAGAACTCTTGTTGAAGCCGCAAGATCTATGTTGGATGAGTACAAGACTTCCCATGGCTTTTGGGCGGAGGCAATGAACACAGCGTGTCATGCAATCAACCGCCTCTACCTTCACAAGCTAAGGGGGAAGACGCCATATGAGCTTCTAACCGGTAACAAACCGAAGGTGCACTACTTTAGAGTCTTTGGCTGCAAGTGTTTCATACTTAACAAGAGGGCCAAAAGCTCAAAGTTTGCACCTAAGGTACATGAAGGCTTTCTACTTGGTTATGGTACTAACGAACATGGCTACCGTGTATTCAATAATGCCACCGGCACTATTGAGTTAATGGTAGACGTGACTTTTGATGAATCCGACGGCTCTCAAAAGGAGCAAGTCAATGATGAGCTCGTAGGTAATGGCGTGCCTCCATCCGAAGCTATCAAGAGGCTTGCAACCGGTGATGTGAGGCCCGTTGAAATACAAGATGATGAAGATGATCCATCGCACACTCCACAAGATTCTCATATCCATCATGTGCATCCAAACGCGCATGATGAAGCTTTCGCAACTCCGAATGGTGGTAGTGTGGGTGATGTTCGAGTGATACATCAAGTTGATGATCAAACACAAGCTCAACATGAAGTCCGACAAGAAGATGGGGACATCAACGCATATGATGAAGATGATGAAGATGGACCTATCCAAAGGAGATCACTTGTGCCACATCCAAGAGTTCATCATACAATTCAACGGGATCATCCCGTTGACAACATATTGGGGAGCATACGGCGTGGGGTAACGACACGCTCTCGCTTAGCAAGTTTTTGTGAACATTACTTGTTTGTCTCCTCTTTGGAACCTCTTAGGGTGGAAGAAGCACTTGATGATCCGGACTGGGTGATGGCTATGCAAGAAGAGCTGAACAACTTCACCAGGAATGAAGTGTGGTCCTTGGTGGAAAGGCCCAAGCAAAATGTGATAGGAACCAAATGGGTCTTCCGCAACAAGCAAGACGAGCATGATGTGGTAACAAGGAACAAAGCACGGTTGGTGGCTCAAGGTTTCACTCAAATCGAAGGTTTGGATTTTGGGGAAACCTATGCACCTGTAGCTAGGCTTGAGTCAATTCGCATATTACTTGCCTTTGCTACTCACCATGATTTTAAGCTATACCAAATGGACGTGAAAAGTGCATTCCTCAATGCCCCCTCTCCGAATTGGTATATGTGGAGCAACCACCGGGTTTTGAAGATCCAAAGTTTCCCAACCACGTCTACAAGCTAGACAAGGCGCTCTATGTGCTCAAACAAGCCCCTAGAGCTTGGTATGATTGCCTTAAGGACTTCCTACTCAAAAAGGGTTTTGAGATAGGAAAGGCCGATCCTACTTTATTTACTCGCAAAGTTGATAATGATATTTTTGTGTGCCAAATATATGTCGATGACATAATATTTGGTAGTACTAATGTTGCCTTTTGTGAGGAATTTAGTAGGATCATGACTAAAAGGTTCGAGATGTCCATGATGGGTGAGTTGAAGTACTTTCTCGGATTCCAAATCAAGCAACTCAAGGATGGCACGTTCATCAGTCAAACAAAGTATACAAAAGACATGCTAAAGAAGTTTGAGATGGACAAGGCCAAACCCATCAAGACTCCCATGCCAACCAATGGACATCTTTATCTAAATGAGGAAGGTAAGCCGGTGGACCAAAAGGTATATCGCTCTATGATCGGTTCATTGCTTTACCTTTGTGCATCTAGGTCCGATATCATGCTTAGTGTGTGCATGTGTGCAAGGTTTCAAGCTAATCCGAAAGAATGTCATATTATGGCCGTTAAGAGAATTTTTCAATACTTAGTGCAAACTCCGAATCTTGGCTTGTGTTATCCCAAGGGCTCCACTTTCGATCTACTTAGCTATTCCGATTCGGACTATGCTGGTTGCAAAGTAGATCAGATGAGCACTACCGGGACTTGCCAATTTATTGGAAGGTCTTTGGTGTCATGGAGTTCTAAGAAACAAAATAGTGTTGCCCTATCCACCGCTGAAGCCGAGTATGTGGCGGCCGGCGCTTGCTGTGCTCAACTACTTTGGATGAAGCAAACACTAAAAGACTTCGGATGTGAGGAGACCAAAATTCCACTTTTGTGTGACAATGAGAGTGCTATCAAACTAGCGAACAATCCCGTAAACCATTCTCGCACAAAAACACATAGACATCCGACACCATTTCTTGAGAGACCACGAAGCCAAAGGAGATATCGCAATACGCCATGTGAGCACCGAAAAGCAACTAGCCGATATCTTCACAAAGCCTTTAGATGAGTCAAGATTTTGTGCTTTGAGGAGTGAACTAAATATCATTGATTCTCGTAACGTGGCTTGATGTCTTGCACATATTTGTTTTCACCTAGAGACCTAGACAAATGCTTTGACAAATATTGTATGTGATTTCAAAATCTATTTTGCATGCTTCACTTGTGTCCATAGTTATGTACTGCTGTATGAAATCTGGGCATGTTTGAAGTATGTGTAGTATACCTCACAAAGTTCTCCTGGATTAGCTCTCTGTTCACTCTGTTTTTGTATGGTCGGTAGTACCGCCATAGGGGCGGTAGTACCGAAGTCGGTAGTACCGACCCCTATGGGCGGTAGTACCGACCGAGTTGACCCAAGTATATAAGGCCACGGTGAAAACCCTTTCAACCCTAGTTTAGTCAATCTTTTTCACCACTCAGCCGCCGCCAGCCTGCCGTTTTTCAGCCGACGCCTCTTTCTTCCTCTCCTCTCGATCTCCTTCCTCCTCCGCTCAAATCCAAATCCGTCTAGTGCAAAGGTGCTTTGGAGTGTGGAGATCATCTTGGTGGTGTTCTTGAAGCCCGGAAGTTCCTCCTTCATCGGATTTCGGCCTCTTCTTCACGAGTAGCAAGGTACTAGAGTGTTCTTGCCCGATCTCTAAATGTACCTTGTTCTAGGTCGATTCCTTTGGTAGGATTGCTCTATCTAGTGTGTAGATAGTTTAGGATGTATAGTTTGCAAGTTCATGGACGATTTGTGTCATTAGATTGAAGGGAACCGCACACTGCTGTGCGGTCGGTAGTACCGCCCGCTGGGGTCGGTAGTACCGATCGCGCGCAACGAGGGGTTTTCCTCCCCGATTTCGATTGTCGTCTTTGCTACATCCTTTGAAGTTGGCTTTCTATCACCTTTGTCTCACTTCGGTCTATGCTATCTTCTTCTAGATGTCGCATAGCCGGAGGTCCTCTCATATGCTCGTGCGACTAGGGATGAAGATGAGGAAGAGTATGTGGGGTTGGAGCAAGGTGGTGTGCAGCCCGATGTGCCGCATCGACGCAATCCCGGGCGTCGTGCTCATTCCACTGGTGGGAGTATGGAGGACCTCTCTCACCAAGTCCGTGGATGCTCGTCCGCGGGCCTTGGTGGTCGTCGCAGTGTTGATAGTGCCAGGGGAGGTGGGAGCAGCCATGTCGGTGGCAGTGGGCATGCTGCTCCTCCGCCTCCTGTCGCTGGTCCTCCCGGGCGTCTTCACAGTGTGATCGTTGGTGGGGCAGCTTCGCCGGCTGGTCCAGAACATGAGGGTCGTTCCATCGATCCTCGCGTTGGACCGCCATCTCCTCCGACTTCAGGGTTGATGCTTATCAATCGGGTGTTTCATATGCACCCTGAAGCTGGAGCCTTGATGTCTGCCCCCGCACATCTTGGAAATACCATGGACTACTCTGATAGAAAGCGGGCGAATCTGTTGAGGAGGCAGCGTGAGGAGAACCCATACCTTTTCATCAGAGATGATTCAGTGGACCGGAGGTTTTGGTCCCGTTTCCAGCAGGATTACTATGTGTCAGTTTGCTGGAGGGGTTTTTGTTCTAAGGGGCATCCTCCCCTCTTTGAGCACAAGCGTCTGTCTATTCGGTCCCTGTCTGACAGGGGTTTTGAAGAGATAGATGCTTTCATTCAAAGGCTGGAGGAGTGGAGGATTCTGGGGTTGATTTCTGGTGAGCGCAGCTACAACCAGGAGATTATCTGTCAGTTTTGGGCCACCCTGTTTATTGATCAAGAGGCTCAGGTGCTGCATTGGATGACCCAAGGGGTCCACTATCGGTGCAACTTCGTCACCTTTGCTAGGTTGTTGGGCTTCAACCATGAAGACAGGGATGCTCCTCGCTTGTTACAGATATATGGTGGGGGCATGTATCCTGATCAGCTGCAAAGTTCTGGTGTTTACATGGATGGTGTAGTGGCAAACTTCAAGGTCCCTGGCCTGAAGCCTCCCTACTTTGTGCTCAACAACTTGATGCGTTTGACCCTAGACCCCAAGGTTGGAGATAATGATAACTTGAGAAATGATGCTCTAAAGGTCCTTGTCCAGTTTGCTCTGCCAGATGGTCGGTTCAACATCTCTCACTTTCTCTGGCAGAAGATCTCAGATGTCTATAATGACCCCCACAAGGATCTGCTGTTTGCTCCATATTTAATGCACATCATTGAGCATGTTGTGGGAGCCACCTTCGAGTACGACCGGACCGTGAAGGAGTACAGTGTTCGGAAGTTCTCGTCGGTGGTGAAGGAGAAGGCTGATGAAGGTGGTGACGTTCCAGCAGCAGCAGCAGCACCTGGCGTGGCTCATGGCTCTGAGCAGGCTCGTGGAGATGTGCCTCCTGCTACCGCTCCTCCTCCGCGTCGTGAGAGGCATAGGAGTGGCGGTCTTCGCTCCGCACTCGGCAAGATTTTCGAGTGGATGTGCTATAGGGCCGAGTGCGACGAGCGGCATCATCAGGAGGTGCGTGAGCATGTAACACCCGGATTTAAGAATAAAACCAGGATAGCCATATGTATGCCCAGGAAGTCCACACATACAACAACAGATTATAGAATATCAGAAACAATGTTATTACATAACGTAACATAGCTATATAAAAACACTTACAACATCGGAGAAAAGCGGCACATAAACTAATCTTCACTTGAGGCTCTAATCTTCAAAGGGACGGTTGACTGGGGGCACCGTACGCCAAGCACAACTGATAGTCTTCTGGTAAACTCCATGACATCTCCACTAATCTTCTGGGTAACTTTGGC
The DNA here is from genome assembly GCA_009763385.1 of Coix lacryma-jobi var. lacryma-jobi. Lineage (NCBI taxonomy): Eukaryota > Viridiplantae > Streptophyta > Magnoliopsida > Poales > Poaceae > Coix > Coix lacryma-jobi. The sequence goes on from CM019831.1 coordinate 19,157,002, forward strand.
TACCTTCTGGGGTTGTGGGGAATAGCAAGGGTGAGCACATGTCGTACTCAACAAGTACAGGCGGAAATAAAATGACATGCAGGGCTTGAACAAAGGTAGGCTGACACTGTTCAACTGCGATAAGCATTTTAGTTGGTCAAGTTTTATTAGCACTTGATTACTATAATCTATGGTACCATCATGCATAGGTAACCAATCCATTCCAAGGATCACATCAACACCTTCAGTCTCCAAGATTACCAAATTAGCTAGGAATTCTACCCCCCCTTATGTTGAGACTAACTTTCGGACAAATAAGGGTGGCTTTCATCTCTCCACTAGATGAACTAACTCGCAGAGGGTGCTTCATAGTAACAGCATGGAAACGATGTTTTGTAGCATATTGTTTACTGATGAAGGAATGTGTAGCTTTTGAATAAAAAAGAACTGATGCTGGAATAGAGTTGACGAGGAACATACCGAGTATCACATCGGGATCACTTCTGACATCATCCATGGTCATATTGTTCACTGTGTCTTGCATATATGTCTGCTGCATTCCATTCTTCTGGTTCTGAGCTTGAACATGGTTCTGATTCTGATTCTTGTTACCATACACATATGGATACTTCTTTGGGCATTGTCGCATGAGATGTCCCTCTTGCTTGCAATGGTAGCAACCCATTTTTGATAGACTGCTGGAGGTTCTAGTCTTCTTAGGAGTCTTAGTCGTTGTGGCCAACACGGGAGTATCAGAGATCATAAACGCTTCAGGAGTGACAACTCCTGTAACATGATGAAGTTCTTAAAAGTTTGAGTGTTTCTCTTGCCACTGCTGATGACACTCATTATTGTTGATTTGAGGTACCAATTGAATCTGATTCGCTTGCTGAGAGGCCCTACGAGGACGAGTATGTCTACAAAATTGCTCCTGAAGCTTTCTCTTCTTTGCATCCATTTCCTTGCGCTTATTATCAACTATGATGGCACGATTCACAAGTGCTTGGAAGTTGGGATAGCTGTTGGACATGAGCTGGAGTTGAAGACCATCATATAATCCTCTGAGAAAGCGATATTGTTTCTTGTCATCATCATCTACATCCGTTGGAGCATAGCGCGACGGTTGAGCAAACTTATCACGATACTCAACCACAGACATTGATCCTTGCTTCAAGGCTCTGAATTCTTCCTGTTTAAGCTCTACTAATCCTGCGGGAATATGATAGGACCTGAAATTCTCAGTAAATTCCTCCCAAGTGATAGCAGGAGCATTGTTGGGACGTCCATACTGGAATGACTCCCACCAATCTTGAGCTGCTCCCTGAAGTTGTCCTGATGCATACAACACCTTCTCAAGATCATTGCACTGTGCTAGGTTGAGTTGCCTTTCTACTGCACGTAGCCAATCATCTGCCTCTAATGGATCAACGGCATGAGCAAACACTGGAGGATGTCCTTTCATAAATTCAGCACGACTATCCCTTGGTGGGACACTACTTTGCTGGAGGTTGGTCACCACTTGAACCATTGACTGCATGAGTTGAGTCTGCATCGTCATCCACTGTTCCATGTTGCCTTGAGAAGGAGGTGGTTGTGAGCTCTGGTTGGTAGCATTCTGCATGCTTGCCTTCCTTCTTGTGTTCACCATCTGATTTAACCAAGAACTTGTAAGCATAGGTGGAAAGATAAACGTGAGCACGAAAGATTAAGAAGATGAGGGGAACAACATAAGAGGATTGAAGAAAGATTTTGGAACAAGGAACAAGATAAGATCCCCCAAACTAACTAACAACTCACTAAACTAACAACTTGATGTAGTTGCGAACATTGCCCACAACACACCACACTCATTACAAAGAAGCAAATCATCCAAAGGCATAAAAACAAACAAACTTGCACACCCAAACATGCTTCAACGCATCTAACGCTCTTGGTGTTATGGTGGACAGTCTAAAGGGGTCAGTTGCTCTAGACATCCTAAGGTCACGTAGCAGCAAAGGTGAGAACCAGATCTAATAGCAAGAAGCATAAGATAGATAGAGTAGGAGCAAGAGCTTGAAGATAAATAGACAAGGAGAAGGTCAAATGTTCAAGGAAAGGAATATTAACAAGCGTAGAAACAAAGGATATCAAGAACAAGAGTTGTATAACAAATTGGAATCCTATAAACGACCATTTTCTATTTGGCATACGTCCTATAGTCAACACGGCTTTGATACCATTCTGTAACACCCGGATTTAAGAATAAAACCAGGATAGCCATATGTGTGCCCAGAAAGTCCACACATACAACAACAGATTATAGAATATCAGAAACAATGTTATTACATAACGTAACATAGCTATATAAAAACACTTACAACATCGGAGAAAAGCGGCACATAAACTAATCTTCACTTGAGGCTCTAATCTTCACAGGGACGGTTGACTGGGGGCACCGTACGCCAAGCACAACTGATAGTCTTCTGGTAAACTCCATGACATCTCCACTAATCTTCTGGGTAACTTTGGCTACCTTCTGGGGTTGTGGGGAATAGCAAGGGTGAGCACATGTCGTACTCAACAAGTACAGGCGGAAATAAAATGACATGCAAGGCTTGAACAAAGGTAGGCTGACACTGTTCAACTGCGATAAGCATTTTAGTTGGTCAAGTTTTATTAGCACTTGATTACTATAAGTGAGTATAGGATAACTCATCCCATTAGTTAAGAAGAATACCACCATTAATATAACCATCAACCGAGGTGAACACCTCCATCTGAGAAACCATCATCTTATGTCCATAAATCCAACTGTCCAAAACTAATCATGTGAGGGTCCAGGTCGCTCGTAACCGTGAGCACGGCTGATATATCAGTTTTACACTCTGCAGAGGTTGCACACTTTTCCCAACGAGCAGTGATTCCCAAATGCCAGGATCATGACTCCCATACTACACTTCCAAGGTGCATGGCAGGGTTTCACCACGGGCCTTTACAAAGATTCATCTAGCGAGCGATAACCACCTAAAGTTCCTACTGGAAGCCGCAGCAACCAGAGGACCCCTAAGTCCATACCACATTCTTGGGCCATCCCTCAGTAGCGCCGCCCGGTTAACGCAACACTAGAATCCTCTAATTAATTAGCCCGGTTAGAGCCATATAACATCTCGTGGTTGCACTGTTATCCTGGGTGGTCGCTCCATGAGCCAGTCCTAAAAGGCGGACCCAAGCACAAAACACAAACCACAAGCCAAACTTACCATAACCACCATACCATACCATGTGCCCGAGTCACTGAGTTCCACGTTAAAACATAGCTCCATATCCATTAAGTCATCATTAATATATCATCATCATGTGGTATTTATAGAACAAGTAAAGTTGCTTAGCATAGCATTGCTACCCAACATAAAAACCCAGGTAACAAGGAAGATATGGAAAACTAGGATAATCCTGAGGGTTCACATAATTAGACACATGCATGCATATAGTGATTAATGGTGAATAGGTAAAGAACATGATCAAAGGTGTCTGCACTTGCCTTCTTTAAGTTGAAGTTGATCACAGTCTTCAAAGTCAAGCTCTTGCAGGTTCACTTGCAACTCTTCGTCTATACGCAACAAACATCGGCACACAGGAGCAAACATACAAGCAAAACATGCATTAAATTAAAAAACAATACACCAATACATAAAACATGGATAAAACGCTTATAAAACAGTTCTACTCGACAAGACGAGCGCGTGAACACGAAAACCACTAAAAACGGAGTTATAACGGAGAAGTTATGAATTAAACAAGATTTTCTTTAATAAAAAAAATTAGATTAAAACTATACTCGAAATTTAAAAGTTGTAAACATGATTAACAGTTGCAAAAACATGTAGATTATGTAATTACAAACCTAACGCAACTTGAACGGGTCAAAACAGAGTTAAAACAGAGATTTTATAGCGAAAACAGTTTCAGTGGCAAACTTGTGATTATTGGAAAACGTATTTGGGAAACAACAGACCTAGGTTTACGTTTTCCCGAGGAGAAGGCGTATTCAGAGAAGACGCAAAGGGACGACGGGTTCTAAACTTGAAAAGAACAGGGTTTCTTTTGCAAAACTCCGGCCGAAGGGGTATCGATGCCTCTGGTTCGTTGGATCTGCAATCAACGGGCGAGATTAGATTCCAGAGAGAGGGGGGCGGCGCTTCCGGCCGGAGGGGAAGGAGGAGGCGGTGGTCGCCAAGGCTGGCCGAGCCCGAGCTCGCCGGAGTTCGCGCTTCGGCGTTTCCAGCCATGGGGAAGCACGGGAAGGGTACAGGATGAAGAGGAGAGCAAGGGGAACTCACCGAGGGCTAGGCCACGGCCGGAGAGGGCCCGGAGACGGCGTAGAGCTTGGGGGCGGTCGGCGGTTCCTGAAACGCCCAGCGAGATCCAAACCGGGGGTTAGAGGAGGGGAAAGCTCGGGTGGCTTGACTTGGGTTAGCGAAAAGGCGGCGCAACACTTGAGGATCGATTTTTAAAGGGCGCTGGGAGAGGTCAGCATGCCACAAAGGAAGGAGACGGCGCCGGCTCGAACTCTGCGAAGAGTCCAGGTCGGTCACGAGGAGGGAGAAGACCCTAACGAGGCGGGACTGGATCGTCAGTGAGAGAGGGAGGGGAGGGAGGCGTCGGCGTGGGCTTCTGCCCGCTGGCTGGGCCGGTTCGGTCGAGGGCCGCGCGAAAGGAGGAAGGAGGGGAGTTGCCGAGCGGGCCGACTGCAGGAGCAGGGGAGTTGGGCCGCCGGCTGATGAGAGAAGGGGGAAAAGGGGCGCGAGCGGCCAAGGCCGACTGGGCCTTCGGGCCAGAAGCGAAAAGAAGGGGAAGGGAGAAGAGAAAAAGCCTTTTCCTTTTTGTTTTTAACCATTTCAAAAGTATTTTCAAAACAATTTGAAATCTTGTCAAACTTTGGAGCAAACCACTCATCACAAAAATAAATTGTGCACCAGCATGCATGCTCAAACATGTTATTGCCCTAAGATAAATTTTAATTCAAAGAAAAGTTTTATTTCTCCTATATTTTCATGAGCACCAAAAATACATAATAAAACATTTTCCCTCTATTTCCAAGATTACAAATTTTAGGGTGTTACAGAGCACCTTGGTCTCCCTCCGCGTTCTCCGCCCCGACCCCATCCAAATCCTTTTGCCGAGTATGATGCTCAGCCCCAACACGACGATGATGAAGATGATGATGACGGTGGTCACCAGCCGCAACAGCCCGGTGGTGGTGAGGCTGGCTATTACAGCTCCATGTTGTACCAGCCTCAGTTCTATCCTCAACCTCCACCACAGTACCAGGCTCCTCCCTACTACCCTGATTATGGTGCGGGCACGTCCTTTGCTGGCAGGTCCACATCATATCAAGGTGGTGGTGGAGGCTCGTACATGGGTTTTGCTGGCCCCAACGCCGATCCAGCTGGGAGTGGCGGGTTCTGTGACTCTACTCCTCCGCCGGACCCTTCTGCTCCTTCGTCGTCATTCCCTGGTGGTGATGTTAGTGCGAGTGCTTATTCCTCTCTCTTTGGTGGTCCTTATCATGGTGGATCTTCCAGCGGCTATTACTAGCTCTTTGCTTCCCATGGCCTCCCCGTTTTTGGTATTTGATGCCAAAGGGGGAGTGTTAGGCTTTATACTGTTGTAATAGCTAGCTGTGAGAGAGAGTTAATCTTTGAGAACTAAGTGTGGTCATGCTACTTTTATTTATGATGTGATGATGAGGATGTAAAACATTAGTGCTTAATGTTATATTCATGTATGGTTCATCCTCTATATTTATGCTCATGTCATGGTTGGTGATTGTTGTTTTCGACATGGCTATGTGATTTGAGTCTTTTTCTTTCTTCCATAGCCATTCGCTTTTCTTATTACATTGTTATGTGAATCACCATGCCATACTTCTTATGCATCACAAATGCTTCATATGATGTTGTCACACACACTTAGGCACCCCACGGATTGCAAAATTTAGGGGGGGCGCTCTTGTTCTTGTGTATGCAACCTTGTTTTTAATCAAGGTTTGAAATTCATATCCAAAGCATACACTAAGGGGGAGCTTGAACTAAATTTTGGAATTCAAAAGCTTCAATTCTTTCTATCCTTATTGTAAGCCTAAGTTGGTTGTCATCAATTACCAAAAAGGGGAGTTTGTAAGTGCATTCGCCCCCAATGTGGGTTTTGGCTAATTAATGACAATCAAATTAGGGACTAACCGGTTTATAAAAGCATGTATGCAGGTGTTAGTCCTAGAAAGATTTTAAATGTTGTTATCTTGTGAACAAAGCACGTTGGATACATTTGGACATAGAGATGCCTAGCTCAAGTGGTATTTTAAAATTTCAATTTTAAACTTGAGTTATAGGTAAGCCGGACTATCAAGAGGGTCACAAATTATGTTGGCTAGATGTGGAGAAAAGTGCTCAATTCGACTAACTATAGTTTGCTTGAGAGACACCGCACAATCATGAACACATAGAGGTTAATTTTGTGTGGTCGGTAGTACCGACCATGGGTGGTCGGTAGTACCGACCACAGCTTTTCTGCGCAGTACTCAAAACAACCTCTCTGTGTTGGCTCGAAAATGGCCTAGCGGTAGTACCGCTATAGGGCCGGTACTACCGCCCCCGGTGGTACCGACCCTGGCCGGTAGCAAGTCAGTTTTGCAACCCTCTCTGTGTAGATTCAAAATGACTTGGCGGTAATACCGCTATAGGGCCGGTACTACCGCCCCCGGTGGTACCGACCCTGGTCGGTAGAAAGACAAGTTTTACAGAGCTCTCTGTGTTGATTCAAAATGGCCTGGCGGTAGTACCGCCATAGGGCCGGTACTACCGCCCCCGGTGGTACCGACCCAAGCCGGTAGAAACCAGGTTTTGCAGGGTTCTCTGTACTGACTCAACTTTGACTTGGCGGTAGTACCGCCATAGGGCCGGTACTACCGACCCTCGGTGGTACCGACCCTGGTCGGTAGTAACCGAGGGACCGAGTCCCTTTCTGTGGAGCTCTCTGTTCGCGGCCATTTTGGCCTGGCGGTAGTACCGCCATAGGGCCGGTACTACCGCCCGCGGTGGTACCGACCTGAGGTCGGTAGCTGACTTTTTGGTCAGATCCAGATCTGTGCGACCGTTATGACTGGTCGGTACTACCGACCATTGGTGGTCGGTACTACCGACCAGCCTCGGGATTGAGGGAGTATAAATACTTCTCCTCTTCACTTTTCACGGTCACTCATTCATTCCACTCACTTATTGCGACCTAACTTCAGACAAAAGCTCTCCCAAGCATTGACTCCTCCCCTCTCTCCCCCCCCTTTGCTCCTAGATTCACTCTTTTGCAAGATTTGAGCTAGGGAAGTGAGATTAGGCCTTCTGCAGTGTGAGCCGAGAGTGATGCCAAAACAAGTGAGAGAAGATTCAAGCATCACTTCACACGTTGTAGCTAGTGAAGCCAAGTTTAAGTGATGCCCAAAATTTCTGGAGCGATGCATGTACAAGCAGCGATGCCCAGCTAGTAAAAAAATATTTGTTGCTCAGCTCATGCAGTACCGCAGAGAAGCCAAGTTTGTCTCTTCCACCGGATTTGCTTTTTTTAATATTTCATGTGTAGGACCCACAGTGATGCCTATTTGCTTGTACACTGCAAGCTCTGAAGAGTGAAGCCGTTTTTGCTATGGTGGGGCCCAATTTTTTTAAGGCTTCACTCCCACATTGTGGAAGGCCTTAGAGAGCGGGAAGCATCGATCTCCGACCTGAGCACTTGGTTTCCATCTAGCCGGCTTGGTTTGTGTCTATTACTCTTGAACTCTTTGAGCTCTAGCCGGTTAGGTGTTCTTCGTGGCAGCCCGTGTCGTTCATTTGTGAGGGCTCCCCGAAGTGTTTGTATTTCTCCTGTGATTTCTAGTGGAGAAACTCTCGTAGCCTTTGTGGTTGTTTGAGTGAGGCAAGGAGGTGAAACAGACTCTGACCTTTGTGGTCACCTCAACAACGAGGACATAAGCACTCCTTAGTGGATTGGCCGAACCTCGGGATAAATCGCGTGTCCCGTGTGCTTGTTGTTGCCTCTACTTCATATATTACGCTTGTTATTGTGTTCTTCGTGCTCTTCCCATCCCTATCTTCTTCTTAGGTTGGGAAGGCTCGATCTACATTAAGGGAAGCAATCAAGGCTCGGTGAGAGTAGATTTGCTATCTATCATACTTAGGGAAGTAGGGTAGATTGTTGTATTACCTTCATAGCTTACATACATCGGATTTGTAGTTCTTTTTAGGATCCCGATTGTGCCGTTTGTTTGTGTCGGTAGTACCGGTGTTTCACACCCGGTAGTACCTACCCAAACAAACCGGCCTCTCCGGTTGGAATCTAACTACATCTTCTAGTTTGTGAAGTTTCAGTTTGTTAAAAATCACCTATTCACCCCCCTCTAGGCTGATTTGATCCTTTCAGTACCCTACTAGCAAGTTATGTAAGTAAAAAAATGACACTTAGTGCTAAGTGTTAACACACCACTTTTTAGTCAAAGGTGACTTGTGATGTGTTGCATTTTCCTCGACCACTTTAACATGTTCTTTATCCATCACTTATTACCTCTGCCTTAGAAAACCCAATATAAAGTTTGGCCAATGTACCAGATATTTCATGTCTTTTAGAGATGGCTTTGATAGGTAACGATATGCAGTGGTCACCATTTGCGTATTGTACATGACGTATGAATGAGTGAAGCTAGGTCATACGAAAGTTGCAGTTAGTCACTGGTAATGGACGACAAACATGGTGCCCTGTCACACATGCATTTTCCATTTATTGAGCCCTGTCACACATTCTCACCTAATTTGCAATGAAGTAAAAGGCTATATACGTGTTGCTGAAACTTCTCAGTTCACCATATAGGACTCGGCCCATGCATGACACATGTCGCATAGCAGTAGTGGTGTCAATGTTGCGACATATTGTAAGTTTGTAACACCGGAACATTTGAGGTTAGCCAACCATAATTTTGGCTGAGACGATGACAGAGCCCGACAAAATCTGTTTCAGAGCATAAAACAGATATGCAAACTTAAAACAGATATTTGAGACACTAAACTAACTCAAACAAAAATTTTGCAGTGACACCATTTTATATCTCATTAAGGGCTACTAGTTTTATATATACAGTGTCAACATGTGAGTCATTTGAAAAAATAGATTTCAAAATATGATAATATAAAACCAATATTTGAGCATCTGAACTGTGTCAAATAAAAATTTGTCAACTACAAATTTATATATCTCATTATGTTCTACAGCTTTCATATAGACAATGTCAACAACTAAAATCATTTGAAAAATTCAACACTATGAATTTCAAAATCTGAAAAATTAAAATGAATATTTGAGTCTAAAAATTTATGGATCAAATTACATTCTACAACTTTAGTATAGAAAATGTCAACATCTAAAGTCATTTAATTTTAAAAAAACTAAAATCAGCATACAATAAATTATAACGAATATTTGCGCTTCTAAGCGATCTCAAATAAAGTAATTGTCCACCATAATCTTGTAGATATCATCAAGCTCTATATGATTGATAGAACGATTGTCTTAATTAAACTTCATATGAATAATTATAAATTCCTTTGGCACATGGGCCCACGAAGCAAAACCATCCACTTAAACAACCTAAGGGGTACATTAACAGTAAATTCCCTCAATGACATTAGAATTTATATGACCTCCTTCACTACATTCAAAATTATTCATTTCCACTAAATAATGCCACTACATGAAATTGTCGGTTCCCTTAGTGGCACAGTTGTCATTCAACAGTGAACTTTTTGGTATATTCATATAACGATGCAAGATCCCACGATGGCAAGAATGAGGACACCTAGTTCCCCGACGCCCATGCCTAAATCATGACTTCAGCGCTACATCACCGAGCATAAAGAGGTCACGATGACAAAGACGAGGACACCTAGTTCCCCGACGCCCATGTCTAAATCATGACTTCAGCACTACATCACCAAGCAAGAGGTGAATGGTGTCAATGCAGCTTCATTGGTCCGAAATGGAGATAACCTTTGATGCAGGTGACCACCCGACCACATCTCTCATCAGAGATGTTATCTGCTCGTGATCAGCCAATTGTGGGTATTGTGCACCTCTCTAAGGACCCGATGGACAATGGTAACAAACTCAACATCCTCCATGCCGAGATCCTCGACAACATGAAGATCCCGATAGTAGTAGCCTCCGCCCTTGGGATGTACCGGGCAAGAAAGTCATCCTCTCTGACGTATATTACTCCATGTCACCTTCAGCGAGCTGGACAACATTTGCAAGGAGTCGCTCAACTTCAAGGTGTCGACTTTCTTAGGAGATACTGTGCCTTGTTCAGGCGACCATGTTTTGTGAATTTTAGGGTTGTTCCAAACTACACCCACTTAAGGCTAAAGATGTCAGGCCCCAATGGGGTGATTGGCATGGTTGACAACTACACCTATGATCATATATACATTGTGAAACATGTATTTTCCTCTTTGCCAACTCTCATGACCACATGTTAGCTAGACATGGTCCAACGATTCCCCACTCCAAATGTCATTTGTTGTCATACATCCTGTTCAAGTCACTGCAGGTAGTGCCAAATGATATGGGAACATAATTAGTGACTAATGGTCTTCAGTTTCCACCACCATCTTAATTATCTCGTAGAACGTATCCTAGCTAACTCTATAAAAGTATTTTTCATGCAATTGAATTTTTGTGGACAAACTCAAGCTAGAAATATGAAAATTCTGCACTCATATTTATAGTAAGGAAAGAAACATGAAATTGAGTTGGTAGTTGGTATTCGCCTCTTATATCAGGCCTTGACGCCTTGTCATACTATTGAGGGGCAAATCACGCCTATGATATTTCGCTCTCATGCAAAGCCAAACCGTAATTGGTTAGATTTCATTCCTCGAACCAATCAGTCAGGTTCTACTGGCAGTGGACACATCTCGGGTTCGCATTTATTAGTCTTTGATTTGAAGACAGGCCAGCCCACATCAATAATATCGTTGTAAACTTACCCACAAAAAAAAGAGCAAAAATACATAACCTTTCGGTTGGCCTGTTTGGGTGGTGACCTAACACCGGGACCAATCGAAGCAGCTTTGATGTTTGTGGACAAAAAAATTATTTAAACACCTAGGTGTCCTAACACCAAAAGCAACAAAACATACTCAATTAATATCCTTAAACCCTTTATTGTGCCTATCTAAGAGTTCTCTAGAGATATATAAATGTTGCAATATTTTCTATACAAACCTAATTGAACTTAACAAAGTTTGGCCAGCGTAGGGAAGTACAATTTTCCATGGCAAGTGGGCCCACCCATGCATAGCATGCCCACTGTTCATTGCACTCTATGGGATTCTTTCCTATAATCCTATGTGATATTATGTGGATATACAACACTACACGCATCTATGGGGTGTGACAGTGATGAATGTGTTCACTACTCCCTTTCTCCCAAAATACTTTAACTTCATAAGATCTAAATTTTATTTCAAAATACTTGACACTCTCACAACCGAATGCACATTTATCTTCTCCCAATAATGTACTTTTCCCAATAGAACGGATGGGGACGGGGTTCTAGATCTTCCATCAGATGATGATAACTCTTGTTTTGGTGGAGCACGACACACCGATTTGGATTCAGATTAAAAGACCCGAACCCTGCAATCAAAGAACGATGACTCCTCTGGTTATCGATTGTGTCACTAATCTGTTTGAACTCACCAAGAAGGATAATCCCTGGGTCTCAGAACCAAAAACGGTGTCTATCTGAAGAAAGATTGTTCTAAAGCAAAACCCAAATCCTAACGAGAGAGATGGCTACTCCATATATATATAAGGTCTAAGGGTCGCCACACTCCCTGGACATGCCCCCATAATGGGCTCAAACACAATACAAGGCCCAACGGATAAAAAACGGTGATGACCTCAAACCAATGCCATTAGTTAACCCATGAAACTATCTTTCCATCCATATGTGGTCATAAAAAATGGAGTCCGGATGCGTCGTGATGGGCATCCATTTTACTCCTTGTTGGTCCTGAAGGCCAAAACAGTCTTGAACTCAAGTTGGACGATGCCTCCATCTTGTATTGGACATCCATGTTGGTCTTCTCTGCATCCACACCTTTATCCAAATACTTCATGACCATACCTAATGTTCGTAAGCAAGATAACATCATTAGGTAGTAATCTATTCTCAATACTATGAAAAGATCGTATAAAAACGAGCTCATCTCTTATTTTAGTTGTCGTATGCGAGCTGCGATCATTGAACCTTTTATAATGGTTGGAGGATCAGCTGGTGCATCCGAAGGAGTGATGTACTATCATCAAGAACTCAATCTCTCTCTCTCTCTCTCTCTCTCTCTCTCTCTCTCTCTCCTTGTTTTGTCTGCACCATATACTTTTACTATTTCTTAATTCATTTCGGTGTCCAAACCTAAAAGGTCACGTTGAGGACGTAGGGAGTAAATGTCTAGGGGGTAGTAGTTAGAGTTATGTAGACTTTGATGTAGAATTGTATCACTGGAGATAGCTTGAGTCACGCGAACCAAAGATGTTAAAGTTCCTTCCACTAGAATTGGTAAAATTTGCATATGCACAAATTTGTTGGAGTTGCATGCGCGGGAGTTGGCAAGGTTGCACATACTTGCATTCCTTCAATTATGGTTTGTGTTGTGCCTTCTATAGTTGATCGGAGCAGCTCCAGCACCATGGATGCTAGAGTAGTATACTTTGGAAGAGAGGGGGTAATAGACAGGACAAAAAGGAATAGAATAGAAGTGCATAGAGTAATATGGTTTTGGATTTCGGAACCACTCAAATTGGATACTACTTCACTCTCCATCCGTACGTGCAAAAAACTAGAAGTCACTACTACAGAAATTTTAATGGAGGTGGACGAAAACTATTTACGGAGGCAAGCAAACCACATACTTTTCTTGGGATGTAATAAAATATTCCATTTCCAAAAAATGTAAGATCATGTATGACTTTGGGTAGGGCATTATCACCATCGAGGAACATTAAGGTTTTGATCATTCTTTTTTCTAAAAAATAAAAAACCTAACAATATTGCTCATTTGGACAAGATTATAGTTGCTCCTATCTATCTTATATCTCAAAACAACTTAGAGTTAGTTATAGCACCTAACAGAGGAATATATATATATCAAGTAATCCAAAATAAGAGGAATAATTTGGTATTCATCAACTATTCATCAGAGAAACATTAAGAAAGCAACTATTCATCAACTTCAAGATGAGACTAGGCTTGATTTAAATACTATCAAACTTCCAACTTTTTTCACATAAATGTTTGGATGCATGCATGGAGCATTAAATATTGGTAAAATAAATAACTAATTGCACAGATTAGTTGTAAATCACGAGACGGATCTTTTGAGCCTAGTTAACACACATGATTGAACAATATTTGTCAAATACAAACGAAAGTGCTACAGTGGCAAAGTTGAAAAAATTTCAGCATCTAAACACCCCCTAGTAAAACATTCATGAATACTGGAAGAGAAAGATTCTGGTATTTTTTTTATCATATTGAGATTCTGTTTGGCTCGTAGGTGGAGTGGTGGAGCTGTCCGGTAGGGCCTGTTTATGTTGAAATCTTTTCAACTTTGATACTGTAGCACTTTCATTTGTATTTGATAAATATTGTTTAATTATATGTTAATTAGACTCAAAAGATTCGTCTCGTGATTTACAACTAATTTGTGCAATTAGTTATTTATTTTACCAATATTTAATGTTTCATGCTTGCTTCCAAATATTGATGTGATAGAGAGAGTGAAAAAAGTTATAAGCCGGAAAGAATCTAAACAAAGCACAGTAGCAGCCTGCACATGCAGATGTCGATGATGTCCTTGCTGAACCTGTAGTGCTGGAGGCACAGAGCAGCCTGCACCTGCAAACGTCGATGATGTCTGTACTACTGGAGGCACAGAGCACAGCAGCAGCCAGCAGTAATCGCCCTCCGTTTCATTTTAAGTATGAAAGCGTGTCAGTCAAACACGGATATCTAGTGACACTTATTTTGGAACGGACGGAGTCCTCGGTAGAGCAGCAGCAAAAGACACTCGCCCCTGCGACCTGTCCATGCCGCCGCCTGCTGCTTGCCGCAACCTCTTGCCGGCGCGGCCATTCGCCGCAGCCGCCCGAGGCTGATGCGCGAGCGCCGCTGTCGTTCTCACTGCGTGTTCCGCGCGTGGAATCTGGAAGAGGTAGAACCGCGGGGTGTGGAGGGTGAGGCTGGATTAGTTGGTTCGGTGAGTTACACGCGGGTTGGACCGATCTGAGTTGGTTGCAACGCTATTCTACACCCTAGGTGTAAATAAACAATTTATAAATAGGATTGTTTAGAATTACTCGAACAGTTATTTGGTCAATTTTTATTTTCTATAAATTTTATTTGGTTTCTCTTTAAAGTTTTTTAATTTGAATTTGATAGAAATAATCTGGTTAATCTTTTTTGTTTTATTTGTTTCTTCTTTAAAATCTTTCAATGTGACTTATATAGAAATAATCTTGGTAATTTGTAAAATTTTTATATATTTATATATTTGCGTTCTTTTTGAGCATCTGATCTGAATCCTATGGTTACGAAGTAGCCAGATCTAAAAAAAAATGACCCGTTGATACGTACAAATCCTTTTCGTAGCAGGTGAAGTTGTGATTTTTTATCCCTTTCAATTACGTTATCCATGTGGAAGGAGAAACCAAAGAAACCGAGTCTTTTACATCTTCATTTCAATACATGAACAATTATTAGAGTTTTAAAAATTGATGCTAGCTAGTAAACCTACAGCTCATACACGTCCTTCTCCGTCCTTTATTTGTTATTTTTCTCGTTTTCGTTTGTCTTTCTTTTGTTTTGTTTTTTTTCCCGATTTGTTTTACTGTGCCCATGGGTGTACTTGGATTTTTCATATTCAAAAGCATGTCGGTCACACGTGGAAATATCTACTGTCACAAACATTTTTCTAATTTTCTGAATTAAATCATGCCTGAATCTATGTAAATATCTAACAATAAGGGACCAGGGAAGATTTCTGGCGCCGCTAATAAATTCTTATCACTTCTGATTTGGTCCGTCTTACACTGTTACACCGCGCCAAAATAGTCCGTTGGCTTGAATAAGTATCAGGGGCTAATTAATTAAACTGGTCAGCTGACCTGGTAATAAGAATCTAGAAGTGTTTTTCTCAGTCAAACCGGCCGTCAGTGTAGTCCGAGCTAGGGACATCACTACCTAGTGTAAATGTTATGTGGTCTTGCTGCGCACAAAATTGACTTTGGCCTTGTAATACTTGTTTATTAGTGTCCTGCTTCTCTCTACGCTTGTCCATGCACGTGTGGTGAAAACCATGTCAGTCCTAGACGTACTCCAAGTGGTGCGGCTGTAAGCTTACTTGCACTAATATAGCCCCTGCTTACGTCTGGTTTTGATCCACTTGGTATATCCACCTTCATCCATGTAAGTTGAAGTGGATTAGAATGAAAAATAGTTTAGGTTTCACTCTAACATATGTAGATTGAGTTAGATACGAGTACCTCCAAACAAGCCCTATTTGATTCTTCCTAAGCCCTTATTTGGTTCTTCCTAATGCTTGGTCTTTTTATACCATCATATCTCTATACTACTTAGGACAGCTCTAACAGTGTAATAAAACATATACGTACCTATTTTAGCCTTTTGTGGCATGTTTGGGTTTAGTACAGAGCTCCATGTCAAGTGCTCCTCAAGACATGGAGGAGCTACTATTTTTGCCGCTCCGGCTTCTTCTCACCTAGAAATAGCTTCAGCTCCTTTATTGTTCATTAGAAAAGTGCTGCTTAAAAATTGTTCGGTATGACTCTTCTAGCTCATTGGCGGGAGCTACTATTGGAACTGGAGCATGAGCCGTACTCTCTCCGGACTTGTAAAGGGAAATCGTTTTGGACAAGATTTGAGTCGAATATTGAAAATATAATTATATAAATCATGAATAACATTTAATTTGTTGAGTTTGAAAATATGACAACTATATAAATAGACTCGTCTTGAAAATACTTTCTTAAAAATATCACTTTTCAATAAATATTTTTATAGAAATAAGGAGTCAAAGTTACGTTTTGGAGATCGTGTCGTTGTCCAAAACAACTCCCTCTACGACTATATAGTAGTACTATAAAACAAGCGTTTACTCGGTAAGAAGGAAAGAGAAGAATGATATTGTAGCTTTTCATGGAGTGGTAAACTCACACACTGTTGAGGGTAGTAAGTAGTCCTTCGGTCCGAAAAAATATTGTTTTCACTAGATTCATAAAAATATAGTATGAAATTTTTATCACTATTATTATTAAAAAATATTTGGATTAATCTTATAAAATTCATTACACTATAAATATTAGTACCTTTTCTATATATATTTAGTTTTTTTGGATGGAGGGACGAGTTATACACTACGAGCCTGAATTCAAGATTAGCCAAGCTGTCCAAAATGATTTTCCACCGGTCAAAAAAAAATTTGAAGTGAAAGGACTACCAATATCATCCCAATTAATTGCCTACATGGAATTAAAACAGAAAATTTTAGATGCGTGAATTTGTCTTGCCAGACATTCCCTCTATCCCAAATCTATAAAGCTATATAAACGTCACTGGCTATTTCTCTCAACATGCAAGCCATATACTCCAACAGTTTACTATTAGATTGAGTTATGGTCAATATATAAATGTCACTAACTATTTCTCTCAACATGCAAGCCATATACTCCATCAGTTTACTATTAGATTGAGTTATGGTCAATAACTAGCATTTATAATTACGATCTATATGTTAGCAAGACACATCATCTACTAACATGTACTCCCTCCGTATCGCAAATAGAAGACGTTTTGGAAAAGGTTTCGGTCAAACATTGGAAATATAAATCATGAATAACTTTTAAATTATTAAGTTTAAAAATGTAAAAATCATATGAATAAATTTATTTTGAAAAGTATTTTCATAAAAGTATAAATATACCACTTTACAACAAATATTTTTAAAGAAATAAATGGTCAAAGTTATGCTTTATAGACTGTGTCGCTGTCTTAAACGTCTTCTATTTGTGATACGGAGGGAGTATTTAATTGTCCACTTCAGAGTGTCATGTCATCCACTAATATTAATATATAATGTGTATCATTTTGTATAAGTAATTTTATTTTAAATCATCAACAATTTCCATGATAACAAGGATATTTAATTTTATTTCAAATTAGTAGTTCTCACTGTAACGTGCGGGGTATATCTCTAGATATAAATCGTACTAACTTTTTAAAGAGTAAAAACATCTCAAACTTGATCAAATTTATATAATAAAATAATAATAGATATGATACTAAATAAATGTTATTAGATTCTTTATTAATTAGTATATTTTTATAGTCTAACTATTTGATGTTATAAATTTTTGTATTTTTTCTATAATTTTAATCAAACTTAAAATTATTTTGACTCTCTAAGAAAGTTAGAATAACATATGATTTGGATTGGAGTGAGTAACTTGTTGAATATAAGTTTGACGGTATATACGTAAGATTGAATATAAGTATTCCATCTCGAATTGAAACCAGAAAATGACCGAAGGAGAGGTGACTTTGTTTTTACCAGCAAGCAGCAAGTTAAGGTGAGAAAAAATAGCTGTGGTAGGGATACCCGGTGGCACCGTTGCAGCCATGCTGGTCGTCATCCTGCTCACTCTCGGCTTCACGGCGATCGCCGCCCAGCCGTGGGAGATCTGCGGCGACGCAGCCACGAACTACACGACCAACAGCACGTACCACGCCAACCTGTTGCTCCTATCCACCATGCTCACGGACAACGCCACGAGCAGCCCGTACCACTTCGCGACGGGCTCCGTCGGCGCCGCGCCGGACGTCGTCTACGGCCTGGCGCTCTGCCGCGGGGACGTGGACGCCGCCGCCTGCCGCGCCTGCGTCGCCACGGCGTCGCGGGGCGCGCAGCAGCTGTGCCCGAGCCGCGCGGACGCCACCGTCTTCTACCCGACGTGCCGCCTCCGCTTCTCCCGCAGCAACTTCCTCCACCCCGACGACTACTCCCAGATCGTCGACGGCGTGGTGGACACCATGAACACGACGGACACCACCAACACGGCGCCGCTGCTCCCCGGCTGGGACCCTGGCGACGCCCGGAGCGTCTCCGCCATCACCGAGATCGTCGGCACGCTGCTGCAGGCGACGGCGTCCCAGGCGGCGTACAACTCCGGCGCCCAGATGTTCGCCACCGGCCGCATGGACGTCGGCGGCGGCGGATTTCCGGCTCTCTACTCCATGGCGCAGTGCGTGCCGGCGCTGACGCACAGGGACTGCTCGTCGTGCCTTCAGGTGATCAGCTTCATGGCCACGGACAACTTCGCCGGAAGACAGGGAGGAAGGCTGCTCGCTCTCTGGTGTAACCTGAGGTACGACACGGCGCATTTCTACAGCGGCGATCCCATGGTGATGATTGCGTCGCCGGTGAAGGATCTTGTGCCGCCGGCGTCGCTTGTCCTGCCCAGCCAGAAGAAACATAGTAAGACAAATTAAATATCCTACTCGCCTGCACACTGCGAGAAACCGCATGTTTGCCGAGTGTCTAGAAGTTTGCTGCCGAGTGCCCAATACAACATAACAATCAACGGAGGTTAAGCACTTGACAAAATGGTTGATCGCTGAATACCTGAAATTTAACACTCGATAAACAGCTGGTTTACCGAGTGCTGGACACAAAATATTTGGCAAATAGAACTTTGCCGAGTGCTTAAAATTTAACACTCGACAAACAAGAAACCCCTGATTTTTCCCAGTTTACTACTTCGATTTCTCTTTTGATTTTCTATTAAAACTTGTAATTAATTTTTGTCAGTCATACCAACTCCAAATTTGATGCACTTTTCTAAAATTTTCTAAAATCTTGCTGCATTAATTTATTGTGTTCTTGTAGCTACTACTTAAGCTATTTTTTCTCATCACTTTCAAAATTATGAATTTCCAAAAATAACAACTTTAAAGCATATTTTGAAATAGTAAATTAATTTCAATGAAAAGGTTTTTAACTACAAAGTTGTATAACTTCTCAAGATCTACAACTTTTATTTTGATTATTTTTTAATTTGACATAGCGATAGTAACGATGTTCGCAAAATCTACATCTCTCTCATATAATTTCATCAAACTAAAAGTGAGATATATAAGATTTATCAACAATGTTACTACCATTATATCGGATGAACAAATAACCAAAATAAGAGTTATAGATCTTAAGTTATACAACTTTATAGCTGAACACTTTTTTATTTGAATTAACTTTGCTAACAAAAAGTACGTTTGAATTTGTCAAATTTGAAATTTGAATTTTTCAAATGACTTTGGATGGAGAACTACCAAAATGAAAGTTGTAGATATCGAAAAGTTATGAAATCTTGTAGTTGACAACTTTTTTATTTCAAATCATCTTGTCAACGAAAACTGAGTTTGAATTTGCAAAAAATTGAAATTTGATTTTTTTAAGTTACTTCGGATGGAGAAACAACTAAAATAAAAGTTGTAGATCTTAAAAAGTTATAAATCTTTATAGTTGATAACCTTTTGATTTCAAATCATCTTGTTACCAAAAAGTACGTATGTTTCAAATTCTCAAATTTGAAATTCAAATTTTGTAAACAACATCGTATGGAGAAACTATCAAAATAAAAATTGTAGATCTTGAAATGTTGTAGTTTGACAACTTTTTGATTTGAATTCATTTAAAACCTCAAAGAACCAATTTACACTCAGTTTAGTATAATACGTGGCGAGCCAAAACAGAATCTAGACACAAGTAACAGTGTGGTATAATGATAGATAGGCGCCGTGAATCCGTGATGTGCAGGTGGTGAGTTCGAATCCGGCTAGCCTAAAATGTTGTAATTTGTAGGTGGGGGCCTCCGCCGATTAAAAAAATATTTTGTTGTTTTTTTTCTGAGTGTTTCTGTTTTTTTTTGCTGAGTAGTGATATTTGTGGAGGGTGGCAGTTGGCAAAGCGTTTGACGAGCATTTTTTGGCTTTACCGAGTGCCGTCAACACTCAGCAAACGGATTATTTCTGGTAGTGTTGGCTGTTTTTAATAGATTTTTTGTTTCAATCCCTCTTCTAATGTCAGAAAAAATTTATCGTTGGACATACACGAACTCAAGCGTAAATAGCTTTTCAAATATTGGAAATTTAATACTAGACTGAAAAATCATATGTTCAACTTTCTCCAATAATGATCCATATTCATATACTTATAGTTTTCTTAAGTTCTTTAAGAATATTTGTAATTAAAAAATTACAAAAATTCCTCAATCATTAATATCGCTAGAAGAATGCCTACATATTGCTGCTGCAGGGATCATGGCTGACATCACGGGGTGATATGGTTTGAAATAGAAATCCGCGGACCAATGGTAGCACCTCCCATCCTGGAGGGTCCCACCCAGGTTCGACTTCCATAGGGAGCACTCCGATATCGCAGAGTGCCAGCTAGACTTCCATAGGTACACACGTACTTCGTTCTGAGATTTCTCACCTGTATTTGAGCGTGTGGTCGGTATAGCTGCTTAACAAGCTAGCCTAGAACTCGCTCCATCCCAAGTCATTCAAAAAATTTCAACTTTGATCAAAATTATAGAGAGAAATACAAAGATTTATGATACCAAATATGTATATTATGAAAATATAACTAATAAATAATCTAATGATACTTAGTTGATACCATAATGTTATTATTTTATTATATAAATTTGGTCAAAGTTGAATTTTTTTGACTCTCCAAGATTCTTGGAAGGAAGTAGTTATTATAATTACATGTTACTCGATATAAGCAGAATTGACCTTGTTGGGTAGGAGGGTGTTGAATGAAAAAACATTTTTAGTAACAATGACCTTTGGCCACTAGACTTTTTTTTCTACGGTCATCTAAGACTTTTCATAGGAGTACAAATGACGCCAAACAATCATAATCACGGACGTAGGCTAAACAACGCAAGTGACTCGCTCAAAAAAAAAAAACAACGCAAGTGACACGACCACGCCAGCCCATAATAATTAGGTGCTCTAATTATTCATTAGTCATTAAGCCACCTCTCTGGGTTTCATGCGTGGCTGATGGCCCAAACATAGCCTTATGGGCCGCTTTCTGTGTCGGGCTGGCCCGCAAGACACGGCCTGTGAAGCCTATCGGAGCAGCCCAAGGCCCGCTTACTAGGGAAACGGTGTCCTATCGGACCAGCCCGAGACATATATACTTCATATAGTATACTCTGATCACAATACAGTACTATGCTATTAAGATAGCAATCATTTTATTCAGTCTCATGTGTGAATAATTGAACCAATCAGTTCGGTTAAACTGAGTCCCCACCACTACTCGTGTTTGACAACTTTGCATATTTGTAATGCTCAGTGGATCCGAGACAACCAAAGTATCCTATAGTTTTACTGAATATATATATGCATCTTGCAATAAAAATTCTAATCAATGAACCATTTGTGTACTTTGAAGAATGATTGTCTTGTTTCTTTTAAGGGCACATGGTCAAAGTTGTTGTTCCACTGCTTGCATCGTTGATTGGCTTGACCATTTCATACATAATCATGAGACGAAGGCGCACAAAAGGTTTGCTCTCTACATAGACAGACTATCTAAATTTGGTTCTACTACGTACTATATGCATCGGTTTTAATAGAAGGCTCTCATGAAACATTCAATTTTTGTAAAGGGTATCAGGATAAGGATAAAATGAATGTGAAGGAAGATAAAGCCATAGTTTGGGGGCTAGAAGGAAGGAATTTAGAATTCACAATTTATGACTTTTCACAAGTATTAAAGGCTACAGATAACTTCTCTGAAGAAAATAAACTTGGGCAAGGTGGCTTTGGTCCAGTATACAAGGTAACTGTGTAGCAGTATACCATTATGACTAGTGCACATAATGTGACAGAAAGGAAGATGGAACCATAATGATAAATATAGTCTTCAATCTGGTGGTTGAAATTGTTCTTTTTCTCACTGATGAAAAAAATTGAACTTTTCTGGTAGGGTCGGTTTCCTGATGGGTCAGAGATAGCTGTGAAGAGACTTGCTTCACATTCAGGCCAAGGATTCACACAGTTTAAAAATGAAGTACAACTCATAGCCAAGCTCCAGCACACTAATGTAGTTAGGCTTCTGGGATGCTGTTCTCAAGAAGAGGAGAAGATATTAATCTATGAATTTTTACCAAATAAAAGCCTTAACTTCTTTATTTTCGGTAATATGTTTATAGTACATACTATAGCATAAATTTTTGGTTGCCAAGTTTTTATTTCTGATACATCTATGCTTATTTAATTTGCAGATGAAACAAGAAGAGCTTTACTGTGTTGGAACAAACGCCTGGGAATAATAGAAGGGATAGCACAAGGACTTCTGTATTTGCATAAGCACTCTCGGTTACGTGTCATCCATAGAGATCTTAAAGCAAGTAATATTCTCTTGGACCGTGAAATGAATCCTAAAATTTCAGATTTTGGGCTTGCAAAAATCTTTAGCACAAATGATACTGAAGTAAACACGGAAAGAATCGTTGGGACATAGTAAGATGTCTTACGAATTGTTCACTCGAATTATATTAAAAAGCTATTTTGATACAGAACATTTCAGCAAAGTTTGTTGCATCCACCTTTTCAGTGGTTATATGGCTCCTGAGTATGCATCAGAGGGCATCTTCTCAATGAAATCCGATGTATTCAGCTTCGGTGTGCTAACTCTTGAGATAGTCAGTAGTGGAAAAAGATCATCAGGCATTCATAGACATGGAGATTTCATTAACCTTCTTGGACATGTGAGTCTTCGATCTATGTCCAATTAATTACTATACGTGTAAAATGAAGTTATTTGTCCCTCTAGTCGCTCAACAAAAGTGGTCCAATTTTTTAAGCACACAGATGTGTGTTAATATAATGGCATCCACTCACTACACCAGTTTTTTATATGCACTTAACTTTATTTGTTAAGGGTTCACATCCCAAAATCTCCCAAAAAATGTTATGCACCGTCACATCGAATCTTTAGACGCATGCATAGAGCATTAATTGTAGGTAAAAAATAACTAATTGTACTTTTAATCTATTAATGTCGAGACGGATCTTTTAAGCCTAATTAGGTCATGTTTGGATAAAGTTTATTAAATAATAACGAAAATGCTACAGTATCACTATAGTTGAGCAAACGGGCCACCCGGCCCGGCACGGCCCGGGCCCGGGCTGGGCACGGCCCGATCGGCAGCCAAGGCACGGTGGGCCACCGGGCCGTGCAGAGATGGGCCACCGGGCTGCACCCTCGGCCCAGGCACGGACCGATCGGGCCTCGGGCTGGCCCAAAGGCCTGCAGGCC
The DNA here is from genome assembly GCA_009763385.1 of Coix lacryma-jobi var. lacryma-jobi. NCBI lineage: Eukaryota > Viridiplantae > Streptophyta > Magnoliopsida > Poales > Poaceae > Coix > Coix lacryma-jobi. Next base: position 19,180,482 of record CM019831.1, read on the forward strand.
AACTGGGCCCAACAGACCCGCCAGCAAAAAAACATATATATTTACATTTATAAGTATATTTTTATATTTTTACATATATATTTATATTTATATTCCCATGTATATATATATATATCGTGCCGGGCCGGGTCGGCCCGCAGGACGAGGGTGCGGCCCAGGCACGGCCCACTGCGGGCTTCAGGCCGGCCCGGGCCCGGTAGCTACCGTGCCGTGCCGGGCTTGGGCCGTGCCGAATCGCCGTGCTTTGGGCCGTGCCGAATCGCCGTGCTTTGGGCCGTGCCTTTGGCCCACGGCTGCATGCTCAACTTTAAGTATCACTATGCAAAATATTTTGCAAACTAAATAAGCCGAACTATGTGACATTCTCCATTCTCCATTATTCAGGCATGGCAGTTGTGGAAAGATGAAAGATGGCTTCAAATTGTGGATACATCATTAAGTGTTGAGTGTCATGCATTAGAGATCATGAGGTGTATTAATGTCGCGTTGCTGTGTGTGCAAGAGAACGCAGCTGATCGACCCAACATGTCAGATGTGGTTGCTATGCTAAGCAGTGAAAGCATATATGACCTTGCCAGAACCTAAGCACCCGGCATATTTCTACATAAGGGTGACAGAGGGCGAGACCTCCAGAGTCACTGATCTGCCATCTCGTGTTGATGATATCACAATGACTGCTTTACATGGCAGATAGCTTCCTATCTTAGTTTTCTTCAAGGCCATGCCAAAGTTTCTCTATTTGCTGTGTGATGTGGCGGAAGGATTTGTCTATTCCAAAATTGTTAGTTACTAATCCACAAAACAAAATGTCAGTCGCATGGTGTTATGGTAGTAGGCAGCTGAAATGCACATAATTAACCTTGTCCACGACTCCAGAAGTTGTCATACGTCTTCCGAGGCCGAGAGGTCGAAGATGATCACATTGAGGAGCTGTGACTCCGACGAGTTTGAGGTGGAGGAGGCGGTGGCGATGGCGATGGAGTCGTACAATGTATTATCATTCGATGCACGTTGTAACTCATATACATACTAGATAATAAGTAGATATGACGGGCATGATACATTTTGAAATCGGACTCCATACAAACGTGAGTTCTCGTAAGCCGTATGAATATAGGACATGAATCCAGGTCATATACAAACACAAAGGGTGCAAGCTTTTTCAAAGTAAAAGACGAGATGAAAGAGACTCTCAATTTTGGTCTTAGGGAAAACTTGCTACTGGACACTGAAAATAACCTCCCTTTGCATTATTCCATGATTTCTTGGAAAAATATTATTTTTGGCATATTATTTTGAGCTAATCACTAGTAGAATACTGCTCATAGCTGGCGCCCCCTATTCATAGCATAGGCGGTTGTAGTTATCACGCGCCTGTGATATAAAAGGGGCAGTGAACAGTTGACAACCGTCAGTAGAAATATATTTGCACTGGCGGTTGGACTAAGACAACTGGGACCATTTATACAGGCGGTTAGCTAAGTCAACCGCTAGTGGAAATGTATTTACACTGACGGTTGTCTTAACTCAACCGCCGGTGGAAATGGTGGTATTTCCCTGGCGGTTGGGTTAAGACAACCGCCTGTGCTATCTCTGGTATAAATACCTCCTCTTCCTCCCCGAGCAGCACTGTTTCTCGCCGTCACCTTCCATTGGAGGCGATTTTGGAGGTCCAGATTTTACAAAATACAAGGGGAGAGGTTTTGATCTTCATTTCTTGGAAGGAGATTAACAAGAAAGGTTAGTTTGTGTCCCTCTTGCCTCAATTTGCTCATTCTTGCTCAATTTGATGATTCACTTTTTAGATCTAGGGTTTCACCCATGAGTGAGAGAGAAGAATACCTAGGTTAATGAGTGAGCTTAATGAGTGAGCTTGCTTAAGATGGTTAAATAATGTCTCTCATCTATACTGCTTCATGTTTACTTTTTAATTTTGTTTATGCATGATATCTTTCCTTGTTTCCATGTATATTGGTGTGTTCTTGAGTATTTATGTAGAGAGAGAAATGTAGGTTTCTATATAATATTTAGTTTTTTTATTATGTTGTTTATTTCTCAATTGTTTTTTTCAATATGTTTTTATGTTTTATGAATATTGTGTTTTTTATTTAATAATGATACTTAGGTATTTTAAATTATGGTACTTAGTTTTTTTACTTTAAACCCCAATAAACTCTAAACACTAGCTAATAATAATTCCTAGCTAACTGCATGTGCTATCTCTGGTATAAATAACCTCTCTTCCTCCTCGAGCAGCACTGTTTCTCGCCGCCACCTTTCATTGGAGGCGATTTTGGAGGTCCAGATTTTACAAAATACAAGGGGAGAGGTTTTGATCTTCATTTCTTGGAAGGAGATTAATAAGAAAGGTTAGTTTGTGTCCCTCTTGCCTCAATTTGCTCATTCTTGCTCAATTTGATGATTCACTTTTTCGATCTAGGATTTCAACCATGAGTGAGAGAGAAGAATACCTAGGTCAATGAGTGAGCTTGCTTAAGATGGTTAAATAATGTCTCTCATCTATACTGCTTCGTGTTTACTTTTTAATTTTGTTTATGCATGATATCTTTCCTTGTTTCCATGTATATTGGTGTGTTCTTGAGTATTTATGTAGAGAGAGAAATGTAGGTTTTTATATAATATTTAGGTTTTTTATTATGTTGTTTATTTCTCAATTATTTTTTTCAATATGTTTTTATGTTTTATGAATATTGTGTTTTTTTATTTAATAATGATACTTAGGTATTTTAAATTATGGTACTTAGTTTTTTTTACTTTAACCCCCAATAAACTCTAAACACTAGCTAATAATAATTCCTAGCTAACTGTCTGTGCTATCTCTGGTATAAATACACCATCTTCCTCCCCGAGTAGCACTGTTTCTCGCCGCCACCTTCTATTGGAGGCGATTTTGGAGGTCCAGATTTTACAAAATACAAGGGGAGAGGTTTTGATCTTCATTTCTTGGAAGGAGATTAACAGGAAAGGTTAGTTTGTGTCCCTCTTGCCTCAATTTGCTCATTCTTGCTCAATTTGATGATTCACTTTTTAGATCTAGGGTTTCACCTAGCAAATATATAATCTCTAGATATGGTTACTTTTTTACATTGATTTCAATCAATTTATTGTTTTTTACAGGTAATGATGGAGAGGTCATTCTGGATGTATAAGTTATCAAGACTAGATCCATTATATATACCCGAGGTCCATAGGTTTATTGATGCCGCTAAGAATCATGCTTGGAGAACAAAGAAGACGCACATACATTGTCCGTGGATGGACTGCAGAAATGTTGTTGTATTTGATAACACTCAACGAATCCTTTCTCATCTGGTCCGCCGAGGATTTATGAATGATTACTTGATTTGGACAAAGCATGGAGAGGGTAGCTCTGCGCCTTATACAACTGGAAACCCTGCGAACATCGACGTCGATGGTGAAGATATGGTTGATGGTGGGTTTCAGTTTGTACAGGAGACACAACAATCTGACGCCGAACATGTTGTGCCAAATGTTGGAGATCATGGTTTCACTGGAGAAAATGAAGATGTCAGAACTAATGTGCTGCCAAATAATATGGCTACGGAAGATGCAGAATTTCTAGAGGCAATGTTGTGTCGTCATGTGAAAGATCCATCAATGTTCTTCATGGAAGGTGTTGTTTCAGGGCCGGGCCCTTGAAACAGCGGGTTGTCGCACGAACGAAAGCCCAAAGCGAAAGCGGAAACCGAACGGTGAAACGGGAAAATAATTGATGTGAACAGTGTCCCCCCCTCCCTTGGGAGGCTGGGGAGCTTTTTATATTAATCCAGATCGATTTGAAAGTACATGAATGCCCTTCCAACCACTCTGCTACAATTACAATGATGCCCTGCTCAACTACTCCATGGTGGTACGCCGCCTTCTCCGGCGCGAGGGGCATCATCGTAAATTCGCCATCAGGTGGGCCCAGCGTCCCCCGGCTCCTTTTCCCGGCCGGTGGGCCCGCTCCCTTTGACCCAGGCTCCCGTCGACCTGCGAAAACCTAAGAAAAACCAAAGTCGTGAATGGCGAAAACTCTCGCCAGAAACGCTGGGCTCCTTTCGCGCGAATGCTTCCTTTCGCACGAAAGCTCCGCCTCCCCTTGGTCCGCAAGCCGAAATGCGTGCTCCCGCGCGAATGCTTCCTTTCGCACGAAAGCTCCGCCTCCCTACTCCGGTCATGCGGACCGGAGGCGAATGCCTGCTTCCGCGCGAATGCTTACTTTCGCACGAAAGCTCCGCCTTCCCTTGGTCCGCAAGCCGAAACGCGTGCTTCCGCGCGAATGCTTCCTTTCGCACGAAAGCTCCGCCTCCCTACTCCGGTCATGCGGACCGGAGGCGAATGCCTGCTTCCGCGCGAATGCTTCCTTTCGCACGAAAGCTCCGCCTCCCCTTGGTCCGCAGGCCGAAATTTGTGCTTCCGCGCGAATGCTCCCTTCCGCACGAAAACATCATCATCTTTCGGTGAAATGCGGGGCGGAGGCGCCTGCGGTCTGGGCGCCGCCCCAACAATAGCCCCTTACGGTTGAATCTGCAGCTTGTGAAGTTCGACCGTGTCCTTTCGCCAGGCGCCTACGCCCGCCCAAAAAACCTTCGCTTCGCCCCGAAGCTGAGTTTTTTTTATATATATATTTTTTTAATATAGAGGTGTGTATTTTTTACTATTATTATTATTTATATTTTTGTTTTAAGCCGCGTCGCAAACGCATTTTCGTCTTCCTCGAAAACTGTGTGTCATGATGTAAAACCTCTGCGACGCTTCGAATCTTGTGCCCGGGCGCCTCTTCGTCTCCCTCGGAAATCGAGTCGAGTTTTATCGTATATAAAAGCTGAGGCTTCAGCTGGGGGAGGCTTGATCATTGAGCTCCTCCCTTCACTCGTCGCCTCTTTCGCGAAGCCTTTCGCTATTTAGTTGACACCATTCGCTCTTGTTGGCGGTAGCTGCTTGTTGTTTGATTCTCATCATTCGCCTGGCGATAGTTCGTGGTACGTGTGTCACTTCCCTTGTCTTTGTTTCCTTTAGACTTAAGTCTTGCGAGTTTGGTTGTTTCAGGTTGCTTAATTTCGCTTCTATTTTCGCGTTTTTTCTTTGTTGTGTTTTTTTTTTGCTTTCGCTTGCCTTGTTTGTTTATTTTATCTTTCGCGCCAATGCTAGATGGCGTCTTCCAGCTCGACGTCGACCTCGAGCTCAACTAGCGAAAGTACCGATGCCACCGGGTCGTCCCATCGCGAGCCTAGCGTGGAAGTGTCCATCGGATCGAGGGTTGCTCCACGAGTTCCAGAGCACAGCGGGAGCGTGTCGAATGATGGAGACTCCGGTTTGATTTCGGTCCCGACGGATTGTTCTTTTACCTTGGCGTATCGCGAATGACGGCTGCACGCTTGCAAACAATGGCTGAAGAGGGACCTTTAAGGAGAGATCATCTTGCGAATTGTCGTGTCCCTGGAGACGAGGAGGTTCCTATTCCTCGGCCGAACGAGGCCGTTGTCTTTCGCGACTACTTTGTAGCTGGCCTTGATTTTCCCCTCGAAGAATTCGTCTCGGATGTTTTGTTGGGGTTTGAGATACAACTTCATCAGCTGACGCCGAATGCAGTCGCCAGACTAAGTATTTTCGCGCATGCTATGAAGATGTTGGGCTGCACCCCGCGGGCGGATGTCTTCGTGCGATTTTTTGACATTCACCGCCGTCCGACGAAAGTTAACGATCCGCTTCTCGGGAGCAAACTGCCCAGCGAGATTGGCTGCATCAATTTCGTTCTGCGGAAAACACGAGGGACTGTTTCAATTTCTCTTACATATCGGAACAAGTGGCCGGACTGGAATCGCTTCTGGTTCTACTATCGCGTGTGCTCGGACGAAACCGCCGCTATTGAGTTGAGTAAAGGAGAGAAGAAGGGCTCTCCACTTGTGTCTGTTTTGGAGAGGTGCCCTGGAAGGCATCTTCCGCCAGTTGTGCTGAGTGACCCGGATGCCATTCGCTGTGGGGATGCATTTGCGCTTACTGCACGTTTTCAAATCAGCCGGGATTTGGTGGAAGAGTGGATAGCCATCGGGATGAATCCGCTCTGCAGTGCCACATCTTTCGAAGGTTTCGTTGAAAGAGAAGGGTATTGGGGGCCCACGCTGCTGCTGGAGAGGCCCGCGGATTACCATGATGACGGCGAATATGTCAGACATATCGAAAAGGAGACCAGAAAGATTTGTGGGCCGTACTTACGCAAGGAGAGCGAGTTTCAACTCGGCAATCTCGGTCGTAATCGGCGTCTGAACCGAGCTTTCGATGCAATGGGCGTTGAATATGCCGAAAGACCGTTAGTTGACGAAAGCAAAGATGAGGCCGAAAGCTTGAAAGGTAAGGGAAAAGAGATGGTTCGCCGTGGCGGTCGGAGTGGTGTGATCTCCCGGTGAAAGGTCGCTGAAGCCAGGGACATTCGCATTGGGCGGTTGATTGCCAAACCTTTGCTTGCAAGCCGAGGGGGGCATTGGAGTCGGCCCCCGACGTTGATCCTTTCGATCATTCGAGGGTGGTTAGTTTCCGCCTTTTTCTAATTTTGTTTGCTTTGGCCGTTGTTTTCGTTTTTCCTTTTATGGAATTCTTTACTATTATTTCTATGGTAAAGACGGGTTTTTTTTGACTTGTCTTTGTTTTGCTGTTTTGTTTTGCAGAGCGCCAGTTTCGCTGCTGAGATGGCGCCGCCGAAAACGCAGGCGCGCCTTTCGACATCGGCTTTCGACGATGAGGTGTCGGTGGCTGACCTTCCGACCTTTGCTAAACCTGGTTTGCGAAAGGCCCTCGCGGATACCGATCGGCCGATGAAGAGACCGAAAGCGCCTCGTGCTGAGCCCGCGGCTCGGAAACCCGCCGAAACTGCTACTCGCGTCTCCCCCGGAGGGGCTGTCCCACGCGAGAGGAGGGCCGGATCCGAGGGAGTGTCGGCTCCTACTGTGGATAAAGGTAAGTTACACCTTTCGCCGAGACACATTCGTCTATCACAGGAGATGGTGGAAGGCCAGCTTCTTGGCTACGGGCGATTGATTATCGATGGAGTGCCGTCGGACTACAGGAACCCTTGTTTTTACACTGGCTTGAGCTCGTCGGGCGAGACTGACGAAGCAAGAGAAGAGTCTTATCGGATTGCACGTTCTTTGGGTGCAGCTTCCGAAGCTCAGCTTGCGTGTCGGATAGACTTCCGCCGCGCGGGAATCCTCCCCGGCGCAAGCGATGACGCCAGCAAACTTGTGGAGTTTTCACACAAGGCTTTCGCTGCGCCGGAGGTGGAAAGGGACCTGCTCAAGGTCGACAGCGTAAAGCTTGATGACGCTCCATCGTTTCACTTAGCTAGCGTGAGTTGCTCAGATTGCTTTTTGTCGCGTGATTGGTGTTCGCTTTTCCGCAACTGGGGTATGGGTCTTTTGGAGTGTACTGACTTTCGACGTTTGATTTAATGCTATTCGCAGGCTGCCATTCTCGCCCGCAGCCGACACAATCAAAACGACCTTTATGTTCGCAAGATCAAGCGTGAGAAGGAGGATCTCGACATTCTGGCAAAGAAGCTTACAACCGACCTGGAGGTTCAGGCGAAGAAAGCCGAGGACGAGCGCGCCTCGCGGAGAGCAAGCCAAAAGGAGGCTGAAAAGCTGAGACGCGAAGCTGAAGACCTCATGCGGGAGCTTTCGCAGCTGCGAAAAACCCAGGCCGAGAAAGACGAGGCCCTGAAGACGTCTGCTGAAGAAGCTATCACTCGCTTCCGCGAAAGCCTTCGCAGCATTGGCGTCGAAACGGATGGTCCTTCGGAGCGCACTGCTGACGGTCTTGTCCGCTGGCTTTGTTCCGAAATGGAGTCACTTGAAAGCCACATGGCTCTGGGCCGAGACTACGCTGCCGTGACCGGTATCAAGGCGATCGGCCACAGCCTGGTCGACGCCGGATGCTCCCACATCTCTGACCTTTCGGTCAAAGAGGTGGATTATTATTGGCGAACTCCAGAGGCGGCGAAAGCTCTGGGCAAAAGATTTTTTGAAGAATTCTGGCTTGCGGGTGGGAACGACATGTCCCTGATGCAGTCCGCCGTGGGGCGCGGAAAGGTATTTGCTTCCTTCTGTTGGAGGTATCGCTTTTTTATGTGGTGCCTTGTGGTTTGAGTAGTAAATTTCCTGGGCTATCGCTTTTTTGTGCAGACTCCTGAGGAGAAAACGCGCATCCGGCAGTTGTTTTCGGAGTATATCTCCGCAAAGCAGGCGCGCGAAAACGAGCCGGAAGACGAGGCGAGTCCGCCCGAGCCGAATGACGGGGCACCCGAAAGCTCAGCCGCTGCTGCTGCCCGCGACGCAAACGCCCCCCAAGACACAGCGGTAGACGAGTGACCTTCTTAGGGCCCGCTTTTAATGTGTTGGCAACTTGTTGTTTGGACCTTGTGTAATGCTCTGGAACTTAAATTCGGATCTTGTATCTTGAACAGGGCGCGGATGCGGGAACGCCGGACGTTCTCGACATCTGCCCGTTAATGATTAGATCTGGCGGTATCTGTGTTGGTGGTGATTTGTGGAGGAGCTATCGCTCTAGATTTCCGATGGCGTCGCTTTCGGCTTACATGAGAAAACGTGCTAAAAAACTTAGACGCACGGAAGAAAGATTACGAGCTTTTTATGAAAGCTTCGACCCGCGCGAACTTGAGTCGAGGCGAATGAGGCGTGAAGCTTCGCGCGCGCCACCAGGCTTCGAGGGTGCCACATTCGTTAAGTTGGAGCCCGAAGATGTTGTGCCTTCGCCGGACGAAAGGCGCTATAGCATTCTCCTTGGCCGCGAAAATAGTTCGCGGCCCTGAATTGCAGTGTACAACCTTTATCTTGAACCCGGTGTAATGAGAAGTGTCGCAGTGTGTTCTACCTTTCGGTGTTAATCGTTATTTGCGAATGTAAGATTTTTTATTTTTTCGCTTGACGGTTGAAGTTGATCGGTCGAATGATTTAGCTGTTGTCGGTTTGGCAGTTTGCGCGATAGTGCTTTTTGGTGTGGGCCTATCGGCTGGTTTTCGCGCGATGGAGCTTTCGTTGCGAGTCCCTCGGCCGATAGCGATGACGCGCCCGCCCCCACTTACTTAGGTGAGGGGCGGTAGCATTCGCGCGAGGTAGGTTTTGATTCGAGCCCCTCGGCCGATAGCAAAAAAGCGCCCGCCCCACTCACTTAGGCGAGGGGCGGTAGCATTTGCGCGAGGGAGCTTTCGGTGCGAGCCCCTCGGCCGATAGCAAAGAGGCGCCCGCCCCCACTCACTTAGGCGAAGGGCGGTAGCATTCGCGCGAGGGAGCTTTCGGTGCGAGCCCCTCGGCCGATAGCAAAGAGGCGCCCGCCCCCACTCACTTAGGTGAAGGGCGGTAGCATTCGCGCGAGGGAGCTTTTGGTGCGAGCTCCTCGGCCGATAGCAAAGGAGCGCCCGCCCCCACTCACTTAGGCGAGGGGCGGTAGCATTCGCGCGAGGGAGCTTTCGGTGCGAGCCCCTCGGCCGATAGCAAAGAAGCGCCCGCCCCCACACACTTTGGCGAGGGCGGTAGCATTCGCGCGAGGGAGCTTTCGGTGCGAGCCCCTCGGCCGATAGCAAAGAGGCGCCCGCCCCCACTCACTTAGGTGAAGGGCGGTAGCATTCGCGCGAGGGAGCTTTTGGTGCGAGCTCCTCGGCCGATAGCAAAGGAGCGCCCGCCCCCACTCACTTAGGCGAGGGGCGGTAGCATTCGCGCGAGGGAGCTTTCGGTGCGAGCCCCTCGGCCGATAGCAAAGAATCGCCCGCCCCCACACACTTTGGCGAGGGCCGGTAGCATTCGCGCGAGGGAGCTTTCGGTGCGAGCCCCTCGGCCGATAGCAAGGAGGCGCCCGCCCCCACTCACTTAGGCGAGGGGCGGTGGCATTCGCGCGAGGGAGCTTTCGGTGCGAGCTCCTCGGTCGATAGTAAAGAAGCGCCCGCCCCCACACACTTACTTAGGTGTGGGGCGGTAGCATTCGCGCGAGGGAGCTTTCGGTGCGAGCCCCTCGGCCGATAGCAAAGAAGCGCCCGCCCCCACACACTTAGGCGAGGGGCGGTAGCATTCGGGCGAGGGAGCTTTCGGTGCGAGCCCCTCGGCCGATAGTAAAGAAGCGCCCGCCCCCACACAATTAGGCGAGGGGCGGTAGCATTCGCGCGAGGGAGCTTTCGGTGCGAGCCCCTCGGCCAGAAGCGCCCGCCCCCACACACTTAGGCGAGGGGCGGTAGCATTCGCGCGAGGGAGCTTTCGGTGCGAGCCCCTCGGCCGATAGTAAAGAAGCGCCCGCCCCCACACACTTAGACGAGGGGCGATAGCATTCGCGCGAAGGCGCTTGATAATTCGGTTGACGAAAATATCTTTATGAACGCAACTTGGGGAGCATACAATCGACTATGATTATGATATTGCTCGTATTGCTGTCCAGCCGCATGCGCGGCTTGGTTCATCTCCTATCTTTGGTTTGAGATGGGGGAGCCACTCGATAGTACTGCCGCCTACAGTTACCAGATTGGTGACGATAGGTGGACGCGATGCCGATGACACGATCATAAAAGCGAAAGCATAGCTCCTGATGCTTCCTACTCGCATTTTCGATAATGAGCTGACTAGCTGGAACTAACATTTTGAAGAGCCTCGGTAGTTTAGGATGGGTGGGAGGCTTGCGCTTTGTTGCCTATTTATACTGCCTTGCCCATGGTACAGGACAGCCGCATTTACTCACTTGGCTGCATTTGTGATCACTTGGTAGGTGAAAGGTTAATACAACATTTACGTTTTTAGCGGCTGTAAATGCTTGCCAGCTGTCGTTTGTTTTGCCCTACTAGGGTTGTTGGGCTTGGCCTCCGCTACCATTCTCCCCTTTCGGTGATGGGGGGCTGGTTTTGCATAGCCCGCAAGCTTTCGTTCAGCCCTCGTTTTGTCGGAGGGTCGGTTTGTTCGTGGCCCGCAGGCCTTCGCTCCGCCCTCGCATTTTGCCGGAGGGTCGGCTTTTTCATAGCCCGCAGGCTTTCGTTCCGCCCTCGCATTTTGTCGGGGGGTCGGTTTTCATATAGCCCGCAGGCTTTCGTTCCGCCCTCGCATTTTGTCGGAGGGTCGGCTTTTTCATATAGCCCGCAGGCTTTCGTTCCGTCCTCTCGTTTTGTCGGAGGGTCGGATTTCACATAGCCCGCAGGCTTTCGTTCCGCCCTCTCGTTTTGTCGGAGGGTCGGTTTTCACATAGCCCGCAGGCTTTCGTTCCGCCCTCTCGTTTTGTCGGAGGGTCGGTTTTCACATAGCCCACAAGCTTTCGTTCCGCCCTCTCGTTTTGTCGGAGGGTCGGATTTCACATAGCCCGCAGGCTTTCGAGATTGTCGTTGGATGGAAGGGGTCTATTTTGCCCTACCTCCTCGACATTCTCTTTTTATCACATTGTGTTGACGAATGTCTCAACCTTATGCTTGGTTGATTTCGTCTTCGACCGATTCGCATGACACATTTTTTTTTGGGGGGAATTACGGCTACTTTAGTAATGTAGCGGTTACATTCGGCTGCCTCGTTAAAAAACCTCGCACCCCGATGATGGGCTTCCCCGGCGAGGAAAAAGAGCACAGCCGATATTTGATTACAAAAATGGTGAAAGAGAGAGAAATTACACCACAGTCGAAAAAGAGATGAATTACGGGTAGAAACGGCGCAGATTGCTCGCGTTCCATGTGTGAGCTGATACTTCGCCCTTGTCATTTATCAACCGGAATACACCGGGCGCTGCCATGCTTGCCACGACGAATGGGCCTTGCCACTGCGATTGCAGCTTGCCTTGCTTATCTGGCTGCCGAATAGTGACCATGTCACCAGGCTTGATATCCTTTCGGATTATCGTCTTGTCCCTGTGATGCTTCGTTTCGGCGTGGTACTTTTCGAGGTTGTCTGCAGCCTGCAGTCTTACTTCTTTGACGGTGTCGAGCTCGACGTGCCTTTGCTCTTCAGTAGTTGGGGTCATTTCGGTTCGGAAGGAACCCAGCTTTACTTCTTCCGGGGTTACTGCTTCCTCGCCGTAAAGTAGCCTGAATGGGGTGAAGCCGGTAGCTCTGGACCGTGAAATGTTGTGTCCCCATACAGCTGTTGTTAGGGTGTTGGCCCACTTGCCTTTCGGCGAATCGTAGAGTGTTTTCGAAATTGCCGAAAAGATTAAGCCATTCGCTCTTTCGACAGCCCCGTTTGCTTGCGGGTAATTTACAGAAGCGAAATTGAGCTTGATGCTGAGTTCATCACAAAAATTCCTGAATTCGGCGCAATCGAACTGCTTCCCATTGTCGCAGGTGATGAATGACGGAACACCGAAGTAGACAGATTATCCTCTGCCAGACGAACTTAGTTAAAGAGGTGGAAGTTATGCTGGCAAGGGCCTTCGCTTCCACCCATTTGGTGAAATACTCAAGAGCTACCGCTGCAAAACGCAAGTTGCCCGGGGCTGCTGGTAGCGGACCAACTATGTCGATGCCCCACCTCTGCAATGGCCAGGTCGGCACTATCGGCGTGGTCTCATTTGCTGGGGCTTTCTGATTTTTGGCGAACATCTGGCAACCTTTGCAACATTTGACCAGCTCTTTGGCATCTGATGCAGCGGAAGGCCAGTAAAATCCTTGTCTCATTGCTCTGTGCGCTATCTCGTGAGGCCCTCTATGCGCTCCGCACATTCCGGCATGCATTTCTTCGAGTAGCTGAATGCCTTCGCGCTGGCTTATGCATTTCAGAAGAGGTGTTGTTATTCCGTTTTTGAACAACTGCTCTCCGATGATTGCGTAACCTTTCGCCCTGCTGGCCATTCTTTCGGCATCCTTCCTAGACTGTGGCTCGTAAGTTCCAGCTAAATAGGCGAATATCTGTGACCTCCAGTCATCACTGACGATAGCATGTATCGAGTCTGGATGTTCTTCCTCCTCTTTCACGGCTTTTGCCGAAAGGACCTGATAGAACACATCTGATGGCAGCGTTAGATTTTGTGCTGCGGCTTTGGCCAGCTCGTCTGCCTCTGTGTTTTCGGCCCTTGGAATGTGTCGCAGGGTGAAACCAGTGAAATATTTCTCCATTCTTCTGATTGCCGCCAGATACTTGGCTAGCTCTGGCTCTCTTGCAGTGAAGTCCTTTTCGGCATGACCGACAACCACCTGGGAATCCGACTTGACTATGCATCTTCTCGCTCTGATTGCTCGAAGCTTTCGTAAACCCAGCAATACGGCTTCATATTCGGCGGTGTTGTTGGTTGTGAGAAATTGCAGCCTTGCGGCAAATATGACCTTTGGTCCTCTTGGAGGTGTAAGGATTGCTGCGATTCCGGCTCCAGTCATGCCCCATGCGCCGTCGCAATTCACAGTCCAGACGGGCTCTTCGAATTCGAGTGTGGTGTCGAAAGCAGCAGGGGTCCAATCTGCTATGGAGTCCGCCAATGCCTGCGACTTGATTGCGGATCGATGTTGGAAATCTATCACATATTCATTTAGCTCTGCTGCCCATTTGCCAATTCGGCCGATAGCTTCATTGTTGCGAAACAGGGCTTCTAACGGCTGAGCTGATAGGACTATGATGTGGTGAGACTGAAAGTAATGTTTCAGCTTTCGGGAGGCCATTAGCATTGTATAGGCTATCTTCTCTAGCTCTGAGTAGTTCAGCTTTGCGCCCGAAAGGGCCTCGGAAACAAAATAGATTGGGAACTGAGTCATCTTGTTTTCGTGCTCCTTTTCTTCCACCAGTACCGCGCTTACAGTGGCGTGAGACGCTGCGAGATACAACAAGAGCGTTGCTTCCGGCGACGGCTTGGACAGCGTGGTTAGCTTGGTCAAATACTCCTTTAGCTGCTGAAAAGCTTGGTGCTGCTCTTCCCCCAATCGAAAGGGTCGGAGCTACGCAGAGTTCGGAAGAAAGGCAGCCCTCTTTCGGCGGACCTTGCGATGAATCTGTTCAGAGAAGCCAGTCTTCCTGTCAACTTTTGCACTTGCTTTCGGTTTGAGGGCGGTTGCATGTTGATGATTGCCGCTATCTTGTCGGGATTAGCTTCAATTCCTCTTGCCGATACCAGGCAACCGAGGAGCTTGCCTTTCTTGATGCCGAAAATGCACTTGTCAGGGTTTAGCTTTAAACCGCTCTTCCGGAGATTGCCGAAAGTCTCGAGCAAATCTGCCTGATGATCTTCCTGTCTATCGCTCTTGACCACTATATCGTCAACGTACGCCAACAAGTTTTTCTTTTGCTTCTGGCTTTCGAACACTTTGTCGGTCATTCGCGAGAAAGTAGGGCCTGCATTCCGCAGCCCTTCCGGCATTCGCCGGTAGCAGTATGTGCCTGTAGGTGTGATGAAACTGGTTTTCTCCTCATCGTCGGGATGAAGCCAGATCTGGTGATAGCCTGAAAAACAATCTAGCAAGCTCATTATTTCACAACCAGATGCAATGTCGACAAGCTTGTCGATACGAGGCAAAGGATACGGATCCTTCGGGCAGCATTTGTTGAGGTCGGTGAAATCGACGCACATTCGCCATTTTCCATTTTTCTTTTTCACCAAGACGACATTTGCCAGCCATTCGGGATACTGGACTGGTCGGATTACTCCCGCGTCGAGTAATCTTTGTACTTCGGCTTTCGCCGCGTCTGCCCTTTCGTTTGACATTTTTCTCAGTTTTTGCTTTCTGGGCTTAGCGCCGCTTGCGATGTTCAACCTGTGTTGGGCGAGATCTCTGCTAACGCCTTGCAAGTCGCTTGCTGACCAAGCGAAAATGTCATCATTGCTCGCAAGGAAGGATGCCAAAGCGTTCCTTTCTTCTTCCGGCATGCTTGACCCAATATGCACGGCTCTTTCGGGCCTGGAGACCGCGAGCGGGATTCTTATCGTTTCTTCGGCTGCCCCAACCTTGTATTCCGACGTGCTGACGATAGCGTGCTCTTCGGTGGTTGTTTGCATTTCGTCTTTGTTTGCCACCTCATTGATGAGGCTGTAGCCTGGGGTTGGTTTTCCCTCAATCCTTCTGGAAGCTTGCTGATCTCCATGTACGGCGATGATGCCGAAAGGGGATGGCATCTTCATGCATAGGTAGCTTTGCTTGATGACAACGTTGAACCTGTTGGTGAAACCTCTGCCGAAAATGGCGGTATACGGGTAGTCCATGTTTACTATGTCAAATGTTAGTGTCTCGGTGCGGACTCTTTCCCCTTCGGCGAAGGATACAGGGATCTGCTTTTTGCCGATAGCATCGATCTTTTTTCCTCCGAACCCGTACAGTGAATTACCGGCGGGGTCCAAACTGCGTCTGTCGAATCCCATTGCCTCGAAAGCTTTTACGAAAAGGATGTCTGCTGAGCTTCCGGTGTCAATCAGAATGTTGTGCAAAGTGAAGCCGACCACGTTGGCTGTGGCGACGAAAGCGTCGCAATGCGGATAGTCGCGGATTTTGAAGTCGGACTCGTCGAAACATATCGGCGCTAGTGACCAAGCTGGCCTGTTTAGTGGAAGCCTTGGTGATACTGTCTGGACTCTTCGGTGGTAGTCCCTTCTAGCTCTCTTGCTTTCGTGCTCTAGGTTAGATCCGCCTGTGATGGCGAAAATGTGCCCTCTTGACGGAAGGATGTTGTTGATTGCGCTAGTTTCATTTTCCATCTCCTGCACCTGCTGGAAACCCGGCTGTGCTTGCTGCCCCTGAGGTTGGGTCTGAGCCGGAAGCGCTGGCGGCGGCGTTGGCTGACGCTGATAGTGCATAGGTGACGAAACTGCCACCGACTGTGGTGCGAAGACCGGGAGCTGGTAACTCTGATACGTCGGATTGTACCAATGCAAGTTTTGGTGATGCATGTACTGCGGGGGAGGCATAGGTGTGCTTGCGTAATTGCTGCGTGCTGCCACCACAGCTGACGGGTCTTGCGAATTGTGGAAAACATGCTTGGAGCTTTCGGCGGAGGCTGACGTTTGATCCTTATCTTTCAGCTCTTTCGCCATTTTGCTGTATTTGCAATCCCGAGTGGTGTGGCCGAAATTGCCGTCACAAATGACGCAATATGGTGGCCTGGGTCCTCTTCCGTGGCCTCTACCGTCTCGGCCGCCGCGTCCTGTCCTTCCGCCGCGCCCTCCGCGGACCGGCTGATCGAATCCTCTTTGGGGCTGAAAGTCGGCCATATCGGGCCTCACCGTACCTGCCGCTGATTGCGCTGGTTCCTCCTGTAAACTGTTGATTGACCGAAAGGGCCTAACAATCCTTTGATTCGGCACAGGCGGCGGGCGACTTGCTTTCATCGCCTGCCTCTGCATCTGGCGGGCGGCCTTGCGTCGCCGAAAGTCATCATCCGACCTCGCGTACGCATTCATCACGTCAAACAGTTCCTTGACATCCTTCGGCGGCTCCCTGGACAGGTGAGCGGCGCACTGCCCAGTCCCCAAGCCTTCGATGGCTGCTGCGATCACCGCGGCTTCCGGCACATTTGGAGCTTCAGCTTTCAGCTGGATGAAACGTTTGAGGTACTCAGAAAGTGGCTCGTCGTCTTGCTGGGTGCAATTCATGAGGTCCCGCGTGGTCTTGACATCCGGTCGGAATCCTTGGAAGGTGGCCAGCAGCTCGGCTTTCAGCTGTGCCCATGAATAGATGGACAGTGGCTTGAGAGTGGTGTACCAATCGTGGGCCACGTCCTCGACTGCCAGGATGAGAGACTTTGCCAAAGCCTGATTGTCTCCTCCTACCGAAAAGACAGCTGTCTCGTAGCTTGCCAAGAACTTGCGTGGGTTCGCTTTACCGTCGAAAGTCGGAATGCGGGGCTTGTAATTGGGTGGCCACGGGTGAGCTTGCAACTCCCTCGAGAGTGGAGAGGTTTCGTCGATGGCGTTGCCGAAAGCTAGCGGTTGCTCTCGCCTTGGGATGCATACGTTTTCGTGTGCTATCGGATTTGGGTCCGCCCCGGCCCTTTGCAGCTCCTGAATTTCCTTCTCGAGTTGCCTCCTCTGCGCCTCAGCTCGCCGAATGGCGTTGCGAGTCTCGTCCTCTCTTGCTTTCGCAGCCAACTGCTGCTGCAGCTGGTCTCTTTGCAACAACAGCCTCTCGATTTCCCCTTGCTGCTGTGCCAGCGTCTTGATTGCTTGGGCATGTCTTGTGATTTCGTCCTCGTCTTCATCCTCGTCCCCGAACTCGTCGTCGACGTGCCCATCCGGCGTGCGTTCTCTGCCCAATATCCGCTGATGCTGAGGCTGCACGTCCTGGCTCGTCGATGCTCCCGGCGGCGGCTGTGCTTCTATCGACAGAGCGCCGCCGAAAGGTGGCGGCTCTGCGATTGTGTTTGGTGGAACCTGGCTAGCTGGGACTGGAACCGCGACGGTGCCGAAAGCATCCTTTCTCGCGGCGATAGTCTCCAGATTGTCGACCGCTTTCGGCGCTTTCCTTGGTGGCATGGTAAGCTCGGGCGACAACCACGGTGGGCGCCAATGTTGTTTCAGGGCCGGGCCCTTGAAACAGCGGGTTGTCGCACGAACGAAAGCCCAAAGCGAAAGCGGAAACCGAACGGTGAAACGGGAAAATAATTGATGTGAACAGTGTCCCCCCCCCCTCCCTTGGGAGGCTGGGGAGCTTTTTATATTAATCCAGATCGATTTGAAAGTACATGAATGCCCTTCCAACCACTCTGCTACAATTACAATGATGCCCTGCTCAACTACTCCATGGTGGTACGCCGCCTTCTCCGGCGCGAGGGGCATCATCGTAAATTCGCCATCAGGTGGGCCCAGCGTCCCCCGGCTCCTTTTCCCGGCCGGTGGGCCCGCTCCCTTTGACCCAGGCTCCCGTCGACCTGCGAAAACCTAAGAAAAACCAAAGTCGTGAATGGCGAAAACTCTCGCCAGAAACGCTGGGCTCCTTTCGCGCGAATGCTTCCTTTCGCACGAAAGCTCCGCCTCCCCTTGGTCCGCAAGCCGAAATGCGTGCTCCCGCGCGAATGCTTCCTTTCGCACGAAAGCTCCGCCTCCCTACTCCGGTCATGCGGACCGGAGGCGAATGCCTGCTTCCGCGCGAATGCTTCCTTTCGCACGAAAGCTCCGCCTTCCCTTGGTCCGCAAGCCGAAACGCGTGCTTCCGCGCGAATGCTTCCTTTCGCACGAAAGCTCCGCCTCCCTACTCCGGTCATGCGGACCGGAGGCGAATGCCTACTTCCGCGCGAATGCTTCCTTTCGCACGAAAGCTCCGCCTCCCCTTGGTCCGCAGGCCGAAATTTGTGCTTCCACGCGAATGCTCCCTTCCGCACGAAAGCATCATCATCTTTCGGTGAAATGCGGGGCGGAGGCGCCTGCGGTCTGGGCGCCGCCCCAACAGAAGGTATGGAGACCTTGATGAAGGCAACAGAAGAGCCTTTGTATGATGAGTCTAAGGGTTGCACCAAAGAGTTCACGACGCTGCGGTCTGTGCTTAAGTTGTTGGTGTGCAAAGCTAGGTATGGTCTTTCTGATGCTGGCTTCAATGCGTTCTTGAGTATTATTGCAGACATGCTTCCTAAGAAGAACAAAGTGTCTGCTAACACATACTATGCCAAGAAGCTAATCAGTCCACTGACGATGGGTGTTGAGAAGATTCACACGTGCAGAAATCATTGTATCATGTATCGATGTGTTGATTATAAGGATTTGGATAGTTGTCCAAATTGTGGTGCAAGTAGATACAAGACGAATAAAGACTACAGAGAGGAAGAGTGTGCTGCCTCCGTGTGTAAAGAAACGAAGCGAATGAGGACCCAACAAAAGACCCTAAAGAGTAGTTCAAAATCCACCAGGAAAGAAAAACAAGAAGTAGACTATTATGCGCAGAAAAAGATTCCTGCTTTGGTGATGTGGTACCTACCTGTGGTCGATCGATTGAGGTGTTTGTTCGCTAACCCAGAGGATGCCAAACTTATGAGTTGGCATGCTTCTGATGACCACAAAGACGATGGGAAGCTTCGGCACCCAGCCGATGGCCAGCAGTGGAAAGATTTCAATGAAAACCACATGGACTTTGCAAAGGAACCAAGAAATGTTAGGTTCACATTGAGTACTGACGGAATGAATCCATTTGCTGGGAGGAGCAGCAAGCACAGCACATGGTCGGTGATCCTCACCATCTACAACCTTCCTCCATGGTTGATGCAGAAGCGAAAGTACCTTTTGCTAACCCTCCTTATCTCTGGACCTACACAGCCTGGAGTTGGCATGGATGTTTTCTTGGAGCCCTTAATGGAGGACATGAAGATATTGTGGTTAACATGTGTTAAAATGTTCGACAAGTACCACAAAGAATCATTCACACTGAGAGCAATTATCTTTGTTACGATCAACGATTACCCTGCTCTCTTCACATTATCAGGGCAGTTCAAGGGAAAGGTTGGTTGTGTGGTATGCATAGATGAAACCGCTTACGTGTCCCTTAATGCATCTAAGAAGATAGTGTACATGAGACACAAACGCTTCTTATCGAAAGGACACAGGTACCGCCAGAAAAAGATGGATAAGTATTTCGACAATAATGTTGAACTACAGTCTACTGCTCCATCAGGTAACAGTAAAGGCAAAAGAGTTTTCAACCTAGTTAGCAAACTCAATTTTGTTTTTGGCAAGAAGACAAAAGATGGAAAACCAAGAAAGGATGTCAAACCAACTCCAGGGGCTACATTCAAGAAAAAGTCTATTTTCTTTGAGTATCTGTCATACTGGCCAGAGTTAGACGTTCGCCACGCAATCGTTGGTATGCATGTCCAGAAGAACGTGTTTGAAAGCCTAATTGGAACCTTACTAGACATGAAGGGGAAGACAAAGGAAGGACTGAAATCACGCATGTACATGGTACAGTTAGACATAAAAAATGAACTTCACCCTGTGCTTCAAGAAAATGGGAAGTACCACCTCCCGGCAGCAAGCTACAACCTCAACAATGAAGAAAAACATGTGATGTGTGTGTGGTTCAAGCATTTGAAAGTCCCATCTGGGTTCTGCTCTAGCATACGGAGTATTGTGTCAATGAAAGACCTTACACTCACCAACTACAACTCACATGATTGTCATGTCATGCTGACTACTTTCCTCCCTATTGCCATCAGGGCTATAAATCCAGTATGGATCAAGGTTGCAGTCACACGGTTGTGCTACTTCTTCAACAGGATCTCACAAAAAGTGATTAACCGTGATGAGTTGGCGTCCCTTAAGGAATTCGCAGTGGAGACAGTGTCACAGTTTGAGATGTGTTTCCCCCCAGCATTCTTTGATATTATGGTTCACCTTGTGGTCCACTTGGTTCCACAAATAGAGGCTTTGGGTCCCATGTACTTGCATGAGATGTGGACATATGAGCGTTTCATGTCAATACTAAATGGCTATGTATCAACTTGTGCTCGTCCTGAGGCGTCCATGGTAGAGGGGTACTTAACTGAAGAGGCAATTGAGTCCGGAGGTCCTTTCTGCAACAAGGTCCTAAAAGACCAGGTTGCAATACGTTTACCTCCGTCAAGACATGAGGGCAGGCTGAATGGAAGAGGGAGGATGGGAAAGAAATCAATCGTCCCTCTTGATTACAATACAATCCTCGAGGCACATCACAACATCCTACATCAGCTCTCGATAATGGAGCCTTGGATCGAGAAACACATTAATGAGCTTCACGAACATAATCATGGGTGCACGGATGATTGGTTAATGAAGGAACACAAATAAGAGTTCACCTCATGGCTTCAGGAGCATGACATACCAGATGGGGAAACAACTGAGGAACGCACCATCAAGGTGTTGGCATCTGGACCATCACGCCAAGTCACGACATGGCAAACTTATGACATTAGTGGTTTCACGTTCTGTACGAAGTCCAAGGACAACAAGAGCATGTCACAGAATAGTGGTGTTCGATGTGAGGCCTTAGACTCTGAAACTGGTAATGAGACTACATACTTTGGCTTCGTTGAGGACTTATGGGAACTTGACTATGGTTCATTTCAGATCCCTGTGTTTCGATGTCAATGGGTTGAAGACAAACATGTTATAGTGGACAACTATGGGGTCACAGTTCTTGATCTAAGTAAGGTTGGCTACAAAGATGATCTGTGGATAATGGCTAACCGTGCTGCACAGGTCTTCTATGCCGAACAGATCCTTTCTCGTAATGAGAAGAAAAGTACTGACAAGCCGAGGCATGTAGTTTTTCCTGGAAAGCAAAAAGCTATAGGAGTTGATGGTGTATCTGACCTGGATGAATTTAACGAGTTCAGTAATATGTCTCTCTTCGTAGACGACCATCCAGTAAGGATAGGGAATGTTGAGCGAAGCATCCCACAGAAATCATTGCCCCTGGGTGCGACATGATGGAGAAGGAAGAATAGTAGCTGCCTAGATTATTTTTGTTATTTGTCTTGTAATCCATTTATGTAATCTTTATGCCACATTAGAGCCACTTTTATGTATTCAAATCATGAGTTTAAGTGAGTTTTACGAAAGATTGGAGTAGATGTCGACAACGTGTGGTACAACAGTGTCAAATGAAGTATTGACCAAAACAAAAGTTGCAGATCACGGTGTCCCCTTCAACTTTGGTATTCAAAACTTTCTCATTAGAGCCATTTTTAAATCTCTAAGCCACACAAAACTCTCTCAAAATTTCAATTTCAAAACTCTGAACATCAAAAATGTAATAAATGAAGGGACGTCCTATACAAAAGATGTGCACTATGTTGTTACCTACAACTTTGGTATTCAACAATTCCTCACTAGAGGTAATTAAGTGTGCCATATTTCATCTGCGAGTTGTCGGGCTTTTAAATTCCTATAACTTAAAAAAATTCAGTAATTCACTAGATTTTCAAAAAATCCTCAAATTTGGTATGGTGGCATGTATTGGCCAACTAAACTCCAGGAAAAAGAATGAAATGATTTGAACAAAGTGACAACATAGATGCTTCACAGGTGAGCACATCTCTTAGAGAGTTTAAGTGAGTTTTACCGAAGATTGGAGTAGATGTGGACAACGTGTGGTACAACAGTGTCAAATGAAGTAATAACCAAAACAAAAGTTGTAGATCATGGTGTCTCCTTCAACTTTGGTATTCAAAACTTTCTCATTAGAGCAAGTTTTAAATCCCTAAGCCGCACAAAACTCTCTCAAAATTTGAATTTCAAAACTCTAAACATCAAAAATGTAATAAATAAAGCGATATCCTATATAAAAGATGTGCACTATGTTGTTACCTACAACTTTGGTATTCAGCAATTCCTCACTAGAGGTCATTAAGTATACCATATTTCATCTGCGAGTTGTCGGGCTTTTAAATTCCTATAAGTTAAAAAAATTAGTAATTCACTAGATTTTCAAAAAAATCCTCAAATTTGGTATGGTG
The DNA here is from genome assembly GCA_009763385.1 of Coix lacryma-jobi var. lacryma-jobi. NCBI lineage: Eukaryota > Viridiplantae > Streptophyta > Magnoliopsida > Poales > Poaceae > Coix > Coix lacryma-jobi. The sequence goes on from CM019831.1 coordinate 19,202,864, forward strand.
GCATGTATTGGCCAACTAAACTCCAGGAAAAAGAATGAAATGATTTGAACAAAGTGACAACATAGATGCTTCACGAGTGGGCACATCTCTTAGACAGTTTAAGTGAGTTTTACGGAAGATTGGAGTAGATGTGGACAACGTGTGGTACAACTGTGTCAAATGAAGTAATGATCAAAACAAAAGTTGTAGATCATGGTGTCTCCTTCAACTTTGGTATTCAAAACTTTCTCATTAGAGCAAGTTTTAAATCCCTAAGCCGCACAAAACTCTCTCAAAATTTGAATTTCAAAACTCTGGACATCAAAAATATAATAAATGAAGGGATGTCCTATACAAAAGATGTGCATTATGTTGTTACCTACAACTTTGGTATTCAACAATTCCTGACTAGAGACCATTAATTGTGTCATATTTCATCTGCGAGTTGCCGGGCTTTTAAATTCCTATAACTTAAAAAAATTCAGTAATTCACTAGATTTTAAAAAAATCCTCAAATTTGGTATGGTGGTATGTATTAGCCAACTAAACTCCAGGAAAAAGAATGAAATGATCTGAACAAAGTGACAACCTAGATGCTTCACAACTGGGCACATCTCTCAGAGAGTTTGAGTTTTACGGAAGATTGAAGTAGATGTGGACAACGTGTGGTACAACAGTGTCAAATGTAGTAATGACCAAAACAAAAGTTGTAGATCATGGTGTCCCCTTCAACTTTGGTATTCAAAACTTTCTCATTAGAGCAAGTTTTAAATCCCTAAGCCGCACAAAACTCTCTCAAAATTTGAATTTCAAAACTCTAAACATAAAAAATGTAATAAATAAAGCGATGTCCTATATAAAAGATGTGCACTATGTTGTTACCTACAACTTTGGTATTCAACAATTCCTCACTAAAGGTCATTAAGTATGTCATATTTCATCTGCGAGTTGTCGGGGTTTTAAATTCCTATAAGTTAAAAAAATCAGTAATTCACTAGATTTTCAAAAAAAAACCTCAAATTTGGTATGGTGGCATGTATTGGCCAACTAAACTCCAGGAAAAAGAATGAAATGATTTGAACAAAGTGACAACATAGATGCTTCACAAGGAGGCACATCTCTTAGAGAGTTTAAGTGAGTTTTACGGAAGATTGGAGTAGATATGGACAACGTGTGGTACAACAGTGTGAAATGAAGTAATGATCAAAACAAAAGTTGTAGATCATGGTGTCTCCTTCAACTTTGGTATTCAAAACTTTCTCATTAGAGCAAGTTTTAAATCCCTAAGCCGCACAAAACTCTCTCAAAATTTGAATTTCAAAACTCTGGACATCAAAAATATAATAAATGAAGGGATGTCCTATACAAAAGATGTGCACTATGTTGTTACCTACAACTTTGGTATTCAACAATTCCTCACTAGAGACCAATAAGTGTGTCATATTTCATCTGCGAGTTGCCGGGCTTTTAAATTCCTATAACTTAAAAAAATTCAGTAATTCACTAGATTTTCAAAAAATCCTCAAATTTGGTATGGTGGCATGTATTGGCCAACTAAACTCCAGGAAAAAGAATGAAATGATCTGAACAAAGTGACAACCTAGATGCTTCACAACTGGGCACATCTCTTAGAGAGTTTGAGTTTTACGGAAGATTGAAGTAGATGTAGGCAACGTGTGGTACAACAGTGTCAAATGAAGTAATGACCAAAACAAAAGTTGTAGATCATGGTGTCCCCTTCAACTTTGGTATTCAAAACTTTCTCATTAGAGCAAGTTTTAAATCCCTAAGCCGCACAAAACTCTCTCAAAATTTCAATTTCAAAACTTTGAACATAAAAAATGTAATAAATGAAGCAAAAAATTTGTGGACCAATATTTTTAACATGTAGATCTTTTATAGAGAAACAATAAAAAATTTATTTCATAATTTTTTGGACCAATATTTTTTAAGATATAGACCTTTTGAATCATTTAAACAATATCTGCAAATGCATTTTAAAAAAATTGGAAATTAGTTAATACGGGCGGTGTTCAATACCAACCGCCTGTAGAAATCATTTCTACATGCGGTCTGTATTGACCACCGCCTGTAGAGATAGATTTGTACAGGCGGTGGTCAATACCGACCGCCTGCAGGCGGTTGGTATTGACCACCGCCTGTAGAAATGGGCTCCCTATATAGGTCAACTCGTCAACCCAAAAATTTCTAAATTTCTAAGTCCTGGCGCCAGTTCAATTCAAAGAGACACGCCGGCAGGCTGCCGAAATTTTCCGCTGCCGCTTCATCGTCGTGCCACCGTCCCCTCTCCGCTGCGCTCGCCGCTGTGAGTCCTCTCCTCCTCCTCCTCCTCCTCCTCGTCCTCCCTCTCTCTTTGCGCATTCGGCGGCGGCGGCGCGCGCGGCGGCGAGAATGGCGTGGCTCGCGGCCACCGCCGGCTCCGTCCGTCCGGTGGACAATGGCCGCGGGCACGCGGCACGGGGGACGAGGAGACTCGGCCGCGGGCGTTGCGGCGGTGCACGGTGCACGGTGGCGTGGTTGCGGCGGGCGGCGGCCGGCGCGCGGCTGCGCGCGTGAAGCAGAGGAGGGAGAGAGGGAGAGGAGGGGACTGGGCCAAGGGGATTGGGTCGGGGAGTGGGCCGAGGGGCATCACCTGGTTTTTTTTTCTTTTTTCTTTTATATAATCATTCTAAAATTCATATCCCGGGAAATATTGATCCAAAAATAATATAATAAATTTTGTTTTTTTCTCTCGACAAGATGTATACATAAATAAATGAAAATAAATTTTATTTTGTTTCTCTCGTGAAATATATATTTAAAATGATTTAAATTGAATATATGCCTCATAGTTTGTTTAATACATAGATAATTCTAGGAATACCAAAAAAATGTGAATCCAATTTTGTTAGCTTTTATGAACTATGTAGAAGCTGTGAAAAATATGAAATGCTATGTTGTTTTTCTTTTTTCTTTTATATAATCATTCTAAAATTCATATCCTGGAAAATATTGGTCCAAAAATAATAAATAAATTTTGTTTTGTTTCCCTTGACAAGATGTATACATAAATAAATGAAAATAAATTTTATTTTGTTTCTCTCGTGAAATATATATTTAAAATGATTTAAATTGAATATATGTCTCATAGTTTGTTTAATACATAGATAATTCTAGGAATACCATGTTTTTTCTTTTTCTTTTATAAAATCATTCAGTTTGTCGCAACTTCTTCATAGAATAGCTAGATCTCCTTGTGATATTATTATATATCTATGTCAGTTTGTCGTGATGAGTTCTCCGCGCAAGGACCAAACCCCAGGATCTGAACATACGGAACAAGCCCCACAGTCCGTCCCCATGACAAAAGAAGTGACCCACCAAATAAGCAAAGTCCTGGGGTCGTCCGACCCCACGGAGAAGGTAGAAGGGACCCACCAAACGGGTGAAGCCATAGGGGACGAAACTCCGGAATATGAAAGTGTTAGCGATGACATGGAGCCTCCCGAAGTGAGGAAGGCTCGTCGTGAATTGGAACGTGACCCTGATTATAATCCACAAGCCGATGAGATAATCCTTGTCTATTATATATACATGATTTGGATCTATAATGTTTGTATGTAATTACATGATTTTGATTCATAATGTCTATATATAAACTCATCTATACAATTCACAATGTCTATACTCAGGAGGCAATGTCTCAAATGCAAGAACTGATTTGGCAACACGAAGTGGCACAAGCCAAAGATGCACCGGAACCGACCACGACGACGAGCACTAAGAGATCAAGGAAAAGAAAGCGGAGCAATTTGAAACGAGGCGAAGGATTAAACAAGTTTCCAGACGACGTATATGCCATCTCAGATGTTAGCCCGATCGGACAACCCCTAGCTCCCGAGGAGGCCCTACCTAAGTAACGGAACACCATTGGTTTTTGTGTTAGGGACATTCTTGACATCACTATTCGACAGTGGTCCAGTGTGTCAGATGATGACAAGACAAAAATTTGGAATAAAATCAAGACGAGGTTCCTGTTTCCTCGAAACACACCAGAGGCACTGATAAAGAAATACACAATGAAGCAGTGTGCAATCAGTTTCCGAAACTGGAGGTCGGAGATGAATACCAAGTTTGCAAAGAGAGGGTTGGACCCTATAAGTAGATACAAGATTACTAAAGGATAGTGGGCGGTCTTTTTAGAGAAGAGGAGAGAGCCAGAGTTCTTAACTATCAGCGAAGCCAACTCTGCTCTCGCTAAGAAGAACAAGTACCACCACCGTCTAGGCACAGGTGGTTACCAGCGTCAGGTTCCCAAATGGAGGCAAGAAGAGGCTGCGATGAAGGCGACATGGTTGCCAGCGCTGTCCGAGCAAGTTGGTGAAAGGTCGGCAAATTGAATTCTTGCTTGAAAACCAAAGGAAACTGAGAGCGGTGTGTCCTTTGATGACCCAATGTTTGAAGAAGCAACAAAGAGCATCTTTGCGGTGGCGGCCAAGATGCAGGAAGGGAAATTCAAGCCACAAAGGGAGAGGGACATCCTTACTGAGGGCCTCGGTAACCCTGAGCATCCTGGCCGTGTTCGAGGCATCTCATCTAAAGAGGGATGGAAGGATGGATTTGGCCCTCAGTGGCAAGGTGAGTATAAGAAACGTGATCGATGCAAGGAAGAAATGGCAAGTTATTTAAAGCAAGAGGCTAAGAAAGAATTCACGGAGATGATGGAAAAATTGCTAGTAAATCCTCCTCCTGAGTTGATGCAAAAACTAGCGAGTGCGGTTTCAAATCAACAAATTAGCGTTCAGGCACCCCAGATGCAGCTAGTCCCAGTGGTGTCACAATGTGCAACCAACATTCCAAGCAGTGTTGCGTCTACGGCGAACAAGGTTCACTATCCGGTTGACGAAATTGTTGGTCCCATGTCATGCTCCCTGGTCATAAGATATGGCATTAACAGTCATCGTACAAGGGAAGTAGCCAAGGGCAATGCAATCCCAGGACGCAAATACCATGGAGCTGACATTCCTGAAGACTACTGCAGAGTAGAAGTATCGACCACGGTTCAAGGATGTGAGGATGAGATTCTAGACATCCCCGGTCCAGAGGACATTGAGAAACTCGGACAGGCTATAAACAATTTCATCCTTTGGCCTAGGCGGGACGTCCAGCTGATGGAGCAACCCACTCAGGAGTCATCACGACCTACCGATCCTCTTCATGACCACCCACCATCACCTCCCCAGTCTATTCCCGACCCTCAATCATCACCTTTGCCAAAGTCAGCACCATCTCCGCCACAATCATCACCTCCGCCACAGTCAGCACCATCTCCGCCATAGTCATCTCCTCCACCACAGTTAGCACCACCTCCGCCACAGTCGTCTCCTCCGCCACAGTCAGCACCATCCCCGCCACAGTCATCGCCTTTGCCACAGACACCACCATTGAATTCCCCACCTTTCCCACAACCCGAAGATCCTCTGCCACAAAGCAAGGAGCCACCACCACCGCCAAAAAAGAAATTTTCGGTACCCAAGTTGGTTCCCGCCTACGAGCCAAAGAAGAAAATAGCTGCGACAGCCAAATTTTTAAAAGGAATTGGACAGAAACGCACTTCAGAAGTCGTTGAGTTGTCTGAGCTTCAGAAGTCAGCAAAGCCGGTGCCTAAGGTAATTCCTTGCACTATCAAGGTCCCAACTGCAGAAGATTACAAGTCTATCCCTAAAAATTTTGTGTTGGGAAGGCCTCTACTCAAGCAGCAGACACTCTTAAAGATTCCAGACAATATAAAAAGGTTGCATGACTGGTATATGAGAGCCGCTTCTGTTGGCATCGACACCATCAACGTGTGTATCCCCAAAAGGCATTTCTAAGTGAAAATAATATGTGCATCATTAACTTTGAAGACATTTGGTTGATGATGAACCTCGAGAGACTGGACGTACAGATTGTAATGACGTTTGCACTGTAAGTGTTACATAGTTTAAAATGCATTATAGTTGCGTCAATGTTGAATATCTGACTTGCACATGTGCCTTGCAGAATGCTATATGATCAGCAGGAGTTGTATTATGGGCAAGATTTCAATTATTGTGCCAATGAAAGGATTGACTATCTGAACCCAATTGATATATGCGAAGAACGACACACTTTCAGAATCGGAGATGACAACATAGAGTTATTGGGCTTAGAAGGTGAGGAACGGGACAAGAAAATCGCAAAGTTGAAGTTGGCGTATGAACCTCAGTACGCCTTCTACATTGGAATGTCATTGCTCAAGTATCAACATAGGGAATCGGTAGTGGCCCCGTACCACTTTGGGTAAGTGTGAGTTTCCATAGATGCATCATGAATTTGATTCCAATACACTAATGCATCATGAATTTGATTCGTGCAGGGACCACTGGATCTGCCTTTTCATTTATCCTAGGGACGGAAGGGTGCTGGTACTAGACTCCGCAAATTACCCGCCATCAAGCTATGCAAAATTCATTGAAATGTTAGAGCTATAAGTTGAGATATGCATTCTTACTTTTGTATTTTGAGAGTTTGTGTATAATTAACATAGTGATTCTATTCGAGATCATAGGGCATATATGTTTTATAAGATAAAAGGTGGAAAGTGCGAGTCCAACATTCAAGGGCAGCCATTGCAAGTTTTTTATGACTAGCCGATAAGTTGGTGAAAATTTACTCTTATGAATACAAAGCATATATGTACTATACATAGGACCATGGTTGCATGTATAAATATCCACTTTCCCATTATATAGTGCCACAAGGAACCACCTGGATGTGTCCTCTGTGGATACTACGTGTGCGAGCACATGAGAGGAACCGGTCGATACGTCAACAACCCTTCCGAGGTAATACAAGTAATAGTCGTGTATGTAGTATTGTACACCATAGTATTGACAAACTATGTATATGTAGGAATATAAGGTATTGACAAACTTTCTTTGCAAGAATATAAGGAAGACAAGACAAAGCGCATCACCGAACGTACTTTGTACAACATAGTTGAGGACATGAGCCTTTTTCTATTGAAGCACGTCATTTCAACGGAAGGAAGGTATCATGATCATGAGAGTGAATTATCGAAGCCAGAGTACCGAGTGCTAACAAAGATTTCTAGGCTAAAACTAACTCGGAATGGTTATTAGACCACCTGTGCAAACTTGGATGTATGTAATGTGCAAACTTGCAACTCTATGTTTAATTTGTGAGCACGAAACTTTGATGTATATAAGTGTATGTATGAAATATCTAAATTGCATGTTGCTATATTAATGTATATGCATATATTTAATTTAACAATATAATTGCATGTTCCTATATTAATGTATATATTTAATTTAATAATATAATAATTATAATTAACAATATATATATATATAACTGGTCTACAACACTGTGAACCGCCTATGGAAATCGGTTCACTTAAGCAACCGTCAGTGTAAATGGTCTATTTACACTGGCGGTTGCTTAAGTGAACCGCCTGTGGAAATCGATTTCCACAGGCGGTTCACAACTAACTGTCTGTGCTGTTGTTCCATTTTCACTGGCCCCCAGCGCAGGCGGTGCTAGAAAACGCCCTGTGAAAATGGGTTTTCAACCGCCTGTATAGAATGTCTCTGTACTAGTGAATATTTTTAGTATAGTCAAGGTTTGGTACGTACGTATTCTGTGATTTTTTCAAGATTTTTAGTATCCTGTAAATATGTTAATAAATTAATCATGGTTAACTTTGTCTATTTATGAAGATGGGTACAAGAGTATTTCAGTGGAAAACAATATTATATTGTGTAGTTCTCATCATATAGAGTGTAGAAGATTTCATAGCATAATTTACATGCTCTTATATAATTTTATATCTGTTTTTCTAAAAATATTTTATTGTGCATAATGTCTATCAACAAATTTAATAAGAAACAAAGTAACTTAGTCCAAAGAATTGCAGATGGAGGAACAAAGACAGTTTTCATATTCACGAGACCTCAATAATAGTCACTGATCAGCTGCCATCTCGTGTTAATGATATCACAATGACAGATGATTTACACATGTAATTATATCTCTATATCCTATATATAATCAAATGAACTATATAGCGGATAGATATTAGTATATTACCTACTCCTTTCGTCGTAGAATTAAGGAATTATACTAAAATAAATAGTATAAATATAGGGCAATAAAGGAATAGGAGTCCTGATCCGCTTGGAGTTGTATCATCGGACGGCTCCGTCCTCGGCTTTATAATAAGCAGGGAGAGCCCGGCCGTCGACTCGTTTTCCTCATCATCAATCAACAAATCAATCATCTCGCCGCACGCCGGAGCTAGCTAGGGTTTCGTCGCATCATCACCTTTTAATTTCCTCGATCGATCCATCGATGGCGTCTTGTTCCGAGGCCGAGAAGGCGAAGACGATCACGCTGAGGAGCTCCGACTCGGAGGAGTTCGAGGTGGAGGAGGCGGTGGCGTTGCAGTCGCAGACCATCCGCCACATGATCGAGGACGACTGCGCCGACAACGTCATCCCGCTCCCCAACGTGAGCTCCAGGATTCTCGCCAAGGTCATCGAGTACTGCAACAAGCACGTCGTCGTCCACGCCGCCGCCAAGCCCGCCGACTCCGCCGCCGCCAGCGCCTCCGGCGGCGGCGACGGCGAGGACCCCTCAAGAGCTGGGACGCGGAGTTCGTCAAGGTGGACCAGGCCACGCTCTTCGAGATCATCCTGGCCGCCAACTATCTCAACATCAAGGCGCTGCTGGACCTGACCTGCCAGACGGTGGCCAACATGATGACGGGCAAGACTCCTGAGGAGATCCGCGAGATGTTCAACTTCGAGAACGACTTCACCGAGGAGGAGGAGGAAGCCATCCGCAAGGAGAACCACTGGGCCTTCAATTGATCGCGCTCTACAGTGCTAGCTATTAGTGCTGCCGTGCTGGTCTCTACCTACTAAATACTATGGTGGTCGTAATGGTTTGTATGCCTTATTGCCTTTTGGAGGTGGGTACTGTTTGGATTAGAACTGGATGCATGTTAATCTGAGTGCTAATTTGTTTGTCTGCAGTTATTAGCTATAGTATTTTAACGGGGTGTTTAATTCCGGGCCAAAAACTTTTCACCTATCATATCGAAAATATCCGAACACATGCATTAAGTATTAAATGTAGATTAAAAATAACTAATTATATAGATTATGATGACTTGTGAGACGATTTGTTGGGTATCAATATTAGGAATATCTTGCTAAGGGCAGAAAACGACGCGCTAAACACTAACCCCTCGAGCGTCTTGCATTGTGCAATCTCCTCTTCGTCTGACCTGGCAGCAAGGCCTCGGGTACTCTTAAACCTATTGGGAGCATTCTCCGTCTCACCAGGTCCAAGTGACGTCAGCACAGGTTTGCCCAACCCCCTCGGTTCAGCCTGGGCATTCGGTTAACGGAAACCAACCGGTTCGGTTCTTCGGTTCTGGACACAAATTCAGTTCCCTAGAAATAGGAACCGATCGGTTCTTTGGAAATCTTGGAACCGAGCAAAATCGGTTTCGGTTAGTTCGGTTCGGTTTCGGTTCTAACCGAACTAACCGAAAATTTAACTAAGTAGCAAAAAAATAATAGAAAAATAGCCATTTTTATATTTTTTTTAAATACAAAGCTGAAATTTTAAAAAGTGAGGTTGTGAGGCTATGAGGGAGGCCCTTTTATATGTAGGATTAAGGTAGTATTAGGCCTAGATTATGAGGTTTATTGGACTTGTTTATGAAATTCGGTTATGTTCGGTTATTTCGGTTAACCGAGGTAGAGAACCGACACTACAAAAAATGAGGCCTTCTACGACGATTAGAGGGTTTTCTGTTGTCGTAAAAGGCCCGTCACTAAGGACCTTCTGTGACAATTACAAGCTATTTTTATGACAATTTGTGATTTACGACAACTGTAATTGTCAAAAAATTGTCATAGATCAAAAATTGTTATAAAAATTGTCACAGAAGGTCCTTAGTGACGGGCCTTCTATGACAACAGAAAACCCTCTTATCGTCGTAGAAGGTCTCATTTTTTGTAGTGCGAATTGACCTGCTAAAATTCGGTTCCTAAGAAGTGAGAACCGAATATGGAACCGAATTTTTTGGTTTCGGTTCCTGTTATTTCGGTTCGGTTCTCGGTACCTCTGCCTTGTCCGAGAGCTGCTCAGGCCCTCGGATGCAACTAGGAGTCATGGGGGCCCCCACTATGCTGCCCACTCCCAATGGCAGAGCGTGACACAAAAGGAAGGGGGGGGGGGGGGGGCGGTTTATATGTTGATGACGCATGACAAGCAGCCATTCCACCTCCACTGCCTGTGCCTAGCAACAAAGTTCCTAGTTTCTCTCTGGTTGGCTCAAAACAGCTATGTTAAACTGCTGCTATGAAGATCGTGTTGTTTGCTTAGTGTCTTGCGTCATTATCAGCAAGATTTAGGTCGGTCATAGCTCATTCTTTGTGATCCTGAAGCTTTCAATATCTACATAACAAGTCGTTCTATTCTTCTTCATCGACACAAGTTTAGTACTTCTCGGTTTTTCGATCTTCCATTGCTTTGCAACAATACTAATCCTGTTTTTCTTCCATTGTCTTGCATGCAGCAGAAATGATAACTACTCCCTCCGTCCCTAAATAAGTGTCGTTCTCGCTTCCCGAGAAAAAGTTATCGGCAATTATATATTAAAATATATTAATATTTATACTAAGTAATTAGTATCATCAGAAAGATCTTTACATCTAGTTTTTTAACAAAATTATTTGGAGATATAAATATTGCACATATTTTCTACAAATTGAGTCAAACACGTGGCACGCACACCAACGGCGACACTTATTTAGGGACGGAGGGAGTAGTGATCATACATGCATGCAGTGAAACTAGCATAGAGGAAGGGGGGGGGTGGGGGGGGGGGCAACCAGTTTGGCCGCCACTACGCTCCGCTAGTGCCCACTCGTACAGAGTCAATGTGCACAATTGGTCGCAGCATATGAAGACATAGGGAACCTTGCGGTAGGACCTGATGCGACCGCAGTCATTTCGCCACACCTCAACAGCAATAGGGGCACCATCCACTCTGCTGCCTAACCCTCACTCTACGTGAATCCGGGCGCACGCTCTGTCCATCTTGACGTACAAAGAGTACACTGTTCGGCACTCCTGTGGCGCATGTCCCCTGTGGACGGTGTGAGATCACGACTTGACAGCCATCATCTCCACATTACAGGGTCGGCTGACTCCGTCGGATAAGAAGGAAGACGACAGGCTCCCCAAGTCCCCCTTCTATACTTCTCTTTTATTTGTTCTTTTCCTCTTTTAGCCTCGCCGACTTAGGTAACCTCCGTATTATCCCTTCGTCTATAAAAAGTAGTGGAAGACCCTAGGTAGGGCTGGAGCATTAGAACATCCACCGAGGCACATCCGATCTTCATTTGAACTCACACACAACACGCCCATACACACCGAACCTGCACTAGAGACCTGAGATCCGCTCCCTCTCTCACCTGCTTGTACCTCCTACTGCGAGCACCCCTGGTGCAAGACAACATGAGTCGCGGTATCCACCGGACGTATGACCTTTTTTGACCGAACCAGTATACATCCCTGTGTCCGCTTTGCACACCATCCAAAGCCCAGACGCACAGTTATAAATTTATTCGTCGGCAGTCTCAACCACTGTTCGAGACAGTAACACGATTTTTTAAGCCTAATTAGTCCATGATTTGATAATGTTATGATACAGTAAATATGTGCTAATAACGAACTAATTAGTCTTAATAAATTCGTCTCACGGTTGTCTGACGGAATATGTAATTTATTTTTATTAGTCTATTTTTAATAGGCTAAATTAGTACTGCAATATCTGATTTGACAATAAAAACTTTTCACCCACTAACCAAACACCCCCTAAGAGTAACTCCAACGGTTTGGCAAATGACATTTGCATTCTTGTTTTTACAAAAAAGTCTAAAAATTTTCTATCCAACGGTTTGGCAAATGAGCTTTCCATTTTCCTTAACTTGGCAAATTCACTGGTTGGACTCGCATATATGCGAGCACTGCTCGCACTTGGCATCGGTCGCCCGCACGGTTTTTTCCTCGTGCGCGCGTGATTCCGCTCGCCACCGCCAATCTTTGCCGCATTTTTTTTCTCTGTCAGGTTGTCAGGCTCCTGTTCAATGCTTGAATTTTGCTACCTGGGCCTAGTTTAGATGCGTAGGGTGAGATTTTTTCTCAACTGTAGCATTTTCGTTGTTATTTGACAAACTTTGTCCAAATATGGACTATGTAAACTCAAAAGATTCGTCTCGACATGTACATACTAAAAGTACAATTAGTTATTTATTTTACCAATATTTAATGCTCCATGCATGCGTCCAAACATTGATGTGATGGTGATGTGATGGAGAGAGTGAAAAAAAATGACAGTTTGAGTGTAACAAGGCCCTGAGGATGTTGCTCGTGTGGCCGACAAATGTCCGTGATGGCACACAGCTTCAGCGATGTTGCTGCTGCTGTCAATGTTGTGACCTGTTGCTGCTTCTTGATGGATGCGACAGAGAAGACTTGTATGAGTATGTGCCGCAAGCTATTCATCAACGAAGCACGAACCTTCGAGATCTGAAGTGCACGCCCGCGGCTTGCAGGAGTCTCCGACGACCTGGAATCCATCGGCTGCAAATGACATCCTCTGTCCCTCTATATCTGTCGTTCTAGCAGCCCATTTGCATGTCCAGATTCATTTAAACTCCTATGCACCCGTACATAGCCTATGTCTGGGTTCATAAACTTTTTGCTGTCCTTGTTCAACACCAGAACGACCGACATATCGGGACGGAGGGATACATTGCCTTTGCAAATAAATTATCCTTCAAATTGAGAAGTTGTAGCATAGCACAGTATTTGATAGTAGCCATAGTGCTTTAATCAACCTGGGAACAGATCGGGAGATATGCACGGCACGAACCTCTTGGAGATCGATCTGAGTGCACGCCCGGCTGGAAGGATTGCCCGCGACCTGGAAGCCTCGATGCCTTTTTTTTGAGAAGTCAGGAGGAGCCAGAGGCTCCTACTGTAAATTTATTGAAGAAAACAGAACAAGAAACAAGTCTGAGAACAAGGCTAAGAGCCAGAAAAGAGAAAGAAAGGAAACAACGGCGGCCTGGCAATGACGCGAGAAATGGCGGCGCTCGAGGTCGCGCGCGTGAAGAAACACGCGCGAAGGAAAGCGCGTGACGGGAGATTACAGAAGAAAAAAATTCGTGGCCAAAAACACCTCGGTCCATAATTACGGTAAATGTCAAGTCAATTTTGCCAAATCCTTGAAGATGGCCTTTTTTTTCTCCTCCCCATATCCTTTTGGGACTTGGCAAACAACAACAAATGAAAAAAAAATATTATCAAACCGTTAGAGTTGCTATGTACTAAATTAATAAAAAAACTGAATCCAGGGTGTGTGAGTCCATGATTGACCACAGGATCCAAAATTTCAATGAATATCCCATCTACAATGCCATACCTATCACGTCTCTATACATGGCCTCAATCTAATCACGTTTCCTTCCGTTTGAAGAGGGCTCGGTAGTTCTCAGGTAGGTACGACCAATCAAGATTGTCTCCAAACGGTTGGATTTAGTAAGATAATTACCAGTTGCTAAACTCAATTACTATAGATTTTTGTACATAAAGTGGCACACACAGCTTCCCTACAATAATGTTTGAGAAAAAAAAAGTATCGGTTTGGGTTATCCAATAAATGATCCTTTGTTTTCTTGCAAGAATTATTAGCACAACTATACAAAACATCTAAAGGCATAAAAATATGAAACGAGAACTGGCGCTGTCCAAAAAGAAATTTCACAACCGTGGTTCCAGATTTTATTTTTGAACCCACTACGAAGCATCTTATTAGTATGAGATACAACACAACTAATTAAGTGCCAGAAGAGCTGTTCGTCGATGTACATACATGACAAAATTACTCAAAACATATTGATTTTTTGAATGGGTGTGCTTCCAAGTGGTTGGATGCTATACTGCCGCCAGCAGTAGCATCTAGTACTTCTTTCGGAACAAGTAATGTGCATCCATCCATTCATCTCCATTGTTGTATCCAAAAAGTTCAGCTATCGAGATGAAGAACGTCCGCCAATAAGCTATCCACTTGGTAGTTGATTCCTTCCCATAAGTTTTCTCGAAGATCGGCCTTATTGAAGTGATGTTCTTGTCCATACGTTTTAGCCACTCCTCGCTACAAAAAAAAAATGAGCACCTTCTTAAGTTAATTAATACACTGTACTGTTTGTCGATTATTCGGCCTTGTTTAGTTCGGGAAATTTTTGGCGAAAAGTTCCTGTAACACTTTTGTTGTTATTTGACAAACTTTGTCCAAATATAGACTAACTAGATTTAAAAGATTCGTCTCGAAATGTACATACTAGAAGTACAATTAGTTTTTTATCTACATTTAATGTTTCATGCATGCGTCTAAAGATTCGATATAACAAGAATCTAGAAAAAAAATTGGGTCTCTTGGGAAACTAAACGCGGCCATTTGAGCATTTATATTCAGGTGGAATTCATTACCTGACATTTTGTCCTTGTACAGTGTAAAGTCGACAGTGTGACAAAATGAGAAATCGTTTATTAAAGAGTTGTTTGGTTTAGGCGTCTCGAGTGACAAACTGACTTAGGCCTTGTTTAGTTCCCTCCATTTTCCAAAATTTTCCATCACATCAATCATCACATCAATATTCAGACGTATGAATGGAGCATTAAATGTAGGTAAAACAAATAACTAATTATACTTTTAGTATGTACACATCGAGACGAATCTTTGGAGTCTACGTAGTCCATATTTGGACAAAGTTTGTCAAATAACAACGAAAACGCTACAGGATTCCATCTAAACAAGGCCTTAATAAATAAGTCGGTTATACGCTGTATATGACTCAAGTGCCAAATAGTCCTGACTAAAGTGACTTATTTGAAGTAGATGATGGTTAAGTTAGTGTTGGGTGACTCAAAGTGACTCCAAGGCCTAAAAGACATCTTAAGTCACTACTACGAAAAGCCTTTGTAGAGGCGGCTCCAAAAGATTTGTTGGGGCGGTTTTATATAGAAACCAATTTTTGAAATAACGATTCCAGATTTAAAAAATCCAAAATAAACCCCAAAAAAATGCCTTTGTAGAGGCGGCTCCAGAAGATTTGTTGGGGCGGTTCTATATAGAAACCAATTTTTAAAATAACGATTCCAGATTTAAAAAACCCAAAAAAAACCCCAAAAAATTAGCAAAACATTTTTTTAATCAAGGAACAACCCAACCATTTTTTGCGTGTATTTCTTGCATTCGCGGTAAGAATGTGAGATTCGAACTCACAACCTCACCTCTGTGCATACCCTTCTCTACCACTGCACCACACCATCACTTGTGTTTATATTAGATTTTGGGTCTACTCATATTATACTAAATCGAATTTAAATTAAGTGTTCGAGACCCTAAACGAATTTAAATCAAAAAGTGGTCAACTACAAAGTTGTGTAACTTTTCAAGATCTACAACTTTTATTCAGGTTATTTCTCCATCCAAGGGAATTTTAAAAAATTGAATTTTAAATTTGACAAATTCAAACATAGATTTTTATGACAAGATGAATTCAAATTAAAAAGTGATCAACTACAAAATTGTGTAACTTTTTAAGATCTACAACTTTTATTTAGGTTGTTTTTCCATCCGAGATAATTTTAAAAACTTGAATTTTAAATTTGACAAATTCAAAAATAGATTTCTATGACAAGATGAATTCAAATAAAAAAGTGGTCAACTACAAAGTTGTGTAACTTTTTAAGATCTACAACTTTTATTTAGATTGTTTCTCCATCCGAGGTAATTTAAAAAAATTGAATTTTAAATTTGACAAATTCAAATGTAGATTTCTATGACAAGATGATTTCAAATAAAAATGTGGTATACATCAAAGTTCTATAACTTTTTAAGGCCTACAACTTTTGTTTTGGTTGTTTCTTCATTTAAGATTATTTTAAAAAATAAATTTAAATACTTAATTTAATTATTCGGCGTCTATTTATAGGGGCGGCTAAATATGAAACCGCCTCTAGAAATAGGATTTGTAGGGGCGGCTCATAACAATAGCCGCCCTTACAAATAGATTTGTAGATGCGGTTCTTCTGAGGGCATTTGTAGGGGCGCCCCTATAAAAAAAGTGAGGCATTGCTACAAATGCTTTTTGTAGCAGTGATAGTCACCCAAAACAAACATGAATTTTAAGTCAGTTTTTTAAGATGATTCAACTTAAACAAGTGACTCAATTAACCAAACACATCCAAAGATAAAGCTTGAAATGCAACATTTGCATTTCCTCACAAATAGTCACAGGAGTTACTGGCTGGGGTGACTACTACAACATTTAAAATTGAATCCATGGATTATTAGTTTGAAGCTTGGAAAGATATACCTAGTTCTAGCATAATGTGTGCCACTGACAAGCCAATGATTGACCACAGATACATCTTCCTGCAGTAATATAAACGTTTCAGAGTCAGTAAATATAAACGTTCGCAAGAGTATTGATCGATTTGGCCCATCAACTAATATTCCTATTTAATGCATAAGGGCAGTCCTCAAAAAACAAAGAATGATTGGGTTAGACACTACCTGAAAGTAGAGAAGTAGGTTTGCAGATGGCATTGTTCCTCCAGTGAAGAAATACCTCGTGATCCAATCATCATCACTTTTATCCTATCATATTTGTGAAATGATGAAGATTAACATAACAATTAAGAACTAATAATAATTTTTAAATAGTATCCCACATCAAATCACTGAACCAAAAAGGATGAACTTATGGCAATTTTGAAGAAGTGGAAAACTACATTCTAGACATGTGCTAAAACACTGGCGATGATCAGTAATTATGACTTTCACTGTTTACATCAAAGAAGTCCTATCGCTTTTAGCATGGATAACACTGGGAACTTAGGTTCACATGGAATGCCCCGGCTGTTAAATTAAAATTAAAAGTATGCTGCATGTATCACACTGCTATATGCAAAAGGTTTGTAGGAAATGGCTGTATGGTTTGTAAAGGTGTTTGGGTCCACTTCTACAAATCGCCAGCATACTTTTAATTTTAATTGATTGTAGAACCGCCACTTCTACAAATCGCCAGCCGTCCCTAGAAATTGATTGTAGAACCGGCACTACAAATGGTTTTCGAAAAACCATGATTCTAGATTTTAAAAATGCAAAAACATCTTTTTAATCAGGGGAGGGCCCCACTGGCCAGCGCTCGCCTGTCTCCGTCGAAGTTGCAAGTCGCGGTATTTTCCGCGCAAAAATCGCATGCTTCATGGCCGGTGAGAATCGAAACCACTTCCTGACCTTCGTGTGTACCCTCCTTTGTATTATATTAAACCGTATTTAAATTGAGTGTTTGAGACCCTAAATGAATTCAAATCAAAAGATGGTCAACTACAAAGTTGTGTAACTTTTCAAGATCCACAATTTTTTATTTAGGTTGCTTCTCCATCTGAGGTCATTTAAAGAATTTGAATTTTAAATTTGATAAATTCAAATGTAAATTTGTTTGACAATATGAATTCAAGTGAAAAGTGGTCAACTATAAAGTTGCATAACTTTTTGAGATATACAATTTTTATTTAGATTGCTTCTCCATCCGAGGTCATTTAAAAAATTTAAATTTTAAATTTGACAAATTCAAACATAGATTTCTATGACAAAATGAATTTAAATAAAAAAGTGATCAATTATAAAGTTAAATAACTTTTCGAGATCTACAACTATCACTTTGTTTGTTTCTCCATCTAAGGTTGTTTGAAAAATTTAAATTTTTAATTTCAAAAAAGAGAACTTCAAACAAGATTTTGAAGTGGCAAATGATTTCACCTGAAAAAGTTATCAACAACAAAGTTATACAACTCATCAAGATCTACAACTTTTATATTGGTTATTTTTTTATCCAAGATTGTTTGAAAAAAATCAAACTTTAGTACTTAATTTAATTATTCGGCGTCTATTTGCACTGGATATTAAGTCGTCCCTACAAATCTGAACCAGCCACCCCTACAAATGAATTTGTAGGGACCACTCGTTGGGAGGGGGGGGGGGGCATTTGTATAGAACTACCCCTAAAAGATGATATATTGCTACAAATCTTTTTTTTGTAGTAGTGTCATTTGACACAAATTAGCTATGACTTTGTGCACCAGCCAAATACAAATACGTACTGGTACAAGCCCGCTACCTCAAAGTGATATGGAAATGTTTTGTGGTCCAGCTGTAGTTAAATAGGCGTGGTGTAATGCACCAAATGACCAGTGAATTGAGGATCATTAATCTGCTACCTCAAAGTGATATGGAAATGTTTTGTGGCAGAACATGTGAACAAATAGTAAGCCGTCCTCTTTCATCCACCTGGATATCTTCTTAAGAAGCGATTTGTAGTTTTTCATGTGCTGCATGATGGGCCATGACAAACGATCATTTGCCTTGATGAATATCGAAAACACAGCAAGACACCAAACCGAATCATACCTCAAACATCCCTATAGATATGATCCTGTCAAAAGAGCGCTCCATCTCAAACTTGCTGATGTCTGCTACAATTATCTCAACATTTGACAACTCATTTTCCCTGAAACAGAATTGAAATGGCAATGTGGCATAACAAAGCATTACGGAAGGGGAATCAAAGATAGAAGAGGATGGTGGTAGAAGATCTGTCTGCATATATCTAACAAATCTACATGTATATTACTAGTAGACAGATGCTTAGAGAGATCACTCTTGTGATGCGTGAGATTCGAAGCTAGGACCTTTTGCCTCGCGAATAGCTTCTTTCCAACTCAACTACAAAACACAAGTGACAAAATCATGTGCGCTCTCCTTTTGAATTCAACCATGAAGGACCTTTAATCCCGGGTGACAGACCTTTAGTCCGAGTTGGTGACACCAATTGGGACTTAAATGTCGTTATCAACCAGGACTAAAGGATGACTTTTAGTTCTACCAACTGGAACAAAAGGGCTTTCAGTGCCCGTGAAATTTAGAGCTTGGACTAATGCTCACATTAGTCCCAAATCCCAATACTACCGAGACTAAATGTGTGAATCCAAATTAAGTCGGTTTCTACTTGTGTGTGAAAGATAATTTCTGTCAATAGTATGGTTACAAATAAGTCTTAGACAATTATATCCTTAAACAGCTCATGGTATTTGAACTTCATTATTTTCATGTTTTCAACACAGCTGCAGGAGTAACAACAATATAACAACATGATGAACACGAAACAAATTGCAGTGACAGGAATAGACTGCAATGGTCACTTATAATATGGGTTACATATATGGACCATAAGTTGGCACTACATGTAAAAGTAATCAACTCGATATACCACCGAAACAATGAAACTATTACACTTACCTGCATTGCTCTTCTATAAAGGCCTTTTGTGTAGTAGAGTTGCATATCCCTGTTACACTGCAGTTACTATATTTCTTTGCAATGTAAAGTGAAAGGGATCCCCATCCACATCCAACATCTAGGATGCTTTGGCCATCTTGTAGTTTTGACTTCTCACAATACAGATCCATCATTGCAACCTCAGCATCTTCTAGGGTGCTTGAATCATCAGGGAAGTAGCAGGGACTGGAAGATTCAATGTATTTGTGTGGATTAACCGAAGGAGAATATGTCTTTTTGCTAAAACCAACGAGTGAGAGTATACACACTGCACCATCAGCCACTCATATAAATAAACCTGTGTGCGCACAAACCTGTATTTAAGATTCCTTCCAAGCACTAACTTGAAAAATGTAGTTGGCAACTCATAATGTTGGGCTTTAGCTTTGTCTGTTTCAATAGCAATGGGCATCTCTTCAAGAGCTGCATCAGGAAAACATGCAGCATAATAATGAGAAATTACATTCCTACGTTTGGAAGAGATCAATAACATGGTGGCAGGTTAGTCTTTGTTGAAACATTAGATAAGAAAACAGATACGTATGACATCTGTTAGGTTATCATTGGAGCCTCGGAGAGTTGTAATGCAGGGGTTATGATACTATGAACCCGTTTGATACAACTTAACAGCAAACTATCCAAAGAGGACCTATGTTGCCACAATATATAAGAATTTAACACCGCCTCTCAGTCTTAGTACGAACCTATCACAAGATCTCTGTGAACAACTCCCTCTGTTCTAAAATAAATCTCCATCACGTACTTTGAGAAGTCAACTAATCTTTAGCTCTGACTAGGTTTATAAAAAAATAAGAGTTAAATGCACCAGAGCCCAGTGGTGAATCCAGGTTTTACTTAAGACTAGGGCCTCTAATTAAGAAGCTAATCTCAACACTACGCCACAAAGCTTAACCACAGCGAACACTTTGTGTTTACCGCAGCAGAAAAAGGTCTCCGCTGCGATGCCAAGGCCACAGTTAATCGTGGCTACCACCACGGTGGACGCCTTTGTCTATTGGGGTTAATTGATTTACCGCAGTGGACACGTTACAATGCCCGATGTGGTATGGGCTTGGATCTAGGCCTGGATTCCAGCGTCACCGGTGAAACCCTAGCGTCATCGGGAGGAGCTGGATCCTCTGGATCCACTGGCCGCTCCGAGGTGGTTGATGGCGACGTCCACGACAGCTCCAGAGGACGAGAGCGAAGCAGCCTGGGTGGCGGAGACCGACGCAGAGCACCTAGTTGGCTGTCTTGACGATGAGCAGGAGCCCGTGGCTCTACAGCACGAGCAGCATGTCCGCGCCCTCCCGGAGGCGCCCGGCCTCCACGAAGGCAGCCACCATCATGTGCGCGGCCTCGTGCGCCATCGGCAGGTTGCCACACATGACGAATAAGGTGGCAGTCAGTGTGATGGCAGCAGTGGTGTGCGATAGAGCAGCGAGCAGCTCCTCGATCGCGACCTCATCTCCTCCCGTGCAGCCGTGTGCAGTCTGGGCATGCGGCCACACGCTCCTGTGGTGTAGCAGGGAGCTAGGGATCGAGACGGGCAGACGAAGGACAAAGGAGAGGATGAGAGCTGAGGCCTCTTTTGGTGTTGGGCTTTCTTTGCTGGGCTAAAAAATTACATAGTGTGCATATGAGATGACTGGGCCAACAACTAGGACATGTGCCCTATATGGGCCTGGACCACAGATCCGTTACTGTTGGATCCCCGTGAACTTGTAAGCGTGTGTCGTTCATAAACTTTGTTATTATTAAGCGATGCGCCACAGCCCACAGGTCTATGCCAGCCACGTGTATATATATATTTTTTATTTAGCTCCTCAAATATATTATTTTCATAAAAAATTATACCCCTGGCCGCGCCTGCTGCGCAAGCAAGCACGCACCGAACGTACAGGCGGCGAACAGCGCCAGTAGCGCCCAGCGACACCAGCTAGCAGCCCGGCCGAACCGATGGGCGATGGCGACGCCGTTCCCGATGGCGGCGCCGCTCCGAACCCTCCGACGACGACTGCTCCGGGGTCTCCGATGGAGCTCGATCACGCACGCCACCTGAACACAATCTACCGCTACCTCCACCAAAAGGACACCATCGACGACACCGAACAGCCCTTGCCTCGATCGTGTGCACGCCGGGAGCGACGACGAGCCGGCCAGTTGCCAGTTGACACACTGTACGCGATCGGTACTGTAGTCGGTATTTACTACGTACGTACGTACAACGGACAAACTGGCCGGAGAAGCAGCTGCCTGTGCCCTGTAGTACTTACAGCGGACGAACTGGAGGAGCTGCTGCAGCTGGAGGGGCGGCGAGAGGAGGTAGCCCTGGCGGAGGCGCCGCGCGAGCAGGAGCCGCGTCAGGCGCCGGGTCACGGCGTCCGGGATGAGGTTGCGCTCCAGTGCCACCAGCACGGACCGCGTCGCCACCTCGTACGCCCGCCGCTCGGCCACGGACCACGCTGCCGCCATCATGCTCATCTCAACGTACACGGCCGTCGTACCGTACGTCGTCGCTGTTTGCAGGTGCGCAAGAGGGACAAGGAACGCGCGCACGAGGAAGTGACGAGAGACAGCAGAGGCCTCGCGTTTATCATTTTTTTGCAAATAGACCTGTTTAGAAATTTTGTTTAAAAATAGGATAAAAGGGTCGGCGTCATGTCTCATGACGCCGAGCTAGCAGGGGTCGGTGTCATGTCACAAAGTTTTTAAACATGTCCAAAAACGCCGAGCAGGGGTCGACGTCATGTCACAAAGTTTTTAAACATATCTGTTTATAAAAAATATTATTTTAAAAAGGATTAAAATACAAAAATATCACGCCGCTGGGTCGTTCGAGTGGACTGCATGCAGGAGGTACGACGTTTCTTGTGAATGCAAGCAAAACGAGCCTGTTTCTATCTATGGGTTCCTTTATTTCCCGATACTAGTAACAGACGTGGACCCAGAGATTCCTGTTTTGGGTAACGTACTAGGTGCAAACTCTCCTGTCCGTGAGAGGGAACAGCTATAGTAGTAGGCGGGTGTGCCGTGCGCGTCTCTCAGTTCCAAAAGTCGACAAGTAGATGAGTACGCCGCCGCCGCCGCCGCTGCCAAGAAGTCGCTCCCACCGTGCGACTCCGTGCGCCGCTTCCCGTCCCTCAGCTGGTCCCTCCTCTCTTTATCTGTTATATCGTCACAGGTCGGAGAGAGGATAGAGATCTATTACTTTTAATATTTTTTTACTAACGTATCGAGTTCTTAGTGTTTGAGTCTCTCTATATCAATATCAAGTATTGTGATATTAGAGATTTATTTCCACCTCCTCTTCGGCAACGGGGAAGCGGAAGGATGAAATTTGTTAAAAGAATAGGCAATTTCCAGATTAAAACCAGAATATAAATCATGATAAATTGATGATCTAGATATCTCATATTGTATTGTTTACTAGCATAACAAAACATGCATAACATAATCTCAAACATGACAATTGGTGTAAGCATAGCTCGTACACCAGATAGATTAAAAGGCAAGATCAAAGACATAAGATCTAATATAAACATAGACATTAGATCACGAACGGCGTACCTTTCGTTAGCTGGAGAAGACGGTGGCGGAGTCGGTGCTGGCTGATCGTCGATGAGCGCTGGAGGAATAGCTCGGAGCAGTTGACGACGAATACGCCTGGACGTAGCGCCGCCTGACTTGGACGGTAGACGACCCGTTGTTGTAGACGAGAGCAGTCGCGCGACGAGCGCTTCCCAAAAACCTTATTCGCCTTCTCCCGGTGCAGGATCGCAAAGACGAGGGTTCCGGAGACCTGCTCGCCCGGTCGCTGGTGCACGCAAGCGAACGGACTGGAGACGACTAGACGGCAGCGCAAAAGCGATATGAGGCAAACCCTAACTCGAGAGGTGTTGAGATGCGTTTTGGCGTGGCCGATAGGTTGCTTATATAGCCCTGTTGAACCGACCTCGTGTCGCGATCACGATCTAAATCGGTTTAGGACTCTTGAGTCGTAACCGTTTAGGACTCTGCAACTTGAAGGCCAAGAAACCAAAAACTAAAACTGCAAAAGGAGACCGCGCTCCCGCAAGGCGAGGAGCCGGATTTCGGCGGACCATTCACGCAGGTGCCGCGCACCCGCGCAAGTCGCCACGCCACGCCCCGCCCGGCCCGGCCCGGCCCGGCGAGGCGAGCGAGCGCGCGCGCGTGTGGGTTTCTCTTTCTCCTTCTCACACTAGACTTGAGGAAGTGGAGAGGACTTCCATATTTAAGCAAGTCCTCCTCCTCTTCCACTAGCAAGGTGGGACTAAAGAGTTCCACTTCCCCCTTTGCACACACATGTATGGGCTTTGAGATTTATTTAGGAATTTCAGAATTATTATTGGGCCAAGCCCATATAAATCCTAACAATCCCCCACCAGATCTCAAATGCCCATTTAGAGTTTTGCCTGTTCCCGCTACTGTTTGATATACTAGTGTTTAGCAGAGACTGTTAAGTTGAACTTCTGCCTATAACCTCAAGTTACACTTATTCACAACTTGAACAATGGACTATGCCTTGAATTGCAAGTTTTGCGTGAAGCAAGTTTTACTTAAGGTTAAACTAGTACCTGGCTACCAATAGTCTTTCTCCGTGGGTGGAGCATATACGTCATACTCCATGGTCTCTTCATGAGCTTACTAGAGATCACCCTAATCTCATAGACTGCGACGTTTAACAGTCATGGCTCATATAGGTATGTTCTTTCAAGAATACTCTGTAGGACAGCATCTTTGCTTTTAAAAAGCCAATAGAACATATTAAGGTCTTTCCCAACCTTCCATACAGTGCCTCATAGCAATGAGAGTATTGCATCTTCACAAAGAGAGGGTTTAGAAATTACTCTCCTCAGTTTACCAATAGCTTGTTCTTCCCAGATCCTTAGTCACGGGATCTCCGATCAAAAAGGTTGGGTTACTACTACTGTAAACTCATATGGGTCTCATACCCATCTCCCTTGATGCGATTTCTATCACATTCCGTGATAACCCTTTAGTAAAGGGATCTGCCAGGTTTTTGTCTGTTTGTACATAAGTCACAGCTATTACTCCGGAGTTTCTCAACTTCCTGACAGACTTCAAACGTCTTTTAACGTGTCTTGTTGACTTCGCATTATCCCTAGCACTGTTCACTATCGTGATCACTGTTTGATTATCACAGTTCATAAGGATAGCCGGTATTGGTTTTTCAACCACCGGTAAGTCAGACAAGAGCTCACGCAGCCACTCTGCCTCTGCAGAAGCTGTATCTAAAGCAGCAAGTTCTGCTTCCATGGTTGATTTAGTCAATATAGTCTGTTTACAAGACCTCCATGACACCGCACCACCTCCTAGGGTAAAAACATACCCACTAGTGGCGTAGATCTGA
Source organism: Coix lacryma-jobi var. lacryma-jobi (assembly GCA_009763385.1). Taxonomy (NCBI): domain Eukaryota; kingdom Viridiplantae; phylum Streptophyta; class Magnoliopsida; order Poales; family Poaceae; genus Coix; species Coix lacryma-jobi. Next base: position 19,227,775 of record CM019831.1, read on the forward strand.
TCAATATCAGAAATCCAGTTTGCATCACTATATCCCTCTAGCACAGCTGGGTGCCCAGAATAGTGAATTCCAAAACTCATTGTACCTTTGAGATAACGCAAAACTCTCTCAAGTGTATGCCAATGATTATCACCCGGGTTGGACATGTACCTACTCAACTTGCTCACAGCAAATGAGATATCTGGTCTAGTTGCGCTCGCTAGATACATGAGTGAACCAATAATCTGAGAGTATCTCAGTTGGTCTCTAGCAATCTTTCTGTTCTTTCTCAAAGTCACACTGGGATCATAAGGTGTTGGAGAAGGTCTACTATCCATAAAGCCAAAGCGACTCAAAACCTTCTCAACATAGTGAGATTGCAATAAAGTAATCCCACTCTCATCCTTAATCAGCTTAATGTTCAAAATAACATTAGCTTCACCCAGATCTTTCATATCAAAGCTCTTTGATAGGAAAGACTTGACTTCATTAATAACATCAATATTTGTTCCAAAAATAAGAATATCATCAACATATAAACATAATATAACAGATTGACCCCCACCATGTCGATAATACACACACCTATCAGCTTCATTAACAGCAAAGCCTGCACTAATTAAAGTAGTGTCAAACTTCTCATGCCATTGTTTAGGTGCTTGTTTCAAGCCATACAAAGATTTCAATAACTTACACACTTTTTGCTCTTCACCTTTTACTACAAACCCATCAGGCTGATCCATATAGATCTCCTCATCCAACTCTCCATTAAGAAAAGCTGTCTTCACATCCATTTGATGAATGAGAAAACCATATGAGGCAGCCAGGGAAAGTAATACTCGAATAGTGGTTAATCTAGCAACAGGTGAATAAGTATCAAAGAAATTCTCGCCTTCTTTTTGGGTATAACCTTTAGCCACAAGCCGAGCCTTGTACTTGTCAATAGTACCATCAGGTCTAAGCTTCTTCTTGAACACCCACTTACAACCCACAGGTTTGCAACCAAAAGGTAACTCAGATAACTCCCAGGTACCATTAGAAAGAATCGAGTCCATCTCACTACGAACAGCTTCTTTCCAATCATCTGCATCTGGAGATGCAAATGCTTCCGTAATAGAAGTAGGAGTATCATCCACAAGGTACACAATGAAATCATCACCAAAGGATTTTGCAATCCTTTGTCTCTTGTTCCTCACAAGAATTTCATTGTCATCCTCCTCAGGAACTTCATTAAGCGGTTGTTCAAATGACTTAAGCGGAGACTCAATAGGTGTAGTAAAATCAGGAGTTAATTCAGAAGAAAACTTAGCATTGCTACGCATATCTTTCATAGGAAAAAAGTTCTCAAAGAATGTAGCATCACGAGATTCAAAGATCGTATCCACATGCATATCAGGTACTTCAGATTTTACTACTAAAAATCTATAGGCAATGCTATGATGTGCATATCCTAGAAAGATGCAATCCACAGTCTTTGGTCCAAGCTTACGCTTCTTAGAAATTGGAACATTGACTTTCGCCAAACATCCCCACGTGCGTAAGTATGTAAGCGATGGTTTCCTTCCAACCCAATACTCGTATGGAGTTGTCTCTTTATTTCTGTTTGGAACTCTATTGAGGACATGACTCGCAGTCAACAAAGCCTCCCCCCACCATGCCTTAGAAAGACCAGCAGTATCTAACATGGCGTTCACCAAGTCAGTCAACGTGCGGTTTTTCCTCTCGGCAATCCCGTTTGATTCAGGAGAATAGGGAGCTGTCCTCTCATGAATAATACCATGTTCCGTACAAAATCATCAAAAAGCATAGGAAAATACTCACCACCACGATCTGACCTTAGACGTTTAATCTTTCTCTCTAGTTGATTCTCAACTTCAGCCTTATAGATTTTAAAGTAGTCTAGCGTTTCATCTTTAGTTTTAAGCAAGTAAACATAACAATATCTAGTTGCATCATCAATTAAAGTCATGAAATATCTCTTTCCACCTTTTGTCAACACACCATTCATCTCACAAAGATCAGAATGTATGAGTTCTAGAGGTGCCAAGTTTCTCTCCTCCGCTGCCTTGTGAGGCTTTCGAGGTTGCTTTGATTGCACACAATTATGGCACTTAGAACCTTTGGCAATAGTGAAATCTGGAATTAAACTCAGGCTAGACAAACGTGACATTAAACCAAAGTTCACGTGACATAAACGAGAATGCCAAACATTAGAACTATCATTAATTGTGCCACAAATATGATTTACTGACTTATTACAAAAATCTGCCAAAGATAGGCGGAACAAGCCTCCGCAATCATAGCCTTTACCAATAAATTGTCCATGCTTAGACATAACTACTTTATTGGACTCTAAAACTACTTTAAAACCATCTCTCAAAAGAAGAGATACGCTAACAAGGTTCTTGCGTATAGTAGGGACATGCTGCACGTTCTTCAGTTGCACGATCTTCCCCGAAGTAAACTTCAGATCTACCGTGCCAACACCACGAACAGAAGCATGTGATCCATTCCCCATTAGGACGGAGGAACCTTGGAGCCCCTGATAAGAAGAAAACAGAGAGATATCAGCACACACGTGAATATTAGCACCTGTATCAACCCACCAATTTGGTGATTGAAATACTGATAGTACAGTAGGAAAATTACCATACCCGTCATCAGCATCGCTAGTAGTCACAAGGTTGACATTCTTCTTTTTCCCTTTGCGGTCCGCTCGCTCCGGACACTCTTTGGAAAAATGCCCAAGCTCTCCACAAGTGAAGCATGGCAACTCTGCTTTGTTCTTCTTCTTCTTCTTAAATGTAGTAGTAGTTTTGGCATTGAAAGACTTAGGCTTTCCTTTGTACTTGCCATGGTTTTTCTGGACGAAGTGGGCGCTAGCTCTTTCCTCGTTCCCCTTCTCAGTGTTATCTTTAGCCCGAGCCTTCTCTTCAACATCAAGAGATGCTATCAGGTTTTCAACTGATATTTTCTGTCTCTTGTGTTTAAGGCTTGTGGCGAAATTCCTCCACGAGGAAGGTAGCTTTGCAATAATGCATCCAGCCATAGACTCATCGGGTATAACACAGTTGAGGAGTTCAAGCTCTTTTGCCAGACGGTGTATCTCATGGGCTTGCTCGACTATAGATTTGTTCGCAACAATCTTGTAGTCATGAAAAGTCTCCATGATATACAACTCTTTGCCAGCATCTGAAGCACCAAAGGTAGCTGACAGATGATCCCACAAAGTCTTTGCGTCTTTAATGTGCAGAATTGTATCAAAGATATGATCAGCAAGGACATTCTGCACAACTCCCACAAAGATTTGGTTGGCATCCTGGAAAGCTCTCTGATCCTCTTCAGAGATATTTCCCTCGGGCATACCAGCACTCACCCAAAACACTTTCATGGCCGTCAACCAATTGGTGACCTTAACTTGCCATCTCTTAAAGTGCTCTCTAGAAAATTTTTCTGGCTTCAGCGCATCAACAAAACTAGCCATAGTTAATTCTGGAAACCTATAATAAGGTTTTTGGATTGATAAAGGAATAGGCAATTTCCAGATTAAAACCAGAATATAAATCATGATAAATTGATGATCTAGATATCTCATATTGTATTGTTTACTAGCATAACAAAACATGCATAACATAATCTCAAACATGACAATTGGTGTAAGCATAGCTCGTACACCAGATAGATTAAAAGGCAAGATCAAAGACATAAGATCTAATATAAACATAGACATTAGATCACGAACGGCGTACCTTTCGTTAGCTGGAGAAGACGGTGGCGGAGTCGGTGCTGGCTGATCGTCGATGAGCGCTGGAGGAATAGCTCGGAGCAGTTGACGACGAATACGCCTGGACGTAGCGCCGCCTGACTTGGACGGTAGACGACCCGTTGTTGTAGACGAGAGCAGTCGCGCGACGAGCGCTTCCCAAAAACCTTATTCGCCTTCTCCCGGTGCAGGATCGCAAAGACGAGGGTTCCGGAGACCTGCTCGCCCGGTCGCTGGTGCACGCAAGCGAACGGACTGGAGACGACTAGACGGCAGCGCAAAAGCGATATGAGGCAAACCCTAACTCGAGAGGTGTTGAGATGCGTTTTGGCGTGGCCGATAGGTTGCTTATATAGCCCTGTTGAACCGACCTCGTGTCGCGATCACGATCTAAATCGGTTTAGGACTCTTGAGTCGTAACCGTTTAGGACTCTGCAACTTGAAGGCCAAGAAACCAAAAACTAAAACTGCAAAAGGAGACCGCGCTCCCGCAAGGCGAGGAGCCGGATTTCGGCGGACCATTCACGCAGGTGCCGCGCACCCGCGCAAGTCGCCACGCCACGCCACGCCACGCCCCGCCCCGCCCGGCCCGGCCCGGCCCGGCGAGGCGAGGCGAGCGAGCGCGCGCGCGTGTGGGTTTCTCTTTCTCCTTCTCACACTAGACTTGAGGAAGTGGAGAGGACTTCCATATTTAAGCAAGTCCTCCTCCTCTTCCACTAGCAAGGTGGGACTAAAGAGTTCCACTTCCCCCTTTGCACACACATGTATGGGCTTTGAGATTTATTTAGGAATTTCAGAATTATTATTGGGCCAAGCCCATATAAATCCTAACAAAATTATCTTCTCCGTGGCGGTTTCATTGTAGATGAGGGCGACAACTTCGGTGTTAGCATCTTCACCGGCATGACGACATGAAGACTATTATTTCCAAACGGCGGAATAAAGGGGTGTCGGTGTTCGGAACCCGGGGGTCTACACCAACGAGTGAATTTGTGTGTGCGTGCTCCCTAATCCGGATGGTGATGCAAGAAGAACACAACGATTTATCCTGGTTCGGGCAAGAGAAGGCCTTATGTCCGGCGAATACAAGCGAGAGAGAGAGCGGGGGTGTGAAGAGAGATGCTAGAACTAGAGAACTGAGCTCCGGAGTCCTAGGCTCTGGTGAAGAGAGCTTGAGTGCTAGAATGCTTGAGTGCGTTGTATGAGCTTCTAACTTGTAAGAGTCTTGCCCTATCCTAAGCCCCGGCGTCCCCTTTTATAGGAGAAGGGGAGACACTTGGTTACATAGTTCAAGGGTTGTCGTATGCGGTGATGCTTGGTGGTGACGTTGGTGATGACGATGCCGGTCATGTCGGCGCCGTTGTAGCGTCGTGCGTCGTCCCGTGACGACGTACTCGACGATGTCGGTGAAGGACGACACTCATGCGCAGGCGTACGTGGAGACGTCGTATCGGGAATTGTTGGAGTACTGACCGGTCCTGACGGAGTCGTGCTCGAGGGGGTGGTCGAGGCCCCCTTAGGCAGGGTCGAGGCCCGGAGTATGCGGGAAATGCGTTGACAAACGTGCCTCGAGGCGACGCCCGACGTGACACAGTGCGCGGCATGGAGTAATAGTATCGTACGAGTTGCCCCCTTTCCCGGATATGAGCGGTTAAAGTTGAATTTAACCGTGGTACGACTCGCTGCGATGCTCGCTGTAGCCATACGAGTTGGACTGGAGCAGGTGGATGCATTAAATGCTCCGGAAACCGGCCAGGAGGTAGATATCCGAGGAAGGTGTACGACGAGGCGGTCGAGGCCTGCTTCCTTTGCTCAGAAGGATGCAGTAATCGAGGGGTGTTCGAGGGATGCTCCTCGAGGGATATGCGGCGAGGCGGTCAAAGCCTGCCCTAGTAATGTTCAGGGAAGTGCCCCTCGAGGGGTGCCCGAGGAGTGAGAGCGGATGAGGCAAGGTTGTCGAGGCTTGCCCCGTTTGCTTGGGGAATTTGTGTTGGGTGGTGTGCCTTGAGCGGTCCTTGGCGCGGTCTCGAGGAGGGGTTCCTCGACGGTGTGTTGGGTCGCTGAAGGCCCTTCATGTGTCGGCCCAGTATGGATTGGTATTTGGGCTGGTTTGCGTTTGAGGTTGAGGGACGATTGTGGATTTTGTCGTGGTTTAGTTTTTCGAAATCAAGACTTTGGGGTACCCCTTTTCTATGTACCCGACAGACGGAGATGATATCGCCGTTATGGAATAATTTTCTTCGGTCCCTTCTCTGATTTTTGGGGTGAGACCTAAATATGGCCAAGACTACTCCTAAATGCTACTCTAGACCGCTCTCCGGGCTTGTTTGGTTTCCTCCTCTAAACTTTAATGACCTTTAAAGTTTAGTGAACTGTAAAGTTTAGTGACCCCTATTTAGTTACAGTGACTAAAGACCATTATAGTTCAGTCACTTTTAGTTACAATTTCATCAATAAAGGAATCCTAAACTTTAGTGGTCCTCCCTAAACTTTAGCGAACTGTTTGGTAGTTTAAAGACTATTTTTAGGGACTAAACTTTAGAGAGCTACCAAATAGACCTTTTGTCTCTACTCTTTTTCTACTGCCATGTACATGCTACGCCTACATGCATGCAGTACACTACACACTGCATGCATGCAGCCAGCACGCAAGCAGCTGGAACGAGGTAGGGTGGTAAAGGGCCCTAAAATGTACCCTAGCAAATTTAAGAGGATCGGGCTCAAAAAAAGATCGTGCCGTAATAATATATGAGTTTGAACTAAAAATGGAAAGAGCCCAGTTAGACTGTGAAGGAGTGATAAAGGAGTGATAAGAGGCATGATCCATTACCACCTCGTATGGCATGCGACACATAGGCGGTTTTTGTTTGGGCGCGAGGTCGGCGCCACGAAATATAGCGCCGAGCTATGCCACTTCAACAAGAGTCATGTCAGTATCCAGTTTTGAGACTTGATGCCATAACCTATAGCGCCGAGAAGTGTTACCTCGGCGCCGTATGTTATGACGTCGACCCTCAGAGTTCAAAGATGACTTTATGCATTTTAAGAATATAATTTTTTTTTTTTGAAAAAAGCTAAATTGCAAAAAGTTAGACCCAACCACGTGCGTGGTAGCTACTAGATTAGCTAATGCATAACTGAAAAACAGAGTTTTCACTACAGCAGATCGGTTCTTTGCCGAGTGCTGGCAGCACTCGGCAAAGAGTCTTTTGCACTCGGCAAAGGCTTCGCCAAGTGCCGCACTCGGTAAAGAGCACTCGGCAAAGAAAATATCGGCAAAGGGCTCTTTGCCAAGTGCCAAATATCGGGTCGGGGGAGGGGCCCACTAGGCAGCGCCCACCCATCTCCCTCGAAATCGCAAGTCCTGGTATTTTTCATGCAATTTTCTCCTACGCAGTCAGTAGGATTCGAACTCACGACCTCTCATTCGCGCGGAGCCTCCTCTACCACTGCACTACACACATATACGTTCCATCTCTGTTTCGGTTACTGAAAGGTCCTAAATGGCTAGAGGGGGGGTGAATAGCCTAATAAAATTTCTACAAAACACTTAGAGAGACTTGTTAGACAATTACAAAGCGAAGCTTTTTGCACTAGCTCTACTAAGTGATGCAAGCCACCTAACCAGACAATTTTAGTATGGTATGATCTCTAAGGCACACAATATCTATGTCACTACTCTTTATTCTAGTGAGCTAGCAAGAACTAAAAATAATGAACTAGAGAGCTAACACTAGCAAGATTAACTACCACTACACAAGGAGTAAAGGTAGAGAGATATACCAACACCAGCAAGAGATGATCAATCGCAATATGAATACCAATGAAGTCCGGGAGATAGCCGAATAGACAATGGACACAAAGATTTTCTCCCGAGGTTCACGTGCTTGCCGGCACGCTACTCCCCGTTGTGTCGACCAACCACTTGGTGGTTCGGTGGCTAATAGGTATTCACAAGCCTAGCTCAACACTTGAGCGCCACAAGAACCGACCCACAAATGGAGGTAACTCAATGACACGCGCAATTTACTAGAGTTACCTTTTGGCTCTTCGCCGGGGAAGGCACAATACCCCTCACAAAACACCGGGAGATGGCCACGAACAATCACCAACTCGTGCCAATGCTCCTCCGCTGCTCCAAGCCGTCTAGGTGGCGGCAACCACCAAGAGTAACGAGAAAACCGCAGCAACAACGATCCCTAAGTGCCACTAGATGCAATCACACAAGCAAATGCACTTGGAATCACTCAATCTCACTTTGATTCGCGCTATCAAACAAGAAGATGAGTGGGAGGGAGTATGTTTAGCTCAAAGGGATGTTCAATATGTTAGAGTGCCAAGAGTGAGCTCCCAAAGCCGGCCAACTCATATTTATATACCCCCTCAAACAAATAGAGCCGTTACCCCTTTACTGGGCAGTTTTTGTACTGACCGGACGCGTTCGGTCATTGTTTCAGTAGCGTCCGGTCGTTGTTTAAGTAGTGACCGGACTCTTGTTTCACTAGCGTCCGGTCGTTGTTTCACTCAGCGTCCGGTCACGAACAGAGAGGTTCCAGAGAGGTTTTTCATCGACCGGACGCGTCCGGTCACCATTGACCGGACTCACTTAGCGTCTGATCACTTCATTTCATTCGTTGCCTCTCGTGAACAGTAGTACAGGCGAGTCCGGTCACTTGTTTCAGTAGAGCCCGATCGCTGTTTCAGTAGTGACTGGACGCACGTTTCAATAGCGTCCGGTCGCTGTTCCAGCGTCCGGTCACGCCTGAAAAAACACGTTTTTAACTCCGGTTTCTTCTCCTTTGCAAATGTGCCAACACCACCAAGTGTACATCACCTTGTGCATGTGTGTTAGCATTTTCCAAACATTTTTCAAAGGATTAGAAGTTAGCACACTAGGTCCTAATGCATATGCATGTATGAATTCTCCTAGTGGCACTTGATAACCGCAATCACCGAGATAGTCCCCTCTTAATAGTACGGCTATCGATCCTAAACACACTCACACCCTCTATGGTGTCTTGAGTGCCAAAAACAAAATCCCTATTTATACCTTTGCCTTGATCTCCATAGGGTTTTGCTTTTCTCTTCTTCTCTTTCCAAATGTGGAGCACTTGATCCATCTTTTGGTCATCACCACCAACACCATGGTCATCATCTAGCTCCCACACTTGGTATGTACCAACCTAGCTCATAAACACTTCATGACAAAGGTTAGTACTCTAGGTGACATCAATTATCCAAAACCAAACAAGGACTTTCAATCTCCCCCTTTTTGGTAATTGATGACAACCTTTCACAAAGATATGTATTTGAAAATTTGAGTCACCTCTTTGTTAGTATTAGCTCCCCCTACATATGTGCTATAATGTTTGGTTCAAGTTCGGCACATATGCATAGATATGTAATGTGGGAGAGTAATACTATCAAATGATGCTAAGGTGTAAAGAAAGGACCTTTGAAGCGTGATACCAATCGGAGTTGCCAATGTATACCATCCTTAGCACCATGGTTAGCTAGTCTTTACAAAAACGCTAGATACCTCATGAGATCAACATTATATGAAAGGCTCTAGTACCACTTGTAAGAATAAATTACATCTAGCTACCACCTATGCATGCTAGTTTGCAAATCATCATTCAAAATCTATTTCTAGCATACACCACACAAGCATGAATATTAAGTTAAAAAATTTGTGTAATGTAAGCAAGCATATGAATATGCACAAAACAAATGCAACAACCAAGTTCATGAGCTTGCTCCCCCTACTTATGTGCTCAAAAATCATTTTCAAAGTTTTGATCCCCTTCATTTGATCTTTGTGACTGTTCTCTCCCCCTTTGTCATCTATTCCCATAAAAGGTTTGCATAAAAAGGTTCAAATTCTTTAGGAGAGAGAGTTAGTTCTTTCACATTTGGTTCAATCTAGATCATTTGCATGAGATATCTAACACGGTTTGCTCTAGAGTAAGCTTCTTCACACATCTTGCAATGGTTATCTTACTCACGTTGGTTAAACATTACATTGCTCATTTCTGGATTAAACACTAGGATTGCAAGCCCATAAACATGTCATATGTTACCACTAGATCATGTAAAGCATAGAAACAATAGTGGCATCATATAAGCATCAAAATCATTTTATTCTCATGAATGAGCCTAATGATTGTGAGGAATGACTAGATGCACTAAACATGTCCCTAGCAAAGAATGGATGCATATGTCAATCAACTTTTACCTTGCTTTGTCGAAGGAGAGGCATGTCATATAAGTGGGGGTGCATCAACACATATTTGAGAAGTCAAGTATGTTCAATTCATTCCTTAGCTTGCAAAACCTCTTCTCATCAAGTGGCTTGGTGAATATGTCGGCAAGTTGATCATCGGTACCAACACTCTCAATTGAAATATCACCCTTTTGTTGATGGTCTCTTATGAAGTGGTGCCTAATGTCAATATGCTTTGTCCTTGAATGTTGCACGGGGTTGTTTGTGAGCTTCACCGCACTCTCATTGTCACGTAGTAATGGCACTTGTTTAAATTTGATTCCAAAGTCATCCAAAGTTGCTTTCATCCAAAGTAATTGAGCACAACAACTACCGGCGGATATGTATTCGGCTTCGGCGGTTGAAAGTGTCACACTATTTTGCTTCTTTGATGACCAAGACACAAGTGATCTTCCCAACAATTGACATGTGCCCGATGTGCTCTTTCTATCAACCTTGCAACCCGCATAATCGGAGTCCGAATATCCAATCAACTCAAAGTTTGACCCCTTTGGATACCATAAACCAATATCTTGTGTGTATGCTTCAAGTACCTCAATATTCTCTTGGTTGCCTTCAAGTGACTCTCTCTTGGTGAGGCTTGAAATCTTGCACACATGCATACACTAAACATGACATCCGGTCTTGATGCGGTCACATAGAGTAGGCTTCCAATCATAGACCGATACAACTTTTGATCCACCATATTGCCACTTGCATCACTATCCATTTGTCCATTTGTCCCCATAGGTGTGCTAATGGCTTTTGCATCTTGCAATCCAAACTTCTTGATCATGTCTTTTATATACTTGCCTTGACTAACAAATGTGCCTTCCTTCAATTGCTTGATTTGTAGACCAAGGAAGTAGCTAAGCTCTCCAATCATGGACATTTCAAACTCATTTGCCATCAATTCACCAAACTCTTCACAAAAATCTTGATTGGTTGAGCCGAAAATGATATCATCAACATAGATTTGCAACACAAACAAGTCTTTTCCAATATTATTGGTGAAGAGAGTAGTATCAACCTTTCCCATCTTGAACCCTTTAGAGAGGAGAAAATCTCTTAACCTCTCATACCATGCTCTTGGTGCTTGTTTCAAACCATAAAGTGCCTTCTTGAGCTTGTAAACATGGTTGGGCTTCTTGTCATCTTCAAAACCGGGTGGTTGCTCAACATATACTAACTCATTGATGTAGCCATTGAGAAATGCACTCTTGACATGCATTTGATATAACTTGATGTTGTAGGAGCAAGCATAAGCTAATAGGATTCTTATTGCTTCCAATCTTGCAACCGGTGCGTATGTTTCACCAAAGTCAAGACCCTCCACTTGAGTGTAACCTTGTGCTACTAATCTTGCTTTGTTTCTCACCACGATGCCATCTTGATCTTGTTTGTTGCGAAAGACCCATCTAGTGCCAATCACATTGTAGTTCTTCGGCCTCTCTACCAATTCCCATACTTGATTTCTTGTGAAGTTGTTAAGCTCTTCATGCATGGCATTTACCCAATCAACATCTTGTAATGCTTCTTCAATCTTGGTTGGCTCAATGGATGATACAAAAGAGTAATGTTCACAAAAAGAAGCCAATCTTAATCTAGTTTGCACACCACTTTGAATTCCACCAATGATTTGATCTAATGGATGATCTCTTGCAATATTGGTTGGTTGGAGCACTTGGACTTGATTGCTTGTACTTGTTTGATCATTTGGTTGAGATGAACTAGCCACTTGTTGATCTTGCAATTGAGAACCACTAGCTTGCACAATTGGAGAAGTGAGCACTTGATCTTTGTCATCTTCAACATCAATCACCTCCCTAGGCCGAATATCACCAATATCCATATTCTTCATTGCATTGACCAATTGAGTTCCTCTCACATCATCTAGATTTTCTTCTTCATCTTGAGAGCCATTTGTTTCATCAAATTCAACATCATGCACTTCCTCAAGAGTACCACTAGCCAAATTTCAAACTCTATATGCTTTGCTTGTAGTGGAGTAACCAAGCAAGAAGCCTTCATCACATTTCTTCTCAAACTTGCTCAATCTAGTGCCTTTCTTCAAGATATAGCATTTGCAACCAAAGACTCTAAAGTATGCAATGTTGGGCTTTCTTCCATTCAATAGCTCATAAGGTGTCTTCTCCATCATGGGGTGACAATAGAGGCGGTTGCTACAATAGCAAGTCGTGTTGATAGCTTCGACCCAAAATGAATGACTCACATTGTACTCACTAAGCATAGATCTTGCCATATCAATGAGAGTTCTATTCTTCCTTTCAACAAGACCATTTGATTATGGAGTGTACTTGGCCGAGAATTGATGTCTAATTCCAAATTCATCACATAGCTCATCAACTCTTGTGTTTCTAAATTCACTACCATTGTCACTTCTCACTTTCTTGATGGTTGTTTCAAACTCATTGTGACATCTCTTGACAAAAGATTTGAATGTAGCATATGTATCACTTTTGTCACTTAGAAAGAACACCCATGTATATCTTGTGAAATCATCCACTATCACAAAGCCATATTTGTTTCCACCAATGCTAGTGTATGTTGTTGGTCCAAATAGATCCATGTGCAACAACTCAAATGCTTTGCTAGTGCTCATCATGCTCTTCTTAGGGTGAGTATTTCCAACTTGCTTTTCGGCTTGACAAGAGCTACAAAGTTTATCTTTCTCAAACACCACATCTTTCAAGCCTCTAACTAGATCATGCTTAATCAATCTATTCAATTGTTTCATTCCAACATGACCAAGTCTTCTATGCCATAACCAACCCATGCTAGATTTGGTAAACAAACAAGTTGACAATTGAGCTTCACTAGCATTGAAATCAACCAAGTATAGATTTTCATATCTAAAGCCTTTGAAGATCAAGTTTGAGCCATCTACACTTATGATCTCTACATCATCAACCCCAAATATGCATTTGAATCCAAGATCACACAATTGAGCCACAGATAGCAAATTGAAGTTCAAGCTCTCTACTAGCAATACATTGGATATGCTCATGTCATTTGATATAGCAATCTTACCAAGCCCCTTAACCTTGCCTTTGCCATTATCACCAAATGTAATACTATCAATTCCATTGTCATCATTCTTGTTGATTGAATTGAACATTCTTGCATCTCCAGTCATGTGTTGAGTGCACCCACTATCAAGCACCCAATGCCTTCCTCCGGCTTTATAATTGACCTACAAGAAAAGATCAATTCTTTTTAGGTACCCAAACTTGCTTGGGTCCTCCAAGGTTAGTTACTAAGCTCTTGGGCACCCAAATTGCCTTCTTCTTTGGGCCAACAATGGGAGCACCAACAAACTTAGCCTTTACACCATTTACACCCTTGGTAAGCAAATAACAAGAATCAAATTGAATTGAGGATACATTAGCATTCTTGTTCTTGTTTTTGCAATATTGCTCTATGTGCCCGGATTGCTTGCATTTGTTGCAAAACCGACCGTTGCTCCTCACAAAACTAGTCTTGTGAGTCACAAAAGCCGCCTTGCCATTCTTGGGGGTATAGCCCAATCCCTCTTTGTTAAGAGAGAACCATTGGCTACCCAAGCACTTAAGCAAGCGGGCATCTCCACCATAGGCATTGCCTAAGGCACGAGTGAGCTCATTTACCTCATTTTTCAAGGTCTCATTCTCCACCATTAGTGAGGCATCACAAGTGAAACCATCACTCATAGTAGAAGTATTAGTGGATGAGCTACATGAGGGGTTAGTGGGAGCAACAACATTAGGAGTATAAAATGATTCATCAAGAATATCACAAGTTACTCCTATGCTACATGTTGGAACAACATCCTCAACCTTGACTTGATCAAGGAGGGAGGAGTGAGCCTTTTCAAGCTTGGTGTGAGCCTTGCCAAACTTCTCATGGGCTACCTCTAGCCTCTCATGAGTAGACTTGAGCTCATCAAGGGATTGCTCAAGAGCACTAAGCTTCTTGCGCAAGTCCTTGCACTCCTTCCTCTTCATCTCAAAGCAAGTGTGAGCTTGCTCCAACATGTCCATGAGGTCCTCCTTTGAGTGCTCCTCATCCTCATCACTCTCACTATCACTCTCATCATCGGATTGTACCTTGGTTGGCTTAGCCATGAAGCATGATGGAGTGTCAAATAGAGAAGGCTTGTTGTTGATTGCAATGCTTGCAAGTGCCTTCTTCTTGGTGCTCTTCTTGTTATCATCATCACTTGAGTCTTCACTATCGGATGATGCATCACTATCTCATGTGACAACATATGAGCCACCCTTCTTCTTCTTGAAGCTCATTTTCTTCTCTTTCTTCTCCTTCTTATCTTTCTTCTTCTCATCTTCATCATTGTCACTATTGTAGGGACAATCCACTACAACGTGATCCTTGCTCTTGCACTTGTAGCATCTTCTCACATAGTCTTTGTTCTTGTTGTAATCTCTTCTCTTTCTTGCACCATAGCCCTTCTTCTTCATGAATTTGCCAAATTTGCGCACAAAGAGAGCTAAGGCTTCATCATCAATGTCACTAGCTTCTTCATTGTCACTTGATTCTTCCTTCTTGGACTTGCCCTTGCTCTTTGATGAGGTGGCTTTGAATGCCACACTTTTCTTCTTCTTGTCCTCTTCCTTGACCACTTCTTCACTATCTTCATTGTATTGATCCTCGGTCATGACATCACCAAGCACCTCATTTGGAGTCACATTCTTCAAGCCTCCTCTAAAGATGATGGTGCGAAGTGTCTTGAATCTTTTGGGCAAGCAACTCAAGAACCGGTGAGTGAAGTCTTCATCTTGCACCTTTTCTCCCAAGGACTTGAGATCATTGATGATGACTTGCAATCTATAGAACATTTCCGGAATTGATTCATCATCCTTCATCTTGAAGTTGGTGAGCTTGTCCTTGAGCATGTACAACTTGGCACTCTTTACCGTTGAAGTGCCCTCATATGTTTCTTCTAATCTTTTCCACACCTCACTTGCATTGTCAAGATCTTTGATTTGCTCAAACACCTTTGGATCAATGGCATTGTATATGGTGTTGAGCGCCATTGTGTTGCATTGCTTGTTGATGGAGTCATTTGGTGTTGGATTGGTAGGATCAAGAATCACAAACTCATTTTCTACCACATCCCACACCTTGTCATTGATTGAACCCAAATACATTCTCATCTTTCTTTTCCAATAATCAAAAGATGTTCCATCAAAGAACGGTGGTTTGCCCCCAACATGGTTAAACACAATTTGAGCCATTTTTAACAACGAAGGTTGTTAATCCTTATGCAAACGGTGACCACGGCTCCGATACCACTTGAAAGGTCCTAAATGGCTAGAGGGGGGGTGAATAGCCTAATAAAATTTCTACAAAACACTTAGAGAGACTTGTTAGACAATTACAAAGCGAAGCTTTTTGCACTAGCTCTACTAAGTGGTGCAAGCCACCTAACCAGACAATTTTAGTATGGTATGATCTCTAAGGCACACAATATCTATGTCACTACTCTTTATTCTAGTGAGCTAGCAAGAACTAAAAATAATGAACTAGAGAACTAACACTAGCAAGATTAACTACCACTACACAAGAAGTAAAGAATGTAATTCAAGTGGTAGAGAGATATACCAACACCGGCAAGAGATGATCAATCGCAATATGAATACCAATGAAGTCCAGGAGATAGCCGAATAGACAATGGACACAAAGATTTTCTCCCGAGGTTCACGTGCTTGCTGGCACGCTACTCCCCGTTATGTCGACCAACCACTTGGTGGTTCGGTGGCTAATAGGTATTCTCAAGCCTAGCTCAACACTTGAGCGCCCCAAGAACCGACACACAAATGGAGGTAACTCAATGACACACACAATTTACTAGAGTTACCTTTTGGCTCTTCGCCGGGGAAGGCACAATACCCCTCACAAAACACCGGGAGATGGCCACGAACAATCACCAACTCGTGCCAATGCTCCTCCGCTGCTCCAAGCCGTCTAGGTGGCGGCAACCACCAAGAGTAACGAGAAAACCGCAGCAACAACGATCCCCAAGTGCCACTAGATGCAATCACACAAGCAAATGCACTTGGAATCACTCAATCTCACTTTAATTCACGCTATCAAACAAGGAGATGAGTGGGAGGGAGTATGTTTAGCTCAAAGGGATGTTCAATATGTTTGAGTGCCAAGAGTGAGCTCCCAAAGCCGACCAACTCATATTTATATACCCCCTCAAACAAATAGAGCCGTTACCCCTTTACTGGGCAGTTTTCGTACTGACCGGACGCGTTCGGTCATTGTTTCAGTAGCGTCCGGTCATTGTTTAAGTAGTGACCGGACTCTTGTTTCACTAGCGTCCGGTCGTTGTTTCACTCAGCGTCCGGTCACGAACAGAGAGGTTCCAGAGAGGTTTTTCATCGACCGGACGCGTCCGGTCACCATTGACCGGACTCACTTAGCGTCCGATCACTTCATTTCATTCGTTGCCTCTCGTGAACAGTAGTACAGGCGAGTCCGGTCACTTGTTTCAGTAGAGTCCGATCGCTGTTTCAGTAGTGACCGGACGCACGTTTCAATAGCGTCCGGTCGATGTTCCAGCGTCCGGTCACGCCTGAAAAAACACGTTTTTAACTCCGGTTTCTTCTCCTTTGCAAATGTGCCAACACCACCAAGTGT
This sequence comes from Coix lacryma-jobi var. lacryma-jobi, assembly GCA_009763385.1. Lineage (NCBI taxonomy): Eukaryota > Viridiplantae > Streptophyta > Magnoliopsida > Poales > Poaceae > Coix > Coix lacryma-jobi. The sequence goes on from CM019831.1 coordinate 19,244,442, forward strand.
ACATCACCTTGTGCATGTGTGTTAGCATTTTCCAAACATTTTTCAAAGGATTAGAAGTTAGCACACTAGGTCCTAATGCATATGCATGTATGAATTCTCCTAGTGGCACTTGATAACCGCAATCACCGAGATAGTCCCCTCTTAATAGTACGGCTATCGATCCTAAACACACTCACACCCTCTATGGTGTCTTGAGTGCCAAAAACAAAATCCCTATTTATACCTTTGCCTTGATCTCCATAGGGTTTTGTTTTTCTCTTCTTCTCTTTCCAAATGTGGAGCACTTGATCCATCTTTTGGTCATCACCACCAACACCATGGTCATCATCTAGCTCCCACACTTGGTATGTACCAACCTAGCTCATAAACACTTCATGACAAAGGTTAGTACTCTAGGTGACATCAATTATGCAAAACCAAACAAGGACTTTCAGTTACCCATATATTATACTAAACCGAGTGTAAGTTAATTATTTGAGGCCCTAAACGAATTCAAATAAAAAAGTTGTCAACTACAAAGTTTTCTAACTTTTTTGAGATCTACAACTTTTATTTTGGTAGTTTTTCCATCTGAGGTCGTTTATAAAAATTTAAATTTCAAATTTGACAATTTGAAACGTAGTTTTCGTTGACAAGATGATTTCAAATCAAAAAGTTGTCAACACCAAAGTTTCATAACTTTTCGAGATCTACAACTTTCATTTAGGCCATTTCTCCATCCGAGGTATTTTTAAAATTTCGAATTTTGAATTTTTCAAATTCGAACGCAGTTTTGCATAACTAGATGACTTCAAATTAAAAAGTTATCAACTACAAAATTTCATAACTTGTCAAGATCTACATAGTTTATTTTGGTTGTTTGACCATTTGTACATCCGACATTGTGGTTCTAATATTATTCACAAACATTATATATCACTCTTGTAGTTTTATAAACTACCAGAGAGATATATAAGATTTGTGAACGAATTTATTTTAAGTTTGTCAAATGAAGACATCACCAAAACAAAAATTGTTTATCTTGATAAGTTAACCAACTTTGTAGTTTAAAACTTTTTCATTTGGATTAATTTACTGCTTCAAAATATAATTTAAAAACTAGCTTTGCCGAGTGCCAGCCAGGCGGCACTCGGCAAAGACCAGACCACGTGGCACAGTTCGGGGCCGCATTCTTTGCCGAGTGCCGAGAGGATCTTTGCCGAGTGCCGACATCTGGCACTTGGCAAAGCATCCTTTGCCTTGTGTTTGCGCTTTGCCGAGTGTCACGTGGCCGACACTCGACAAAGAGGCTCTTTGCCCAGTGCCCGAAATTTGGCACTCGGCAAAGGCCCAGACAATCGGCAAAGCCTAAGTTTTCTGTAGTGTTTGTTTACATAATGCAACAATCTTTAGCTAACATATACCACCTAAATTATATTATACTAAACCCATACAAACAAGACGATGCAAAGGGTGGATGATGGAGCAACAACCCTACTGACTAGTTACGGCCAAGTTTCTGCGATTCATTTTGGGAAAAAAAATCGATCCTAATAGAAATGGGTGAATTTCGGGAAAATTCGGTTCAATTTCTGACTGAATTCGGTGAATTTTCAAGATTTCAAGTATAAAATTCATTGGACGAATTTCACCGAAATTCGGACTATTCCGGTCGAATCCCAGATCGTTGGTTACGGCTACCATGAGCGGCATTTGTCCCGATCGGTTGCCACGACGGTGCCGTTACCGGGGAACAAGAAGCGGAGGCGGCACGAGAGACGCGCGTCCAAAACCGGAGATTGGCGAAGACGCCCACCTTCCACCGCGTGCGCGCCTTGCCGAACAGGTCGAGCGGCACCACGCCGGCCTTGAGCGCCTCGTCCATCGCCTGCATCCCGGCGGCGTCCGGCGTCCGGCGTCCAGCGCCCGCCCCGCCGACACGACCCGGTACGGCAGCGGCAGCGGCAGCGAGCTCTCCCGCGGCACCACGAACGGGCGCGCCCGCAGCAGCGCCACGTCGGCGCCGTGGAACCCGACGGCGAGGCCCGTGCTGGAGAAGGACGCGTCGGCCTTGGAGTTGTTGCCGCGGGCGCCGTCCATGCCGTTCGTTTCGATCGCCTCCCCGAGCTTGTTTGCGTGACGGCGGCGGATCAGCTCCACCTTCACCTCTTCGGGCTCCAACTGTTATGCAATAGCTGGCTACAGAATAAAATATTCTGTAGCCGGATTCAACCTCCGCATCCGACCGAGACAACCGGCTTCCCATAACCGGTGGCTCGACCAGATCCACACCGGTCATCCCCTAATCACCCGATCCCCTAAGAGCAACGCTACTAATACAGCCTTCAGCGGACTGTATGACTCTATGAATCTTTATAGCTCATCTCTCAGCCAACTCATATAGTGGTTGCCTCTCTTACAGCCCACCTCTCTGTCACATAAATTTCTTGGTTCTTGTGCCTTTAGCTGCTTACAACTCATCTCTCTTCTCTCTCATTCTTTTTCTCTTCCACATCAGTCTACAGTCTTCTTGCAGCCCCTTATAATACTTGCTCTAATCACGTGGCTTTTACATCCCCTAATCCAGAGGCGGAGCCACCTATATGGCGAGCTCGGGCGGCCGCCCTACCTCCTCTCTGGCGAGCACCACATCAGCATGGTATCTCCGGCCGTTCGGCGAGCGGCGGCGGCGCACAGGTCCAAGTCGCAGTCCGAGGCTGAGGCTCTGTCTCCACCGCCTCCGTCCACTTGACGAAGCCAAAAGCCAAATAACGAATGGCTCCTCGCTCTTGCCTCTTGGGTTGTCTAGCAAACTAGACAACAAGGCCCAATGGCCCACGTGCCTTAGGGTAGCAGCTAGGCAGCCAACATAGCGCACGCACCAGCGCCGCGGCAGCCAGCACGTTCGCATCTCCCGGCCTCCGCCAGTTCGCCGTGGCGCCGCCGGCCGCTCCGTGGTGCGCCCTCGTCCTCCGCCTCGGCGTCCGACCGTCCACCCATGCGACTGCACCTCCGGCCCTGCGTCCAAGCTCACCCACGCGGCCACACTAGCTGGCACGCCGCCACGCCACTGTCCGCTCGCCTGCTTGGAACCACGGCCACGTCGGCACGCCGCAACGCCGCTGTCCGCTCGCCGGGCAGACTACCGGATGGATAGGGGAGGAGGAGAATCCGCATGGGGAAGAGATGAAGCTGGAGGTGGAGATAACAGAGGCACGAGTAGGCGGAGGCCAACAGCTCCAACTCCATTAAGCCAGAAGCGATATAAGAAACTACGTATTGGCATTAATTCATTTTCATTGCAAATTGTTGGCTTGATTAGTTGTTCATAATTACTGATTTACTGAAAGCAATTAAAATAAATGGCTATGCAGATTTAAAAAGCTTTTATACCCGTACGAATTCTGCTAGTGAAAGTAACTCGACCTCGAGCACTCGTGAAAGCGGTAACAGTAATGTTGCTGATGCTGAATCTACCGAAACATCAATATATATGGTATACATATATGGTTAGACCTACACTACGGGAAAATCAATCTTTGCCGAGTGCCTGTGGCTTTGCCGAGTGCCAAATTTCGGGCACTAGGCAAAGAGCCTCTTTGCCGAGTGCCGGCCACGTGGCACTCGGCAAAGCGCAAACACAAGGCAAAGCATGCTTTGCCGAGTGCCACGTGGCCGGCACTCGGCAAAGAGCCCCTCTTTGCCGAGTGCCGGCCACGTGGCACTCGGCAAAGCATGTGGCCCCGAATTGTGCCACGTGGGTGGTTCTTTGCCGAGTGCCACGTGGCTGGCACTCGGCAAAGAGGTGCCTTTGCCGAGTGCCGGCCACATGGCACTCGGCAAAGAATGTGGCCCCGAACTGTGCCACGTGGGCGGTTCTTTGCCGAGTGCCACGTGGCTGGCACTCGGCAAAGAGATGCCTTTGCCGAGTGCCAGCCACGTGGCACTCGGCAAAGAGCTCTTTGCCTAGTGTTTTTTTCCTGACACTCGGCAAAGCCAGTTTTTAAATTACATTTTGAAGCAGTAAATTAATCCAAATGAAAAAGGTTTTAACTACAAAGTTGGTTAACTTATCAAGATGAACAATTTTTGTTTTGGTGATTTTTTCATTTGACAAACTTAAAATAAATTCGTTCACAAATCTTATATATCTCTCCGGTAGTTTATAAAACTACAAGAGTGATATATAATGTTTATGAATAATATTAGAACCACAATATCGGATGTACAAATAGTCAAACAACCAAAATAAACTTTGTAGATCTTGACAAGTTATGAAAGTTTGTAGTTGATAACTTTTTAATTTGAAGTCATCTAGTTATGCAAAACTGCGTCGAATTTGAAAATTTTAAAATTCAAATTTTTCAAAATACCTCAGATGGAGAAATGACCAAAATGAAAGTTGTAGATCTCGAAAAGTTATGAAACTTTGGTGTTGACAACTTTTTGATTTGAAATCATCTTGTCAACGAAAACTACGTTTCAAATTGTAAAATTTAAAATTCAAATTTTTATAAACGACCTCGGATGGAAAAACTACCAAAATAAAAGTTGTAGATCTTGAAAAGTTAGAAAACTTTGTAGTTTACAATTTTTTGATTTGAATTCGTTTAGGGCCTCAAATAAGCAAGTTACACATGGTTTAGTATAATATATGGGTAATCGAAACGGAGATGGAACGTATATGAGTGTGTAGTGCAGTGGTAGAGGAGGCTCCGCGCGAACGAGAGGTCGTGAGTTCGAATCCTGCTGACTGCGTGAGAGAAAATTACGTGAAAAATAGTAGAACTTGCGATTTCGATGGCGACAAGTGGGCGCTGCCCAGTGGGCCCCTCCTCCAATTAAATAAAAATTTTTCCCTATTTTTTCGGCGGTTTTTTATTTTTTTCTTTGCCGAGTGCCAAATATGTCTTCGCCGAGTGCTGACATATTTGGCACTCGGCAAAGAAATCTTTGCCGTTATATTCTTCGCCGAGTGCCCTTCGCCGAGTGCGAAAGGGCCTTCGCCGAGTGCTTCCAGCACTCGGCAAAGCCTCGTTCTGCTGTAGTGCTAGCAGTCCGTCCTACCTTATTTCTTCGGCTGGCTCCCCCACTGCCCTAATCACGTCACTTTATTACGGAGCTGAGCAACGGCGGCGGCGACGCCACTACCGCACGCGCTCCCGGTTCCATTGGTCGGTGAATCACTGAATCCACAGGACTGTCGATCGCTCGAAGCGGAAGAGTAGAGGCCAGCTCTCGTGGTGAGCGAGCAATGGAGCAACGATCCTCCATCCATCTAGGCCAGCGACACAACGCCTGTGCGGAGCAGCTGCAAAAAGCATTTGTAATCATTCAATTCCGATCGAGGCGCGTTGCCATAACCTTCAGGTTAGTTTTGGATCCTCTTCTATTCCCCAGAAAACAAATTCTTTTGCAATAATATGGTTTTGCGTTTTTTTTTTGTCTCAGTGATCAACTACGGCAATCTTAGAGCTCGATTTCTATCTTGGCCAATTGCTTGTCTAGTTCTTAGAGCATCAACTACGATTCTTTATACGTTTCAGTTTTTTTCCTCCGGTATTCTCGAAAATTGAAGCTCGGCTAATTTAATCCATACGACAAATTGCTCGCCAGGGTTAGTAATTAACCGTAAATATCATCTCTCATCCTCATTCAACCTGGAGGCCCCTCCCATTAGATTAGTACAAATATTCCTTTACAATATGTGAAGTATGTATGGCTTCAATGTCTTTGATTTTTTTTTTCTAGCGTTGTCCCATCAATGCAATCTCTGTTGCACATCTTACGAGCTGTATGGCTATGTTTGGCCTCATGGATTGATTATGTTTTTAAATTGTGTGTAACGCAACACTCTAGTGACACATCGCTGATATGGTAATAAATTACTAAAATCATATAGTACCAACTTATTTTTTCATCCATGCATTATATATGTCACTTGGTTCTGCAGGTAAGCATTGGTCATTTTTTTTTGTTTCTCCTCCAAATTTTAGACCTAAATACTTTAACTCATACTCCTATTTTTATTCTTTCTCTATACATAATTCTAGTAATTTTAGTTTCTCGTAAATCATATTCAACAAATTAAAAAACAATATTGAAATTTACATATTTTCCCATGGTCTTAATTCACATTGCAATACTGTAAATCCATCACCCTCATTTACTACCTTTTTTCATCGATCTTTTTTTTTAGGAAATTGAAGTAAAGGAGCCTGCAGCCGGTCTTCAAATACGATTTCGACTTAGTCTGTTAGGAGCTCAGAGGCATAGTGAACTAACAGCAGATCAAATTTGCCAAAAATTCATGTTGTGATGTGCATGTAAACACAAGATTGTATGTGATAGAGAGCACTGTCATAGAATTTGAAAGCAAAACATTTCAAAGGTTGTGTCATATGTTTTCCTTCTCAGATTGATTGTCACGTACATAATGTGAAAGAAAACCAATTTAAGAGAATTACTTTTTTGTGTTAAATTAAAGTATTTCTTCTCATATTTTGTTGTATAAAAAACTGAATACAATATCGTGGTAAATCGACCATGGTAACTGAAAATGTGTTTTTCCTTCACAAATATTGTACTAAACCAAATGCGCCACTATGGTAACTCGATTATGGTAAATGATAATATGATTTGTCGTAAATCATTCTTATTTGTTTTTGCCATCAACCATAATAAAAAATTCTCGTAAACACATATATTCATAGGAAAAAGTCTACTTTACCCCCTCACCTATTAAGGGTTGTCTACTTAATCCCTCAACCTATGAAACCGTCTGTTTTAGTCTCTGAACTTTATAAAACCGATCAAATTACTCCCTCGGGCGGTTTTAGATGGTGGTTTTGCTACAGTAACATCGGTTTTGGTTTTTTCTTTTTTATTTATTTTGGCTGAATCTTTGAAAAATTATAGTAAATCACAGAAAAATCATAAAATAAAAAATTTAATTTTGTTGGACTCCACATAAGTAGATCTACACAGAAAACATATAATATCATATGTTTTATTATAAAGTTTTTGTTGTAGATTTAGGTCTATTCTTTTTTATAATTAATTGAAATAATTCATAATTATAGTTTGTATGGTCTAATTGTAGTTAAATTTTTATGGTGGCCTAATTATTGTATGCTTGAACTATAGTAAAAAATTTATACTCATTGGATCAAGTATAATTTAGTTATAGATTTATTTAGGGTTTATGCTTGTTAAATCTAAATAAATCTATAACTAAGTTATATAAGATCTAATGAGTATAAATTTTTTACTGTAGTTCAATCATATAATAACTAGGTCACCATAAAAATTTTACTATAAATGGACCATAGAAACTACAGTTATGAATTGTTCCAATTAATTTCAGAAAAGAACATATTTGAATCTAAAACAAAAACTTCGTACTAAAGCATACAATATTATGTATTCATTGTGTAGATCTACTCATGTGGAGTCCAATAAAATTAGATTTTCTATTTTACGATTTTTGTGTGATTTACTATGATTTTTCAAAAATTCAACCAAAATAAATAAAAAAGAAAAAACCAAAACCGCTGTTACTATAGCAAAACCACCGTCTAAAACCGCCTAAGGGGTAATTTCACCGGTTTTATAAAGTTCAGTGGCTACAACAGACGGTTTCATAGGTTGGAGGATTAAGTAGACAAGCCTTAATAAGTGAGGGGGTAAAGTAGACTTTTTCCTATATTCATAGTACATATTTTTCTCATAAATATCAATGCAAGTTATATCAATAAAGAATTCATAATATAAAATTGTCATAAATATTATTAGTGAAAATTCGTGTAAATATTATTTGCATTGTCGTAAACAGAATTTTAGTAAATATGGATTAGCTAATTGTAGTAACTCTACTCATTATCGTAACCAGTTTGCAGCCTCAAGCTATTTGATTTTCTCGTCACTCTCAGCAAAGAATGGCACTCGGCAAAGCCGGCTCTGCCGAGCGCCCGACGCTCGGCAAAAGGCCGACACTCGTCAAACGCTATCTTTGCCAAGGGCTGGGCCCTCGGCATTTCTGCAAAGACAGCCACTCGGCAAAGCACCAGTGGTTAACACCATTCGTCTTTGCCGAGCGCACGTCGCCTAACGCTCAGGTTTGCCGAATACCTGACCCATGCGCTCGACAAACTATTTTTTTCATTTTTTATCCCAATTTTTTTACGACTTTATTACAGTGCCACATAGTCTATGTTAAAATTTAAATCACTTTTAATCTATTTTGCTATATTTAGCTATTTTATATCAGTAAATTGATTTTTTCTGAAAAATGAAAGTTTGAATTGCAGGTGCATCGAATAATAGAATTTAACATGTGGAAAAAAATGATAGTCATGACTCTCGTATCTAGGAACACGTCTAAAATTTTGAACATCTTATTCACAAAATATAACCATGAGTTTGCGGAGAAAATGTTTAAAAATTTTATAAAATGCAAACGAATTCTGAAAATTACAAAACTTATGGAGATGTCAAGTTATCGTACGTGGATACTATGATAAAAATTTGAGATAGTTTCATGAACGTTGTCACATACATCATGTAGAAACGCGGACATCTGCTGGAGCGGCGCTTGGCAAAGCCGCCATCTCCGTTGGTGGTGCCGTCATGGCCCCTTTTCTTTGTCGAGTGCCGGCGCGGCACTTGGTAAAGCTTTTACCGAATGCCTGACATTTGGCGCTCGGCCGATACTTTTTTTTGTCGAGAGCGGCGCTCGCCAAAGGGTTTGCCGAGTTCTATTGGTCCTTTGCCTGGCACTCGACAAAGAGGCCGCCTACAGTAGTGAACTACCTGATCAGTAATGGCTCAAGAGTTTAGATTGGTGGCTCAATATCCATTGGAAGATTATTTTTTTTCTTTGATTATTTAAACGAGGTGCCATTCTCACTAAGGATAATTTGGCAAAGAATAAAATGGAATATGGAGATATAGGTTCAGTTGTTTTTTTAGCAAATGTGAAACCATCCAATTTTCTTTATTTGAATGGTCACATGTCATATTTTTGTGGAGGGCGGTCCATACGAAGTTAGGATTTAATAATCCACGTTGCAAAACTTATTATTTAGTGTATGTGGTATTCTTGGAAAGAGGATAACAATGAACAAAGTTGTTTTTGACTCAGACGATCTCTTTTACGAGTTCTATTCATGGGACCCACTGGCTTCGGTTTTTGCCTTAGAATTGACAAGCGATCATAGTGGAGACTTGTCGAACGTTGGAGACCACGTACGGCAAAGAGAGTCTTTGCATCCTTTGGAGTTTGGACTGCCTTAATAAAGAAAGATAAAGAGCAATAAATCATTATAAAGTGAGGAATAAATCATTATAAACTCGGCAAAGAGAAAGATAAAGCCCGAGTTGTCAAAGCTTACAATAAGAAAGTGAGAAGTAAATCATTCCAAGTGAGAGAATTAGTGTGAAAAATTGTGCTTCCGATTGGATCAAAGAGCAATAAATTTGGCAAATGGTCACCGAGTTGGGAAGGACCTTATAAAGTGATCAAAGTAATATTCGGGAATGCATACATGCTAGAGACGTTATAAGGTGAAAGTCTCCCAAGAGCAATAAATGGAAGGTATTTGAAAAAATATTTTCCAAGTGTTTGGCAAGAAGCCTGAGTGCCTTCCAAGCAATGGCCGATACATGTATCACCTTTAGAACAAAAATGACTAGTATGCATATTTATCCTTAGTTACTGAATAACCGATGAGTTGGACATCATTGTTGTTTGGTTTGTATTTAGGTTCTCCTAAAGATTACCTAAAAACAGGGGGCATATGTTGACACTCAAAAGTGTCATAAGCACATATCAAGGGCAAAATATATATTCAGGTCATAATATTTTGAAGTCGAATTCATCTTTAGTTTCGGATATTCTAAGCAGATTTAGCCTAGTCGCTTGATTCATTTATCGCTATGAGTATATTCCGACCAGTTATGAAGACTTCCGACCAGGTGACTCTGGTCGGAAGCATTAGAATGATGATGAGCACCAATTCGTGATTATGAAGGTATCGATTTGAAGATCTTTTCTCTGGCGCTTAAGGGGATTATAAAGATCTATTAATCGATGCAATCGGTTTGGGCTGTTGTCAAAGCCCATTAAATGTCGGTTTAGTCGGTTTAAGAATCAGCTAGATTAAGTTTACCTTTTCTAGTTCGGATAGGACTCTTTGATTCCATATTTTGATGGAGTTTGGGTAGGAAACTTGGAGATTGTAATCTGGAGATGTTTTCTATTGGGATAAGACCAACCCCCTCTATATATATGAGAGAACTATGGCCAATTGAGACATCCAACCCTAATCGTCAAAATCAATCTACTATCTCTTTTATCCCTTTTTCCTCTCTACTTTGTTGTTCGACGCATCTCTCGGCGAGATTCAGCGGCGTTCTAGGCGGCCTTGCTGGTCCTAGAGCAACCTCTACGTGCTTCTCCTCGACGGGTCTTCCTAGGAGGAGTTTTAGAGTTATCAACACAAGGAATCAAAACCCTAAATTGATCTAATCCGGTCTCTAGATCGGTTTTCATTAGTTTAGCCAGATCCATTGTTGTCTCAGGTTGATCTGTAACCTCTTCGGGCGTTCTAGACCTGTTGGTGTGTGATTCGGATCACTTCCAACGTCAACACACTTTTTGGCGACTCCACTGGGGGAAAATCAAGCAAAATCAGATCTCATCTAATACCAAGATGGGCGGTAAGGATGGTTCCACAGACAAGGATAACATCATCCGACCTTCGGGTATCGACGAACTCCACGACGAGTTGAAGCAACAAGCACATGCCAAACTCGACGCCGTCGTGAAGACTTTTCTGGAAAGCTGGTCGAAGGATCGGCGCGACAAGGTCATCCAAGACAAAGAGCCAGACTTCAGCGAGATAGTCCCTACTGCGTCAACCAAAACTGCTGAAGATGCTACGGAAAAGGTAAACGCTGAGGTACACGATGATCCTTACCCTACTCATGCTAATTATTCAGTAATATTAGATGGTGCTACAAAAGCTCTTACCAATACCATTCAACATTCATTTAAATTACTTAGCACTCGCATGGATGAGTTTGAGGGTAAAACTATTGGGCCTGATAATCCGACCGAATAACAACAGTTCGGTATGCCTTTTAATTTCTTTGAGGGCCAAACTTCACACATAAATTTTGGTCAATTGCAATCGGGTTTATCGGCAAATGAAACTGTTAGAACCGGTCATGGTGGAGCTAGTACATCGACGCATACCAACAACATCCACCATAATTCTGGTCGGACTGCACGAACCGACCAGGGTGCAACAATGAATAGAACTTCGGTAGGACAGGGTTTTGTATTGCTCAATCCGCCAAAGTCTCCAAGTCAGATTCCGATGCATAGTGGTGCTCCCAACCATGCCACAACTGTTTTTGGACGAGCTTTAAATCGGTTTGAAGAAGAAATAACTAAATCCCTAGAAAGTAGCTTGGGAGTACAAATCAAGCCGAGTAGGACCACCTACTTTAAACCGTATCCTCCACACTTTGATTTCATGAAGGCACCTGATGGTTGGAGGGTACCAGAATTTTATAAATTTAGTGGTGACAGTAGTAAGTCGACCATGGAACATGTTAGTATGTTCCTTGCACAAATGGGCGAAGCTAGTACTCTAGATTTTATGAATGTACGACATTTTCCTTTATCTGTTACTGGTACAACTTTTGCTTGATTTACATCATTACCATCATGTTCTATTAGCTCTTGGGCTGAATTAGAAGAAAATTTTCATAATCACTTTTATGATGAAGTCCAAGAAACTAGGCTATCACATCTCGCGTCGGTTCGCCTAGGGCGTAGTGAGCCTGTAGTCGATTTCTTTAAACGTTTTAAGGAAATTAAGAGCCGATGTTTTCACTTAATGAATTTTGATAGAGATCTGACAGATTTATGTTTTCCTGGTTTACGTCAAGAAATTAAAGATAAACTTGAGCATTATGAATTCTTTAATGTAAATCAACTTTTGCAAAAGACCGTTTCAATTGAATCGTGCTTTAAAGAACCTCACGATCCTCACAATTCCCATCGTCCGAGTGTGCATATGGTTGAAGTATATTCTTATAGTTCGGACGATGAATCTAGATTGTTATGCTGCTGAGTTCTTATGGCCAGTGCAAAATAAATTGGTCACCTTTCCTTGTCTCAAACCGATTCAGAAGAATCGAGGTGAGGAAGTTAAATTTATTTTTGATTTCTCCAAGTATGACCAAATCTTTGATGAATTACTTAAATTCAATTATCTTAAAGCTAATTATACGTTGCCATCCCCCGATGAATTAAAGAGAAGGGCTTATTATAAATATCATAATTCTTTTTCTCACGCCACTAATGACTGTAATATTTTCCGTCGACAGGTCCAATCGGCCCTTAATGAAGGACGATTGAGTCTCACTGAGATGCAAGTCGATACTACCCCCTTTCCAGTTCATATGGTGGAAGCAGGAAGTCCTTCTATTTTGGTTCATCCAGAGCAAACCGATATGACTAGGGGCAAGAATGTCATTTTATCGGCGAATCACGGGTTGCACCGAGTACTGAGGATAATTTGGGGCGCCAAGTGGTGCTTGAGAAAGGTGATGATGGCAAAAGCAAGCTCATGATTACTACCGGATCGGCAAGGCACCTGAATAAACAAAGGTGGTTTGAGACCAGGGTAGCGCAGCAAAGACCGACCAGGTCGGGTCCTTCAGCCAACCGGTCTGGCTTTTCTTCAGAACAGCCGGCTAAATCGGATCGAAGGGCCGACCAGGCCAGTTTAGCCCCTTCCAGTTCAACTAAAACAGACAAACCGACTACACCAGTCGGTTTAGCTGGTTCCAGCGGCTCTACCCCTTCTGGAGTTCATGTCCTATGCACGTTGGCTCCACAAAAACCTGAAGTTGGGACCTGGAAAACTAATGTAGATAGGAACAGGGGGAAAGTTGCCAGAGAGTCGTGCACTTTCGACAAACTTATGGCTAAGTGCAAGCAACAAAAGGCCGATTCCTAGAATCAGCCATTAAAAAAAAAGAGTCTACTCCTTCGAAGCGAGAAGATGGAAAGTCTAAGTGTGGCGATATTACCTCTGTATACCCCCATGGACCTACTTGGGCCCTTCGTCAAGGACAGACTAGTTCGAAGGCCTTGCAGCACACGACCAGCTTGTCGTGCTCGTCAAGGACTCTCACGAAGCCTTGCCTGCCAAGGAAGATCCTAGAGTTAGATCTGAATTCCTTGCCTTAAGGAACCGCTTGTAATCTGATAAGGACTCGACAACTGTAACCCTGCTCCCCGACTATATAAGGCGAGCAGGGACCCCCCCCTCTAAACACATCTGATCACCCGATCTCATAATACAATCCAGCCACCAAAACACAGGACGTAGGGTATTACGGCAACTTGTCGGCCCGAACCTGTCTAAATCGCCGTGTCTCGTCCCTGTGTTTACGCTTGAGCAGTCGTCTCCACACCTCCTAATATAATCTACTACCTTGGGCATACCCCTCGGTAGACTATCGATAATATTTCGTCGACAGTTGGCGCGCCAGGTAGGGGGTGTGTGCTACGACATCATGATCTGCCAAGCGGTCATCTTCATCGACTCCAAGATCCTCTACGAGCTCGACGCCTCCTTCCATATCAGATCTATGGTCTGGACCAGCGGTGCCGCCATCCTCGCTCCAAAGATCGTGGAACCTGTGCAGCTTCATGCGCTAGACGCCTCGTCGTCCACCATCGCGTCATCGCGCCAGTGTCATGTGCGCCAAGATCCATCTGCCGCGATGACCTGGTCGAGGCCATCAGCGGGCCAACAAGAGAATCACCAACTGCATCAACGTCGCCGCCTTCACTCGTCGTGGACCGGGCTCGTCACCGCCTTCGCTCGTCATCGACCAGGATCGTCGCCGCCTTTGTCGTTGCCTTCGCCCGTCGCTGTTGTCACTCGTCGTCGACCAGGATCGTCGCCGCCTTCGTCGCTACCATCGTTCATCGTCGACCAAGATCGTTGCCACCTTCACTCGTCGTCGTCCAAGATCGTCGCCGCCTTCGCTCATCATCGACCAGGATCATCGCCGCCTTCGTCGCAGCCCTCGCTCATCGTCGACCAAGATCATTGTCGCCTTCACTCGTCGTCGTCCAGGATCGTCGCCGCCTTCGCTCATCATCTTGCGGGCTCGTCGCCGCCTTCGCCCGTCGTTGTCGTCGCTCGTCGTCGACCCAGACCGTCGTTGCCTTCTTGGCTACCATCGCTCGTCATCGACCAAGCGCCTTCGTCGTTGTCATCGCTCATCATCGACCAGGATCATCGTCGCCTTCGTCACTGCCGTCGCTCATCCCTGACTTCGCTCGTCATCGACCAGGATCATTGCCGCCTTCGTCGCCGCCTTCGCCCGTCACTGTTGTCGCTCATCGTCGCCCTCGTCGCCGCCTTCACTCGTCGTCAACTGGGCTCGTCGCTGCCTTCGCTCGTCGTCAACCAGGCTCGTCGCCGCTTTCACTCATCGCCGACCTGGCTTGGGGACTTCGTCTTCGCCCATCGCCATCATGAGCACCCACGTCGCCAATCACAATCCCAGGAGCACCGTCGCGATGATGAACGCCACGATAAACGGCGCAATGAAGGACGCGACCACCGCTTCGGACACCGTGACCGCCGCGATGATCGGGACTACCACCATGATCGCCCTGAGTCTTCTCGCTAGAGGTTAGATCACCATCGGTGTGATCACCACTACATCGCCAACACCAACGCTCGTTCAAAGCGCATGTACAACAATGAGTACGAGAAGCTCGTCATCATCTAGGCTCGTCACCGACCAGGATCGTCACCGTCGCTCATCGTCGACCAGGCTTGTCGCCTTTGCTCGTCGCCGCCTTCGCTCGTCATTGACCGGGCTCGTCGCCGCCTTCGCCCGATGCTGCCATCGCTCGTCGTCGACCAGGATCGTCGCCACCTCCACTCGTCACCGTCTTCGCTCGTCGTCAACCAGGATCGTCGCCACCTCCACTCGTCGTCGACCAGGCTCGTCGCCTTTGCTCATCATCGCCTTCGCTCGTCATCGACCGGGCTCGTCACCGCCTTCGCCTGTCACCGCCGCCGTTCGTCGTCGACCAGGCTTGTCGCTGCCTTCGCTCGTCATCAACCGGTCTCGTCGCTGTCTTTGCTTGTCGTCGCTTACTCTCGTCGCCGACTAGGCTCATCGCTTTTGCTCGTCGCCACCTCCACTCGTCGCCGTCTTCGCTCGTCGTTGACTATGCTCGTCGCTACCGTCGCTCGTCGTCGACCAGGCTCGTCGCCTTCGCTCGTTGCCGCCTTCGCCCGTCGTCGACCCGGCTCGTCGCCGCCTTCGCTCGTCATCAACCAGGATCGTCACCGCCTTCACTCGTTGCCATCTTCGCTCGTCATCGACCCGGCTCGTCGCCACCTTCGCTTGTCGGTGCCTTTGCTCGTTGTCGTCATCGCCTAGGCTCATTGCCGCCTTCGCCCATCGCTGTCGTCGCTCGTCATCGACCAGGCTCGTTGCCTTCTTCGCTCGTCGTCAACCAGGCTCATCGCCTTTGCTCGTCGCAGCCTTCGCTCGTCATCGACCAGGCTCGTCGCCATCTTCGCTCGTCGTTGCCTACGCTCGTCGCCTTCGCTCGTCGTTGCCTCCGCTCGTCGACGTCTTCGCTCGTCATCGACTACGCTCGTCGCCGACTTGGCTCAAGAACTTTGCTTGTCGCTGCCTTCGCCTGTCGCCGCCATCGCTCGTCGTCGACTAGGCTCGTCATCGCCTTCGTCGCCGCCTTCACTCGTCGTTGTCTTCGGCCGTCGTCGACCCGGCTCATCGCCGCCTTCGCTCGTCATCGACCATCCGCGAGATTTCCGGTGACACCATCTCGACGACCTCCGTGTCTACATCAACTTCATCATCGTCGACCTCTCCATATGATTCGCCGACCTCTCCAAACAGCTTGGCTGACGCTGAAGGAGTTTCAGAGCAGGGGCTACTGCCACCGCCGGACGCGTGCATAAGCGCCTGCCCTCTGCGTTATGGCGGCCAGTAGTCCTCCCAAGTGACGTCCTGACCTCTCTAAGCGTGCATGAGCGTATGCCCTCTGCGCTACGAAGGGGAGGCTAAGCTTGGGCTGAGACCTCCAAGGCTATACGTCCAGTGCCTGTATACGTGCCATTACGGGCTCGTTCTCCATGCGGTCTCCAAGCAGCCTGACTGACGCCAACGAAAACTCAGAGCTGGGGTTGCTGTCACCACCGGACGCGTGCATGAGCGTCTGCCCTCTGCGCTATGGTGGCCAACATCTTTCCCGAGCGACGTCCCGACCTCTCTACGCGTGCATGAGTGTCTGCCCTCTACGCTATGAAGGAAAGGCTAACTCGGCCGAGAATTCTAAGGCTACACGCTTAGTGCTTGTATCTGTGCTACCCACGCGCTCGACGAACGGTCTCCATTCGCCTAAGTCACGCCATGATCGAGCCTCTCAGAAAAGACCCTGTCTGTAGTACCTCCCTATGCATGCACGAGCGTCTGCCCTCTGCTCTATAGGATGCCAGCAGCAGTTCCTTGGGCGACGCCCTTGACTCCTACGCACAAACGAGCTCCGTGCTCTACACTACGGATCATGGGATAACCCAAGGCCGAACTGTTCATCGCTTCGGCTCACAGCTATTGGCTCTGCGGAATTCGGGGATATGCAAAATGCACCGACTTGCTACAAGTTTTGCATCTATTCGCCCAAGAGTCTGCTTACAGACTATCTCCCTATTACACACACTCCATGGCTGCCAGGTAGCGAAAGGATCTACATCGGCGACCAGGGCCTCCGCGGCTGGCTCCAACTCCGTGTCCATGCGCTCCATGTCGGCACGACGACTCCAGGCTCGGGGACTTCGTCAAGCTGTAGTCATCCTTCGCCACTGGTTTTTCTCGATATTTTATTCGTACATCATCATGTACTACTACTCTCCATATTTATTTTCAGGGACTTTGCCTTCGCTCATCGCCGATCACACTCGGGGACTTCGCCTTCACTCGTCGTCGACCAGGCTTGGGGACTTCACCTTCGCTCGTCGCTGCCTTTGCTCGTCGCTGCCTTCGCTCCTCGCCGTCTTCGCTCATCGTCGCCATCCTTCGTCGTCGTCTTCTGTTTCCTAAGCATAAGGTCATAGGTTCATCAACCCGTCGCCGACCAGGTTCATCGACCTGATCTTCGCCCGTCGCCCAGGCTCATTGGCCTGATCTTCACTCGTCGCCGGTGTGCATCAAGTCACTCCATGCTGTTCGGATCAGGGTGCTGATTTTGGGCAGCTCGTCGGGGCACTTGCTAAATGCTCTACAAGCTCGGCACCATGTGTCTTCAACACCTACTACCAAGCTCGGGGACTAAGTGGATACACTTCACCTTGCGGTGAATGTATTTTATTTTTCTTTGACATTTCAAGGACGCCCCACCAAGTTGGACTTGCATAGACTTCTACTAGCACCTCGTTGTTCCTTATAGTCCTGCAAGCTCCAAGTGGATACACTTCACCAGAAGAAAGCTCTTCAAAAAAATTTCTTGAGCACCTTACATCCTTCTGGCAAGCCTTACTTGCCCGACATCGACTTCGCTTGCTCGGACAAGCTCAAGACGGAGTCGCCAACGGATACAAAGTGCTCGGGGACTAGCTGTGGGGATATTACCTTCGTATACCCCCGTGGACCTACTTGGGCCCTTCCTAAAGGACAGCCCAGCTCGAAGGCCTTGCAGCACATGACCAGCTTGTCGTGCTCGTCAAGGACTCTCACGAAGCCTTGCCTGCCAAGAAAGATCCTAGAGTTAGATCCAGATTCCTTGCCTTAAGGAAGCGCTTGTAATCTGATAAGGACTCGACAATTGTAACCCTGCTCCCCGACTATATAAGGCGAGCAGGGACCCCCCCCTCCAAACACATCTGATCACCTGATCTCATAATACAATCCAGGCACCAAAACAAAGGACGTAGGGTATTGCAATGACTTGTCGGCCCGAACCTGTCTAAATTGTCGTGTCTCATCCCTGTGTTTACGCTTGAGCAGTCATCTCCACACCTCCTCAATCTAATCTACTACCTTGGGCATACCCCTAGGTAGACTATTGACAATATTTCATCGACAATAAGCTGCTGGTGGTGACTCAAGTAGCATCCCCAGCACCGAGAACTCTTCCTTATAGACTTCAATGGGTTCTTCCTATTTCACCACCTCCACAATGGGGTCCTCAAGGAGTTTGGGTACCATACCCCATGCCAGCACATATGTACTATCAACAAGGATGGGGGCGCCTGTTAGTCAACCTTTGAGGGTATCAGTGTTTGATCGGTTAGGTGGTCAGCCGAGTTCCAGTGGTGTAAATCAGAATCGGCTGGTCACATCAAGGACTTTGATTTCTCAAGAGACAGGGTGGGCGCAAGTACGACAAGTTTATGTGCCTAAAAGGGTACAACATGCTCCTGCTGTTTCCCCGACCAAACCTAATCCAGTTCCCACAATTATAATCGGTTCTATGGAGGCTCCTGTTATTAGTGAAGCCGATCCGATGGTGATCAAGGAACCGACTCCAGCAAAGGTCCAAGATGTACAAGATGCTTCAACTGGAGTGGAAGAGAAAGGGTCCGTCGAGCGAGATCCCAAGTATACTCAGCCTAGGTGGTGTCCCCCTGGCCTGAGTAAGACTCAGCGGAGGAAGTTGCAGAGAGCTCGCTGTAACAAACAAAGGCGCGAGCAACTTGAGAAAATGAGGGAGGACATATTTAACTTCACACATCCCATGTTTCCCCAAGGCAAGCGAGGAGGGGAAGAGTCGGGTTTTATTAATCAAAAATTGACTATGACAGTTGCTGAGTCAAGCAGGTCAGATCCTAAGCCGACCAGTCTAGATACCAAGCCTATCAAATCAGCTTCAGGGCCAATCAAGTCGGATCCCGAGCCGACCAGCTCAGATCATGGGCCGACCAGTTTAAATATTGAACTGGTTAAGTCGACTGCTGTTAAATCTTGAGGTAAGACTACCAGACCAGATTCTGAGCTGGCCAAATCGGTTCCTGATATTCTGATGGGCTCTAATGCCTGTCCAGATAATCTTATCTCCTCTGCTGATGTTACCACGACCAGTGAGGATATGCCTGAGGAGCAGGATGAGGAGATGGTGGATTATGAACCTTCTCTAGAGAGGGCGGAGGTTAACGTGGTCTACCTATCTGCTGATTATTACATGGTCGAAGATGATTCAAAAGCAACAGAATTTAAATTCGCTACGCATAGTGTCGTGTTTCAGAAACCGGAAGACTCTGTCAATCATTTCAAACCATTACATGTAAAGGGTCATATCAACGGTACACCAGTCCATAGGATGTTGGTCGACAGCGGGGCGATTGTGAACCTAATGTCATACTCGCTTTATCAGAAGCTTGGTGGCACTGATGAAGAGCTGGTCAAGACCAACATGACCATCACTGGAGTAGGAGGAGGGGATCCTATCCCGACCAAAGGAGTTGCATCCATGGAGCCTACTATTGGGAGCAAGACTTTGGCTACTGTTTCTTCGTCGCTGATATACAAGGTAGCTATAACCTTATACTTGGGCATGATTGGATTTATGTTAATCGGTGCATTCCTTCTAGTCTACATCAGTTTCTCATTCAGTGGGTGGGTGACGATGTAGAGATTGTGCACTCAGACTCATCGGCCTATGTTGCTGCTGCCGATGCTCCTTTGCTCGGGGGGCATGATGCTATTGCTTGTTTATCTAGTTACTACTTTTCTGATTTTCAATTCATCAGTGTCACTAAGGAAGGCTTTGTACCGGTATGTCTAAAGCCGATTGACAATCGGTTCAATATTATCATGTAATTATCCTAATGGATGCTAATGTTGATTGGTTAAAACATCGTATCGAACAATATCGGACTTTAAAGTCCGATGGTTGTGAAGCTATTGATGATCTTGATGAGGTCAATAAGTTGGGCCAAGGTTTCACATCGGCTGACCCCTTAGAACAAGTTGATATAGGGGATAGTTCTGTGCCTAGGCCGACATTTGTGAATCGAAACTTAGAAGCTGATTATAAGGGAATACGTTGATTGCTTCGCATGGAATTATACGGAGATGCCTGGACTGAGCCGAGAGCTTGTTGAACATCGGCTCCTCGTTAAATCTAGGTTCAGGCCTTTCAAACAACATCCTTACCATTTTAACTCTACAATATGCGACCGGATTAAAGAAGAAATTAATCGGTTGTTACAAGTAGGGTTTATTCAACCATGCTGATATGTAGAATGAGTCTCTAATATTGTGCCTGTTGAGAAAAAAGACACTGGTAAGATCAGGGTCTGTATTGATTTTAGAGACTTGAATAGAGCTACTCCCAAAGATGAGTATCCTATGCCCACAGCCGATATGCTGATCAACGACGCTTGAGGACACCAGATTGTTAGCTTTCTTGATGGCAACGCCAGTTATAATCAGATATTCATGGTCGAAGAAGACATGTCTAAAACGACCTTCATTTGTCCTAGGTTTGTCAGGTCTCTTTGAGTGGGTTGTGATGACATTTGGATTAAAGAATGCAAATGCTACTTATCAACGTGTTATGAATTTGATCTTTCATGATTTAATTGGTGTTATCATGGAAGTATATATTGATGATATTGTGATCAAGTCGGCTGCTCATATGTCTCATTTAGCCGATTTACGTCTAGCGTTTGAAAGGATGCGCCACTATGGATTGAAGATGAACCCACTGAAATGTGCTTTTGGTGTGTCGGCTGGGAAGTTCTTAGGATTTATTATTTATGACAAGGGCATAGAAATTGATCCTAAGAGGATAGAGAAGTTTAAGAAAGTTCAGGCGCCAACATGTAATAATGACTTGCAGAAGTTCTTAGGGAAGGTGAACTATTTAAGAAGGTTTATTGCAAACTTATTCGGTAAGATTATTCCTTTGACCCCCATATTAAAGTTGAAGAATGAATCTAAATTCACTTGGGGGCAGAGCAGCAAGAAGCATTTGAGAAAATAAAGGAATATTTGTCATCTCCACCGATTCTTCGTGCACCTAAGAGAGGAGTTCCTTTCAGACTATACGTTGCTGCTGAAGAAAAGATCATCGAAGCTGTCTTGACGCAAGAAGACGAAGGTAAGGAGTATGTGATCGATTATATTGGTCGTAGTCTTCTCAATCCCGAGACAAGGTACGCCCATATTGAAAAGTTATGTTTGTCATTATACTATGATTGTGTTAAGATGAGCCATTATTTGCTATCTAGCACATGTATTGTTGCATGCCAGGTCGATGTGATTAAGCATATGTTATATCGGCCAATCCTTAGTGGAAGGATAGGCAAATGGGCGTATGCTTTAATTGAATATGACTTGACTTTTGAACCATTGAAAGCATTAAAAGGTCAAGTTCTTGATGATTTCATTGTTGAGCATAGTATTGATTTAGAAGATGAGATCAATTACTTTACTTTTATACCATGGAAACTTTATTTCGATGGATCGGTTTGTAAGGAGGGCCAATGTGTTGGTATAGTCATTATTTCTCCTAATGGCGCTGAGTTTGAAATGTTAAGCCGATTAGATTACTTTTGCACTAATAATCAAGCTGAATATGAAGCTCTGTTATTCGGTTTAGAAATTCTGTATTCTATCGAAGCTAAACATGTTGAAGCTTATGGTGATTCCTTGTCAGTGGTACAACAAGTTACTGGTGAATTTCTATGTCTAGAAGGGTCGCTGAATGTTTATCTTGATATGTGCCTTGATGTCATTGCTCACTTTACCGAATTCTAAATTCGGCATATACTGAGGCATGAAAATTATAAAGCCAACATGTTAGCTCGGCAAGCATCTGGTTATAGCGTCAGTAGGTGTAATTTTGACATAAAAGAAAAGTCGATGCATCATTATTCGGAAATTTTGTATACAGATCACAAAGAATCGGTTCAATCGGCTTGTCTAGCTGACCAGACTAATTTTGAACCAATGTAGTCGATCTGTCCATGCGATCAGGTTAGTTTTAAATCTACTTGGTTGGGTGGCTCGGCCGACTAGGTTGACTGTAGATTAAGTCAGCCAGTTCGTTCGATTGACCTGGTCGATCTTAGAATGTTTGGTTGAGTTGATTCATCTGCAGAACTTTTAAATCGGTCTGTGTCAACTGGGAATGAGACCGATTTAGAAGTTTGGAGAACTCCCCTGTTGAAATACCTTCGTGATCCAAGTACTAAAGTTGATCAAAGTGTTCGGCGGAGTGCGTTCAAATATATATTGCACAATGATGAGCTTTCCGGAGAACCGTCGAAGACTTACTGCTTAAGTGTTTAGGGTCTGATCAAGCAAGAGTAGCTATGAGAGAAGTCCATGAAGGCATTTATGGTACGCATCAATCGGCCCCAAAAATGAAGTGGTTTGGAAATATATAGCTTGCACCTGCTGTAGAGTCGGGTTTTATTGGCCTACTATGATGGCCGATTGTTTTCGTTACTACAAAGGTTGTGAAGAGTGTCAACGGTTTAGAAATATACAGCTTTTACCTGCTGCTATGCTTTTTGCTATCATCAAACCGTGGCCTTTTCGTGGTTGGGGGCTAGACTTCATTGGCCAAATTCATCCCCCATCTTCAAAGGGACATCGTTTTGTCCTGGTCGCTACAAATTATTTTACTAAGTGGACTGAGGCAGTACCTTTGAAGAACATGACACATAAGGAGGTAATTGAGTTTATTACTGAGCATATTATACATAGGTTCGACATCCCTCAAACGTTAACTATGGGCCCATCGTATATCGAGACATGGCGCTACGAAAGTTACTCCTTTTGAGTTGGTGTACGGTCAGGAAGTTGTGTTTCCCGTTGAAGTGAATCTGGATGCATATAGACTTGCCAAGCAAAATGATTTATCCACGGTTATGTATCATGATGCAATGATGGATAACATTGACGAGGTGACTGACAAGAGATTAAAAGGTCTCAAGGAGATAGAGAAAGATAAAGCCCGAGTTGCCAAAGCTTACAATAAGAAAGTGAGGAGTAAATCATTCCAAGTGGGAGAATTAGTTTGAAAAATTGTGCTTTCGCTTGGATCAAAGAGCAATAAATTTGACAAATGGTCACTGTGTTGGGAACGACCTTATAAAGTGATCAAAATAATATTCGAGAATGCATACATGCTAGAGACGTTACAAGGTGAAAGTCTCCCAAGAGCAATAAACGGAAAGTATTTGAAAAAATATTTTCCAAGTGTTTGGCAAGAAGCTGTGACACCCCAATTTTAAGAACAAAATTGGAGCACAATATATGTATGCCAGGATCAATTTTCATACATATATCCACATCATAGTAAATATCAAAACAATGCTTTATTAATAATATCGAACTTTATTACATAAATGACCCTCGGGTCTGAAATAAAAAAATACAGACTCTCATGATAACGGACTCTAATGAAGACGCTGATGTAGATGCGGAAATCTGGACTCCATCTCCACAGGAAGGTCGACCGGGGGTAGCGCCATCCTAGTACAGGTCGTCAGGGTCGTAGCCTCCGTCTTCTGGATACTCCTGCTCCTCGTACGTGTAGTCTCCAGCGTCTGGGTGGGGTAGCAGGGGGAACAAGGAGGAAGGGTGAGTACATCGAAATGTACTCCGCAAGTGTAGGGAATATATGCTTATGAGGCTAATAACAAAGGTAGGCTGACTTGTTTGACTCAAGCGTCTAAAGCGACACACCCTATTAATCCTATTAATCCTATGCACCTATTTACTAGGTTATAGACAGACTCGGTATAAAAGTAACAACACTCGGAGTCGCACCGAGCAACTACACTCGGAGTCACACCGAGCAACCAACACCTGAAGTCCATCAGGCACCCGCACCTGAAGTCCATCAGATGACCCGAACCCAAAACCAACCAGTAACCAACTAATCTCGAAGAAGTCCAAGCCCGCTCGTGACCGTGAGCACGGCTGATATATCAGTTTTACACTCTGCAGAGGTTGCACATCGTTACCCATGAGTCGTGCAGATCCCGTCACGCTAAACACTGCCGAGGTGCATAGCGGGTTGCACTGCAAGGCCTTTACAAAGCCCCTCCAAGTCTGTGTTACACGTACTCTAAGGTTTCTCCCCTGTCCATAAGTCAACGACCCCAAGGGACCCCTCTTGAGCCACTATACAACCCCCGTGTAGCATAACTTAGAGAAAACTAATTAATTAGCCAGGTCCAGCCCATCCAGATCTCATGGCTGCGCTGTTTTGCCGGGTTACTTGTCCAAGAACCGGGTCCTAGGGATCCAGGCAGGATATGTCTAGCACGAGCCCCGAACCAAAAACCAAAAGCAGCTGCCGAGTCCCACGGCACAAAACCACCAATACGGGTCCATCCTGCCGGATTTACCTAACACCATGTTTCTACAAAAATTACCAACCCACAAGTTCCATAGTTCATTAATCAGGATTAATTATAATTGACCATCATCCCATCCCAACATGACTGCAGGGCTAAGCATGACTTCTACCCGAACAACCCAAACCAGGCGACAAGGATAAAATAGACAAAAATCTAGTAAACCATAACATAGGATTCAATTTAATGACAGGCATGCATCTACTGGATCTAACTACTCTAATACCAAAAGTAAAATAAAGTGTAGGTGCAAAATGTTCAAGAACACTTGCCTTCGGACTGGGTCGAATCAACTGGGTCGCAAGGATGGTCTGGAGCGTCCTCGTACTCCGCACTCTCTGGCCCAATCAACATACATGGCACATACAAAGCAAAATAAGAAACAATACATCATACAGTAGGAAAACAGAACGTAAACAGATCTACTGCGTAGAGCTCGACGAGACGAATCTAACGCGACTTGAATGGGTCAAAACGGACTTAAAATGAGCAAGTTATGGGCTTTTGAAAACAGGTGGCAAAACTGTAAATAGTTTAAACTCAATTTCGCATTTTAAGATAAATAAAATCTGTAAAAAGAAAAGACTGAGGACCGGGCCTCATTTTGGTGAAATGATAGGGGCCAAAGGGGGAAAATCCTGAGACTCAGCGCATAGTGCGTGGGACCGCGGGTTGGTTAAGCGAAAGGTAGGGGGCCTTTGTGCAAAACAGCGCAGGAGCATTGGCGCTGGTGCCACGTGGTGGCGTGCAACTGGCCGCGGCTCATCACTGTGCTGTGGACCGCAAAGGGCGGTGGGTGGTGGACCAAGCTCAGGGCATCGTGCGGTGTGGTGATGACCCGGAGGACCGCGCCTCGTTTATCAAAAAGGACAGGGGCTAATACGTAAGATACGACAGACTCAATGAATAGTATTGATGGAGTGCGGGTTTATTTCAAAAGAAGGAAGGGGCTCTTTAGCAAAAGTGATGACTGCTGTGCAGATGCGTGTGTGGCGCTGATGTGGGTGCCGCGTCATGCCGCGTGGCGCTCGCTGGTTGGCCGGGTTTGCCGCGTGGGCGTTGGACCGAGGGAGCCGGTGCCGTGGACCGCGTCCACTCCTCGGTGCATACCGATTCGCTAGAAGATCTAATCTGGGTCGCTGGTGTGAGATCGGACGGCCCGAGGGCGAGGGGAGGGGATCCGGCCGCCGGTGGCCTACTGCGCGGCGGCGCTTCGGGCTGGCGCGGCGGCGCCATGAGTGCCTTGCCGGAGCTCGCTCGGGATGCGGCCCTAGGGCGTTAGAGACAGCGGAAAAAAAGGGAAACAAGTAGGGGAGCTCACCGCGGGCTCGAAGGTGGGGTCGGTGACGCCGGCCGGGGACTGGAGAGCGTAGACGACGGCGGTGGCGAGTGCTCGGGTCGGAGCTCCGGTGTGCGTACAGGTGCTTCACCGACACACGAACAGGAGCCGGGGAAGCGATGATAGGGCCTGCCGTGTCGTGGGGTTGCCGACGGGGAAGAGAGCCAGGGCAGTGGTGGCTTCTTCGGTGCGGTAGCGAGCTCGAACCGTGCTTGGTAATGGCGGCTATAGATGAGGGAGGGAGAAGAGAGCTGGCGCGTGGAGAGGGTATGCTCCTCTTGTAGGCAGAGGGAGAGGGATGGGTGGCGGCGCGATATGATGGAGCGGGATCGGATCGGGGACGCGGGTTGAGCGCAAGCGCGTGCGCGAAGGGCGGAGGAGCTAGGGGCGAGCGGTGGCGTGGCTCGTGCGGAGGGATGAGGACGGCGCGCGGGATAGAGATCGGTGGGGAGTGGGGGACGCGGACGCGGCCGGAGTGAGCGGGCCGGTGCGGGGAATCGGCCCAAGCTAGAGGGCGATCGGGCCGGGGAACGAGGGGAGGGGCGCTCGGGACGGCCGCCGGGAGCGGGAGCGGCCAGGCCGGCTCGCGCTGCGCGGGCCGCGGGCGAGTTGGGCCGCGCGGAGGGAGAGCGGGTGGGCTGCTGCGGCTGGGTGAGGGAGCTCGGCTGGGCCGAGTGGATTGGGGAGAAAGGGGAAAAAGGGAGGCCCAGGGCTTTGGCTTTTTTTCATTTTCAGACCTTTGCAAAGGCTTTTGAAATTGAATTCAAAACCATTTGAAATCCAAAACTGTTTGAAAGTTTTTGAAAATATTCTCCCTAGATTTTGAAAACAAAACTTGAGTTTGACTTTATAAAATTTTCTAAATCTTTTTATTTGTTTTTCGAAATAGAATAAATCCGGTTTCGCCCTATACGGGTTTTAATAAAAATTCTTTTCCACCCAATAAAATTATGCAACGGCATGAATGCAACAAACATCTGGTTAGGATTTTTCCTCCATCTAGGGTTTTGACCATTTTCTTATTAAATTCTAATTTATTTTAATTATTTAAAAATCTGGGGTGTTACAAGCTTACCCCCTTAACTGGAATCTCGTCCCGAGATTCGGGCTAGAAAGAAAGGTGGGTGGGGAGCTCATGGGACATACCATGAAACTTTTGGCGTTTTGCATTTTTCTTGTTCATCACTCGATTGGCATCTTTGGTTTCGAGGTGTTGTCCTTGAGCTTTCCTCTTGGCTCGACCTTTGCGATCCTCACGCTTCTTCGGGCATTTGCTAATGAAGTGTCCAGCTTGCTTGCAGTAGAAACATAGTCCTTTTGCCTTGACATCTCTTCGGGTGGATATCACTTGATTGTCTTCTTGTGGAACTTGAGGAGGTGCTTCTGTTTGGTGAAGCTCAGGAGGCGCTTGACTTGAGCTTGCAGGTGGGACTTCCGGAGGCTTCTGGACTTGTGCTTGAGGTGTAGCTCTAAAACGGGAAGAGTTTGCAACATACTTTCGATATTTGTCCTTCTTGCCTCGGTAAGGTGTTATCTGAAAGAGTCTATAAGCCTCGTCGCTCAAGTTGCAGTCTTCCCATTATCGTAGATCCATCAACTGGTATGGGTGAATAGAGGGTTGAGATGGGAGAGAGAAAGACCCCAAGTTAGTTAATTTTATTAATGAAACTTTTGACAAATGATGTCGTTGCAACCTGACAGTTGCAATACACCAACAAGCATTACGAAGAACCAAATCAAACATGTGCACAAATACATGTCAAACAACGTTCTACGAGATCAAACAATTATGGTGGGCATCCTACTATTGGAGGACCTACTTTGAAACAGAGTTTGAACTTTCAGCAGAGATAGACTACAGAAGTGAGAAAAGAGATGGGGCTTTTAAAAATAGTTTTGTAAACTCGACGACCGACTAGGGTAGCGTCCTACGGTCAACACGGCTCTGATACCACTCTGTGACACCCCAATTTTAAGAACAAAATTGGAGCACAATATATGTATGCCAGGATCAATTTTCATACATATATCCACATCATAGTAAATATCAAAACAATGCTTTATTAATAATATCGAACTTTATTACATAAATGACCCTCGGGTCTGAAATAAAAAAATACAGACTCTCATGATAACGGACTCTAATGAAGACGCTGATGTAGATGCGGAAATCTGGACTCCATCTCCACAGGAAGGTCGACCGGGGGTAGCGCCATCCTAGTACAGGTCGTCAGGGTCGTAGCCTCCGTCTTCTGGATAATCCTGCTCCTCGTACGTGTAGTCTCCAGCGTCTGGGTGGGGTAGCAGGGGGAACAAGGAGGAAGGGTGAGTACATCGAAATGTACTCCGCAAGTGTAGGGAATATATGCTTATGAGGCTAATAACAAAGGTAGGCTGACTTGTTTGACTCAAGCGTCTAAAGCGACACACCCTATTAATCCTATTAATCCTATGCACCTATTTACTAGGTTATAGACAGACTCGGTATAAAAGTAACAACACTCGGAGTCGCACCGAGCAACTACACTCGGAGTCACACCGAGCAACCAACACCTGAAGTCCATCAGGCACCCGCACCTGAAGTCCATCAGATGACCCGAACCCAAAACCAACCAGTAACCAACTAATCTCGAAGAAGTCCAAGCCCGCTCGTGACCGTGAGCACGGCTGATATATCAGTTTTACACTCTGCAGAGGTTGCACATCGTTACCCATGAGTCGTGCAGATCCCGTCACGCTAAACACTGCCGAGGTGCATAGCGGGTTGCACTGCAAGGCCTTTACAAAGCCCCTCCAAGTCTGTGTTACACGTACTCTAAGGTTTCTCCCCTGTCCATAAGTCAACGACCCCAAGGGACCCCTCTTGAGCCACTATACAACCCCCGTGTAGCATAACTTAGAGAAAACTAATTAATTAGCCAGGTCCAGCCCATCCAGATCTCATGGCTGCGCTGTTTTGCCGGGTTACTTGTCCAAGAACCGGGTCCTAGGGATCCAGGCAGGATATGTCTAGCACGAGCCCCGAACCAAAAACCAAAAGCAGCTGCCGAGTCCCACGGCACAAAACCACCAATACGGGTCCATCCTGCCGGATTTACCTAACACCATGTTTCTACAAAAATTACCAACCCACAAGTTCCATAGTTCATTAATCAGGATTAATTATAATTGACCATCATCCCATCCCAACATGACTGCAGGGCTAAGCATGACTTCTACCCGAACAACCCAAACCAGGCGACAAGGATAAAATAGACAAAAATCTAGTAAACCATAACATAGGATTCAATTTAATGACAGGCATGCATCTACTGGATCTAACTACTCTAATACCAAAAGTAAAATAAAGTGTAGGTGCAAAATGTTCAAGAACACTTGCCTTCGGACTGGGTCGAATCAACTGGGTCGCAAGGATGGTCTGGAGCGTCCTCGTACTCCGCACTCTCTGGCCCAATCAACATACATGGCACATACAAAGCAAAATAAGAAACAATACATCATACAGTAGGAAAACAGAACGTAAACAGATCTACTGCGTAGAGCTCGACGAGACGAATCTAACGCGACTTGAATGGGTCAAAACGGACTTAAAATGAGCAAGTTATGGGCTTTTGAAAACAGGTGGCAAAACTGTAAATAGTTTAAACTCAATTTCGCATTTTAAGATAAATAAAATCTGTAAAAAGAAAAGACCGAGGACCGGGCCTCATTTTGGTGAAATGATAGGGGCCAAAGGGGGAAAATCCTGAGACTCAGCGCATAGTGCGTGGGACCGCGGGTTGGTTAAGCGAAAGGCAGGGGGCCTTTGTGCAAAACAGCGCAGGAGCATTGGCGCTGGTGCCACGTGGTGGCGTGCAACTGGCCGCGGCTCATCACTGTGCTGTGGACCGCAAAGGGCGGTGGGTGGTGGACCAAGCTCAGGGCATCGTGCGGTGTGGTGATGACCCGGAGGACCGCGCCTCGTTTATCAAAAAGGACAGGGGCTAATACGTAAGATACGACAGACTCAATGAATAGTATTGATGGAGTGCGGGTTTATTTCAAAAGAAGGAAGGGGCTCTTTAGCAAAAGTGATGACTGCTGTGCAGATGCGTGTGTGGCGCTGATGTGGGTGCCGCGTCATGCCGCGTGGCGCTCGCTGGTTGGCCGGGTTTGCCGCGTGGGCGTTGGACCGAGGGAGCCGGTGCCGTGGACCGCGTCCACTCCTCGGTGCATACCGATTCGCTAGAAGATCTAATCTGGGTCGCTGGTGTGAGATCGGACGGCCCGAGGGCGAGGGGAGGGGATCCGGCCGCCGGTGGCCTACTGCGCGGCGGCGCTTCGGGCTGGCGCGGCGGCGCCATGAGTGCCTTGCCGGAGCTCGCTCGGGATGCGGCCCTAGGGCGTTAGAGACAGCGGAAAAAAAGGGAAACAAGTAGGGGAGCTCACCGCGGGCTCGAAGGTGGGGTCGGTGACGCCGGCCGGGGACTGGAGAGCGTAGACGACGGCGGTGGCGAGTGCTCGGGTCGGAGCTCCGGTGTGCGTACAGGTGCTTCACCGACACACGAACAGGAGCCGGGGAAGCGATGATAGGGCCTGCCGTGTCGTGGGGTTGCCGACGGGGAAGAGAGCCAGGGCAGTGGTGGCTTCTTCGGTGCGGTAGCGAGCTCGAACCGTGCTTGGTAATGGCGGCTATAGATGAGGGAGGGAGAAGAGAGCTGGCGCGTGGAGAGGGTATGCTCCTCTTGTAGGCAGAGGGAGAGGGATGGGTGGCGGCGCGATATGATGGAGCGGGATCGGATCGGGGACGCGGGTTGAGCGCAAGCGCGTGCGCGAAGGGCGGAGGAGCTAGGGGCGAGCGGTGGCGTGGCTCGTGCGGAGGGATGAGGACGGCGCGCGGGATAGAGATCGGTGGGGAGTGGGGGACGCGGACGCGGCCGGAGTGAGCGGGCCGGTGCGGGGAATCGGCCCAAGCTAGAGGGCGATCGGGCCGGGGAACGAGGGGAGGGGCGCTCGGGACGGCCGCCGGGAGCGGGAGCGGCCAGGCCGGCTCGCGCTGCGCGGGCCGCGGGCGAGTTGGGCCGCGCGGAGGGAGAGCGGGTGGGCTGCTGCGGCTGGGTGAGGGAGCTCGGCTGGGCCGAGTGGATTGGGGAGAAAGGGGAAAAAGGGAGGCCCAGGGCTTTGGCTTTTTTTCATTTTCAGACCTTTGCAAAGGCTTTTGAAATTGAATTCAAAACCATTTGAAATCCAAAACTGTTTGAAAGTTTTTGAAAATATTCTCCCTAGATTTTGAAAACAAAACTTGAGTTTGACTTTATAAAATTTTCTAAATCTTTTTATTTGTTTTTCGAAATAGAATAAATCCGGTTTCGCCCTATACGGGTTTTAATAAAAATTCTTTTCCACCCAATAAAATTATGCAACGGCATGAATGCAACAAACATCTGGTTAGGATTTTTCCTCCATCTAGGGTTTTGACCATTTTCTTATTAAATTCTAATTTATTTTAATTATTTAAAAATCTGGGGTGTTACAGAAGCCTGAGTGCCTTCCAAGCAATGGCCGATACATGTATCGCCCTTAGAACGAAAATGACCAGTATGCATATTTATCCATAGTTACTGAATAACCGATGAGTTGGACATCATTGTTGTTTGGTTTGTTTTTAGGTTCTCCTAAAGATTACCTAAAAAAAGGGGGCATATGTGTTGACACTCAAAAGTGTCATAACCACATATCAAGGGCCAAATATATATTCAGGTCATAATATTTTGAAGTCGAATTCATCTTTAGTTTAAAGGGTCGGATATTCTAAGCAGATTTAGCCTAGTCGCTTGATTCATTTATCGCTATGAGTATGTTCCGACCAGTTATGAAGACTTCCGACCAGGTGACTCTGGTCGGAAGCATTAGAATGATGATGAGCACCAATTCGTGATTATGAAGGTATCGATTTGAAGATCTTTTCTCTGGCGCTTAAGGGGATTATAAAGATCTATTAATCGGTGCAATCGGTTTGGGCTGTTGTCAAAGCCCATTAAATGCCGGTTTAGTCGGTTTAAGAATCGGCTAGATTAAGTTTACCTTTTCTAGTCCGGATAGGACTCTTTGATTCCATATTTTGATGAAGTTCGGGTAGGAAACTTGGAGATTGTAATCTGGAGATGTTTTCTATTGGGATAAGACCAACCCCCTCTATATATATGAGAGTACTATGGCCGATTGAGGCATCCGACCCTAATCGTCAAAATCAATCTACTATCGCTTTTATCCTTTTTCCTCTCTACTTTGTTGTTCGCCGTATCTCCCGGTGAGATTCAGCGGCGTTCTAGGCGGCTTTGCTGGTCCTAGAGCAACCTTTATGTGCTTCTCCTCAACGGGGCTTCCCGGGAGGGGTTCTAGAGTTATCAACACAAGGAATCGAAACTCTAAATTGATCTAAATCGGTCTCTAGATTGGTTTTCATCAGTTGAGCCAGAACCCTTGCTGTCTCAGGTTGATCTGCAACCTCTTTGGGCATTCTAGCCCTACTGGTATGTGATTCGGATCACTTCTGACATCAACAATACTCCTTCCTTTTAAATCCACTCTAGAAGCACTTTTAGTCTGGGTTCGTGTTACCAACTGGGACTAAGGGGTCCTTTTTAATCTGGGTTAGTAACACCCATTGGGACTAAAGGATCTACTTTTACTTTGGATTAGTGTTACCAACCAGGACTAATTGATGAGGACATCGCCATGCTGGACACACCGACGCTATGGTCTTGCCCAAGTTGCAATCTGTCTCCAACTCAGCTACCTCGTCACCCTCGGAATTCAGGAGCAGTCCCGGGTAAAATCAACGTCTCGGACGCATACGGACTCCGTTTTTGACGAACCAGATATGCTTGGAAAGATAATTTGATAAGCTAACCAATGGCTTTGAAATCACGTCAAAATACATCCGGAGTCAACGGGAATCATCGAAACAAGTCAGTGTCCAGAATCTGCTAGGGTGCTGCGTCACCGTCTTTTGGTCTGATGGGCCGTGTATCATCTTAGAGCCCATTAGGGGGCGCGTCCAGCAGGGGCGACGACCTAAACCCTATAATTAGCCTCCGCCGTCGTCGTTAGGTCTTGGGTTTTGTTTTGAGTTTAGTTTTCCATCGAGTAACTGAATCGTTCATTGTAACTGTGGTGTCGAATCCTTTTACAGTGATCCAGGGCCCCCGTTCTTGATCTCCTCCACTGTGTCGATTAGTCCTTTGGAACTGAGTTCTTGAACCCTCTATTGATATTCGCATAATTCATATTTGCAATTTCAGATTGCGTGTTTTTACCTCCTTGCTTGTGTTCTTCGATTCGCTTGCAGGATTAGCCTTCTTGGCGAGGTCAATCAAGTTGTGCTTGGTTGATAACCAACGGAGCAGTGGTGTAACGGTTGCAGGGTTCGAATCGTGTTTGATTTGAAGCCGGATCGCCAACTTCGAGTTCTCCACCAATCGAACCTATCGCTACCTCTCGAAAGATCGGGCCGTCCCTCATCACTAATGTAGACCCTTGAGTCCGGGTTGGTAAAACAACCGAGACTAAATGACATTA
The DNA here is from genome assembly GCA_009763385.1 of Coix lacryma-jobi var. lacryma-jobi. Classification (NCBI taxonomy): domain Eukaryota; kingdom Viridiplantae; phylum Streptophyta; class Magnoliopsida; order Poales; family Poaceae; genus Coix; species Coix lacryma-jobi. The sequence continues at coordinate 19,277,772 of CM019831.1, forward strand.
CTCTCGGGTCCAATTTTAGACGAGACTAATGTAGTCAACCGAAAGTCCTTTCTATACTAGTGCTTGCTAAGGACAACCCCAACCACCACACTAAGCCTAGCTCCCCTTTCATTGTCTTCTCCACACCTCAGGCCCTCCCTGCTCGCCTCGTCCATCTCCTTTGGTGCCATAGTTGCTCAAGGGCGCGCCGCACAACGGTGCAAGATTAGCAGTGCGTAGAAAGGCCAGGGTGGAGCTCCCTCGCCTCACCAACGTCCCCGCTCGCCACCAATGACGTCAACCTTCTAACGGCGTGACGCAGATGATGGTTCCTCCAGGCACATCAGATTTAGGTCGTGTTCGGTTCTTTAGGAACGGACGGTTCCGCGCCTGGAATATTTCCGGTGACATACAAATTTGCGATGATGATGTTTGGCTAGGAATGATTCCCCAGTAACCGAACGTGGCCTTATGGTGAGCAGTTTCAGTATGCAAGGTCGTGCTTTTAGTCATGCTGCAAGGGGGCTCCTCTCATGAATGCTGGATCTGGATATACAGTTTAGACTTGTAATCATATACATATAAACCTTAATTAATCTTTGATAGCAAGGGGGGCCGGAGCCCAGTATGCACTAGGCTCCACCAGTGGGGACAACGACTGTGGGGCAAGAACAGATGGGCGATGGCATGGATCCATGCGCTAGTGGAACTTTGAGATAAATTGAAGAACCTCTTGATGAATATGAAAGAGGAGCCTCATCATCATGGATGGACATTCCGATTGACCAAAACACGGCCGTCCTGGGACTTGATAGCTTACTGACATATAGCAATAATATGTACTAGTAGATATATTAATAATTATAAGATACACATACTACTAATCAAAACGAGTGTACCTCAGCTAGTTAGGTTTCTTTTGGTGAAATATATGTCCATCCAGGTTCAAGTAGTCAATTTGATGTCGGTGCTTATATTTTTCTAGATTTATTAATCCATAATTTAACCGTGCTATTTTCAGTGGCATATTTTGCTAGATTTAATCTATAATTTAACGGTACATAATTAACGAGGTGCTTGTTGTGATTTCATAAATCTCGATACCTATGAGTCGAATCTTATCTTTTAAAGGAGTCATAGGATAGGGTATGCGCATGCCCTCATATATAACGGTATGGATGTGTATATATAATAATAACGGTCCTAGTAAATATTACTAATGTATGATTCATGGTTAAGGTTTTGGGAAGCCACAGTAAGCGATGAGGTTTGGTATCTTTTTTTGCTCTACCAGGTAGCATCCTTTTGGAAACACTACAAAGCAAGGTATGAAGCAGGAATACATGAGAGAGTCCATGTGAGAGATGTGCAAAAGAATTATTTTCAGTTATTATGTGGTGCATAGTCAAGAGATATTTTGTGGAGGCGGCGTCTTCTTAGAGTTGCTGGTCTAGGGAGGCCAATATATGGGTCTTGGGCCTACATTGACATAGCCTGTAGTTTTGCATGGCCCACTCCAAAAAAAAAAGATTTTCAGAAGATGCTCCACATGTCCCTATCAATAAATAAAAGAGTAAAATCTATCACCGGTCCCTGAACTTGTGTCGTTGTGTCATCCCGGTCCCTAAACTCGCAAATCGATCATCTAGGTCCTCAAACTTGTTTGGTTGTGTCATCCCGGTCCCTAAACTTACAAATCGCTCATTTAGGTCGTCAAACTTAGTCAGTTGTGTCATCCTGGTCCCTAAACTTTGTTTTGAGTCTCATCTAGATCTAAACATGACAATTTAAAAACTTTATATCAACAAATAATTCATAACTCTTTCATACAAACTCGAAAGAAGACAAACTTTATATCAAAATTATAGCCCTCGATGTGATCTACAACTTTGTAGTTGAAAAGTTTTTGATTTAAAACTGTTTAGGGTCCCAAAATATTGTTGTATGTTTATAGATTTTGAAATTTAAAATTTAAAATTAATTTTTTTGGATACTAAATAACTTTAAATAAAAAAAGTTTATCTACAACGTTGTAGATTGCATTGAGAACTATAACTTTTATATAGATCATATCAATATTCAAGATTGTTTGATAATTTTAAATTTTAAATTTCAAAATCTATAAACATACAACAATATTTTGGGACCCTAAACAGTTTTAAATAAAAAAAAATCAACTACAAAGTTGTAGATCACATCGAGGACTATAATTTTGATATAAAGTTTGTCTTTGTTTGAGTTTATATGAAAAAGTTATGAATTATTTGTTGATATAAGATTTTTAAATTGCCATATTTAGATCCAGATGAGACTCAAAATAAAGTTTAGGGACCAAGATGACACAACTGTCTAAGTTTGAGGACCTAAACAAGCGATTTGTAAGTTTATAGACCGAGATGACACAACCGAACAAGTTTAGGGACCGGGATGACATAACCGAACAAGTTTGAGGACCTAGATGATCGATTTGCGAGTTTAGGGACCGGGATGACACAACGACACAAGTTTAGGGACCAGTGATGGACTTTACTCTAAATAAAAACAGAAGTCTCATAAAATCAATTTTCACTACTACAGAAACATGCCTTTAACCCCGGTCGGCAAGGGCCTTTAGCCCCGGTTGCCGAGCCGGGACTACGCTTCCGGGACTAAAGCCCCCCCCCTTTAGTCCCGGCTCCGGCCACCGGGGCTAAAGCCCACCCTTTAGTCCCGGTTGGTAATACCAGCCGGGACTAAAGGGTGCTGCCAGCGGTGCAACGCAGCAGCACCCTTTAGCCCCGGCTGGTACCAGCCGGGGCTAAAGGGTCCCCTGGTTTTTTCCTTTTTATTTTTATTTCAGTTCTGTTTTCAGTTTTGTTTATTTATTTAATAGGTTTTCCAATATATATTCTTTGCTGCTAATATATTAGCAACATAACACAATAAGCTTATTGCATGCATATATAATTGAACTATAGAACTATATATATATATATATAAATATATGTACATAAAATTACAAGCAATATACATATAGAAGTTGTCCAAATATATATCTACACAAGTTGTACTTCAAAGTTAGTACTATAAACCTATTACAAGTTGTACTCCATCTAAAGATCTACAGGGCATATAAATGATCATCATTGTTTGGAATCAACTTCTCGTTGGTATTATAGTAGAACTCGCCCTTTGGATTTATGACTTGTTCCCGAAGAAATCCTGCTATTGTCTCTTGTATTGCTTTCAATTGGCCTTGTAGCATCACTTTTTGCTTCAACCAGTCAGTCTTCAATTGGAATTAAAGAAGATATTAGTTATATCTATATTATCAATATTAAGTCTATAAAAAATAAAAAGAAACAGGTTACGTACTTTGATGATTTCTTCAGGAATTCTATTTGATTCTATCATCATATACTCGCAAACATAGAATCCGCATAAGTTGTTGCCCTATTCTTGTCTCAAAATCCACTGTACAATGAAAAGATTCAACTCGTAATAAAGATATGATATATGACATGATATAATAAAGATACACGTACATTGACGAAGGTGTAAACTTACTGGTAGTCGTGGCTTTATTGTAAGTGGGGCCTTACACTGACTCATATGTTCCCGAGCAATGAATTTTTCCCAAACCCTAATCCGGCCAATGAAACATTAATAGTTGGATCATTATTTAATTAGTATACATATACAAGCTTAGTCTATACTATAAGCATGCAAGGTAGGGATCGAAAAATTACCTTTGGAGGATGTCTATCATATCTTGGTAATCTGCTTGTGGTTTGCTCAACGAGTCATAGATTAACACATTGCTTTGTTTGAGATCGATGACCATCAATATCCAGTGATAGCTGTTCATACACATGATTCATATATATATTATTAGGGTTAAGTAAAATAAAATGTGCACATACTTATTATGAACTATATATGTCTCACGCACTTAAAGTTGTATGGGAAGAGAATTCTTTCTCTATCTTTTTGGTTCACGAAGAACCTCATGAGATTCGTACACGACTCATCGCTCCAAGTCGCTGAAGGGTTTGGAGCCTTGAAAACAACATATGGATCAACAAACCCAATAGAATTGTCGTGTTTATCTCTGAGCTGAGTCATCTGATACCTGTAAAATATCGAGTCGATCCACAAGTATGTGTGTAAGAATACTACTATATACACGTACTAGAGAGTTCAATGAAAACTATAAAAGAAACACTTACAAACAGTAGCAGCTAAGGAGTGATTTGTTCAGTGCGTCCATATGACATAGCTGGTGTAATTCCTCCATCTGGACTAAGATTAGGTCATCGCCACGGAAGTAGTGATGGTTCCGAATTCGGACAGAAATCCAATTGACATCACCGTCTTTAGAAGCCTTCATGCACCATTTGTTGATTGCAAACATCTGCGTACCAAGTACATGTAAGTGATTGGGGTTCATTAGACTCCTGCCCGGTGCAAAATTTCTCCTCCATTCATCAACTACTTCCGCTCGTGGAAACTCCAGCCCAGTAGCAATATTTTTAATGGTGTCGTACGGGAGACCGCTGTCAATAAAAAAATTGTCCATTGAGTCCATCTCAGACAAAGTGGTCTCTCCAGATTTCCTCTGTACTCTGCCCATGTTTGAACCATACTGATTTTGCACAACTAACGGGGACAAAGGTCTTGATGTTTCCCCGAGCTGTGGAACACCCTTTCCCACTTTCTTCTTGCTGGATTGTTGTTCTTTTGCGGACTTCATAAGAGAGCGTTCGTAATCTGATTTTCGCGGAGCCTTTCGGGCTTCACGCATCTTGATACCATGTTGGTCCACCCTTTTCCTTAACTCCTGCGGGTTTAACAAGAGGTAAGGCTTCTCCGGGTTCCTCTTCGCTTTAGCAGCGGCGTCACATTCCTCTAAAAAATTCCGCACATCTTTTTTCACTGAAATTTCTAACTCCTCATCAGTCTTTTCATAAGCTAATTTCTCTTGGGCTTTTTTTCCTGATGCAGGAGCCTTCTTCTTTGGAGGTGGGGCCTTTGGTTCTGTGGCGGCGGACCGCTTCTTAGGGCCGCACGGTGGAGGCAGCGGTGTTGGAGCCCGCGGTGGAGGAGATGGTGGACCCGGTGGCGGTGTTGGAGCCCGCGGTGGAGGTTGTGGCGTTGGAGCCCGCGGTGGAGGAGATGGTGGGGCTGGTGGCGGTGTTGGAGCCCGCGGTGGAGATCTTTGTGCAGGAGATGGGGTTGAAGCCGTGTCCTCCAACACATCGTCACCGCCCGCAGCACTCTGATGCGCTGGGGAATAATGATGAACTAGACTATAGTTCCTGCTACGCAAAACAACGAATGATGTGAGCATCCAACTAATATATACATATAGGAAGTTAGTGTAATAAAAATTGTTTCTCATTCACGCGCACACTACCTATGGTGAGGATCTTGATCAGTAGGAGGAGGTTGCGGCGGTGACACTCCAGGAATAATAATGAAGCGCTTGCGCCAGCAAATAAATGTCTTCTCTGCTTAACCTAAAGTCTTCTCCCCATCTCCCCCTTCGATTTCCAGTGCCACGCTGCCACAACCTGTCTCAACCCTATCCACCGAAACGCTAGCGTATCCGGCTGGCACTGGTTGACCATGGATTCTTGGTGTTCTTGTGCGGTAGATAGGGTTTACAACACCGACAGCCACCTTTTTCGTGGCATTTCCATCTGGAATGTGCAGCTCACAAGTAGTAAAAGGTTCTTTAACGTCATCCACGGGAAAGCGTAGCTTGGAGTCATCTTGAATGGTTGGTACTTCCGTGGAGGCGCAGCTGCTTTTCATCTGACCTGGGGGGCTAATGTTCACTTGAGGATGTTGTGATGATGTACCTTGCCCACTCGTCATTTGACTAAGTGCCGCTTGCACTTGCCTTTTGATTTCCTCCTGCATCCATTCTTCACGAGATTTCTCACGCTCTTGTGTTTGAAGAACATACTCCTCCAACTTGAAGAGTCACTCTGCCTCCTCGTCCTTCTTTCTTTGGCGGCTTCTATAACTTTCTCGATCCGCTTCGAAGGAATGTAGCCACGAAACGGCCCCAAAGCCTCTCGTACGCCCACCGTGCTCAGGATTCTCCAGCGCGTACGTGAGTTCATCCTTCTCTCTGTTGGGCTTGAACTCGCCAGCCAACACCGCATTTCGTGCTTGAACTAGCCTATGTGCTGCTCTTGAAATTTGCGGGCCCCAATCAAGCTCCCCATCATTAGGGTTTATGGTTCCCCCATGAGCGTAGAACTAATTTCTGGACCGTTCACTCCAATTTCTTCTTATTGTCTCTGGGACTACCCCCTGGCAAGCATCTCGTGTTCTTGTCTCTCCCACTTTGGAAGGGCAGTCTTATAGCCACCTGATCCTAAATGATGGTGGTATTTCTTCTGAGCTGCATTCAGTTTGTTTACTCTGACCCGGGCCTCGCTCTCTTGTGATCTTTTGTACTGTACAAATTCATCCCAATCGGCCCTTATCTTGACATACGCCTTAGAGTTGAAATCTGGCGTCTCGTTCTTCAGCACAAAGGTGTGGTACAATTTCTTCTTCCAGTCCTGAAAAAGTGTGGCCATCTTCTTCATTGTCCACTCCCGAATTCGCCTCAGCAGCTCCTCATCATCCGTGTCAAACGAGAAATGAGCTTGGACGTCATCCCAGACTAGCTGCTTGTCAAGATTGGAGACATAACTGATCTCGGGAGCACTTCGCCTCTCTTTCCATTCACGGGCACTTATCGGAATTCGATCTCTCACAAGGAACCCACAGTGAAAGACATATTTCTTTGCATTGGGTCCTAGTGGTTGGCCTGTAGCCATATCGAATTCGGAGATTACATGACGGCCCTTCAACGGCCTCTTCGGCCCTCGTTTTGGTCTGCTCTGCCCTGTCGCAGATGTCGATCCAGAGGGCTACATATAGATAAAGACATGAAGATGAAACCCTAATACAAGTTGACATAAAACCTAATCAAGTAATAAAGTAAATGTAAACCCTAACACGACACATTGTATATATACCTCGCCTGTATTGCCTTCTTCCATCTCAACTTGTTGTTCAGGGAGATTTTCATCATGCATGGTCATGTCTTCGTAATTCAATAAGTATTGACTCCCGTCATCGTCGCCGGCTATGATATTCATCATTTCCTCCTCCATCACATTCTCATTTGGGTCGGCCATTTCTGTGAATATTAAAATATATATACAATATGATCGAACACTTAAAGGAGCTTTATACATGTATGTGAAACGAAAACCAAAAACCAGGGGTTTAATTAGGGGTTAAGGGTTTAGGGTTTGGGGTCTCGGGGTTTAGGGTTTAAGGTTTCGGGGTTTAGGGTTTCGGGGTTTATGGTTTGAGGGTTTAGGGTTATGGTTTCAGGTTTTACGGTTTCGGGGTTTAGGGGTACGGGGTTTCGGGGTTTAGGGTTTCGGGGTTTAGGGGTTCGGGGTTGCGGGGTTTAGGGTTTCAGGGTTTAGGGGTTCGGGGTTTCGGGGTTCAGGGTTTAGGGGTTTGAGGGTTTAGGGTTTCGGGTTTCGGCGGAGGGCAGTGAGGCCGAGGAGGACGGCGGCGCGGAGCTCGACGACGAGGAGGACGGCGGCGCGGAGCTCGACGGCGAGGAGGACGGCGACGCGGACAGAGGCTCGTCGGCGAGGTGAGGGCGGCGGCGCGGGGCAAACGTCGATCTGGCCGGGAAGATTGGAGGGCACTGTGTCCTGTGCCCTATATACCCGGGAGGGCCTTTAGTCTCGGGGCGTATTACACACCGGGACTAAAGGGTCTTTAGTCCCGGTGCGTAATACGCCCCGGGACTAAAGGGTTGGACCTTTAGTCCCGGGCGGGCTTACGCACCGGGACTAAAGGGGTCTTTAGTCCCGGTGCGTAATACGGCCCGGGACTAAAGGGTTCTTTCCCGCCACAGTTTTGGGTTTTCAGTATTTTGGATTTTGTATTAAGTTTCCACTATATAAATATGTTGTAATTCTTGTTAATGGCATAGTAAATTGAACAGTAGGCATAAAATTACTTAAAAATAACAGTTGTATATCCTTTAACCTTATTGTATAGTAGAAAATTTTGTAGCATAAATTCTTTTCTTTTTTTATAATAACGAATATAAATGTAAATAACCATTCATATTTGGTTAATGCAAAAATGTAATGTTCAATTTAAATTTAAAAAATTGTTGGCTTTCAATAGAAAATTTATTTTCATATCATTTGGACGTTAATCTTTTGTTTAAAACCTAAACAATCATTGCCCAATTTTGTTATACGCGACAGATGCAGTAGTTTTGGAGTTCTAAATTTAGTTTTTTTAAATATATCTTAAATCTTTCTAATTGAACAGAAAATTGAATATTTGATATACTTTCTTTTAAAAATTAGTATGAGATTCACATCTAGAGAAGCACATAAATCAATGATCACTACTACTAAATGTATATATAAATCCATTATCAAATAAATGAAGTCTTAATTAATTAATTATTACATAATATATTTACAACCCACTATTAAGCGGGCACAACTGTGAACCTCCTCTTGACATATGTCCCTTGGTTATGATCAGTCCTTAACCATGGAGTTTCCTCATTGTTTAACAAAATGCTTGGGTCTTTGTTCACTTTGAATGGCGGAATTCGATCATCTCTTTCATAATCACCTGACATGTCTGACTTGTCCTCAATTCCGACAATGTTTCTTTTCCCTGAAAGAACTATATGGCGCTTTGGCTCGTTGACGATCGAGTTGTTATCATTTTTCCCTCTTTTTGGTTTTGTAGACATGTCTTTCACATAGAACACTTGACTCACATCTGCGGCAAGGACAAATGGTTCGTCTTTGTACCCAATATTGTTGAGGTCCACTAATGTCATCCCATACTCCTTGTCGACTGTTACCCCACCTCCGGTACCGGTCATCTTGACCCATTTACACCGGAACAAAGGGACTTTAAAATTAGGTGCGTACTCTAGTTCCCATATGTCATGTATGCGGCCATAATATGTTTGTTTGTTCCCATTTGGATCCGTGGCATCCACGCGTACACCACTGTTTTGGTTGGTGCTCCTTGCGTCTTGGGCTACTGTGTAAAATGTATTCCCATTGATCTCGTACCCTTTGTACGTGCTAATATGCCACGATGGTTGTCTGGCCAATAAATAAAGCTGCTCATCTATGTTGTCATCACCCTGACATTGTTTTCGCAACCAATCGCCGAAGGTTTGCATGTGCTGACGTGTAATCCAAGATTCACTCTTCCCGGGCCACTTGGATCGAAGGAAATCCTTATGTACCTCGATATATGGATCTACCAATGAGGAATTCTGTAGAACTGTGTAGTGTGCTTTATCGAAGTAATCATCTCCTGTACCGATATATGTTTTCTTCCCTAGTGTTCCCTTGCCACTGAGTCTGCCCTCGTGTCGCGATTCAGGAACGCCAATCGGGTCAAGGTCTGGAATAAAGTCCACACAAAACTCTATGACCTCCTCTGTTCCGTAGCCCTGGGCGATGCTTCCTTCAGGCCGAGAACGGTTATTAACATATTTTTTCAGGACACTCATGAACCTCTCGAATGGGAACATGGTGTGTAGGAACACAGGACCGAGAATAATGATCTCCTTGACCAGGTGAACTAGGAGGTGTGTCATGATATCAAAGAAGGATGGAGGGAACACCAACTCAGAGCTGACGAGACATTGAACGACATCATTCTGCAAAGTAGAAAGTTCCTCTGGATTGATTGCCTTTTGTGAAATTGAATTGAGGAATGCACATAGCTTCACGGTGGCTAGACGTACATGTGGAGGTAGAATTCCTCTTAGAGCAACAGGAAGCAATTGGGTCATAAGCACATGGCAGTCATGGGACTTCAAGTTTTGGAACTTCTTCTCTGGCACATTAATTATTCTCTTTATATTGGAGGAGAATCCAGATGGGACCTTGATGCTGTTAAGGCATTCAAACATGCTTTCCTTTTCTTCTCTGCTAAAAGTGTAGCTAGCAGGGCTTAAGTACTGGCGCCCGTCATCTGTCTTCTCCGGATGCAAGTTGTCTCGTTCTTTCATGCGCTGCAAGTCCTGTCGTGCTTCAAGTGAATCCTTAGGCTTTCCGTAGACACCCATGAATCCAAGCAGGTTCACACAAAGGTTCTTTGTCAGGTGCATCACGTCGATCGCATGGCGGACCTCTAGGACATGCCAGTAGGGTAGCTCCCAGAATATGGACTTCTTCTTCCACATGGGTGCGTGTCCCGAAGCGTCTTTAGGAACAGGTTCGCTGCCCCGTCCCTTTCCAAATACTACTTTCGTATCCTTCACCATTTCAAGTATATCATCTCCGGTTCGGTTACGAGGCTTGGTTTGGTGGTCTGCCTTACCTTTAAAATGTTTGCCTTTCTTTCTTACTGGGTGGCCCACAGGAAGAAACCGACGGTGCCCAACATACACGACCTTCCGACACTTTTTCCAAAATAAACTATCAAGGTCTTCAAAACAGTGTGTGCATGCATTATATCCCTTGTTTGTCTGGCCTGAAAGATTACTTAGAGCCGGCCAATCATTGATTGTTACGAACAATAAGGCTCGCAGGTCAAAGTGTTCCTGTTTGTACTCATCCCACACGCGTATGCCTGGTTTGCTCCATAGAAGTAGAAGTTCCTCAACTAATGGCCTCAGGTAGACATCGATGTCGTTGCCAGGTTGCTTCGGCCCTTGGATGAGCAACGACATTATAATGAACTTCCGCTTCATGCATAACCACGGAGGAAGGTTGTAGATACATAGAGTAACTGGCCAAGTGCTATGACTACTGCTTTGCTCCGCAAAAGGATTAAAACCATCCGTACTTAAAGCGAACCTCAAGTTTCTAGCCTCATCTGCAAACTCTGGGAATTCTCTATCTATCGCTCTCCACTGGGATCCATCAGCTGGGTGCCTCAGCATATTGTCTACCTTACGGTCTTCTTTATGCCACCGCAACATCTTTGCATTGTCCTTATTTCTGAACAAACGTTTCAAGCGTGGTATTATAGGAGCATACCACATAACCTTGGCAGGGATTTTCTTCCTGTTTGGACGTTCTTCACCCTCTACGTCGCCAAGATCATCTCGCCTTATCTTATACCGTGATGCTTCACATACCGGGCATGCATCCAAATTCTCATATTCCTCACCACGGTACAGGATGCAGTCATTAGGACATGCGTGTATCTGCTGGATTTCTAATCCCAAAGGGCAGATGACCTGTTTTGCTTTGTACGTAGTGGTGGGCAATTTGTTCACTTTCGGAAGCATCTTTTTCATTATCTTCAATAACTGCCCAAATGCTTTATCGGATGTACCATTCTTTGCCTTCCATTGCAGCAGTTCCAGCGTAGTACCCAGCTTTTTTTGGCCATCTTCAGCAGTGGGATATAACAATTTCCTATGATCCTCTAGCATGCGCTCAAACTTGACCTTCTCCTTGTCACTTTCACATTCACTTTGTGCATCACGAATGGCATCACCAAGAGCATCAACATCAGCTGTCACATCTTCTGTCGCTGCCGCATCTTCTTCACCATCTCCCCCCACTGCATCATCATCAAAGGCACTGTACTGAGCAATAATATCAGCGTGGGTCAATTCTTCTTCACCTTTTTCACCATCATCCATTACAACCCCCCTTTCTCCATGCTTCGTCCAACAAATATAGTTTGTTACGAAACCCGACTTCAACAAATGCGTATGAAGAGTCCTTGGGCATGAATATTCCTTCAAATTCTTATAGACGGCGCATGGGCAGCACATGAAACCATCTTGCTTGTTTGCCTCAGCCACACCTAAGAAATAGTGCACGCCAGCAATGAACTCTTTGGAGCGGCGATCGACATTATACATCCAATTGCGTGACAACATCTGCATTAAATATTACAACCATGCACTTAGTAGTTTCTCATGTTATTGCACAACACTCATGACATCAAGCTTGACTACAACGAAGACTATCGCAGCTAGCACTAAACAAACTAAAAATAAAATGCACTTAAGCAACATAATTAGATCGCGTCCGATCCCAACTAAAATAGACAGATCATTCGCTTCATCAGCATGGATGGGCTGCTGCCGCTGACTCACTGCCTCATCACCTTCAGCGGCAACCTCCTGTGCAACAGAATTTCGTACGTACTGAACGTACTCTTCCTCCCAGTACCAACCTTTACATCCGCCGGTGCCCTCCCACTGCAATTAGAACAAAGAATAAGAAATTTAAACAACATCATCAAGCAAAACCGATACGAATGAACCATATTAATCAAATGCGGGTAAATAATAACCCACCTCATGGTCCGGACACTTGTAGAATATACGACCCTTGTTGATTCCCTCTTTTTTCACTCGGTACTCCTTCACAATCTTCTGCTTACACTCGCCGCAAGCAATGAGAGGAAGATCCTGCCGCAAACGCTTCGGATCCCGATGATGAGAGGCTGAGGACCCGGTCACGGTTGCCATCTACTATATCCATGCTCATTTTTAAACTATTACATGCAAATTCCTAATTTTCTAAACAATTATAAATAAAAAAGACTCTAAATTTTTCTATTTGTTTAGATAATCGAAAAATATGATATAACAATACCAATTTCCACATTATCTACTCTCTATATTTATTGTTGCAAACTATTATAAATTCCACATTTTTCTAAAGAAAATATACTAAAAAGACACTAAAATTCAATATTACTCGTCTTGCATGAGTATGAAATATAGAATGGATACTACCTAGCAGTAGAAAACTATCAAGTGATTGTGATGAACCAATTTAAACTACTCAACTCTCTATGCTTGTTCTTGCAAAGTATATATTTTAATTAAATTCCTCTCATATTCAAAAGACATGGTAGGAGATGAAAATAGTTACCTCTAAACGCAAAGAGACGATGACGGAGTCGAAGAAGATCACCAATTGACGCCGGAGATGAAGAACAATGAAGAACAAGCAATAGCAACAGCAAGAACAAGCAAGAAGCTCACTGAAATTTGAATGTCTCTGGCTCGGGGGAGGAAGAAGTTGGCTGGTTATAAAACCAGGAGCTCTAGTCCCGGTTCGTATTAAAAACTGGGGCTAAAAGGTGATCATTTATCCCGGGGCAAGCCACAAACCGTGGCTAAATCTTTAGTCCCGGTCCGTGGCACCAACTGGGACTAAAGAGTGCCCTTTAGTCCCGGCTGGTAACACGGACCGGGACTAAAGGGTCCCTGCCCCGGCAGCTCTGCGCAGTAGCCGTTGGGGCAGGCCCTTTAGTCCCGGTTCGTGTTACCGACCGGGACTAGAGGGTCTATTAGTCCCGGGCGGCAAAAACGCCGAGACTAAAGGCGATTTTGAGAATCGGCCTATAACCCTGTTCTGTAGTAGTGTTTGTATGTGTTGACTGATTAAACCCAAATGAGGTGGATCCAAAAAAACACAAACGACATAACTCTTTTCTACTTGAAATCATCAACTTTGTCAACGTGCATTATGAAATTCATGCAACTTTCATATGCATGTATAGGCTTGTACTATTTCAATTACAACACCATTGATGCACTGCATTTCATCTAGATTTCTTCTTCCAAAGATGCTACTTTAAAAATCAGGGACTAGCATACAACAAAATTCTATGAAGATGTGTTTTACAGAATATTATGCAAAGTTCCATGTGCCATTCTTATTCAAGTGAAATGTAGTTTTCGCAGACAATGTTTATTCAGCTTTCTCCAACATCTATAGTTTGGAACATCAATGAAACTGGGTGGAAGAAAGAAGGGTGCATCAATGAACAGAAAATTTCCGTCTATATGTTAAAACTTCTCAATATTCACTCTCATGATTTTTCATGTAAGCATAGATTGAGCAAAGAAAGCTTCAAGTTTTTATGTAATGGTGAATAGAATGCCTTAAGCCTTTTCCTTAGTTCTGTAGTAATATATAAAAGTTCTTGTAGGGTGCTTTTGTGTGCTAAATCATGAATTGTACATGTGACCTTGAACATAGAAATGACGTGTTCTACAATCCATAGGTAAGCTGTCATGTCCTTTAGTTCATATAGCAGGTGTAATTGTTTTTTATTTCCATCAATCATATAGGACAAAATATGTTTCTTAAAAAATTGTATCAAACTATAAAGTTTTATGGCAATCGCTATCAGGACATTGAAAAAAATATGAATCTTTCTCAATACTATGTACTGTAGGGATGATTTTTAGAGGCACCATGATTTTTTTAACACATGATTGCCATTTCATTCACCCCTAAAATTGGTTTGTGCAATGGACCGTCTCTGAAAATCAGTCTCTACATACAGGATGCTATCTGTTTGTATTAATTTTACCAATATTTATTTAGGCCTCTAAATGATCTTAAATAAAAGGGCTTCAACTATAGTGCTTTAGATCTTGTCTAGTATGACTGTAGTAGGGCATGCCTCCATCCGAGGTCCTTTGAACATGTAAATTTGAATTTAAAATGTACATTTCGTCCATTAAACAATCTCAAATTGAAAACTATCAACTACAACGTTTTAGAACTGGTCTAGATATATAATGTTGATATAAAATTTGTCTCCGTCCGAATTCATATAAAAAAGTATGATTTTTTCTGTGCGAACTGCCCCTAAAAATCGATTTTCAGGGTTGTCCATCTATAGAACTATTTTAGGGGTGGCAGGTATTACAACCGTTGACTAAAAATTAATCGCTCTGTTCTGAAATGCAAGCTATTTTAGTTTTATTGACTCAAAACATGTGACACTTGATTTCTATGTCATTTTCTATATTTCCTCTCTTCTTGGATCTCTCTCCCATTATTTGGCACCTAAAAGGACACTTTTCCCCTTCTGAGCGGGAGCAGCGACACCACGAGCTCACGGGGAATGTACATCGGATCGGCGATGTCGGCGGCCATGAAGCCGGGCACCACTGCATGGACGAACTCAGCACCCTCGACTGTTCACCACATGACATGGTGATGGTCCGGTCGTCGTCGTGTTGATCCACAGCCAGGTGGCGCGAGGTGGTCGACGAGTTTCACTAGTTGCTGGCGGCGGTCGTGCTTTGGCAGGAGTACGCCCTTCTAGATGTAGTTGAACCTTAGCATCCAGAGATCCCAGTGTGTCAGGTGGATTGTCCACAGGTGGATTGAACCTTAGCATCCTGTGGTTGTGGTGCCCTTTGTTACAAATGGAGGGCAAAAGTGTCCTTTTAGGTGCCAAATACGAGAGAGATAAGAAAAGAGATGAAATACAGAAAATGGCATAGAAATTAAGTGTCACATATTTTGAGTCTTATTTTTACGAAGTCCATGTTACAAATGGCACAACTGCGAAGCGCGATGTTTGGAGTCCCAAATATCCAAATCTCTCATTCCTTCTTGTAATACTTTCCTCATTTGAATATATTGCTTTCTACTTAAGGCCCTGTTTAGTTTCCCCATTTTGCAAAATTTTCCATCACATCAATGTTTGGACGCATACATGAAGCACTAAATGTAGGTAAAAAAATAACTAATTGTACTTTTAGTATGTACATATCGAGACGAATCTTTTGAGTCTACGTAGTCCATATTTGGACAAAGTTTGTCAAATAACAACAAAAGTGCTACAGTAAAAAATTTTGCAAAATTTCCCAACTAAACACACCCTAAGTACTTGTTCAAGTCTTGTTACTCTGAGTACTAGTCTTGATCTTTAGTCATATTCTAGTGATACTTATAATCACTTTGTTTACTATAATTGGCTCTCATAGCATAGGATCTTTGTCCTTAGTGGATGCTCTAGTCTTAGCATCTAGAATTAATTGATTCCTCATACTTCTTGAGTCAAATTTCTTTTTCACAAACATAAATGGTATATTCAATTTTGAACTGAAATATAGATCCATTTAGGATACCAGCAGCTCATTTAATTTGTACATGTAAAATATAGCTCTTCTAGAAGAATAAACAATCTATCTTTCTTAGACATCTTGTTGTTAATCAAGTTCAATTTCAATAAGTATGCAACAGAGAATGGGCATGTTACATCAACCAATTTTAATTAAACAAAACTAAAACTATGACTCATAGACATGAATAAACACAAATAGTGCTATCATCACGAACTTGCTCAACAATGATTGTCAAAGTAATATTTTATATCTTAGCAACAAAACTCTTTACTTTAGAAGTGTTGGGTTCTTCAATAGTAAATGGTGAAAGAATGTATGCAAAACATGTGTAGACCTGTACAATGCAAAGCTTTCTCTGTAATTTGCTACTTTCTTATCAATTTTCTCTAACATCTCAATTTTCTATCTTAACAATGTTGTCCCCATATGTGGTCTCAACTATAAACTCTTTTATATATCTATCAACCCAAATGTTATCTCAACTGTAAACTTTTTATATAGCTATCAACAATCAATGTTTAGAGGATGAGTTTCTATTAATCAGATGCATACAAATGATCCTTCATGTTCACACAAATGATGTTTCATGTGCATCAATGCAGACTAGGCATGAGAAATAACAATACTCAGCAGTTAGTTCAGCAAATGCATATCTTGTTTCTTCACCTATTTAAGGCACAACGCAAATATCACAAGTTTCTAGCCCTAAGCATGATACATCATACATTTCTATCCCTGAGATTTAAATAGATAGTCTCAATGGGTTATTTTTTTCAATCATTCAAGGTCATGATTGGTCATGCAACTTCCATGGGGTCCATGGATTAATGTATATGTTCTGTTTTTCACAAATAAAAATTCAACTTATGAGTCGACTTTAATCCGTAAAAATCATTCGTTGAACAGTATTTTTCTTCTTATAGCAAATCAGTTGTTTGTGTTTACCAGCCGGCTAAAAAGTTTACCAAACATAGCCTTTGAACTCAAGACTAAGTTGTAAAAGTAAAATGTATTTTTTTTAGTGAACACCCTATTGATTGTTCTTATTGATCACGTTCAAGCTCAAGATCAAAGAAAAAGGTTACATTAAAAGAACACAAACAATTTAAAAACTAAAACTCAAGTAGACATGAATAGTGATAACATCACGAACTGCTCAACAATGGTTGTCAAATTCCTAAGAACAAAACCTTAAAAAAACTCTCTATGGTAACAGGTTTCGCTTCTACAACGGGCATATTATAAACATTAACCATAAAATCTAGAGATCGCTATGCGTTACCCACTTTTGGATCCGTAAAACGGAGAACATTAGTCGAGAACTCTATAGAGGGAATTTTCTAAATTAGTCATACAAAAAAGTAAACGAATAAATGTGGAAAAAGTTGGGTAATAAATGTGAGAAAAGTTGGAGACAGAAAAAGTTCCATAATCGTCCTATTTTTTCGTTGCATTTCCTTGTTTTTAACGGAAGCGAGAAATGTGTAACGACTTTATTTTGCGATAGAGGATATTGGAAAGAAGTGTGTATCTCTTTTGAGTTTTATTTGGAATTCACTACTTTCTTCTCAGCTTCCTTCAACATCTCAAATTTCTATCTAAACAATGTTCTCATTAACTGTTCCTCTGCCTTGAACATCTCAATTTTCTATTTGTACATTTTTATCCCTAACTATGATCTATATATAAAGACTGGACACTACAAGTCTCAATTGTAAATTATTCTATATAGCTATCAATCTCAATGTTCACAGAAACTAATCAAATGCATACAAATACAAATGTTGTTTCATGTTCATCCATGCAGTGCTTATCATATGCATACAAATATTGTTTCATACTCATGCTTGTAGACTGGGCTGAGGAATAACTTACTCAACAATCAAATTATCAAATGCATGCCTAGTTTCTTCACCTATTGGTACAAAGCAACAGAACCTTCTTTCACCATACATCACAAGTTTGGCTCAATGGGTCTTTTTTCCCCAATCATTCAAGGTCGTGATTGCACATGCAATTGAGGCTTCAATGAGGTCCATGTCTGAAATTAATTCAATTCTACATTTCTATATGTCAACCTCCATTTTTTCACAAACACAGAAGGTATATTCCACTTTGAACTCAATTACATATCCATTTGTGAGCCCGGTTGGTCACTTGATATTTAAAAATGTAATACAACATTTTAGAAGAAAAAAAACAGGATATGAAGTGAAGTTATTCTCCATCTTTCCTATACACTATGATAACCCACCTAATTAACTAACTTTTGAACAAGTGCGAAACATGAAAATTCTTGTGTAGCTGGTACCTAACCTACATATGCCACCCTAGAAACCAGTTGCCCATCAACTCAGGAAACTGCTGTTTACTCCAGCCCTGTACAGCTGCATGGACCTGGGGGAAGAAGTGTAGAGCTTGACCTTGGTGTGAGCCGGCACAAAGAAAATGTCACCTTCCTTTGCCTTTGCGCTGTCAGTCATGAAGCCTGCCTGGATTTCTCCTTCTCCTGCCATGACGATGAATATGGATGGACCAGGCACTGGAGACATGGTGACTGATTTACCAGGAGGTAGAAAGTAGCGGTCAACTTCAAATTCATCAGTTGATGGGGTGTAACGAGTCACGTACGGCTGTACAGGCATTCCTTGCAGAATTTCTGGGAAGGCCTGCATTTAGAAAATCAGAACCTTATTACCTATGTGGCACAATGTTTCAGGGAAGATATGTAAGTTTCATGCAAAAGGAAGATCACTCATTAGACTATCTTAACTAAGACTGATTGTAATCAAACTCCACATGCTTTGAGCAATCCCATTTCATCATCAAATTATCAATAATGGGGGATTATAAGCTGGTAGTGGTTTTAAATGAAGAATGAAATAAATGGAGGGAGTAAAACAACTGACCTGATTATAAGTCAACATTGAGCAGAGAGTTTGCACATCTCTATATTTCGGAGTTAGACCTGCACGGACAACATTGTCTGAAGTGGCCATGCATTCGATGCACTCCCCTGACAGATATGCATGAGGTTCGTTCGCACCAACATAAAGTGCTTCACCAGGATTGAGCTTAACAAAATTTAGGAAGAACGCTGCCAGAACACCAACATCCCCTGGGTACTGCTTCTCCAATGACAAAACAAGTTGCTCCTTCTTTGTTAAACTTCTAGCCTGAATACATGCAAGCATCGTCAGGATGAATTAGACAGAGTATTAGATTAGCCAGAACAAATTTCATGAATTATTTATTGAAACAAACATTATATTTCTCTCCACTTTATATAAGTCGTGCCCTCACCCTGCCTCAGAGATGAGCAGTGCCATAAACCACAAGATGGAAGTAGCAGAACAAAGGATGTAATTGACCCCTGGGAAAGAGGATGAAGATAACATAGCACAAAGGACTATTCTACCTCTACAGGCTTCTAATTTCTGTAGTTAATTCATGCATGTAACGGAAAAAATTCATAAGAGATATCTGGAATATGTCCTCAGAAGCAGGCAAGTGATGGATGAATAAGGCTAATAATATACCACAATTTGTATCGATACCATGTTTTCCAAGAAATACTTGGAACTTACATTAGTTTTATGTTCAGAACTAAGTAACAAATTGTTTCGCCCGCACAACTAAATGACTATATATTCAGTAAGCATAAATATCACTTTGTTGGATACATTCAACCATATTTGCTGCCCAATCAGATCAATTGCCTCATCTTGCTTGATATCAGTCATACTCTACATTACATACCCAGCCTATCCACAAGTCATTTTGCCACTGTAGCACCTTTTGGTGCTAAGAACTAATGTAGACAGAGTCTGAAATGAATCAAATGGTGACATGTTACCACCCCATTGGCCAATATACCCTTCTCTCTTTTCCACCCTTTCTCTCCCACGGGTATATTTTCTCTTTCCATCTCTAGGCTTTCGATGTCAAGGCATAAGTAGACTAGCAACACAGTCAAGGTTACCAGCTAATCAAAGTTATTTCCCTGTAACTCATAAAGGTAACTACTGAATACTACAGAATTGGCCTGCATGGATCTTAAGATTGGGCAGCACTGAATTATGATTATATAGCTAAAAAATCTTTCAACCCCCTAAGAATGTAAAAAAGATGTAAATTGGATCAAAATAGAGCACCACAGCAGGAAAGTCACTGCCATAAATACACAACTCATATGACATACAGAGTAATACGGATACAGCAAGAATTGTTCAGAAAAGATCTTTATTTACCTTACTCTCATTGTTCAAGCGAGTCTTAAGGTTTGCAATTGCTTCAGAAACTGCTTCGTCACTCGCTGTCATTAACTTGGTGAAAGCTGATTTCAGGTACGACCTCACGCCGATCCCCCCATCTTGCTCTTTGACACTCAAAAGCTTCCTAGACTCTTCTTTGCCAACTAATTCCTGAACCTCAGGTACAGTCCTCAAAACTTCCTTGAGCTCCTGCACATCAGTATAAATAAGTCAGTAAATAATAATAATAATCCACACTGATGATCTGCTGAAAATACAGTGTCTCGAACACTTAGCATTCCCTCGTGAAAGGAATACAATGGATTTAAACAACAGAATTCACGGGGTCACAGCTATAAAAGAGAGAGAGAACATGCTGATCATGTAAACTGAATATCTCCCAGAATATAGTATTCAGTAACCACTTCACTGTCTTTACTGTCTAACCTATTAGTCCAAAAAAAAGGAACATCTTCAAAATATCTCAAGGATTGAACTACGATACAGAGAAGCGAGAATCTGAACTTAGTGATCTAATTTGTTGATTATGGAATGTGCCATAGAAAATTCAGTGATAATGACAGTACCAGACTACGCTCTTTTGCCCTCCCGCAGACGCCTCACACTCGCCAAACTAGCGAGCACTTTCAAGAGCACCTCTGGATTGATTTGGACAGGAGCTGTGTATCAGGGCCCACCAGCTACCATTGGCCATGGCGTATATGCAGAGCTTTAGTGGACAGTATGACTTGTCGTGGCCACACAGTTAGAAGCTCAATCCTCACGAAAGGCGTGCGATTAACCAGCATGTGCGTGCTACTTGTTTATAAACCTCTTCTGACAGACTGACATTATTAACTCACCAGAACAAGAATAAAAATGTTCAGAGGATCCAATCGATCGCTCTATGCCAGTAGTCACTGGTAGTATATGTTACTACTCCGTACTACCAAATGCAATTATACTTGTGAAGAATGGGATTAATTATTCGCCTAACTGATTAATTCATGTATACTATTCCCTCCGTCCCAAATTATAAGACATTCTAAGAATTTTGGAGAGCAACTTTGACCAAAATTATAGAAAAAAATACAAAGATTTATAACATCAAATATATATATTATGAAAATATAACTAATGAAGAATTTAATTATACTTAGTTGGTATCATAAATATTATTATCTTATTATATAAATTTAGTCAAAGTTAACTTTGACTCTCCAGATTCTTGGAATGCCTTGTAATTTGGGATGGAGGGAGTACTAACGAATGTGATTAATTATTGGCATATGACCAATCCCATGAGCAGCTAGCAGCCGCAGCCGGAGATCCGGCTACACCTGACGTCAGTCAACTCCACCCACCTAACAATACGGAATCATCCGCAGAATCCTGCCTCCACGTCCGATAAAATAATGCAACCAACCCGTAGGACTCGCCAAACAAACCAACGAATTCGACAGCCGGCATCAGCGGATGCCATCCAAAGCTCCAAGGCAAGTCAACGTCACCGCAGATTAGTTGGATGGAGCACAGATTGTTTTTTTTTTACAAAAAAAAAGCAGCGAAATTTTCTGGGCCATTAACCGGCGGCACGTCGCGCGCAGCGCGCACGAAGGAACGAACGCAGGAAAATGCGGGGGGCACGGCGGCCGCCGTGGACCGTGGTGGCCGTACGTACCTGTGTGGCGGCGAAGCCGCAGAGCGCGTGGAACTCGGTGACGGCGATGGCCATCTCGGGCTTGTGGTTGGCGTCGCGGTACGTGTCCGGGCGCAGCGCGTGCAGCGCCGCGGCGAGGTCCCGGTCCGGGTGCGCCTGGATCGACAGCGCCTTGGCCACCGACAGCACCTGATGGAGTGGGGGAACCAGAAAAAGAATGCTCTTTTCTTTTTAGTTTGATTTGGTAGAGAAGGGGAATGGGAGGGGAGGTCAAGGACGGACGGAGGACGGACCTTGAAGAGGAACGGGAGGTCGCCGGCCCAGCGCGCGGCGACGGCGCGGCCGAGCGCGGCGGGGTTGCGCGCGACCCAGTCGCGGAGCGAGACGTCGGGGGCGAGCGAGGACGGCGCGGCGGGGTGCGTGCCCATCCAGAGCTCGGCGCAGGGCCGGCCGCCGCCGTCCCCGGCGAGGCGCGCGACGAGGGAGTCGGCGCCGCGGCGGCCCCACTCGTAGTGCTGCACGGCGCAGCGCAGCGGGAGGAGGCCCGGGAGCGGCAGCGCGGGCATCGGCGGGGCCTGATGGTCGTCCCCGTCGGTGGGCGCCACGCGGAGGCCCAGCCGCTCCAGCGCGGCCGCGGGCGCGAGCGAGGCCGTGGACGACGCCATTCCGTCGTTCTTCCGCTCCGAGGTGGGCCCGAGGCGGGGAGGGGGATGAGAGTCTAAGGGGTGGCGGCGGCGGCGGCGGTTGTGTATGTGCCAGACGAGACGAGACGAGGAGGAAATGCTGGAGTGGGTTGGGGAGCGGTTGGGTGGGTTTTATGGCCGGTGACGGAGGAGGCGGCGACGGTGAACGGCGAGGGCGCGAGCAGAGGAGGCAAGGCAACAGCCACCAGAAGAGAGAGTGAGCGGTTGCATATTTCTCTTTTGCTGATGGGGCCCGGGGTCGTTTCCCTTTTTCTTCTTCCCACCAACGTAGAGGTGGACAGGTAGACTTGTGGGGCGGCAGTATAAACTACTGGCTCTTGTATTTTCTCTATTATTATTATTTTTCGTTCCATTTCTTTGTCTCTCTTTTTTTCTTGGTCATCACACTTGACACGGCAATGAATGTTGTGTCGTGTTTGCAGCTGCAGCCGAATGAATAACTAGTGACATAGACGTACGGTACGTGTATACGTACACAGCCCATCATGGATTCATGATCGTTCGTTCGAGTTCGAGTAATAATAATAATAAGTCGCCGCTCGTATCCAATCCAATCCACCAATTTTTCTCGAGTACACACACGTACAACCGGTGCTTTCAGTAGTGAAATAATTAAACTCGAGGTTCAAATATATTCACAACTCACAAGCTGGAGCTTTTGACAAAATTACACGTACTGTACGCCGCACCAGGATCCACGGTTGCTATATGTGTCATTTTTGTGCTGGGAATATCCATTTCGGATCACGTTTGCGATCGGTACTATGTACATCATATAAATTATTTGTACATTTATAAAGGAGGAATACAATAATAAAATGTCCGTCCCAATGCTTACAAAAGTGAATACAGGAATTGCATAGAAAAGATATACACCCTCCTCCTCGGTCCTCATCGAATTTGTCCCCAATTATAAGACGAACCAATCCTCTACAACACAACATTCACACACATAGTACCATGTCAATTATAAACCAACAAATATATTACTTTGAGGGATACATGCATCATTTACTTTACCTCATTATATATTGATCTTAAAAAAAATTTTCCACCACGGCAAAGCCGAATTTCATTACTTAGAGCAACGAAATTACAAACGTTTTTGTCTGATTGAACATTCGCCCCCACACACCGCCTTGGAAAGAACACGAAGGGTTCCTCCAATCGGTGCAAACACACCACGCCGCCCAAAAACAACTGCCCTTGTGTCGCTAAACGATATCCACGATAACCAGAAACGTCGCTAAAGACTGCAACATTACATGCCCAGACCGGCACAAGGCCACCAAAAGGTTTGCTAAACTACAAACTACCAAACAAAACAACTCCAGCAGCTTGAAAGGCTGAAGATCTTCACACGATCGCCATCCTGTTGTCGCCTCCGTCCATCCGATCTTTCTGGTGAAATTGAAGAGCTGTCTTCTTGAGAACCTCTACGCCTTGCTCCAGCTGCAAGGATGTTTCCTTCTTCTGTAAACCTGTCCAATACGATAGCATGGAACATATTAGGCATATAATCTCAGTGGGAGACTTTATCCTTCTTCCTTCAAAGCACACAGAGTTCCTTGTCTTCCATACTGCCCAACAGATTGCAGCAAGGCCAGTAAAATAAACCTGTTTACCTCCAGGAAGACCCCATTGAACCCATCTCCAATACTGATCAAAAGAGACTGGTCTCACCTGGACCCCAAAAATGTAAGCCAAAATACTCCATACATATTTGATTATGGGACATTCAAAAAACAAGTGTTGCACTGTCTCATTCTGGTGGCAAAAAAACACAAGCAGCACTTCCTTTCCACTTTTTCTTCAACAAATTGTCTTTGGTTAAGATGACATTCTGCAAAGTCAACCACATGAAGATCTTGATTTTAAGAGGGATCTTCGCTTTCCACAGGTTTTTGCTATCAACATCTTGGCAACTGCTGAACATGTGGTTATAAACCGATTTAACAGAGAAACAACCAGACTGCCCCCCACTTCCAAATTACTCCATCTGCTTTATCATTTGTTTTATGTCTAAACAACAGATTATTTAGTTCCCTGAGCTGATTCTGCAGCTCTTCAGAAAGCCATCTCCTAAAATGCAACTTCCAGTTTCGGTTACACATTGTATTTACTGAACACTCTTGCTCAAAGCAGATACTAAACAGATTGGGGAATCTATCCTTCAGGGATAGAGGGCCACACCAGACATCGTTCCAGAAATCAATATTCCTTCCATTGCCCAATCTGAGAATTCTACCCCTCAAGTATATATGTTTGATTTTAATCAAATCATTCCACACAGGGGAATTTGATGCTTTTTGTGTAATCTGGGAAACCCAACTATTTTTCATATATTTTTTCTGTATAATATCTTGCCAGATACCAGATTCATGCTCCAGTTTCCACCACCATTTACAAAGAGAGTAGATTGGTAAATAATAATCGATCTTTGCAAAACGGGGCCAACCAAGTATGCATCATTTACTTTTGTCCAAGTATAGTGGTTTGATTGTGATTCGTTGCTGTGTGTGTTGTGTTGATGCAGTTTTTAGTTACTACCACTACTACACAAATGATTTACCGAGACACTGTCTTGAAATAACTGAGGTGGACGTCCAATAACCGCCTCGATTAATATTTACCGAGGCGGGCATTCGGTGTCCGCCTCGATTAATTGATTAACCGAGGCGGTCACCTTAAGGAAACCGCCTCAGTCAATCAACTATTTTCCGAGACGGTCGTTTTAAGCGTCCGCCTCGATAAATCTATTAACCGAGGCGGGCATGTCAAGGTGTCCGTCTCGGTTAATGATTGCAACAGAAAATGATTCATAATTCTTTCATATGAATTTGGATGAAGACAAACTTTATATCAAAATTGTAGCCCTCGACGAGATCTACAACTTTGTAGTTGAAAAGTTTTTGAATTAAAACTGTTTAGGGTCCCAAAATATGGTTATAAGTGCACAGATTTTAAAATTTGAAATTTAAACTTATCAAACGATCTCATATGTTGACATGGTTTACACAAAAGTTATAGTTCTCAATAGAATCTACAACTTTGTAGTTGAAATTTTTTGAATTTGAAGTTATTTAGAGTCCCAAAAATGTGTTTGAATGTTATAGATTTTGAAATTTAAAATTTAAAATTTCTAAACGATCTCAAATATTCACATAGTTAATACCAAAGTTGCAGTGGCCGACCTAAGCTACATCTTTGATATTGACAAGTTTTTATTTTTAAATTATCTAGAGTCTCAAATATGTGTTTGAAATTCACATGTTTTGAGGCTCAACTTTTTGAATTTTTTAAACTTTCTCTGATGGAGATACATCATATACCAAAGTTGTAGTACTTAACAAAATTTAAAATTTTGTAGTTATAAGTTTATCATTTGAGTTCATTTAGTAGCCCAAATATTTAATATAAGATTACGGAATATTGATATAAAACAAAACCGTATTATATATAGACATCAACAAGTGTGTGGTGTAGTGGTAAAGTAATGAAAGTATAAAACATGAGGTCTTGGGTTTGTTTCCCAGAAGTTGCATATTTTTTGGTTTTTTTTGTTTTCTGAAGACCATTAACCGAGACGGGCATCTTACAAATGGCTGCATCCGTTAATCATTAACCGAGGCGGACACCTTATAATCGCCCGCCTCGGTTAATCGATTAACCGAGACAGGCAAAGTGACCGCCTCGGTTATTCCCGATTAACCGAGGCCTTATCACCGAGACGGTTGGAATACCCGCCTCGGTTAATCAAAATTGCCCGTCTCGGAAGTGTTTTTTCTGTAGTAGTGTACCTTTATAGTTGTTGTTGTTGTTGTTGTTATGCTTTGTTGTATTTATGTTGTTTTACCCACTCAGGGTTTATCTTTTTTCATACAATCAGCAGCTCTCTTGTCATATTTGATTTACTACCTAAAAGATTTTAGGAGATATGATGAGGTGGTCACAAAAATAACATGTCTCCCAAACTCCATTTACGAAGATAGAAGTCTCTAAAAACAGAGCCTATTTTTCAAAGATAGGCCTCTGTAAATATGCTCGAGGCACAACCAATCAAACTCACATCCAGGCTTTCTATCAGACATATATATACACACCTACGGTTAAGGTTTTTCCCTAGTGTCTCCCTCACTTCTCCCATCCCCCCCTCCCCCCTTCTCTACCATCCCACGCGACACCTCCTATGGTGGAGGCACATTGGGCCCCTCCTCCTCTGGCGGCCTAGCCCCTACTCCTAGAGCAATGATGGGTCCATAGAGCTTCATTCTCCTCCAGTAGCGGCGATGGATCCGTAAGCAAAGATGGGGTCCCGACAGCATCCCCTAGGTCATGGTCTTGGTCGCGACCGCGCTCCTTTTCGGTGCATGTATGGGCTTTGGGCGGCACAATTGTGGAAGGGCTCTGAACGAGGGATACATGCATCATTTACAGAGACTTAAGGGATACATGCATCAAACCGGTGGGGTGCTATGGAACTCATTTGTTTGTGGTAATATTGTGACACCTGTTATTTTTTTTCTGTGGTATATATCATGATTCAATCGACCTAGCTAGTATGTACTTCGTACTTGTTAATCAATATAAAAATTAGCCAGAGGATTCGTGGTTTTAAATAAATAATAAATAAATAAATATTGAATTCACATCTGAAAGTACTTTTTTTGTTATATATACCGAATTCATTTTGGTATGTGCTCCGTATGCATCAAGACGCCGGGAGGTGTGATTGACGATGTATACGTGCGGGCGTGCCAAGACAAAAATGAATACATGGCGGACAGTGTTTCGCTTGGCCGTGCCATAGTATACTACGTACAGTAGTAGTACGTGGACGTGGAGCCAGATTCAGTAACTTTGCTCTGCAAAGTTACAACGTAACTTTACTTCAGTCTCCATTCTCCAACTGAATGACTCCTGGGTTCCCAAGCAAAAGCTTATTAGCCTGATCGGCTGTGGTACAGCCAGCGTTGTAGCTGCTCAGCCCAAACAACACTAACCCATAGCCAAGCAAAAAATTTTAGCGAACAACAGTAAGAATCACAGCCAAAACACTGTGTAGATTGGAGCAAAAAAAATTCAGCAAAAACACTGCAGATTGGAGAAAAAAATTCAGCAGTAGTTTACTCTCAAGAGCATAGAAATAAATATTTCAAGTGACATCATACTGTAATCATTAGTAGAACTTAGCATTTCCAGTTTGAAAGTTCCAGGTTCAAAGCACAAATACATGCCACATTCATTGTACAGTAGAACACAAAAGATTATAGCTACTTAGCTAGGCCACAAAAAACTATAGTTGGACCATTTGACTTATACAATTAGGCCACAAAAGACTATAGTTGGGCCATTTTGCTTATATAATTAGGCCACAAAAGACTGTAGTTAGCCTTGTCCAAAATACTATCTCACCAACATGTTCATACTAGAACAGACCATGATCATTAAGAAGACCACCATCATAAGTTGGAGCTACTATCAGTTGGGTAAAACTTCCCAAACTGTGAGTAACATTGTATTCTTCAAACTCTACAATTGCTCCTTTGTTGCAGCCACCATTCTGCACTTCTACATGGGGCTGTACTCCATCACCCTTTTGTTGTTGCTGGCAATAGCAGTTTAAATAATTAGTTTAGGAATAAATTACAGTACAATATAGGCTGAACAATATAAAGTTTCTCATGTACCTTTGCTCTTTTTTTTTGTTGGCTTGCGCTTCTCCTTGTTGAATTTATCAAGCCAAGTTCTTTTTCTCTTTGAATTTTTGGATTTGACCTCCTTTTTCTTCAAATGTGCAGCATGAAGCAGGTCATCTGTTTGCTGGACATTTGGTTCAACGTTTTCTTGGTCATTGCATGGATTGCTCATAGTAGAAGTAGATGCATTGAGTTTATCCTCTAGTTGTGTACCAAGGCAATCAAGTGCATTTTCTATCATCAAACAACATTCTGGAGAGTGGGCTGCTTTATGTGCCAAATTGAGAAATTTATGAGACATGTCCTTGTAGCGAAGTTGAGATTCCAGCATTGGATTTGCTACCACATTCCTTCCTTCCTTATCTTGTACACTCCCATTGTGTGCTGATTTAGTCCATCTCTTTAACACATAATGTGTTGGCAATATCTTTATATTCATCAAATCAAGGACTTTCAGACCATGTGCACACAATATTCCAGTCCTATTGAACATTCCACAGCTACATGAAGCTGTTTGGTTCAAAGGATCACCTATCACTATGCGCTCTTGCTCAAAATGTAAATCACCATGGAATCTCCCAATAGCAATAGCATATTTATCAACATCTAATAATCTACTACATGCAGCCATGGATCTTTCATATTCACTTTGGAAAGCTTCAAAAATAACTGGAGTATACACTTCGCTTGCTTGCAGCAACATAGGTGTGTGCATTTGTCTCCTTGGTATTTTCTTCCTTGCCTCAAATTCAGATTCCAATTCCTTAGATCTTTTGTCTTCCACTGTCCTCTCAAAATGCTTCAAAAAATGAATAATATCAAAATCTGATTTCAAATGATTTTTCAATGCATTGTTGAAGCTCTCACTTAGTTGTGTACTTCGCACTCCCAAACTAAAGACATCTCTCATATAACATTCAGCCCATTTTTCTTTAACCTTGTATATACTATCTAACCAAGTTTGCTTATGCACTTTAGACCTCATAATATAAAATGCTTCTTGAAATTTTGTCTTGTCCTCATAGCCATACATACAAGCACTAAAATCAGATAGAATGTGAGTTTCTTCATCTTCACCTTCGCCTTCTCCTTCTTCCATTGTATCTCCATCTTTGTCCTTCGCTGAAGATAAATGTTTGGCAGCATTCTGCATTATGTGAAAGGTGCATAACCCATGATATGATTCTGTAAATACTTTGTAAATAGCCTTTCTCATTGCTGCATCTTGATCCATATAGATGGTTCTAGGTTGCTTTCCATTATGTGCAGCTAAGAAAGTCTGAAAAAGCCATATAAATGAGTCCTCTGTTTCATCAAATAGAAGTGCAGCACCAAAAACAGTGGTTTCTCTAAACTGATTTAGCCCAAGAAAAACACCAAAAGGCATATACTCTTTGTTGGTGCCAAAAGTAGTGTCAAATGTAACCACATCACCAAAGTGTGCATAGTCAAGAATCATCTTTGCATCAGCCCAAAATATGTTGGTTATATGCTCCTCACAATCTAACTGTAAAGCATATTGGAATGATGGATTTTGAGCAATTTTGTCATGAAAATACTTCAACATACTTCCAGCTTGTCCATAAGCCAAATCCCTCTGGCGTTTGCTTTGCAGGTAATTTTTGCGATCACGGCAAGTGTAGCTAAGGTTAAGTGGTCCACCAACTTGACGACTAGCCAACTCATGTGCAGCTTTTGGTCTAATTCCAGAATCATCCGCAGTCTCTATTTCAAAAGCTTGCAATTCTGAAATTTTCCTCTGTGATGCCATCAAGTGTCGAGTTTCTGGCAAGTGAAGAAGGTGATTGTGTTCAAGCACAACCTCAGTAACTTCATAATTTTCTGCACCTCGATCCAATATAAGGCTCATCCGAGCTTTGCAATCAGTCCTTGTTTCAGCTCTAAAGCACTTTGTCACATGATTTGTTTGTCCCTTCCTTCGGAGGCCCTGGTTGGAACAAACAAATCTACATGAGGTCACCTTACCATCAAAGGTGCTTATATTTGTGTATCTTTTCCTCACATCAAAGCCTGTGTGTCCCCCATATGCCAACCAAAACTGCCAAGCCTCATCTGCATTTTTGAATCTTGAACCAACTTCAGGAGCCCCCCTATTTAATTCTGCCATTGGACTTGTACACCACTCAGAACCGTACAAATTTGTTCTCTGACCCACACATCAAATAATTCTGTAACCCAAATAATTGAAAAACCAGAACATATAAAATTCTTGTTAAAAAGTTTCACATAATATAACATAGACATGGCAGTAAATATGAAACAAGCTACAACAACTAATAGTCCTTACATGAAATTCAACAAAATAATCATTTGTGGTTCATGGATTCTCAAATTAGATGGCATTCGAACATATGGTTGCATTCTATTTTGCATTTTGGTAGATACTCGAAGTAAATTAATAGATATTTATGCATGCTAGGGCACTAAAACAAAAAAAAATACTGTAATCATGGATATCTCTAATACAGGGGGTGTCAATCTCGTACCTGGATGTAGCACGCCGTAGGAGAAGCCCACGACCTGGAGGATGCAAGGTGGATGTCTAGCACCGCTGCTGCTCCAAGGGTAACGCGACGGAGATGGTTGAACGCTCTGCTGGTCCGGTGCTTGGCGGTGGCCGCGTGAGGGCGCGCGGATCTGGAGGAGGCAGGCCGGCGGCCGGGTCGCACTGCTGCTTATGCAGGGGCGCGCAATCGAGATGGCTGGGGCGGGTCTCCTATTCTCCCGGCCGGCATAGCCTCCACCTCCCTGGGAGGCGCGGAGGGCGGCACGGCCGGGCACCGGACAATAGACAAGAGCACGGCGCAGCCAGGTACTTGTGCGACGGCGAGGAAGATAGCGCAGCACGGCAACTGTGAGGAAGGTGGCGCGGCGCCGCGCGGCAGCGAGGATTTCGCCGCGACTAAACGAACGGCGCGGAGGGTTGGCGGGAGTCGTGGCTCAATGCGGCGGCGTTCCCGCGTGGATGGAAGTCCATCCTTATCTGTTGGTGGGCCTGAAAACGTGAGTGCTGTTTGGAAACTACTGTAGCCGTCAGATGCTAATCGGAGGGTGCAGACTGAGGAAAAGTTACAATGTAACGTTGCTCAGTGAAGTTACTGAATCTGGCTCCCGTGGACGTGGGGCAAAAACGAGAAGACAGACAGAGACAGGCGCGCATGCGCCACGTGGGCCCCTCCCATCACGCGATCCCTCTCCCTGGCTCCCTGGGCCGGAGGCGCCGACGGCCGGACGACGTACGGCGTGGCCGTGCCTGCGCCGATCAGCGACAGGGCCGCGTGGCGTGGGGCCACGCTGCTGTTGTGCCTGCGGAGCGGACGGAGCCAGATGGGATGCGATCCTGGTGCTGCTGCTCCGGTCCGGCACCGGCACGGCGGCACCTCCCAGCCACACGGCCCGAAACGTGCGTGCCAGCCGCTGACGGCTCTCCCGGTACTGTACGTGACATCCACAACTGTTTCCAGATCGGATCGGTACATTATTCCAATCATCAATCAGTCAAATGATAAATCACATTTACCGGGACAGCTCCAACTATTACTGTACTATATATACTGTTTTCACGTGATCCGCGTGGATTCCAAATAATCTCAATTCTCACGTCCCGACAAGATAAACAATATAAGCTTTGACCAAAGTTAGATTAGCTATCGAATATATTTTTATGAAAAAAATTATTTAGAGACAAATGCTAATATTATTTACTATAAATTTGATCAAATATAAGCTTGTTTAACTGAATGCTTTCCATAATTGTATTCTTCGGTGGACGGATGCGCAAGCAACCAATCAGGTCTGCCTTGATGTGTTCTACCTCCCAAAGAAGATGTTTTACAAGCAACCAATCAGGTCTGCTTTGATGTGTTCTACGTACCTCTCAAAAGAGTCAAATCATGGGACAAGAAATGCAGCAACCGGTTTCTCGTTTGGACATGTTAACCTTAGGATAACTGAACTGCTCTCTCATCTCATCATCATTCCCAGCGAATTGGACAACCAGACCCACGGGAACGGGACTGCACAAACGCTGGAGACTTGAACCAATTCATTTTTTTGGCTCATCACGTGATCTCATTTTGAACAGAACCTGGCGAGTGTCTCTCATCATCGCCACAATGAACGTTGGATTCAACTGCAGGTTACAATTTCCTTGAACACACCGCATCGTCCACATCTACCAGAATAAGCTGGTGATACGTCCACCATATATAGAAAATAAATAAATAGTATGGTATTATGAAAGACTGCACATTCTACAGTACAAACAAACAACTGAAATTCATGCCACGGCAAGCGGACCAAAAGAGGCTACGATGAATTTACATTAAGTTTGGTATATTCTCGGACTACACGTCAAATACAGAGTACAGAGTATCTGGTGCAACGAATCGTGGGTGACAATGGCACCCAAATTGACCACGGAAAGCAGAAGCCAGGCTTAATCCTTGAGTCAGTATGATGCACGACGGACAGTGCATAATCATCAACAAAACGAACCAGAGAAGTATGGTCAGTAGTCGTGAGCAACTACTGGGGTTGTGCTGTTAGCTACTACTGCTGTTGCTGCGGCACTGGCTCGTGCTGCGGGGTGGCAGGGGAGTCTGGAGCGATGGCAAACTGGAGGGCACGGCCCCTGGCTGACTGTAGGATGAAGGCCACCTCTGCTGCCGCCAGTGCAGCCTCTTCCTGCAGACAAAGGAAGCAGTAGCAGGGAGAACTTAGATGGTGTGCCATATCAGCAACAGAGTTGATAACCAGGAGCTATAGAATGGTTTATCCAACCACCTATAGTTCAATACTATGGCCATCTTCCTATGCCAAGGAAATATTTGTTTGCAATTGGTCGAAAGGATGTGTATATTATTATAATGATCATCATTTGGAACAAACTTTTTCATGACCAACATATATCTTCAAGATTGCATCAAATTTGGTACCTGTCTTTGTCGACGGCGATGCAGAATACTGAATATCCATGCCATGATGTAGCATGGCAGCAGAAACCCAGCAGCTCGCAGCAGAAAAAGCTGCAAAGGATTGAGTCAGCACAAAGCACTATCTGGATCATTAACATCCAAGTAAAAAATCAAAGCCTACAACACTCACCGAGAACATAGTAGAAGCATCATCATCGTTTCCTTCGTTGTCTGAGATAGACAATGCATGCCTTAGAAGCAACAGTGCCATTAACTGCAAAACCAAGTAGGATTTTCAGACTATGAGTGGAGCAGAACAAGATTCGCTATGAAAATCAACAAAAAAAAAATTCATATTCTCTAAGCAATTAACCAACTAAAAGCACTGTTTTTCCATCCACAAACAAGTTGTGGCTTGTGAGGCAACCGTGAAGTATATAAAAGCATTGTTCTTGAATCCAGAAACAAAACTGTCCTGAAATCGCTACTCCCTCCGTTCCAAATTGCAAGTGGTTTTAGCTTTTCTAGATTCAGTTTTTACCATGTATCTAGACATAGGGTATATCTAGATGCATAGCAAGAGCCATGTACCTAGAAAAGCCAAAACTACTTACAATTTGGGATGGAGGGACCGAGGGAGTATACATCGGTTCAGCTAATAAAGGGCAATAAGATCAGGAATCGCTGGACAGTGCTTACAATAAGTGCAGCTGAACGGCAGAATGCAGCACCACTAGCATCTGTAGTAGCATAACCATCATACTCTGCCTCAAGAAGACGACGCTGGGCAGCTGCTACAGCGAGAATTCTTGGGTCACGCAAATCCATAATCAAATCACCGCTGCAAAGGGATGCCTTTTGCTTAGATATGTTCTAATTCTATTCACTCAAATTAAAATGGCACAAAATGTCCAAAATAACTTACTCGATGTCTATGGTTGTCTCATCTGGCTGAACACGAGGGGGCGCAGTGTAACCAGGCTTGTATTCCTACAGATTATCATCAAGTCTGAAAGGAATCAGTATACAAGAAAGGATACTTGAAAATGCACATAGGGAAGGGCCAAAGCATGTTCTACAAGTCTTAACACACTGGAAAAATTTAGAATCTTCCATGCTAGTAAGTACAAAATACAAATTCAATTGACCAAAATTGGTGAACTAGATAAATACCATTTTAAACACACACAAACTTATCATATGACTAGTCAATTTCTTAAAACACCATCCAAATAAAATCACTAGTCTAAACCACTAAAGTCTAATCACACGTGTTACCAACCCTTCTAGTACAAACCCAGGTAGATAAGCAAACCAACTGCACATGGTGTGACAGCACATGGTCATGGATCTTGGACCTTTTTAGTCCTAAGTTATTTGTAGTGCCTAATACTAGTGAGGTGATCATGAGAACAACCCTTCGAGTACAAGAAACATGGGCAACAAGATTTCATAGATACATATATCAACATATGTGCTATGGCAATTTTGTATCATCAGCACTAAAAAAAACTAGAACCGAAATGAAACATGTATCAGTGGAATAAACGTGAAAAAAACTTAACCGACCACATGGCAAATTTCACAAGTAGTGTCTCCTTTCTCATTGCACCAGCGTTGCACGCAAGCTCTGTGAGCATACTGCACAAGAAAAGTAAAGCTATAAGTTCTTGATTGCATCAGAGTTTCACATAAAAAAAGAAAAAAATTAACTATATCACTCAACATGGATAGAAAAAAAAAACTTTTAATCACAAAAAGTATAAAATAAATCCCAAGATCTTTTTTCTAGGTAAAATTATAAAAATGAATACAGAGTTCTACAATGACAACATTAGAAAGCTTTCTATATTTGTGGTAGAAGTTGAAAAATGTCCATGAATAAATCATTAATGAAAAACGAGCAAAGTGACAATACAAAGAACATGAAAAATTGCAGCGAGAATAGTCAGTCCAGAAGTTGTTAATTACTATACTGTATCCAAAGAAGAGTCCAGATCCCAAATGATGAACTTAAACCCATAAAATTCAGCCAGCAACTGCTACAAGAGTGAACTGGAATAATTTTGTTGCAAATATGTAGTGACAACATGCCTAATTATGTAACATGGGTACACTAGCTGAATCAACTGGTTCATTCCCGTTAGCAATGTGGTAGAGACGTAGTGCAACTCGACTATACAGATATAACATGCTAAAGTGAATAAATGCTTTGGAGCTCTCCCAACAGAGAGGATATAAGCAGGCAATATTACAGGATACGGTGCAGTAGCGATTGGGGACAGATGATTTGAGCAACCTTGTATATTCCCACAACAGGGTCGGACATTATGAATGACACCATATGATTGTTTTGTGCTTTTTAATAAGCAAGAAAATATGTCAATTGGAAATGGCAGAGACATGTTAATGCAAAATGAGAACCGGAAAGCGAAAGCTTAGTTGTATGTGCAGCTCACCAACAACTGCGAGCCTTAAAGCTGTACGGAGATAAAAATGGCATGCAATAAATTAATTAACAGGATGTAAACCTTGAGGCTGCCGCTGCAAGCACACGGTTTCTCGAGATTCTTGACGCTGTCCTCCTCCTGGCATATGCGGCACTCCGCAGCCTGGATGAGCGGCTCCTCCTCCCCACCGCCCTCCTCCTCCTCCTGGACCAAGTCAACAACAGCTGACGGAGATGCAGCCGCCGCCTTAGCCGAACCGTTCGCATCCTCAGACGGCTTCTTGGAAACCTCGTCCTCCTTGGATTTGGCTAACCCGTCCACATCAAGCACCACATGGTCGTCGCCGGCCATCCCAAATCCCTCCTCCTCTGCAGCCCTTGTTAGCACCGCCTCTGCTCTCAGGAACCGATTTCCTGGAATCAATGCGCGCAGCAACGGCGAGAATAATAAATAATCAGATGCTACTCACAATCGACAATCAACAATCAACGTGATGGTAATACGGTTGAGAACAATAGCATGGACATATGTAAGGGAACGTTAATATGCAATACTCCTACAGGGCAGTGCTGGTGAGCTGTGACCCGTGCCTAAAAATGGAGAGCCTTCCCATTTTGAAGAGCTAGGGAAGCAGCAGAACCCCTTACCCCGTCTCCCCTCCCCCGTTTACTGAAATTAGACTAGTACTGGAGTCGGGAGCCGACACTCGGAACCCTAGCAACACCCCCGCCCGCCTCCAGGTCCGTAGGCCGTAGCGCCCCACAGCCTAAGCGGAAACTGGACCTCTACATACAGGCGAATCCCACGAGGCGGCACGCCCGGGCCGGGCGGCGAGACCGACCGAGGGGAACACCCCCCATCCCCCGACGCGAGAAGCGACGGCGGCGAGACAGGACCCCGGAAGCGGTGGGACACCCACCCACCCCCCACGCAGGCGCCGCTTCGACCGGCGCAGGGAACCACCACCGCTCCCCACGCGGCGGCGGCGGATCTAGCGCCCGGGATGGGCAAGGGGGGAGGGGAACGGGGGACGTACCTCACCAGCGGCGTCAGCGGCGGCGCAGTCGGGTCCTCGACTCCTCTCTCTTTCTCTTCCCCCCCTTCCCGCCGGGCCGCCGGGTCGTCTCGTCGTCGCACGGCTTGGCTTGGAGGAGACTGGAAATTCCGAGTTCCTTTTGTTTTTCTTTTGGTTTTCCTTCGTTTCTTCTGCTCGGGCGAGCTTTGGTTCGAATACGGAACCCCCCAACCACCCGATTTTCTTGTAGCATAGAAGCAGTAGATGTAGGAGGGTTGGAAAGAAGGGGGGCGGAGAAAAAAAATAACAAGGAGACGAAAGCGTCTGCGCGCAACGGTCAAACGCGGCGCGCGTCTTGATTGCATCAGGCCCTGTGGGGCCCGGCCCGGCACGGGTCGGACGGCGTCTCCCCACGCCGTCAGACGGACTCACGGCGGCTCGACTGCCTCCTCTTCTAGCGTTGACGGACGGCGCGTCGTGTTGGTTTGGTGGCGTCAGGAAGGAACGGGGCCGTCGCCGAGTCCGTGGCCGGGCCGTGATCTCGTCGTCAGCACACACGTACGCACATGCTCTCCCGGAGTCGTCTCCGCCCGGCGGCCGTCCACCGTCTCCGGGCTCGCCGCGTTTTTTTTAAAAAAAAAAAAACAATTTCTTTTAGTCTATGCATCCGTTGACGTCATGGTTGAGGCGCCGTTTTATGACATTTTATTTATGTTATTATAGTAATAATTGAGAAATTTCACTGGAGCTCGACATGGCAACGGTAGCATGTGACACGGTTAGGATTAGTTGGCGTTTGGGATATAATACAGTTAGGTTTGGTTGGCGCTTCGGCGGTTGAAAACGTCTGCTGACCGTCGCGTTCATCCTCAGTCTGGTCAAGATTGTTCTAGGTTGTGAATGTTTTTTTATACGGTAATAAGAAGAAACAAACAATCAGATTAGATGGTACGTACCTATATTGTGTAACAAGCAGGTACCTACCTCTGCACGCATCTCCCGACTTCTACAAATTAACTGATAGCTCATCATCGGTTAGAATCGTCTTTACTTAATTACGGAGTAGTGTTGTTTTGATTCCCCTTTTTCACTTGTTGTGGTTTTTTTTCCCATTAACTCCATTCCATTCCCTGTGTGAAAACCCTAGTTATCTAGCACATACATACATAAGGTGTCGCTCAATCTCCCCACAAGTGTGCCGCTCCTCAAGACACCAGTTATACTCTCGTAGTTGGAGTAGTGGCCAAACATGTCTTAGACTTCCTCTAGAAAAAAAGTGTTGTACAAACCTTCCGGACCTCTCCTCAAACATGTCTTAGACTTACTCGAGAAAAAAGTGTTGTACGACCTTCTGAACCTCTCCTAATCGTCATCCTCCTTATCTATGGTCATTATTCCCTCCCCTCCACCCTCTCAACGTCTGCGAGCCCTTCTTCCCTTTCCTACTTTTCTAGCATACCTTAGCAAGCAATGCTTCTATAAGCCAACAAGCTATCTCCATGGCTCTATCGTATGGCATTCATCTTGGTTTCGTGAACTAGTGGATGGATATGAGATATTTGTAGCTAGACATCCATAGGATGAATTACATCTGTGGGAAACATATCATTGATGTGGGTTGAGTGCTTTCCTATTTTTCTTTTTATTACTTTTGCTATAGAGTGAATTAAAGATCACATAATTAATTCTTCTACTAAATAAATATGACCATCCACAATTGAGGACATCAAAGAACTAGATTTTAATCGGCAAACTACTTGTCACAATCATCATAATCTAAACTAAAACAGACAATCCAAAGTCCTTTTTGTCTCGCACCAAGCTTGGTCCTCCACTAGATCGAGAGGTACCACGCTAGGATCGCAACACCACCCTGATTTCTTTATTATTATGCAATACTATATGTTGCTACTCTGTACAAGTTGCAACTAATGTGCATTATGCTTTTATTAAAAAATTAAGAAAAAACATTTTATTGACCAAGCGCACCACTATATATCACGGTACAACATTACAATTTTACAGACAGGAATAATGAATGAGTAGTAACAAAGTTGTATGAGTAGTGTGTCTCTGTCTACTAAGCTACATTCGTAAGTTAGTACGTACATATATAGCTGAACCTTATAAGGTTTAATGTAAATTTTATGGAGAAAATTATAACAAAAGGTTAGAAATTAGCTAGCTGGACCTCACAAAATGGTGCTACCCCGGCCCTACCCCTAAAAAAATACAGCTACGGGTTGCATGCCACGTAAAGTGATTATAGCTTTAAATTAATTTATTATAAAAATATATTTTATAACTATTCTAATGATATTTGTTTGGTACCATAAATATTGATATTTTTTAATCTATAAATGGTCAAATTTAAGGACCTAAAACCTGTGCTAAAATTACATTCTTTTTGGAACGGAGTGAGAGTAGCAAATTAAACGTGTGTGTGTGGTTATACAAAAACAATTCCGTGTGGTTCGTGTTCGGTTTCTATTATTCCCTATTGTGCAAGATGTACACGCATGACAAGGAAGAGACTGGAGATACCAATTAATTCTTGCACCACGCAAAAGGCACTAGCTAGCCAAATGACGACGGAAACTATTTTCTCGTGGTCTTAACCTATCTCTTGCATGCACGCGAGGGTGACACACTGGCTAACACCCACATCACGTACAGTACAGAATCAATCAAGAAAATTAAAGGACGATGATGATCTATATATCTATCGTCCAATCCAACAAAACAAAAAAGTTGATCAACGCATCCAAATATTAATTCCATAGTCGCTGCAGAAACAGAAATAATGGCCCAACAGACCGTGACCGCACCGCACCAAACGTCTTCCCACAAATCACGGTTAGGCAAGATAGGGGGAAAAAAACAGGAGAGAACTAAATTCAACACGGGCGTTGCCGATCAGCACTCTTGAACAGCCGGCCCAGGCTGTCCTCTTCTGTCTCTGTTGTGCCCCTCTCGCTGTCGCCTCAGCTGGAGGCCCAGGAAAGGTGATGGCAGGTCATCTGCCCCCAATAAACAACACGATCAACAAATGACCATCCACGTCGGGTAGGTAAAAGACCCTCTAATTTAGCCTAGTAAATTTTAGAATCGGGCTCAATAAAAATCGGACCATAATATATACTATATGATTTTGAACTAAAATTTAAAAAAGGTCAAATTAGATTGTGAAGGAGGGATAAGGGTCATGATCTATTACCACCCCTTTCTAGGGGAGGGAGTTGTATTATTGAGCATCGAAGCCGCTCTAATAAAAATCTATAAAACAATACTCAAACTCTTTCACGTCTAGGCAGGGCTATCTCTTCTATATAAAACTAAAAAACAAATAAACAAGGTCTTTATGCACTTATACAAAAAAAAGGGTTATTGCACTTAAACAAGGTCCTTATTATTAGTTGGAACACATTAGCAAAGAGTCCTCATGAATTTTTAAGATCGGAATCTAGCTGATGCATCACACACTAAGACAAAATCAAGTCTACCAAAAAAAAATCGCACAATGTCTCAAGCACACAAAGATATATATAGGCATTGAAAAGTAATGCTCATGGACGAAAGAGTTGGACAAGATACAATCAAGTTTTTTCCATGGTATCAAGTAAATCCATATTTATTTTTCTAAAACACCTTCATATTTAAACTGGTAGCATAAAAGAGGCACTTAAATGCCTTGTTCACCTAATAGTCTATGTTTATTCTTATCATCATCATGGTCCATAAGTCACACGGATTTATTAGAGCAAGCCCACTTAAAGTTGCCACTTGCAGCTGATGGGCAGTTCACTTCACTCATTGTCGTCAGCAGCAGGTGGTGGCATCAGAGCCAATGAGGTGCCCGCAGCAAGCAATGCTTCTCCATGCCAAAGAGCGTAAACGTCTGTATGAGGCGGTAGCTCCGTGACATCAGGCACGGATGGCATGCCTAACTGGAGTGTGAGATCTGGCGATAGTGGTGGCGGTGGCGCCGCTATCTCTTCCTCCACGACCGGGGCCACGGGTGCCTGTGGTGCCGGCGGTGCTATAGCCTGTCGGTTAACGTTCTCACGGTAGCGGCGTAGGAACTCAGTCATGGGTGCCACATAGTCACCTAACCCGAGTCTACCAAAGGCGACGATCAGGTCGTTGCCGGTGATAGTCAGGCGCCCATCATGTCGGCACTCTTGCAAGGCTGCCCGGGTGAGTGCTGCAGAGAATTGCATGATGTAGTGGTCCATAGTTTCCTTCGCCCCTCTGGTGACCCTTGAGTCCTGTGGCAGGACTTGGCGCATGATTCGCTTTATGGTGGCTCTCGGAATAGTGTACTCTTCAAGCGGTTTTAATCCTACACTTATTAAAAAAATTATTAGGTGCTTCACTCCTACATATCATATTGATAAAGTATATGAAGAACTCCACCAAGATTGTACCCAAAAAATATTTATTGAAACAGGTGTAATATCAACAATTGTTTTTTGATCGATTGTTAAGAAAATAACCAACATTCTAATAAGTTCCAACTCACTATTTTGTCGCTACCACTTGCGGGTTTCTTAAATCTTTTCTCTAGAGGAGAAGTATCTTAGTCTAAATGATTCCTTTGTCGGTAGCGCTTTATGTAGCCCAATCTAGCTACCGACAACGAACCGTGTATATATGGAATCTCGAATCGCTAGCGACAATATCTCTTGTGCTCCTAAGAAACATCAACAGTGTAGTAAAACTCACCGTCGAGATCGTCATGGTGATGATCATTTCCTTGAACAAAGTCCATGGCTCTTGTAATATTATGTTTGTTATTTTCATTGAACAAAGTCCATGTATTTATAGTCATCTAATAAAGAAAGAAAATTTATATGTGTTATATATGATTTTTTGCATGTGTGACACTTGTCACTAAACCTTCTAATAAAAAAAAGAGAATTTACATGTGTCATGTATGATTTTTGCATGCGTGACACTTGTCATTGGTTGTATACTATACCATCTAATGAAAAAGAGAGAATATACATGTGTCATGTATGTTTTTTTGCATGTGTGCCACTTGTCAATATTCACCACATACCATATCTATTTAATGAAGAAAAAAATACACATGTCATATATAATTTTGCATGGAGTCCATTTGTCACACTAAATGTGCAGTAGGTAGATGAAACAAGATGTCAATGGTTGAAGAAAAAATTTAAATATTAAGTGTGATGGATCCTAAAAGAAATAGAAGGAAAATGAAATTGGACGAAATATTTTGGTCAAACTACAACCTTTACAATATCGTATGATCTAACTTATGATCGTATCATCTAACTTATGATGCCGCGTGTATCATATAACCTATTTAAAAATTAAATACAGTATTTATTAAGAATAATTTATATCCAATAGAATTTCCAAACCTAACTTCTTACTGCTCGGTGATCCTTGCGTGCAACAACGACTTGGTCTTGACATGCCATGGTACGAGAGTATGAGGCCATCACAAAGACCATTCAATGAAACTTGTCTAAATATTCACAAAAACAAGCCGTTGGTTTTTTTGGTGCAGGGCAGATGGCTTAATAATCTTGGTGTGTGTGCTCTCTTTGTAGCATGGCAGATGAGACGACGATTCACCTTCTTGTCCAATAATGGTATATACATAAGTTTCCAAGCTGATTTATTGTATCCCTAGTCTAATGACCATTTGGATGCAATATACTTGCATAAACCAGAGCTTTTTTTAGAGTTCAAGGGCCAAAACAGCACCGACCTTTCAATTAACATCAAGAGACCAAGGTTTAACAACATCAGTTAAGTCCACAGCAAACCACCACCGCAAAAACGCCCATAAGGGTCACCACTCAAAGCCATCGCCAAAGAAAAACACCAGAGCTACAACCTATTACATATCCCTCAAGGATGCTTCCAAAGCTTCCCACCATGGAAAGATCTTCTTCATGCGATCGCCCACCGCACCCAACAGGTTCTCCATTTTCCATCCCACGAGACGTCTTCAGAGATCAGTCCATGGACCAGCCGGCAGCCACAACACCATTTTCGCCTCCTCCTTCAAGCTTTCCACCATTCTATTTAGCACCACCAGCTTCTCCTTTGGGCACAGAATTTTCCAATTCTGTAAAAGCCCAACAATCTTGTAGATAAACACTTCCATGCTTTTCCACCCAGTTTTCTGAAAACAAAGCTCGTTTCTAAGTTTCCAAATTGACCAAATAACACAAGAGGTCACTATATTAACCACAAAAATTTTTTTATTACTGAGCCAGAAACCCCCAAGATTAGTCATATCAGCACCAATACTAAAGCAAAAAAACTTAGAGACCAAACACCAGCATCTCCTGACTACTACACAGTCGAAAAATAAATGATGACATGTTTCTTTCTCCTCACAAAAGAGACACGACTCATCTTCAACCTTCCTTCTTTTGGCCAAATTATCTCTGGTAAGGACCCTATTATTAAGGAGAAGCCAAAGAAAGACATTGACTCTAGGTGAGATCTTGATACCCCAGACA
This sequence comes from Coix lacryma-jobi var. lacryma-jobi, assembly GCA_009763385.1. Classification (NCBI taxonomy): domain Eukaryota; kingdom Viridiplantae; phylum Streptophyta; class Magnoliopsida; order Poales; family Poaceae; genus Coix; species Coix lacryma-jobi. The sequence goes on from CM019831.1 coordinate 19,320,894, forward strand.
GCTGAGACATGCACAGTTTTAATACCTCTAAAATTAATAATCTTGTAGAGAGATTGTGAAGAGTAAATACAATTAGAAGAAAGTTGCCAAACCAGAGCTTCCATGCCCATTTCTAGGGACACCCACAACTAACAGCCCCCACTACACAGACAATCAACAAGAGGGACGGGAAATTGTGTATCCTCACCTTAGGTCTGGTTATATTACTTAGGCCATGTCTAATAGAGGTCTGGTTATAATAATTAGGTAGGCGGGATTATTCTTTCACGTATGTCGGATGTATCGCGCATATAGATAGGGAAGCAAAACCAAACACAGCCTTAATCAATTCACTCAGATATTTCGTATTCGCTGTAGGGATGGTCAACGCGCTATGACAGCGTCAAATAAACCTCTTCTCATGAACCATCCAAGTGCGCCAGGCAGGGAAACAAAGAAAACAAGATAAAATGAGGCCTAAATTCAACACACACAGGCGATGATGATGCATGTCTCGCGTTAGTCATTTGTAGACTTATTTTCAGTGTTATGTATACGAGTATATACGACCCCCAGTCATCGAGGATGTGATACGGTGTCACGTTCTACATAACGGGAACCAGTGTCGGATCCAGAAATTACTCATGACTAGGGACTCCATTTCATGGTAAAAAATACCCATTAGCGAAAACTATATATTAACGTCACACATAAAAATAACTAACATAAAGGTAATTTTTCTGAATAACTATGGAGGTGGTGCATACGCATGGACCGCATTCTCAATTAATGAAAGATCTGGACGATGGAAATATGATGTGCTGATGTACTAGTCCTCTTCATTTTAAAGAATATTTAATTTTTAATCCATGATTCTTTCTTAATTTCCAATTGAGTTGAATAGAAGAAGAACAAGACTGCAGTCTAGAGCTACAATGCCTACAAATAATGAATTAGAAAAATACTACTACCTCCGTTCCAAATTACTCCCTCCATCCCAAATTATAAGGCATTACAAGAATCTTGGAAAGTCAAACTTTTTCAACTTTAACCAAATTTATATAATAAAATAATAATATTTATGATACCAACTAAGTACTATTAGATTCTTCATTAGTTATATTTTCATAATATACATATTTGATGATATAAATCTTTGTATTTTTTCTATAATATACATATTTGAATCACTACCACACAAATCTTTGTTGCAGCGGGCATTTTGGATTTATTGTAGCGGGCAAACGCATCCGCCATGGTGACAACATCACGGTAAATCGTGACTCTACTGCAGCAGGCACCAGTGTCCGCTGTGGTAAATCTATTTACCGCAGTAGACACTTTATGATGCCCTCCATGGTAAATCTGTAGAAAAAAACAAAAAAGGCCCAAAGCCCATCGGTGAGCCCGTTTCCCGAGCCCACTGACAAGCCCAATCCCAGCCCAAAACCCTAGCACCGCTAGGATTTGAAACCCCAACGAGCCGCCGCGCCACCCCAGGACGCTATACCACAGCCGCTGTCGTGGATCTGTGAGTCCGGACACTGGATCCACGAGCCCCGCCATCAGATCGAGTTCGTCGACGCGTCCCTCCACCGGACCGGGCCCACCGTCGCGCCCCTCCATTGTCATCGCCGTCGAGAGGAGGGAGTTGGGCCTGCCGAATCTGGACCTGCCTTCGCCTTGTCGGATCTGGACCGACCTCCATTTGTGCGCGCCGAATCTAGCCATGGCAGGTAGGAGTGATGAAGATGGAGAGATATGAAGAGGGAGATGATCGAAGTACATACCTAAATTCGGCCGGCCTCCGCCTCTGCTAACCTGTTGCCACCGCCACCAGGCCACCGGCCTCCACCGACGAGGAGAGGTCGTGCCACGCCACCTCGCCTACGCCGCCACGGACCCGTCGGCCGGCTGCTTGGACGGGGACGGGAGGGCGCCCGACGTGCTCAGTGCGAGAGAGAGGGGAGGGAGGTGTCACGCGTCCTCAGTGCGAGAGAGATGGAGAGGGAGGACTAACTATGGCTGCGGAATGTGTGAATAAAACCCTACTCATATTTATATGAAGGACGACTATAGGGCCTCGTCTGGGCTCATCTTAACCGGTCCGCTGCGAAAAATAAATCGATTTCCCGCAGCACCGCAGCGGGCATCTTAAGATGTCCGTTGCGGTAAATAGCTATTTTTCGCAACAGACATCTTATGATGACCGCTGCGGTTCCGCTGCGGTAAATCATTTACCGCAGGCCGCCACGGTAAATCAAAAGTGTCCGCTATGGTAAATCATGGGATTTACTGCAACAGACAAAAAAAATGTCCACCACAGAGAGCAAAAGAGCAACGCTGCATAAATTCGTTTTTGTAGTAGTGAATCTTGAAGAGTCAAAACTTTTTCAAGTTATGCCATCAAATAGGTATATTATAAAAATATAACTAATAAAGAATCTAATGATATTTAGTTGATATCAGAAATATTATTATCTTATTATATAAATTTGGTCAAACTTAAAAAAAAACTTTGACTCTCTAATATTTTTGAAATTGACTTATAATTTGGGATGAAGGGAGTAGAATTAATTGAGAGAGCTAGAGAGCGAAGATCAGATGGGAGACGTGGCATTGAGGCCGCTGGCCATCGGCCCGTCGCAACCGTGCCTACCGGTCAGGCTCATCGCTATACGAGGGGCGGCATTGCGGCAAGCCAGCAACTGGCCAACTGATGCCTTAGCCTTTGTTGGGCTGTGTTTATGGACCAAAACTACATGGGCTCCTAAGGATTATTGGGCGACGACTAGGGCCTGGGCCGTAGATCCGCCACATGCGTTCCTGTAGCGGGAACGTGGATCATTTTTATTTTAACGGTGAAAAATCCTTTGTCAGGAAGAGTTTCACGTCTTATGTACCGTGTTCTTCGTACATGGGTTCTGAGAATTTATGTGACTGTGATACGCACGTCCCATATACCGTACCTACGTCCTAGGAACTTCTTTGACTGTGATATAGGTCCGCCCTCTGCCTCGAAGGATACGTGTCCTGAGAAGTCTGTATATTTTTCGTGTATATATGATATGAAAAAGAGAAGAAAAGGAAAGGAAATTTCAGTGGGAAATATAATAAGTAGCTGATGAGCAACAAGCAGACGTACGCTTGCGGTTGACTCTCGGCCGGGCTTGCTATATGTACAGATCGACTACATACAAGATCGATAAATACAGTATAGATATAGTAGTATGAAGATAACGACGAACTGCTGCTTGCTGTGTGCACTCTGCACTGCACGCAGGTAAATGCAGAGAGGTGCTGGAGTGAGTCATGGATGACAGGAACATGATCAGTTATGCGGTGTTTGGTTTGAAGAACGAGGTGGTCCATCATCTTCTCACTCCTTATTTTTTCTATTTGGTTTGTGGAATGGAATAGGTTGATGCATCACCACCTCATTCCTCATAAGCCAATAATTAGTATAAGGATAAGGAATGAGTTGGTTCCACTAAAATTCATGGGATGAACTCATGATGCATCACCTCATGAAGCATGACTTGATTCCACGAACCAAACACCCTATTAGTTCCTTCGCTGCTGGGCCCATGGCGAGTGGCGGTCGTTGGCGCCGGAGCCCGGGTAGTCCTCCAGCTCCAGATCCATCCTCATCTCCCTCCCGCCGCCGCTTACTGCGACGTCGTCGCCCTGATCGTTGTCGTCGTCTCCGCCGCGCGCCGATGATGATGGCGGAACCACCACCACTACTCTAGTAGTATCCTCCCGCACCGCCCCTAGCCAGCCTGCTCAAACTCAAAAAAGGCGCATGCATGCATGCATGCATGAGAAACACAGAAACCTTGAGAGAAGCAGAGAACTGATCGATGAGCACAATTAAGCAAGGCCGGATCTTCCGACGACGCGACGACGACGACGGACGGAGGATTCAGAAGGCTAGGGTTACCATATATATATAACCATGCATACCCGGAGGAAACGCAGCAGTGTCAGCAGCAGCTCCTCCTGTCGTCGGCGCGTGGATGAGGAGGCAGCACAAGGCCAGGGCGACCACCGCCAGGCGCATCGATGTCGCCATATATCTAGCAGCTGATCGAGCTCGATCTCTAGCTTAGCTCCTCCGGACACACCGGCTTTCTTGAAACAAACAGTAGTAGTTTGTGGTCGTTGCGGTAGCTACTGCCACTCACTGTTCGGCTGCATATATCATATCATCCATGGGGTTTGTTTACATGTACTGAATATGATCTGTATCCGCGGCTATTTTTATATATACGTACTATACCGATTTTTTTTTTGGGTGTCGATCGACGAATTGAACAAGAGATGGGTCGTCGTCGATTGAGGGTTCTGTAGCAGCATCCATGATCGATAGAGACGGACCCATCCACGCACTGCAGCTGCACAGTGGTGGTGGTGGTGAGTAGCTGTAGCCCATATCTTCGTTCGCTATATAACCGGCTTTTCCGGCACCGCAAATAAGGTGCTGTGCTGTGCTGTGCTGCATTATATTATCTTAGCAGTAGCATTAGCATTAGCACACGGGATGGATCATGGATGAGCTTTTCTTTTCTGTACCTAGAAAAAGTCGGTGACCTCCGATCCGATCCTGAAAAGAAATAAGGTGCTGTTCGGCTGGTCGTTTTCACTTCTTTTCAGGGCTGCACGAATTGAAGTAATGACCAATTGGTTGTTGTTTCTTGTGCATTTGCATTGGCGGCAGGCGCTCTGCTCTGATCCAAATGCAAACAACAAAACCGGAACTTCCTCAATGGGAAATTGGGAACGTAAAAGGTGATTGACAATCACAAGGTTCTTGTCATGTACTTAAAAGATCAATGACGATCGACAACGAACGAGAGGACACATCAGCAGAACGAAGGTTGGATCTTCGGCGATGCCTCCGGCCTCCGGACCAACCTGGCTAAATGCTCCATCACAGAGATCCATGGCGCCCAAGACTACATGACAACAGATCCTCGGATGTCAGGTCGCCCCCTTCCCCATTCGCTACCTAGGGCTGCCGCTCAGCACATCAAAGTTACCCAAGGCTGTTGTCCAAGCGTCGGTGGACGCGGTGGCAAGGAAGATGCCAACCTGCCATGGCCAACTTATGGCAAGGAGTGGGCGGCTTGTGTGGATCAAGTCAGTCCTGTCTGCCGTTCCCATCTATGGCATGATAGCGGACGGACTCCCGCCGTGGGCAACAAAAGAGATCGACGCTATTTGTCGTCGCTTCTTGTGGGCGGGCAAAGATGATGCCATACGGGGGAGATGCATGGTCGCATGGAAATCATGCACGCGGCCGACGGAGCTTGGCGGGCTGGGCATCACTGATCTGAGATTGGCAGGGGTGGCGTTCCGGGCAAAATGGTTGTGGCTGCAGAGAGCCGATCAAGATAGAGCGTGGTCCGAGCTACCAATCAAGTCCTCTCCAGACGCGATCGCCTTCTTCCGTGCATCGACCATCGTGCGCGTCGGTGATGGGAGAAGCACGCTATTTTGGACCGACAAGTGGCTAAATGGCGAATCAATCCAAGACATGGCACCAGCGCTCATGGCATTCGTATCGCGCAGAGCCATTCGCTCCCAATCTGTCTAGCAGGCACTCCAAAATGGGAGTTGGATACAAATGATAGGAGGAGGCTTGCCCATAAGCGCCATTGCTGACTACCTCACTGTCTGGCACCAGGTCACTAACTTCTAGCTTCGCGAGGAAGCAGACAGGTGGGTCTGGAAGTGGACGCCCGGCGGGCAGTTCTCGGTCCGTTCAGCCTACACAACTCTGCATCTGGGTAGCCATCCAATCCCAGGAGCTGAGCGAGTCTGGCATACCTGGGCACCTCTTAGAATTCGGATCTTCATGTGGTTGGCACTTCGAGGAAGGCATTGGACAACAGATCGACGTAGGCGGCACGGGCTACAGGCTAACGATTTCTGCTTCCTCTGCGACCAGGAATCCGAGACCATTGACCACCTGCTAGTCACGTGCTCTCTCGCTCAGCATCTCCGCAACACTGTGCCAGCCTTTCACCACTTCGGCCCATTCGCTCTCCGTTTTGGACCGGTGGACGTCCTGGCGAGAGCACTGGAGCGGCGACGCGCGCAAGGGGGCAGACTCTCTGTTTTTACTCGTAGCATGAGAGCTATGAAAGGAGCGCAACGCCAGGTGCTTCAGGGGAGCCAACTCCCAGATGCCTCAAATCCTTGCGACGCTAAAGCATCAAGCTGAGCTGTGGGGTGCAGCTGGTGCTAAGAACTTAGGTTGTCTTTTGGAGCGAGTAATTGCGTAGTGAGTCTGTCCCCGGACGGCCGATGCTTCATTCTTGTGATATTCTTGGCCACCCATGTAAACAAACTCTTTCTCTACCTTAATACAAAGACGCGCAAGCCTTTTGCGTGATCGAGAAAAAAAAAGATGACGATCGACAACGAACGAGAGGACACATCAGCAGAACGAAGATCAACGTGCATGCATGCATGTATGCATGATTATTGCCAAGAAATTAAATGCATGGCAAGGCGAATTGGGAGCAGACTAAATGACGAAAAAGATAAAATGTACGGCGATATTGGGATCATATATATATCAAGAGGGGATCTTTATCATACCATATCGGCGTGCAAGTGCAATGCAAAAAGATGGGTCCATTTGCTTGTAGTTACAATATAAACTAAACAGGGTCCATTTGCTTTAGTATATCACATATATATAGTGGATTCAGCACTAAAATACATACATGGTTTGTGACCCTCCACTGACTGAACCTTATCTCTGAAGTCTGAACAAGTAAAAAAACAGTACTCAGCAGCTATCCAGCCATCAGTTCCTCCCAATTGGATTTTGACAGCTATATATGCAAAAAGATGTTCTCCATCCATTAATTCTTAACACCAAAGTTTGTCCTCGGTGATAACTGCAGCGACGACACATTTGGTACAGTTTTTGTCCGAGTTCGGAAAGAAGGCTTCAAATAAATGCTGTATATGTCGTCAGTGTGGTAGATCGAGGTTAGTTACCACTGAATTGCATGCACAACTTTGATGAGTCACAGCCCTCACAGGCACTAGCATCTTGTTTAGTACATCTAAAACCAGCAATGAATATATGATGGTTAGTGAGGTTGTCATGAATTTCTTTGAAAACAAAGGGTGAGTTGAGTCGACGGACTTGGTCAAGTTGACATTGACACGCGCTTTCTTTGTACAAGCAGGCAGTCCTCACTAATAACCATCCAGAGTTCCAGATCGACGTACTGTAAAGAAGAAGTTGCAAACTTGCAACAATGTACTACTAAGGATCACGTCAATTTTTGCCCTTTGCTTGCCTCTAGATCAGACACTTGTTTTCAGGTCACCAAGTCTTCTTGGGACAAAAACAAAAATACTGTCTCAGCTTTTCAGGTCCTCAGGTGTACTAGGTCATCTTAACAAAAACCAATACAAGCTTCCCCGAAATTTCTCGACAATTTATTCCCAGGGTCGTCGTCATCGTCGGTCCTCAGACAAAGTGTGTACTTCCTTTCCCTTTTCTTGGATTTGCAGCTCAAACACGGAGAGAGACCTGCGACCGGTTAAATTCTCAGTTTTTCATTTTTTTTCTTTATTATTCACTAGGAAAAATGCCCGTGCGTTGCAACGGGAGAACAAAGAGATTATCGAAAATAGTGTATCTTTTATGTTGAGTTTAATCTAAAGTTAAAATTTTTAAACTTTAACTAAAATAAACTTTTTTGGGTTTAGTTTAAAGATGTAGTTTCATTTTAAAATGTACGTAGATCCATTTTAAAATGTAGTTTCATAAAAGTACAAATTGACTATATCTTACAAATATTTTATATTGAAAAGTAGCAGTTAAAGATGTTTTTTTTAACATTGTGTCGATGTCTAAAGATTAGGAGTATAGATTTATTTCTAATTAAAACTAACAACTTAGTAATAGAAATATTTATTTATTAAGGGTCAATGTTTCAAACGTGATATTTTTTCTTTAATTAATATTTTTGTTTACATTTATATATAAGAAAAGTGTAGTTTCTTCGTTGGAAAAGAAAAATAAATAAAATAAAACATGGAAAGGAAAAGCATTGTATGGAATAGAGGAATAGAAAAAAAAAACCACGGACATCACCATGCATGAGCGGAACAGGCCGGAATATCCTTGAGGCCCATCACGGACAATCCGAACACCTATCGCTAGAAGAAGGAAAAAAACATAGACCAAAACGGAAAAATAAAAGACACGGAAAGAACATTGTTAATAAGGATAGAAACCAGTGCTTTGGTTGGACGAAATTTTAAGATGGATGAAATTTTGCCTCTTTAGTAGACTTCTAGTTATCTATAGAAATATTTATTTATTAAGGGTCAATGTTTCAAACGTGATATTTTTTTCTTTAATTAATATTTTTGTTTACATTTATATATAAGAAAAGTGTAGTTTCTTCGTTGGAAAAGAAAAATAAATAAAATAAAACATGGAAAGGAAAAACATTGTATGGAATAGAGGAATAGAAAAAAAAAACCACGGACATCACCATGCATGAGCGGAACAGGCCGGAATATCCTTGAGGCCCATCACGGACAATCCGAACACCTATCGCTACAAGAAGGAAAAAAACATAGACCAAAACGGAAAAACAAAAGACACGGAAAGAACATTGTTAATAAGGATAGAAACCAGTGGTTTGGTTGGACGAAATTTTAAGATGGACGAAATTTTGCCTCTTTAGTAGACTTCTAGTTATCTTTACATTCACAGAGTTAGTTATAGGAGGCCATACCAAAAAAATGGTACCAAAAAAGAGGCGGAAATTTTGCCTCTTTATTATTAGGTATAGAATTAATATTTTTGTTTACATTTATATATAAGAAAAGTGTAGTTTCTTCGTTGGAAAAGAAAAATAAATAAAATAAAACATGGAAAGGAAAAGCATTGTATGGAATAGAGGAATAGAAAAAAAAACCACGGACATCACCATGCATGAGCGGAACAGGGCGGAATATCCTTGAGGCCCATCACGGACAATCCGAACACCTATCGCTAGAAGAAGGAAAAAAACATAGACCAAAACGGAAAAACAAAAGACACGGAAAGGACATTGTTAATAAGGATAGAAACCAGTGGTTTGGTTGGACGAAATTTTAAGATGGACGAAATTTTGCCTTTTTTGCCCTTTGCTTGCCTCTAGATCAGACACTTGTTTTCAGGTCACCAAGTCTTCTTGGGACAAAAACAAAAATACTGTCTCAGCTTTTCAGGTCCTCAGGTGTACTAGGTCATCTTAACAAAAACCAATACAAGCTTCCCCGAAATTTCTCGACAATTTATTCCCAGGGTCGTCGTCATCGTCGGTCCTCAGACAAAGTGTGTACTTCCTTTCCCTTTTCTTGGATTTGCAGCTCAAACACGGAGAGAGACCTGCGACCGGTTAAATTCTCAGTTTTTCATTTTTTTTCTTTATTATTCACTAGGAAAAATGCCCGTGCGTTGCAACGGGAGAACAAAGAGATTATCGAAAATAGTGTATCTTTTATGTTGAGTTTAATCTAAAGTTAAAATTTTTAAACTTTAACTAAAATAAACTTTTTTGGGTTTAGTTTAAAGATGTAGTTTCATTTTAAAATGTACGTAGATCCATTTTAAAATGTAGTTTCATAAAAGTACAAATTGACTATATCTTACAAATATTTTATATTGAAAAGTAGCAGTTAAAGATGTTTTTTTTAACATTGTGTCGATGTCTAAAGATTAGGAGTATAGATTTATTTCTAATTAAAACTAACAACTTAGTAATAGAAATATTTATTTATTAAGGGTCAATGTTTCAAACGTGATATTTTTTCTTTAATTAATATTTTTGTTTACATTTATATATAAGAAAAGTGTAGTTTCTTCGTTGGAAAAGAAAAATAAATAAAATAAAACATGGAAAGGAAAAGCATTGTATGGAATAGAGGAATAGAAAAAAAAAACCACGGACATCACCATGCATGAGCGGAACAGGCCGGAATATCCTTGAGGCCCATCACGGACAATCCGAACACCTATCGCTAGAAGAAGGAAAAAAACATAGACCAAAACGGAAAAATAAAAGACACGGAAAGAACATTGTTAATAAGGATAGAAACCAGTGCTTTGGTTGGACGAAATTTTAAGATGGATGAAATTTTGCCTCTTTAGTAGACTTCTAGTTATCTATAGAAATATTTATTTATTAAGGGTCAATGTTTCAAACGTGATATTTTTTTCTTTAATTAATATTTTTGTTTACATTTATATATAAGAAAAGTGTAGTTTCTTCGTTGGAAAAGAAAAATAAATAAAATAAAACATGGAAAGGAAAAACATTGTATGGAATAGAGGAATAGAAAAAAAAAACCACGGACATCACCATGCATGAGCGGAACAGGCCGGAATATCCTTGAGGCCCATCACGGACAATCCGAACACCTATCGCTACAAGAAGGAAAAAAACATAGACCAAAACGGAAAAACAAAAGACACGGAAAGAACATTGTTAATAAGGATAGAAACCAGTGGTTTGGTTGGACGAAATTTTAAGATGGACGAAATTTTGCCTCTTTAGTAGACTTCTAGTTATCTTTACATTCACAGAGTTAGTTATAGGAGGCCATACCAAAAAAATGGTACCAAAAAAGAGGCGGAAATTTTGCCTCTTTATTATTAGGTATAGAATTAATATTTTTGTTTACATTTATATATAAGAAAAGTGTAGTTTCTTCGTTGGAAAAGAAAAATAAATAAAATAAAACATGGAAAGGAAAAGCATTGTATGGAATAGAGGAATAGAAAAAAAAACCACGGACATCACCATGCATGAGCGGAACAGGGCGGAATATCCTTGAGGCCCATCACGGACAATCCGAACACCTATCGCTAGAAGAAGGAAAAAAACATAGACCAAAACGGAAAAACAAAAGACACGGAAAGGACATTGTTAATAAGGATAGAAACCAGTGGTTTGGTTGGACGAAATTTTAAGATGGACGAAATTTTGCCTTTTTTGCCCTTTGCTTGCCTCTAGATCAGACACTTGTTTTCAGGTCACCAAGTCTTCTTGGGACAAAAACAAAAATACTGTCTCAGCTTTTCAGGTCCTCAGGTGTACTAGGTCATCTTAACAAAAACCAATACAAGCTTCCCCGAAATTTCTCGACAATTTATTCCCAGGGTCGTCGTCATCGTCGGTCCTCAGACAAAAGTGTGTACTTCCTTTCCCTTTTCTTGGATTTGCAGCTCAAACACGGAGAGAGACCTGCGACCGGTTAAATTCTCAGTTTTTCATTTTTTTTCTTTATTATTCATTCATGACAAACAAACACCACATGGATTTCTACTGCAGAGAGGTAAAAATTCTTCGTATTTGCAATTATAAATTGCATGTCCGAGAAAGTTAGAAAGGGCCTGAAACTATTGGGGTGCCAGCCCAGGCTTGCTTGTTTTGGACAACCCTTTCCAGCCTGGCCTGATGATCTTGGCTCATTTTTTTTATTGCCATTCCAGCCCATATATACCAGCCCACGCTTGGGAATCTGTTTTTTTTTTCATGACCTATAAAAGAAAGAGAAGGCATAAATCTAACTATTTGACCCTAACTTATTAAGATCTGTGCAACTTCCTTAGCTATGATGTTAAGTTTATTAGTTTATTTGCAGCCAAAGAAGAATGCAAATTTGCGCATTTCCTCCACAACATCATGGCCGAGGCCTATGTAAAAAAAAAACAGTTCATAGTCGTGTAATAACCTTCTCTTCAAACTAGAACAGCATAACATTAGTGCTTAGTACTATCTAATAGGACTCTCAAAATGAAAAAAAAAATGTACCACAGACATAAGACGGAGAGATAGTTGTTGTTCACTCACTTTCCAGGAAACTTCCATGATCGGCGTGAAGAAGGTTACAAGAAAGAATAAATACCAAGACCAAGACCTCTGACTCTGTCAATCACCATCCATCACCTTGCTGTCCACACGTATTTTCAAAGAGGAAACATCTTGTCATCTGCTTCGATGTTTCAGATTAATTCTGCTGAAACAAGAAACAACAAAATATCAAGATGACCTTGTTCACTTTACTTTCCAAAAAAAAAAAAGCTTTACATTCCATTCCTATATAACCTCCCTTGCTACATTTCCATTCTCCCATTCAATTTTCTGACCTTTACTTCCATTTTTCTGACAGCAACTAATCCTCACCAGAAGAAGAACTTTCAGAGCTCAGAAGCTTTACAAGGCAAACAGCAATGGAGAATTCATCGTCGTCCTCTGCAGCATGCCATTATTTGGTTCTGCAAGAGGCATGTGGTATCAACCTCTTCCTCAGATTCCTCACCTGGTCCGTCCCAATGTTCCAGATTCTCCACCCCTGCTCATGCAAATCCTGCAACTGCAACTGCAACTGCAACCATAGCTCTGCTGAGAAGGTGATACAGACACCAGTTGTCACCGCAGACAACAAAGAAGTAATAGAGACAAAGAACAAAGATCAACATGATGAGACGGCGCTGAAACCAGAAGATATCAAGACGGTAATGAGAAACATAGGTATTAATCTGGACCAAGAGATGGACATCATGGCTGTTGGCAGTGATTCTATCACTCGGATTTTCGACGACGATGAACCGAGCTTGCAGGAGGTATGGCAGGCATTCTTGGTGTTTGATCAGAACGATGATGGGTACTTCGACGCATCGGATTTGCACCGAGTGCTCAAGAGTCTAGGACTAGGGGAAAGTGTAGGGGTGGATGAGTGCGAGCAGATGATCGCCAAATATGACACCAACAAGGACAGGAGAATTGATGTTGCAGAGTTTACCAAGGTTTTGGAGTCTGCCATTTGGTAAGCTAATTTGTTTGTGTGTGTGTGTTTGTTTCACATGTTTGAGCAGCAAAGAGATTATTATTGATGATGACAGGATGCTGAGATTTGGTCTTGAACTGTCAAGGGCGTTAAACCCTTGGCTGGCCGGACCACGGCTGCGTAGCTCGTAGCCGTCGGCCGTCTTCTCCGGTGAGGTTATACCCCTCTACCGCAGGCTTAGATGAAACGAGGAAGAAGATAGGATAATTGATATTGCTTAATTCTCCATAATCTGAGTACAAGGAATATAAAGGCCAACCGGCCAAGTAATAAGGAAACAAACTCCTAATTGGAAACAAACTCCTAATTGGAAACAAACTCCTATTTTCCGGCCTTGATCCTTTCCTAATTGATCGGATCAGACCCGTCCTCTGCGCCTGTGCTGCCCGCGGCCGTGGGCCCTTCACGCCGCGCGGCCCGCTCTGCTGCCCGGCGGACGTCGCGCGCCCTACGGCGTCGTACGTACGCGGAGCCCCACATGACATCTCTCCCCTCCTCGCGAAGCAGCTCGTCCTCGAGCTGGAAGAGAGGGAACTGCTCACGGAAGGTTTCGAGGTCCTCCCAAGTGGCCGACTCCGGTGGTTCGCCACGCCAATGGACGAGCAGCTGACGTACCCCGCGCGCCAAACGTGCGCGCTCCACCCAAGCAGGCTCAGGGGTCACCACGCCGTGGTGGATGGGCGGCAAGGCTGGCGAGGTCGACGGAGGCGTGGCGACGAACTTCTTCAGGACGCTGATGTGGAAGACGTCGTGGATGCGCGCCTGTGGAGGAAGCGCCAGGCGAACCGCAACGTCGTTGATCAGCTCCTCAACACGATACGGCCCAATGTAGCGAGGCTTCAGCTTGCCCGTGGACGCTTGAGGCAGAGACGACATGGTACGCTGACGGAGGCGAAGCAGTGCCCAATCGCCGACTTGGTAGGACACTTGGCGATGACGACGGTCGTAGTAGCGCTTATGCACCTGCTGCGCCTGCTCCAGACGGTAGTGGACGTCGGCGAGGAAGGCATCACGCTCCGCCATGTCACGGGCCAGAGCGGCCGCACGCGTGTCCCCAGGCTCGTATGAGCGTAGGGTGGGCGGGTCGCGGCCGTAGACCATGCGGAACGGCGTCTCTCGGAGGGAGGACTGATAGGCCATGTTATACACGTACTCAGCCCAGGGCAGCCACCGCAGCCACTGTCGGGGCCGATCGCCTGTGAAACACCTGAGGTACATGACGATGACGCGGTTAGCGGACTCCGTTTGGCCGTCCGACTGAGGATGGAAGGCGGACGACATGTGCAGCTTGGTGCCCATCAGCCTCATCAGCTCGCGCCAAAACAACGAAGTAAACACCGGGTCGCGGTCGGAGACGATGGACTGCGGCATGCCGTGCAGGCGCACGATGTCGGTGAAGAACGCCTGTGCCACTGTCTCAGCGGTGTATGGGTGCGCCAGGGGGATGAAGTGGCAATACTTGCTGAAACGGTCGACGACGGAGAGAATCACCGACTTGCCGTTCACCCGCGGCAAGGCTTCCATGAAGTCGAGGCCGATATCGGCCCATATCCTGGTGGGAACTGGAAGCGGTAGGAGGAGACCGGCTGGAAGGAGCTGCTCCGTCTTGTACTGCTGGCATGTGAGGCACTGGCGCACATAATCTTGCACACACCGACGCATGTTGGGAAAATGAAAGTCACGGCGAAGGCGATGCAGCGTGCGCTGGACCCCCTCGTGTCCATCCTCGTGAGTGGCGGCCACGATCTCCTGCAGCATCGGGGACGACGGCGGAATGTACAACCGGACATCGAAGGTGATGAGGCCGTCGGTGATCGCCCAAGGCGCCGTCCGGGTGCCCGCCGTGAGCTCGTCGTGTACGGCCCGCAGTGCCGGGTTCGTGGCCTGTGCGTGTCGGAGGCGGCTGATGAAGTCAAACCGCGGCCCGGAGACCGCCAGTAGTGCGCCCAGCGAGGAGTCGTCGGTGTCCCGGCGGGAGAGAGCGTCCGCCACCGTGTTCGTCGCGCCGGGCTTGTACTCAACGGAGAAGTCGAAGCCCAGCAGCTTGCCGACCCAGTGATGTTGCGGGATCGTGGCAAGGCGCTGGTCGAGGAGGAACTTGAGGCTGTAGTGGTCCGTTCTGACCATGAAGCGGCGCCCCCAGAGGTACGGTCGCCAGTGACGGACGACGAGGACGAGGCCGATCAACTCCCGCTCGTAGGTTGCCAGCGAGCGATGACGGGGAGCCACCGGCCGACTGAAGAAGGCGATCGGGTGACCTTCCTGGATGAGGACCGCCCCGAAGCCGTAGGTGGAGGCATCACATTCCACTGTGAATGGTTTGGTGAAGTCCGGGAGCGCCAGCACCGGCGCCGACGTCACGGCCCCATTGAGGGCGAGGAAAGCCGCGGCAGCGTCGTCGTTCCAGGAGAAGCCTTCTTTCTTCAGGAGCGCGGTCAGGGGGGCAGCGACGGAGCCGAAGTTGTGGACGAACTTCCTGTAGTAGCCGGCGAGGCCCAGGAAGCCATGCACCGCGCGCGCCGAGCGGGGATGCGGCCAGTCATGGATGGCCTGGACTTTGGCGGGGTCCATGGCCACGCCGGTCGCCGAGATGATGTGGCCGAGGTAGCCGACGGAGCTGACGCCGAACGAGCACTTGGAACGCTTGACGAAGAGGCGGTGCTGGCGTAGGAGGGAGAGGACGACGCGGAGGTGTCGCAGGTGGTCGGCCCAGCTCCGGCTGTAAATCAGGATGTCGTCAAAGAACACAAGAACGAACCGACGGAGGTGGGCGCGCAGCACATCGTTCATGAGCGCCTGGAAGGTGGCCGGGGCGTTGCATAGCCCGAACGGCATCACCAGGAACTCATACAGGCCGTCGTGGGTACGGAACGCCGTCTTGTGGATGTCCTCCGTCCGCATCCGGACCTGGTGGTACCCCGACCGAAGGTCGAGTTTGGTGAAGAAGCACGCCCCGTGGAGCTCATCCAAGAGCTCGTCGACGACGGGAATGGGGAACACATCTTTGACGGTGAGGGCGTTCAAGGCGCGGTAGTCGACGTAGAAACGCCAGGAACCATCCGCCTTCTTGACGAGGAGGACCGGTGAGGAGAATGCCGAGTCGCTGCGGCGGACGATGCCCTGCTGGATCATGGCGGAACATTGACGTTCCAGCTCGTCCTTGTGCGCCGCCGGGTACCGGTACGGACGAACAGCCACCGGCGCGGCGTCTGGCTTGAGGATGATGCTGTGGTCGCGGCTGCGAGGTGGTGGCAATCCCGTGGGCTCGGCGAAGACGTCCTCGAACGTGGCCAGCAGCTCAGCGAGGAGCGGCGCGCTGGACACGGTGGAGCAGAGCTGCGGCGCGGTGGCGAGCGGCACCCCCGTCCAGTGCACCGGGCGCCCATGAATCTGGAGCGCCATGGATGGCGCGGCGAAGTC
This sequence comes from Coix lacryma-jobi var. lacryma-jobi, assembly GCA_009763385.1. NCBI lineage: Eukaryota > Viridiplantae > Streptophyta > Magnoliopsida > Poales > Poaceae > Coix > Coix lacryma-jobi. Next base: position 19,337,175 of record CM019831.1, read on the forward strand.
CCAGGTCACCGGCCCGAGGGTAGCCAACCACTGAGTACCAAGGACCACGTCGAAACCTGCAAGTGGCATGACAAACAGGTCGATGGCGAAGTTGACGCCGGTGATGGTGACCGGAGCCGCGCGGATGACTCCAGGGCATGAGACCCGCTCGCCGTTGGCCACAACAGCGGTGAGGCGCGGGCGGGGCTCGACTGTCAGCCCCGTGCGTTCCGCCGCCCCGGCGGAGACGAAATTGTGGGTCGAGCCGTTGTCGAGGAGGGCGACGAGGGAGGCGGCACCCACTGTAACGGCCAGCTGCAGCGTGCCGCCGCAGGGGACGCCGGCGACCGCGTGCAGGGAGAAAACAGGGGCCACCGGGTCCTCGGCCTCGGTTGCCGCGTCCGCCCCGTCGTCGTCGATCTCCACGCCTTCGAGGAAGAATATGTGTTTGCAGAACCTGTTATGGCCACGAGAATACTTTTCATTACAGTTAAAGCAAAGCCCCTGGCGACGCCGTTCCGCCATCTCCTCCTGGGAGAGGCGTCGCTGGTTACCCTCGCCACGGCCCTGCTGAGCAGCCACTGGGGGGCGGGAGGAAGAGCCAGCAGGGGTGGCCGTGCTGGAAGTGCCGGCCGCCCTGCGGGAACAGAGGGGGGGCCCGGTATGGTGCCCTAGGCGGGGGAGGCAGCTGCCGTGCGGCCTCCATCAGCTCCACCTGTCGCGCCAAACTCATGGCCGCCGCGAGGGATTCGGGATTGTGGATGCGGACGGCGTGGCTGAGCGGCGGTAGAAGGCCGCCGGTGAAGAGCTGAACGCGCTGCGCCTCGTCCAGCCGGCCCGCGCGCGACAGGAGGGCCTAGAAGCGGTTGGCGTACTCCTCCACGGTCCCGGTGCGTCGGCATTCCGTGAGCCCGAACAATGGTGCGGATCGAAGGGGAGGCCCGAACCGAAGGTTCAAGAGATCCTTAAAGCGCCCCCAAGTCGGCGTGCCGTCGTCTTCCTCGAGCTGCGTGTACCAGAGCTGCGCGACATCATCCAGGTGGTAGGAGGCCATCCACACGCGCTCTTCGGCCATGGTGCGATGTTGGCGGAAGTACGAGTCGCACTTGTTGAGGAACAACATCGGATCAGTCGTGCCGTCGAAGCGGGGAAAATCCCACTTCTTATGCTTGGGCGGGTGATCATGATCACGGGAACCCTCCGACTTGCGGTCGTCGCCGCTGCCGGATGACGACGCGGACTTCTCCTTCTTCATAGCCGCCATGTCGGCCTTCATGGTGGAGAGCTCGGTGGTGAGGGCCTTCAGCGATTCCAGAACGTCAGCGAGCGTGGGCTCAGACATGGCCGGTGCGTGGGAATCGGGCGCGGCGGAGGTGGGGGACGGCGGCGCGGTAGGGCAGGGGTTTGCGGCGGCGGCTGTGGAAGACTGGGTGGAGCGGGTGGGAGAGGATCGTCGAGACCTTGATACCAGGTTGTCAAGGGCGTTAAACCCTTGGCTGGCTGGACCATGGCTGCGTAGCTCGTAGCCGTCGGCCGTCTTCTCCGGTGAGGTTATACCCCTCTACCGCAGGCTTAGATGAAACGAGGAAGAAGATAGGATAATTGATATTGCTTAATTCTCCATAATCTGAGTACAAGGAATATAAAGGCCAACCGGCCAAGTAATAAGGAAACAAACTCCTAATTGGAAACAAACTCCTAATTGGAAACAAACTCCTATTTTCCCGGCCTTGATCCTTTCCTAATTGATCGGATCAGACCCGTCCTCTGCGCCTGTGCTGCCCGCGGCCGTGGGCCCTTCACGCCGCGCGGCCCGCTCTGCTGCCCGACGGACGTCGCGCGCCCTACGGCGTCGTACGTACGCGGAGCCCCACATGACATGAACAGTACCAGAAAAAGATACTTCTCTCTTGAATCTTGATTGAGCAGTTATGCATGCTTGCCAAGGAGGAATTTGTTTTCTACAACCTTATGTACCGTGTTAAGATTAGTTACGATTGACAAGAAAAACACTTGTCAGGTTCTATGAATGAAAAACTTCATTATACTCAGACATTTGGCACTCTATAATGCCATAACGGTGACAAAAAAGACAACTTAGCGCAATAGAACAGAAAATGTTTATCCAAGATCAGTATTTGTTTGGAGTATGATCCTAAAAGTTGTCATTTGGGCACTTCAGTAGATAATAAAAGTAAACAAATGCGGTTTTAAAATTATGTACTGAACCAAAGAGCCAAGGTCCTGACTAGTTGCTTGTAGTTCTTTTGGACGGTGGCTATTTATAGTTTATATACTCCAAAAATTCCATTTAATTTGGATGCTTCATTTGTATTTTTTAAATAATGGAATGAGGTTCCAGCCTCTACATCGTTTGACAACATATACACATATAAGATACTTAACTGTTACAATGTCTGAGCTGTTATGTTTTAGTTTAGTTGGTGATTCATGTCAAGGTGGTCTCTGCAGTTTCTCTTGTATATATGGACTAATATTAGCCTTTTACATATAAAAAACAGATGAACACTGTTCTCCCAAAAATATAGCACAGCAGAGTAGGTCAAAAGATTTTGTGTTACATTGTAACTTGCTGGCATAGCAGAGTTTCAGAGAGCCATGCGTGCGCTGCATTCAAGGTAGCCTACAATCTTTGTTTATTCATTGAAAATTACAGTCAGAATGGAGAACCTACAAGAAAACTGAAAAGTAAATATTAGACAGCCACATTGATAAATAGGAGTTGTTGCTTCTTCCATTATCTAAAAAAAAGAGATCTACAAGAAAACTGAAAAGTAATTATTAGAGGTCCACATTGATAAATAGGAGTTCTTGCTTCTTCCATTATTTTAAAAAAGGAGTTGTTTCTTTTTAAAGACGTCACTGGCGATGAAAAGTCCTCACCTGAATAATTTTCCACTAATACCGACGGTGCCGGGAATAGAGGGTGTCAAGCACCTAATACAACGGCGACCTTGCAAGTCAAAGACGTATATATAAGAGAGAAGGATTACAACACTTGACACAAAAACAACAAGAAGGACAACATGATTCACAGCTACCAGCTCAGACTACCAAGTGCAAGCACCACTTCCTAACTTGTGTCGTCACCAATAACAACTCCGAAGAGCTCTAAAGCACATGCAGTTATAAGGTATTGAGTAGGATCTGACAGACGACAGCCAGAAAGCTGTAAGGCATTGAGTCGGAGCCAACATGCAACAACCGTGAGTTGCATTGTCCATGGACGCATCCACTACTACAAACAAATATGTAGAAACACCTCTTTTTTTTTATAGGGGCGGCTCTATATTGAGCCGCCTCTATAAATGCTTTTCAAATAAGCTCTTGAGTCGTCCCTACAAATAGACGTCAAATATTAAAAATTAATTAATAAAATTTAAATTTTTTCAAACGATATCGGATGGATAAATGACCAAAATCAATGTTGTAGATCTTCAAATATTATGGAACTTTATTGTCTACAACTTTTCAGGAGAAGAAACGTCAGGAGAAGGGCGAGGAGATCCAGAGAAGGAGATCAAGGTCCCCGCAACCTAGCATATGATGAGGTGAAGAACTCATGTGATCCAGAAGCCAGCTGAGCAAGGCATTGAGAGCGAGCACCTGATAGGAAGTTGTGCATGGAAAGGCCCACATGTAGGAGGGTAGACAAACCAAAAGATGAACAAGATGGGGTGGGAGAGTAAGAAGTGAGAGCTTAAGGATGCGTCGAGCATGAATGGAAGTAGGTCAACTTGTATCGAAGCCTTCAAGAAGGAAATTTATGTCCATGGACACCACCATCGATAACCACAACACCAGACTCGGAAGGGCTTTCGCCCAGAGACGAAGGGGCTTTCACTATAGTTGTAGTTTGCAACGACATCCCCAAGGAGGGATGTGACACCATTTGTGGCACCGTCATTGCCCTGTAGCATAGACAGACATGGTTTTCACCGGACCCCAAATACCTATGGAGGCAAGATCTGGGTGTATCGCAGCAAGCTGAACTTGAAGAGGTAACTGAGTCCCCAGGCCTGGCCTCCAAGCAAACTGCGTGTAGAGGAGGAAGAGTTGTTACTTGCCTTGGAGTTCTCCTTCTGGGTATTTTGAAGATGCAATCTTAGAATGTATATAGTTCCTAATAACTAATTCATCCAGCGAATTTATTTCCTTTCTGCACTGTGATAGTGGCCTTGGCAGGTTTCAGGGTAATATGATCTGTTTTAGTAATATGTTGCTAATGTAAATGAACTCTTTCTTTCATAGTCTCCCTAATTTCATATTCTTAGATGGTCAATATTTCACAATGAAAATTCATCTTCAGGAGCTCTCTCCATAATTTCACAATGAACTTAGGAATTCTCAAAGCATTACATCAGCATGATATAGATCCTTAAAAACGTACTTCTGGCCTCTGCCTAACAAGAGGCACATAGCCACAAGACTACAAACAGACTGACACATTTGACTATCAATTTGTAGACTAGATCACCACCCAAGTGCCCGGGAGAAAATATCCTTCGCCAGCTCATCAATTAGTGCAAGACCACCACAAGCAAATATAGAGAAGCCACTTTCTGCAGAATTGCCCAAGTACATAGCTAGTGGGCGACCGAATGAATACCTGCACTTGAAGAACATGTTTTTTTTTCTTTTCAAAGACAATATCATTTCTACTAAGCTAAAGCCACCACTCCAAGTAGAAATAGTGGTTTCAATTCTTGACTAAATCCTCCTAACCAACAACCAAACAAGTGAGAAACACTTCAGGGTTTAGTTAGTCTAGTAGACACTTGACTAATCAACCAAATAGAACAAGCGAAGTGGCATTCAAAAAACATGCGCCTAATTCTTTATGATAAAAGCAACACGTTTTATTACTACCTTGACAGTTATGCCTAGCAAGATTATCCTTGGTCAATACAACTGTTCATAAGTAACATAAAAAGAATTTGATTTTTAATGGGCCTTTAGTTTCCAGAAACTTTTGATAAAATTGGGAACATCAACATTTATTAATGTTTGGTAGTGTGATTTCACTAAGATATATCCAATCAGATGTAAATTCTAATTAAGATCTTGTTTGACTGCACATAAATACATCCCAATCCATGTGGGTTGGAGTGTAACTTAAACTAAATTACACCCCAAATACCTTCTAAATCACGTGGATTTGAATGTTCGTGCAGCCAAACAAGCCCTAATGTATGGCAAAAGATTGTTCCAAGCTACTAACTTAGGCCCCGATTGGAGAAACGGCAAGGACTTCAACTATAGTGACATGTTTAGGCCTAGCTATGTTATAATAAAGACCGTAAGGCGCGTAATAATGTATTTGCGTGAGTTCTACTACCATTCCCCAATGGTATGGATAACTAAATTAATTATATTCTAAACTCTAACATGAAGAACTAAGATACTCCTATTTGAGAAAGTCCAAAAGTTGGAGAGCCATAACACGAATTGAAATCATCACATGCTATTGCAAAAAATGGATGATAAAAATAAATTCTAAAGAATGAACAACACGTTGCACATGGCATAATTTCCTATGACGAGACACGGATCCACATTGATCTGTTATCCTAGAACATATTCATTCTAATGTGCAGATTATAGTGTTTTTCAGTCCATTCCATAATTCATACAGACAACTGTTTGAAAAATGCCACCTGAAGACACCAATTTGCTCCTTATTGTATTGCTGGATAAATTCGTGTTTATCTGAATGCAGCTCTAAGCGGAGCAAAGGTATTAATCTTGTTGACTTCTTACAAAAATAGAAGTTCTGAATTTGGCTAAGACGCGTCGTCCTCCTCTCGGCAGACACAATGCATGGCCCAGCACACCACTTTGTCCTTGTTTTATAAATGGTTAGTCTAAGCTGACCATGCTTGCAAAGACTTTTATTAACATGCTTGGCAGGTTCACAAAAAATGTTTTGCCTTTCCAGAGTCTGCGTACAAAACAATAGCTGGAAGATGTAAATGGAGCTTATAAAAGTTCACATTTCGTCTCGGAAAAAAAAAGTTCACATTTAACATTTCTGCTAGTGTAGCAAAGTTGAATAAAGGAGCCACGTGGTGCATTGAAGGCCTCAATTTCGTAACACAACACTAGCCACTATGGACATTTCATACATACTCCATAGCTAGTACGTATTATATATATAGAGAGAGATTGCTAGTTGTTTTCATTCTGCCACCAGAGTTGTTAGTAGTATCAAAACTGACAACCTTAAATAATATTTAAAAAAAATCCCTGGCACTCAGCTAGTTTTTAGGATGTACTTCTATCTATGCAGATCAGTGGGCTTGGGAGGTATCAAGAAATTTGACTGGTTAGCATTATAGACACCCTTCAAAAATTCCCACAAGCCACCATTCCAATGTTTTAGATAGTTTAAGATTTTTCTAAACAAATTTGTCGATGCTTTCAGTACCAGAAGGTTCTTTGTTCGGACATAAGACCCCAGTGCGATCTGTAACAGCTGAAAATGTAGGCGGATTACAGAACCAGTGGCACAGAGCAGGCATACATTTTGTAGATACAGGTCTAAGGCCTCAGGCATTCATGCCTCAGGCTTGGGAAGAATAAGGATATCTGGCAGGTAACTGTTACATGCCTATCATCAAAACATTTTCCTTGCTATTTTACTTCTGAAGTTTCGAAGGGTTGGAGGTTAAATCATTGATTAAGATTGCACCTTTCTCTGGATGCAGGAGTGGAAGAATGGACATAGTTCTGCGGGCTTCAGTGCGACCGTAATTCAGCAACTTTGGTGTGACTGCTCTGAGATCTGCCGCATATGACAATTTTACCTTGAATAGGTAAGAGCCTTCGGATCATATTGGAAGCATGTGATGAAACCGAAGCTGAACCATGATACGGAATCTCGGTGTGGTTGAGTTAGATGGGACCTCTTTACTTTCATGGTAAAGCACTCGGCAAAGAACCCTTTACCGTCTAATTCTATACCGAGCGGGATATGCCGAGTGCGGTACACGGCAAAGGTTTCGCCGAGTGTATTTGGGCCTTTGCCGAGTGCCCTGGACACTCGGCAAAGACCCTGAATCCGGTAGTGAATGTATAGTAGCCTTGAGAGGTAATTTGATTGGCTTTAGTAATATGTTGCTGATCAAATGAAATCTTTGTTTTGCAATCTCCATAATTTCATATATCTTAGTTGGTCAATGTTTCCCAATGAAAACTCATCACTCAGGAGTTCTCTCCAACAAGATTTCGTCACAAGCCTTTCGTTATTCAAATCACTCAAGAAGTAGAGCAATGGATCACCCAAGAAGTAACATACACTCGGAGTCCATAGCTGTGATCGCTAGGTCGCTGGGGGATGTTAGCTAAATAGTTGCATAATAAACTTTGTAATCTTCGTTTTGTTAGTTGAGATATGGATTAGTCAGGCTAGGGGAGGCGAGCGGCCGAAGGCGTGTTTAGCCGCAACGTCGCCCGTAGAGTTCGGTCTGTTAGCGCCATGGCGAGCATTGCGCACGCGGTGTGGTGTCGCTGTGAAACGGTGTCACGCACAATGTGCGGCATGGCGTGGGGAAGGGTCTTGAACCCGAGTCTGTATATATAAGCAATAAAGACCGATGAAAACGCTGTGTCGTTGGGCAGCACAAAACTCTATTTTTCGCTTGTGTGTGTTTCCATCTACTAACAAGACTCTGTAATCACCGTGACCTCACCGGCGGCGTGTTCTGGTCCAGAGCAGCGCTTGGCACCAACAATTGGCATCGGAGCCTGAAGAAGGAGAGGGAGGTGTTTGTGTTCGGAGGTTAGGGAGAGGTAGACACCGCAGACCGGAGAAGAGGAAGGCGTGAACCCTAACGCCACCGCCATGGGAGAAAGGAGTGACAAGGACAAGGAGGTGATGGAACGTGCGTGGAATCAGGCCGCAGGTAATCTGGTATGGCCGATGCTCACCCGTACCAATTACCAGGAGTGGTCTGCGCTCGTGCAATGTAATCTCGAGGGCATGTACTTGTGGGATGCAATTGAGTCCGACAAGGTGGAGCGACGTCGTGATCGGCTTGCTCTGGGCGCCATGATCCGTGGCGTGCCCCAGGAGATGCACACCATGCTGCTGAACAAGAAGTCGGCGAAGGAGGCGATGTGTCTGGGAGCAGAACGTGTCAAGGAGGTCAATGCACAAAAGTTGTTGGCAGAGTTTGAGGTGATCACGTTCAAGCCGGGAGAAACAATCGACGATTTTGCTGTGCGCATCTCCAGGATGGCCACTGATCTGCGTGGTCTAGGCGAGAAGAGCGTGGATGATGCGCGTGTTGTGAAGAAATTTCTCAGAGTCGTGCCCTCTCGCTACAATCAGGTGGCGGTGACAATTGAGATGTTCTGTGATCTCAAGACACTGTCCATAGAAGAGCTTGTTGGACGTCTGCGGGCGGCGGAGGATCGCTTCGAGCCTTCAGTGGAGCAGGTCACAGAGAAGGCCGGGAGACTACTTCTCACGGAGGAGGAATGGATGGCCAGAAACAAGAGTCGCATGGTACCTCCAGATGCATCGTCGTCCTCCGGGGGAAAACCTGGTGGGCGATATGTCAAGAAGGAGAAGCACGGGGCGCGCGCTGGTGGCGGTGACGCGCGTGATTCTGGATCGAAGAACCTGACATCAATGGGGACACCAAGGCGGAGAGGGAAGTGCAGGAAGTGTGGCATATATGGCCACTGGGGAAATAAAGGAGTGCAAGACGGTGCAGAAGGAAGAGAGGCAGGAGCCCGGGCAACGAGGTCTGCGATCTGATGCGTACCTCGACAACGAGTACACAGCCCGTGCTCCTGCTGAATATGCTGCTGGGGCATGGGTTCTGGACACAGGGGCCACGAACCACATGACCGGGTGTCGAGAAGCACTGTCGACTCCGGATGAATCAGTGCGGGGTGCCGTGCGATTTGGCGATGGTTCGATGGTGGATATCCACGGGATCGGTGCTGTGACAATCGCCGGGCGGAACGCTGAACATCGTGTGTTGTCGGAGGTATACTATATTTCATCTCTCAAATGTAATATTGTAAGTCTTGGTCAGCTGGAGGAGGGTGGGTGCCGCGTCGAGATCGATGGTGGAGTCCTGAAGGTGCTGGGGCGCAGGCATGCTGCATCTCAACAGCGAAGTGTGGTGATTCAAGCGGAGCGTAAGAATCGCCTGTACATAATGAAGGTGAACCTGACCAATCCGATATGTCTGGTGACCAAGATGGATGGCTTTGGCATGCACGGTACGGTCATCTGAATTTCAGGTCGCTTAGAGAGCTGGGCTCAAAAGGTATGGTGGAGGGGTTGCCTCTGATTCACCGGGTGGAGCAGGTGTGTGATGGCTGTGCTCTGGGCAAACAGCACCGCGCCCCGTTCCCTCGTGCTTCACCATATCGGGCAACTGGAGCGCTTGATCTTGTCCATGGAGATTTATGTGGGCACATAACTGTTAGGTTGATCTCCACCAGGGGCCCAACGGCCACCTGGAACCCGTGAATCTCGCGCCCTGATCGGGGGCGCCCAGCCCGAGATTGGCTGGTGGGCCCCGTCGCACTGCGCAATATAAAAGGGGTGGGGGCCGGCGGGCTCTACACACGAGGTTCCTCGGAGCCGCTAAACCCACCTACAAACCCTAATCCGATCCAGAGGGTGCGCAGCAAGCGGCGGGAAGCACCACCGGCGCTGTCACCGTCTTCCCTCCCCGGCACGGAGATCCGGCGACCCTCTTCACCAACCGTCGCTGCCCGTGCGCAGTTCTTCACCGACGAACGTGATGGCGGGCTCCTCCAACTCCGATGGTATGTGTTCCTATTCCTCCCTTTCTCCCTCTCGGATCTAGTGTGTACTCTCTGCTCTTGTCGTGTATGAGATGATAGCCCCACTGATCTACACCTAGAAGGTCCTAGAGATTTAACAATGGTATCAGAGCCTCGATCTAGAGTGTAGATTGAGTTTTGGGGAAGAAAAGAAGGGGAAACCCTAATGTTGACCGCTGCCGGCTTGCCGACATTCGGATCGAAATGAAAAGGAGGGTTTGATCCAAGGGATTGAAACCCTAAATCAAGTCCAACCGCAAAACAGAAAGGGGATCCGATCTAAGTCGGATCCCAGAGCCTAACCCTAGAATGGTTTCGGCCGGGAGAGAGGACTCACCTGGCCGTATGGTTCACCGCCGTCACGCGGAAATGAGTCTCGCCGTCGCGCGGGGAAGATCCACGACCGCCGCCGACGCGCATGAAGGCGCCGCGGGCGCAGCTCAGGGCGCCGACACGAGGCCGTTCGACGGCGGAGCGCTCTACCAAGGGGAGCGCATCCTCCGGCGAACGGGCCCGCGGCGGCGCCGGCTTTCTTCTCTTCTTCTCCGGCCACGGGCCACCGCCGTCGTTGCGTCCTCTCTGCTCAGGTGCCGTCGGTGAGAGATGGGAGAGAGAAGGGGAGGAGAAAGAATGAGGACTAGGGTTTTGGGTGAGGCCGTCGGCCGGTTTTTGTCCGGGCGGCCTATCCGGATGGCCGTCGGATGAAATCCGACGATCGGCGCTGGTTGGGCCGCCTTTAGGCCCAGGCGGGTGGCCGCTTTCCCGACCCAGGCCCAGGTTGCGGCCTGGGCGCGGGGGAGCGCGCGCACCGCGCCCTGCTGGGCCATGTGGGCCGCCGTAGGCCGAAATGGCTTTTTCCACAGTAACTGTTCGATTTCTGTTTATTCTGTTTCAGAAGCATAATTAGCATAATTTCAATATTTTTTTGTATTTTAATCTCTGAAAATTTTGCACCAACGTGTTATTTTTTCAGAGGTTAAAAATTTTACAGTATTGATGCTTCTGAAAAATAAAGTTTTCATGTTTCCGCTGCGTATTTACGGTTGTTATTTTCATTATTAAATTCGAAGCAACGGGAGAATTTAATTTTGAAAAATGGATATTGTTTTCAGATTATTATAATATTGTTATTATTCTGACCAACATTGATTAATATCAATATTATGATGTCATGTTTTGTTATACATTTTGTCTATTTCTGCCCAATGGTGATGTAGATTTAATGTATAATTAATTGTATGTTTTAATTTTGACCAACGTTGAAAATAAGGCATGCAGTTATTATGATTTATTTTATTCTCACTATATATGAATCATGGTTGTGGTTTCAGGTGGTTTCTCCTTGATGAGCTGCATCAAGGATATCTCCGTGCTCAAAGGAGACAACTATGGGGAATGGAGGAGGAAGATAGACCTAGCATTCACCCTGGCTGAGGTGGACTGGGTAGTCACCGAACCGTGTCCCACAGAGCCTGTGGAACCGGTGCGGGAGGCTAATGAGGTTGATGCCGCATGGCAAACCAGACAGAGGGACTTTGCTCCCGTACGGATGTCCTATGACTTGAAGCATAGGAAATGGGTCATGGCAAACAAGAAGTGTTTGGCCGTGGTAAAGAACACGATTGAGCCAGCTATTGTGGGCTCAATCCCATAGTGTCTCACTGTCACAGAGTACCTGGACAGGATTAAGAGTCAGTTTACTGGCTCTTCAAAGACTTATGCCACCCAGCTGATAAAGCAGCGGGTAACAGAGAGGTACCATGGAGGTGGTAGTGGCATAAGAGAGCACATACTGAGGATGAACACTTTGGCATCCAAGCTCAAACCAATGGATTTGGCACTCAAGGATGAGTTCCTTATTCATCTGATTTTTGCTTCTTTGCCAAAAGAGTTTGATACTTTTGTTGTTAATTACAACATTCATCCTGAAAAGTGGGACTTAGAGAAGCTCATTGCTATGTGTGTGCAAGAGGAGGAGAGAATTAAGGCCTCACATGGTGGATCTATAAACCATGTGAGGGATAATAAGAAAAGAAATTTTAATGCTCCTTCCTCTTCAAGGTTCAAGGGAAAGACTCCATATCAGCCTCAGCCCCGGCAGTATCAGCCCCAGCAGTATCAGCAGTACACTGTTGATAAAGATCAGTGTCTCCATTGCAAGAAGAAGGGCCACTTCAAGAAGGATTGTCCTGACTTCTTGAAAACGTTTATGGCAAACAGAGGTGAGAATATTATTACATTTGTAAATGAATCATTGTATATACAGTATTCCAAATCTACTTGGTGGATTGACTCAGGTGCAACTGTTCATGTTGCAAATTCTTTGCAGGGGTTCACTTCGATGAGGGCTTTGCAAAGAAACGAAAGATGTATTAAAGTTGCAAATGGAGTTCGGGCAGACGTCGAAGCTGTTGGAGATCTTTCATTAGAGCTTCCAGATGGCGTAGTACTTCTGCTTAGAGATGTTTTATTTGTTCCATGTTTGATGAGAAACTTAATAAGTGTATCACGTTTGGATAATGATGGTTATGGTTGTCATTTTGGACATGGAAAATGTGTAATAATGTTTAATGATCAATGTATTGGTCTCGCCTTTCAACAAGACGAGCTTTATTTATTGTCTCTTCGTGAAAAAGCGAACTCCATATGCAATGTGAATGATAATACATCCTCGTGTGTGAATGAAAATAGAAAGCGAAAGAGAACTCTAAATGAGTCATCGAAATTATGGCACTGTCGTTTAGGCCATATTTCGAGGGGGAGAATAGAAAGATTAGTTAAGAATGAAATTCTTCCTCCATTAGAGTTCTCAGATCTAGAGCAATGCATAGATTGCATTAAAGGTAAATTTGTAAAGCAAATAAAGAAAAATGCTAAACGAAGTACAGGAATTTTACAGATCATTCACACAGACATTTGCGGTCCTTTTCCTGTAAAGAGTGTGGATGGCTATGACTCGTTCATAACATTCACAGATGATTACTCCCGATATGGTTATATTTATCCAATCAAAGAAAGATCAGAGGCATTGGATAAATTTAAGATCTTTAAGGCTGAGGTTGAAAATCAGCATGACTTAAAGATAAAGATAGTCAGATCCGACCGTGGGGGGGAGTACTATGGTCGGCATACCCCGTATGGACAAGTGCCTGGACCTTTTGCACGGTTTCTCCAGGAGAATGGCATAGTTGCCCAGTATTCTACACCGGGTGAGCCTCAACAGAATGGAGTAGCTGAAAGGCGTAATCGTACCTTAATGGATATGGTGCGCAGTATGGTCAGTTACTCCACCTTACCGTTGAGTCTGTGGATGGAGGCGCTAAAAACCGCCATTCACATTCTCAATAGAGTTCCAAGTAAGTCGGTGCCCAAAACACCGTATGAATTGTGGACAGGAAAAGTGCCCTCACTAAATCACTTACATGTGTGGGGCAGTCCTACTGAGGCTAAAATGTTTAACCCAAACATTGGGAAGCTGGATCCCAAAACGGAGAGTTGCCATTTTATTGGCTACCCTGAAAAGTCAAAAGGTTTTCGTTTCTACTGTCCAGATAGATATACAAAGTTTGTAGAAACGAGACATGCTGTCTTCTTGGAAGAGCAGATGATCAGGGGGAGCACGACAGCACGAAAAGTTGATCTTGAGGAGAAGCGGGTATATGTGCCCACTCCAATGATTCAGGAACCATTTTTTGTGTTGCCTATTCCTGCTGCACCAACAGTGCATGACACTGTAGTGACAGCACCTGTTGTATGTCCTCCCATGGCAACAACGAGTGAACATGTGGAACCTGTCCCTCAGGAGCCCGTGGAAACCATTGTTGCGCATGAGGAAGAGCAGCAACAGCCCCCTATAGAACCGAGGCCATCTGAGGTCGCCCCTAGAAGGTCTCAAAGAGTCAGGAGATCTGCTATTCCCGATGATTATGAAGTATATAACACTGAGGAGTTTCAAATGGAGGATGATCCTACCTCATTTGAAGAAGCCATGAGAAGCGAACACTCATCCAAGTGGCTTGAGGCCATGGAAGAAGAGATGAGATCTATGAGTACCAACAAGGTTTGGGACTTGGAGGTAATTCCCAAAGGAGCCAAAACAGTGGGTTGTAAATGGGTTTACAAGACCAAGTATGACTCCCAAGGGAATATAGAAAAGTATAAAGTGCGACTTGTGGCAAAAGGCTTTACGCAAAGGGAAGGAATTGATTACAATGAGACTTTTTCACCAGTCTCATGTAAGGATTCTTTCAGAATCATAATGGCTCTTGTAGCCCATTATGATTTAGAGTTACATCAAATGGATGTGAAGACAACGTTTCTAAATGGGGATTTAGAAGAGAATGTTTACATGGCACAACCAAAAGGTTTTGTCATTAAAGGAAAAGAACAAATGGGGTGCCGCCTAAAGAAATCCATTTATGGATTAAAACAAGCTTCAAGACAGTGGTATTTGAAGTTTGATGGCACAATAAAGAAGTTTGGGTTTAAAGAAAATGTTGAGGACAATTGCGTTTATGCAAAGTTTAAGAATGGAAAGTACATCTTCTTAATCTTGTATGTGGATGACATCTTACTGGCTAGTAATGATGTCAGTCTACTGCAGGAGACAAAGAAGTTCTTGTCCTCGAACTTTGATATGAAAGATCTTGGTGAAGCCTCGTTCGTTCTAGGGATCGAGATTCATCGAGATAGAAGCAAAGGGGTATTAGGACTATCACAAAAGGCATACTTGGAGAAAGTTCTAAAGAAATTCAGTATGCACAAAAGTAAACCTTCACCTGCACCTATAGTCAAGGGCGATAAATATGGGGACTTTCAGTGTCCCAGGAACCAATATGAGATCGATCAAATGAAAGCGGTTCCATATGCTTCAGCTGTCGGAAGCCTACAGTATGCTCAAGTTTGTACACGTCCTGACTTAGCTTTTGTTACCGGGTTACTTGGCAGATTTCATAATAATCCAGGCCTAGAACACTGGAAACTGGTAAAGAAAGTCTTGCGTTATCTGCAAGGCACAAAAGGCCTTATGTTGACATATAGAAAATCAGAATCCTTGCGCATAGAAGGGTACTCAGATTCTGATTATGCGGGAGATGATAGAAAGTCCACGTCTGGATATGTTTTCACTCTCGCAGGGGGAGCCATATCGTGGAAAAGCTCCAAACAAACCGTCACTACATCGTCCACAATGTATGCCGAGTTTGTTGCATGTTTCGAGGCCTCGGGGCAGGTAAACTGGCTAAAGAAGTTCATACCCGGTTTGAAAGTGGTTGACGACATCCATGGACCACTAAAGTTGTACTGTGATAATTATCCAGCAGTACAGTATGCTCACAACAATAGGTCAAGTGGTGCTGCCAAACACATTGACATAAAGTACTATGTTATGAAAGATAAAGTCCGAGATCAAACTATTAGTCTTGAGCACATTAGTACAAATAAGATGCTCGCGGATCCGCTGACAAAAGGCTTACCACCCAACGTGTTCAGGGAACATGTAGCCGGCATGGGTTTAAGGGAAAGCCTATGATTCCTGGACTATAAGGGGCCCAAAAGGCAATGAAACTATTTCGGAATAGAGATGTGTGTTGTAGCTGTTGAATCTATCGGCAACCGACCGTGACGATGAAGCATGCTCTATGCACTATCTGTGAAGAAATGGGAAAGTCAAGTTAAAGATAAAGGTACAGTATACAGTTGAGATCAAGGGGGAGTTTGTTAGGTTGATCTCCACCAGGGGCCCAACGGCCACCTGGAACCCGTGAATCTCGCGCCCTGATCGGGGGCGCCCAGCCCGAGATTGGCTGGTGGGCCCCCGTCGCACTACGCAATATAAAAGGGGTGGGGGCCGGCGGGCTCTACACACGAGGTTCCTCGGAGCCGCTAAACCCACCTACAAACCCTAATCCGATCCAGAGGGTGCGCAGCAAGCGGCGGGAAGCACCACCGGCGCTGTCACCGTCTTCCCTCCCCGGCAGGGAGATCCGGTGACCCTCTTCACCAACCGTCGCTGCCCGTGCGCAGTTCTTCACCGACGAACGTGATGGCGGGCTCCTCCAACTCCGATGGTATGTGTTCCTATTCCTCCCTTTCTCCCTCTCGGATCTAGTGTGTACTCTCTGCTCTTGCCGTGTATGAGATGATAGCCCCACTGATCTACACCTAGAAGGTCCTAGAGATTTAACAATAACACCACCCACACCTGGAGGGAAGTCATTTTTCCTGCTGATCGTGGATGATTAAACAGCCGGTATATGTGGCTCGAGCTGTTAAATTAGCAACTAAAAGTGAGGCGTTTCAGTACTTCAGACAAGTGAAGAAGGCAGCAGAGGTGGAGTCTGGCCGTCGGTTGAAAGTTTTCAGAACCGATCGAGGGGTCGAGTTCAATTCCCAGGTGTTTGCAGACTACTGCAGTGAGCATGGCGTCAAGCGAAACACGACAGCACCGTACTCTCCTCAGCAAAACGGAGTTGTAGAACGGAGAAATCAATCCGTAGTGGAGATGGCTCGTTGTCTGCTGAAGAGCATGAAAGTGCCTGCACATTTTTGGGGCGAGGCAGTGAAGGTGGCTGAACAGATCGCCAACAAAAAGCTTGGATGGGAAGACTCCATATGAAGCCTGGTTTGGGAAGAAGCCAGGGGTCAAACACTTGCGCACTTTTGGTTGTCTGGCTCTGGCGTTTGCAAAACGAGTCGGGCCGGGTGTGACAAAGCTGTCGGACAGATCAGTACCAGGAGTATTTCTTGGTTATGAGCCCGGGTCGAAGGCATATAGAGTATATGATCCAGTACATGACAAGCTGATGGTGACAAGAGATGTCATCTTCGATGAGAAAAAGGGCTGGAATTGGGAGGCAAAAGGAGACAGTGAGAGCGGCGAGGTGCCACCGGCCAGTTTCAGTGTTTTCTATCCTGAAGACCCTGTAGATGGTGCAAGTTCAGAAACTGAACCTCAGGATGGCAGTGAACCGGTCTCACCTGCTCCATCAATTCCAGCATCTGGGGGTGGCCATGGTGGGTCGCCACACACTCCGAGCGTTGGTGGGTCTACACAGGCTCAGATCCAGTGGGCAACACCGCCAACAGGTGGCTCTGTTGATTCAGAAGGAGCGCCGCTGCGATACAGGACCATACCTGATCTTCTGGACTCGACTGATGAAGTGCAGTTAGAATACAGCGGGCTTTGCTTAGTGGCAGCAGAAGAGCCGAGCTCGGTACAGGAAGCTATGTCTGAATTGTGCTGGAGAAATGCAATGCAGTCGGAAATGCAGGCCATAGAGGCAAACAAAACCTGGGAAGTGTGTGATCTGCCGAGCAGACAGAAGGCTATTGGCCTCAAATGGGTGTTCAAAGTTAAAAAGGACCCTGATGGGAAGATTGTCAAGCACAAGGCACGCTTAGTGGCAAAGGGTTATGCACAGCAACATGGAGTTGATTTCGATGAAGTATTTGCTCCGGTTGCCAGGATAGAGACGGTGAGGGTGTTGCTGGCACTAGCAGCTCAAGGTGGATGGGAGGTACACCATATGGATGTGAAATCCGCATTTTTGAATGGAGACCTGTCAGAAACCGTATTTGTGCAGCAGCCTCCAGGTTTCGTTGTCAGCAAAGGAGACAAAGTGCTTAGGCTGCGGAAAGCACTCTATGGGTTGCGACAAGCACCAAGAGCCTGGAACGCTAAGCTTGACAAAGAGCTAGTCGCTCTTGGCTTTGTGAAGAGCAAGTTGGAGCACGCTGTATACAGAAGAAGCAACAAGAATTCTTTTCTGATTGTGGGAGTGTATGTTGACGATCTGATTATTTCAGGCCCTAGTGTCAATGAGATTACACAGTTCAAGGCTGAGATGAAGAGGAAGTTCAGCATGAGTGACCACGGGCTCCTGAGTTATTATCTTGGGATAGAAGTTAAGCAAGGAGGGGGAGGAATCACACTAAGCCAGAGTTCTTATGCAGTTAAGGTTCTGAAAGCAGCAGGGATGGCAGATTGCAATCCTTGTGAGACACCGTTAGAAGCTCGGCTCCAACTCAGCAAGAAGAAAGTGGATGAAGTTGTTGATCCAACAGCGTACAGAAGTATCATTGGAAGCCTCAGATACATTGTGAATACCAGGCCGGACCTAGCTTATTCGGTTGGTCTGGTAAGCAGGTTCATGGAGGCTCCAGGAAGGGAACAATGGGCTGCTGTTAAACACATCTTGAGATATTTGAAGGGGACAGTGGGTTATGGCTGCAGGTATAGTAAGGGTGCCGAACTGAAACCAATGTTACTTGGGTACAGTGACAGCGACTTCGCCGGTGATGTCGAGGATAGGAAGAGCACCACTGGGGTAGTTTACTTCCTCGGCAGCAGTCTGATCACTTGGGCTTCGCAGAAGCAGAAGGTAGTGGCATTGTCTTCATGCGAAGCAGAATATGTGGCAGCAGCAGCAGCGGCCTGTCAAGGCGTGTGGTTAAGCCGATTAATAGCTGATCTCTTGGGAACGAAGGAGGCGCCGGTGAAGCTACTCATGGACAATATGTCCGCAATAGCACTCAGCAAGAATCCAGTGCACCATGATCGCAGTAAGCACATTGATACTAAGTATCATTTTATACGCGAGTGCATCGAGGATGGCAAAATTGAGGTCGATCATGTCGGGACTGCAGGACAGTTGGCTGACATATTCACCAAGTCGTTGGGGCGTGTGAAGTTCATTGAACTGAGGAGTGCTCTGGGCGTCGAGGAGGTGCAACATATTTAGGGGGTGATTTGTTAGCTAAATAGTTGCATAATAAACTTTGTAATCTTCGTTTTGTTAGTTGAGATATGCATTAGTCAGGCTAGGGGAGGCGAGCGGCCGAAGGCGTGCTTAGCCGCAACGTCGCCCGTAGAGTTCGGTCTGTTAGCGCCATGGCGAGCATTGCGCACGCGGTGTGGCGTCGCTGTGAAACGGTGTCACGCACAATGTGCGGCATGGCGTGGGGAAGGGTCTTGAACCCGAGTCAGTATATATAAGCAATAAAGACCGATGAAAACGCTGTGTCGTTGGGCAGCACAAAACTCTATTTTTCGCTTGTGTGTGTTTCCATCTACAAACAAGACTCTGTAATCACCGTGACCTCACCGGCGGCGCGTTCTGGTCCAGAGCAGCGCTTGGCACCAACAGGGGAGGCCTTTTGAGTATGTATAACTCATGCTTAGGTCAATACCAATAGCTTGTCGTAGGCTGTTGGGCAGCAACGTTTCAGAATGTTTTTTCTCGAATACTCAAAAGACTTGCACATCATTTTATTAAGGCAGGAGTAGAGTTAAAGTGTTTGATTCATAATGTTTTTCATATACCGAAAACAACAAATCATACATACACATGAGTAAAAGTGGAGTAACTCATCAATATAATTTGTCCTTCATTTGTGGCACACTGCCATATGGCGAAATTCAAGGGAGCTGCAAAGCTTTTACTCTGCAATTGAGTAGCGTCCATGACCATGATGACAGACAACAGAGACTGTGACTATTAATAGCAATACTTTCCAAGCTCGTAGCACCGAGATAATTTTATCCCATCCTAAAATAATTGTGTGTGGGCTCGAGTACAAAATAGCCGCTGGGAAGATGTAAATGGAACATGTACCAGTTCACATTTAACTTTTGGAATACTGTAGCAAAGTTCGATAATGGAGCCACATGGTGCATTGAAGCCATTTGTTTCGTAACACAACACTAGCCAGGATGGACATTTGGACATATATAAAGAGAAGGATTGTTAGTTGCTTTCATTCTGCCACCGGAGTTGTTAGTAGTATCGAAACCGACAACCTTACAATTTTCAGAAATCCTTGTCTCTCTATAGTTCTTAGTATGTGCTATCTGGAAAAATCGCTGGCTCTCTCCATAGTTCTTTGGAGGTACTATCTACATAGAGGAGTGGGCTTGGGAGGTATCAAGAAATTTGACTGGTCAGTATTATACATGCCCCTTCCAAAACATGGCGGGCACCACCCGCAGATACATGACGACCACCTCCTCACCAGTGATGACGATGCCCAGCCCACCAATTGACTCACAAGCGACTGCTGCCGGAGTGTGAAGTCCTGCAGAATGCCAACACGTCTCGTACTCCACAGCTACTACACCTTCGCCATCCGTCTATTGCACATGAACTCGTCATCCGTCTCCGACTACTCTGGTCCATCAAATTACTCAAGAAGCAGAGCAATGGATCTTGACTGGTTACAAACACTTGGAGTCCATACCTGCAATTGCTAGGTCATGGGGGCAGGGGAGGAGCTTTAGGTTCTGTTTACACCAAATTTTGGATCAAGAAGATTATTATTTTGTAAGCACAAACGGCTGGTTTTTAAAGAAAGAATCGGCCAGAAAATTGAAGAGGCTTATGTCGGTTCAAGTATGTCCAGAAGATTTCGTGTAGGCCAGTGTGATAGGCTTCAAAGACGTGTCGGGCTCGACCAAGGAGTTGAGGTCCGGGTCGTCTTTTATTTTACCTTTTTTGTAACCTACTCGTGTTAGGACAGGAGTCGACCGGGTTATAAATAGCTAGAAACCCGAATTTTGTAAGACATCCAATCAATCAATACACCAGCCCTCGGCCAAAACCCTAGGAGTAGGAGTAACGTAGATCTCGGTGAGACATTCAATCAGGCATGACTGCATCGACATCGACCGACCTCCGGTTTGCTTGTAAGTTTCACCAATGGCTTGTTTCATCGTGTAATAAAGTTGTATTTGGCACCGACGAAACTCTTGTTAAGCTATGGCATGGCTAGTTATCGGCTTAAGCTCATCTTTTGTAAGACTGTCTTGACTCTGATCAATCTCTTACTTTAGTTGATCTTGGCTAGTTATCAGCTCTATTGGTTTGGCAAGCTAGTAGATTCATTAAGTTACCGATGTTGTTTTATGTTTTTAATTTGTTTCTTTATGTTTTAAACAACATCTTGCCCAATCAAGATTGATAAAGTAGATCAAGCCTAAAAGACGCTTAGTTTCGGCTGTTTCAAGGTTTACATGCTCGCAACAGAAGAAATAGCCGATTCAAGGCTTTCATCGACTATTTCGTCAATCTTGGTTGTTACATGTGCGTTCGAGATATCCGGTAAAAACACGATCTGATCTAAGAGCAAATAGGTTTAATCTAGCAAGTTTATTACGGCTGTATTTCCGAACCCCACTGGTATATATGATAGATTAGATTTGTTCGATCTTAGGCCAAATCGTGGTTTTAATGGATAGATCTTGTTCGTGCTTCATGGACCCTGTATCGGCTAAAATAGCCGATCCAGTTACGCTTTCTTCATAATGTGTTCTTTTAAGTGGCTTGGAATCAACGGATAGACTCTTGGCACAAGACGTGATCTAGTTTGGCCATCATTATGGCTGCATGGAGACACCCCACTGTTGATGTTTAAGCTTTTTTATCGATCCATTTGTTATTATGGCTGTATGGAGCCACCCCACTATCAATGAATAGAACTGCTTGTGCAATTAGTCGATACATTGGTTTTATGTTGCTTAAACATGCATATAGATCTTTATTCTGTTAACTTTTTTCAAGCTTATCGGCTGTTTGTTTATTCTGAGCACTCATTTACAATCATCATAGCCGTCATGCTTTATATCTTCTTCTATGCTTTTTCATGTAATCTCCTGGGAGTTGACTTGGTAGTCAATGTCCTAAAGACAAGTGACTATATCAGAGCCGTACATTTTGGGACTGTCTGGCACAAAACCGGCAGGTTCCACGATTTAACAATCTTTTTCTTCTCCTTGTCAATTACAGGTCAAATTGACTGGCGCACCCGAAGTCGATCTCGCTAAGATTTGGCTCCACCGCTTGTCGAAGGTTCAGGAGGTCAGGATCTTGCTCTGTACCCCTCTGAGGACCGTGTGCTCGAGTGTGTTGGCGTGATTGACCGAGATTTTGCGTCAACACATTCTTTTGGCACGCGCGGTGCGACACAGTCGTCTGATGAAGGACCGAATTGGCGACCAGAGGGGGGGGGGTGAATGGGAGCCTTAAATTTCTTCTCGAGAAATGATGGCCCTTGTCCTAGAAAATCACCCCAAAAGCGAAGACTCAAACAACCGGTGAGTTCACGACCTACGAATAGGTGGATACCCTAGGAGATGTCCTAGAGGTACAACGGAACTACCGAAGAACCCCCAAAATGAAGCACCAAAGCAACGGGGCAAAACTGCACAAGCAAGCTCCTAGAACAATCGAACTTCCGATAACGGAACACCCCACTCCTATGGAGAAGAGGAAAGTGTTCAACCAAAACTACTTAGGCCAACTAGTGGAAAAAGCACCATGGAAAGATCCTTATGAAGTTAGGAAAGTAACGCAACAGACGGATCTCAAATCGGAGCTCAAACGCAAAAGATACGGCCGCTAGAACAAACGAAACTCCGAAAGCGGAACACTTAACTCCTATGGAGAAGAAGGAAGTGTCCGACCAAAAATACTTTGACCTATGGTGGCAAAAGTACTTTGGAATGATCCTTAAGAAGTTAGGAAACCAACGCAACAAACGGATCACAAATCGGAGCTCGTATGCAAAAGATACGGACGAAATCAGCAAAACTGTGCAGTCGTGGACTGTCCGCTAGTGATCCGCGGACTATCCGCAATTGAACCCCGGACAGTCCGAGAATGAGTCCCGGACAGTCCGCCGTTCAAAAATGAAAGCAGCGACCTCGCTGCCCGTGAACAGCCCCGACCCCCGGACAGTCCGGGGATAAGTCCCGGACAGTCCGCCACTGTCCAGAAAGCCCAAAAACAGCTCGGGACAAAACCAAAATCGATTGGATCTTCACCAAATCGAACGGGGCTGCAACCAAACTTCTCCCAAGTGTTCTTCTGCGTGTTGGGAAGCTAATCCTAGGATATCATCGCTCCAAACCAACTAATCCATGAGAAATCGGAAGAACACTAGAAAAGGGGAAAGAACGAAGAACGAACGCGATTTCGACCCGATCTATGTGCTCGTGAGGTTAGAGAGGAAATCCTTCGGTGGAAAGAAGGAGCTCACGACATAGAACAAATTGATTCAAACGGAATTGCAAATCATCGCTCGGAGAGGGAGAACGAGACAAATCTCCGGGAGGGGGAAAACCAAAACGCGAATTCGATCCAAAATCGCAGCCAACAAGAGGAGGACGAATTTGATCCTTGGATTTGGGAAGATGATGATTTGTATTATCACTCGGTGTCGGGTTACAAGCCACTCCTCGGAATACAAAACGCGGATGGCGAAAAGCTCAAGAACAAGAGCCGGTCTCTCCTCTCACCCTTGCCTCCTCTCACCTAAACAAAATGAGAGTGACACCTCCAAGGATACGGCTGCCCTAGCAGCCCCCTCATATATATAGGCACACGTCCGAAGACCAAAAACGCCCTTACATTAAGCACTCAACCCAAATACCCCCCAGGGGTAAAACCGTCCAGTCCTGACGATCTTCATCCGACGGCCACGCTCGCACATCCGGTAGCTTCGCCTCGACGCGACCTCCCTGATGCCGCCACGTGCTGTCACGTTGACCACGGGGCCTTCCTCGTGGATAGCTTCGCCGCCGCGCCAGCCTCTCCACGCCGCCTCACGTCGACCGTCCTTTCAGACCACCCCAGGTTTTGAGGCCCAAACCGGTAAACCCGCCAGCCCAGGTTTTGAGGCCCAAACCTGGAAACCGTCCACCCCGAGTTTTGAGGCCCAAACTCGGAAACCCGCGCGCCCAGGTTTTGAGGCCCAAACCTGGAAACCGTCCTCGCCGAGTTTTGAGGCCCAAACTCGGAAACCGGCCACCCCAGGTTTTGAGGCCCAAACCTGGAAACCGTCGATGGTAGCTTTTTGAGGCTCAGCTACCGAACCCGCACCGTAGACGGGATGTGGTTCGCACACCCCGACCACCGGCACCGATGCCGATGCATGTCCAGCCTCCACGCCGGGCACAATGCCTTCACCATCCTCCTTGACTCGGCCGACGGCACTTGCGCCGCACACAAGCACGTGTCCGACCTCCCGCCAAGTGCCACGACGCCATCGTCTTCCTCCCGACTCGGCCGATGCATCGCACATCCCCATGTGCTCTCGCTCGCCGATGCCACGTGCCAGCTACCACAGCTGGTCCTCTGGCCCTCTGGTCCGTCAGTCCAAGCCTCACATCCGCCCTTCACCGCTCTGGGTACATCGGCATGGCACGTCCGCCGCACGGCACACCCATGCTTCACCGCTCCCGGTCCGTCGGCACGACACGTCTCTACTTGACCTTCACCTCGCCATTGACCACTGTATCCGAGCTCCACACCTGCACATCAACACAACCAAGAGACACATGGTGCGCACGCACACCAACACATAAACACACACAACTCAACGCCACCGGTTAGTCATAAACATTAAGCGCATAGCAAGATATGATCTAAACCGGGAAAAGCCTCAAACCTTCCTCATCAAATAAAGTCAATCATTCATCATATATGTTCTCAATCTCCCCCTTGATGAATGCATTGACTAACAATAAAACCAAAAAGGAAGGGTTTGAAGGCAAGCCTCATTCAAGTGCCCAAAAGCCAAGTAAAAGCAAACACAAGGCTACTTGAGATGAGGAAGGATCATGAAAACTCCAAACAAAAGCTCTCGGTCCCGAAATAACCGGGAAAAGCGGGCAAAGCCTCCACACAACCGAAGAGTCAAGAGAAACAAGAGTTTCATGAAATCCCAAAAGGTACTCGAAAACCAATCTCAAATAAATTGTCAAACAATCATCACAAAAGAAACAAAGGTACTTATCCACTTGGGTTCACTTGGGTCAAAATTTCTCCCCCTTTTTCTCTTTCTCTTTCTCTTTCTCCCCCTTGATGATTGAATTGACAAAAACTAGGCACAAGAGATGGTTTGAGATACCAAAACCGAAAACTTGGTCCCCAAAGACATGGGCAACGGCTCAACGCAACCAAGCAAAGGATCGGAGCAACAACTCAACAAATAGCAAAACTCGATCACATGTAGCAAAAAGACTTGGTTCCCAAAGACATGGGCAACGGCTCGACGCAACCAAGTCAAAAATGAGCTAGTCCTCAAGAAGAGGCAGAAAACGGCTCAACACCACTAGCTCAAGGCTCCATACCAATTGAGGCTGAATCAACGCATAAGAATGCAAAACTGCTAGTCCCTCAAGATAGAGGCACAGAGGCTCAACACAACTAGCAGACTCGATGTCAATCACAAACAACCAAAAATTGGTGAAGACAGCTAGTTCCTCAAGATAGAGGCAAAAGTGGCTCGACACAACTAGCTGAAGGCTCCATACAAATCGAAAATACCAAGCAAAAACTGCTAGTCCCTCAAGACAGAGGCAAAATGGCTCAACACGACTAGTAGGCTCGATACTAACTGAGAAAACACAAAAAGGATCTCAAACCAAAAGGAGCACAAACATTCGGAGCACGCGGAGAAGTTGCAAAACAAAACAACTCCCCCTGAAAACAAGCCTATACACAAGAGCTATGCGACAAAGCTCATGACACCAATTGCATTCCATACCAAAAGATGGATACCAATTGAAACAGATAAAAGAGCTATACCAAATGAAGAAGGACATAAAAGAGCTAAACTCCCCCTAGCTCAAAGCTCTCCCCAAAATGCATGACTTTCCCATTTGTGACAACACACAAGTTCCCCCTTGCAAACAGCTTCTCCCCCTTGACAAAAGGGAACATGCTGAGGGAATTTGACATTTTTCACAAAGTTGACACAAACACAAGATAAGTCATTAATCAAAAGCATATGGGGCAATGAAAAGCATTGAAAGTGACCACAAAGTGTATCGGAGCTGGGGGTATGTACACTAAGCTAAAATGCATGATATGCACAATGCAACAGCTTCAAGTGTATAGCAATCAGAATGAAAATATGCTCAAAAGGGTGCTGCCCTGAAAGTGTAGCAATCAATATAAATGCTAGCAAAGGCTCAAACTGATCAAATGAGTACAAAAAATGAACAATTAAGCATATGAACAGTTTTAAGCCATTTGAAAAGGAGTCCACCACTAAAATAGCACTTAGCATGAATAGACAGGAAATCAACCAAGTGCTAACTGAAGTATAAAAGGTGAACTACCCCTAGCAAAGTTCAATCATCATGCCATAGAATAAACTTGTGTTATTTTTCAAATTTTATCGGAGATTACAGCGGTATTACCCCAAGTTCGAATTAAAGCATGTGATTGCGAGAGGTTGAAAGCATGGTCATTGCCTAACTTTTCAACCGGGCTAAGCCTATGCAAGAAAAGCAATCAGAAGCTTGAAGCACCGGTTTCGGTCTTACACTACACGGCTCAAGTTTAACTCAAATGTGCAATGAGAAACAGTCTCAATACCGTGAGGTGCTGACACATGCAATCCTGTCTCGATCTTTTCATTTCACTAGACTTGGATCAAATTTTAAGCACAAGGTAAATATGAACAATCCAAGCAAGTGAATGACTCAGTGCAAGAGACATAGCAACCTAGCATACAAAAGATAGCACAAGTGATCTCAACACATTCTACCCATGCTAGTTGCCACTCTCAATGGTGAACAAATTAAAGGTTTCATAGTTGATTAGTCAAGTTCACCATTTGCAAAAATATCTTAGCTCATAACATGTATCAAGTGATCAAAAAGAGCCTAAGCTACAAGCATCATCATGAATAGACAGGGCATACCAACAAGAGCATAATCTCATTCTCATTACTATATTCATGAATCTCTAAAATGCAAGATATACATGATGAAATGCATGCAAAAGCTAGTCTATCAAAGACAAAACAAAACTAGCCTAAAAAGGAAAACCCAAAACAAAAGGGTATCGGAGAAGTCCAACTAAGATACAACAAGCAAAATGCTTCCCCAACTAAAAGGGAAACACACACCAAACTTACAAGCGAAGAGCCAAGAAATGCTCAAGCGAACAGCCAGCAAAAACCACATCGAAAAGACCACACAGCAGAAAGGGGTCGGAGAAGAAGAGTACCAAAAACCGAACTCAGAAGTGTGTCGGAGGTACCTCATGAGGTGCTTGATGGTTTGCTGGTGTGATACCCGAGGGGACGCCTGAATCTGCTGAACTCCGGGGCGCCTGCGTCGTCGGAGTTGTTTCCCCCTCGCCTGATGCTGTCGCTCCCACAGGTGCTGCTAGTGCTCGCTGAAGAGCTGCTCGAACAGAGCCCCAAGTCGTGGAAGAAGTGGGATCGGGTCCGTGAGCCGAAATGCTCCCTCCAGGCTCCTGTTCTCCTGCACACTCAAAAACAGAAGAAAGCACAAGGCATTGTCTCGTCTAGTGTGACCTCAAGGTCTCCACGAAAACGGTTAGTCACATAATAAGCATAAAATGAACTCTCAACAAAAAGAGATCTACCTTTGAATGATACGCAAGGAGATCTGAACTCAACCTAGTCAAGACTACCATGCAACAGGATAAAGCACTGTATAGCAAAAAGCAGCCTAAAGACATGATCAACCCAAACACAGCCTAAACCTCAACACATGCTACAATGCAAGATAATGATATCAATAGATCCAAAAGCATGTAACATGATAAAATTGTGGAAAGGCTAGTGCTCAACCTAATCATATCAATAGGGTACATGAAGCTAACCAAAACTAGCGCCTGAAAAGTGATACCTAATGAACATCATACCTCTACATAGTAAAGCTCATGGAGAAATAAGGTAAAGCATGGCATAATGTTCATGAGGATCACAGACTAGCATGAAAAGTGGATTAACCACCAAAGCTATACACAAGGCTAGCATGACATGATATACAAGATAGCACATGCTAGACTAAAACAAAACATGATACAAAAGAAAATGTACATGCAAAAACTATACAAGTGAGCACATGATAGACCATCTCATACCACAAGAAATAGACTAGGAATGTACAAGGTATGAGTGTAAAAGAATGCTCACCAAGCTGTAAAAGCCTCTTTGGAGGCAAATCTAAGCGGGGTGTAGAGAACCATCAAATCTTGGTCATATGTAAAAGACCAAGTCCCATCAGGCGCATGTTCTCCACCCCGCGTCCTCATATCTACACACAAGAGGACAAAGTAACCCGAGTCTTGGATCCCGAGGGGTTAGCAAGCATATACTTGGGAACCCAAGACTTGGTCACAAAACTCAACTTATCTTGTGGGTTAGCATGATGCAAATGTTGGTTCAGATGCAATTGTGAAACACCCTTGGAAGCATTCCTCAAAAGGACAACTCGAGGAGAAGAACGAGTCGTACCATGGGAAAAGAGGCAAACATCTTCCAAGGTCTTTGTAGAAGAACCAATAGAAGCACCATGAAAAGCATGACGTGGACCGAGAGAAGAAGCACTAGAAGCATGTCCACGACCATGACCTATCCCACTAGAAAAGGAGTATTAAAACCCATCAACAAAGAGGGGCTTCTTACTAGGAGCACAAGCGTTCATGCCATGAGAAGGGCTATGAACCATCATCTTCCTAGAAGAGCGAGCTTGGCGCAAATGTTTGGCACGCCGATAGCAAAAGCTTTCTTGATGCCCATCTTTCTCACAAAAAGAGCAATGGTACAAAGGCCTACTGGAAGGCACACCATTCTCCGACAAGTGAGAAGTTCCTTGGGACTTAGAACAAGAAGCATCAACGTTCAACTTGGTGCCATCACTAGGAGCACTCGTGCCATGGGAAAGGCTACGCGGCTTCCTAAAAGCCTTAGCTCGAATACGCCGCTCGTGTTTGACACGGCGGAAACAAAAATCGAATGAGTGTCCATCCTTCTTGCAAAAGGTGCAATGGAAAACCGGATTGGGAGCACGAGTCCCAAAAATGTGAGAAGCACCTTTGTCAAGAGAAGTCCCTTGGACATCACTCGAAGAAACAACAAGGTTAGGAGTAGCTATGAAAGAGCTATCCGAAACCTTGACACTAATGCTACAGTCAAAAGACTCACGCGCAACACAAGAACTCAACTCCAATTGCAAAGATGCAAACTTGGAGACACGAACATCGGAGTTGCATGAAATGCGTGAATCAAAAGACTTAGCACAAAGACTCTTGCATCTTTTGGCTAAAACCTCATTTTCAAACATGAGGCGATCACAAGTACCACACGGAGCATTTTTAAGATTTTCCATCTCCTCTCTAATGCACTCGGCATATGTGGTACGCAAGAGTTCATTTTCTTTTTCAAGGTTGGCACTCATATCATTGTGCTCAACCAACTTGGTGCTCATATCATCGCGCAAAACCTTCAAAGCCAAAACTTCTTTTTCCAAATCAATGCATGACGTGCAAATGAAATCGGTGGAAGAAACATCACCATTTACATCAAGCAAAGGATCATGAATATCACTAGAAGCATGGCAAGCATTTTTATTTAAAAAGCACAAGCTACGAGGCCTAGCATTTATCTCATCAATTTCAGCCCTAGCATGCTCAAGTTCATCTACACATGTGGTGTGAGTCAATTTTAATTTATTAATTTCAGCAAGCAAAGACTCACAAGAAACACATGGTAACAAAACATTTGACTTAAGCAAGGTTATTTCAGTTTTAGCACATTCAAGATCCTTGCACAAGTCAATGCAAACTAAACATGGTTTGGAAGCATTTGATTTCGACAATTCATTCTCAAATTTTAAGCTAGCAAGAGAAAAGCCTAGCTCATCATTCTTCCTAACCATGTCACTACAAGAGGTGCAAGGCAAAGAGGGTCTAGACTTCAACCTAGCAATGGAGCATTTCAACTTCTCATTCTTTCTAAGCAAGATAGCACAAAGCTCATCATTCCTAGTGCAAGCCTCATATAGGTTGTGCAAGGTCACAAGACCACAAGCAAGTGTACCTCTCTTGGCCTTGCCAAGTTGATGTAGAAGATCCTCTGGTGAAAGTTCATCATCACGTAGACGATTCAACAGCTCATTCACCTCGCGATCCCTCTCATCAACTGCACTTCTCCTTCTTCCCAAGATGTCATCCTTGGAAACATTCAAACCAAAATACAAAGACATACTTGAAGAAGAACTTGGTGCTACTTCCAAAAGCACCGTTAGTGTTAGCCAAACAAAAGCTCAAACACCTCGACAAACAAAAGTCGGAAACACAACCGCTCTCAAAAGGTCGCCTTCGCGGATCCAGAACCGGTCAAGGTAGAGAGATCCTTAACTGGCTCTGATACCAATTGAAGGACCGAATTGGCGACCAGAGGGGGGGGGAGGTGAATGGGAGCCTTAAATTTCTTCTCGAGAAATGATGGCCCTTGTCCTAGAAAATCACCCCAAAAGCGAAGACTCAAACAACCGGTGAGTTCACGACCTACGAATAGGTGGATACCCTAGGAGATGTCCTAGAGGTACAACGGAACTACCGAAGAACCCCCAAAATGAAGCACCAAAGCAACGGGGCAAAACTGCACAAGCAAGCTCCTAGAACAATCGAACTTCCGATAACGGAACACCCCACTCCTATGGAGAAGAGGAAAGTGTTCAACCAAAACTACTTAGGCCAACTAGTGGAAAAAGCACCATGGAAAGATCCTTATGAAGTTAGGAAAGTAACGCAACAGACGGATCTCAAATCGGAGCTCAAACGCAAAAGATACGGCCGCTAGAACAAACGAAACTCCGAAAGCGGAACACTTAACTCCTATGGAGAAGAAGGAAGTGTCCGACCAAAAATACTTTGACCTATGGTGGCAAAAGTACTTTGGAATGATCCTTAAGAAGTTAGGAAACCAACGCAACAAACGGATCACAAATCGGAGCTCGTATGCAAAAGATACGGACGAAATCAGCAAAACTGTGCAGTCGTGGACTGTCCGCTAGTGATCCGCGGACTATCCGCAATTGAACCCCGGACAGTCCGAGAATGAGTCCCGGACAGTCCGCCGTTCAAAAATGAAAGCAGCGACCTCGCTGCCCGTGAACAGCCCCGACCCCCGGACAGTCCGGGGATAAGTCCCGGACAGTCCGCCACTGTCCAGAAAGCCCAAAAACAGCTCGGGACAAAACCAAAATCGATTGGATCTTCACCAAATCGAACGGGGCTGCAACCAAACTTCTCCCAAGTGTTCTTCTGCGTGTTGGGAAGCTAATCCTAGGATATCATCGCTCCAAACCAACTAATCCATGAGAAATCGGAAGAACACTAGAAAAGGGGAAAGAACGAAGAACGAACGCGATTTCGACCCGATCTATGTGCTCGTGAGGTTAGAGAGGAAATCCTTCGGTGGAAAGAAGGAGCTCACGACATAGAACAAATTGATTCAAACGGAATTGCAAATCATCGCTCGGAGAGGGAGAACGAGACAAATCTCCGGGAGGGGGAAAACCAAAACGCGAATTCGATCCAAAATCGCAGCCAACAAGAGGAGGACGAATTTGATCCTTGGATTTGGGAAGATGATGATTTGTATTATCACTCGGTGTCGGGTTACAAGCCACTCCTCGGAATACAAAACGCGGATGGCGAAAAGCTCAAGAACAAGAGCCGGTCTCTCCTCTCACCCTTGCCTCCTCTCACCTAAACAAAATGAGAGTGACACCTCCAAGGATACGGCTGCCCTAGCAGCCCCCTCATATATATAGGCACACGTCCGAAGACCAAAAACGCCCTTACATTAAGCACTCAACCCAAATACCCCCCAGGGGTAAAACCGTCCAGTCCTGACGATCTTCATCCGACGGCCACGCTCGCACATCCGGTAGCTTCGCCTCGACGCGACCTCCCTGATGCCGCCACGTGCTGTCACGTTGACCACGGGGCCTTCCTCGTGGATAGCTTCGCCGCCGCGCCAGCCTCTCCACGCCGCCTCACGTCGACCGTCCTTTCAGACCACCCCAGGTTTTGAGGCCCAAACCGGTAAACCCGCCAGCCCAGGTTTTGAGGCCCAAACCTGGAAACCGTCCACCCCGAGTTTTGAGGCCCAAACTCGGAAACCCGCGCGCCCAGGTTTTGAGGCCCAAACCTGGAAACCGTCCTCGCCGAGTTTTGAGGCCCAAACTCGGAAACCGGCCACCCCAGGTTTTGAGGCCCAAACCTGGAAACCGTCGATGGTAGCTTTTTGAGGCTCAGCTACCGAACCCGCACCGTAGACGGGATGTGGTTCGCACACCCCGACCACCGGCACCGATGCCGATGCATGTCCAGCCTCCACGCCGGGCACAATGCCTTCACCATCCTCCTTGACTCGGCCGACGGCACTTGCGCCGCACACAAGCACGTGTCCGACCTCCCGCCAAGTGCCACGACGCCATCGTCTTCCTCCCGACTCGGCCGATGCATCGCACATCCCCATGTGCTCTCGCTCGCCGATGCCACGTGCCAGCTACCACAGCTGGTCCTCTGGCCCTCTGGTCCGTCAGTCCAAGCCTCACATCCGCCCTTCACCGCTCTGGGTACATCGGCATGGCACGTCCGCCGCACGGCACACCCATGCTTCACCGCTCCCGGTCCGTCGGCACGACACGTCTCTACTTGACCTTCACCTCGCCATCGACCACTGTATCCGAGCTCCACACCTGCACATCAACACAGCCAAAAGACACATGTTGCGCACGCACACCAACACATAAACACACACAACTCAATGCCACCAGTTAGTCATAAACATTAAGCGCATAGCGAGATATGGACTAAACCGGGAAAAGCCTCAAACCTTCCTCATCAAAGTCAATCATTCATCATATATGTTCTCATCTGAATCATGACGTTTGACAATGAAGACGTGCTGAACGTGACAATGGATGATCTTCCAAAAGAGACTCAACGCTTGGTAGAACAGGTTGTTGAGCAATATCGACACTTGTGTTTACTAAGTTACAGCAAGACCAGGGATAAAAAGATCATTCAGAAGACTCGTCTTCCAAGGGTGGTTCTGGAAGGACATGAAGATCTGATGGTCTAGGTCCAGCACAATGCCATGCAAGAAGTAATTAGCAAAGCAATATCTGCCACCTTGATGAATCATAATGAGGTTTTTTCTCAACAGCCTCACAAACGCCATTAAAGAAGTTTTCAACTTGGGTGGTGACAGAAGAGGTCCAACGTATACCGTTGGAAACACTCAAGGAGCTGGAACTTCTACTGGACCTCAGATCAATGGTCCAAATGGCAATGGAAACCAGATGATGTTAACCCTGGGGGCATGACACCGCAGCCAGTGCAATAACCGATTATGAGTAATAACATGTACTCATCGGCTACAAAAAAGCTCCTCATGCAAGACGCATCACAATAGACTTCAATGCACCACCATACCAAGGGAGCGTAGCACCTGATGATATTCCTCAAGGATATCATTATGTCTCGGATTTTTATACCTTAGATGCTCAAGATAATCCGGGATATAATGACAACACTTTTGGGGGGCAGAACATCAGCTATCAAAAGCCGGTGAATCAAATTGATCAACTGATGAGTCACGTAACTGACCTGGTTCAGAAGCAATTTGGCTTGACGCCAAAATCTATAGTGACTGGTTACAAAAAGTCATATCCAGAATGGTTTGATCAGGTTGTTCTTCCTCCAAGATATGGAATTCCTGATTTTACCAAATTCACAGGAACCGGCTCGGTGTCAACCATGGAGCATATAACCCAGTTCCTAGTCCAGCTCGGGGAGATTGGTGATGAACCAGCACTTAAAGTCAGAATGTTCCCTCTCTCTCTCTTTCTGGTTTGGGTTTCATGGTTTTCATCTCTGCCACCCAATTCCATTCAGAGCTGGGAGGATTTGGAAGATAAATTCCATAAGTATTTTGGCTTCGGAGTATTGGAGAAAGGCTTAGTGGACTTAATCGATACAAGGCAAACGAATAATGAGTCTGGATGCCAGTACCTCCTCAGATTCAGAGAGATGAAGAATCAATGCTATTCCTTGACATTGCCAGATTCAAAGGTGGTTAGCATTGCGATTCGAGGATTGATACCTGCTGCTATCAGGGAGAAAATCGGCTTTGGTTGTAACAATATGGCCGATTTAGCTAAAAAGGTGGCAAGTATTGATGCCCAAAATCGATACAATCAAGTCTTTAAACCCAAGAAAGCCTACAATGCAGAGAGCCATTTCTTCCTGGAAGATGAAAATGATAATTCAGGGGATGAAAGTGATGAAGAAGTGGCTGTTGTAGACTGGGCTTGGAGAAACAACGAATACATGCCTTGGGCAAAGGCTAAAAGTACCGAGAAAGATGTAAAGTATAGCTTCGACATCACTAAAGCCGACAAGATATTTGACTACTTGCTCGAAAAGGGTCAGATCAAGTTGATTGAGAATCATACTATCCCATCGGCCGAGGAGCTTAAAAATAAAAGGTACTGCAAATTTCATAATTCTGGTACCCATACTACTAATGATTGCCGAGTTTTCAGAGATATGATACAGAGGGCAATCATTAAAGGAAGGATAGGTCTGGAAAAGGCCAAAGGCATGAGCATCAACGACCATCATTTCCCATAGAACATGGTAGCTCCAGCACCTCGGTGTGAAATCAAGGTGCTGACTTCTGATAAAGCCAAGGTAGACGGGACAGTTGATCCAAATAAGCAACTAACAGCCAGGGAGTATCAGGAGATGAAAGGGAATAAAAACAATGATCAACATGATCAACCTGAGACTTCGAAGGCTGGTGAAGCAAGAAGGCGTCCAAGTGTCAGGATTTTACTGAACAAATGGCAATGTCAGAAGGAAAAGAGCAAAATGCAAAGGGAAAAGGGATGAGCAAGAATATCAAGAGGGGCTCGAAGAAGAAGAGTATAGGAGGTCTCGTGAAGAAGGAAGACACATCAGGGATGAAGAGAAGAATCATTGGGACTGTCCCTTCTTCAGGCATTGTTGGAATGAAGGCTTAAAACTTCCTACTCTTCGCAATTGTCCAGAATGCAGTGATCAATATTGAGAGTATAGGCAGTCGAGGGACAACCGCCGATCTGTACATGAAAGATTGAGGTTTGAAAATACAGATCGGCGCATAAAAAATAAAAATGTTCATAATCAGCTTGGAGTAAGGTTAGACGATCATGATCATCCTTGGCAAGAGGGGCAATGGTGTCCTGGTGGCTTGACCAAAAGCCAGAAGCGACGGGTTCAAAGGTTGAGAAATGATGAAATCTAGAAGAAGAAACCCAAAGTCTGGCAAGTAAAGCAAATAGCCGATAAGGGTGAGTCATCGGCTAATATCGCTGCTCTGTTCATGTTACCTGCTGAATTTAGATCTTCTAACCATGAAGAAGAATCTGATGGGGAAGAGTCAGTTGCTCAGTGGATCTATCAAGCAGAAGAGGCTACGTTTCAAAAACCTGAGAAAAATTCCCATTTGAAAGCTTTATATTTGAAAGGGTTTGTTGACGGAAGACCTCTAAATATGATGTTAGTTGATGGAGGGACAGCTGTTAATTTGATGCCATATGCCACTTTTAGGAAGCTTGGTAAGACTGCAGAAGACTTGACTAAGACCGATATGAGGTTGACCGATTTTGCTGGTAACATATCGGCTACTAAAGGTGTTATATGTGTCGAGTTAACAATTGGCAGCAAAAGTATGCCGACTACTTTCTTTGTGGTCGATGCAAAAGGATCCTACAGTGTGCTTCTTGGAAGGGATTGGATCCACGCCAACTGTTGCATTCCGTCTACCATGCATCAGAATGTGATTCAGTGGATCGGCGACACCGTGGATGTGGTACCAACCGATTCAACTGTTAGTGTTGCTTATCAGACCCTGATATTTGGAATTTTGACAACATTGAGTATTTTTCCAGGAAGATTCTTGAAGAAGACTTTCTCAAGACAATTGATGAAAGTCAACAGCCGATCCAAGCAGTCGGTTTCAAAAAATATATTTAATGGATTATACAGTTAACGAGGATGAGAGTAAGATGGGTAAGGGTTTCACATCGGCTGATGAACTAGAAGCAGTTGATATTGGAAACGGCGATAAACCGAGGATGACATATATCAGTGCCAAGTTAGATCCCGAGTTTAGGCAAGAACTTATTACATTGTTGAAAGAATATAAAGAATGTTTTGCTTGGGATTATTCTAAAATGCCTAGACTTGATCGGTCATAATTGGTTGAGCATCGACTACCTATTAAACATGGGAGCCGGCCTGTGAAACAAGCTTCGAGAAGGATTAGAGCAAAAGTTATGGCTGATGTGAAAACGGAAATCACTCGGCTTTACAAAGCTAATTTTATTCAGCAATGTAGATATGCCGAATGGATATCTAGTGTAGTCCATGTGTATAAGAAAAACGGAAAAATGAGGGTTTGTATTGACATCAGGGACTTGAATAAAGCTACTCCAATGGATGGCTACCCAATGCCGGTGGCAGATATGTTGGTCGATGCGGCAGCAGGACATAAAATGATCAGTTTTATGGATGGCAATGCTGGATATAATCAAATATTTATGGCAGAAGAAGATATACATAAAACTGCATTTAGATGTCCAGGTGCAATAGGCTTATATGAATGGGTGGTCATGACTTTCGTACTTAAGAATGCTGGTGCAACTTCTCAGAGAGCTATGAATTATATCTTTCATGAGTTGATCGGCAGGATTGTGGAGATCTATATTGATGACGTGGTTGTAAAATCCAGGGATTATCAAAAGCATCTTAAGGATCTCAGAGATACTCTTGAATGCGCAAGGAAACATGGCTTAAGGATGAATCCCCACAAATGTGCATTTGGAGTGTCAACTGGTCAGTTCTTGTGGTTTATGGTACATGAAAAAGGGATTGAAGTTGGTCAAAAGAGTTATGATGCAATTGACAAAGCGGTACCACCAACCTGTGGGGATATAGACCCCAGGGTACCACACAATGATACATCGGCCTCACCACTAGGGGTTGTCCGGCCCACATGATGAAGACGTGCGGCGCACGACATGCACCGTACGACAGTTGTAATCTAGATATAGTACCAACTCGGATACTTACCGTGTAACCCAGTCCCTTCGGAATATATAAGGAGGGGCAGGGGTCCTCCGAGAGGACAGGTGACAGGTAGCAGGTCCTAGGTCACAGGTCATAAGCCACAAGCCACATCCAATCAATACAACTCGACGCAGGACGTAGGATATTACGCTAACCTAGCGGCCCGACCCTGGATAAACCTCTGTGTTCATCTACTTTTGCCTTGCGTCAACGTCTGGATCGTCGTCTTACGCACCTTCCCGTCTAATCTACCACCTTGGGCATACCCCTAGGTGGGCTATCGACTATATTCCGTCGACAGCGGCGCCCACCGTGGGGCATGTGCGTACGGACTTTATGGCGAGCCAGATGGAAATTTCTTCAACAGCATCGACATCAACGTGATATCCGGTGCCACGATGTCCTTCAGCAGCCGCAGTGGGACTCGACGCTCTGCCATGCAAGATCATTGGCGCACAGATCGCAACATGCATCAACAAGCTAGTTGCGAAGACCCCAATAGTACCAGTGCCGATCTCACGCATCAATAATCAGCGCTAGATCCGGTTTGGGATC
Source organism: Coix lacryma-jobi var. lacryma-jobi (assembly GCA_009763385.1). NCBI lineage: Eukaryota > Viridiplantae > Streptophyta > Magnoliopsida > Poales > Poaceae > Coix > Coix lacryma-jobi. Next base: position 19,374,494 of record CM019831.1, read on the forward strand.
GAGCACAATCAAAGCAGGCGGTGGCGGCGAGACTAATTCATACAGCCATGCAATCTAGTCATGGAACAACCTTGCATGCCTGCAAGACGAGGCGTGCTCAACCAACAAGCAAATCGAGCGTCACGAAGAGCCATGCAAGCTAGTTGCTGATAATCAAAACTTGCTTGTACACATGCATGTGCAACAGAATTCATCTACGTAGTCAATACATCCAACTCATCTACGACGAGCCGTCCGAGCCGATTAAGTCGCGAGCGAGCTGCACCAAGCCGTCAAGCGAGCCGCGTCGAGCCATTCAAGCCACGTTGACTCTTCTGCTCGGCCACAACTCGTCAATGTGTGCCAACAAGCTACCCCCTCCGTCTCATTGAAAGTGTCGTTAGAAAACCGTGTCCCCCTCACAAACACACTTCTCGGGTGACACTCTCAATGGGACGGAGGGAGTAAGTATTATTTTTCACATTAATTAAATATTTCTTCGATCATCATATATCTCTAGATATCATCGTGCCTCTGTGGTCATATTATTCTTTACAACGGCTCTTCGTTATTTTTCACCATATATACCATCCTGAGGATGATATATGCGCTTTCCCGAGCAGCCACGTTTATACTCGTGCTTTCCAGAGACGGCCCTGTCCCCGACTCTTCCCTACACGTGAATGCAGCTCCGCGCTCTGCGTTACGGGTGGTCGGCAGCGGCTCCTCGGTGAGGCTGGTGCTCTTACGCGTGCCTGGGGGCTCCGCGCCTCTCGCTTTGGAGTTATCGGCTAGCCGGGGCTGGTGACTCAGTTACAAACAAACTGCTCGGGAAATTTTATTTAATGCTGAGCGTTCAATCCAGCTGACTGACCGCTGAGCGGGATATGCTGTTTCTTTACCGCTGATGTTTTCTTTATATTTTATTTGTACGTCATGTACTACCATTCTCCCTGTTTATTTTACAGGAACTATGTTCGGTTTGCGAGCTAATTCTTTACGCTCGAGGACTGGACCAGTTATGATGGACGAGAAGATCATTGCTTGGGACCAACTGGTGCTCGGACTTCGTCGACGACCAGCTGGCTGTACTCTTCGACGCTCATCGACGGCTACACCGAGAGCTCATCAGCTGAGCTGGGGACTTCTCGGTGCTCGGGTTCGTTGACCACTTGGTCGCTTTGCTCGGAGCTCACCACCTGGCGTGCGGACTTCGTCATCGACTAGCTGATCGCTTCGCTCGGTGCTCACCGCCTGGCGCTCGAACTTCATCGCTGACCAGCTGGCCAAACTCTTCGACGCTCATTGATGGCTACACCGAGAGCTCACCAGCTGAGCTGAGGACTTCTCGGTGCTTGGGTTCGTCGACCACCTGGTCGCTTCGCTCGGTGCTCACCGCCTGGCGCTCGGACTTCGTCGCCGACCAGCTGGCGGAACTCTTCGACGCTCATTGACGACTACACCGAGAGCTCACCAGCTGAGCTGGGGACTCCTCGGTGCTTGGGTTCGTCGACCAGCTGGTCGCTTTGCTCGGAGCTCACCACTTGGCGCTTAGACTTCGTCGCCGACCAGCTGGCCGTACTCTTCGACGCTCATCGACGGCTACACCGAGAGCTCGCCAGTTGACTTGGGGACTCCTTGGTGCTCGGGTTCTTCACGCCAACATCGTCAGCAGCGCTGGTTGGATCGCTCGGACTTCATCGCCGACCAACTAGCCAGTCTCCTCGACGTAAATCGACGGCTACACCGCGAGCTCGCCAGTTGACCTGGGGACTCCTCGGTGCTCGGGTTCTTCACGCCAACATCGTCAGCAGCGCTGGTCGGATCGCTCGGACTTCATCGCCGACCAGCTAGCTAGACTCCTCGATGTTCATCGACGGCTACACCGAGAGGTCACCAACTAACCTGGGAACTGCTCGACGCTCAGACTCGTCGCACGACAACCTGCTCGGACGGCATGCTGCTTTCGTCATAATGGTTTTACCTTTTTTATAAGCCTGCTACAAGATTTATTCTTCATCTTCTAGCAGCCTTGGGGACTACCGTGTATACATGGCGCTCGTTTGCGCATGTATATAAGTTTGATTATTCTCAAGACCCTGGCACCACGTGACCGAGTCACCTGCTGTCAGGCTCGGGGACTAGCTATGGGGATATAGACCCCAGGGTACCACACGATGATACATGGGCCTCACCACTAGGGGTCGTCCGGCCCACATGATGAAGACGTGCAGCGCACGGCATGCACCGTACAACAGTTGTAATCTAGATATAGTACCAACTCGGATACTTACCATGTAACCTAGTCCCTTCGGAATATATAAGGAGGGGCAGGGGTCCTCCGAGAGGACAGGTGACATGTAGCAGGTCCTAGGTCACAGGTCACAAGCCACAAGCCACATCCAATCAATACAACTCGACGTAGGACGTAGGGTATTACGCTAAGCTAGCGGCCCGATCCTGGATAAACCTCTGTGTTCATCTACTTTTGCCTTGCGTCAACGTCTGGATCGTCATCTTACGCACCTTCCCCTCTAATCTACCACCTTGGGCATACCCCTAGGTGGGCTATCGACTATATTCCGTCGACACAACCACAAAAACTCAATTACAATCTTTGATCGGTAAAATTAATTTCATCAGGAGATTTGTTTCGAATCTGTCAGCCAGGATTTTGCCGTTCTCAGTTTTGTTAAAGTTGAAGGATGATCAAGAGTTTAAATGGGGAGATGAACAACAGAGGGCATTCGACAAAATCAAAGAGATATATGAAGTCTCCACCAGTTTTGATCCCTCCTCAAAAGAACAAACCTTTCAAGTTATACGTGTCGGCTGATGATCATACAATTGGATCGTCCTTAATGCAAGAATTTAAGGGTAAGGAAAGAGTGGTGTTCTATCTCAGTAGGAGATTACTTGACCCGAAAACAAGGTATTCTCCCATTGAAAAATTATGCCTATGTTTGTACTTCTCATGCACCAAGCTTCGACATTACCTGTTATCTTCTGAATGCACGGTGGTGTCAAAGTTTGACGTAATTAAACATATGTTGTCCATGCCTATTCTAAACGGGAGGATTGGAAAATGGATTCTTGCATTATCAGAATTTGACTTGAAGTATGAATCGGCTAAAGCGGTTAAAGGTCAGGTAATAGCTGATTTTGTTACTCATCATCATAAACAAGAGATTAAAACTTTAGATTTTACCCCGTGGGCCTTGTTCTTTGATGGTTCCAATTGCAAGCAAGGTGGGGGCATTGGTATTGTTCTTGTTTCTCCTCAGGGAGAAAGTTTTGGGTTTGCTTTCTCAATTGATCCAACCTCCACAAACAATCAAGCTGAATATGAAGCACTTCTCAAGGGACTTCAGCTTTTGTGTGAGGTAGGGGCCGAGACTATTGAAATTTTTGGAGATTCTCAATTAGTGATTAATCAATTGCTCGGCCTATATAAATGCAAAGATGATATCCTGACGAGGCATTATGAAAAGTGCCTTGAATTGCTTGATTCTTTCTCTTCTGTTGTCATAAAGCATATTCCTAGATGTCAGAATCAAGAAGCTAATCGGTTAGCTCAGGGTGCTTCTGGGTATCGGCAAATCGTTGAAATATTAACCGATGAAATTGCCGATGGTGATGATTGGAGGGTTGAGATTATTGAATACTTGAAGAATCTATCACACCAAGTATCCAGGAAATTAAGGTATAAAGCTACGAAGTTTGTCCTTCTTGAGGGTCAACTTTATCATAAAACAATGGATGGTGTACTTCTTAAATGTATCAGTCAAGAAGAGGCCAAAGTCCTGATTGGGGAAATCCACGAAGGAGTTTGTGGTGCGCATCAGTCTTCTCATAAAATGAAATGGATGATCAGAAGAGCAGGATATTTTTGGCCAACCATTTTAGAAGATTGTTTTAAATATTATAAAGGATGTCAGGAATGCCAGAGATTCGGTAATGTTCAGAAGTCTCCAGCATCAGCTATGAATCCAATCACAAAGCCATGGCCATTTAGAGGATGAGGAATAGATCTGATTGGCCAAATATTTCCGGCATCTAGCAAGGGACACAAATTTGTGTTGGTAGCAACAGACTATTTTACTAAATGGGTCGAAGTTGTTCCTTTGAAAGAAGCTTCATCAGCTACTGTAATTAAGTTCATCAGAGAGCATATTATTTATCGATTCGGTGTTCCTCAAACCATTACTACAGATCAAGGAAAGATGTTTGTATCAAAATAATTTGAGAATTTTGCTGCTAGCACAGGCATTAAGTTGATCAACTCGTCTCCATATTATGCCCAAGCTAATGGACAGGTTGAAGCTTCTAATCAGATTTTGATCAAAATCATTAAGAAGGTTAAAGAGCATCCAAAGAAATGACATTCGATACTCAGTGAGACCTTATGGTCCTATAGGATGGCATGTCATGGTGCAACTAAATGTTCACCATATGAGTTGGTTTATGGTCATGAAGTCGTATTGCCTTGGGAAATCAGTATAGGATCTAGGAGAGTATCGCAGCAGAATAATTTAAAAGCCGATGAATATAAATATCTCATGATGGATAATCTTGATGATTTAAACTTCCATCGGCTAAAAGCTTTGGAAAACATCAGAGCTCAGAAGCTAAGAGTGGCTAAATACTATGATCAAAAGGTCAGGGAGAAGAAGTTTAATGAAGGGGACTTGGTTTGAAAAGTCATTTTGCCTATTGGGACTAAGGATGGCAAATATGGTAAATGTTCACCAAATTGGGAAGGACCCTATCAGATTACCAGATGCGCTCCTAGCAATGCTTATTTCTATGAGACTCTAGAGTATGTCGAATACTTCAGGGCAGTTAATAGGAAATATTTTAAGAAGTATCACCCTAGTATGTGGGTGGATCAGTTATAACTAATTGGTCTGGCCAGTGACTAATGTATCAACGTTGGTGATCATTTGATAGCCGATACCGATGTATCGCCTTCAGAACAAAAATAGCCGATGCAATCGAAGCATTGCCTTCAGTCCAAAAATGCAAGATCGAGAATCGTTGAAATTAAGAGACCTCGATTGGTCTTATCACAAGGAGATCATAAAGGAGCAGAAATTTCATTATATTCAAGGAAAGGTTTATTTACAAAAGATTGGTCCTGATAAACTACTTGAAGACCTTATCTACTATGATTACAGAGAGGGTAGACTCTGTTATCTCCCCGGTCGCTCCGTCAACACCATCGAAGTGCACTTCCATGGCGTGACTTATTTCCGGGGTAACTTCGATGCCACCCAAGTCTTGGCCAGTGTAGGCCTAGGTAGCCCCAAGAGCCATGGCGGCGCCATGGCAGACGCCGTGGAGGGCGACCTCACGTACCCTTGCGGGGATATTGGTCACCCTCTCTGCAACACTGTCGCTGGCGGCATTCACGGAGTCGGCCGCCTCGTTCCCCGCCTCCTGAAGGGCCTCCAGACGCACGATCAGGTCTGCGGAATGAACAAGATGCATCAAAATTGAGTAAAGGTTCGATTAGATAAAAATTCTTCGGAGAGGAAAAGGGGAAATACCGGCGACACGTGCATCGGACTCGGCGCATTGTTGGACCGCCCGGGAGGCCCTCGCCTCTGCCTCCTCCAACGCCTTTTGGAGTTGGGCAATGTGGTCTTCAAGGAGGTAGTTCCTGATGGTGGCCTCCGAGTGAAGGTTTCGCATTTCCGTCATTTGACGGTAATGGCAGGTGGCTATCGACTCGGAGCTGCTGGAGGAGGGGTTTTCAGAAACCGACTCCATTCCAGGGGAGGCGCTAAAGCAGCCACGGCATCAGAAGGGCCTTCATCGATTCTGGACAAGGGCAGAAAGTCAAATAAAACTTTCAAAAATAGTGAGGACTGGAGTCGATTAGGCATAAAGGAAACATACCTAATGCGGCGCTGGGGGCGGTAGCGAGAATTTACTTCCTCCTCCGCAGGGCGCTTACCATGGTTGTGGTCTGCCATTAGAAGGGGAGGAGATAGGCTTTTGGAAGGCGAAGCTTTTGGCGAGAAAGAGGGTTTTTGGACGGAAGGCAAAAGCAAGCAGAAGGTGTGCTCCGAGTGTGCCGGCAGATGGAAACGAAGGGGAAATTTATATTAGAAGATTGAATCTCAGAAAGGGAAAAGATGTCGCTTCGTACAATGTGTGCAGAGCACTCGAGTGGGATGTTAAATCGCAACACGGTTTTCAAGAGAAGAGCAGCCGTCTCGCATTGATCGTCAAGATGCCGTTCAGATTGTTTGCGGTATCGAAGGGAAAGAAAGAAAATGACTCGGCTGATCGGCTAAGAAAAAAGGTTAATCGATCGAACCCTAAGGAAAGGAGAATGAAATTTTTGGAATAAAATAAATTTTATCCCAAAATTGGGGGGCATGTGTTTACACCAGATTTTGGATCAAGAAGATTATTATTTTGTAAGCACAAACGACTGGTTTTTAAAGAAAGAATCGGCCAAAAAATTGAAGAGGCTTATGTCGGTTCAAGTATGTCCAGAAGATTTCGTGTGGGCCAGCGTGACATGCTTCAAAGACGTGTCGGGCTCGACCAAGGAGTTCAGGTCCGGGCGTCTTTTATTTTACCTTTTTTGTAACCTACTCGTGTTAGGACAGGAGTCGACCGGGTTATAAATAGCTAGAAACCCAAATTTATAAATAGCTGGAAACCCGAATTTTGTAAGACATCCAATCAATCGATACACCGGCCCTCGGCCAAAACCCTAAGAGTAGGAGTAACGTAGATCTCGGCGAGACCTTCAATCAGGCAGGGCTGCATCGGCATCGACCGACCTCCAGTTTGCTTGTAAGTTTCACCAATGGCTTGTGTCATCGTGTAATAAAGCTGTATTTGGCATCGACCAAACTCTTGTTAAGCTATGGCATGGCTAGTTATCGGCTTAAGCTCATCTTATGTAAGACTGTCTTGACTCTGATCAATCTCTTACTTTAGTTGATCTTGGCTAGTTATCAGCTCTATTGGTTTGGCAAGCTAGTAGATTCATTAAGTTACCGATGTTGTTTTATGTTTCAATTTGTTTCTTTATGTTTTAAACAACATCTTGCCCAATCAAGATTGACAAAGTAGCTCAAGCCTAAAAGACGCTTAGTTTCGGCTGTTTCAAGGTTTACATGCTCGCAACAGAGGAAATAGCTGATTCAACCCTTTCATCGACTATTTCGTCAATCTTGGTTGTTACATGTTGTGTGTTCGAGATATCCGGTAAAAACATGATCTGATCTAAGAGCAAATAGGTTTAATCTAGCATGTTTATTACGGCTGTATTTCCGTACCCCACTGGTATATATGATAGATTAGATTTGTTCGATCTTAGGTCAAATCGTGGTTTTAACGGGTAGATCTTGTTCGTGCTTCATGGACCCTGCATCGTCTAAAAGAGCCGATCCAGTTACGCTTTCTCCATAATGTGTTCTTTTAAGTGGCTTGAAATCAACGGATAGACTATTGGCACAAGACGTGATCTGGCTTGGCCATCATTATGGCTGCATGGAGACACCCCACTGTTGATGTTTAAGCTTTTTTATCGATCTATTTGTTATTTTGGCTGTATGGAGACACCCCACTGTTAATGAATAGAACTTCTTATGCAATTAGTCGATACGTTGGTTTCATGTTGCTTAAACGTGCATATAGATCTTTATTCTGTTAACTTTTTTCAAGCTCATCGGCTGTTTGTTTATTCTGAGCACTCCTTTACAATCATCATAGTCGTCATGCTTTATATCTTCTTCTATGCTTTTTCATGTAATCTCCTGGGAGTTGACTTGGTAGTCAATGTCCTAAAGACAAGTGGCTATATCAGAGCCGTACATTTTAGAACTGTCTAGCACAAAACCGGCAGGTTCCATGATTTAACAATCTTTTTCTTCTCCTTGTCAATTACAGGTCAAATTGACTGGCACGCCCGAAGTCGATCTCGCTAAGATTCGGCTCCACCGCTTGTCGAAGGTTCAGGAGGTCAGGATCTTGCTCCGCACCCCTCTGAGGACCGTGTGCTCGAGTGTGTTGGCATGATTAAAGATGGCAACGGGTACCCGATACCCGATACCCGACAGGTATTTGATCCATTAGGGGACGGGGATGAGACGTTATTTGTACCCGCGGGGATTTAAATGGGCAAGAACCCATCCCCGTTGGGGATGGCGGGGACAGGGACGTTCCCTATGTACCCGTCCCCGTTACCCGTTGGGGAACCCGCTATTGCTATTAAAGTGTGTATATATGTGTATATATATAATATAAAATAGAATTAGTGCACATATGATGGTCCTAGCCCAATTTGAATCATATAAAAAGGATGCTAACTATAATCTATGATCATAATGTATGATGTATCTATACATTTATCTTATTCATTGTGTTATTGTGGCATGTAATATATGATTATACATGGGTGCATACTCGGGTACGGGTACCCGACGGGTATGAAATCCCCGATGGGGATGGGGACGGGGAAAATTCTGTACCCGCGAGCGAAAATGGGGATGGGGACGGGATGGATTTTAGTTCGCGGGGATGGGGACGGGATGTCAATACCCGATGGGGATGTACCCGTTGCCATCCTTAGGCGTGATTGACCGAGATTTCGCGTCAACAGGTTCTTTTGTGTTGATTCTATCACTCTATCAACACATTTGAGAACATTCATATGATCAAAACATTTGAAGGCCTCTGTTTCGTAACACAACACTAGCCAGGACACACATTTTATAGGGGCACATACATATTATGTATGGAGACTGCTAGCTAGTTGTTTCCATTCTACCACCGGAGTTCTTAGTAGTGTCGTAACCGAGACCTTACAATGTTCAGAAATCTATAGCTCTCCATAGTTCATAGGATTTTTCTGTACCTAGAGCAGTGGGCTTGGGAGATGTCAAGAAATTTGACTGGTTAGTATTATACATTCCCTTCCAAAATCTCCATCATTCAAATGTTTTAGATAGATTAAAATATTTCCCAAAAAAAACTCAGGGATGCTTTCAGTTGCAGAAGGTTATATCTTTGGACCACGGACCCTACTGCAACTACACGTCTACACTGAAGAAGTTCCACACATAAAAGGGTGGAATAATTCCAGAACCAGTGTCACATAGCAGTAATACAGCATGGTGTGGATACAGGTCTCAGACACTCATACCTCATGCTTGGCGGAAGGGTAAGGATACTTGGCAGGTAAATTACATGCCTATCATCAAAACGTTTTCCTTGCCATTACTTCTGAAGTTTTGATGTGTAGGTTAAATCATTAATTAAGATTGTGCCTTTCTCTGAATGCTTGGTATACAGGGGTGGAAGAATAGACATAGTTCTGTGGGGTTGGTGGAACACAGATTCAGCAATTTTGGTCGAAAGAGTCACACGGTGACTTCACGTTAGGGGTCACACAGTTGCAGGGGTGGAAGAATAAACACAATTCTCTGAGAACTTGGCAGAGTAAAACATAAGTGTCATTATCCCAATTATAAAACCGAAGCAACTCCTGAAGCAAAAAGGAAACAATGAAACATGTACAACACTACAATGAGCCAACAAAATTTATGCACTCTGCAAATGTACACAACAACAAGTGAATGTTGTTGGAAAGATAACGATGCACATATTCTCGGAGCTCCCATGCATCAAGTACTCATAAAAATTCCAATTCATAAATTATGATGCATGCAGATACATGAGGTGTATTCCGGGTCTTGTGATGATAAGTGATTGTCAACAGGTTTGATGCGCATTTTCTTTGGTTCGTGTTGTACAGGTGTTGAGCACGAAGATGGTGATCAAAGGCAAGGTGAAGGTCAAGTAGAGACGTGTCGTGTCGATGGACTCGGAGCGGTGAAGGGCGGATGTGAGGCTTGGACTGACGGACCGGTGGCCGGAGGATCAGCCGTGGTGGCTGACACGTTGGGACAGCAACGAGCGGAGACTTGCGGGACACGGTGTGGCTCGGGTCGTGAACCTGAGGACACGTGTGGATGGACGGGGTGCACGGGCGGTGCATCCCTCTACGGCTTCGGTTTGGTGGTAGAGCCCTAGAAAAACCACCGGCTGGCCGGTTTCCGAGTTTGGACCTCAAAACTCGGGCTGAGGACGGTTTCCAGGTTTGGGCCTCAAAACCTGGACGCTGACAGGTTTCTGAGTTTGGGCCACAAAACTCAGCTGGAGGACAGGTTTCCCGGTTTCAGCCTCAGAACCGGGGGAGGTCCAAAAAGGGCGGATGGCACGTAGCAGCATCCTGAGGCTTGCGTCGAGGCGAAGCTAAGGATGAGGAAGGCGCATGGCCGTCGGATCGACTACACTTCGAGTTGGACAGGAATACCCTTAGGGTTAAGCCTGCTCTCTCATTACCAGTAGGGGTAGAAGGGGAATAATGTATTAGGCTATATATGGAGAGGCAGCCCCTCCCTCCAAACGATCTCAGTCATTTTGCTATTCTCACTTAGGGTTTCCTTCATCTCATTCCCTGCTGTAGCTACTGAGATCCGCAGAGTGGCACAATACCTCTGTGTTCTTGAGATTTTGAGGAAACGGGACCGTAATCCCGTTGTCTCCTCGTGAGGACGATTTTCGGCTGGTAATTGAGGTTGTGATTCGTGTTCTTGAGTTGTTCTTCGCGTTTTGCTTTTCTCCTCAATTTTCCCGTCGCTCGATCTCCCTCTACGTTGCCTCGTTTTTGAATCCGTTTGAACCTACTTGTTCTTTGTTGTGAGGAGATCATTTCCACCAAAGGAATTTGACTCAAACCTCACGAACAAGTAGATCGGGTTGATTTGAGTCTCGTGGTGACTTTTTCGTTCTTGCACCAATCTCTTCGATTTCCCGAAGATTAAGTTGATTTGAGCGGATGATTTCTTAGGGTTAGTCTTCTAACTACATAGTGATCATCTTCTCCAAGTTTGGAATCGAGTGATTTTGTTTTGGATTGGGTTTGGAGAGATTTGGGAGAGTGGCAAAATTTTTCGCCCTCTCTGCACAGCCGCGGACAGTCCGCCACCAGGGGCGCGGACAGTCCGGGCATCGGGGGTCAGTCTGTCCAGTGGCTGCTCGCCTCGGTGTCCGGCCGTCAGGGTACCGGTGGACAGTCCGCCGTTGACAGGCGCGGATAGTCCGGGACCTGTCCAGGGAGGTTCAGCAGCTGTGTGTTTTCACGGAGTTGGCCGGCGGACAGTCCGCCCTTGACGCAGACAGTCCGGGACTGGGAGTCCGGACAGTCCGGGATCCTGCAGCAAGGCACTACTTAGTGCATTCGCTCTCTCGGCTTTTCTGCTTTGTTTCTGGACTTCTCGTTTAATTCTAGAGTTCACCAAGGAACCCCTCTAGCTATCTTTGTCACATGTTGGCATTGGTTTTTGGAGAAATCCCGACGTAGCCTTCCATCTACGCTCCAGGGTAGGCTTTTGGGTAAGAACTCTGCTCAGCGATTGTGAGTTTTGGGTTGCTCTCTTTGATGGTGCCTCGCTGTGATCTCAGGGATCATCCACTCTCTGTCTGAGGGTCGTGGGCATCACGTTTGTGTTCGAAGCATTTGAGGTTGATCCATGGGACAGAGGCCAAAGTTTGGAAAGAAAACTTTTAGGCTCCCATTCACCCCCCCGGTCGCCTTGATATAGCATTCTCGGTCGTTCAATGCACATATTCTGTCAGCTAGTAGGCATGAAGCAACCGCAAGCACTGAAATAAATCTAATAATCAAAATCCCAATCCATAAATCTAATGAAGCCTCCGCATGGCGTGACTGCTACCACCTGCCTCTCCCTCACATGACTTTTTTCCTTTGAATGGTTAAGAGCCTTGGAAGCGCGTGATGAAACCAAGGATGGGGATGGTGCTCCAAATGGGTATCTGCGGTTCTCTCCTAGTTCAACTAAATAAACTAGAATGCAAAAATGAGGAAAGAAATTATCAAGTTAGTTCTTTAAATTGGACTAGAAGAAAACTGCGGATACCCATTTGGAGCACCATATCCCCATCTATAGATGAAACCAAGGTAAGAGCCTTTCAGGCATGACACAAAATCTCAGTGTGGTTGAGTTGGATGGGACATCTTTACTTTCATAGTAAACATTAGGCAATTAAAGGTTGAATGATTGTGAAAGATAAATGATACATTATATTTTTACGAAGATTAGAAATAAATTTAACACTTCATCTTAATCACAAACATTAAATAAATTGGAAACTCCCAAACCTAGTCAACATGAATCATGTCAATCCGACGTCGTTAACTTGAGATACTAATAAAACAAGCCTTTTGTGTTAGCTAGTGACAGAAGTTGATGAAACTTGTTCGTGCCTCCTACTTGATGCCCTGCTAGCAAGGTTTTAGAAGAACCTATGTCTAATAAATCAGTTTAAATCAATAACTGGGCATGCAAGACGACAGAAGATGAATAAGATTACACACACACATAACCATGTTTAAATGCAACCATACGAGTTTCTTCATCAATATCAAAACCTTAAATATGTTTATTTTCTTCTAAAAACAGGAGATCCTCACACACACACGTGCAAACATGCACACACGCGCGCACGTGCATGCACACACGTCGCCATGTCGGTTGCAGTGCTCACCCAAGTCATTGTAGCCAACCAGTCCCTCTTTTTCTTTTTTTAAGCAAGTCTTCTTCCTATTAAATATTAATTATTTCTACTTCCTCTGTTCCTGAATAAATAGATTCCTAGAGTTATATTAAGTCAAACTTTCTAAACTGTGACCAAATTTCTAGAAGAAACCATCAAAATTTATGACATCAAATTAGTATCATTAGATATACCATAGAATAAATTTTTATAATATGCTTATTTTATATTATAAATATATATTACTCTTTTTATAAAGTTAGTCAAACTTAAGATAGTTTGACTTGCATGATTCTAGGATTTCATTTATCTGGGGAGTGGAGGGGAGTAGATCAACACCAAGACATGGGTCTTTTGTTTTTCTAATTGGGCTTTCACGCAGTACATTGAATGAGTTCATGCATTGACTAATACTCCCTCCATCCCAAATTGTAAGAGCATCTCCAACCGTTTTGCATTTGGGCTTTGCATTTGTATTTTTGCCAAAAAGTTGAAAAATCCCCTATCCAACCGTTTTGCATTTGGGCTTTGCATTTTTATCAACTTGGCAAATTTGTGGGCTGACTAGGCATATATGCGAGTCCCTCCTGGACTTGGCATATGCTCGGCGCGGCTTCGGAGCTTCCTTCCGCGCACGTCCTTTCTTCCGCTCGCGCCGAGAAAAGCCTCGCGCCGCCGCTGTTCCTTCGCGCCAAATTGAAAACAGCGACTCGCCATTCCTTTGCGCCGCCGCTGTTCTTCGTTCTTCTTTGAGGTACTCCATGGATTCAATCTCGAATTTTTTCTCTACGTATTCCATTGTTCCTAGGGTTATTTTTTCGGGAAACCATGGGTACGGCACTATGGTGGAGGACGACGAGACGGTGGCGGGCCGTGGGGACGTCGAGCTCGTCGGCGAGCTGTCCTGTGATTTTTATCTTCTCACTTTTGTGTGCCAAGAGAACAGCGACCAGACAACGCAACAGGCGCCGCCGCCGCCGCCTTGTTTTTGCGGCAGCGAAACAAACGTCGATGTCGGGAGTGGGGGACAAATCAGCAGCAGCAGCAAATGCACTGGCAGCTGAAGCGCACGCCGATGAATACAGCTGCTCCGGGTTGAAAATCCCCAAGACGAGGACGGCGAGGCCGTGACCTGGCTTGCCGATCATGTGTACGGTTGTTTAACAGTTGTTATTTTTTTTTTTGTAGATTGTTTCAAATGGAAGACATGGGATTCTATACGGGCATACTCAACTCAAATGCAGATCATATCCTTGGCTTGGACGACTTGGACTTTGCAATGACTACAGAGACCAACCAAAATACTAATGATTCACCTTCTGAAATTCAGAATGATGTTGTTGAAGTGCAGGCATCCGAAGTTGCTGCTAGCCGTCGTGCTGGAAAGGGTGCATCACATCGTTCCAAAAAATTTGATAAAAATGAAGACAAAGTTATATGCTCAACTTGGTTGAATACAAGCAAAGATCCCATTCAGGGGCCAGCCAAACTCGCTCTTGTTTCTGGAAAAAAAATAAGGCATATTATGATGAACACAAGGAGACGACAGTTGTGAGAACAGAGAATTCTGTAATGCATAGGTGGCTCACTATTCAGAAGGAAGTCAACAAGTTCTGTTCATGCTACGAAAAAATTGAGCATAGGAATGCTAGTGGAACAACAGTCCAAGACATGGTTTGTTTTTCTGGCTAGTTCTATTATTTCATTATTTTCCAATATTCAGTTCCTATGTCAAGATATTAACATTTATGTACTTCATTTGTGCAGATTGATGAAGCATTAGAGTTGTATACGGGAGTAGATGAGGACAAAAAATCATTTAGTTTTCTGCACTGTTGGTACAGGCTGAAGGATGAAGACAAGTGGAACAAAAAGAGGCTTGAACTTGCTCAGCAACTGAAAACTCCCGCTAAGAAAAAACAGAAGACTACGGTAGAGGCCACGCCGAGCAATGAACAAGGAAACAAGAATGACGAAGTGCAAGAGCTTCCAGCACCAGCTTCTGTAGAACGAAAGAGGCCAAAGGGTCAGAAACAAGCAAAAGAGGAAAGGTGGGGAGGCGGCAATGGTTGCATTGTTGCTTTGGACAAGATATGGGAGAAGAAGGAGGCACGTGACAAAGAAAGAGATAAGGCAAGAGAGGCCACGCTTGAGGTAGAGAAGGCCTCGCTTGAGATAGAGAAGGCTTCGCTAGAGCTTGAGAAGAAGCGATTGTCAATTGAAGAAAAAAAAATTGAAGCAGAGTTACTCAAGGAGGAGAAAGAGATAATGTTTGCCGACACAAGGTCCCTCAATGAGGAGCAGCTGCAATGGCTTGAGATAATGAAGAAGAAGATCCTTGCAAGGCATATGGGAAATTAGTTTAAAAATTATCTATATAGCAAATTAATTTTAGTTGCTTTTATTTCTACAGAGACCATTTGCTTTTAATTATTCTGAACAAATATTGAAAACTTTTGCAAGGCATATGAAGAAGAATATCAATTCTTGTCTGTGATTGTGTTATCACATTCACATGCTGCTAAGCACAGATGTAACTTGTTCTGTTTTTTCCATTTAAAAACGTCATTTGCCGGACGCCTGATGGGACCTGTCTGCTGCTCCTGTCTGCTGCTGCTGTTGGCGCCTTCTGTTCAATCTCGCACACTAGCATTTCAAGGATAGTAGCAGCAAGTCCCAGGCTGATTTCTGTTCCACAGCAGCACCGGATCCCATGCTGATTTCTGTACAACAGCAGCACCAAATCCCAAACAAAAATGCTACGGCCACACAAGAACTTTACAGGATGAAAAATAAGACAAATAAATATGTAAATTGCTGATATCTGTATATTATTAAACTGTCTAGTACAATCTTGTAAAAATTAAGTAAATCAAGAATCTGGGTGCATATGGTATAAATCTGGATGACGGTTCCATAGATGCTCGACGAGGTCTTCTTGTAACTGGATATGTGTTGGCTTGTCTCGGATCTTTTTATGGGCTTCAATAAATTCAGCTAGTGTGCGTGTAGGCTTTCCATGAGACGGTTGCACATTTTGACCACCATAATCAAATCTCTCATCAGGATCGAGATTTCTTTCATCTTCAACAATCATATTGTGCATAATCACACAAGCCCTCGTGATCAATGCTATCGTCTCTGTGTCCCACATACGGCCAGGCTGACGAACAATGGCAAACCTAGATTGAAACACTCCAAAAAAACCTCTCTACATCCTTCCTCGCTGATTCTTGTGCTGTAGCAAAGTATTTCCGCTTGTTCCCCATAGGAAGAGGGATGGTCTTGACTAAAGTTGCCCATTGGGGGTATATACCGTCGGCGAGATAATAACCCATGTTGTAGTCATGACCATTAATAGTATAGTTGGCCTCTGGAGCTTTACCTTCTGCCAGGTTGTCGAATAGTGGAGACCGGTGAAGTACATTGATATCATTATGAGAACCAGGCATCCCAAAAAATGCATGCCAACACCAAAGGTCGTGAGACGCAACAACTTCTAAAATTATAGTTGGCTTGTCGACATGCTGAAGGGTCGAGATGGCGGACTAGAGGGGGGGTGAATAGTCCTTTCTAAAATTAATCGCACCGGCTAACCGAAACAAATGCGGAATTAAAACTATCGGTCTAGCCAAGACTACACCCCTCTACTTATACTCTATGACACCTTATAAAAGATCCTAAACAATGCAAATAAGGTGTCGGGCTAGCTAGAGCTCACCTAAACAATTCTAGCTTGCAAGGTTACACAAACCTAAGCAACTACTATTCAATCAACCGGGGAGCTCCTACACATGCCACTAAGCAAAAGCACAAAGCCTAAGCTCACTAGCAATGCTAAAAAACAAGGCTACACAAGCCAAATTAGAGAGCTCAACTTAGCTACACAAACTAAGCAATGTGACTAGCAAGACTACAAGTCAACTAGTCACTCACGGGATTAACTTCTATGCTACACAAGCTAAGAAGGTAACTAGCATGCTACACAAGCGAACTAATTACAAGAGCAACTATACTAGCACAAGTATATGAACAACTAAATACAAGCTAGTGAGTAGAGTTTGCAAACCACCGAGAAGAAGAACACGAAGTTGACACGGTGATTTTTCTCCCGAGGTTCACTTGGTTGCCACCAAGCTAGTCCCCGTTGTGTCGACCACACACTTTGGTAGTTCGGCGGCTAATAGGCACCACACCTAGCTCGACACTCGAGCGCCGCAAGAACTCACCCACAAGTGAGGGTAACTCAATGACACGCTCTACTAGAGTTGCTCTTCGCGATCCCCGTGGGGCGAGCACAATGCCCCTCACAATCCTTCTCCGGAGCCACGCACAATCTTCACGCGGGCTTCACGACGGAGACTCGATCACCAAGCCGTCTAGGAGGTGGCAACCTCCAAGAGTAACAAGCACCACCGGCTTGCAACACGAACACCTAGTGCCACTCGATGCAATCTCTCAAAGCAACGCACTAGAATCGCTCACTCGCAATAGATTCGCACACTAGCAAGCACAAGCGAGTTAGAGGGCTCCCAAGCACATCCACACAAGCCACCAAGGCTTTGGAGTGCTCCAACCTGTAGCCCAAAGCCGGCCCCAACGACTATATATAGAGGGGAGCGGCCAACTAGCCGTTTCCCCTTTTCTGCGCTTTGGTCGGTAGTACCGACCCCCTGGGCGGTAGTACCGACAGTGTTAGGACTAGCCGTTACACACGGCGCGTTGACCAAAACGAACAACCGACTCCTGGTCGGTACCTCCGACGGTCGGTAGTACCGGCCCTATGGCGGTACTACCAACAGGCCAACATGACAGCGAACAGAGAGCATCTCACAAAGGGACTTGGTCCCTCGGAAACTACCGCCCAAAGGTCGGTACCTCCGAGGTCGGTGGTACCGAGGTTATGGCGGTACCACCGCCAGGTCATTTTCAACTCAACACAGAGAGCTCTTCAAACTTGATTACCACCGGCCTTGGGTCGGTAGCACCGAGGGCGGTAGTACCGAGGTTATGGCGGTACTACCGCCAGGCCATTTTCAATTCTACACAGAGAGCCTCGCGAAACCCTTTAGAGCCACGGTACCACCGACCCTCTGGTCGGTACCACCGCCGGCGGTAGTACCGAGGTTATGGCGGTACTACCGCCAGGCCAAATCAGCCCCAACACAGAGAAGGTTGCACGCAGCACCCATGGGCGGTACTACCGACCCCCTGGGCGGTACTACCGACCACACACAGAAAACTTTGTTTTCTTCTCTATGTTGATCCAAAACACTTCCAACCCTTACTCCTTTGCAAAAGTGCTAACACCAACAAGTGTACAACAACATGTGCATGTGTGTTAGCATTTTCACAATCATTTTCAAAGGATTTTCTCTTTCACTCATAACGCCACTCGATCTTAGTAACATCGCAA
This sequence comes from Coix lacryma-jobi var. lacryma-jobi, assembly GCA_009763385.1. Lineage (NCBI taxonomy): Eukaryota > Viridiplantae > Streptophyta > Magnoliopsida > Poales > Poaceae > Coix > Coix lacryma-jobi. The sequence continues at coordinate 19,392,495 of CM019831.1, forward strand.
AGTTAGATCGCTCAAGTGGCACTAGATGACCGATATGCAAACAAGTTTGCTCCTCTTAATAGTACGGCCATCTATCCTAAACCCGGTCATAATCTTCTCTACACACCTATGACCGGTGAAATGAAATGCCCTACAAATATACCTTTGCCTTGCGCATTCCATTCCATCTCCTTCGGTGTTGATGCAACACATGCACCAACCTCTTCATCAAATGATATGATCCACTTCATATCATCACATGGCCTCCATGGTCCATCGATCTTGACATCACTTGCTCTTCACCATCGCTTCGGTCCTTCGGCGCCAAGTCTTGCTTAAGCCTCCCGACACTCGGTACCAACGGCTTCAAAGCCTCAACTTGCCCTTCACCTTCGCAACCGGTCCTTCAAGCCAAGTCTTGCCTTGATCTTCACCATCTTAGCCACATGACCACATGTCATGTCACATATGCAATAAGCTCATTCTTCACATGTGTGAGCCTTGCGACATATTCCAAGCCATTTCTCCTCTATGGCATATGTTGCTCACACATGATCACCTATGGACTAATCACCTGTGTAATTCACTTCAAACACATATTAGTCCACCTAAGTTGTCACTCAATTACCAAAACCAAACAAGGACCTTTCACATGCCCCTTGTACTGACCCTGTGATTCTACGGGACAATTCTTCCATGCCCAATGCATACAGTCGATGGATCCTAGCATGCCAGGGAACCCTCTTTTCTCATTGACTGCCAGCAAGCGTGCGACGTCAGCCTCGTTGGGATGTCTCAGATATTCCGCTTCAAATATTTCTACGACTGCAGCAACGAACCTACGAAGGCTTTCTAGAGCAGTGCTTTCGCCAATACGAACATACTCATCTGTAGCGTCAGCAGAAACCCCATATGTGAGCATACGAAGAGCAGCGGTGACTTTTTGGAAGCAACTCAGACCAAGCACACCTGTCGCATCCCTTCTCTGCACAAAGTAATAATCATGTGCTTCAACAACATTCATGATGCGTAGGAAAAGATGACTGTTCATTCGGAATCTGAACAAAATAAACAAATGGTGAACACCTTGTACGAACCAACTATAATTGAAATAATTTGAATGCCACAAGAACAATTACCTCCGACGGAATAAATCTGGACCATACGTTGGATTTTCCGCCAAATAGTCTTGAAACATCCTTCGATGGCCGCCTTCTCTATCGCGAAAAATAACAACATGGCCCGGCACCGAACCTCCGTGTCTACGTTTGTTATTAAAAAACGTGCCCACAGTACCAGAAAGTGTGACGATGAAGCAATCGTCGTCGTCTGAAGAATCATCGTCCAATTGCCTTCAGAGACGTGATCGGGTAGCCCGCATCTGCGGCAGACGACAGTAATTCACGAGCTGAGACTAATTCGACAGCTGAACATATACGACAACACGATATTCGGCTATGGATCGGAGGTCAAACCTTGGAAATGCGCTGTGAAATCCGACTTGATCTGGCGGCATCCTGTAATCTGGAACCCATCCCAATGCAACCTTCGCTGATCTGCTCTGTTGCCCGATCGAGGGGAGGTGATGGCCGGATCAGGGAAGTCGATGGCCGCCTGCCTGCTTGAGACGACCGGCTGGGAGATAGTGGTGGCCGGCTGGGACCTCCTTCTGCCGGCGAAGATGGTGCGACGGACGAAGCCGCGAAGGAATTGCCGCGAACGATGCCGCGAAAAAAAGGCACGACGCAAAATGATGCCGCGAAAAAAAAGGCGCGACGCAAATTGCCGCCAGATTGCGCGCGATTAGTTGGTGTGGGTCCAGATTTTTGGAAATTGCCAAAATAAAATGCAAAACGGTTGGAAATTAAGTCTTTCCACCTTTGCTAAATCCATTTGAGACTTGGCAAATTCCCAAATATGCCAAGTGAAAAATGCCAAACGGTTGGAGATGCTCCAAGTCATTCCAAGAATGTTGGAGAGTCAAAGTTTTTTAACTTTGACCAAGATTTTAGAGAGAAATATAAAAATTTAAAACATCAAATATTTATATTATAAAAATATAACTAATAAAAAATCTAATTATACTTAGTTGATATTATAAATATTATTATTTTATTATATAAATTTGGTCAAAGTTTAAAAACTTTGACTCTCCGAGATTCTTGGAATGACTTACAATTTGGAACGGAGGGAGTACAATGCAGGCAAGAGGCTCTTTGGTGGACCAAGGCTTCTCGTGCACGCCAGGAGACCAAAGGTGGCTTCACAAGCTTAGAGGTCCCCGATCAGACCATAGTAGGGATGCAAGTTTAAAATATTTTGGGTCATTGGGTCGACCCGAAAAATTGATCAAATCAACTAGAATGGTGTTTTGGTATTTTGAGATGCAAGTGGAAAAATAAACTAAAATGACATTTGACCGTAATTAGTTAGCTGACCCAAAAAACTCATTGAGTACCCACTTGCATCCCTAGACCATAGTGATCGTCTATATCCAAACCAACAGGATTTCAGTTTGCTCTTGAAATTTTAGAATAATTTGAATTTAGTTTCAGTACTACACTAACAAAACTATCGTCACAAACAGCACCTGCACCTGAACTAAGGTGCTGTTTGGTTCACTGCCGGTAAAGGCAACGTTAATGCAATCAATAAGTAGTGGTACCTGTTACACTGTAAAGGAAAATGTTTTTTTGTTTGGTTGCTAACGTACTTCAAGGAGCGGGAGTGGAATCGCTTACCGCCCAGAGGGGAGCGGGACCGATGATTCACAGGCCTGTATCTGTTCCCGCTGGTGATGGATTACGCGAGACCGAACCAAACATAAAGTGACGGTAATAGGTAACGCTGTGAATTGATTACGGGTCTAAAATGCGGAACCAAACAGCATTGGTGTTGTTTAGTTCGGCCTTTGCGACCTGGTGTCGGCTCACAGCGCTAATCGATCACATTCTTCCGTGTTTGGTTGGCACACTTCGTAATAGAGAACACTGTGAATGCATCTGGCCCCGTACAAACCCTCAGCCCCTCCTCTCCCGGCGTGATCCACTCCCGTCGTGGCAAAGGACTTGCAAAAAAAGTAGGAGACCTTTTACAATGGTTGGAATAGTTTACAATCGCATCCAATCGCTTCCGCGAAATAACTCTTTTGATTGTTTTAATTGGTGGAAGGGTAATATAGTTATTGTGCAAAGTGTCGTGAAACCATCCCATCCCGCCCATCCCGCCGCGCCCCCATCCCTCGTGGGTCGACGCCTGACGCCGCCATCCCCCTCCAACAAATCAGTCGTCTCTCCCGCCCTGCTCTCTCCCTCTCCGAAGTCGTCGGCGCCGTCGGTTTCTCCAGCGTGCGACCTCGGCGCCACCGGCTTGCCCTCGCCCACACGCATCTCACGGATCCCGGTGCAGTGCCCTCGGCCTCAAGTCGACGGCGGCAACTAGGGCAGCGGCGCGACACCGAGCAATCTCCATCGACAAATCAGTCATCCCCGCCCTGCTCTCTCCCTCTCTCAAGCCGTCGGCGCCCTGCTTTCTCCATCGCTCGACCTCGGCGCCACCGGCCTGCCCTCGCCCACCCTCGGCCCCATGTCGACGTCGGCATCCAGGGCAGCGACGCGACACCGAGCCAACGTCGCCGGCGCGACACCCAGCTAGCTGGCGAGGCACCCAGGCAGCGGTTCCCCCCAGGCAGCGGTAGATCCGGCTACCTCGTTCAATGAGAGGGACTTGAACAGGGAGAGCTCGTTCATCTCCGACACGACAGCCGTGATCGCATCACGAAGCTTTAGATCCACAATCAAGGTGTGTTATCTTTTCGTCTCGCTCAGTGTTTTGGCGTGTTGTTTTAATTAATTATTAGTTCGTACATTGATGTAGTATTAGCTGGATACTTCAAATTTCAATATATAATTTTAACCAAATTTATAGAAAAGTACATGAACATATATATAAGATGACAGTAGTTTCATTAAAATCTACTATAAATCATGGATTTTCTCTTGCTCACACACTAGTTTTGGTGTATACACTTTAATCATAATCCTTTTACTGTCTTAAGGCTTTGGATGACATTTATCCACATGAGACTCTGATTGTCAGTAATGGTTTTTTTATAGCTGGCACATAGACACTTGAAATATCAGCCACTGAACAGCTTCAATTTCATATTTAGTACTATGCCACAGAACCTTCATAGTTAGGTTTTGCTTTTAATCTTGTTATCATCATCGAAATGAGTTTTGTTAGACAGGTTGCACATTAGTTTTGTTCATATATGGTTTCAATGGGTCTAGACCTTGTAGCATTTCCGACATTCACACATGGATCTTGAATGCCTTCTCTTGGCAGGTTATCACATTGACATATCTTCTCCCTTTTCTGAAGAAGGTTATCCTTGATACTAAAAATTAATGGGAAGTAAGTAAATAAATCATTGTATTGATCAAGTAGTGTTTGGTGCTTGCTCATAACTGGTTTAGCTGTGGTCTAGAAAAGTAGTGAATTGTCATGAATATTTTATAAATGTTGAGATTAATTACCAACTTTAAGGTATTATACCAAATATATGCCCTCCACTTGCATCTTGATATTTTGGTTGACTGCAACCATGTATTTAGAATATGAGTTGGTCATAACGGATGCAAAGAAAGCCGATGACCAATTTTATATGAGTCTGCTATATCCTTGTAGTATTAGTAATCCTTACCCTGTAGGAAATGTCGGGTCTTGGTTATTTGTCGGAGCGCAATGAAATTGTTAGGAAGCTGTTTGGTAATGAAGAAGAAAGATTTCAGTTTTATAACAACTATGCTAAGGAGAGAGGATTTAGTGTTAGAAAAAGCTACTGTGAGTGGGATAATGGCCACAATGAGATGATCCTTCGGAAGTTTGTCTGCAGTAATGAGGGTTTTCGCGAAGAGAAGGAGTTGAAAAGGGAGCCTAAGAAGCGGAAGCCACGCAATGTTACTCGTGTTGGATGTCATGCTAAACTTGTGATTGCATGGGACCAGAACATAGGGCGGTGGTATGTGAAGGATTTCATCAATGGACACAACCATCTGATGGCAGATCCAGATGTTGCTTGTCTGTTGCATTCGCATAGAAGAATCAGCGATGATTAGAAAGCTGAGATTTTGGAGATGCAGATTTCTGGGATCGGAAAACACCAAATAATGGATATTATGCAAAAGTAGTATGGTGGGTACGATAAGGTCGGATATACAATAAGGGACCTGCACAATTTCTGTCATCACAATAAGGTGGAGACAGTTGTCATTGGTGATGCTCAAACAGTCATTAGTTACCTGACAGAATGCAAATATAGAGATCCTGATTTTTTTTAGTACAAGACTGATGGGGAAGGGCACCTGACGGGACTGCTCTGGTTTGACTATCAATGTCGGCTTGATTATGCAGCATTTGCTGATGTCGCTGTATTTGATAGCACATACAAAACGAACCGATACAACCTGCCCCTTGTTCCTTTTGTTGGGGTCAATCACCATTGCAGCGCTTGTGGTATTTCAAATAATGACAACTTTTTGCTTGTGGTATTTCAAATAATGACAACTTCAGATGTTATTTTGACATACTAAATGATTTCAATGGGAAAAATCATAAACATAAAAGTTGTAGAGTTGATCAAGATCTATAACTTTTATTTTAATTATTTCTTCATCCGACAAAATGGTACTAACGTTATTCACAAATTTTACAAATCTTACTTTCACAAACTATACACTATAAGATGGATATATAAAATGAGTGAACAATGTTACTACCACTACATCTGATGAACAAAATGACCAAAATAGAAGTTGTACATCTCCGAAACTTATAGAACTTTGTAGGTGATAACTTTTTCGTTACAATTCATATTGTCAAGGAAAACTACGTTTAAAGTACACAAATTCAAAATATGATTTTTCAAACGACCTCAGATGGAGAAACAACCAAAATAAAAGTAGTAGATCTCAAAAAGTTATACAACTTTATAGTTAACCACTTTTTAATCTGAATTCATATTGTCATAGAAATTAAGTCCAATACAAAAAAAATCCTCAAATAAGTCAAATAAATAGAACACAAACCAAAAAATTGAAAAAAAATCACATCAGGGGCAATGATCGAACCTACGCCCTCTGCATACAGAGTTGTACCATCTACCACTAAGCTATGCTCAGATGTTCAACACATTCAAGCTAAATTTATTTATCTTTCAAATGAATGAATAAAAGTGTAGAAAACAAATAATCTCCTCAGAACCTCAGAATAATGCTGATGGATAATACAAGAGGGACCCTTGAGCTTACCCATGCCTAAACCAAAGACGTGATCTCATGCTTTACAGCTTCACATTTTTAAAACACATTTATGTACAAAACACTAATTAGCATCGGTTATGAGCCCCGAAGGGGTTTCTTGAAATCTCGGCCATCCGCGATCAAATCGACGGCGCAAAATAGGTGGGGAAGGATCCGGCCGGCCGAGCAGCGCATCCACGGCGGCGCGCCATGGGCGCCGGCGGAGCACGGCGGCGGACTCGCCGGAATGGTGATTTAGACCACCTCAGGCCCAACCAAGACCACCGGTGTGATCAGCGAGACCTAGCGAACTTAAGGGTAGGCTTTAGCGGGGGTGGAGAATACCGGAGAGACACCAAAATGTGGCGGCGCCATGAACGAGGTCTAGGAGCTCGCTGAAATGGCATCTCCGAGCAATAGGCGCATGTGAAGGGATAGAGGTTGGCGTGGGTGCTTCGGACGTGGAGGGGCCCACGAGGTTGGAGGACACCTGTGCGACGGCGAGGAAGCAGGAGCGGCGCAGGACGGATTGGCGACAGCGGCGGCGGCGGACGACGACAAACCGACAAACATGGAGAATGAATTCGAATGAACCCTAAAAAAAATAACCGGACTATACTATTTGTATTATCCACCCCAACTATACTACCCAAAACATTATTTGTATAATTATAGATTGACCGTTTTTACCCTTAATTAAAAAAAAGAACTACAAAAAAAGGAATTACCACTTCCCATATTTTGGATACTGATTCACTCAATTTTGCACGCTATGGGACACGATTGGAAGCATATGGCCCACCGACCATAGACTCACCAATCGCTTCCAATCGCGTTGCTCTCATCGCCTCCCATCGCTTTTCATGTTCTGGGCCCACCGACCAAAGACTCACCAATCACTTCCAATCGCCTCTCCAACCATTGTAAAAAATCTCAAAAAGTAATTAAGGCGCGATCCAAACAGAAAGCATAATCGATTGCTTGGTAAGAAGTACAGAAGGGAATCATTCCGTTTGTGTTGCCTTCCCTTTTGCCAAACCAAACGGTATAAATAATCATAAGCAGAAGTCTACAACTTGGTACGTACTATCCACCTAAATAGTGAAAGAGCTCCGGCAACCGAAAAAATCCCGCCATAATCTAGGTACTAGCTTGTTCTCTAATCTTGAACGAGCCTGATCACATTTAATCATATAATCAATGATGCCGTCAGCTTAGTTTCACTAAGCATCGCCACCTGGTTGTGAAATTCAACAAGACTCAACATGATAGCAATAGAACTTAACTGGTTCTCTATGTCGAGGTGGTGTCTGGAGCTTCTCTTGTAATGGACTAATATTAGCTTTTTATATATGACAAAAGCAGATAAAAACTGTTCTCTGAAAAATGTACAGTAGAGTAGCTCGAAAACTTCATTGTTTCTCCCTCTATCCCTAAATAACTATCATTATTGGTGTTTGTTGCAAGTTTAACTCGATTCGTACAATATACGTGCAACAGTTGTGTCTCCAAATAGATTTATTAAAAAACTAGATTCAAAGATCATTCCAATGATATTAATTATGTAACATAAATAAAATATTTTTAAAATATGTTTAGTCAAAGTTGTTTCTCACGAAGCAAAAATGACAGATATTTAGGAATAAAGGGAGTAGGTTGTAATCACGTCGGAGTTCCAGAGAGTCATGTGTTGTATTGAAGGTAGTGTACAATCTTCTTTTATTCACTGAAAATTACAGTCAGAATAGAGAACCTAAAACAAAACTGACAGGTAAATATTAGATGACTACATTGGTATATATGAGTTGTTGCTTAAATTGTACCAACATAGTTCTGCTTCTTCGTATTCTGAAGCTGCAATCTGGCAATGTCAAAAGTTCCCAACTATTACTATCACATAGCATGGATTGGAAATGGTGCTCTTCATCTAGCAAATTTGTTACATATCTCAGCATTGTATAATGGCCTTGGGAGGAGGTACCAGGTAATTTTATCGGTTTTAGTAATATGTTGCTGATGTAAATGAACTCTTTCTTCTGCGATCTCCATTATTTCATATATCTTAGATGGTTAACGTTGTTTCTGAATGAAAATTCATTACTATGATGAGACACATATTCATATTGATCGGTTATCCTAGAAGCTATTGATTCCATCGTGCAGATTATATAGTGTTTTTCAGCCCATGTCAGTTGTATTAACAATTATTTGGAATGCCGCATGAATACACCAAAATGCTCCTTGCATTGCCGGATAACTTCACATTTCTCTAAATGAAACTCAAACACCAATATGCTCTCTGGTCGATCAAATCGCTAAAGAAGCCGGGCAATGGATCTTGGTCGGCTACGAACACTTGAAGTCCGTAGCTGCAATCGCTAGGTCGCTGGGGAGGCCTTGTACTTTGACCAATACCTATGGCTTGCCGTTTATTAGGCTATTGGGCAAGAACGATGCTTTCATAATTTTTCTCTTTCTCGTATATATACGGAAAACATCAAAGTATAGATGAATAAAAGTGAAGTAACTCGTCAGTATAACTTTTTCTCCATTTGTGGCGCACAGTCATACAGTCAAATTTAAAGGAGCCACAAGCTTTTACTTAGTCAGCAATTGAGTAGCATGTGTTAGGACAGACAACAGGTATTGCACCATGAAAATGGAGGGCACACTGTGACAATTAATAGCAGTAGTTTTTGTGCTGAGATAATTGTATCTCGTTCTAAAATGTGTTGCCTTTCTGGACTTGAGTACAAGAAAGTACAAAATAGCAGCTCAAAGATGTAAATGGAACCTGTACAGGTTCATAATTAACATCTCTACTAGTGTAGCAAAGTTGAATAAAGGAGGCATGTGGTGCACGAAAGGGCTCTGTTTTGTAATACAACACTATAGTTAGCCAGGGTGCACATTTTATATAGTAGAGGCACATGCATGCATGCATACATACATACATACATACATATAGAGATTGTAAGTTCCTTTCATTCTGCCACCGGAATTCTTAGTTGTATTGAAACCGATGGCCCTACAATGTTTTGAAATCCATGTGTCTCCATATTTCTTAGGATGTACGTACTATCTACATAGAACGGTGTGCTTGGGAGGTATCAAGAAATTGGACTGGTTAGCATTATATCACAGCCTTCCAAAATTTCCGTCATTCAAATGTAGGCCAATCTGTCTACTTAATGTCAGCTTTAAATTTTTTTACAAAAGTTGGCACAAATAGAATTAACAAAGTAGCACAGAAAGTGGTGAGCCCATCACAATCAGCCTTTATGCCAGGTAGAAACATAATGGAAGGTGTGGTCATATTACATGAGACCATGCATGAATTGCACACTAAAAAGCTTAATGGGGTGATTTTCAAAATTGACTTTGAAAAAGCCTATGATAAAGTTAAGTGGTCCTTTCTTCAATAAACCTTGAGGATGAAAGGCTTTTCGCCAAAGTGGTGCAATTGGATTAAGAGCTTTGTCACCGGGGGTAGTGTTGGTGTCAAAGTTAATGATGACATAGGACACTACTTCCAAACAAAAAAAGGTATACGTCAGGGCGACCCAATGTTTACCTATTTTGTTCAACATCATAGCAGATATGCTCGCTCTCTTAATTAAAAGAGCAAAGGATGATGGACACATAAAGGGGGTCATCCCACATCTTGTCGATGATGGCTTATCAATTCTACAATATGCAGATGACACCGTTATCTTTATGGACCATGACCTAGAACAAGCAAAAAAATATGAAACTTTTGTTGTGTGTTTTTGAACAGTTGTCTGGTCTAAAAATCAACTTTGATAAGAGTGAAATCTTTTGTTACGGCGAAGCAAAAGATTTTGAGGACCAATACATAGAGCTCTTCGGATGTGATGCTGGTGAAATATCCCTTTAGATACTTAGGCATACCAATGCATCATAAAAAACTCCATAATGTAGATTGGAGGTGCATCGAAGAGAGGTTCGAAAAAAAATTGAGTTGCTGGAAAGCAAAGAATTTATCTTATGGAGGTAGATTAGTCCTTCTAAATTTAGTGCTTAGCAGTCTACCCATGTTCATGATGTCTTTTTTTGAATTACCCAAAGGTGTTCTTAAAAAACTGGATTATTACAGATCTAGATTTTTTTGGCAAGGTGAAAAAAATAAAAAGAGGTATCATCGTGCAAAGGGACATCCTATGTCGTCCTAAGAGCATCTCCAACTGTTTGGCATTTTTTGTTTGGCATATTTGGGAATTTACCAAGTCTCAAATGGATTTGGCAAAGGTGGAAAGACTTAATCTCCAACCGTTTTGCATTTTATTTTGGCAAATTCCAAAATTGTGGAAACGGCGGCGACGCGAGGTTTCTCGTCGCGCGTGGAACAAAGGCGCCAAAGCCGCGCAGGGCCAAATGCCAAGTCGGGAAGGACTCGCATTTATGCCTAGTGAGCCCAGGAATTTCCCAAGTTGATAAAAATGCAAAGCCCAAATTCAAAACGATTGGATAGGAGATTTTTCAACTTTTTGGCAAAAATACAAATTCAAAGCCCAAATGCCAAACGGTTGGAGATGCTCTAAGGACCAAGGAGGACTTGGGATCATTGATCTCGAAGTTCACAATAAATATTTATTAAGCAAATGGATTGTAAAATTGCTTAATGAAGAAGGAACTTGGCAAACCTTGCTTAGAAACAAGTATCTAAGCTCAAAATCTCTTTCACAAGTCTATGTCAAAACCAATGACTCATTTTTTGAAGGGGCTCATGAAAGTAAAAGATCAGGTTTTGGCTTGTGGATCCTTCAAAATTAATGACGGATCACAAACAAGATTTTGAGAAGATACATGGGTAGACAATCGCCCATTAAAAGATATTTATCCAACGCTCTATAACATTACAAATCGTCCACATGATACAGTGGCCAATGTTATGGAATCAACACCATTGAATATTTCTTTTCGGAGAGCTCTAGTGGGGGATAAACTTGATGAATGGGAAGAGCTCATAGCCAAGATCACTCATATAAATTTAACTGATGAGAGTGATTTGTTTATTTGAAACTTACATAACAATGGTCAATTTATAGTCCTTTCTATGTATCTTCACATGATAAATCAGAATACACCCTTCTCTCATAAATTGATTTGGAAATTAAAAATTCCTCTAAAAAACAAGATCTTCCTTTGGTATCTCCAGCAGGGGGTGATTTTAACAAAGGACAACCTCATTAAGAGGAATTGGAAAGGCAGTAAAAAATGTTGTTTCTGTAATTATAACAAAACTATTAAACATCTTTTCTTTGATTGTCACCATGCGAAGACAATTTGGAGGACTGTCTATATAGCTACTGGGTTAACCGCTCCCAACTCGGTATCCCACATGCTAGGGAGTTGGCTATCGAATTTTAATTTCAAAGAGAAAAACATATTCTGGTTGGGGCAACTGCTTTATGTTGGGCAATTTGGCGATGTCGTAATGATCTAATTTTTCAAAATTGCAAATATACATCTTTTATGCAGGCTATTTTCAGGGGAACATACTGGTTTTGATTTTGGACATTGTTGCAGCGTGACGATGAAACGAAGGAGTCTTTCCGGTTAGCGAGCAGAAAAATAGAAACTGCCGCGCTGGAGCTGTTTGCTTCTCATTGATGGAAATTTAATAATAGACTCTGTCATGCATAATTTTTGCATTTATTATCCTGTCTCATCAGCAAAATTGCTGAATTTATGTAATAATGTAAACGCTGTGTGTGGAGACGCAGAAGCAGGAAGTCTCTTCCATTTTCTAAAAAAAAAAATTCTCAACAAACTTGTGAATGCTTTCAGTTTCTGAAGTTAGGTTCTCTCTGTGGTCTGCCTACCTCAGTGGAATCAACATTGAAGTTCTACACTTGTGTAGCAGCCAGCACAGAGGTCTGACTATCCAAAACAAGTGGCACAGATCAGACACACATGGTGTGGATACAGGTCTAAGGCCAGGATCCACGCTAGCGACGTGAAGTGGCCTTCCACGTCAATGAAAATGATAGAAACGTAGTGTTGCTGCTGTTTTTTGTGGCATTTTTGTATTTTTCCGTCTAAAACTGACAATCGAAGAGGTGACCTACACATATTGGTGGCAAATAGTTATATCTCCCCTAATCAATAGTTCTGGTGCTCTGTCCTTGATTTATAAATGGTTAGTCTACGGCTCTGGGCTGACCATGCTTGCAAAAACTTCTATTAACATGCTTTGCAGGGTTACAAAATATGTTTTGCGTTTCTAGACTTGAGTACAAAAAGTAGAAAACAGCGGTGGAAAGATGTAAATAATGGAGCCTCTACAAATTCACATTCAACAAAGTTAAATAATAGAGACACATGTTGCATTGAAGATATCTGCTTTGTAACACACCACTAGCCAGGATGCACATTTTATATGGGCAGACATAGCCACATACACATATAGATCGAGAGAGATTGCTAGTTTGCTTTCATTCTACCACTAGAGCTGTTAGTAGTATCAAAACTGACGACCTTACAATAATGTTCAAAAATCCCTAACACTCCATAGTTTTTAGGATGTACTACTACATAGAGCAGTGGGCTTGGAAGGTATCAAGAAATTTGACTGGTTAGCATTATACATGCCCTTCAAAAACTTCCACCATTCTAGTGTTTTAGATAGTTTAAAATATTTCTTAACAAACTTGTTGATGCTTTCAGTTGCAGAAGGTTCCGTTGATGGACAATGGACCCCAATGCAATCTACTCTGAAGAAGTTCCACACTTGTGTAGCAGCCTGCACAAAGGGTGGATTATCAGAACCAGTTCCACATTCATGCCTCAGGCTTGGGAAGAGCAAGGACATCTGACAAGTAATTGTTACATGCCTATAACTGAAATATTTTCTTTGCTAGTACTTCTGAAGTTTTGATATGTCAGCGGCTAAATCCTTAATTAATATTGCACCTTTCACTAAATGCTTGGCTTCTAGTAGGACTGGAACAATAGCACAATTCTGTGGGATTTAGTGGAACACAGATTCAGTCACTTTCATGACTTCACCCTCCAAGGATTGTCTGCGTTTTGGAGCGAAGCTCCCACAACTTGGCCTTTTTATCAGATAGCAGAGTAAAAAACAAGTGACATTAGCTCAACTATAAAAATGAAGAACTTCTTAAATAAAAAAAATGAAACATGTCTCATAATGGGACAGAGAAACTCATGTACACTGCAACAAAACAGCAAGTCAATGTTGTTGAAAAAATTATGATCCAGATTCTAGGTTCTCCAATGCATCAAGTAATAAAAATTCATCAGTCCACAAATTATGACACACATTCTGTCAGCTAGTAGGCATCAAGCAACCAGAAGCACTGAATCCATAAATCCATTAACCAAAATTCCATTCCATAAATCCAGTGAAGCCTCCATATGGTGTGGATCCCTCTACTCCCAGTCACATGATGTTATTTTTGCTTTGAATGTATAAGATCCTTCAGATCGGTGATGGAAACACATGAAGAAACCAAAGTTGGGCCATGAGCCATGACACCAAATTTCAGTGTGCTTCAGTTAGATGGGACTTTACTTTCATAGTAAGTTAGGCAATCAGCAGTCCAATGATTATAAAAACTAAAATGATAAAAATTTAAAATGCAAGGATCTAAAATAAATTTAACACATTATACTAACCCAAAAACATCAAAATAGACTAGAAACTCCCAAACCCAGTCAACACATGAATCACGTCAATATGATGTTCTTAACTTGAGGAACTAATAAAACAAGCTTGTTGTTTTAGCTAGTGACAAAAATCCAAGGTCGTTAACTTCTTCCTTTTTCTTTGAGCAGGTCTTCTTCCTATTATTTCCCAGATCGACACCAGGACATGGCATTTTGATTTTGTAATTGCACAACACAATGAATGAGTTCACCCACTAACACAATTCAGGCAACACGCTCTTTGGTGGACCTGCATCTGGCGGTACCAAGGCTTCTCGCGCATGCCAGCTAACCGAGGTGGCTTCACAATCTTGGAGGTCCCCAATCAGACCAATAGTGATCATTGTCATGAGTAACTCACACGTCACTGCTCTACATCTGAACTGTCACACCCAATTTTAAGAACAAAATTGAATGCAATAACTCATGTGTGCCCAGAGATCAATCACACACATAAGCCACAAATTAAGAAGTACCATCACATATGTTTATTACATAACGAATATTATTCAAAGTCTTAACATAGCAGCGGATAAATAAAGTGTCTCTCGCGGTAGCTCCATCACAGGGAAGATGACTGGTTGACAGCAAGACTAGAACTCTTCAGGGAAGTCGTCGTTACCATAGCAATCTGTTACCCATCCGGGATTTTATCCAAGTAGAAAAGAAAATAAACAAGCATAAGTACATCTTGTACTTAACAAGTGTAACATGGGGTTCATGAGGCTCAAATAAGGCTGACACTGGTTAAACTGCAGTAGCTTTTAGTTGGTACAATTTTAGCATTAGATAGCATCAATAATAACCATCCCAATTAAACATGTGATCAATGTGAACATGAAACCATTGAAAGAGATAGTAACATTAATTTAAAACATTAATTAAAGCAACAACTATACCATAAGAATTCCAGGCCGCTCGTAACCGTGAGCACGGCTGATATATCAGTTTTACACTCTGCAGAGGTTGTACACTTTACCCGATGAGTCGTGATATCCAGATGCCCGGGTTAATTACTCCCATAACACTTCCGAGGTGAGTGGGCAGGATACACGCAAAGCCTTTCAAAGGTTCGTCTAACAAGTTAGGGCCGTTAGTTCTTAAGGCAAGGGGATGTAGAGTCCTCCTTCCACGTGGCACAATAACACGCAGCCTATACTCACGTGGACAGAAGCCGCACTATACCCGTCTCGGCAAGATCCAACGCGCCTATACAGGTGTCCACTAACAAGCTAGAAAAGGTCCTTATACTGAGCTAAGGTCAGAGCCATATAACCCCCATGGTTGCACTGTTGTCCCGGGTGATCCCTTATAGCAGTTCCTAAACCATGTTGCTATATAAAAGCCAATTTTACCAAGTTGCATATATCATTAAGTTCAGATTCACATGATCAAATGTTTAATTTGAGCACTAGCATAGTTCTACCCAATGCATACCAAGTTTAACAAGGCACAAGATCAACAACTAGGATATACCTAAATAGGTATCAAGGTAGACACATGCATATGATGTTTATAGTGATTCATGGTTATTAGGACATCAAGGAGGATCCCATGTTATACTTGCCTGATTCAGTGAACTCTGGTTGCTCTTGGTTGTCGTAGAAGGGTTCCTGATCACCAGCGTATGTCTCACCGTCTATACTTGATTACCATCAACACACAATCATCGGGACAACAATCATGCAAAGCAACCAAGCTATAATTAGAACATTACACCAACAGCAAGAAAATAATATAAAAAGTTTAAAAACAGAATCTACGATCCAACACGATCACATAAACGCGAAGATCACGAAAAACGGAATTATAACGCGAAAGTGATGAGCTAAACAAGTTACAAAACCTTAGTTAGTAGATTAAACCTAACTCAAATTTTAAGTACTGAAAACAGTATAGATTTTCATGCAGATAGATAGATCTTTTCAAAACGAATCTAACGCAACTTGAACGGACTAAATCGGACTAAAAACGTAGAAGTTATAAGCATTTGAAACTAGTGGCAAAACTGTAAATAAATTGAAATCGAATTTGAATTTAAAACGAATTTCAGAATTGACTGGACTGCGCCTCAATTAGGATGAAACGCAGGGGCGTATACGGAAGAAAACTCAGACTCAATGAATAGTATAAGGTGGACTGCGGGTTTAGGCTCGAAAACTTGAGGGTCTCTTTAACAAAATTGACGCCGAAGGGGTATCGACTGCCAGAGGCCGTTGATTTCTAGATGGACGACTCAGATTAGATCTGGGAGGGGCTGGCAGCGCTTTTACGCCGGCGCGGAGGAGGGAAGCGATGCGCGGCGGCGCCATGGCCGGAGACGGGCGGCGCGGCTCGGGTTTGCGCCACGATGCGGTAGAGACTACGGGAGTAGGTCCAATCGAAAGAGAAGATCAAGGCGAACTCACCAGAGGCACAGACGAGGTCGGAGACGATCTGGTGGCGGCGTATTGCTCGACGAGGCGGACGGCGGCTCTGAAAAGCGACGGCGAGCGATTAAGGCACCAACAAAATAGGGAAAAAGGAGATAGAAGGAATTGATAGCTTCGTGAGGTCGAGACGAAGCTCTAGATGCCCTCGGTGGCGGCCGAACCCTACCGAGAAACGAGGTTGACGGCGGCGGAGATTTTTCGGGCGGCGGGGCTCTCGATTGCGGTGAATAGGGCACGAGAGCGTAAGCTTCTTGCGTGGGGATAGGCGGCGGGTTCCTGAGGATCTATTTATGGGGTTGGCTCGGCCGATTAGGCAAGCGAAGACGCGTAGGATAGATGGATTCGAGCTCGGGCTCGTGTTCTGGTCGGATACGGGAGGATGGAGATCGAGCTGACACGCGGGCCATCGGCGTCAGCGAGGGAGAGGCGAGCGCGGGCGTCGCTGGGAGGCTGCCAGGCGGAGCCCAGTCGACAGCGAGACGGGGCCGCGCGCGTGCGGAGATGCGGCAGGCGCTGGGAGTGGGCCGGCGGAGAGAGTGCGGCCCAAGAAATGGAGGGAGGAGAGCGCTGCGCGCAGAAGTTGGGTCGGGCGGCGGCCCACGCGGGCGAAGGAGAGAAAAGGGGAGGCAGGCCGGCGGAGAGAAAAAGAGCGGGCCGGCCAGGCCGGTTCGGGCCAAAAGAGAGAAAAGGAGAGGGAGAGAAGGAAAATGATTTCCCATTTCCCAGAACTGATTTTCAAGAATAAATTTGAAACCCCTTTGAATTCAAACAAGTTTGGAGCAAAAACCAATCATCACAAAAATAAGATATGCACCAGCATGTATGCTTCATCATGGTCTTTGGCCTAGGATTTATTTTAGCTTTTGCAAATAATTTATTAACTAGGTTTTATGCAACACATAAAATGCGTAATTAAATCATATTGCCTATTGTAAAACAAATGCAAATTTTGGGATGTTACAATTCTACCCCCCTTAAAGAATCTCGTCCTCGAGATTCCAGCGATGCTTACTCAAACAACTGTGGGTATGACGTTCTCAAATCCTCTTCTCTTTCCCAAGTTGCCTCTGCTTCTGAGTACCGATTCCACTGAACCTTGCACATCCTTATTACTCTGCTCCGGGTAACTCTTTCGGTTGTTTCCAAAATCTTTGTCGGATACTCATCATAAGTCAGATCTTCCTTAACTGTGAGCTCCTCCAACGGTATCTGCTCTTCGGGCACTCGTAGGCACTTCTTCAACTGAGAAACATGAAACACATTATGCACTCCTGACAAGCTTTCACGCAATTCTAACTGATACGCCACTTCACCACGTCTTTCAAGAATTTTGAACGGTCCAATATACCTGGGTGCTAGCTTTCCTTTCTTATTGAACCTTTTCACACCTCTCATCGGTGACACCTTTAGGTAGACATAATCACCTACTGCAAAAGTTAGATCTCGACGACGGTTGTTTACATAACTCTTCTGCCGAGACTGAGCGGCTCTCAGATCCTGACATGTTCCTCGGCATTCCTCAACACATCAGGTCCAAACACTTGACTTTCACCTGTCTGATCCCAAAACAACGGTGTTCTACACGATCTCCCATACAAAGCTTCAAACGGTGCCATCTTAAGACTCTCCTGATAGCTGTTGTTGTATGAGAACTCTGCATAACACAAATTCTTGTCCCAACTGGTGCCATACTGCAATGCACAAGCTCTCAACATGTCTTCTAGAATCTGATTTGTTCTTTCTGTCTGTCCATCAGTCTGCGGATGATAAGCAGTACTGAAGTTCAATCTTGTACCCAAAGCTTCATGTATACCCTTCCAAAAATGTGACGTAAACTGCGATCCTCTATCGGACACGATCTTTCTTGGAACTCCATGTAGACAGACTACTCTTTCCATGTATAACTCTGCTAACTTTGCCCCATCGTAAGTAGTCTTGACGGGTATGAAGTGAGCAACTTTGGTCAATCGATCAACTATTACCCATATGGAGTCGTATCCTCTCTGCGTACGAGGCAAACCAACTATGAAGTCCATACCAACTTCTTCCCACTTCCATTCAGGTATCTTCATCGGTTGTAACAAACCAGCGGGTCTCTGATGTTCTGCCTTCACCCTCTGACATGTATCACACAGAGCGACGTACTCGGCTACATCTCGCTTCAGTCCATCCCACCAATACTTTTTCTTCAGATCAAGGTACATCTTAGTGCTTCCAGGATGAATGGAGTAAGCTGACTCATGCACTTCTCGCAATATAGTCTCACGTATCTCCTTGATTTCAGGCACACATAACCTCTTCCCATGTCATAACGTACCATCCTCATCTAATCGAAAACCTGGTGCTTTACCAAGAACAATGTTATCGGCTAACTGCTTCAACTTCTCATCTGCCATTTGACCCTTACATATCTCTTGCATCAATACCGGTTCAAGTACCAATTCCATTCTATTGATCACAATCCCCAGATTCAGATGTGCAAACTCAGCACACAGTTCTTCTGACATAGGAGCAATTCGGATTCCATTGGCACGGCTCTTTCTACTTAAGGCATCTGCTACTACATTAGCCTTACCGGGATGGTAGTGTATTTCCAAATCATAGTCCTTAATCAATTCTAACCATCTGCGTTGTCTCAAATTCAGATCAGACTGAGTGAATATGTACTTCAAGCTCTTATGGTCGGTATAAATGTCTGTCTTGTGACCCACTAAGTAGTGTCTCCAAATTTTTAATGCATGAACAACAGCTGCCAATTCTAGATCATGTGTGGGGTAATTCAGCTCATGCTTTCTCAACTGCCTCGATGCATATGCTACAACTCTGCCTTCTTGCAAAGAACACAACCCAAACCTTGACGAGATGCATCACAATAAATAGAGAAGTCCTTACTTAGATCTGGTAGTATTAACACTGGAGCTGTAGTCAAACGTTTCTTCAATTCTTCAAAGTTAGCTTGACATTTATCGGACCAGACAAACTTAGCATTCTTCTCTAGCAGAGCTGTCATTGGCTTAGCAAGCTTGGAGAATCCTTCAATGAACCTTCTGTAGTAACCAGCCAATCCAAGGAAACTACGAATCTCGGTCACATCTGTTGGTGGTTTCCAATTCAACACATCTTCAACCTTGCCTGGATCTACTGAAATGCCTCCATTAGAGATAACATGTCCAAGGAAAGAAACTTCCTTCAACCAAAATTCACACTTGCTGCGCTTGGCATACAACTTGTGCTCTCTGAGTTTTTGTAGTACTAACCTCAGATGTTCAGCATGATCTTCCTTGTTCTTAGAGTATACTAGAATATCATCAATAAACACAACAACAAACTTGTCGAGATATTCCATGAACACCTTGTTCATCAAATACATAAAGTAGGCAGGTGCATTGGTCAATCCAAAGGACATGACTGTATACTCATACAACCCATACCTGGTAGTAAAAGTTGTCTTCGGAATATCAGATGCTCGAATCTTCAACTGATGGTAACCAGAACGCAGATCAATCTTAGAGAACACACATGCACCTTTAAGCTGGTCAAACAGATCATCAATCCTCGGCAACGGGTACTTGTTCTTGACGGTAACTTCATTAAGCGATCTATAGTCAACACACATCCGTTGACCACCATCCTTCTTGTCAACAAAGATAACAGGAGCTCCCCAAGGTGATGAACTAGGACGAATAAACCCTTTTTCTTGTAACTCTTTAATTTGTTTCTTAAGTTCATCTAATTCTGGTACTCCCATCCTATATGGTCTTTTAGCTATGGGTGCAGTTCCAGGTAAAAGTTCAATAATAAATTCAATGTCGCGATCGGGTGGCATACCTGGCAGGTCATCGGGGAACACATCCGGGAACTCATCCACCACTAGATCTTCCGGGAAAACCTCTTCATTCATCTGGTTCACGGTTGCAGTCGGTGTTGGTTGTAGCACTACCTTCACACTGATTCTGTCTCCCTTAGCTGTAGTAACTGTCACAACTTTCTCTTGACACTGTATATCCGTCTTGCACCTCTTCATCCAGTCCATACCCAGTATCAAATCAATGCCAGCTGTTCTCAGCACAATTGGGGATACTGAGAAATCTACCCCCCCTAGGGACACATCTATAGGCATACACTGAAGCGTAGAGACTACGGGAGTAGGTCCAATCGAAAGAGAAGATCAAGGCGAACTCACCAGAGGCACAGACGAGGTCAGAGACGATCTGGTGGCGGCGTATTGCTCGACGAGGCGGACGGCGGCTCTGAAAAGCGACGGCGAGCGATTAAGGCACCAACAAAATAGGGAAAAAGGAGATAGAAGGAATTGATAGCTTCGTGAGGTCGAGACGAAGCTCTAGATGCCCTCGGTGGCGGCCGAACCCTACCGAGAAACGAGGTTGACGGCGGCGGAGATTTTTCGGGCGGCGGGGCTCTCGGTTGCGGCGAATAGGGCACGAGAGCGTAAGCTTCTTGCGTGGGGATATGCGGCGGGTTCCTGAGGATCTATTTATGGGGTTGGCTCGGCCGATTAGGCAAGCGAAGACGCGTAGGATAGATGGATTCGAGCTCGGGCTCGTGTTCTGGTCGGATACGGGAGGATGGAGATCGAGCTGACACGCGGGCCATCGGCGTCAGCGAGGGAGAGGCGAGCGCGGGCGTCGCTGGGATGCTGCCAGGCGGAGCCCAGTCGACAGCGAGACGGGGCCGCGCGCGTGCGGAGATGCGGCAGGCGCTGGGAGTGGGCCGGCGGAGAGAGTGCGGCCCAAGAAATGGAGGGAGGAGAGCGCTGCGCACAGAAGTTGGGCCGGGCGGCGGCCCACGCGGGCGAAGGAGAGAAAAGGGGAGGCAGGCCGGCGGAGAGAAAAAGAGCGGGCCGGCCAGGCCGGTTCGGGCCAAAAGAGAGAAAAGGAGAGGGAGAGAAGGAAAATGATTTCCCATTTCCCAGAACTGATTTTCAAGAATAAATTTGAAACCCCTTTGAATTCAAACAAGTTTTGAGCAAAAACCAATCATCACAAAAATAAGATATGCACCAGCATGTATGCTTCATCATGGTCTTTGGCCTAGGATTTATTTTAGCTTTTGCAAATAATTTATTAACTAGGTTTTATGCAACACATAAAATGCGTAATTAAATCATATTGCCTATTGTAAAACTAATGCAAATTTTGGGATGTTACATGAACCAACAGGATTTTAGTTCCTGTTTGAACTCGATCTCAAAATTTTAGAAAAAAATGAATTTGGTTTCAGTACTCCACTAACGAAACTACCGTCTCAAACAACATCTGCGCTTGAACTAAGGGATAACAGACCATGAGAACAAGTCTACAGCTTGATTCAAGATCAATCCATGCAAAAAAAATAGGTTGCATCGATACACTTTTAATCATATAATCTATGATTCCATCAGCCTAGTTTCACTAAGAGTGACCACTCCGGGTGTGAAACTCAACAAGACCCAACATGATAACAATAGGACTTAACTAGTCATCTATGTCGAGGTGGTGTCTGTAGCTTCTCTTGTAATGGACTAATGGCAACTTTCTTATATAGGACAAAAGCAGATGAAAACTTCAGTGTTATCTTGTAATCAAAGTCACTAGCATAGCAAACTTTTAGAGAGCCATGTGTTATATTGAAGGTAGTGTAGAATCTTTGTTTATGCATTGAAAATTACAGTCTGAATATAGAACCTAAAACAAAACCGAGTTGTTGTTTGCCTTGGACCAATAGAGTTCTGCTTCTTTGTATTCTGAAGCTGCAATCTAGCAATTTAAAAAGTTCCTGACTACTATATCACATAGCAAGGATTGAAATGGAACTCTTCATCCAGAAAATTTGTTAACTATGTGCATTGTATAGTGGCCTTGGGAGGTAATTTGATTGGTTTTAGTAATATGTTGCTGATGTAAATGAAGTCTTTCTTTTCCAATCTCCATAATTTCATATATCTTAGTTGGTCAAAGCTCCCAAATGAAAAATCATCACTCAGGAGTTCCCTCCAACAAGATTTCATTACATGTCTTTCGTTATTCAAATCTCTCCTGAAGCAGAGCAATGCATCTTAGCC
Organism: Coix lacryma-jobi var. lacryma-jobi; assembly: GCA_009763385.1. NCBI lineage: Eukaryota > Viridiplantae > Streptophyta > Magnoliopsida > Poales > Poaceae > Coix > Coix lacryma-jobi. The sequence continues at coordinate 19,414,961 of CM019831.1, forward strand.
GGCAACATATACTCAAGAGTCCATAGCTGCGATTGCTAGGTCGCTAGGGGGAGGCCTTTTGAGTGTCACTCGTGTTTCGGTCAATATCTATGGCTTGCCATTTAGGTTGTTGGGCAGGAACATTTCATAATGTTTTTTTTCTTCTCTTGAATACTCAAAAGACTTGCACATCATTTTATTAAGGTAGAAGTAGAGTAAAAGCGTTTAATTCATAATGCTTTTCATATACTGAAAAAGGCAAAGCATACAAACATGAGTAAAAGTGGAGTAACTCATCAATATAATGTGTCCTTCAGTTGTGGTGCACTGCCATATGTGAAATTCAAGGGAGCTGCAAGCTTTTACTCGGCAAAATTGAGTAGCATCCATGACTGTGACGACAAAAAACAGAGATTGGACTGTAAAAACAGAGGGCTCAGTGTAGTAGTTTTCATGCTCGTGGCACGGAGAAGTTGATCCCGTCCTAAAATCATTTGCCTGTGGGGTCGAGTACAAAAGAAGTACAAAATAGCAGGTGGAAGATGTAAATGGAACTTTTACATGTTCACATTTAACATTTGTACTAGTGTAGCAAAGTTGGATAATGGAGCCACATGGTGCAGTGGAAGCCCTCTGTTTTGTAACACATCGCTATTCAGCAGGATGGACACATTTCATCCATATATAGAGAGGGGCATTGCTAGATGCTTTCATTCTACCACCATTGTTCTTAATAGTATCGAAATCAAAGACCTTACAATGTTCAGAAATCCCTGGCTCGCTATAGTTCTTAGGATGTACTACTATCTGTAAAAATCCCTAGCTCTCCATACTCCTTAGCAGTGGGCTTGGGAGGTATCAAGAAATTTGACTGGTTAGTATTGTACATGCCCTTCCAGAATTTCCCACATTCAAATGTTTTAGATAGTTTAGAATATCATTTCTCAGCAAACTTGCCAATGCTTTCAGTTGCAGAAGATGGTGTGTGAGGACTGACTGTATCAGTGCAATCCACACTGAAGAAGTTCCACGTCGCTCTGGACCACGTCCGTCTACGCCATCACCGCCGGACTCCTACGCCTCAGTCTCCTCCTCCCGTTGCCGACGTTCCCAGGAGCCCGAAGGCCATGGCGGGGGACGGCTCCACCTCCTCCACTACTTCATCGGGATCTAACAACCTCGGTATGAACTCCTAGACCTCTCCCCTTTCGGATCTAATGCCTAGTAGTCCATAGGGCTTGTTTATGCACTGTGTTGGTTAATCCCCGGCTAGATCTACTCCTAGTTGATCCTGTGAATATCATCACCTACTGTATATCTACATGGAGCAATGGGCTTAGGAGATATCAAGAAATTTGACAGGTTAGTATTGTACATGCCCTTCCAGAATTTCCCACATTCAAATGTTTTAGATAGTTTAGAATATTATTTCTCAGCAAACTTGCCAATGCTTTCAGCTGCAGAAGATGGTGTTTGAGGACTGACTGCATCAGTGCAATCCACACTGAAGAAGTTCCACGCTTGGGTACGAGTCTGCACCCAGGACATCCTTCCGGAACCAGTGGATAGAGATACGTGCCTTGGTAAGAGTTACAATATTTGGCTGGTAGTAAGTTACACTACATGTCTGATATCAAAATATTTTTCTTGTTATTAGTACTATTTCCAAAGTTATGATTAACTAAGTTTGCACGTACCTTTCGCTGAATGTATGTTTGGCATGCAGCAGTCGAAGGGATATGTAGTCCGTGTGCTTGTGTGGGATGCAGTTTCAACATCTTTTGTCCATAAAGTCACGCCATGACTCCCTCATCCACGTACGTACATCTGTGCATCCTGTCTCGGATTTCGGTTGGGACTATCTGCGTTCTCGAGCAAACTAGCTTGATCCAAAATCTTGGCCTTTTGAGAAGGTAGCAGTGTAAAACACAAGTGTCGTTAGCTCGAATACAAATCCGAAGCAAGTCTTAGAAGCAAAAACACCAAGGTCCTGTGTGGAAGCCCTGTAATGTTTATGTTTTTCACATGTAATTATGTTACGCTTGTATTTCCTTGTGCACAAGAAAACCACTGTAACACAGGGTATTATTTTTCCCGCTAGATCGAATAGCTATTGTTTGGGTAGTCAGAAAACAAATATGCAGACTATTTGAACACAATGAACAGCTATGACCATTGATGAGCATGCCTAGCGGAGATGATGCATCTGCTTCAACTGCGCTTCAACTCCTTCGATTATGCCATCCTTTTCCTTCTTGTATCACTAGCACAGAACACGAAGAGGGTGAACAGCAGAGGCCATCGCCATTTCTTTGCATTTTTGGAAGCTGCGACTTGTGAGGAGATGAGGATGAAAACAGAGAAGAGATCTGCAATCAGCATGAGTGAGACCGGCGACGAACTGACTACTCAACGAGCTTGTCACTCGCCACGGTGGAGAAGCGTCGCGGTTTCGTAGAGAACGGCTACTCTGGGTCATTCGACAGTGGATACAATCGCACGGGTATAATCATGGGGACATGTCCTGGCGGCAACAGCCGGGGGCGCGAGGACTGAGCTGTGCGAGCAAAGGAGATGTTGCCCTGATAATTATCGTTTTGTTTTCCAGACCTAATAAGAAGGTGTGTTTTATTTTACACTGGTTTTGCTCCAACCCAAAATGTAAAATTAATGTGCTTATTAGTAGCCATCCAAACAATATAATCTAGTTTGGGTTGTAAAAATCGCCAGGCCTATAATTACAAGGGTTTTGTATCAAATACCATGCTTTCAAACAGACCTAATGAAGCAGTGCTGGGGCCGTGAGGACTGAGATGTGGCGAGCAAAGAAGATGCTGCCCTGATAATTATCGTTTTGTTTTCCAGCCCTAAGATTCTAAGAAGGTGTGTTTTATTTTACACCGGTTTTGGAAAGTTTTGTTCCAATTCCAACCCAAATGTAAAATTAATGTGCTCACTAGCCATCCAAACAATAAAATCTAGTTTGGGTCAAAAAAAAAAATAGCCGGACCTATAATTACAAGGGTTTAGGGTTTTACCCCCAACCACCGAGCGCATTTACTCTGCTCCCCGGTCAACGACCAACGGATCCTGTCTCAGATCCGTGTCTGCCATGGCCGCGGGACACGCCCTCAGCAATAAGGGCGTTGCGGCTTCCCAAGGCAGCTGCGACAAGACGGAGCAAGACCGCGCCCCCAGACGGCCCTCTGCGGCGGACGACGACGGATGGACGAAGGTACTACGGAAACGCCGCTCCAGCTGTGCTGCCCAGAAGTATTCAAGTCGCCCACCGGCTCACTCATCTTGCTCAACCATCCTGAAGACTCTGAGAGGTAAATGCTTCCGGTGCCTCGCTGCTGGACACCGGGCGGCAGATTGCAGGGACCCGGTCCGTTGCCTACGGTGTGGCAGAAGCGGCCATAAAGTCAAGAGCTGCAACAACGCTCCCTCCACTAGAAGCAGCTCTGCATCCAGACTCTGCTCTGCAGCCAGTCTGCCCCAATCCCTCCGGGCTGCCTCCGTCGGCCCCTCACCGCTCAACCTCATCAACTTCCCTGAGCTGCCCCGGCCGACCATGGCGACGCCTGGTGATCCGGCGCTGCGCCCAGAACATACCTCGGCGGTGGCGGCCATTACCAGTGAGATGGAGTCGGAGCTTGAGCGGTTGTCTACGTGTGCCGTGGTGGCATGCCTGTGCAGAGACCGCGACGACGTCGAGCCGGAGTCCATCAAGAGGGCTTTCTGCACCAAGCTTGGCGTTCTGGAGAAGGACATCATGGTAACGCGCCACCGCCCAGAGGACTTCCTCATCGTGTTCGAGCATCAGCACCATCGCGACGCGGCAGAGGCGTTGGGATGTCTTCCAGTGGGCCACATCGACATCCGTATCAAGCCATGGCGCATCCTCCCCTACAGCGACCTCACCAAGCTCCACCACCATGTCCGCATCTGCCTCGAAGGGATCCCGGCCCATGCCTGGAACGAAAGCATCGCAAAGAGGGCGATCGCCAGAGCCTGCGACTTTGACTACGTCGACGTGCGCACCCGGCGTCGCAAGGACACCAAAGCCTTGTGCCTCTGGGCTTGGACGTACAACCCATCCAACATCCCGAAGGTAACATGGCTTACTCTGACAGGAAACATGGTGATGGTGCATGAAGGCAGGGCTCCACCAAGAGGACACAGTGGGCTCACATTCAAGGTGCTAGTCCACCTCGACATCGTTGAGTCACCACCAGACGAGTATGGCCGCTCCTCGTCAAGAAAGCTCGACTGGAACTACGGCATCATCGACGACGAGCGTCGCCCACGAGAACGGCATGACCCTCCACCGCCCATCTCCAAGCACGACAGACGCAGAGATGATGACGACGACGACCGTCGCGGACGACGCCACAACAAGGGAAATGGCTGGGGCTCCAGGCTGTTCCGCAGCCTCTCCCGCGCCCCCGCTAGAGAGCGGGACAGATCAGAATCACGCCACGGCCGTCGGAACGGCAACTTGTCCACAGCTGGGGATCACCGCCGGCACGCCTCCGACAATCTTTCCCCTCCAGCGTCGCACAAGGTTCAGCACTGCGTCGTCTCGCCCAAGTCCCCTCCACCACGCAAGCCTGCGCCCAGTGAGGTCGACATCAGCAGCACCTCTCCGTCGACCATCTTCACGCTCGACGCTGGCCTCACCGAGTCGTCTATGCAGGTGAACAGCAGGGACGACAACTCCCCAACACTCTCCAACCCTGTTGATGGTCGGCTGGTGATCAAGACACCATCAGCAAGAAGGGTCCGCGGGCATAGCCGCGTACGCAGCAGCAGGGGACGCAGTGGTGGCAAGCAACGTTCACCAACCCAACGTGCACCAAGGGAGCTGACTACAGTCTCGCCTCAACGCTGCAACACAAGGTGCCTCTCTGACGAAGAACATGACTGCGACGACCGATCGCCGAGTCCTCCCGCAGTGCCACGACCAATGATCGAGCAGGCTTCGTCTTCACCTGACCCCCCCTATATCTTGCAGGAGTCTCCCAATAGTTGGGACAGAGGTGGCGCAGCGGCCTACACCGGCACAACTCACCCAGGTGCCTAACCACATGGCCCCAGGTGCTGGGTCTACTCAGCCACCGCGCGTGGCTGCGTCTGCGCTGGCGAACCGCTTCAAGCCGGGTCACTTCTACTCCAGGCATAGAGCTCGCAGGCCGGGTTACAACATGAGGCTCTCAGGTTGCGCGTCCCTGTTTCCTGCTACAGCGCCCGCCTCAGCTCACCCACCGACAGAACCAACAGGATTTCAGTTCCTGTTTGAACTCGATCTCAAAATTTTAGAAAATAAATGAATTTGGTTTCAGTACTCCACTAACGAAACTACGGTCTCAAACAACATCTGCACTTGAACTAAGGGACAACAGACCATGAGAACAAGTCTACAGCTTGATTCAAGATCAATCCATGCAAAAAAAAATAGGTTGCATCGATACACATTTAATCATATAATCTATGATTCCATCAGCCTAGTTTCACTAAGCGTGACCACTCCGGGTGTGAAACTCAACAAGACCCAACATGATAACAATAGGACTTAACTAGTCATCTATGTCGAGTTTCCTCAAAAAAAAGTCATCTATGTCGAGGTGGTGTCTGTAGCTTCTCTTGTAATGGACTAATGGCAACTTTCTTATATAGGACAAAAGCAGATGAAAACTTCAGTGTTATCTTGTAATCAAAGTCACTAGCATAGCAAAGTTTCAGAGAGCCATGTGTTATATTGAAGGTAGTGTACAATCTTTGTTTATGCATTGAAAATTACAGTCTGAATATAGAACCTAAAACAAAACCGAGTTGTTGTTTGCCTTGGACCAATAGAGTTCTGCTTCTTTGTATTCTGAAGCTGCAATCTAGCAATTTCAAAAGTTCCTGGCTACTATATCACATAGCAAGGATTGAAATGGCACTCTTCATCCAGAAAATTTGTTAACTATTTGCATTGTATAGTGGCCTTGAGAGGTAATTTGATTGGTTTTAGTAATATGTTGCTGATGTAAATGAAGTCTTTCTTTTGCAATCTCCATAATTTCATATATCTTAGTTGGTCAATGCTCCCCAATGAAAATTCATCACTCAGGAGTTCCCTCCAACAAGATTTCATTACATGTCTTTCGTTATTCAAATATCTCCTAAAGCAGCGCAATGCATCTTGGCCGGCAACATACACTCAAGAGTCCATAGGTGCGATCGCTAGGTCGCTAGGGGGAGGCCTTTTGAGTGTCACTTGTGTTTCGGTCAATACCTATGGCTTGCCATTTAGGCTATTGGGCAGGAACATTTCATAATCTTCTTTTTCTCTTGAATACTCAAAAGACTTGCACATCATTTTATTAAGGTAGAAGTAGAGTTAAAGCATTTAATTCATAATGCTTTTCATATACTGAAAAAGGCAAAGCATACAAACATGAGTAAAAGTGGAGTAACTCATCAATATAATGTGTCCTTCATTTGTGGTGCACTGCCACATGTGAAATTCAAGGGAGCTGCAAGCTTTTACTCGGCAATTGAGCAGCATATCCATGACTGTGACGACAAAAAACAGAGATTGGACTGTAAAAACAGAGGGCTCAGTGTAGTAGTTTTCATGCTCGTGGCATGGAGAAGTTGATCCCGTCCTAAAATCATTTGCCTGTGGGGTCGAGTACAAAAGAAGTACAAAATAGCAGGTGGAAGATGTAAATGGAACTTTTACATGTTCACATTTAACATTTGTACCAGTGTAGCAAAGTTGGATAATGGAGCTGCATGGTGCAGTGAAGCCCTCTGTTTTGTAACACAGCGCTAGTCAGCAGGATGGATATTTCATCCATATATAGAGAGAGGCATTGCTAGATGCTTTCATTCTACCACCATAGTTCTTAGTAGTATCGAAACCGAAGACCTTACAATGTTCAGAAATCCCTAGCTCGCTATAGTTCTTAGGATGTACTACTATCTGTAAAAATCCCAAGCTCTCCATACTTCTTAGGATGTACCTACTATATATCTACATAGAGCAATGGGCTTAGGAGATATCAAGAAATTTGACAGGTTAGTATTGTACATGCCCTTCCAGAATTTCCCACATTCAAATGTTTTAGATAGTTTAGAATATCATTTGTCAGCAAACTTGCCAATGCTTTCAGCTGCAGAAGAAGGTGTGAGGACTGACTGTATCAGTGCAATCCACACTGAAGAAGTTCCACGCTTGGGTACGAGTCTGCACCCAGGACATCCTTCCGGAACCAGTGGATACAGATACGTGCCTTGGTAAGAGTTACAATATTTGGCTGGTAAGTTACACTACATGTCTGTTATCAAAATATTTTTCTTGTTATTGGTACTACTTCTGAAGTTTTGATTAACTAAGTTTGCACGTACCTTTCGCTGAATGTATGTTTGGCATGCAGAAGTTGAAGAATGTGCAGTCTGTGGGCTTGTGCTGGACGTAGCTTGAAAATCTTTTGTCCATAAAGTCACGCCATGACTCCCTCATCCACATCCGTGCATCCTGTCTCGGATTTCAGGTGGGACTATCTGCGTTCTCAAGCAAACTAGCTTGAGCCCAGAACTTGGCTTTTTGAGAAGGTAGCAATGTAACACCATGACTCCCTCATCCACATCCGTGCATCCTGTCTCGGATTTTAGGTGGGACTATCTGCGTTTTGAAGCAAACTAGCTTAAGCCCAGAACTTGACTTTTTGAGAAGGTAGCATTGTAAAACACAAGTGTCATTAGCTCGAATACAAATCCGAAGCAATCTTAGAAGCAAAAACATTAAGGTCTTGTGTGAAAGTCTTGTATTCAATCTAAAACCCTTGTAAATTACAGCTCCTAATATTTTTCTGACTCAATCTAGAATTATACACTTGTTTGGTCCTGTTTGGAAGTCCTGTAATGTTTTTCACATGTAAATATGTTACACATGTATTTCCTTGTGCACAGGATGAAAACCACTGTAACACATAGGGTATTATTTTTCCCCGCTAGAATAGCTATTGTTCGGGTAATCAGAAAACATATATGCAGACTTGCCTAGCGGTGATGATGCATCTGATTCAACTGCGCTTCAACTCCTTCGATTATGCTATCCTTTTCATTCCTTCTTGAATCACTAGCACATAACATGAATTGGGTGGATGGCAGAGGCCACCGCCATTTCTTTGCATTTTTGGTAGCTGCGACTTGCGAGGATATGGGGGTGAAAACAGAGTGGAGATCTGCAATCACAGGGATGAAGACACGACGGCACGCCCACAACTGCAGGAATGGGGACATGGCGACAACAGCCGGGGGCACGAGGACCGAGCTGTGCGAGCAAAGGAGATGCTGCCCCGATAATTACCGTTTTGTTTTCCAGACTTGGGGAGGTGTGTTTTATTTTACACTGGTTTTGCTCCAAACCCATGTAAAATTAATGTGCTCACTAGCCATCCAAACAACAAAATCTAGGTTGGGTTACAAAAATAGCCGGACCTATAATTACAAGGGTTCTGTATCAAATACCATGCTTTCAAACAGGACCTCTAATGAAGCACGCCGGGGTGCGAGGAGGACTGAGTTGTGCAAGCAAAGGAGATGCTGCCCCGATAATTATCGTTTTATTTTTTTTTCCAGACCTGAGGAGGTGTGTTTTATTTTACACTGGTTTTGCTGCAACCCAAATGTAAAATTAATGTGCTCAGTAGCCATCCAAACAACAAAATCTAGTTTGGGTTGCAAAAATAGCCAGACCTATAATTACAAGGGTTTTTGCATCAAATAGCATGCTTTCAAACAGACCTAATGAAGCGCTGCTGGGGGCGCGGGGACTGAGCTGTGGCGAGCAAACAAGATGCTGGCCCTGATAATTATCGTTTTGTTTTACAGACCTGTTGTGTTCTATTTTGCACCGGTTTTGTTCCAACCCAAATATAAAATTAATGTGCTCACCAGCTATCCAAACAACAAAATTTAGTTTGGGTCCAAAAAATAGCCGGAGCTATAATTACAAAGATTTTGTATCAAATACCATGCTTCCAAACTGGACCTAATGAGCATGTCTCAAACAACACTTCAGTGCGACATAGAAGTATAGAACACGGCGCACTCGATCGTGCTTCGGCTTATTCTTTCTCACATAACACTATTGAAACAGCCGAAATCAGCACAGAACACTATTGAAACAACCAAAATCAGCCGTAAAAACGACCAGCCAAACAGCACTATATTGGAAGCACGCATGACACCGAATCTCATCAGCCTGCTTGAGTTGGACGACCACTTTACATCTTTACTTACTTAGTAAATTAGTCGAACTGGGGTCGAATTATTGTGGAAGCTAAAATTATAGTTTTTTATGTATCCAAAAATAAAAATTCAACACTTGACATGTTATGACCGGCAAGGTCTATAAGCGCCGGAATCGTGGCTGACGACCGGGCCCAGGCCGGGGCATGCTGGCACGCGGTCACCACAGCAGCAGCAAGATTAGAAGTTGTTCTCAGAGTCCTAGAATTTAGGGGATACTTAGATTGAATCTGTTAGTCCAAGAAGTTAGCTGGTTTGTTAGGCTCATTGTATAAGTACTGGATTTTATGAGATTAATAAAATTAGCAAAGAGATTAATTAATCTCTTACTGCTCCCCGAGGGCCCCCTTCCTCTCCCACGCAGAGTCCCCACGGGCGCCGAGCACAGCGCCTCCACCCCGCCGCCGGGCATTCAAGCCTAGGCCGCCGCCCTCACACTCATACGCCCTCCGTACCATCCCAGGTTCTATCAATCTGGTATCGATGTCAGGACCAACAGCTTCCGCCGCTTCCTCCACTCCGCCGCCATCGACCTCCGGTGCCGCCGCGGTTACCTCCGGCGCGTTGGGCGGGAGTTCGCAGCCGCAACTCGTCACCCTGCCCGCGTCCTCCGTCGACACTCTCACCGCGGCCATCTACGGCCTTCAACGGCAGATGGGCACCCTGGCCACCCGCCTGGCTGCCGGGGATCACTCATCCGGATCCGCGCCGTCCATGGGCGGGCTGGGCATGGCAGGTTTCGGTGGGCTTCCGCCGCTGCCCGCGTCCGGGGCCGCCGTCTCCGAGATCCAGCGCCGCCCCAATCTCCTCGCCGGTGACAACCCACCCCACCACTTTCCCCATCCCGTCAATTCCACCTGCAACCTTCATCCCCATCACCCATATCCAATTCCCCCACTCGCCATCACCCGTGCCATCCATTTCCTCCATTGCCAATATACCCCACCCCCCACCATCAGCCCAGATACACCATATCCCACCTGAAGCCGCGGCCGTCGGCGTTCCTCGCTACCACAAGCTAACTTTTCCCACCTATGATGGCAAGGAGGATCCCTTGGGTTGGCTTACTCACTGTGAACACGCTTCTTTCGCGCCCAGCTCACCAGGGAGGCGGACAAAGTTTGGCTTGCATCCTTCCACCTCACGGGGACGGCTCAGCAGTGGTACTACATCACCGAGCGTGATAGCGACATGCTCACCTGGGCCGCGTTCAAGCAGCTCTGTCAACAGCGCTTCGGGCCGGCGCTCTCCACCAACCATCTCGCGGACCTGGCGCGCCTCCCGTTCACGGCCAATGTGGAGAAGTACTTGGAGGACTTCCGGGTACACTTGGTGCACGCCGGCCCGCTGACACCGTACCAGCAGGCTCAGCTGTTCACAGGGGGTCTTCCAGAGCACATCCGGATCGATGTCGAGCTTTATGAGCCGCAGGACTTACAGCGCGCCATGCGACTGGCGTGTGCTTATGAGCGCCGTAATTCAGTGGCTCACCTGGCGCTGCCGGCCCCTCCGCAACGTCTACCTCGGCGCGCCAACTTGGGCGCGGCATCTCCGCATGCACTCACCGGGGCGATTACGCCAGTCACGCCAGGTCCGCCAACGGCGCCACCGCGTCCCTTCAAGCGGCTCACTCCGACTGAGATGGCGGAACGACGCAAACAGGGCTTGTGCTATAATTGCGACGAACAATACGTGCAAGGTCACAAATGCGTGCGGCTGTTCTATTTGGAGGTGGCAGATTACATTGTGGAGGAGCCTGAGGAACCACCAGTTGCTGAATCCTCCAATGCTGCGCCTTTCGACCCCGAGGCTCCCATGATCTCCCTTGCAGCCATTGTCGGCATCAGAACAGAAGATACGATGCAGATATATGTTACCATTGGCAGCGAACAGTTCAGGGCCCTGCTTGATTCCGGTTCCACTCACAACTTCGTTCGCGGTGACATCGCCCGTCGTGTTGGCCTTCAGTGCGCTCTCTGCCCAGGCACGGGCGTGACCGTCGCCAACGGTGACCGTGTCACCTGCCGAGGATTTATCCGCGACGTCGGCATCCGCATCGCCGATGAGTTCTTCACAGTGGACTGCTACTCTATTCCTCTGGACACATGGGATATGGTCCTTGGTGTCTCGTTCCTGCGTACATTGGGGCCCATTCTTTGGGATTTTGATGACCTATGCATGGCGTTCTGGAAGGAAGGGCGCAGGGTGTTCTGGCGCGGCATTGGCTCCACGCGCGGTGACGTTCAATCCACTCGCCGGCTTAACTCGATGCGTACTACTGAACCAGCCCTGCTTGATAAGCTCCTGGAGTCATTTGATGATGTGTTCGCCACCCCCCAAGGGCTGCCACCTGCTCGTGACTGTGACCACCACATCCACCTTTTGCCAAACACAGCACCAGTGGCCGTTCGTCCCTATCGATATCCTCAGTTACAGAAGGACGAACTGGAATCTCAGTGTGCTGCGATGCTCCAGCAGGGCGTCATCAGACCCAGCACGTCTGCATTCTCAGCTCCAGTCCTTCTTGTCAAGAAGCACGATGGGTCGTGGTGTTTTTGTGTGGATTACTGAGCTTTGAATCAACAGACAGTTAAGGACAAATTTCCAATTCCGGTGGTGGAAGAGCTGTTGGATGAGCTGCAAGGTGCCCAGTTTTTTACCAAGCTGGATCTGCGCTCCGGATATCACCAAGTGCGAATGCATCCAGCTGATGTTGAGAAGACTGCGTTCCACACACATGAGGGCCACTTCGAGTTCCTGGTAATGCCATTTGGCCTCACTAACGCGCCTGCGACATTTCAGAGCCTCATGAACACCGTCCTCCGGCCCTTCCTGCGCAAATTCGTGTTGGTGTTCTTCGATGACATCTTAATTTACAGCCACTCTTGGTCGTCCCATCTTCAGCACATCAATGCTGTGCTGACAGCTCTCAGAGATCATCAGCTGCGCCTCAAGCGTTCTAAATGTTCATTTGCCCAGCCGGCTGTACACTACTTGGGCCATGTCATATCAGCCGAAGGCGTAGCGATGGATCGTGACAAGGTCGCGGCAGTATCATCTTGGCCACAACCACGGTCTGTTCGGGGGCTGCATGGTTTCCTTGGGCTCGCAGGGTACTACCGTAGATTTATCAAAGACTATGGGGCCATAGTTGCACCTCTAACAGCCCTGCTGCGCAAAGAAGCCTTTGTGTGGACTCCGGAAGCAATCACTGCATTTGATGCCCTCAAGCAAGCACTCACTGCTGCCCCTGTGCTTCAGCTTCCTGATTTCGACAAAGCTTTCATGGTGGATTGTGATGCCTCGGGTTCAGGATTTGGGGCGGTGCTGCATCAGGGTTCAGGTCCATTGGCTTTCTTCAGCCGCCCGTTCGCTGCACGACACATAAAGCTGGCTGCATACGAACGTGAGTTGATTGGGCTAGTGCAAGCTGTTAGGCATTGGCGGCCGTATCTTTGGGGCCGGAAATTTGTCGTACACACTGATCATTTCGCACTGAAGTTCCTATTGGATCAACGGCTGTCAACTGTACCTCAACATCAGTGGGTGAGCAAACTATTTGGATACGATTTTGACGTTGAGTTCCGACCGGGCCGCCTCAACGTGGTCGCAGACGCGCTGTCCCGACGCGATGACAGTTCAGCCCAGTTGGCTGCAATCACCGGACCCTCCTTCAAGTTGTTTGATGATCTCCGTCGGGAGCTCCAAGCGGATGACGCGCTGCGCGCCCTCCGCGACTCCGTCTCCCAGGACCGCGGTGTTCCCTGGCAGGTCGTCAACGGCCTTATACTGCACGGCTCTCGCGTCTATATTCCAGCGCAGTCTGCACTCCTCCATGAGGTACTGCAGCTTGCCCACTCGGCTGGCCATGAGGGCACCCAGAAAACCTTGCAGCGACTTCGCCAGGACTTTTTCGTTGATCATGATCGCCGGCTGGTCCGTGACTTCGTGGCTACGTGTGACACTTGTCAGCGCAATAAGACCGAACACCTCCACCCGACCGGTTTGCTCCAATCTTTGGATGTGCCCTCTCAGATTTGGTCTGATATTGCAATGGACTTTATTGAAGGTCTCCCCCGTGTCAATGGCAAGAGTGTTATCTTGACAGTGGTCGATCGGTTCTCCAAACAAGCGCATTTCCTTCCGCTGAGCCACCCCTATACAGCGGCTACAGTTGCTAAGGTGTTCTTTGAAGGCATTGTCAGGCTTCATGGCTTCCCCACTTCCATTGTCAGTGATCGAGACCCGGTTTTCACTGGGAATGTTTGGAGGGATCTTTTCAAGCTCGCCGGCGTCAAACTGCGGATGAGCACTGCGTTCCACCCACAAACGGATGGGCAATCTGAGGTGGTTAATCGCACAATTGCTATGTATCTAAGGTGCTTCGCTGGAGACCGACCGTGCACATGGCTAGAGTGGCTTCCTTGGGCTGAATAATGTTACAACACATCCTACCATTCAGCACTCCGCACATCGCCATTCGAAGTTGTCTACGGCTGGCCTCCTCCAGCTTTGCTAACTTATACTGCAGGTACTGCTCGCACCGACACAGCCGACACCTTGCTGCGAGATCGCGATGCGTTCCTTGTGGACGTGCGTGACCGGCTGCTGCAAGCCCAGGAGTACACTAGGAAGGAGTACGACGCCCGTCATCGAGCTGTGGAGTTTCAAGTGGATGATTGGGTGCTGCTTCGGATTCTTCATCGCCCGGCGCAGTCCCTGGTGCCGGGGTACCGCGGCAAGCTCAGTCCACGCTTCGTTGGTCCCTTCCAGATTGTGGAGAGGATCGGTGCGGTCGCCTACCGCCTCCGTCTGCCCGACAACGCGCGCATCCACGACGTCTTCCACGTTGGCCTCCTCAAGCCTTTCCGTGGTACGCTGCCGTCTTCGCCACCAGTGCTGCCACCCCTTCACAATGGACGCGTGCTGCATCGTCCTTCTCGTGCAGTGCGTGCCCAGCTTCGTCGGGCCGTGTGGTACATGTTGATTCAGTGGGAGTCCTTGCCCGACGCCGATGCTACATGGGAAGCCGTCGATGACTTTCGTGCCCGCTTTCCGGCGTTCCAGCTCGAGGACGAGCTGTTTCTTGAGAGCGGGAGAGATGTTATGACCGGCAAGGTCTATAAGCGCCGGAATCGTGGCTGACGACCGGGCCCAGGCCGGGGCATGCTGGCACGCGGTCACCACAGCAGCAGCAAGATTAGAAGTTGTTCTCAGAGTCCTAGAATTTAGGGAATACTTAGATTGAATCTGTTAGTCCAAGAAGTTAGCTGGTTTGTTAGGCTCATTGTATAAGTACTGGATTTTATGAGATTAATGAAATTAGCAAAGAGATTAATTAATCTCTTACTGCTCCCCGAGGGAGCCCCCTTCCTCTCTCACGCAGAGTCCCCACGGGCGCCGAGCACGGCGCCTCCACCCTGCCGCTGGGCATTCAAGCCTAGGCCGCCGCCCTCACACTCATACGCCCTCCGTAGCATCCCAGGTTCCATCATGACCCTATAATCAATATAATATAGACGTCAAAATAAACTAGAGGAATCCCCAAACTCAGTCAACGTGAACCACGTCAGTCAATCAGAAGGCTTGTCTTGTATAGCTTGAGATATTAATTAAACAAGCTCGGTGTGGCTTGTGGTGATGAAAATTGAGTGAACGTTTAGTTTCATGATTAGACAAAACCTGTGGAGATGAACCAATACAACTTCTGAGGCTGGTCCCACAATAAATCAGTTTGAACATAAAAAAAATGGGCATGCAAACCGACAGAAGAAAGAACCAAGGTTTTAATACTGCCTACAACGTACTACAAGCTTCCTTATAAGTTTTTCCATAAATCTGGAAAATTTAGACTCGGACTAAGGCGTTGTTTGGCTGCACACAAATACACCTCAATCCACGTGGTTTGGGAGGGATTGAGGTGTAATTTAGTTCAAGTTCCTCTCTAATCCACTCTCACACATGTGGATTGAGGTGTATTTAAGTGCAGCCAAACAAGGCCTAAAGGGTAATAGTTTCCCTTCCAAAGTTCCAATTGTTAGTCGAAAAAAAAATAGTCTGGCAGGGTGAGACTTATTGCACTAGGAAAAAAACTGCCTGCTCACAGATTTGGATTAATGGAGGTGGAGGACATGACCACCAACCTTGCGGCAGGAAGCCCTGAAGGGGCATTGAATAGGGAAGGAAATGCACAGAGGGGTTGGGGTCACTTGGATTAACAGTGCTGCCTATGAGCTCTCGTAATTTGATGAAGCAAAGCACAAGGACATTATCTGTGCGGTAACTGGTACAATTACATCTATACAATCTAGATGATTATCATGTACACCTTATATCCCAAGGAAAAATACAGACAAGAAAATGGGAAAAAAAAGCTGGTAGTATTACGGCCACCACATGGAATCAGTAAGTACAAACTATTATCAGATGGACGTGCGACACGCACGTGTCTCTATGGTAAGAGATACTATATGTGATGTAAATTGCTCCCGTGACATCAAGGACCAAGCATTATAAATATACACACACATGTTTGATAAAAGTTTCCTATAGATTTATAACAAAATAGCAAAGTTACGTTTTGAAGTTAAATACTGTAGCATATAAAAATTTATTTATTATGCTCATGTAGATATTGTTTACAACTGAAATTCAGTCCTTACGGCAATTCATTGCAATTGGAACAAAATAATAGTCAACCATTCTTGTTGAAACACGACAAGCTAGTGTGTGTGCAGCAAGAAAGAAGGTAACATACAATGTCCCAAGAAGCAGAGAAGGCATAATTGAAATGTGCTAGCTTCCACGTTGTGACTCAACACCATTCTTTCCATCAGATGATCCAAATTAGTTCATCAAGCTTGTCCTCATCAGACCTATGTCGCTATCTTCTATTCCCCTTTCTTCTTTTATTTGCTGCTTCTCGTGAGATCCTCATCATCAGTATCAGACATATGAGGAATTGAGAACCCATCATTTTAAACAAATAAGTAATCATCTACCTTATGAAATTTTATTTTGTTATGAGAGAACAAATATTCACAAGAATCTCCTGAATGCCTACAAGTTCCTTCATGAGAGCAGACTGATCAGATTAAGTCAAATGATTTACGCCCAAAAAATCTTCCATTTGCCCCCGTTCTTTGTGTTGTTCTTCGTCGTTTATGAGCCAGAGCCACCAAAGTTTCATGATAAGCTCTAACACTACATGACTACACCACATTCAGAAATGCAGGTTGTACCTAGAGATGATTAAAAATAGGTTGTGAGACGAATATGATGTATGCTCTTTGCCGAGTGCCAGAAAAAAACACTTGTTTGTGTTACTAATTTCCATAACACTATGTTAGCAAATTTACTTGCCGGAGACACTGAAATGAACATAATAATCCTTACAGTAGCACACGTTCAAATTGAGACTGTTGAGTTAGGGTCCTCTTTTGTATAGATTTTTGGCAAATATGTTTCAAATAAGCAATTTATTTGGGCGTATATGAACTCTTAGAAAAATTACCTCAGAAGAATTCCTCCAGCATATGGTCTTTTCTTGCTATAAGAGACCCGACCATTTTGAATTTCTTATCGAAATTAATACATAGCAAGCGAGCAGCGACATCATGCCTAGAATTCTTCATCTCTAAGGGATTGAGAAACAGGTCCCTCTGGCCACGCGGTGACCGAGTGAATGCATCAATGAGACAGACGTGCGGAGCCACAAATCCGTTGATTTTGTAACTAACTTGATTATGGACTCAACATTGTGACAAAGAGATCTCTCTTTCACGGCAATTTTGTTGGCACTTGCAAAAAAGAGCTGAACCAACCATCTTCAAAGTGAAATTTCTCACCATAAATCTGTAGCAAAAACAAGTGAAGTATTACAGCTGCATGAACCAGGCAGAACTCGAAAAACAGAGGCACACCCACTGAAGGGCATGAGACTATTGGAAAAAATATATTTGGGGCAAGTAGGAATGTATACACTTGTAATTAGATCAGGTCCGTATACAGATAGCCAAATAAATTCTAAATAGATACCTTAAGTTAGGGTTCGAGTTCTTGGAACGAATAATACATATTAAATTACCATAAATTTTCCTTGATACTATTCGATGCAAAATTACTAAGTATCACCAACTTGTCAGAATTTCAAGAAGTGGTTGCATGAATTTTACTTACCATTAATTTAGTATCCTATGCAGGGATGATCAACTAAATTAATAACATTTTCCCTCCAACTCGTTTGGATTCCTATGCAGTGTCTGATCATCTGAATTAACAACTATAGTCCTTTCAGTTCATCTACGTGATGATTCTGAAATTTAAAGCGAGAAACAAAACAGTTAATAATTGCAACAGGGATGGTCTTTGAATTAATAACATTTTTCCCAACTCGTTTGGATTCCTCTGCAGTACGTAGTCATCTCAATTAACAACAACTATTGTCCTCTCAACTCATCTATTTGACAATTCTAAAATTTAAAGTGAAACAAAACAGTTAATAAAAAACCATAAAGTGACTACAGTGACAACCTCGGGTGAAAGGTAATGTTGAAAGATTGTTGAAGATCACTTATAAGTGCTTGTACTATTGTAACACTAAAGTCATGGTCAGTTAACTTTTAGATCCATGACCAACTAACACTTTGGTTAAGTCTGATTGGAATATTACGAAGTGAAAATCCATTTACTATGGGCAGATGCAGAATCTAGTGTTTAGTGATAATGCTGGGACCTAATGTTTGACTAAAACATAGGGTGTGCAAGGTGCTAGTCACATTTTGGCACTGTAGCGTCATGGGTATTTAATTATTCTGTGTTCGCATTTAGCTTATGGTTATTAGTGCTTCTTTATAATTGACAACTATATTTTTTTATCTATACTCTAAAATAAGGTCGTCATGTCTGACAGGATGAAAATAATGTAATAATGTAAGTTGATAAAAATTGATTTTTCCACTCTGCATGCCTTTTGTCTTGTGTTTTGGAAGGATTGATGGATAAGTTAAGTTGTATTTAACCTGAAAGTCTTCAATTGTTTATTCTTCTGCATTTTTATTTTCAGATTTAAGAAGCTAAAGGAGGAAGAATCAAGGAGAAAAGAGGTTCTGGGACAAGCAAAGCAATCAGAACAGTCAAGTTCTGAATATAGCTTTCTAGATAAAACACAGAATTCTGATATGTCTTCTGGAGACAAAAAAGATCAAGTAGTCTCTATTTTTGTTACTTTGGTATATGGGTTATTCAGCAGGTGAAATCCTATCGACGACTGATGATGAATATTAAACAGGAGTCTCATGAAAATAGACCGATAGTAACTAATAGCAATGGTGGAGTCAACCATAGTAGAAATGAGAAGGCTCAGAATTTATCCGCAGAAAAAGTATGTTGTTGTTTCTGGTAACGTGTCTTCCATTATGAAAACGCAGGAAGATTGTTCTAGTTGTTTCTGAGCATCTTTGAAAGGGTCATTAAATCGAATAAGAACTTTGAACCACCATACAATTGTCTCATTGAAGAGGAAAATATCCCATAGATACTCTCATTCTATCCTTGCCCTGTTCCATATCCACCTCAACAATCTCCCACTGAATCTCTCTGCACACAAGATAGCATACTTTTTAATTACACAAGATAACTTAGCTTCTACAATTGTTCCGTTGAGAGGGAGAGAGTGAGAGAGAGCTTATCTACACTGGCTTTTTAATTACATCTTAGCATACTTTTTTTTACCAAACAAGGTAACTCTGCTTTGACTACTCTTATCAAGGATCCACAAAAGTAAACATTGGCCTTTTTGTATATAGGTCGTAAAAGATTCATGCAAAAATACTCTGTCAAAAGTTTTGACGTAAACTCTGTACATACCACTGCACTCTGAAGTTATAAAGGATTGAGAAAAAATTATTTTATAGTTCTATGCATTACTAAAAGAACGAACACAAACTTGTGATTGAGAATTATGATTTGGACAGCCAATCATGTGGATTAAATTGAAAACAATCAAGTGGAGTGCATAAAAGGCACCTAAATGTATTTCAATCTCCTAATCATTCTCCTAGCTAAAAGTAAACTGGAAAAGTAGAAGCAAATGTTTATGAAATTTAGTATTTTTACTGCAATAGCTCAGTCCGCATGCAGATCAGAGAATAACATATTTTTCACCCAGCCCATCGTTAGGAAATAGAAATTATGCACTGCTAGGACCATGCTTACAGTATCGGTCCTCACAATTCTACAAGAGCATTGAATCAAACAAGTGGTAATCCAAAAAGGTGCTTCAAGGTGAGGCAAAGAATTATGATATCGCCATAAATACGATATAATTATAATAATGCAAAGAATGTGAAAACCCAAAGAACAAAATTGAGATTATTTTTAATATAAATTCAAAGCAGACAAATTAAATAGAAAAGGAAAAAGGTCAAAAACCTTACGCATGGTCTGTATTGCTCACTGCCTCTACCTGCACGTTATGAACTTGCACCACCTCACAGCATCAGCATTATGGCAGACAGAGAAATCGTAGTCTGGCAGTGACGGAAGATTGGATGCATGACTATGGCCATGGAACAACAGCCGTGTAGTATCTATGTGAACATCTCAATACCAGTGATTGTAGTCTTCAAGGGACCACTCTGCGAACAAAGAATATAGTTCATCATAACATATCAGCGGAGTGGGTACTAAATCACAAAAAAAAAGGAACGGGAACAGGGAAAGAAGGAGAATGAGGGAGGGGGAACCGACGATGGATGCCTTGCGACCCATGGATGAAGAAGACACGGCCATGCAGACGGAGAGACGAAGCAGGCGTCCGAGCCGCAAGTCGCTGCCCCTCCCGCCGGCCAGATCTGCCTGTGGCTCTGATGCTTGCACTTCCGTGCGCTAGGTCCATCGTCGTCCCTGTCGATCATGGCCTCCCGGGTGCGGCCCTGAAAACCCGTCGCGCGGGGGCGGCTTCTTCACTCCGCCGGTCGCCGGGGCAGAGTTGCGGGTGTAACCGCCACCGCGGGCACTGTTCCTGCAAGGAGAGCCGCGCCGCCACGAGGGGCCGTGCGAGATGCAGCTGGGGAGGGGAGACAGGATTGGGGGAGAACAATTGCAGACGGATACGACTATACGAGATGAGCGAGCGGCAAGGTTTTTTATACCGGTAAAGAAAAAAATTCGGCACTCACTGATAAATGCGATATTTCGGAAATTTCGGAAATATCGGATCAAATTTAAATAAATTTAAATTCAATTTGAAATTTTTTTACATTATTTTATTAGAAAAATTCTCTAATCTATCATGCATCACAAATTTATGTAATATTGATGAAATAACAAAATATACCATAGAAGTGAGCCGCGATAAAACAGCGGACTGACGGGATAAAACAGCGGACTGACGGTGGACGAGCTACGTATGCTAGTGCCATCGAGTAAGAAAACTAAATAAATTTGAAAAATCTAGGGGTTTGATAAAGTTAGAGGATATGGAGAATCATTTTAGTGTGTTTTGATGTAATTTTGGAGTAAAAGATGAATTTGACCGAAAAATTTGACCGATATAACAAAAATTTCGGACCCTAGCGAAAAATGCGATATTTCGGAAATTTCGGTGAAATTTCGCCGAAATTGTAAACCCAGGCGAGCGGTTCCAGTTTCTACGGTGGCGGCGGCAAGGGACAAGCATGCGTGTACAGGCGGATGGGTACGTTTGACGCGGGTGAAAAAAATAGCGTCGGCGGTGCCGGAACAAAGGCAGACATGGTGTCAATGTAAAGATTTACAAAGAGTTTCCGACTGGGCCCACTGATCAGATTATGGTGGAAGATTTATATACGTTGGATCCCAAATCTAACGAACAAGAAGTAAGGTGGGTAGGAAATTTTAAAGTGAGAAGATGTTTTCAATTTCTTCGCTCCTTTATAGTAAAAAAAATAGATAGATAGAATAGAATAGATAGATATAGATAGAATAGAAAAAAAGATTTTTCTCTCAGGCGCTCAAGAAAAAACAGGAGAGTCTGCCTCTGTCTCGCGCCCGTTGCCGGCTTGCCGCCCTAATCACACAAAGCTAATTATTTCCGATATCGGCATCGTGAGGACGTGTTGTGGGCCTTTTGTTTTTAAAATTGGGCTTTCCCTTTCACGAAGCACAATGAATGAGTACCTCCACCGACCAACAAAAGGAATTCCCCAACCAATTCTATCTATTCTATCTATCTATCTATACTTAGCGAAGAAATTGTAAATTCATTGTCACCAGAAAACTCCTTACTTAACTTAGTTTGACAGGTGGATCCATGGAAAACCTACCTTAGATTGACAGGCGGGCCCATGAGAAAAGTTGGGCAGGAACATATGAAACATCTGCGTTTCACGTTGTCGAGGTCGCCTCCCTCGCGATTTTTTTCACCAATATGCCGCCTACCCGCCCGCACGTACCCCCGTCCGAGCGCACAACGCTTCACTGCTTCCTCGCGCATGGGAAACCGCCGCATACCCGGCCAGATCCACCCGTCCTCGTTAAGACTTCACGCTTCCTCGTGCACCGGAAACCTGATAGACGGACCACGCGTCGCCAGCATCGCCGGTGTCACCTCTGCCCGCACCGCCACTGCGGCGGCTCATCTGCTACGAGTGACACCGTTTAGCGTTTTGTCTCTTTGTTGCTGTTGTTGATCTTGATCTAATCCATAGGGTTTGGGTGCCAAGGTGTTCTCCGCCTGTACATCCTTGCGCAAGGAAACTGCCGCATGTCTGCTTCGTAACCTAGCGAGCCAGGAAACTGCCGCATCTCCAGTCCCTGGCCTCTGCTTCGTAGCGCCGAGCAGCCCAGGCTCATCGCGATGTGATCTCTACCACCGCCTGCACGCCGCGGCGCTATCAGTTTGCTGCGCTGGAGCGGCTTGCATTTATGTCACCATTCCAAGAAAAAGGTGGTAGTTCTTAAGCTTGATTTTGAAAAGGCTTTTGACATGATAGAGCACCAGGCCATGATAAAAATTATGAAAGCCAAGGGGTTTAGGCAGAAATGGATAGATTGGATCAACAATATTCTAGCAACAAGAACTTCAAGAGTCCTGCTCAATGGGGTGCCTGGAAAGACAGTGGTCTGCAAAAGAGGGGTCAGGCAAGGGGACCCTCTGTCCCCACCCCTTTTTGTCTTAACAGCTGATCTGCTTCAGTCGATATTGAACAAGGCTGCTGATAATGGACTTATAAATGCTCCTATTCCCTCAACTCAGAATTCAGATTTCCCAATATTGCAGTATGCAGATGACACATTGATTTTTTTTAGAAGGAGATGCAAGACAGCTTATTTTTCTGAAAGGAATGCTGCAGACCTTTTCCACATCAACTGGACTCAAGGTTAATTACAACAAATCTATGATGATACCAATAAATATGGACTCAGAAAGAATTGATCACTTAGCAAACACTTTTGGCTGCCTGGTGGGCTCTTTTCCCATCAATTACCTTGGTTTACCTTTGAGTATTCACAAGCCGAGGGTAGATGATTACATTCCTTTAATCAGCAAATGTCAAAAAAGATTGGAATGTGCATCTTCTTTTCTAATTGAAGCTGGAAAACTTGAACTCACAAATGCAGTCCTAACAGCTCTACCAACCTTTCATATGTGCACACTAGTTCTTCCAAAGGGAGTAATCAAGGAAATTGACAAGTTCAGAAAACACTGCTTATGGAGAGGGAAAGACATTAACTCTAAGAAACCCCCAAAAGCTGCATGGAAAATGGTTTGTCTCCCAAAGGAGGAAGGAGGCTTGGGAGTTATAAACCTGGAAAAGCAGAACCAGGCTCTGCTAATGAAGCATCTTGATAAGTTCTATAACAAAAAGGAGGTGCCATGGGTTACTTTGATATGGGAAAAGTATTATTCAAATGGAAAGCTGCCTGGATCAAACAGAAAAGGGTCATTCTGGTGGAGGGACTTATTGAACATATGCTCATCCTACAAGGAACTATCTACAATTCAGATAATGAATGGGTCCTCTTGCTTCTTCTGGACTGACAACTGGAATGAAACCAATTTGCAAACCCGATTTCCAGAGCTTCATTCGTTTGCCATAAATAATACAATTACAATACAGGCAATGTTTCAACAACAACAACCAAGATTTCAGATGTTCAACATACCTTTATCAGTGCAAGCTTATTCACAGTTAGAGCAAGTAAATGAGACGATAATGCGAATCCGGTTGAATGAAAATGAAGACAAATGGATCACAGGAGGTATCTCTTTTAGCGTCTCAAGAGTTTACAAAAAATTGATTGGAAACATGAACATACACCACATTTCAAATGGAACTGGAAATCCTTTTGTCAGCCTAAGCATAAGGTCTTCTTCTGGCTCTTATTAGTGGATAGATTAAGCATAAGTAACATAATGAGAAGGAAAGGCATGCAACTTCAATCGTACAGTTGTGTACTGTGCCCAGCAAACAATGAAGAATCAGCAGATCACCTTTTTCTTCAATGTGAGTTTGCTGAAGAATGCTGGAAACATCTAAATCCAAATGGGCAGTTCAATGAGCTAGAAATTAAAGCAAGGGTAATGAAACTGAAAGAGCTCCATCCTAACTTTTTCATGGTAGCAACAACTTTGATGTCTTGGGCAATCTGGATGGCTAGGAACAACTACATTTTCAGAGGAATTCAGCCGACAGTCCAAAGAACAATCCGACGCTTCAAAGAAGAAATGAACTTGTTGACCTCAAGGGTTAATTCCAGACTAGCTGCAGCTTTTAATCTTTGGCTTCTTTCTTTTAATGATCAATACCCTTAGTGCTTGTTTTAGCCCTTGCCCTTGTCCTTTTTCTTTACCTCTCTTCCGATTTCGGTTTACCTTTGTACTTTGTAATTTGTGCACCTCAATAAAATTGCTGTAGGGGTTGAGCCCCTCCAGTTTCTTTCAAAAAAAAAAGCCCCGACACCGCCTGGAACTATCTTGGCCAAGTGAACGCCAGCGTCGTCAATCTGCTGTACCGGGGCAGCAAGGAGAAGTCCTAGGAACGCGTGGACGGAAGGTGCCTGCTTGACACCATCTGGGATGCTGGTTATTAGTTATTTCTCTGAATCTCTGAAATTTTTGAACGCCCGTGCCGTCAGTCTATTGTACCGAGGCAGCAAGGACAAGTCCTGAGAACACCTGGACCGAAGGTGCCCACTCGGCGCTCGACAAGCACGATCTGCACTACTGCCCGAGACACATTCTGCTGGTTAGTTATTTCTCTGATTTTTTTTCTGTACTCTATGTCCATTGAATTTGTTTAGTTACCTCACTGATTTTTTTTAGCTGTACATAGCATGAAAGCAGTATTAATGCTTTACATCATCTGACATGCCCGCAGCCCGCTTGACAGCATCTGGGACAAGTACGATCTGCACTGGCTGCCACATTGTGCTGGTTAGTTATTTCTCTGAATTTTTTTTCTGTAGTCTTGTCCATTCCATTTATTTAATCTCTCTGAATTGTTAAGCTGTACATAGGAGGGAAGCAGTATTAATGCTTTACATCATCTGATTGATTCCTAAAAATACATGATTGTCGTGTACATGCAATTAATCTCATTGATTTGAACAAGTGACGAATAGTTTTAGATTTGGTTTATGTGTGAACTGATTTGTCTATACACAGTTCAAAAAACCATTCATGGAGTCATCCTAAAAAGTATTGGCGAGCTAAGTTCTGAACTTACAACTCTCTATATATGGTTGTTGCAATGTGATCAGATTTTGCTTTATTTATTATATCTCTGGTTTTTGGTTGAAATAGTTGGTTAGTTCTTCCCTTCTTAATTACCTTGTCATCCTCTATAGGCATCTCTTGAAATGGGTTAAACCACGTTGTTGATATAATGTACTGCATTAGTATTTAAAAAAACTGATTTTGTCTCACAACGGTGTGCGATCATGTCGAGCATTTTTAATTGATTTAGAGTTGTTCCTCTCCCTGTGGCACTGAATAGAGGAGCGGAGAGGAGTACAAAAAACCAAGAAACCGCGACAACGACAATTTTGTTGCCAGCAACGCCACACATACCAAGGAGAGATTGACGTGAGCCACTGCATATCCCTCTATAACTCATCATCCGAGGTACCCTTATTGTACCTGTTTGTTCAAATGTTTCTGATTTGTTAATCATGTGCTTCTCAATTCTGGATGATGTAAGTTTCATTAGTTCATGCTTTCCTGTGAGGCCATGCATTTCTTATAATAGGAGAACAAATGACAAATAGTTTTAGATTTGGTTTATAATATTCCATTTATCAACTATGTGAACTGATTTGTCTATACACAGCCCAAAAAAACAATCATGGAGTCATCAAAAAAAAATATTGGCGAGCTAAGTTCTGAACTTACAACTCATCAATGTACTGATGCTCGGACCAAAAAAACGTAAGAATCAACGAGATAGGTATGCTGCATTGACTAGCTATGAGAAAGAAGAAGTCCGGGCTAAAAAACGTGAATATCAACGCAGTCGTCGAGCTCTTTTGAAGGCCAAGACTGATGAATCAAAATTGATTGCATCATCTCAAGTCACAGCTCAGAAGGACGAAGTTCGGGCACAAAATCGTGAGTATCAACGAGAGAGATATGTTGCATAGCCTAATAATAAAAAGAAGGAATTACAGGCAAAAAATGTGAGTACCAACGAAGTCGACGGGATCATCTAAAGTCCAAGGTTAATGCATCCAAATTGATTGCATCATCTAAAATTACATATACTAGAACGGATGATAAAGGCAACTCTTGTAAGAGAAAACACAACATGGCTTCACAAGTTGATAATATAGGTATTTTTCTTTGGTCTTCCTATCCAATTTTGTGTCTGCTCTTCTTTTAGAATAATGTTCCCTGCTTAATCCTACTTCTTTTAGGTGTCAGGAAACGTGTATATCAATATGGTTATCATGCTCAGAAAAAAGTTGATCAAGAATCTTTTGGTTCCGACATTTGGGAACCAAAAGACATATTACATGGAATAGAGGGTATGAAAAGTTTAAATTATGTAATTGCAAATCTTCAAAATAAATTGTACGAGCAATGAGTAATGGTCTAACACTTTTTAAATAGAAAATGATTTAGATCAACAGAACCCAAATGAAGATGGCCTGGACATCTATGAGGAAGATGAAACTAGAATCTTTAATGATAAACGTGAGTTTTTGAGGTCTTTTTCTGCGGATACATGGGTGTATGTCGAGTCTCAAGTGATGAGTGATTGTCAACTGGGATAATGTGCATGTTCTTTGGCTTGTGTTGTGCAGGTGTCGAGCACGGATACAGTGATCAAATGCAAGGTGAAGGTCAAGTAGAGACGTGCCGTGCCGATGGACCGAGAGTGGCGAAGGGCGGACGTGAGGCTTGGACTGAGGGACCGGTGGCCTGAGGATCAGCTGTGGTGGCTGACAGCCTGGGACAGCGACGAGCGAAGACTTGCGAGGCATAGTGTTGCTTGGGTCGAGGACCTGGGGACATGTGTCGGTGGACGGGGTGCACGGGCGGTGCATCCCCTCTACGGCTCGGTTTGGTGGTTGAGCCACAGAAAAACCACCGAGTGGACGGTTTCCAGGTTTGGGCCTCAAAACCTGGGTGCTGATGGTTTCCGAGTTTGGGCCACAAAACTCGGGCAGAGGACGGTTTTCAGGTTTGGGCCTCAAAACCTGGTCACTGCGGGTTTCTGAGTTTGGGCCACAAAACTCAGGCGATGGACGGCTGGTTTCCCGGTTTGGGCCTCAAAACCGGGGGTTGGTCATGAAGGCTGGTTTCCCGGTTTGGGCCACAAAACCGGGGGCGAAGTCCGAGAAAAGGACAAGTAGAGCGGTGGCGGCAATCGGTGAGGTTGCGTCGAGGCAACGCTACCAGTTGTGCGGGCGTGGCCGTCGGATCACCTTCATCTTCGAGTTGGTCCAGGATAGCCTTAGGGTTTGGCTGGTTTGCTCTGTAAATAACTAGGGGTAGAGTGGGAATTAGAATTAGGATAAGTAGAGGGAGACACCCACATCCCATGACATCTCAGTCATTTGCTATTTTGCCTTCTAGGTTTTCCTGCTCTCCCTATCCTCTGCTGTAGCAAACTGAGATCCACAGAGACAATAATCATACCTCTGTGTTCATGAGATTTTGAGGAAGTGAGACCGTAATCTCACTATTGTAGCGTGTGGTAGCCACACAGTTGCAAATTCGTGGTTGTGATTCGCGTTTCGTTGTTGTTCTTCGCGGGTTGCTTTTCTCCACGATTTTCCCGTTGATCGATCTCTTTACTCAGTGCGTCTTTTGCTATTCCATTTGAACGGAGTTGTTCTAGTTCGTGAGGCACATGTTTCCACCGAAGGAATTCTTCTCTAATCTCACGAGCTAGTAGATCGGTCGATTTTCGTTTCGAATCGAGTTTTGCTCCCTTTGCCCCGAATTCTTCCGATTCACCGATTTGGAGTTACGTTCGAGCCATGATCTCTTTGGGATAGCTCACTAACTTCCTTGAAACTCCTCATACCAAGTCTAAGCCATAGAGCTTTTAATTCAAAGGAGATCGGGTTGAATCCGCGGAAGAACAGTACTGTTTCGGGGGCATCGGACGCTGACATCGGGAGCATCGGATGCTTTTTTCATCACATCGGACGCATCTGATGCCACGTGTCATCTGACAGCATTTTTAAGGAGCATCGGACGCTGACCATCGGAGCCTCCGTTGCCATCGGACGCGCCGGGGGTCTAGCATCGGACGCTAGGGCTTCACTGTAGCCAGCGTCCGATGCCAGTCCAGTAAGGTTCCAGACTTGGCCTTTTCACATCGGACGCTTCCAACGCCTGACCATCGGACGCTGCCAGCATCTGATCCAGGTGTTTTTGCACTGTTCTGTCCGCAGTATGTTCGTGTGACCTCGGATTTGGTTTTGGGTTTTTGCATTGGGTTTCTAGAGACGTGTAGTGTCCCGTTGTGCTTCTTGGAAGCATCCACCCTACATCTAGGGTCGTGGACACTCACAAGCTCTAGGTTTGCTTCTAGGGTTGATTCTAGGGACAGTGGCGACAAGTTTCTGAAAAGAAATTTGAAGCTCCCATTCACCCCCCCTCTGGTCGCTTTCTGGTAGCACTATCAGATCTTCAATTGGTATCAGAGCAGGTTAAGGATCTTCCACCTTAGCCGGTTCCAGATCCACCGAAGGCGACATGGATCGCGGCGTGGCCAAACCGCCGTTTTTTGATGGGACGAACTATGCGTATTGGAAGATACGCATGTCGGCCTATTTGCAGAGTTTGGGTGCTTCCATCTGGGATATTTGCAACTCTGCTGATTACGTGGTCTTGGCTGCTCGTGTTACTCAGCATCAGATCGATGAGCACGATGCCAATAGCCGAGCCCGTAATGCTCTTTTCTCATGCTTGAGCATGACAGAGTTTGATCGCGTTTCTCACCTCGCTACGGCTCGGGAGATTTGGGCTACCCTCATGCGTTTCCATGAGGGAACCACTCAAGTCAAAACCCGTCTCTACGAGTCGTTCAAGCGAGAGTATGAGAACTTTCGACATATGCCTGGCGAGAGCATAGAAAGTTTATTCGCTCGCTTTCAGGTGATTGTCAACAGGATGAGGGCTAACAAGGAGCTGTTGCCTTTCGACGATCATGAAAGAGCTTTGAACCTTTTGCACACTCTCGATCGGTCGGTGTGGGACTCGAAGGTTCAGGCGATCATCAAATCACCTAACTATGAGACCCTCACATGCGACGAGCTCTTTAGTAAGCTCCAGTCCAGTGAGATTGATGCCATGGCGAGGGCTTCTTATGAAAATCCTTCTGGCCCGTCGATGGCTTTGCTTTCTGGCCCTTCTGCTAACCCCTATGGAGGCTTTGCACTCTCTTCTCTTCTTTCTGTCACAGAGGAGCAACTGGAATTCATGGGGGATGACGAGTTGGCTTTGCTCGCCAACCGGTTCTCGTGGTTCCACAACAACCGCATGAACCGTCGCCGCGGAGGAGGACGCTCGGGATGTTTCGAGTGCGGCGACCCCAACCACTTCATCGCCAATTGCCGAAGAAGAACAAGCAAGTCTTCGGCAAGGCGGATCATGGGCACAAGTACGACTTCGGCAAGCGCAAGGAGAAGTACGTCCCCGCGAAGCACAAGCGGAAGGGCAGCTTCAACAAGGAGTACATCAAGACGAAGTACTTGGAGAAGGCCCAGGCTGAGCAGCGTGCATTCTTCGCCGCGCTCAGCGACGTCGACAACTCGGATGACGACTCTGCTTCCTCAAGCGATGATGAGTCCGAGAAGAAGAAGAGGATCGAGGACAAGCTGAACGGCCTCTGCTTCTTCGCCGACAACGAGGGCTTCTGCACCATGGCCCTCGGCAAGGAGGTCGACGGCGAGCTGGAGGACATCTCTCGGAACGACGACGACGACACCTCCCAGGTATCTCAAACCCCCGATGAGCTTTCTGCTGAGGTCGAGAAACTTACTGCCGCCCTTCTTAGTCAAGATAAGTTGCTTAGGCGCGCTGCTAGAGAGCGGAAGGAGTTTAGGCAGAAGTGGGAGGATACATTGAAGGAACTTGAATCTGTCAAGTCCACCATTGTTGTCACCGAGGAGGAGGAGTGTGAGATGTGCTCCACACACATGACTGACCTTCTCACTTTGAGAAGTAAGTATGCTGTGTTGATAGGAGAGGTGGATGAGCTTAGAGCTAGATCTTCGGTGCTTGGTGTGTGCAAGTCTTCTGCAGTGGTAGCCGTGGAATACTTCACAAAGTGGATTGAAACAAGACCACTAGCATCCATCACTTCCCTTGCCGTGAAGAAGTTTTTCTGGCAGCAAATAGTTTGTCGTTTTGGAGTTCCCAAACACCTAACCGTCGACAACGATACTCAGTTTGACAGCGAGGTTTTTAAGGAATTCTGCGCTCAAATTGGAACAGCCTTGTGCTTCGCCTCAGTCCGGCATCCTCAATCGAACGGTCTCATTGAAAGAGCTAATGCCACAATTTTACAAGAAATATCCAAAAAAACTCCAAGACATGCCCAAGGGAAAGTGGCGGAAGAGCTAACCTCGGTCACTGGTCCCATAACACTTCGAAATGCAGAGCAACCAAGTTCACACCTTTTAGGCTCCTCTTTGGAGAAGAAGCTGTGCTACCAGAAGAGTTCAAATTTGGCTCTCTCAGAACAACCCTCGAATCAGACGAACAAAACCAGCTGATAGATAAAGATTTGCTCGAGGAAATGAGATGCAGCGCAGTGCACAACCTTCGCAAGTATCAAGAGGAAACCAAAAAGTGGAGAGACAAAAAAGTGAGAATCAAAGACTTAAAAAAGGGTGACCTCGTCCTCATTCGGAAACAAAACGCCAATATGGCGGGAAAATTTCAACCAAAATGGACGGGACCATACTTGATAACAGAATGCAATCGTCCAGGGTCTTTTCACCTCTCTCACAGCGAAGGAAACCGCCTGCCACATACCTGGAATGTCGATGACCTTCGCAAATACTACCCATAGCGAAGCCTTTGCGAGCTCTCGCAACATGTAATTTGTTCTTTCAAACCTTGTACTTTTTATTTTTTCCTTTTCAGTACCATGCTTTGTAAACAAAGGAGCTGCACTCTTTTTCCTTACGAATGGGCATAAGGTTTTTTAACGAGGCAGTATCCAAATCCTTAATACAAGCAACGATCCCCAAAAAAGAAACTCCAAATTTTTTCTTTCAAACATCAAAAAAAGCGACTCTTCACCAAGAGCGCTCACATCGATGAAATTTCCCGAAGATTGTTTTGAAACACAATCATTTCGAAACAAACTTGTTATTGCAA
This sequence comes from Coix lacryma-jobi var. lacryma-jobi, assembly GCA_009763385.1. Lineage (NCBI taxonomy): Eukaryota > Viridiplantae > Streptophyta > Magnoliopsida > Poales > Poaceae > Coix > Coix lacryma-jobi. Next base: position 19,446,075 of record CM019831.1, read on the forward strand.
ACCTTCACCTCCACCTAAAACAAGGAGAGGCGCGAAGTCCTAAAGAATCAAGTACCCTCGCTCAAAATGCCAGGGGCTTGCTATTGCAAACTTCACCTCCACCTAAAACAAGGGAAGACGCGAAGTCCCAAAAAATCAAGTACCCTCGCTCAAAACGCCAGGGGCTTGTTATTGCAAAGTATCGTCGCTGAAAAAGACAGGGGGCGTCGCTGTTTTCTCCTAAACAGTTTTTCATAAACGTAAAAAGCGAGCCTTGCTGAAAAAGACAGGGAGCATCGTTGTTTTCTCAACAGCTTTCATAAACGTTAAAGGCAAGCCTCACTGAAAAAGACAGGGGCATCGCTGTTTTCTCCTAAACAGTTTTTCATAAACGTAAAAAGCGAGCCTTGCTGAAAGAGACAGGGGCATGTGTGGTTTTCTCCTTAACAGCTTTCAGTAAACGTTAAAGAGGCAGCCTCACTGAAAAAGACATGGGGCGGCACTGTTTTTGCCCTAAACAATTTTCATAAACTTAAAAAGCGAGCCTTGCTGAAAAAGACAGGGGGTGTCGCTGTTTTCTCCTAAACAACTTTCAAAACGTTAAAAGCGAGTCTTGCTGAAAAAGACAGGGGGCGTCGTTGTTTTCTCCTAAACAGCTTTCAAAACGTTTAAAAGTTGAGCCTCGCTGAAAAGGCAGGGGGTGTCGCTGTTTTCTCCTCCTACAGCTTTCAAAAACGTTAAAAGCGAGCCTCGCTGAAAGACAGGGGGGCGTCGCTATTTTTCTCCTAAACAACTTTCAAAAAAATTAAAAGCGAGCCTCGCAGGAAAATACATGTGGCGTCGCCGTTTTCTCCTAAACAGTTTTTCATAAACGTTGAAGTCGATTCTCGCCAAAACGGACGGGAGCCATCAAAATTCAACAATCTTAAAATTCAAAAAACAACCCACACTAGGGCAAAACAATCTTACAAAATTTACACAAGCACAAACACAGTACATCGTGGAACAAAACTTCTGAAAGTACCTAGTTACATTGCATCCTCACTGTTTACAATTAATTGACATCATCACAACCTTCGTGGTCCGCTTCAAATGTTCCGATTCCACGGAACAATAGGTCCCCACAATAAATGAGCCGCAGGAACAATTGGCAACTCCCCGGGCAAAACCCTCGCTCTATACATATATCTACGATCTATGTCACTACTCTCTAAAGGCTCCTCCTTCGGAATCACAAGAGAACCGTCTGGACCCAAACTGAGGTTGCTACGCCCAAACAAGAAATCCAGAGCCGTGTCCTCATCGATGTCATCATCAACAGGAGTATGTGAGGAAGAACCAAACAAAAAACACGTAGCTTGCCTGTCTGTGTAGTCCGCGTTGCACCAAAAACAGTTCGAACGACTGTTTTTTAAATCGTACCTCCGCAACTTAGACCACCAAAAACGTTCGAAGGTCAGCGAAGGATGTTTGAGTTTCGTCCGAGCCCATGACTCACCAGTCATAAAGGTATCTTGATAATTTAACATGATGGGCGTCACATCAAACACTTCAAACACGGTTCCATCAGGAACCTGCATCGTCAAAATAGTCAAACAAAGACTAAGTTTTTAACAACAACACTTTTCCCCTCGCAAAACCTTACAAAATAACCTAGTCAATTCCCCCTTATTTCTCACACCTGCTCGGGATCCTCGTGCCTTTCCCCTTCAACTTCACCGGTCGCCGCAGCCTCCGCCATGAACCGGTCAGCAGCAGACGCTTCGACCACGACCACCTCTTCCACAGCAGCCTCTTATGTGGCAGGGGCTTGTTCAATCGAGGGAACCACATCAACATCTGCAAAGCTTCGCACCGGCGCAGTATTGGAACAACCCGGAACATCCTCGTTCGCCTGTGGCGAAGGTAGTGCCTCCTTTCGGGCCTACAAAAAATACACATCAATAAAACTAGCTTTAATAACTTCAAACAAACCCAACATAAATGACTCACAAACAAAAAACGATAGATCTTGCGTCTCCTACCTGACGGGTTGCTTCGGCGGCCTCCTCGAAAGCTAGGGCACGACCACTGCCAGCTATCCAAAACCTGCGCAAAAAGCGCATCGCGCAGTTGCGAACCTCAGCATCGTCGACTTTCAGCGCACGCACCTCTTAGACGGTTGGGAAAACATGGCTCGGCCATTTAATCTTGCGAAGGTGATCACAATCTGCCTGTCGGAGTGTGCTAGCCATGGCCAGAGCTCCAGCATAGCCCCCGAAGTCAGCTGCATTCTCAACCAGCGAACTGAAGACATCAAGCTCTGCGCTAATCCAATCCACAAAAACCTCAGCATTAGCATCAGCAGAAGCGGCTCACCGGCAGAACCACCGGCCTCGGTTAAGCATCCGTCAAGCTTAGTCTTAACGGTCTCCATGCTAGCACGCCACGACCCCGTCAGTTCATCAATTTGATCTTTCACCGAGGCCAGAGACTTATCTTTATCTCTGTTAGCCGAAACCTAGTCCGCGTTACGCTTCGCCAACTCTACAGCTTCTTCCCGAGACTTCGCAGCTTTCTCCAGTGCACTTTTAACTTCAATCTCCTTTATTTCCAAGCTTCGGTGGAGTTTCTCATTTTCTTGTTCAAGATCGTCTATTCGGCCATTGAGATAATCCATGTTATAACCAGCCCTTCGCCGGGCCGAGCGGTTTAAAAGCATCAGCTCCGCCAACTTGACATCAACATCGTCCAAAATATCAACCATAGGTTGATTGGCAAGAAGGAGCTCAGCCTCCGGAACACAAACACGACCAAGAAAATGCCTTTCTTCTGGATCACACTGCAAATGACACGCCCGAAGGTCCGGACTGGTAAACAGCTCTGTCGCCGGGTCTGAAACTCCAATCTTTTTCGCAAAATACGGAAGACTCGAACGGCTCGCTTCACCATATGGCCTTTTGCCTGGATTCCGCTCAACTTCAAGATCATCGGGTGCCTCAAAACCACCCACCCAAATATGCGAGCCAGCAAATTCGGGTATCGACCCGCACTCGGGGCTATCGGCCTCGTGGCCACGAAGAACCCCTCCCACATCAGCAGAAACCAACAACTCTGCAGAAGGCGAAGCAACTTTCTTCCCATGTCTATCCTCTCCAGAGTTTTCTTCCCCAACTCTAGAGTCGCTTCCAGAGGTACCAGAATCATCGTCAGATGAACTACTCTCGGAGCTCGCCCCTTTCTCGTTTCCTTTCTCCTCCCCACCACCTTCCTCATCAGATGCAGCCTCATCATCAGAAATCTGAATAAGAGCGCTAATTCCCCCAACACGCGGCGCGCGCCCGCTAGCAACGGGACCAACCCTCGCGCCACCTCGGCCCGATGCCAAGGCCGTAGAACCCGACGCGCCAGTGGCGGCCGTCGCAACAGCGACCTTGGTCGCCAATGTTTTTGCACGACCACCGCCAACGCTACCGCGGTCTCGGCCGCGACCCCTCTTAGACTCCGCCGCACCATCTTTTTCTCCGGTGGACGAGCGTTTCCTCTTTTTAGGGGCATCCTCGCTCATGGGGGCCGACCAATCAGGATAAGGGATGCCGAACATATCAAAAAGCCTGTTAACCCGACCTCCGCTACCCACCGCGCCATGAATTGCCTTAACTTCTAGTGTGGTAAGTTTGCCAACTAGGTCCTCCGTTTTTTGCTGCACCCACTTTAGAACAGCCTCGACGCCACTTTTTCGGTTTGGAAACTTCTTGAGTGTAGCCTCCCAGATTTATATAATCAAAACCAACTTTTTTTTTCAAACCTCTCTTCTCGTACAATGAATCATCCTCAACTCAAACCAGGACTGCTTTCGGCTAAGAGGCCAAACCTTCGCACAACAATACTCCTCAACCAGATCCCGAGCACACTAAGAGCGGGCAACCACTCTAAGCTATCAACAGCAGCATGCGCTTCCTCAGTCATCAAAGCTTCAGCAGAAATCTCCAAGAAGTGGAAGGTCTCCGCAAAGCCCCGCAGCATCGTCAAGTTTGTAATAAAACCAAAATTCTGCCAACCGCTTGTCCACTTATTCTTCTGCTTGCACCGGAAGCTCCGAGCCAGCGCGGTGGCAAAGGTGTACACAGCAAATTGTCCCAAACTGGTGTTCCCTTCACCATCAATGATCTTCCGAGGCTGCATATGGACACGGTGGCTACGCACGCAACCCTCGACGTGAGGAACAACACCTGAAGAGGGCAAACGCCCAAACAAATATCGAGAAGCAAGAAGGAGTCAACTGATGAAACTTCAAGTTGAATCGCTGAAGAACCGAGGTCACGAAGGAAGTCACTGGAAAACGAAGACCAGCTGCAAAAAACTCTTCAAATACCACCACCTCATCAAGCCCAGGCTTCGGAACAGTCTCCCCTCCGCTGGCTCTCGCTCTCCCCTCCTCAATCCAGCCTCGCCTAAGGTAGGACGCTAGATCCGAACCACTAACGTGACTAAGACCAAATTCAAAGGTCACCCCATCACCGGCGGCAGTTGGAGACGCCGGACGAGCAGTTTGTTTCAACCTGGCCATGACTAAAAACAAAAGACCTTCGCAAAGGCTTCGCTGGAACTAAAAAACTACAAACCTTCGCAACAAACAGATCGCAGCAGCAGGAAGGCTAGAGCAAAGGCATGACATAGTTACAACAAGCTCACCTACCCCATCTATTTATAGGCAGAGGGTGAGCAGCGGAAACCAAGAAAATCGGCATAATCCCTGAAAACGCGGCACAAAAAATGAAACAAACCTGACGGCCCGGCCCACAAGCAGTCGCGGGCATCGCTGTCGAGGGCCACTTTTCTTTTCACAACAAGGGATGCTGCTTGGGCACAAGGGTCGTTACTTGATCCAAGTCATCGAGGGGCTACTGTTGGGGGAAGGGACCCTCGGCAGTGACGACGCGCAAGTTGTCATAAGGAAACAACCTCCGCTCTCCCAAAAAACCTTCGGGAAAAACCGCCATTCCACTTCTTGCATATCGCTTTCTGACCTTCGCGTGGGGAGCAGGGTGACCCGACGGGCAGCGAGCGACGAACGAGACCTTCGCCATAACGGCAAACCTCTACAAACGCGGGGTTGATCCCGTTCCAACGAGACGAGGGTGCACGGGTCGGACGGCGGCGGCCGGGGAAGGAGGATTTAGGGTTTTCGCGCTATCTGTGCTTGTACTATTCTACCTCTCCGTTGTATTGCTCTGGGGAATCTTTACCTTGTTCTTTTATAAATTGTTCGGTGTCCCCTGGTATTCCCTATAAATACCAAGGGGTGAACAGTGTAAAGCAGGAGATTTTTTCTTTTGGGAAAAAGGAGGAAAGGAAACAATGTCACTCAGTTATATCGAACCTTCGCTTTCCGTTAGACAGTTGGCTACCCTCGCCTTATCCCAGCACCAAGTGCAAGGGTCAGGCAGGTGCACCCCAACATAAGGCCATACCATGGATGTTATGATCCATTAGCATATCCTTTATTCAATCCTAATGGTGAAACTGGTTGGGAGGATAAGAAGATTTTATATCAAGATTCACGCCATCAAAATTGAAAAGAAAATATACAAAGTGTGTACTAAAAGGTGAGTTTATTTGTTATCCGCATATAAACAGTTTCCCCTCAAAATCTTACTGACAACCAATTACAAATTTTATTACTTTTACATAGGCCCCATGCTTATTGATATCAATGACAACTCAGAGATGAATGTACATGAAGAAGAAGAAGGTTATTTTCTTTACAAAATGGTTATCTATTTAAAATAAAATATTATTATTTCTTCTCAACATGATAATGCTAGCTTTGGTGGGAACTCTTCGAAGTGACGACAATGTAAAGATGTAGACAAAATTTTTCATTTAATGAATAAACTCAAGGCAAAATGATGTTTAATATTATTGTTTTTATGAACAGAAATTTTAGAGTCACGACGATATGTCAGCGCTAGGGAATATCTATGTTTCAGGCTACAAATTCGTGAGGAAGAATTTAATGTCATGTTTCATGGTGGAAGGCTTTTTCAGCAATGGGCCGTTGATATGTATGTCAAGGTGGAGTCAATGCGTTTAGACTGGTACTCAAAACCGGCACATCAAAATCTAATTCGGGCTGATCTATACCAGGTTAGAAGTATTCGTGGTTAAAAGTCCCTTTTTCTATTTTAAAACCCAAAGAACTACTAAAAATATTTTAACTCACATTAACCAGGGTGTTCTAGACACTCTTGCTGCTGGAGAAGCCCGTGCATCACATGTTGGTCGTAGAATTGTATTATCAAAAGATTTCCCAGGAAGTGACCGTGATGTGCACTCAAGATTTATGGATGCCATGGCTTTGGTTACTCGATATGGAAAACCAGATTTTTTTTGTGACAGTGACATGCAATCCATAATGGGATGAGATAATACAAGAGTTATTGCCAGGTCAAATTCCACAGGATCGTCCAGATATAGTGGCAAGGGTTTATAGATCAAAGCTAAGAGACCTCCAAAGTTTCCTTCTTAAAAGGGGTCATTTGGGCAAGGTCGCTGCCTGGGCACATGTCACTGAGTTTCAAAAAAGGGGATTACCACATGAACACTTCCTTTTGGTTATGAAAGATGAAAGTAAAGTACATAGTCCTGATGATTATGACAAGTATATATCAGCAGAGCTTCCTGATCAGAAGAAATATCCTGAATTGCATAAACTTGTGTGTAAACATATGATGCATGGACCATGTGGCATCCTGAACCACAAGTGCCCATGTATGGTAGACGACAATTGTCGCTTTCATTATCCCCGTGACTTCTGTGAAACTACCCAACAAGGGAAAAACTCGTATCCTATTTATAGAAGAAGAGATGATGGACAAAAGGTGAAAATAAGAAGGCAATGGTTGGACAACAGATGGGTTGTACCGTATAATCCAATCCTTCTAATGAAATATAATTGTCATATTAATGTAGAGGTTTGTTGCAGCATAAAGTGTGTCAAGTATCTATACAAGTATGTCTTTAAGGGCCACGACCGTGTTTCCTTTTCACTAGATCAGGCTCAAGCAAATATGGACTTGCTTGCCCTATAGTTCTTGCTCAAATTGCCAGATTCTTGTGCTCATCATCTTTTTCTGTTATTTAAATTTAAACTGGTTGTGTACACATAGTAGTCTATTAATTTTAAAATGACATTTATCATGGTTTCTTTTGATATAATTCATATTGACTTCAGCCTCAGCACCTTCCAAGCATCAAGCAAAAGAGAACACACAGCAGTGTGCTTGCCAACCAAAACAATAAACAACGCAGGAAATCAGCGCCCTCGCCATCCACATGCAACGACGAACAACAGGACACCACCCAAGCTAGCATGAAGCGAAAGACTTCCCAAGGAAGAGCAACCAATTCAACACAACAATACGACGTAGGGAATCAGCGCCCTCGCCAACAGCGCGCAGCAAGAGACAACATCAGCAATCAGCAGCAACACCAACCAAAGACACACCAAGTGTCAACAGAAAAATGAGCACCCTCGCAGACCACCCATGCATCGCGGTGCTGCTAACCACGTTCAACTTCAGGTACATCAGACCAATAGTGTTTTAGATTTTGATTTATTTATAAGGATCAATCCAAGAAAACAAGAAAAACATAAATCAATAATGTTCATTCCTTCTCTATCACTTATAAAATTTGTATTTTCTACCTCTTGCGGACAGATATGAAACAATCATCTACAAATGAACACACTGATTATAAGCATCCGGAGGAAGTTGCACAACAAAACAAAAATGACCAAACTTATGATGAACTTCCACAAGGTATTTAATTATATTGTTGCACAGGGTTTGTCAAAATGTTGTTTAATTTTAAAATTATATTAAAATTTTTATTTTCATTATTTTACTTGCAGATTATACAATGACTAACAAGGATTTACATGCTCAAATAATAATAAAGTCATCTTTAGCCACAGAAATACTTGTGAAGATAGATGATATTTTTATCAATAAGGATCAATTGTCATGTCTTCTAAACTCAGTTAAATATCTCAACGACAAGGTAAGTGTACCAATTACTTTAAAATATTTCTATCTAATATAAATAATTCTCTGTTTAATAAATAGTAATATATTTTGTTATTTCAATATTTGTTTGTAGGTTATAAGTGCATATATCTATTGTTTAAAGAAACAAGCACATCTACAAGTTAGAAATGGGGTTAAGATATACTTTGACAGGATCCTATTATCTCTGCACTGTTAAAAAAGAGATGGCAATCTTAGAATAGCATGAACATGGAAGCTTCATTTTAGGATCGTTGAAAATTATCTAAGCCATGACATGGTAACATATGTTTCCATATTTTAATTATATGTTAGTTAGTATATTTGTATTGTTTTCTACATATCCTGAGACTAATTCATTCCTTCATTAGATTCTACTTCAAATAAATATCAAGGACATACATTGGTATTTAGCTTTTCTTCATGCAAAAAAACATGAGATACAAGTTCTTGACTCACTGTGTGTGGGAATCAAATCGAGATGACCTTTAAAACTACAGTAAGTTACAATTGGAGCTATACATTTTATTTAGAAGTTTTACATTAATCCTCATTTATATTATATTATTTTTATTACAAATATTTATATTTATACAGCTGCATGGTCTGCAATCTCATTTGAACATTATTATAAAAAAACAAAATTTTGGTAAAAAATTGGGACAATCTTGATGTCACAATTAGAAGAACCAATCCAAAAAGATGGGTATGTATAATAGATAATAAGATATAACATATAATGTACATATTTTGTTTTCAAATACTCAATGTTCTATAACTTTGCAGTTCATATGTGGTCCATTCATGCTTAAATTTATAGAACACTAGACTGGAGAAGCATTTTCTAGATCTATCACACAGGTATATATCTCTATCTCTACAACTAAAAAAACGCTAAATGTTCAGGTGTACCGGCAGTACCAACTTACCGACTCCCTGGCCTACGGTAAAAACCAAACCGGCCCGACTCCTTCCCTCGGTCCAAATCCTCTCCTCCTCACGCAGCTCCTCGGTAAAAACCAAAACCCTACCCCGTAGCTCCTCTGCTCCTCGCAGTGGTGCGCGCGTGAGGCACCGGCCACCACGCGGCGGCGTCGTCTTCCTCTGCTCCCCAATCGGTGCCGCAGCTTTCTGCTCCGGGCACGGCAGCGCGCGTGAGGCACCGGCCAGCACGCGGCGGCGTTGCCTCCCTTGCTTCCCAATCGGCGGCCGCTCCCACGCGGCGGCACGCGCGAGGCCGCTAACCGGCTGGACGCAGCGGCGCCGCTCCCCTGCTCGGCTCCTCCCCACACGGCGGCACGCGCGAGGACGCCAACCGGTCGGAAACGTGGTGGGGCGTGGCGCCTCTCCCTGCTCGGCTGCTTCCACGCGGCGGTTCCACTGTACAGAAGAGGCAACTAGTACAGAACAGGCCTATTGCCCCGGGCCATTTTGGCCTTTAGCCCCGGACATGGAGCCGGGGCTAAGGAATCGGGACTAAAGCCCCGACCTTTAGCCCCGGTTCCATGGCCCGGGGCTAATGGAGGGACCTTTAGCCCGGTTGGTAACACCAACGGGACTAAAGAGGCCAGCCACGGTGGCCCGGCTGGAGGCCCCTTAGTACCAACCGGGACTAAAGGGGCCTCCAGCCGGGCCACCGTTGCTGGCCTCTTTAGTCCCGGTTGGTGTTACCAACCGGGGCTAAAGATCCATCTGCTTTTCTTTTTTCTTTTTCTGTTCTTTTCAATTGGTTATTGTTTTTGGTTTTACAATTACATTAGGTTTTCTAATACGTATTCTTCGCTGCTAATATATTCTATTATATTAGGCCAGTTTCAAATACACGTATTATTCTTCGCTGCTAATAAATATATATAAACACATAAAATTTACAATTACACACAAATGAAATATGAAACTATACATATATATATATATTATAGAGCTAGCTATACACACATATGTACATAAAATATACAACATTATCCATCATGCATGCTTAACTTGATATTTACACACAAATATAATACCGTTCCTAACTTAGAGGTCATACAAGTGTTCATCTTGGTTTGGCTTCATTGGTTCGTCTTTATTAAACCAATACTCGGTGCCAGACTTAAGGACATGGTCATTAAGGAAGCCCGCGATGGTCTCTTGAATTGCTTTGAGGCGGACCTTATCCATCACCTGGTTCTTCAACCATGTCTCCTTCAATTTGGATTAAAATAAAAAGAAAGTATTAACATACATAATATTTATGTAATAGCAACAAAAAATAAAATAAATTTATTTACATGTTACGTACTTGCTGACTCTGTAAAGGAGTTCTTTTTTCATACACCGTCAGAAACTCGCAAACATAGTACCCACATAAATTGTTTCCCGGTGACTGCCGTAGAACCCACTGTACAATATGTAAAAAGAGTACTCTCGGTTGTTGAGCGTGCGTCTGCTGAGTGATGCTAATTAAGGTAAAGAGGCGGGGGAGGTACTCTACAACTTACATTTAGGAGTAGAGGATCAGGAAGTTGCGCTTTCAGATCCGGACGGTGTTTCTGAACAAACCAAGTCCAAACCCTTCACAATAATTGGAACGTTAATTAACTATTGCAGAGTTAAAGAGCTATAGCAGGAATCAATATTTAAAGATCACATTACCCTCGGATAATATTAATCATATCTTGGTAATCTTCTTGTGGTTTTCTCAGAGAGTCATAGATTAGCAAACGACTCTCGTGGAGATCGATCACCATTAGAATCCAGTGAAAACTGCATTTATGTTTATATAGTCAACACATATATATATCTTTATGTCAACCTATAATAAAATGTGCATATGATAACAAAACTCACCTAAAGTTGTAGGGGAATAGTATATATCTTTTGTCCCTTTGGTTTACCAAGAACCTCCGCAAATTACTCTCTGTTTGAGTTTTCCATGCATCCGAGTGAGTATTGCTTGGGTGCTTGAAGACGATATATGGATCGATGAAACCAATCTCCTTGTCATTTTTACGCCTTAGTTGTCTCATCATGTTTCTGCACATGTTTAGAAACGCTTGCTAGCAGTGTGAGGATAATTACTTATACATATACATAAGCTAAAGTGAGATTATAAAAGGAAACAATCACTTACAGGCAAGAAGCAGCTGACGAGAGATTTGTCGAGAGCGTCCATGTGGCAGAGCTGATGTAACTCATTAAACTGAACATATATGATGTCATCACCACGGAAGTAATCATGGTCTCTAATTCTGACGCAAATGTAGTCATCAGCTTTTCTGCCACACGCCGTAAGGTACCACTGATTTAGCAAGTGCATCTGTGTACCAAGATCCCTCAGGGCCGCTGGGTTGTATAGACTTTGGCCATATACATATGCCCTCTGCCATTTATCAACTTCTGGAGCACTTTTGATGCCTGCTTCTCCGAGTATGTTTTCCACATTCAAACCAGTTTCCTCGAAAAATGCGAGCAGTTGCGCAGGATCAACGTCTCCATATGCTCGTTGTATGATTTCCATGTTTGTACCGTATTCATTATCAACAACTAGATCTGGCACTGATTGCTTCTCTTGTTCCCCGAGCTGTGGGACACCCTTTCCTGCTCTCTTCTTTGCCTTCTTGGCCTCCTCAAGTGATTTGCTAAGTGTGCGATCATAGTCTGATTTTGGCGAAGCCTTACGGGCAGCACGTACCTTTTTTTGGTGAGCGTCCACAGTTTGCCTTAGTTTTTCAGGACGAACAAAAAGGTACGGCTTCTCCGGGTTTCGCTTTGCTCGACCACTAGCAATGGCAGCTTCGAAGAACTTGTTACAGTCTTTTTGCACTGCAGCGTCAGTCTCCTCCTCGGTCATGTCATATGCAAGTTTTGTCATCTTGGGAGCTGGTTTTCTCACAGGTGCTTTCTTCTTCGGAGGTGGTGGGGCTGACGCCTTTGTTTGTGTGACAGGCCTCTTCTTTGTTGGCGGTGGAGGTGTTGGAACCCGCCGTGGAGATGGGGCAGGTGGCGGTGTCGGAGCCCGCTTTGGAGGAGATGGTTGGGTCGGTGGCGGTGTTGGATCTCGTCGTGGAGGAGATGGGGCCGGTGGCGGCGTTGGATCACGCCGTGGGGGAGATGGGGCCGGTGGCGGTGTTGGATCCCGTCGTGGAGGAGATGGGGCCGGTGGCGATGATGGATCCCGTCGTATTTGATCTTGATCATCATCGTCCGCAACACTGTGATCATGTGGTGAATGTAGAATTGGACTTAGGTTGGGGGATGTCCTGCTGCGAAAACAACATGGTATGAGTATCCATTTATACTATTAGCTCACCAATACTATTAAGTTTCATTCACTAATTTCATACACACCTAGGGATAGGTTGTTGAGGAGGAGGAGGTGATGCGCCAGGAATTATGATATAGCGCTTGCGCCAACATATGAATGTCTTCTCCGCTTCTCCTAATGTATTCTCGCCATCACCTCCTTTAATGTCAAGTTCGACATTCTCGTAACCTTTTACCACCCTGTCCACCGAGACGCTAGCATATCCAGGAGGTATTATTGCTCCATGACTTCTTGGTGTCTTCGTAGGATCGATAGGAGATACAACACCTATAGCCACCATGACTGTGGTATTCCCCTGTGGAATGTGCAGTTCACATGTCGTGAGAGGAGGCTCGGTGATGTCGTCACAGGAAAGCGCAGTGCTGCGTCTGGGACCTCTGTGGAAGCGCAACTGCTTTTCATTTGCTCAGGGGGGCTGATGTTGACTCCCGGCTCTGATGCAGATTGACTTTGCATTGCTAACTGCACTTGCCTTTTTATTTCCTCGTTCATTCTGCCTTCAAGTGCTTTTTCTCGCTCAACTGCTTCAAGAGCCGCGGCCTGTGACTGAATAACCATTTCTTCTAACCGGCGCATCCGCTGTGCCTCCTCCTCCTTCTTTCTCGCGCGGCTTCTATAGGTCTCTTTGTCCTGAGGGAAGGCATGTACCCATGACAGCTCCCCATAGCCTCTGGTTCTCCCACCATGTTCAAGATTCTCCATCATTTCTTCGTCTCTCGTGGGCTACTATTGTCTCTGTTCGGCTGCCACCTGCCACTGGCAGCCATTCTCTAGCATAAACAAATCTTTCTGCTGCTCTTTGGAGTTTTTCGCCATAGTGTACCCTTCCTGTTTGTTGGTCCAGGCTTCCTCCATGACCAAAAAACCAATACTTGGCGCGCTCAGGCCAGTTTATCGATTCTGGTTCAATGCCCTTGGCTTGCAACTCTCGTTCCATTCTTTCCCATTTAGGAATGGCACTCTTATAGCCACCTGATCCCAAGTGATGGTGGTATTGTTTTTGTCGGGCATTCTGCTGGTTCCTTCTGATCCGTGCCTCACTCTCTTCTGATTTCTTGAATTCTACAAACTCATCCCAAAATGGCCTCAACTTGACGTAGGCCTTAGTGTTGAAATCCGGAGTTTGGTCCTTCTTGATAAATTTGTTGTATAAGTTCTTCTTCCAGCCCTGGAATAGTGTTGCCATTTTCTTCATAGCCCAGTCCCGAACTCTGGCCTTCAAATTTATATCTTCTGTTTCAAGTGTGAAATGTGCAAGGACCTCTTGCCAAACCAGTTCCTTATCAAGATCAGAGACAAAACTTATATCAGGAGCACTTGCCTTTTTCTTCCATTCACGAGCACTGATCGGGATCTTATCCCTTACAAGGCACCCACAGTGGGCAACAAATCTCTGTGCATGTTCTCCAAGTACTTGGCCTGTTTCCTCGTTGAATTCTGAGATAATGTACCGGCCCTCCAACGGCTTCTTCGGACCTCGTACGGTCCTACTCTTCCCGGTAGTCGTTGTCGATCCGGAGGGCTACATATGTAGGAACAGTAGATTATAAATACATTTATAAATAATTTAGAATTTCATGTGCACATAGAGATTATTGTAGGTATATACCTCGCCAGTATTTTCTTGCATTATTTCTTCATAATCGGCAAAGTATTGACTGCCGTCATCTACTTCTTGATTATTGTTATCATCACCTGCTAAATTTTGATTAGCGCCGCTGTTGATTAATTCGTACATTTCCTCCTCCATGTTGTCAACTGGGTCGGCCATTTCTGCGAATGACATGGAGGATAATAAACACCATATTTTTGCAACTAACGTGCATAGGGTTTCGGGTTTTGGGTTTCGGGTTTAGGGTTTACGGTTTGGGGTTTAGGGTTTAGTGTTTTGGGTTTGGGGTTAGGGTTTGGGGTTTAGGGTTTGGGGTTGTGTTTAGGGTTTGTGTTTGGGGTTTAGGGTTGGGGTTTAGGGTTGGGGTTTGGGGTGAGGGGTTTGGGTTTTGGGGTTTGGGGTTTAGGGTTTGGGGTTTCGGTTTGGGGTTTAGGGTTAGGGGTTTCGGGTTTCGGGTTTAGGGTTTAGGGTTTGGGGTCTAGGTTTTGACAACATTAAAATAACATATATCCATGAAGACTATATTCGTAAAAATAACACTACCGACATGATCGAAAAGTCATATCCAAGTGATTATTCTATAAACATATCCAAGTGATAATAAACACCATATTTTGCAACTAACGTGCATAGGGTTTGGGTTTTGGGTTTCGGGTTTAGGGTTTACGGTTGGGGTTAGGGTTTAGTGTTTTGGGTTTGGGGTTTAGGGTTTGGGTTTAGGGTTTGGGGTTTAGTGTTAGGGTTTCGTGTTTGGGGTTTCGGGTTTGGGGTTTAGTTTGGGTTAGGGGTTTGGGGTTGAGGGTTTGGGGTTTGGGGTTAGTTTTTGGGGTTTCGGGTTTGGGGTTAGGGTTAGGGGTTTGGGGTTTCGGGTTTAGGGTTAGGGTTTGGGGTCTAGGTTTTGACAACATTAAAAATAACATATATCCATGAAGACTATATTCGTAAAAATAACACTACCGACATGATCGAAAAGTCATATCCAAGTGATTATTCTATAAACATATCCAAGTGATTATTCCATAAACATATCCAAGTGATTATTTCATAAACATATACATGACCGATATAAATAAATGTTTACATATCTAAAGACCAAATTATCTAAGTGATTATTCCTCCTCCATCTAACACATGCAAAGGACACACCGTTGATGAGAGGACGACGACGGACGACGGCGAGGATGATGTCGCGGTGAGGACGACAACAGACGACGCCGAAGATCACGTTGCGGTGAGGATCACACGGTGAGGATGACGGCGGACGGCGCGGTCAACGCGACCAATCTCTTTTATCTACATGTGTGTAAACATAATATTTGTTAGGGTAAAAATATTTTCTATTTTCAATTCATATGGATTTCTATTTTCCTTTTCCTATTACACACAGTGCACAACACTTTAATTACACACTGCACACCACATGCATACACTGCACACAGTCACACACACACGCACACGCACAAACACTTCACACACACGCACGCGCGGGTGGCACTCCTCACCGGCAGCGCGAGGACGGAGGCACACGGCCGGAGCGGGCCGCGAGACGACGGCGAGGAGGACGAGACACGACGGCACAAGGGGAGCAACGGCCGGCGGCGAATGGCGAGGATGTCACGACGGCGGCGCGGCAAAAGCGAGCTCGACGGCAGAGGGCGCGCCGCGAACGACGGCGAGGGAGGCCGAGGGCCCGAGGGGACGACGCCGAGCGGCCGAGGACGCGAGATGGCGGCGAAGACGGAGGCGGCGGCGCAAACTCTGACGTCGATCTGAGGAAGGAGGAGGGCCCTGTGCCCTATATACGCGGGGCACCTTTAGTCCCGGGCCGTGGCACCACCCGGGACTAAAACACCTTTAGCCCCGGTGCATAAGCCCACCCGGGACTAAAGAGGGGGACCTTTAGTCCCGGGTGGTGCTACGGCCCGGGACTAAAGGTACCTTTAGTCCCGGGTGGTGTTACGGCCCGGGACTAAAGGTTCTTCTCCCGCCTTTATTTGGGTTAAGGTACCTTTAGTCCCGGGTGGTGCTACGGCCCGGGACTAAAGGGTCTTCTGCCGCCTTTATTTGGGGTTTCTGTGTTTTGGTTTTGAATTAAGTTTTGGCTATATTAATATGTTGTAATACTTGTTACTTGCATAGTAAATTCAATATTAGGCATAAAATTACTTAAAAATAGCAGTTGTGTTTCCTTTTACATTATTGTATTGTAGAAAATTTTGTAACATAAATTCTTTTTTCTTTTCTTATAATAACAAATATAAATGTAAATAACAATTTATATTTTGTTAATGCAAAAATATAATGTTAAATTTAAATATCTGAAACAACTGGTGCTCGATAGGAAAATATTTTTGCATTATATGAACGTTAAATTTTGGGTTGTTTATCTTTTATTGTCCAAATGCACGATAGAGAAATTCACTGTTAAATTACAATTTAATTTTAAAAGATAAATTTGTGTAGTTCATATACGTTTCTGTGTCATATTGGTCTCAAAATTTTTCTTAGGTTGTCACGTGGCACGGGTGAGGCAACCAACAAGTTTGTGTTTTTTCGGAGATGGTTTGCTTCTTTTCCGGTTTAATTGAATTACCGCACACTCTCACCCAATATTATAGGGTCAATTAGGCCTACCAACAAATAATCCAGAATGAGCCAAACTTGTGGGGCATCGACACTGACATCAACGAACCATGACTATGCATAATCATTATTAGTTACACGAAAACTGTAATATATATCAAGCGGGTACACTGGTGATCTTTTTCTTCACGTATGTTCCTTGGTCATGATCATGTCGTAACCATGGAGTCTCCTCAGCATTTAGCAGGATGCTTGGGTCTTTGGTCACACTGAAGGGCGGTATTCGGTCATCTTTTTCATAATCTTCTGACATGTCTGACTTGTCCTCAATTCCCACGATGTTTCTTTTTCCTGAAAGAACTATGTGGCGTTTGGGCTCTTTGGTTGATTTATCATCATTTTTCCCTCTCTTGGGTTTTGTAGACATGTCTTTCACGTAGAACACTTGAGTCACATCAGCAGCAAGGACGAATGGTTCACCTTTGTATCCAATATTGTTGAGATCCACTGTTGTCATTCCATACTCCTTGTCAACTGTTACTCCGGCTCCGGTCGCCTTGACCCATTGGCATCGAAACAAAGGGACTTTAAAATTAGGTGCGTAGTCTAGTTCCCAAATCTCCTCTATGCGGCCATAATATGTTTGCCTCTTCCCAGATGGGTCTGTGGCATCTACGCGAACACCACTGTTTTGGTTCGTGCTCCTTTGATCTTGGGCCATGGTGTAAAATGTGTTTCCATTGATCTCATACCCTTTGTACGTGAGGATGTGCCATGACGGTTGCCTAGCCAACAAATATAGTTGCTCATCAATATTGTTATTACCCAGACATTCCTTTCGCAACCAAGTGCTAAAAGTATTCATGTGCTCACGTGTTATCCAAACTTCATTCTTCTCTGGAAATTGGGATCGTAGGAACTCCTTGTGTACATCGATATATGGATCCACCACGGTTGAGTTTTGAAGAACTGTGTAGTGCGCTTTATTGAAATAATCATTCCCCGTACCGATATATGTTTTCTTCCCTAGTGTCCCCTTTCCACATAGCCTCCCCTCGTGCCGCGATTCAGGAACACCAATCGGGTCAAGGTCAGGAATGAAGTCAACACAGAACTCAATGACCTCCTCTGTCCCGTAGCCCTTGGCGATGCTTCCTTCTGGCCGAGCACGTTGGTGAACATATTTTTTCAGTACTCCCATGAACCTCTCAAAGGGGAACATGTTGTGTAGGAACACAGGACCGAGAATATGAATCTCCTTGACCAGGTGAACTAGGAGGTGTGTCATGATATTAAAGAAGGATGGAGGAAACACCAACTCAAAGCTCACAAGACATTGAACCACATCATTCTGTAGAGTAGCCAGTTCTAGTGGATTAATTGCCTTCTGAGAAATTGCATTGAGGAATGCACAGAGCTTCACAGTGGCAAGACGTACATGTGGAGGTAGAATTCTCTTAAAGCAACCGGAAGCAATTGCGTCATAAGCACGTGGCAGTCATGCGACTTTAAGTTTAGGAATTTCTTCTCTTGCATATTTATTATTCCCTTTATATTGGAGGAGAATCCAGATGGGACCTTGATGCTGTTTAGGCATTCAAACATGATTTCCTTCTCTTCATTGCTAAGAGTGTAGCTAGCAGGTCTTAAGTAATGGCGTCCATCATCTGTCTTCTCTGGATGTAGGTTGTCTCGTTCTTTCATGCGCTGCAACTCTTGTCGTGCTTCAAGTGTATCCTTAGACTTCCCATACACACCCATGAATCCTAGAAGGTTGACACAAAGATTCTTTGTCAGGTGCATCACGTCGATCGCGTGGCGGACCTCTAGTACATGCCAATAGGGTAGCTCCCAAAATATTGACTTCTTCTTCCACATGGGTGCGTGTCCCGTAGCGTCTTTCGGAACAGGTTCACTGCCCGTCCCCTTTCCAAAGACTACTTTCACATCCTTGATCATCTCAAGTACATCTTCCCCAGTTCTGTTGCGAGGCTTGCTCCGGTGGTCTGTCTCACCTTTAAAATGCTTGCCTTTCTTTCTAACCTGGTGATTCATCGAAAGAAATCGACGATGCCCAAGATACACTACCTTTCTACATTTTTCAAATATACACTATCCATGTCATCAAAACAATGTGTGCATGCATTATATCCCTTGTTTGACTGTCCTGAAAGATTACTTAGAGCAGGCCAATCATTGATTGTTACGAACAACAATGCTCGCAGGTCAAAGTGTTCCTGTTTGTAATCATCCCACACACGTACACCTGATTTACTCCATAAAAGTAGGAGTTCCTCAACTAATGGCCTCAGGTAGACATCGATATCGTTGCCAGGCTGCCTCGGGCCTTGGATGAGCACTGGCATCATAATGAACTTCCGCTTCAAGCATAACCACGGAGGAAGGTTGTACATACATAGAGTAACAGGCCACGTGCTATGACTACTGCTCTGTTCCCCAAAAGGATTCATCCCGTCCGTACTTAAACCAAACCTTAAGTTTCTAGCATCTTTTGCAAATTCTGGGAATTCTCTGTCTATTGCTCTCCACTGGGACCCATCTGCAGGGTGTCTCAACATGTTGTCTACCTTACGGTCTTCTTTGTGCCATCGCACCAACTTTGCATGGTCCTTGTTTCTGAACAGACGTTTCAGGCGTGGTATTATAGGAGCGTACCACATAACCTTGGCAGGGATTTTCTTCCGGGGACGTTCTTCACCCTCAACATCGCCAGGGTCATCTCGCCTGATCTTATATCGTGACGCGTTACATACAGGGCATTCATCCAAATTCTCGTATTCCTTGCCACGGTACAGGATGCAGTCATTAGGACATGCATGTATCTTCTGGATTTCTAAACCCAAAGGACAGACCACTTGTTTTGCTTCGTACGTAGTGCCGGGTAATTCGTTAGGCTTCGGAAGCATCTTTTGTTTTATAATCTTCAATAATTGTCCAAATGCCTTGTCAGATACACCATTCTGTGCCTTCCATTGTAGCAACTCAAGTGTTGTGCCTAACTTTTTTTGTCCATCTGCAGCAGACGGATATAGTAATTTCCTGTGATCCTCTAGCATACATTCAAACTTAGCCTTCTCCTTTTCACTTTCGAAATCTCTTTGTGCATCACGAATGACATCACCAAGAGCATCATCTTCAGCGACTGTGTCTCTCCTGCACTTGCCTCTTCTTCACCTTCCTCCATTGCAGTATCACCAAAGTCACCGTATTGAGCAATAATGTCATCGTCAGGGTCCAATTGTTCTTCTTCACCTTCTTCCATCATAACCCCAGTTTCTCCATGCTTCGTCCAACAACTATAGTTTGGCATGAAACCCGACTTGAACAAGTGTGAGTGAAGACTCCTTGAGCTAGAATATTCCTTCGAATTATTACAAAGGGCACATGGGCAGCACATAAAACCATTCCGCTTGTTTGCCTCGGCCACTCTTAAAAAATAATGCACGCCATCAATGAACTCTTTTGAGCGACGATCGACATTGTACATCCAGTGACGTGTCATCGTCTGCATTATATGACATATCACATAATTATATCGATCTCTCATTCTTATAAACAAATAAAATTATAAAATGTCTGACATGAAATTTAGTAAGAATCACTGGTGGCATAAAAGTAGTAGCAGTTGAACTTGTCTAATTAATTAATTATTACATCAAGATAACAGTGCAGCCTAATCCACTTGGCCACAACCAAAGCAACTAACAACACCTGCACATTTTCCCACATCACAGTCCAACAAGATGTACTGTCTGCCACTCCAACCGGATAGGAAGGTAAGGTAGGGGTAGGTGCAGTAGGAATTGAGTTGATTCTTGAGTTAAAAGCATCTAGAGCTGCAGAAGCTTCCTCAAAAGACTTGTACTTTTTATGCACAGCTCCCTTAACTTTGAGGACATACTGACTGCACTCGGCCCAGCTGGTGTAAATACCTGGTTTGGTGCCCTCGAAAACAACATACCAAGCAGGCATCCTTCTGCGTTTTGTAAACTAAAGTATTATATATTTCTAATTTCTGTAAACAACTAATTTAACTGATCTCTATTTCTCCAAAATAATAAAATATACTAATTAAACCGGTCACATTTTGTAAACTAAAGTATTATATATTTCTAATTTCTGTAAACAAAACTAATTTAACTAATCTCTATTTCTCCAAAATAATAAAATATACTAATTAAAACGGTCACATTTTGTAAACTAAATTATTATATATTTCTAATTTCTGTAAACAAATGATTTAAATGATCTCTATTCCTCAAAAAAAAACTAATTAAACTGTCACATTTTCTAAACTAAAGTATTATATATTTCTAATTTTTGTGTAAACAAATGATTTAAATGATCTCTATTTCAAAAAAAACTAATTAAACCGGTCACATTTTCTAAACTAAAGTATTATATATTTTGTTTTTCTAAACCGGTCACATTTCTCTAAAAGACTAAAATAAACTAATTAAACGGTCATATTTTTTTTTAGATTAATAATTTGAACTATCAAGTCAATGAACTCAAAATAGCTACAAAAATGAATAACTTAAGCTAGTAACCTTTCAACGAGTCGATGGCGGTGTAGATGTGATGAAATAAATCAATCGCCGGAGATGTGTTAACAAACAAAAATCACCGGAGGAGAAGAGAGCAAACAAGCAAGCAAGAGCAAGCAGTGACTGACTGAATGAAGAAAAATGAAGACAGGAGCTCGGGCACGGCTGGAGAGAAGAACATTTCAAATATAGGGAGGGACATTTAGCCCCGGTCCTTATTCCCAGCCGGGGCTAAATGTTGGCATTTAGCCCCGGCTGGGTACACCAACCGGAACAAAACCTTTTAGTCCCGGTTGGTGTTACCAACCGGGGCTAAAGATGCCAACATTTAGCCCCGGCTGCATACACCAACCGGGGCAAAACCTTTAGTCCCGGTTGGTGTTACGGCCCGGGGGGCTAAAGGCCGGTCTTTAGCCCCGGTTGGTAACACCAACCGGGACTAAAGGCCCCTCTGACAATTGAGCCGTTGGGCTGGGGAGCTTTAGCCCCGGTTGGTGTTACCAACCGGGGCTAAAGGACTTTCTAGTCCCGGGCGCAAATTTTTCCGTGGCTAATGCTGATTTTGCAAATCGTCCAAAGGCCTGTTCTCTAGTAGTGGTCTCTCCCCTGCTCAAGTTGCTTCCCAAGCCGGCGGAGTGCGCGAGGCCGCAAAACCACCCTCCACACGGCGAGGAAAAGCAAGCAACAGCCGGACCTCCGAGGCGGCTCCTTCCCTTTACGGCGGCGACGGCAGCGGCGGTGGCTTTCAGGCCCTCATCTGCCATGGTGCGCCTCTCCGCCTATTTTTGTCTCTGTTCCTCATTCTCTTGTGCTTCTTCGTGGTCTAAAACTCTAGGTTTTGGGGTTTTGTAGTGCTGTACAAGGGATGGGGATTTGGAGCGAAGATGGAACGCTACTGAGATTAAGACGGTTCCGTCATCACCATCTACGGGACTACGAGGAGTATGGCATCTCCCCGTGCTCCCTCCGTGTTGGTAGCGATGGGCAGGAGTTTGGTCCAAGCTCAAGCGCAGGTTCAGGAGCCCCCGGTCGAGAAGGCGACCTCGGAATGGTAGCAGTCGTTGTGTGGAGGACGGTGACTTGGCTGTCGTGTTCAGGGGCCCAGATTGAGCTCGACCGCGGAGACGATGTGCGAGAGCTGAGACTGAAAGGTCTACAACGAGCGGTGTGGCCCCCTATGTTGGCATGGAGTTGGAGCGGTGGAGCCTGGGACAGAGAAACTCTGGGGGGGGGGGGAAGGTGTTGGTGGTGTCCGTAGATGATGGGAGCAGCAGCACGTGGGAGAGTGTCGTAACTGCTGGATGTGGTGGCCATGGTGTGATGGCCTGACCTGAATAGGGGCAAGAAGAAGAAACTGGATAAGGACTGGAACAAGTAAATAAAGGTGCAGATCTCACTTAACTTCTCGTGTGATTCTGTTCTGTAAAGCTACATGCTTTTTTACTATGATAATCTGCTGATCCTTTCACCACTGATTTTCAGGAACCCATTGTAAGGAATTCTTTGATGATCTCTTCAGGAAATACATAATCTTCAAAGCTAAGAGGATAAGCAAAGCAAATTGGAAATCATGTGGTAGCCATTGCCAGAGAACAGGTTTACTCTCCTCTGTTCTCTGTTACCAAAGGAGGTCCTCATTAGTCCCTCTCCTTGATGCAGCAGGTTGCAATGGATTAGGACAGAATCACTTGGTGAACGCCACTGCGCAATTGAGGCTCACTGAGCTCAGGACGAAGCACAGGTATTGGCGAAAGGATTTGAGGACTTTCAGGCATTCTGATTCATGGTATTATGTTTTAGATTCTAATTCTAATACTTATAATGGATCACTTTTGATGCATTTTTTTTTTAGCAATGCACGTTTGTGTCATAACAATGCGACCTAGCAACTTGAAATACCTGTGATCAAATAGGACGTAGCAATGCACGTATGTATATAATACCTATCAGGGTGAAATAACAATGCACGTAGCAATAATTTTTTTAGCTAGGCTCAAATCATCAATTATGCTACACGTCCTATTTGTCATAACAACTTGAAATCTTTCCATAAGTGCAATAACAATGCACATATCAATAATATATTTTTTGGTCCTGATAGGTACAACCGATTTTAGAATTGCAGCATCCCATGAATGCTCATGTTCGTGCTCGCATTCTGCTGTTTTTAAGTGGCTAGAATCCTAAATTAGTTTCTTTAATATGTTTTTTTTCTTGAGAGCACAGATCTCATCTGTAGTTGCTTGCATCTTGTGATGCCTGTACCATGTGCAGTGGGAATGTGATCAGTTAAGAGGGAAGAACATCACGAGTTCATGATGGTTCCATTGCTGTTTTCCCTTTCTATCAGTATGTGTCACATAATAGATTACCCTCCATTGTGGTCGCTAATGATGTTTCCACTCACTTTTTTATTTGCACATGGTGTCTGTAACTTAGCTCTTGAAATACAGGCAATGAACCATATTATGATATTTATATTTCTTATAGAGGGACATTGTGTACCTTGATGAGATCCCTATTCCCAGGGTTGCTTGCATGAACCATTTATCTATAACACATGTCCTCATTTTTATTTTTTCCATGGTAAGCAGCATCTATTTAGGGTTGAGCATTACCAGGACCGAAGAAACCAGGTTCCTAAGATAGCAGTCCTCATTCCAATTATATGATGTGAACCTTCACCTAGAAAGCTATGAATGTGTGCTCTGCAACTCAGGTCAAGAGGAATCAATTGAACACCTCTTCTTTGAATGTCCTTTCACAATCCATGCTTGGCAGTCATCAACCTGCATGTTTCACCGGGGTTGTGCCCTACTCAGATCTTGGAGAGCCTTAGGTCTCAGATAAACCAAAGTTTTTTTCATGAAAATCTTCACATTAATGTGTTGGGCAATTTGGATGAGCAGGAATAACCTCATTGTCACACCCAAAATTTCTGATTTTGGGTTGTGAGTAGAAAACACTAAATAAAATAAACAATTTTAATATTTATAAAATTGATCAAGTTTAGTGGAGCTAGCGCCACTTTTAGTTGTAGTAAAATGAGAATTTTCAAATTTTTCTAAACTAATTTGACGGGTTATGCTTGATGTGATGTTGGTTGTTGTTTGACCTTGTGTTGTGAGTCGGTAGAGAGTTTTAAAACACGTTTGGTAGGTCGTTTATCTATATCCGGTCTGTTTCCATCTTTTTCCAAAAATTAAATTTTATCGTTTCCATCTCTATCCTTTTGTTGGATTTTTCCAAAATTCTTTCTTATGTCTCAAATCACTTCTTTGAGTTCATCATCCATCATAATATCACTAAAACTATTTGGGAATTTTTCTCACTTTTCCCGAAAGAGTTTCCAAGATTTCAGCGAGCATAATCTAATTTTAGATGCTTCAAAATATCTTTTCATGAGCTCCAAATCCTTTATTTGGGTTCATTATATTTCAAAGTGACTCTGAAGTGTTTTTTCTAGAATTTTTGGAGCCATCGGAGTATTTTTGGTGGCTTAAATAACAATTCTGGACTTTTCTGGATTTATTTTAATCCCGAAATTAATAAAATATATTATTTTTTCCATCTTATTCAAACCCTACATATAAATACATGCCGGTGTTCATCTCGACGCGAGGAGTCCAAAAGTACGGCCCGTTTCGCGAGCCGCCACTTCTACCGTTCTAGATCTGAAGCCGAAGTTTCGCATCTCTTGAACTCCGGCGAACTCTCCGGCGAGCTTTTCCGATCAAATCGTCGCGTTCCGGCGAAAACCGGCACCACCACGAGGTAGTACTCTTCGTTCTCTACACATGATGTCTTCCTTTTCACGAACCCATCACTGTTTGATTGTTACCCATCTATTTTCTTTCTCCGGCGAGGTACTCCGGCGAACTCGTTTGCTGCATTCGTTTTGGCCACCGGCGGGCTCCTACCTGTGCCGCTGCCCTCGGGGCCCCTTTCTCGCGCCTTTGCGTGGCTGGTGGGGCAAGGCAGCAGGCCGCCGCCCGCCTGTGCTGGTCGGGCAGAGGAGGCAGCCGCCGCCGCTCTGTCCGCCTGTACCTGCCTGCGTGGCTGCAGGCAGTATGGGCCGGCTGTGGCCTAGCGCCGCTGCTGCTGGCCGGTCCGGCCGTGGCTAGTCCCTCCTCTCTGCACACGAGCACATCAGCAGCAGATCGATCCCCCGCACAGGTACGCACGTGAACAAAGGTGAAGAGAGCTAGAAGATAATGGTAATTACAGTTTTGCCACTCAGCGTTAATCTCCACCGTTTAATCATCTAATCTCCGTTTTAATCCGTTCCAGTTGCATTAGTTTCGTGTCGACGCGTTCTACGCAGCAGCGTTAACGTTTTCCATGTCACATGTTTTTCCATATAAAGTTAAATATTAAATTGATAATAATCCTACAATCGATTTATAATTAAAATCAATATAGGTTTCATACTTCGATATTTTATACATAAATGTTAATATGATTAGTTACTAACATAAATATGATTTTAATTTATAATTTGATTAGGCTAACCGTTATCATATAAATTACGTTCATATGCCCTCACATGTTTACATTCTTTTACAAAGATAAAGTTTAACTTGCTTAAATTATATGATAATATTTATGAATAAAATATAATTAATCTAACCCGATTTTATAACTAAAATATGTTTTGTCTAATTTGAATTAATATTTTGTCATGATCTTATTTAATTAAAATAAAGCAAGCCGGTAGGTCTTACTTTTATAATATAAACTTTCGTTAGACGTGTCTTTTCAAGCGATCCCACGACCGTAGCAACGAGCTCTCTTCTAGTACTTTGTTTTGTCTCGATTGTGTTGTTATTAGTCGTCTACGTTGTTTGCTTGTATGTTCGCCTTTGTGTGGAGCTTGCTACGAGTAGACGACGACCGGTTATGTGCGCTGAAGATTCGAAGGTGATGACCCAGAGCTGAAGAGTGTAACAGGCAAGTATAGCAATCGAGTTTCTTTTTTCGCAATCATGATCATGTTACTTAATTAATGTATGCATCGAATGATAAAAATGACTTATTAGCAACTTAAGAAATTATATGTACGAGCACCTTCGGGATTTACAGTGCAACTGATGGGGGTTATATGGCTCTGGCTTTAGCTCAGTATGAGGACCTTTTCTAGCTTGTTAGTGGACACCTGTATAGGCGCGTTGGGACTTGCCGAGACGGGTATAGTGCGGCTTCTGTCCACGTGTGTATAGGCTGCGTGTTATTGTGCCACCTGGAAGGAGGGCTCTACATCCCCTTGCCTTAAGACCTAGCGTCCTAACTTGTTAGACGAACCTTTGAAAGGCTTCATCGTGAACCCTGCCGACCTTCCTTGGAAGTGGGTTAAGAGGCTGGCTCCCTCAGGCAAAAGGGCAATTCACGTCTCGCAGTGAAAGTGTACACCTTTGCGCAAAGTTTATTAAACTGATATATCAGCCTTGCTCAAGGACACGAGCGGCCTTGAAGACGTAAAGATTATGACTTTTGTTGGTTAACATGTTCATTATTTACCGTTTTATGCTATTCATTATTTATGCTACATTGATCATGAAACTTGGGATCTATATCACTTGTTGCTATACTTGTGGAGTTCGACATGGACTCACTCTTGCTTTTCCCCACACCTCAGAGAGTTAAGCTTTGGAGAAGCTTAGGCTTGTGGTCAACCAGTCAGTTGTTCCCTGTGAAGTTGGTGCCTCCATCCGAAGATCGGAGTGTCTTTCCGCTGTCTGCTCTTTAAGGTTATGTTCTTTTGTTTTATATATACGTTATATAAGAGCATTGTCTTTCGATATTACCCTTTATTTGTGCTTGCTATACGTGAGATTTGACTTCCTGGGCTCACATATGGTGTATACCTGGTTTTGTTTTTAAAACTGGGTGTGACACTCATATTTCGTCAGATCATCCCCTCCCTGCAATCCCGCAAGGCCATTTTCAGAATGGAGTTCAACCTTTTGTTATGCAGAACCAAGTCAAATACTTCCCAAGAATTCAACAATGGATAGATTTCATTGCTTAGCCCAGAGAAACGCATCTTGGAAGCTCCATCTTTGATTCTTTGTTTTTTTAGTTCCTTATAATCTTAAGCTTCAATTGGGCCTTGTCTTCTGGCCCTTGTTTTAATTTTTTTAGAGACCCGCAAATGTACGTTGTACTTTTCTTTCAATAAATTGTCAGTAGGGGCACCCTGCTCCTCCTGTTTCATCCAAAAAACCATTGAGAACCAAAGGTAGCATTTAAAATTTTTTAATCCATTACAAATTTGCAGGGAATATAAAATCCATGGCATCTAATTGTAGCATCCTATTTTTTTATTTCTTACGTAACTATCGCAATGATCAAAGAATTTGAAAGCATTTTGACAAGATAGAAGTTTGGAATATCGTGAAGTCATGAAGTCATGAATATATTGAAGGGAAGTCTCAAGTGAAGGATATAACACCCGTTGCAACGGACGAGCATTTATCTAGTATATATTAGATTTCATAACCTATTAAATTACTGGACATGTGTAATACCAATTATTCCCATGCAGGAAAATATTAATCATTTTAGATACAAGTTAGCCGGCATACTATTATATTGGGGAAAACAAACACAGCAGTAATGGAACAAAACAACGGATCCGTCCTCACCAACGAAACAGACAACAAGGTGCTCAGTGCTACTCTCGCGGCCACGCACGCATCGCCGTCCTGCTAACCACGTTCAATATCAGGTACCACAGGACCAATATGACAATAAGACTTGTAAATGTCACTACTAATATTGTCACATTATACTTGAAATCCATGGCCAAGCTTATAAATATTAAAAACTCTAACAAGTCATAGATGTTAGCTATAATAATATATATATCATATCCTATGATATACAAGTCAACAAATTACTTTATAAATTATAAATTTGATTTTTTTCCTACTTTTTGCAGACAAATTTGACTATTGCTATGGACACGAATGTTCAAAACTCAGAAGAAGAAAAATCTCCTACAAATGAAAAACACAATTGACAATAAGCATCCAGAAGAAATTGAACAACAAATCAAAAATGACCAAACCTATGACGAACTTCCACAAGGTATTTAATTATATTATTATATATAGTTTTTGTCACAATGTTATTTAATTTTTAAAATTATGTACTAATGTGTTTTTTTACTTCAGATTATACAATGTCCGACAAGGATTTATGTGCTCAAGTAATAATAGAGTCATCTTTAGCCACTGATATACTTGTGAAGATAGATGATATTTATGTCAATCAAGATCAAATGTCATGTCTTCTAGACCCAATAAAATATTTGAATGACAAGGTAATATAATAATATGCTGTAAACTATCTCTGTCTAATATAAATAACTTTTTGTTTAATAAACATTAATATTATAATATTATTTTTATTGAATATTTTTGTAGGTTATAAGTGCATATTTTGTTGTTTAAAGGAACAGACACATCTGCAGTTAGAAATGGGGTTAAGGTAGGTTACTTTGAGGATCCTATTAACTCCGTACTACTAAAACGGATGGCAATCTCAGAATAGATGAAGATGGTAGCTTCATTACCAAGATCGTTGAAAATTATCTAAGTCATGATATGGTAACATACTTTTCCATATTTTAATTTTATGTTAGTTTAAATTAATTCATTTTAACAAGATGTTTTTAACATATCTGAGACTAATTCATTGTCCTAATTAGATTCTACTTCCAATAAATATCGAGGACACACATTGGTATTTAGCTGTTCTTCGTGCAAAGAAGTGTGAGATACAAGTTCTTGACTCATTGTGTTGGGAATCTAATCGAGATGACCTCAGAACTACAGTAAGTTATTATTGCAGCATAAGATTTTATTTAAATATTTTACATTGATCATCCTTTTATTTATATATTATATATTATTATTCTTTATATTACTAAATATGTACTTATACAGCTCAAAGGTCTACAATCTCATTTAAACATTATTATAAAAAAACAAAATGTGGTCCTAAATTCGGAAGACCTTGATGTCACTAAATGGACAGTCACAGAACAATTAGAAGAACCAATCCAGCAAGACGGGTATGTTATCATACACTAGATGATTATAATGTACACATGTACATATTTGTTTTTAACTACTCAATATTCTATAAATTTACAGTTCATCTTGTGGTCTATTTATGCTCAAGTTTATGGAATACTGGACTTGAGAATCACTTTCTCAACATATTACACAGGTGTGTGTGTTGTATATATATATATATTCTTCTTTAATTTATATAATAAGAGATAATCTATTAAATTATTAGACATGTAGTAATATCAATTATTACCGTGCAGGAAAATATTAATCAATTTAGGTACAAGTTAGCCAGCATACTAATATGTTGGAAGTCAAACACAGCAAAAATGACTCAGAGTGATGAACAAAGTCTTACTGCTGAAGATAGTTTGAATGATATTACCATCTTGGAAAATCAGAGGTTCAAAAGGAATTCAAATCTTCAAACTTATTGTCAAGCGAAACGAAGTAGTACCACTCATTGATATCAGTTCTTTCAAAGGCAAATGGACATGAGTTAATATGTTGCCTTTGTGACTATATCAAATCAATTAAATGTGAAAATACCTTAAAGTAAGTATTTATTTTAAAGCAATATTAATTATTAATAAAATAAATGTGAAAAAAATTTATATTATCAATTTTCATTTTGTTTTCCTATCCTTTACAGTAAAACTAGATACAAAGCTCCAAGTCATATTCCATCAGCTTGACACTTCAACAACTGCAACACATATTAAACGACAATGAGCCCATGGACCAAGATTGTTTCAATTTGTTTGTACGAAAAAAACATGTCTGATACATCCAACAATGAAGAAAATCAAAGGACCAATATCAAAGCATTATTTAGACTTGCAGTTTTGGGTATGCAAATATCATTTCCTTTTTTTAATATACGTATTGAGTTATATTTAATGTTTTCTATAACTAATTTATATGCTTATTTATTATGTTAGATGATTATTGATTTTGGACGACATCCAAATTTCCGTAAGAAGTTGAATGTGAAACAACTAAAACAATCCATACAAGAATGGCATGGGTATTGAGTACAATGTTCAAGATGTAAATTGGTAAGACGACTTACATCAACCTCGTATTGATATTGTTTTAAATTTGTTTTAACTATTAGCCTTTTGCAGATTCTTATACCAATAACTCAACTGAGCAATGCCTTCATTTTATTATATTGAACAAGAAACAAAAATAGTATACATTTTGGATCCTAATCCTCCAAATCCAATTTAATGCACAATCCATATGCAAAATATGTGAAGATACTCCAATGCATCTGAATACTTACAAAAAGCCATGTCAAAGCTTGGAACGAAGATATTCTTATGGCGTCAAACTATTTTAACTGATATTCCAATTTACAATAGGTAAGTTATTACTATACATGTTCAATTTTGAAGAAATATTATGTTTATAGATATAGAATAGATTGATGTTTACTTGACTAATATTTGTGTCATCAGCAAACTATCTGGTTATCTCATTTCCATGTTCATGTCTACATGGAAAGATGAGGAGCTTCAAATTCCATAATTTAAGGTAAAAAAACCATACATTACTTTTTATATTTTATTTGATAGTTTTGTCACTTATATGAAGCTTATATGTTAATTATTTTATTACACACAGGATCCCTACAATCTCAGAAAGCATTTTTTGGGACAACTATTTACTCTCATGAAAATACGTGTGAAGATATGTCACACCCCAAAATTTTTGATTTTGGGTTGTGGAGTAGAAAACATAAATAAATAAATAATTTTAATATTTGAATAAAATTTGACAAGTTTAGTCGAGGCTAGCGCCACTTTAGTCGTAGTAAAACAAGAATTTTCAAAATTTTCCTAAACTAATTTGATGGGTTATGTTTGATGTGATGGTTGGTTGCTGTTTGACCTTGTGTTGTGAGTCGGTAGAGTTTTAAACACGTTTGTTAGGTCGTCAATCTATATCCGGTCTGTTTCCATCTTTTTCCAAAAAATCAAATTATCGTTTCCATCTCTATCCTCTTGTTGGACCTTTCTAAGATTCTTTTTCTTATATCTCAAATCACTTCTTTAAGTCCATCATCCATCATCATATCGCTACAAACTTCTCGGTTATTTTGTGGCCTTTTCCGGAACAGTTTCCGATATTTCTGCAAGCATAATCTAATTTTTAGATGCTCCAAAATATCTTTTCATGAGCTCCAAATACTTTATTTGGGTTCATTATATTTCAAAGTGTCTCTGAGAATTTTCCTAGAATTTTCGGAGCCATCGGATTATTTTTCGTGGCTTAAACAACAATTCTGGACTTTTCTAGAATTATTTTAATCCCGAAATTAATTAATTCCGAAAATAATAAAAATCTCGTTTTTCCATCTTATCCAAACCCTAACACTATATATATGCCGGTGTTCATCGACGACCCTGATTTCAGAAGTACGGCTCGTTTCGCGAGCCGCCACTCCTATCATTTTAGATCTGAAGCTGAAGTTTCGTATGTGCTCTTCTCCGGCGAACTCTCCGGCGAGCTTTTCCGATCAAATCGTCGTGTTCCGGCGAAAGCCGTCACCACACGAGGTTGCTCTCTTCGTTCTCTACGCCGTGGTGTCCTTCTTTTCATGAATCCATAACCATTTAATCGTTTCCCCTTTGTTTCTTTATTTCCGGTGAAGTTTCCGGCGAACCACCATGGCCTAACGCTTCGCTGTTCCTGTCCGGTCACGTGCCTCAGGCCATCCCGGCTCCTGGGAGCGCCGCCGACCTGCGGGCCCACCCCCACCCCGCGGCCCGTGCGCCTCTGCACGCCGCCATTGCCGGCGCAGGTGGCCGGCCGCACGGGCAAGCACGTCGTGTGCAGGCCCTGGCTGGGCGCCTCCTGCAGCCAGGCCACGGCAGGCCCTGGGCCAGGCGCGCTGCACCCTGCTGGTGCCGCCGCCATCCGGCCTGGCCGAGCCCTCCTCCCTGACCGTCGGTGTAGCAGCTGCCCATGGCCATGGCCACGGCCACGTACAACCCCCTGTACGGCAGACTAGTCGAGGGAGAAGCAAGGTACAAGATGAGATAATTACACTTTTGCCATTCAGCGTTTATTTCCACCGTTTAATGATCTAATCTCCGTTTAAGTCCGTTTCAATTCCGACGTGCCGATATAAGCTACGCGTAAGCTCTCTCTTCATCAAGTTACATCTTTATAAATCTAATCTTATTAATTTGGTTAATAATTATTTAATGCCTTTCTAATTAAAAGCAACTTAGGGTTTAATCTTCGGTCTTTTATAATTAAATCATAACTTAATTAATGATAACTTTAATGTGTCTTTATTAATTACAAT
This sequence comes from Coix lacryma-jobi var. lacryma-jobi, assembly GCA_009763385.1. Classification (NCBI taxonomy): domain Eukaryota; kingdom Viridiplantae; phylum Streptophyta; class Magnoliopsida; order Poales; family Poaceae; genus Coix; species Coix lacryma-jobi. The sequence continues at coordinate 19,478,574 of CM019831.1, forward strand.
TTGATTAGTTTAAACACGAAACATATATCATGGTTCGATTAGTTGCTCTTATATGATCTATGTTTTCTAAAATTACAAATGCTTAAATGGTTTAATTAATATTATAGAATTGTTTATGAATAAAATATGATTAGTCTAATCCGGCTTTAAAATTAAAATATGTTGTTCTCTAATCTGAATTAATATTTTATCATGATCTTATTTAATTAAAATAAAGCAAGCGGTAGTAGTTTTCTTTTTATAATAAAAATTTCCGGTAGACGTGTCTCTCAGTCGTTTCGTGCGATCCCGCGACCGTAGTACGAGCTCTCTGTGAGTATGTTGTTTTGTCTCGGGTTTGTGTTGTTCTTAGTCGTCTTTGTTGTTTGCTTGTATGTCTGCCTATGTATGGTGCTTGATACGAGTAGACGACGACCGGTTGGCGCGCTGAAGATCAGAAGGTGATGACCCAGAGCTGAAGATGTGTGAGAATTGGTCAAGTGTAACAGGCAAGTATAACATGGGACCATCCTTGTTGCCTACTCATTTATAATTCACTATTCATGTGCATGTGTCAAATTTGCAAGCCATAGGTTTATCTAGATGATTCAACTTTATACCTTGCTACCACGGGATATATGCATATGGGTAGATCTGCTAGTGCTTAACTCCAAACTATATGAACAAACGAGATGACTAATAATATGTGCAACACATACTGATAACTTGTTTCCATGTAATGTGAACATCTGACCCCCTCTAAATGACCTTCTGCGGGCAAAAGCTGGGACATACAGTACAACCGTGAGGGCTACATGGCTCTGGTTTTAGTTGGTTCGAGGACCTCTCCTCGCTTGATGGTGGTGGTACCTGAAAGGGCACAAAAGGGGCTCGACGACTCGGGTATAGGACAGCCTCTGGTCTCATGTGTATAGCCGGGAGAAATGTGCCATCGGAAAGGGGGTTCCTATATCTGCTTGCCGATTGGAAACCTAGTGGCCACTATCTTGTTAGGGGAACCTCGAAAGACTTCATAGTGTACCCTGCCGCACTTCCTTGGAAGAGGTGATATGAGATTTGCAACCCCTGGCACATGGGGATCACGGCTCACGGGTAAAGTTGTACAAACTCTGCAGAGTAATAAACTGATATATCAGCCGTGCTCACGGTCACGAGCGGCTCGGAAAACTTGCAGGCTAATAACTTAAACGAAATATACTTTATGTTCATATTACTATTGTTAATTTGTTAATCTTTGATGTGGTTGCTCATAATATTATTCATGTGGTTTGAATGAGATGTAAGCATAACTTGATGACTATCTAATGCTAAAATATTGACTCAACTAAAAGTGCTAACCGCAGTAAACCAGTGTCAAGCCTTTTGAGCTTCATAACCCCATGTTGTATTTGCTGAGTACGACATGTGCTCACCCTTGCTATTTCCCCCACACCCTTAGTCTCCATCAGAGTTGCGCAGCGGAAGCGTGGTGAAGACACAGATGAGTTTCCAGAATACTGACAGAAGTGCTAGGCGTATGTTACCCCCAGTCAACTGTCCCTGTGAAGAATGAAGTCTGAAGAGAAGATTAGTATCTGTTCCGCTTAACTTTGATGTAAGTGTTGTTTTCAATATCTAGAACACTGTTTTTGATATCTTTTCCCTCTGTGGTTGTATGTGGGACTTCCTGGGCACACATATAGCGTACCTGGTTTTGTTCTTTAAAACCGGGTGCTACAAGATAACATACGGGCTGGAGTTCAAGACCTCATTAGATGTATCAAAAATAATTATATTTAAAGATAGTCAAATATCTTCCTTAAACCATTTATGTATAATTATTAGTTTATTACAACACTTGAAAAGGCTGAGTATCAGTACAAAATATTACCATACACTATAGTCTTGACTCATGTTGTGTTATATATAATAACATCTATCGTCATGCTCTGAGATTGTTTCAAAGAAGCTACCTTGTCTTGTTTTATCTATGATTCTTTCTAATAATTCAGTTTGGTAGACATGATTGCATCAAATTCACAAGATTATCACTTCTGGCTAATCTATTTTTTGATGTATTCAAAGTCACTTTATAATATCTTGGTTAGACACGTGTGTGTGCCACGTGCTTGTCTACTAGTACTAGAAAACAGGCAACACGCTCTTTGGTGGGCCTGCATCTGGCCCAGCACAGCAGTGCCGGCACCAAAGGCTGGTGTTTGGAAGAAAAAAAGATCTATGGATGAGAGGTTAAACAACCACAAGACACTATCCCACAATGAACTAGCCCTTGCAGAGTCTGATTAACCACCAATTATCCGTTGCAAGCCACAAGTCAAGACGTGATCGTTTGGCCACCACCTTTGGCACATTGTTGAGATCTGACCACAAGTACAATAGCTCCTAGTAACCTAGCTAGTTCCCTCATCGAATATAAAGCCTCACAGGGTCTCCAATAACCATTAGGGGGCCGGGGGCCTCTAGCTAGGCTAGGACATGAGTGGTGCAATGCGAATAAGGTTTTTGCAACTCCAAAACTAAATGAGACAATGAACCAATAGATAGAAAAAAAGTGACGATGCACAAGTAGAGGTAAACACGGTTTGGGAAAAATCCCATATCGACCGATATTGTTTTTCATATTATAATTAAGTTTGTGACCGTTCTTATTTTTGTCAAAACATAAAAGTTGTCATTTTGAGATTTTAGCATAGTTGTTTGTTATACCATTTTTTATTAGATATTTTGATAAAAAGGGAAAACCTCAGTCTGACCGCTTTCAGTTCAATACTATAGATTCTGATCGTTTTTTTCCCTATGCACGAATAATGAGGATAGAATTGCTGAAAAAGTAGAGAAATATTCGCTCCGTCCATAAAAGAATACAATTATGGAAAATGTATCAATCAAACTATTTTAATTTTGACTAAGTTTATAGTAAATAGCATTAACATTTATGTCTTAAAATAAATTTATTATGGAAATATATTTTATGACAAATCTAATGGTGCTTATTTTGTCTCATTAGTGTTAGTATTTTTTTCATATAATTTAGTCAAAGTTTACGTGTTTGATTCTTCGGAACGTGAGAATTGTATTATTCTGTGGACGGAGGGAGAGTAAGTAAGATTTTTGCTTTGTAATATTAGATATAGACAAGAATGTAGATGAGATGTAGATATAGATACAATATAACATAAATATATAGATATAGATAAAAATAAAGATATAAATAGAGATACAGATGGAGATCCCCTCATCGTCATTTCGCACCTAGGTCTTGTTTAGATTTCTTCTAACTTCTAACTTTTTTCACTCTTTTCATCACATCAATATTCAGATACATGCATGAAGCATTAAATATTGACAAAATAAATAAATAATTGTACAGATTAGTTGTAAATCACGAGACGAATTTTTTAAGCCTAGTGAATACATGATTGAACAATATTTATTAAATACAAATAAAAGTGCTACGGTAGCAAAGTTGAAAAAAATTGAGCATCTAAACAACCACGCGGAGCATCCGACGTCTCCACTCTCTAGCAGTTTCCTCCGGAGGCACCCCCTCCTTTTCTGCATCGTGCTCTTGGTCCATGGACTCAGCCTCACTGACAGCCTGACCGAAAGAACCGCGCGTCCACTGCACCGATTCCACGTGCTCCAAACTCCCCCACGAAGCTTCCTCCTCCTCCTCCCCTCTGTTGCGTCAAGCATAGGAGGAGATCGCCGTAATGTCGAAGTCAAAGCAACAAGCTTTTTTGTTAGCACCGACGACACCACCACCACCACCCACCTGTTCGTCCAAGGCATCCTTCGCCCACAGCGCACTCCCAGAAATCCCGACACCGCAACCCACACCCACCCACACACGCAGCCGGAGGCACTGAGGCAGCAACAGCATGCGCGCCGTGATGTCGGAGCAGAGGACCGGCCGTCGCGGCTGGGCGGCGTCCGGGGGGGTTCGCCGGCGGCGGCGTCGCCGTCCCGCCGCCGCCGCCGCCGCAAAGAGCGGCGGGAGAGCGGCTTCGGCGGCGGCGCGCCCGGTGGCGCCGCCGCCGACGCTGGGCGCGTCCCGGTCGCGGACGCGGACCCGGCGGGACGGGAAGCGGCGGGTGCTCGCGCGCTCCGCGTCCGTGCCGGCGCTCGGCTCGGCGGCGCGCGGGTCCACGCCGCGCCAGACGGGCTTGAGCTCGACGGCGGCCCGCCGTCCCCGCCGCCGCCGCCGCTCGAGCGCCCCGCACACCTGCTTCGACGTCTTCGCCCCGGAGGAGTCGGTCTTCGGCCGCTCCTCCTCCGCCGCCTCGCTCGCCAACGCCAAGCCCAGCCCCCGGGATGTACGTACGGCCGGCGAACTACTCAACTGAGACAAATTCGTAGCCTTGTTTAGATTCGGCGTAGTTTATTTATTTTACGGATGGGGAATGGTATTGGTACGGCGGTGTAGGAGGCGAAGGTGGTGGTGAGCGTGACGGTGGAGGGGAGCGTCGGCCCCGTGAAGACCATGGTCAGGCTGGGCGCCAGCGTCGGGGAGGCCATTGCTGCCGTCATCGAGAGGTACGCCAGGGAGGGGAGGAGGCCGCGCCTGGACCCGGCCGCGGCACAGAGCTTCCAACTTCACCACTCTCATTTCAGCCTTCAGAGTAAGCCACCGCCAGTACGCTTGGTTTTAGAAAACAACTTTCTTTTCTTCTGACAATTAAAAAGTATTGTTGGGTATCATCTTTTCTTTTCTTCTAAATAAAGGTTTAATTACTAAGCATTAGTTTTTTGGTGTAAAAACTAAAAACTGCATGGGGCAAGCATTTTGGTGGCTCTAGTGTTCTATTTTGGATGTTAGTGTGCAATTGTAGTGGTGCTGTGGCTCCCTCCTTCAGTCCTTCCCTATCAATAGTTGTGGACGCTGTGGAATTCTGATTAAGGTTTTTGGTTTAGTTTTCTCGGACATAATGAAATTATTACCTTCTTTTTCAAGGCAAATTGAACTGCAGAGTAAGGCAACCTTAGCTTACTGATCTTGTGATCCCCACATGTGTATTCTCCAGGTCGTTTTAACTCAGATAGACCATTCCTAGAAGGCCAAAATGAAATGCTTTTGTGTCCACTGGACAGATTTGTCTGGCTTATTATTTGTAACACAACTGTAGTTTTATTTATATTATTGATTTCATAATTGACAAAATGATTCCTTTTGTTTAAAGCATGCTTTTTTGTATCAATGGCACATCAAAACGTGAGATCAGGACTTCCAATTTATTGTTACCGGCCAAATTATCATATATAAAATAAGTCCGAAAATTTTCTGGCTGTCGCTCTCCTGATTCGGTCCATTATTATATACAACTGGGCCCAATGCTTTGGGTGTCAGGATAACATAAAAATATATAATAGCATACCTATTGACAAAGGGCTCAAGGTAGCGGACACATTCCTTATCATCAGAAAACTGTGTGGATGCCAACGTCATGGCGTTATTAGTTCTGCGGTTACGAACTCACCCCCGACATTGCCATACAATGCATGAACTTAAGCCTTGCCGACTGATGTACATTTAAAATATTTACATTCACTGAATGATTATGAAATCAATAATCATGTATTTCTATGCCCAGGGTCAGCTATAGCCTATTGGAACTTTCGGTCAAGTGGGACTGTGTCAAGATGAGGCATATGTTCTTCTAGAAAACATATGCTGGATAGCTTGTATTGACTATTAACTTCTTGTTTGGCATATGTGCCACAGCAATGTATACACTAGAGCTTAACATCACGTGCTTTTCTTAATGTTAGTTGGGCCTCTGAGAGCTGTTACAGTGCTATGGTTATATACTCTGGTCAGAAACGTCATTTATTTCTGGCCTGAGGCCCTGAGGGAGTAGTACCTATGTAACTCCTGGTTGTTAACAGAGCTCTGATGACTGTTGGCTATCACATCAAATTTGAGACATCATATGAATTTGGATACAATATTCATTTGTATAGTACATTATGAAATTATGTGAACCTCAGTCATTGTTGCAGTAGTAGTAGCAGCAGAAATTGAAAAGTGAAAATTTCCTGTAAATTGAGTCATCCTACATTCATACCCCAAGAGTAACAGCTTAAACATTTTTGCTCACAGGTCTGAACAAGACGACAAAATTGGAGATGTGGGAGGCAGGAACTTCTACCTGCACAAGAACGATTCAAGCAATGGGCTTTACCTTAGGGTGAGGAGCCTGATGCGAATTCAAGTCGCAGTGACATCAGCCATAGCTCCTCCTCCTTAGGAGATTCCTGGTGGTGCTACGAATCAGTATCAGGTCTTGACCATCGTCATCAGTAAGCTCGATAAGATTGGCCGGCGGACGAGGCGCATCTGGAGGTTCATCACCTGCAACAACTGTACATGACGCCCGACGCCACACAATGAGTCTGCACACAGTGAAACCAAGAAGTAGATAGTTAACCAGTATATGGTGGGTGTGGGGGTTATCCAATCCTAATTCCTAGCAGTAAGTAGTTAACCAGTATACAGCGTTCCGAGTTGGAACGCATCCCATAGTGGTGAGCCACAACAAAGTTCAGTGGAGATGAGATGACTCCACTTAACAATCATGGGCACCTATCGCCAATTTGAGATACGTGTTCATGCACATGTATGTATTTAACTAGTATGTGTTGTGACTGCTACATAAATTTAGAACAGTTAGAAAAATTACAGGTCTCTTATTTGCTCTTTTGCTTTGCCTTGGTCGGTCCTGTGGTCGCCGACTCGCAGCTGCAGTGTTTGCGGCTGGAGCAGAAGAATGATGATGCCCCAGGACTCCATTTGCTCGACTGAAGAAGATTGCGTCAAGAGTGAGCCCTCGTCGTGTTGGCGTTTGGCAATATGTTGTTGCGTTACAATCCGGCTTCTGAGTTTTGAAGGGGGAAAAACCAATGTTGTAAAGTGTAGTATTTAGTTTTATTAGTGAGTACTTATTAATCTTTAGTTTTGTTGTGGTTTATAGTCTTAGAAAACAAACTGGTAAATGCATGATATTTTCTAGGGTTACATTAATTAGTTAGTAATTTTTAATAAGTATAAGTACGTTTCATAGTTAGAAAACAAATTGGCTAATATTCAAGAATAGTATCCCTCCGTCCATAATAAGTTACCCTTTAGCTAGAGGTAAAGAGTCACTTATTACGGGACGAAGGGAGTACGTTCCATAAAAGAGAGAACCATGGGCTGATTCTGATTTGCGTTTGTGCTACTACAGGCCTCATGAAAGACAGCTGAGGCATTTATGGGCCGACTAGGTGTGGAAGCCGGGTTGTAGGCAAGGCCCAGATTGGTCTATCAGACCATAGTAGGAGTAAAGAAAGCAAAAGGCCGCCAGAGTAAAAAATTTTAGGCCTAAAAGGCCACCATCTGGTTGGTAGAGATTCACTAGCTCCAAATTCACTAAAACAAGATTTTTAAGTTTAGTGGAGTTAAAAAAAATTACCCACCATACCACTGATTAGTGAAAAAATGGTTCACTTTTCTTTTTTCCCCCTCCTCTGCCTTGTCGCGATTCCCCTGCGTGCTCGCCCCGACTGCCACGCCGTCTACCCCCGATCGTTGTGCTGCCCACCTCCGGCCGCCGTTGAAAGTGAAGCTCTGCCAAACACTTTGGCGAATCCATGATGTGTGGTAGAGCTGATCCACAATGGATCTACTCCCTCCGTCCCAAAATGTCTGTCGCTTTCGCTTTCCGAGAAACAAATGCCGACAATTTTTATAAATAATAAATATTATCGATTAGTATCATCGGAAAGATCTTTGAATCTAGTTTTTACCAAATTATTTTAAAGATATAAATATTACACGTATTTTCTATAAATCGAGTCAAACTTGTGGCACGAAAACCGAAAACGACCAACATTTTGGGACGGAGGGGGAAGTGAATCCCGGATCTAGATTCAAATTTTTTTTGTATGATGAATTACCAAGGAGGTGTCCTTATGAAGCGACATCTTTTAAATAAATTAAGTAATGTCTGTGAACAATTTCTGTTTATGTGAATAGCACAATGGTAAAGCAGGCCGTCTATATACATCTCGCACGTGTGCTGATGGACTATTGTGCATAGTGTGTGTGTCTCTCTCTATATATAGCTGCAGGATGGAACCACACGTGGTACATTGAATGGACCAATTCGAACCTTGTGATCGTGCATCCGAACACTACTGTAGTGATGGGAACCAGTGCAAATGAAATTTATAATTTTTTTAGAGAGCCACACGACCATATTAGAAGGTTACAAGGCTCACCAGCTCCTCAGAAGGAGACCCCAGCCACGTCACCAAAAAAACCTGGCCGTCAGATCTCCTGTCCAGCGGCCAGGATTGCTTCAACCGGATTTTGCGGAAGTGGCTTCTTTCGCTTTTGTTCGACTTCTACGACTTCTTCATGGATTCTCGCCGCCTCTCCTGACTTCTGCTCCAAATCCATCGAACTAAATATATACTCACCTAAAGTAGCTTCTCCTTCCAGGCTCTTCTTCTTCCTGACTCTTCTCTCCCCTCACTCTCTCGATCTCTCCATCTCGATCCCTCCCGACGCGGCGAAGGCAACGCCCACCGACGCGACCAGGCGCGGTTGCGGTTGCCCTCCTCCTCCCCGCTCTCCCCGGTGCCGGTGTTGTGCCTGGCGCTACGGCGCGGCCCTCGCCCTCGGTGCCTCGGTGCGGCCACCGCCCCTCGAGTCCGCTGACCTAGGGTTGGCCTCTTCGTCGCTAGCCAGCACCGGATCAACTGCGCTGGCCCCTAGGTCGCCTCCTCCTCGCATCCTCGCGTCGGCGGCCCTGCACTGCACACCAGTACGCGTGCGCTTCTTGAAACCCTAGCTTCCTCTTCGGTGGCAGCAGTCAACCTCGCCGACTGGATCTTGAGGTACTTCGAGCTCTTCATTTCCTCCTTCGACTCATGGCCCCTCCCCCCATATCCTCTCCCCATTAGTGCTGGCCATGCGGGTTGCGGCAGGCAACGACTCTTCTCCGGTCCTTGCGCACCCAAATCCTTGCGGCGGCAGGCGGCTGTCGCATGGTGCTGCGTTGCACAAGTTGGGTGCCTTGCTATGCTACAACTGTGTATGGCCACTGTCCTGCGTCGGCCGAGGTTTGGGTGCATGACTGCTTAGTGCAAGCGGCCAGGAGCAGCTTGCAGTCGGCTGGCCTATTGGATTTTTTGGATTTCAAATTTTATTTTTTTTAATGAATCGATGTATCTGAATTGTACCGATTGAGGCATCTAGAGGCTAGACCATTACCTTTGTAGGTAAATTGTGAGTCAGTTTTTTGGTTGCCAATTTGTTAATTTTCAGATCAATTCTTCTTCTTTCCTTTCGTTACAAATATACATGTGTACATCTCACACTTGCATGTCCTTTGTGACACAGGAAACTGTATACTCAACCTTTCACGGTCTTTACAGCTGATTTTAAATGCTCTCCGGCTTGGATGGACATCGGCATGAGCAATTTCAGCAATGAGTGCTTGCTGGGTTCTTTTTATTGTGCTCCTTGCCTGGTTGCTTGCCTATTGCCACAAACTAAAGCTCATGCCAATGTATTTTGTCTGTAAAGAACGGCAGAAATAGCTCTTTTAAGTGATCTGCTGCATGATTTTTGTACTGTGACTGTACTTCGTGGTGGCGACGAGCCAACACTGATTCCATATAGTTCGGCATAGTTATTTTCTTCTGTTGCAGGGTGCTTGTTGATTAGCCTAGTGAGCCTTTCGTTCCCCTTGTTTTAATTTTCCTGATTTCTTGTCCATAGGATCTCCATAGGTAGTTAGTCTCATGTTGTAGGTTAATGCCCTATGTGTGAAATTATCCTTTCTAAATATGATTTTGTCTGCAAAATTTGTGTGAAAGATGGTCCCCCACCTACCATATTTTTTAATTTATGTTTAAGACCTCTACTTGTGCAGATGAATTTGCTTTCAGATTTGTTGTTCATACGATCCATGGGTTAATCTCATGTTAGATTAATGCCCTATATGTGATATTATCTTTCTAGGTCTTCTTCTTTTGGAAGTAAATATAGTAGGAGAAGCCCCTATGCGCCATATATAGCTTATCAATGATCCTTATGCGCCATCGCCATTACTGGTTGGATGAAAAGTTGCAGCCTGCCTTTTTTTTAATTCATTGCACATTCAGCCTCTGCAGTTTATTAATATTTCAGGTTGCCGAATTCAAGAAATTCATTGAAGATATGGTTGTTGCTTGCCTCTGCTATATTATCTTTGCCTTTAGAAATCATGAGATGGATTGTTGCAGAGGAATATCAGAGGGCAGAGTGGAGACTACTTGAAGATAACTGACTATACATAACATATTCGAGAGTTTTCATTGCTGCTAATTTTTGAAACATTCTAATAGATGCAGTCCATCTGTTTCTTTTTATTGCAAATACTACCTTTCAGTATTATTTGGTCCACATGTCACACGAAGTATTTGTTATTATGTGTCAAATTTTTAGCTTCTTACCTATAAATGAATTAAACCTGTTATTATGTCTCTTACATCTGAATTGATCTATTATCAGTTTCGTTTAGTGTGTCAGTATTTGTCTGTATAAACTGTTTGGTTGGAAAGGACAACTTTAACCAATGAACAACACTAGAAATTGGATGATTACAGAACCACTATACCAGTTATTGCTGTCCCTTCAGGCTGTGTCTTGTATCCTAGATTTTTTTCTCACAACCTTGAATTCAAAGGTTGATGTCTGTCTTTACATGATCTTGATGAAAAATATGTTAATAATCACATGACATAAGACTGTTTGGTTTTTGTGTTCCCTTCTTTCTCATATAGTGACTATTGTACTTTTAGTATCTGCTCACAGTGTGCTGGCTCTGCAGGATCCCTGGCCTCCAGGAGTTCAAGATTTTGTTCGTTTATATCAGGCAGTTGACATTAAGGTATTTTCATGTATCTGTGTCACTTTATACTAAATGCATCCAGAAGGGATAGGTAGCCATTTATGTTATATTCCATAATCCAAACTTTCGCTTTGTCTCGAGATGCTTACTTGAAAATTACTCCCGGTCTAATTTACTTATAATCTACATCCCCTGGTCTTCTCAGGCTTCACTTAATTGTAGCCAAGGGCTTAGTTTCATTATTTCTTTTTGCCTCTGCAGACTATACTCAACAGTGGAAAATGATGTGAGGCAAGGCATTTTATGAGTATATCTTCTTTCCTTCTTACGGAAATGTCCAGCAGAAAGAGAATTACCATGCCGACGACGGTCTGGCTTCTCATCTTGCTAATAACCATTCTGCTACAACAAGTGTCATGCCAGCAGTTTAGGTCCAGTGATGTCAATAAACTTTTGGCATAATTATTTTATATGCACACATACTGTTAGTGTTTCCAACATGAGGTTACAGTCTTTTCCTTCTATTTGTATTGTACCAGTGATTCTTAGTGGCGGAGCTTCTCACAAACAACAGGGGCCATGGCCACCCCTCAACTTATGTAAACTCCGTTAGTTGTACCATATGACTTGATAAAAAACAAATATTAGCCTTATTTTAAAATTAGTGGCCCTAGATGGATTTATGTCCAAGCTCCGCCATTGGAGACCATCCAACATGCTTCTGATATCAATATTTGAAAGAGTATGGTATGTTGCTAGCTCAAAATAGTACAGTATTATAGAAATGTTAAAGGTTATTATTGTTGATCACCATATCCTATCATGTGCGTAGATCTCCTTCATATCTTTAAAAATGTCTATGTTTTCTTGAGTGATGTATCTTTTATCCTTCCTCTATACTCAATATATTAAAATATTGATAATTTGCATATAGACAACACTGGTTATTAGTTCATTGGTGTTATTTTGTTGCCTCTTTAATCATTCAAAAAGGTAACTTCCTTTTCATGTTTATGATCTATTTTAGTTTGCTGACTTAGCTGACCCTTATAATGTTGTGTTACATTTCTTGTGGTCTGCTCATGAGTACACCATAGATCAGTCGCATGTTGATCAGTAGGTGCAAGAAGCCGTTGTGGCCAAATATTTATCTTCCATTATGAATAAGTTCAGTGGTTTTGTAATATAAACTTGCCTTCATATTATCCTTGAATCTGAGCAAATGATAATAGTAGGTAAAGTTTATTAGTTAATTACATTTTTTCAGGTCTGCATAGGCAGCAAAATGTGCTTCAGATATCAACATTGAACAAACCAAGTAACCTAAATTTTTTGTTTTGCTTCATTTCCTATTCCTAATTCCATTTGATTTGCCCAACTTTTATTCCTATCGATGGATGTCCTTTTGTGCTCTAAGTTTCATTGAATGAAAGGGGTAAAGTTTATATCCTCCTCATCAAATTGAAGTCTTTTTACGCTCTCCAATTTAACTGTATCTAATCTGGTGCTAATTCAGGGTCATTTGTATGCGTAGGTTATTGAAAAGCCTTTTCTCCTTACTTTACCTCCATGAATATTATCTGAAAGGTACCGGTTGATCTAATCAGGTGCTTAAACAATAATATTGTTTTTTAATTCCAGTACAGCTAGGTTTGCCAAAGTGATTTAAGTTGACCATGATGATCTTATTTTTTTTTAACCTACCTGGGAGTGAAATAGTATGCTCAAATAACAAATCTTCAATTTTTGTCTGTGCTCCAGTAGTATACCTCATTCAGAAGTAGATAAAAAATTTCGTTGCGTATTATGACCTCTGCTATTTTTCACTAATCTCATTAGGTACGGATAATGCATGCACTTCAGTCCAACCTGTGTAAGTTTTGGCTCTGACTCTTTGCATCTGCAGTCATTTCCATATGCAATATTTGCCAAAAATGTTTGGAGTTAATTACGAAATGGAGAAATTTGTTCAGTTAATATTAATATGCAATTTTAACTATAGGTCTCAAAGTTTCACATTTATTTTGCTCGTCAGTGCGCTTTGATTTCATCAACTTCATAGTGACATTGGTGAATGAGCACGAAATAACCATTCTCATGCCACTTTTCCTATGCTAGCATATTTTTTTCCAATAGCTAATGATAGCAACTACAAGTGTGCATATGCCTTCTTCATGGTTACCGATGTTATTGGATTGTTCACTGACAGGTTGCAACTTCACTTTGGCAAGTTGACAAATTCAAACAGGTACAAAAAAAATGCGGCACTAATATCTTATTGATTATGTCTAAGGTGTTTTGCACTCCTCTTTTTGACATTGCATGATGGTAATACGGTGTTAAGGTGTGATCTCTTTGAGAAGGCATTATTTTATTATGAACTAACCTTAGACAACAGCCTGAGAGGTGGACTGAATGTACCTAAAGTTCATGCATCAGGTAGTTTCTGTAAAATAATCGAGTTAGTATACTTAAGGCTATGCCAAGTCTCTCAACTTTATATGATCGAACTACATCTGTATTGGGACTTGCCATTAGGATGTCAACACCACCTACCACTCACATTCCCTTCCCTGATTTATAGCTGCATTTTTTTTCTTTTAAAAAAGGTACCATTCCCCCATGTCATACACATAATTGGACTAATAATAATGTAAATGATGGATATATAATATGGTTGTAAACCTAGAGTCAAACAACCATCGACAATGACAGCACGAGTAATTTTTAGAATGTGGGGCTTGATTTTTCTACCTATCTAGCTATGGCCAGTCTGTAACCTCTGGAATCAACAACTACATGTAATCACATGAATCACTAAGCAACTAACATGTAAAATCCAGGTATAGGTATTGATGGTGCGAACAGCAGCCCAACCCACTGCAGTGATCACAATAGCAACAATTCTACACCTACCATATCAGGATGCAGCCACCGTGGAAATTGCATGTGCTTCGACGAGCTTTCAGGTATTGCTTATAATCATTCGCATTATTTACTAATATATGAAAGAAAACATGTAGACTAACATAAACAAATTCTATCTTCCTAATAAATTGAGCAGGCACGAAAAACTCAGCATCAACAGCTCCAAATGATCCTAAGCAATCATCCAAACACAGGGAATCTGATGACTACGCTCGGACGGGAAATCTATAACTACTGTGTTATATAGACTTCCTTGGAAAAGAACCTAACACCAGGCTACCAAAACCCACTGCGTTTAGAACTCTGTGTTATCCAATATATCTATTACTGTGTTCAGTCTCTGCTAATGCAGTTATGCTACTCAACTATGTAATATATACTATGTGTATCTACTATGTATAATTAGCCTGTTCATATTACCAGGATAGCGCTAAATGTACTATTCCAGCAAACACTAACCTCTAACTAAATAATTTAAAACAATTCATCCTCAATTTCAACGTGCAAACAATAGACCCACAGGCGCGCGATGGCGCGCACCCAACCACTAGTATATATATGAGAGTGCCTGCCTGCTTGCATTGTATCCTTCTACCAATATGTAGTAGTTAGGCCATGTTCAGTTGGCCAAAAGACCCCAAATATTTTGCGCAGTGTAATCTTTAGACGCATACATGGATCATTTAATGTCGGTAAAAAAATAACTAATTATACTTTTAGTCTGCCCATGTCGAGACGAATCTTTTGAGTCTAGTTGGGTCATGTTTGAACAAAGTTTGTCAAATAACAACGAAAGTGCTATAGTAATTTTTTGCCAAATATTTCGTGAACTGAACAAGGCCTTAGTTGTTCCACTTTCTGCGAATGGGCTTGTAGTAACCCTGGTGTTCGCACCTTTTCTGGACGCACGCGTGCACGTTCGGTGGTACTGCGCGTTTCTCATGCACTGAAGGCGGCGAGTCTCCCAATTTCTTTTTTTGCGTGTGTACGGACGCGCACGTGTGTGCGCGCGTGTGGTGTGCGTGGGTTGTGTGCGTCCAAAGTTGTACCTAGATAAAAAAAAGTTATTCCACTTTCTAAAGTCAGCTGGATTATCTTGCACTTTCCAAAGTCATAGCTGGATATAATATGTTATTTTCTAAATTTGTTTCACTTTCTAAAGTCAGCTGGACACGGACTGGGCATGGCCATCCAGGGTTCCATTTATGACTTTTACCTATCTGAATCAGCCGTGTGGCCTTGGGAGGTATCTTGGAATTTGACTGGTTAGCAATTAACACACTTTTTTTTACCTAAAACAATTCTCCCTTTTTCTTAATTTTGTATGATCGTTATTAATTTCATATATATGTTCTCCTCCACAAATGTTTTTTCATTGAACTCACCAACACGTACTTGCACAGCTCTATGGAAGAGTGGCGTGGCACATAATATCTACATATAGTACATTATTGCTTTGGTTTGGAGCTGAGCGAAACATGCTTCCATTTTTGATATGGTGTACGTCCAAGATCGACTCGGTGGAAAGTGACAAGAATATGGAGGATAACATCTTGTAAACAACTCCCTTTAATTTCTGTGTTTCTTTTGTTTATTGAAACAAAGAGATGGATTATTCCGGGATTTGACAGTTTTCTAGGATAGGGGTGTTCGTATCATCTGTCCCTAGAGAACAACTTTTTTTCAGTATTATCTTAGTATATCTAAGAAAACTAAAACATCAATTAGTCAGTTCTGAAAACCATATGCCAAAGAGTAGCTTGAAATAATATGAATGAAACAGTTTTACATGTATATGTGGAGGGACACATGATCATATATGCATTACTAGTTGTTTCATTTTTGTGAATTTGAACCATATATGCAAAGTATACCAGCGGGTGCGTAGGGGTGGGGGACCTAGCCACCACCCATCAAGGTGCATGGAGTGTGCTTCTGGTGGTGGACACCCCTTGGTAGGCTGTAGGATAACTGGTGCCTGGTCAATACATGTTCTATTCTAGCCTAACAAAAAAGTGTCCAATTTAAACCTCACAAAAAAATGGACTTTTTTTGTACAACACTTGTTTAAATGATTTCTCCAGCTGATTATTTTCCAATAAATCTCCTATTGAATTTATTGAATTGATAGGCCACATATGTTATTTTTTAGAATAGGGAATATAATATCTCGTTTTAATCTGGATTATATACAATTGAAATATAGATTAGAGTTAGAGTATAGATAGATAATAGAATAGTTGTATGAATATATAATGTGTATATGTGACCTGTACATTAGTTAAATGAGCAATGATAGTAGCGTGTTATGTAATAGGAAAAAAGAGCTTAGTTTTCCACCTGGCTCCATTTCATGATTTTTTTTGTATTGATCCTAGTGTTCTATATATCATGGCTGACTAGGCATTTGGTGAGCTTATATAATTTAGGGGCTCAAAATTTTGACAGCAGCTAAAAATCCGGGCCCAATTGATAAACATGATAAATGGATTTCTCTGTTTTTTCTCACTCAGATTTTTTTGCTGGTGTAGATTTTATTTTCAATGGTACCAGTTTACCCTATGAAGTTCAGTGACATTTCACAAGAAAAATGTTTTTTCAATTCCATAAATACAAAACAGCTTCATGCTTAAATGTTATTTTTTTGAAACATTTAGATAAAGGTGGTTTGAAACATAAGTGAATGTGGTACTCAACAACTGGCCCAAATAAATAAATGTACTAGATTCAAATTAGGCATCAAAAAACTTTGCACACTCCAGTAAACAATAGTACATAAAGGTGGCTTGAAACATAAGTGAATGTGGTACTAACATTTGTGTAGTTGCTGAGCGCATGATCTCTAAGATAGAGGTGCACTAAAGGAAATTGCAATCTGGAGACGTTTTAGAGCGAGGAACACGACTATATATATGAGGCTACTTGGTCACCACCTACTACACCGAAGTTCTTGGTAGCCTGCAGTTTTGCAACCAACAATCCAGATAACACTTGAAACCCATAGGTATAACACATAATGGACTCCCAAATATCTAGCATTCAACCAGCTAAATTGTTACCTTACCGCATCAAGAAGTGGTCTTGAGAGGTATCTGGAAATTTGATAGGATAATAACTTGGTGAGGGGCCCTCTCGGGGGCGTCCTGAGGGGAAGAATACTGGTGATCTGTACCCTAGGGCCCTAGCTTTCTTGATCGAGTCCTAGTTGAATCTTGTTTTCAGGTTGGGATGGAGAGACTCGTGATAACCATGTCCTACACATAAGCTGATTGTAAGGACTCAGTCCTTCAAGATGGATTAGACATCATAAATCCAGATCCTAATAACCTGTCGATGAGTGCAAGAACCCAGAAACCTTGATTTTTTTGGCAATACAAGCCATTTTTTCCTCTTCTCTCATGAAAATAATGTGTTGAAGGAAATGTAAAACAAATTAACACAGTAATAATGATTCAAAATAACTTTTAATAGTGAAAGATCGAAATAGAACCTAACCACCTAACACACTAAGCTACAGGCCCATTGCCCTATAGACTTTTATGACATTTTGAGAAGTTGAAGTTCCGGATTAACGTACATAAAAAGATTACTATTATTGCACATATTATATGTAGGTACATCTGGAATCGTCTTTCAATTGATAGGTTCAATTGTTCATTCATTATTTTTTTTTTCAGTTTTTGACATTTGCTGGCTTATGAAATCCAGTATTGACCACAACATTTCATTATATTTAAGCCAGTTGATAGACATGTAAATTATCTTGTATAGATTACAATGCATTTCGTATGTAATGAAGACTACTATGTGCTTATTGTATACTTGCCTCTCTCATGCTTGTATCCTCGCGATGCCCCTGAGCGCCACTCTGTGCAAGCATCACGCTAGCACCTACAGGTAGCCATGTTGCGCCACCATCACATGACAACAGAAATTGTCATGTCGACATGCCTCTACTATTTGCTAAAATCTGTTGCTCATAGATACTAAGTCTCACAAAAAAAAAACAATCTATTAGCAACAATAATAAAGGAGAATAAGTCACCACCTGATCAATCTGTTCCTCTGCCTCTCAATTGTAGTATAAACTTTATAACAGAACAAGAATGACACTTTTCTCCTGATTAAGCTGTTCCTCTGTCTCAATTGTGGTATAAATTTATAGCAGCAGTTTACCATTTGAAGTTGTTATATTTCACAAGAAAATGTTTTTTTAACTCCACGAATTCAAAAATAGCCTCATGCTTAGGAGTTTGGCACATGCATAATGGCAACGAAAATATATACAACTTTGGAGCAGTTTTGCCCATCTAAAAAATCAAAAAATCTGCAACTTCTGGAAATTAAACTCAAAACCTCACGCATCACACTATTGTGTCTTTACCACTACACCTCACACTTGTTCATGTCTATATATAATACGTTATTATTTTATATCAATATTCGTAATTTTATATTGAATATTTGGGCTACTAAATAAACTCAAATTAAAAAACTTATAACTACAAAGTTTTAAATCTCGTTAAGTACACAACTTGGTATATGATGTATCTCCATCAGAGATAGTTTAAAAAATTCAAAAAGTTGAGTCTCAAAACATGTGAATTTCAAACACATATTTGAGACTCTAGATGATTTTAAGATAAAAACTTGTCAATATCAAAGATGTAGTTTAGGTCGGTCACTGCAACTTTGGTATTAACTATGTGAATATTTGAAATCGTTTAGGAATTTTAAATTTTAAAATCTATAACCTTCGAACACATTTTTAGGACTCTAAATAACTTCAAATTAAAAAAAAATTCAACTACAAAGTTGTAGATTCTATTGAGAACTATAACTTATGTGTAGGACATGTCAACATATGAGATCGTTTGATAAGTTTAAATTTTAAATTTCAAAATCTATGCACTTATAATCATATTTTGGGACCCTAAATAGTTTCAATTCAAAAATATTTCAACTACAAAGTTGTAGATCTTGTCGAGGGCTGCAATTTTGATATAAAGTTTGTCTTCATCCAAGTTCATATGAAAGAATTATGAATTATTTTCTGTTGCAGTCATTAACCGAGGTGGACACCTCAAGATACCCGCCTCGGTTAATGGATTTACCGAGCCAGTTGCCTTAAGGTGACCGCCTCGGTTAATCAATTAATGGAGGCGGATACCGGATGCCCGCCTCAGTTAATTCAAGGCAGTGTCTCGAAAAATTATTTGTGTAGTAGTGAATATAGGAAAATGTTTACCTTGGTTATTAGCTTTAAATTCATGCAACTGATCCAAATAAATAAATGAACTAGGTTGAGATTAGGCATCTCAACCTACCGTCTTTCACTACTGCACGATGAGCCTTTAGCCCCGGTCCAAAATGGCATTTAGCCCCGGGCACGGAGCCGGGGCTAAGGAATCGGGACTAAAGGCCCGACCTTTAGCCCCGGTTCCCCGCCCCGGGGCTAAAGGGGGACCTTTAGCCCCGGTTGGTAATACCAACCGGGACTAAAGAGGTCCCGAGCCGGGCCCCGATGGCTGGCCTCTTTAGTCCCGGTTGGTATTACCAACCGAGGCTAAAGACCCTCGGGGGCTGTCCTTTTTTTTTCTTTTTTCTTTTTCTTTTCTTTTTCTTTTCAATTGGTTATTTTTCGGTTTTACAATTACATTAGGTTTTCTAATATGTTTTCTTTGCTGCTATAATATATTATATATTAGGGTTTCAAATACATATTCTTCGCTGCTAATGTATATATGCGCATATATATACACATAAAATTTACAATACGTACACACATAAAATATAAAAACTATATATATATATTGATCGAGCTACTAGCTAGCTATACATATTATATGTATAATATATTTATGCATATAAATTTACAGCATTATCCATGCATCCTTGGTATTACAACAACAAATATTGACCGTTACTTAAATGTCATACAAATGTTCGTCTTGGTTTGGTTTCACTGGTTCTTCCGCGTTATAGTAGAACTCGGTGCCGGCTTTGAGGACATGGTTATTAAGAAATCCTGCGATTGTTTCTTGAATTCCTTTGAGTCGCACCATTTCCAACACCTGGTTCTTCAACCATAAGTCCTTCAATTTGCAAAAAAGGAAAAATGCATTAATATACAAGATTTATTTAATAGCAATAAAGAAATACATGGGATTATTATTATGTACATGTTACATACTTTTTGTCTCTCTACAGGAGTTCTTTTCGCATACACCGAGAGAAACTCGCAAACGTAGTACCCACACAAATTGTTCCCTGGTGGTTGCCGTAGAACCCACTGCACGATGTAAAAAGATTACTATCTCGTCATCCCGCGCGTGTGATGAAGCATGCTGTAGTGGTAACGCGGGGAGCTAATACAACTTACTTGGAATTGGATAGGAGGAGGAAGTGTCACTTTCAAATCCGGACGGTGTTTCGGAACGAACCAGGCCCAAACGCTGCACAATAAATGGATCATAGTTAACTATTGTAGATTTAAAGTGTAGAAATCAATATTTAGAGATCGAAAGTTACCCCTGGATAATGTCTATGATATCTTGGTAATCTCCCAGTGGTTTTCTCAATGAGTCATAGATTAGCAATTGAGTTTCGGAGAGATCGATGACAATCAATATCCAGTGAAAGCTGCATTAATTTGCTTATATAGTCAACATATATCATAAGAATTGAGTAAGTAAAATTAAATATGCACATGATAACAACACCCACCTAAAGTTGTAGGGGAAGAGTATATATCTTTTGTTCTTTTGGTTGATCAAGAACCTCCGGAGATTCCTCTCTGTTTCATTTCTCCATATATCATAACGGAATCTTTGTTTGGGAGCGAGAATACGATATATGGATCAATGAAACCAACTTCCTTGTCATTTCTACGTATGAGGTCTCTCATCATGGTCCTGACACACTAGCTAGTGTTAGTATAATTACATTTACATATACATACGCTAGAGTGAGATTATTAAAACGAAGGATCACTTACAAACAAAAGCAGCTGCTAGAGATATGTCTAGAGCATCCAGGTGGCATAGCTGGTGTAACTCAGTGAATTGGACAAGTATGATATCATCGCCATGAAAGTAATGATGGTCTCTAATTCTAACGCAAATCCAATCATCCGCTTTTTGCTACACGCTGCCATGTACCACTGGTTTACCAAGTACATTTGAGTGCAAGTTCTGTGAGGGCCGTAGGGTTGTATAGACTCTGGCCATATACATAATTCTTCTTCCAGTGATCAATTTCCGGAGCACTTTCGATGGCTGATTCACCGAGCATTTGGGACAAGGTTAGACCAGCTAGACATTTCTGCGAAAAAATGCATCAAGATGCTCAGGATCCACATCAAGTTGTTCTAGCGCTTTCATGTTAGAACCATATTCATTCGGAATATAGCGGGGCACTGATTGTTTGATTGTTCCCCGAGCTGTGGGACACCCTTGTTTGCTCTCTTCTGTTTTGCTTTGCCTCCTCAAGTGACTTGGTGATAGTGCGTCATAGTCTGATAGTGGCGATTTTTACGAATCCACGCACCTTTTTCTGATGAGCATCCACCTTTTCCTGAGCATATCAGGGACGTACAAAAAGGACAGCTTCTCTGGGTTTTTCTTCGCTTTAATTTTAGCCGCGGTGTCCGCCCAGAATTGGTCCAAATGTGCTTTCGCTGCAGCATTAGTTTTCTCATCAGTCATCTCATATGGAGTTTTCCTCATCTTAGGAATAGGTTGTCTTCTTTCAGAAGAGGCTTTCTTCTTCAGTGGCGGTGGGGCCGATGCCTTCATGTGTGGGCTGGCCTCTTCTTTGGTGTAGTCGGTGGGGGGATGGAGCCCGTGGTGGAGGAGATGGGGCAGTGGCGGGGGGGATGGAGCCCGTGGTGGAGGGGATGGAGCCGGTGGTGGAGATGGAGCCCGTCGTGGAGGGGATGGAGCCGGTGGAGGGGATGGAAGCCGGTCGTGGAGGGGATGGAGCCGGTCGTGGAGGGGATGGAGCCAGTCGTGGAGGGGATGGCGGGGGGGATGAGCTGTGTGTTTCATTGTATCGCCCGCAACACTATGACTTAGGTCGGGCCAGGCCTGCTGTGAAAACAACATGGTATGAGTAAACAATTATATTTAAAGCCAATACATAATTAGTGAAAGAAAAATGTTTCATTCAAATTTCATCCGCACCTAGGGTTAGTTTGTTGAGGAGGAGTGATGCCCAGAAATAATGATATAGCCCTTACGCCAACATATGAATGCCTTCTCCGCTTCTCCTAAAGTCTTCTCACCATCACCTCCTTCAATGTCAAGAGTCACATTGCTATGCCCTTTCACTATTCTGTCCACCGAGACACTAGCATAACCAGGTGGTACTATGCTCCATGGCATCTTGGTGTCTTCGTAGGGTCAATAGGAGATACAACACCAATAGCCACCATTATTGTGTCATTCCCTGTGGAATGTGCAGCTCACATGTCGTGAGAGGATCAGTGATGTCATCCACGGGAAGCGTAGCCCTACGTCACCTTGAATCGTTGGCACCTCCGTGGAAGCACAACTGCTTTTCAACTGACCAGGGGGGCTGATGTTGACTCCCGGCTTTGATGCAGATTGCCTTTGGAAGGAACTTACTGCTAACTGCACTTGCCTTTTGATTTCCTCACTCATTTTGCCTTCAAGTGCTTTTTCTCGCTCTACCGCTTCACGAGCCGCGACCTGTGACTGCATAACCATTTCCTCCATCCTTCGCATCGCTCTGCCTCGTCCTCCTTCTTTCTTGCGCGGCTTCTATAGGTCTCTTTGTCTTTGGGAAGGCATGCTCCCACGACAACTCCCCATAGCCTCTTGTTCTCCACCATGTTCAGGATTCTCCAGGGCGTATGTCAGCTCATCTTTTCTCTGTTCGGCTCCATGCGCCACTGTAGCCATGTCTCGAGCATAAAGCCCATCTTTCGGCTGCTCTTTGGAGTTTTGTGCCATACACTACCCTTCCTGTCTATAGGTCCAGGCTTCCTCCATGACCAAAAACCAATACTTGGCGCGCTCAGGCCAGTTGATTGATTCTGGTTCGATGCCCTTGGCTAGAATCTCCCGTTCCATTCTTTCCCACTTAGGAATGACACTCTTGTAGCCACCTGATCCCAAGTGATGGTGGTATTGTTTTTGTCGGGCATTTTGTTGGTTCCTTCGGACCTGTGCCTCACCCTCTTCCGATTTCTCAAATTCTACAAATTCATCCCAAAACGGCCTCAACTTGACGTAGGCCCTAGTGTTGAAGTCCGGAGTTAGGTCCTTCTTGATAAATCTGTTGTACAAGTTCTTCTTCCAGCCCTGGAATAGTGTTGCCATTTTCTTCATAGTCCACTCCCGAACTCTTGCCTTCAAATTTCTATCATCTGTTTCAAGCGTGAAATGTGCAAGGACATCTTCCCCAAATCAGTTCCTTATCAAGATCAGAGACGAAACTTATATGAGGAGCACTTGTCTTTTCTTCCATTCACGAGCACTGATCGAGATCTTATCCCTTACAAGGTATCCACAGTGGCCAACAAATTTCTGTGCATGTTCTCCAAGTACTTGGCTGTTTCCTCGTTGAATTCCGAGATAATGTACCGGCCATCCAACGGCTTCTTCGGACCTCGTACGGTCCTACTCTTCCGGTAGTCGTTGTCGATCCGGAGGGCTACGTATGCAGGAACAGTAGATTATAAAACATTTATAAATTGTTTAGAATAAATGTGCACATAGAGATTGTAGGTATACCTCGCCAGTATTTTCTTGCATGATTTCTTCATAATCGGCAAAGTATTGACTGCCGTCATCTACTTCTTGATTATTGTTGTCATCACCTGCTAAATCTTGATTAGCGCCGCTGTTGATTAAGTCGTACATTTCCTCCTCCATGTTGTCAACTAGGTCGGCCATTTCTGCGAATAACATGGAGAATAACATATCTAAGTGACATACCAACATACACGACCATATTCGTAAACATATCTAAATGATTATTTGTAAACATATAAATAAATGCACTGATAACATGGAGAATAAAATATCTAAGTGATTATTCCTCCTCCATCCACAAAGGACACACCGTTGACGAGAGGACGACGACGGACAACGGTGAGGATGATGTCGCGGTGAGGAGGTGAGGACGACGACGAGGATGACGTTGCGGTGAAGATGACGGCGGACGGCGGCGAGGTCAACGCGACCAATCTCTTTTTATCTACATGTGTAAACATATATTTTTGTTAGATTAAAAAACTTATATATTTATTTATAATCATTTTTTTGCATATATATATGTATTATAATAATTTTCTATAATCATTTTTCTATATACCAAGTGCACACATTCTTTTTTTTCTCTACAAACAGTACACAACGCACACACCCTGTCCACACACGCACACGACCACAGCGCTCACAGACACATCGAGGACACGGCGAGACCACGGCGAGGACAGGGCGAGGCCACGGCGAGGCCACATGGCGAAGACACTTCGGGAGGCACGGGTGAAGACGACGGCGACGACGAGAGGACGACGGCGAGGCTACACGGCGAGGCCACGGCGAGGCACGGCGAGGACACGATGGCGGGAACGGCAAGGCACGGCGAAGACGACGGCGACCGCGAGAGGACGACGGCGAGGCACACGGCGAGGCACGTGTGTGGCGCGCCACACGAGGCACGGCGAGGGCGGAGAGCGGCGATGGAGAGGACGACGACGACACGGCGAGGGTGGAGAGCGGCGCGGGGAGAGGACGATAGCGAGGCACGGCGAGGGCGGAGAGCGCCGTGGGAGAGGACGACGACTAGGCGGACGTCGGCGACGGAGCTCGAGGAGGACGGCGGCGCGGCACTGGATCGAGATCGGAGACGGCGAGGGAGGCGACGGCGCTGGAGTCTGACGTCGATCTGAGGAAGAAGGAGGGCACTGTGCCCTATATACGTGGGGAGGCTTTAGTCCCGGGCGGTGACACCACCCAGGACTAAAAGACCTTTAGTCCCGGGGCGTAAGCCCGCCCGGGACACTAAGGTTTGGACCTTTAGTCCCGGTTGGCATACGCCCCGGGACTAAAGGTACCTTTGGTCCGGGTGGTGTCACCGCCCGCGACTAAAGGGGTTTCTCCCGCCAGTTTTTTGGGTTTGCTGTATTTTGGGTTTTGTATTAAGTTTTCATTATAAATATGTTGTAATATTGTAATTGCATAGTAAATTAAATATTAGGCATAAAATTTCTTAAAAATAGCAGTTGTATTTCCTTTTACCTTATTGTATAGTACATAAATTCTTTTCTTTTCTTATAATAACAAATATAAATATAAATAACAATTCATATTTTGTTAATGCAAAAATGTAATGTTAAATTTAAATATCTGAAACAACCGGTTCTCGATAGGAAAATAAATTTTTGCGTTATCTGAACGTTAAATTTTGGGTTGTTCGTCTTTTATTGTCCAAATGCACGATAGAGAAAACAGTTCTCGTGTGGGGCATCAATTTGGCCTCCAATAATAAATAATGATCAGAAAAATCTAACGCCGACATCAACGAACCATGACTATCCATAATCATTATTAATTACACAAAAATTGTAATACATAATATTAGTTAAAACATAACTATATATCAAGCGGGTACACTGGTGATCTTCTTCTTGACGTATGTCCCTTGGTTATGATCATATCGTAACCATGGAGTCTCCTCAACATTTAGCAGGATGCTTGGATCTTTAGTCACACTGAAGGGCGGTATTCGGTCATCCCTTTCATAATCTTCTGACATGTCTGACTTGTCCTCAATCCCACGATGTTTCTCTTCCTGAAAGAACTATGTGGCTTTTTGGCTCTTGGTATATTTATCGTCATTTTCCCTCTTGGGTTTTGTAGACATCTTTCACGTAGAACACCTGATTCACATCAGCAACAAGGACAAATGGTTCACCTTTGTATCCAATATTGTTGAGATCCACTGTTGTTATTCCATACTCCTTGTCAACTGTTACTCCGGCTCCGATCGTCTTGACCCATTGACATCGAAACAAAGGGACTTTAAATTAGGTGTGTAGTCTAGTTCCTAAATCTCCTCTATGCGGCCATAATATGTTTGCCTCTTTCCAGTTGGGTCTGTGGCATCTACGCGAACACCACTATTTTGGTTCGTGCTCTTTTATCTTGGGCAATGGTGTAAAATGTGTTTCCATTTATCTCATACCTTTTGTACGTGAGGATGTGCCACGATGGTTGCCTAGCCAACAAATATAGTTGCTCATCAATATTGTTATTATTCAGACATTCTTTTCGCAACCAAGTGCTAAAAGTATTCATGTGCTCACGTGTAATCCAAACTTCATTCTTCCCAGGAAATTGGGATCGTAGGAACTCCTTGTGTACCTCGATATATGGATCCACCACGGATGCGTTTTGAAGAACTGTGTAGTGCGCTTTATTGAAATAATCGTTCCCCGTACCGATATTTTTTTCTTCCCTAGTGTCCCCTTTCCACACAGCCTTCCCTCGTGTCGCGATTCAGAAACACCAATCGGGTGAAGGTCAGGAATAAAGTCAATACAGAACTCAATGACCTCCTCTGTCCCATAGCCCTTGGCGATGCTTCCTTCTGGCCGAGCACATTGGTGAACATATTTTTTCAGTACTCCCATGAACCTCTCGAAGGGGAACATGTTGTTAGGAACACAAGACCGAGAATATGAATCTCCTTGACCAGGTGAACTAGGAGGTGTGTCATGATATTAAAGAAGGATGGAGGGAACACCAACTCAAAGCTCACAAGACATTGAACCACATCATTATGTAGAGTAGCTAGTTCTAGTGGATTAATTGCCTTCTGAGAAATTGCATTGAGGAATGCACATAGCTTCACAGTGGCTAGACGTACATGTGGAGGTAGAATTCCTCTTAAAGCAACCGGAAGCAATTGCGTCATAAGCACGTGATAGTCATGCGACTTTAAGTTTAGGAATTTCTTCTCTTGCATATTTATTATTCCCTTTATATTGGAGGAGAATCCATATGGGACCTTGATGCTGTTTAGGCATTCAAACATGATTTCTTCTCTTCATGCTAAGAGTATAGCTAGCAGGTCTTAAGTAATGGCGTCCATCATCTGTCTTCTCTGGATGTAGGTTGTCTCATTCTTTCATGCGCTGCAAGTCTTGTCGTGCTTCAAGTGTATCCTTAGACTTCCCATACACACCATGAATCCTAGAAGGTTGACACAAAGATTCTTTGTCAGGTGCATCACGTCGATCGCGTGGCGGACCTCTAGTACATGCCAATAGGGTAGCTCCCAAAATATTGACTTCTTCCACATGGGTGCGTGTCCCGTAGCGTCTTTCGGAACAGGTTCACTGCTCGTCCCCTTTCCAAAGACTACTTTCACATCCTTGATCATCTCAAGTACATCTTCCCCAGTTCTGTTGCGAGGCTTGCTCCGGTGGTCTGTCTCACCTTTAAAATGCTTGTCTTTCTTTCTAACCTGGTGATTAACAGAAAGAAATCGACGATGTCCAAGGTACACTACCTTTCTACATTTTTCAAATATATACTATCCATGTCATCAAAACAATGTGTGCATGCATTATATCTCTTGTTTGTCTATCCTGAAAGATTACTTAGAGCAGGCCAATCATTGATTGTTACGAACAACAATGCTCGCAGGTCAAAGTGTTCCTGTTTGTAATCATCCCACACACGTACACCTGATTTACTCCATAAAAGTAGGAGTTCATCAACTAATGGCCTCAGGTAGACATCGATGTCGTTGCCAGGCTGCCTCGGGCTTGGATGAGCACTGGCATCATAATGAACTTCAGCTTCATGCATAACCATGGAGGAAGGTTGTAGATACATAGAGCAACAGGCCACGTGCTATGACTACTGCTCTGTTCCCCAAAAGGATTCATCCCGTCCGTACTTAAACCAAACCTTAAGTTTCTAGCGTCTTTTGCAAATTCTGGGAATTCTCTATCTATTGCTCTCCACTGGGACCCATCAGCAGGGTGTCTCAACATGTTGTCTACCTTACGGTCTTCTTTGTGCCATCGCACCAACTTTGCATGGTCCTTGTTTCTGAACAGACGTTTCAGGCGTGGTATTATAGGAGCGTACCACATAACCTTGGCAGAGATTTTCTTCCGGGGATGTTCTTCACCCTCAACATCGCCAGGGTCATCTCGCCTGATCTTATATCGTGACGCTTTACATACAGGGCATTCATCCAAATTCTCGTATTCCTTGCCACGATACAGGATGCAGTCATTAGGACATGCATGTATCTTCTGGATTTCTAAACCCAAAGGACAGACGACTTGTTTTGCTTCGTACGTAGTGGCGGGCAATTCGTTAGGCTTCGGAAGCATCTTTTGTTTTATAATCTTCAATAATTGTCCAATAGAATTGTCAGATATACCATTCTGTGCCCTCCATTGTAGCAACTTAAGTGTTGTACCCAACTTTTTTTCCATGTGCAGCAGACGGGTATAGTAATTTCCTGTGATCCTCTAGCATACAGTCAAACTTAGCCTTCTCCTTTTCACTTTTGCAATCTCTTTGTGCATCATGAATGACATCACCAAGAGCATCATCTTCAGCGAGTGTGTCTTCTGCACTTGTCTCTTCTTCACCTTCCCCCATTGCAGTATCACCAAAGTCACTGTATTGAGCAATAATGTCATTGTCAGGGTCCAATTGTTCTTCTTCACCTTCTTCCATCGTAACCTCAGTTGTCCATGCTTCGTCCAACAACTATAGTTTGACATGAAACCCGACTTGAACAAGTGTGAGTGAAGACTCCTTGAGCTAGAATATTCCTTCGAATTATTATAAAGGACACATGGACAACACATAAAACCATTCCGCTTGTTTGTCTCGGTCACTCTTAAAAAATAATGCACGCCGTCAATGAACTCTTTTGAGCGACGATCGGCATTGTACATCCAGTGACGTGTCATCGTCTGCATTATATGACATATCACATTAAATGAAATATATGGTATATATGACATAATTAAATTATAAGGTATATATACTAATTACTTTAATGAAATAATTACGATCACATTTTGTCAAATAAAGTATTATATATTTCTAATTTTTGTAAACAAATGATTTAAATGATCTCTATTTCTCCAAAAAATTAAACTAAACTAATTAAACCAGTCACATTTTGTAAACTAAAGTATTATATATTCTAATTTTTGTAAACAAATGATTTAAATGATCTCTATTTCTCCAAAAAAAAAAATAAACTAATTAAACCGGTCACATTTTGTAAACTAAAGTATTATATATTTCTAATTTTTGTAAAAAATGATTTAAATGATCTCTATTTCTCTAAAAGATTAAAATAAACTAATTAAACGGTCATATTTTGTTTTTAGAGTACTAATTTGAACTATCAAGTCAATGAACTCAAAATAGCTTTAAAAACCATATATATAAGTGGCGGCTACAAAATAAAAAACTGAAGCTAGTAACCTTTGAAGAAGTCGATGACGGCGTAGATGTGATGAAATAAATCAATCGCTGGAGATGTGTTAAACAAAAATCACCGGAGAAGAAAGAGCAAACAAGCAAGCAAGTGACTGAATGAAAACAAAAAATGAAGACGGAGCTCGGGCACGGCTGGAGGTGGAAGAACAGTTCAAATATGGGAGAGACAGTTAGTTGGGAGCCGGTCCTTATTCCCAGCCGGGCTAAATGCCAACATTTAGCCCCGACTGGATACACCAACCGGGACAGAACCTTTTAGTCCCGGTTGGTAACACCAACCGGGGCTAAAGATGTCAACATTTAGCCCCGGCTGGATACAGCAACCGGGCAAAACCTTTAGCCCCGGTGTCACCAACCGGGGCTAAAGGTCAATCTTTAGCCCCTAACCGGGACTAAAGATCCCTCTGACAAATGAGCCGTTGGGCTGGGAAACTTTAGCCCCGGTTGGTATTACCAACCGGGGCTAAAGACCTTTCTAGTCCCGGACGCAAATTTTTCCGTGACTAATGCTGATTTTGCAATCGTCCAAAGCCTGTTCTCTAGTAGTGTTTACAGACTCTAATAGATGAAGAGTACATGAAGATAGCTAAGAACATAAGTGAATGCTGTACTCACATTTGTACAGTGCGGAGGCAGAGAACTTCAACTGTAAGAGGTGCACTAAAGATTGATAACTACTGGAATAATGGGAGACTTACATAAATTGGAGATGTTTGAGAGCAACACAAGGATATATATACAACGCTACTTGGTTCCCTTCTACACTGAAGTTCTTTCGTAGTAGGCCCTGAAACCAACAATCCAGATAACGCCTGAAGCCCCTAGCTGTAACATACGGAGTACAACAGACCGCCAATATCGTCTTCGCGCACCAAATCTAATACTCAACCACTTCTAGTAGTTGCCTTGGGATTTTTGCCTTAGAAGTTGGGATGGGAGGTATCCCGAAAATTTGACATGCTATGTTAGTTTTCCCAGCTTTTCCTAAATTTTTCTAGATTCTCTGTCACATCAATCTTTAGCTATATGCATGGAGCATTAAATGTAGGTAAAAAAAATAATTAATTGTACTTTTAGTATTACATTCGAGACGAATCTTTTAAGCCTCTAGTTAGTCCATGTTTGGACAAAGTTTGTCAAATAACAACGAAAGTTTACAATGTTTTTTCCAAAAACTTCCCGGAACTAAACACAACCTAATTTGTCGTTCACATGACATGACTCTTGGTCAGAGGTAGTGCTTGTGGTATGGTACAGACGCCAGTGAGAAGTTGGGTTTCATCAATCATCATTGACATCTGAGAACATCCTGTTGACACTCAAAAGTGTCACCGATAAGAATAAATTTAGAAGGAGTATTCGGCCTATAAATTAGAGCCAATTTGTCTTTTAGTATTGAAAGGTCGGATTTTCTAAGTGGGCCTGGTCATGTCCTACTGAATGGGCCTGATTGTTTAGACTGCCGACCAGTTCTGCTATGTCCGACCAGGTGATGCTGGTCGGAGGCCTTATAGTTATTGAGAATATTGAGCCTGGCGCTAATATGTGGGTCTTTCTCTTGTAAGGACGTTTGTTAATCAATATGGGCCGATAAAGTCCATTAAACCGATCTGGTTAATCCAAGACTTGGCAAGATCAGGGTTACCTTATTATGTCCGGATTGGATTCTATATTTTGATAGAGTCCGGATAGGAAACTTGGAGATTGCATCTGGAGATGTTTTCTATTGGGATAAGACCAGCCCCCTCTATATATATGAGAGGATCATGGCCGATTGAAGGATCCAACACAATCGATCAAAATCAATCTACTATCCCTTTTACCCTTTTTTCCCTCTACCTTGCTGTTCGGCGCATCTCCCGGCGAGATTCGACGGCGTTCTAGGCGGCCTTGCTGGTCCTAGAACAACCTCTACGTGCTTCTCCCCGACGGGTCTTCCCGGGAGGAGTTCTAGAGTTACCAACACAGGAACCCAAAACCCTAGATCGATCAAAACCGGTCTTTAGATCGGTTTTCGTCGGTTTAGCCAGGGTCCCTGCTGTCTCAGGTTGAACCGCAACCTCTCCGGGCGTTCTAGCCCTGCTGGTGTGTGATTCGGATAACTTCCGACGTCAACACACTTTTTGGCGACGACTCGCTAGGGACGATTAAAATCTCATCTACTACCAACATGGGCGGCAAAGACGGTGCTACCGATAAGGACAACATCGTCCGTCCCACGGGCATTGACGAGCTCCCAGACGAGTTGAAGCAACAGGCGCAGGCCAAGCTCGACGCCGTATTGAAGGCTTTCCTAGAAAGCTGCTCGAAGGATCGGCGCGGCAGGATCACTCAGGACAAGGAGCCGGACTTCAGCGAGATCGTCCCTACCACGACAAATACGAAACTGAAGACGCTTCTGACAAGGTAAAGATAAGGTACCTGAAGATCCTTACCCTACCCATGCTATTATTCCGCAATGCTGGTTGATTCTTCAAAAACTCTTACCAATACTATCCAGCATTCTTTTAAATTGCTTAGCGACCGCATGGATAAGATAGAAGGCAAAACTGTCGAACCCGAAGTCCCAACTGGGCAACCCCAGTTCGGCATGCCTTTTAATTCTTTTAGAGGACAGACTTCACACGTTAATTTCGGACAATTAGGGTTTACTGAGACCAGGGGTGGTGAAGCCGGTACCTCGACAACTACCAACCATGTTCATCATGGCACTGGTCGGACTATGCAGACCGACCAGGGTACCTCGACAAACAGGACTTCGGGAGGGCAGGGAACAGTGTTACCCAACCCGCCGAAGTCGCCAAGCCACAATCCCATGCATGGTGGCACCACCGACCTTGCCAACACCGATTTTGGACGAGCCATAAATCGGTTTAAGGAAGAAATAACTAGGTCGCTTGAGACTAGTTTAGGGGTCCAATTCAAGCCTACCAGGACCACTTATTCTAAACCATACCCTTCATATTTCGATTTTATGAAAGCACCTGACGGTTGGAGGGTACCAGATTTTTATAAGTTTAGTGGTGACGGTAGTAAAACGACTATGGAGCACGTCAGCATGTTCCTCGCTCAAATGGGTAAAGCTAGTACTTTAGATTTATGAACATACGACATTTTCCTTTGTCTCTTACTGGTACAGCTTTCGCCTGGTTTACGTCACTACCAGAGTGCACCGTAGGTTCTTGGGCCAAATTAGAAGAAAATTTCACAATCACTTTTATGACGGAGTCCAAGAAACTAGGTTGTCACATCTTACATCGGTTCGGCAAGGACGTAGTGAGTCTGTAGTCGACTTCTTTAAACGTTTTAAAGAAATTAAAAACGATGTTTCCATTTGAGGATCTCCGACAGAGATCTAACAGATCTATGTCTAGCTGGCCTACGTCGAGAGATCAAAGACAAACTTGAGCATCATGATTTCTTTAACGTAAATCAACTGTTGCAAAAGGCCGTTTCGATAGAATCGCGCTTCAAAGAACCCTATGATCCTCATAAGACTCATCGGTCGGGCGTGCATATTGCCGAGATAAATCTGATAGTTCCGACGATGAGTCTAAAGATTGCTACGCTGCCGAAATTTTATGGCCAGCGCAAAACAAACTGGTCACTTGTCCTTCCCTTAAACCGATTCAGAAGAGTCGGGGTGAGGAGGTGAAATTTACGTTTGATTTCTCTAAATGTGACCGAATATTTGATGAATTACTTAAATTCGGTTATCTTAAAATTAATTATACTCTGCCATCACCCGACGAACTAAAAAGGAGAGCTTACTGCAAATTCCATTCTCTCTCATGCCACTAACGACTGCAATGTTTTCCGTCGACAGGTTCAATCGGCCCTCAATGAAGGACGATTGAGTCTAACTGAGATGCAGATCAGTACTACTCCTTTTCCAGTGCACATGGTGGAAGCAGGGAATCCTGCCATCATGATTCGTCCAGAGCAAGCCGATACGACCAAAGGCAAGAATGTTGTTATCGGCGAACCACGGGTCGCACCGAATACTGAGAATGATTCAGGGCGCAAAGTGGTGCTCGAGAAGGGTGATGACGGCAAAAGCAAGCTCACCATTACTGCAGGGTCAACGCGACACCTGTCGGTCACGCACACCGTATAAACAAAGATATTTGAGACCAGGCAGCACAACAAAGGCCGACCAGGTCGGGTCCTCTAGACCGACCAGTCCGGTTCATCTTCAAAGCAGCCGGAGCAGAAGGCCGACCAGGTAAAGTCGGTCTCTGCCAATTCTGGTAAGATCAATAAACCGACTGATACGGTCGGTATAACCATATCTAAAGACTCTACCCTTTCTGGAGTACGTGTCATCCCCACTTTTGTCCCGCAGAGACCTGAAGTTGGCACTTGGAAGACTAATGCGGATAGGAGTAAGGGGAAAGTCGCCAGAGAACCATGTACTTTTGACAAGCTCATGGCCAAATACAAGCAGCAAAAGGCCGATTCCCAGAGTCGGCCCTTAAAAAAGAGAGATTCTACTCCTCCGAAGCATGAGGACGAGAGATCCAAACAGATGGTGGTGTCTCCAGCGACATATTCGGCGCCAAAGGCTAGGCCGCATTACTATCAGTGGGCCCCTCTTATTTCGCCACCCCCACAATGGGGTCCTCAAGGGGTGTGGGTGCCTTACCCTATGCCGACACATATGTGTTATCAGCCAGGATGGGGAATGCCCGCTAATCAGCCTGCAGAGTCTCAGTGTTTGATCGCTTGGGTGATCAGCCGAGTTCTAGCCAGAATCGGCCAGTCGCTCCAAAAGCTCTAATATCTCAGGAGACCAGGAAGACGCAGACGCGGCGGGTCTACGTGCCTAAAAAGGTGCAAAGTGCTCCTGTTACTTCTCCGACCAGACCCGACCCAGTCCCTACCATCACAATCGGGTCTATGGAAGTACCTCTTGTCAATGAACCTGAGCCTATGGTGGTTGAGGAGCCAGTGACAGAAGAAGTCCAAGATACTCCGGCTGAGGTGGAAAAACCTATCGAGCGTGACCCCAAGTACATGCAGCCCAGATGGTGTCCTCCTGGTTTGACTAAGACTCAACGAAGGAAGCTGCAGAGGGCCCGCTGCAGCAAACAGAGGAAGGAGCGGCTTGATAAAATGAGGGAGGACATATTCAACTCGACACATCCTGTTTTCCCTCAGGGCAAGCGAGGAGGTGAAGAGTCGGCTTGCAATTAAAAGCCGACCTTGATGATAGTGGAGCTAAAAGGGTCGGATCCTGAACCGACCAGTTTTGGTACTGAATCTACTCCAGTGGCCTCAGAATCAGTCAGGTCGGATACCGATCCGACCAGCGCAGTGCAGACACCAACCAATTTAGTGGTCAAGCAAGTTGAATCGGCTACTACTGGATCCGGAAGGGAATCAGTTCCTAATGTACCGATGGGTTTAGCCTCACTTCTTAATAACCCTGTTTCTTCCACTGGTGTTACTGCGACCAGTGAAGAATTATTTGAAAAACAGATGAGGAGATGATGGACTATGAACCTTCCCAGAAAGGGCGGAGGTCAATGTAGTTTATTTATCGGCCGACTATTATGTGGTCAAAGATGATTCGGCGGCGGCGGAGTTCAACTTCGCTACACAGACTGATGTATTCCAAACCAGAGGAATCCGTCAATCATCTTAAGCCGTTGCATATAAAGGTTCACATCAATGGTACACCAGTTCACAAAATGCTGGTCGACAGTGGGGCAATTGTGAATTTGATGCCATACTCGCTTTATCAGAAGCTTGGCGGTACCGATGAAGAGCTGATCAAGACCAACATGACTATTACTGGAGTCGGAGGAGGAGATCCCATTCCGGCCAAAGGAGTTGTGTCCATGGAACTGACCATGAGAGCAAAACTTTGGCCACTGCTTTCTTCGTCGCCGACATACAAGGTAGCTATAATCTTATACTTGGGCATGACTGGATTCATGCTAATCGGTGCATACCTTCTAGTTTGCATCAGTTTCTCATTCAACGGGTGGGAGACGATGTTGAGGTAGTGCACTCAGATTCATCGGCCTATGTAGCTACGGCCGATGCTCCTTTGCTCGGGGGGGCATGATACTATTGCTTGTTTGTCTGGTCAGAACCTTTCTGATTTTCAGTTTGTTAGTGTTGCCCGGGAAGGTTTTGTACCGGTGTCTTTAAAACCGACCGACAATCGGTTCAACATTTTCGTGTAATTTAATGGATACTAATGTCGATTGGTTGAAACATCGTGTCGAACAGTATCAGGCTCATGAGGCCGATACTTGTGAAGCTATTGATGATTTTGATGAGCTCAATAAGTTGGGCCAAGGTTTTACGTCGGCCGACCCTTTGGAACAAATAGATATTGGGGACGGTTCTGTACCAAGGCCAACCTTTGTAAATCAAAATCTTGAGGCCGATTATAAACTGAGATTAATCGCCCTATTAAAAGAGTTTTTTGATTGCTTTGCATGGAATTATACGGAGATGCCTGGGTTGAGCCGAGAACTTGTTGAGCATCGGCTTCCTATCAAGCCGGGGTTCCGACCATTCAAACAACATCCTCGCCGCTTTAGTTCTACAATATATGACCGGATTAAAGAGGAAATTAATCGGTTATTGCAAGCAGGATTTATCCGACCATGCAGATATGCGGAGTGGGTCTCTAACATCGTGCCTGTAGAAAAGAAAGATACTGGGAAAATCAGGGTTTGCATTGATTTTAGAAATTTAAATAGAGCCACTCCTAAAGACGAGTACCCTATGCCTATAGCCGATATGTTGATCAATGATGCTTCAGGACACCACGTTGTCAGTTTTCTTGACGGCAATGCTGGTTATAATCAGATATTCATGGCCGAAGAGGACATGTCCAAAACAGCCTTTATTTGTCCTGGGTTTGTTGGTCTCTTCGAATGGGTCGTAATGACATTCGGTTTAAAGAATGCAGGTGCTACCTATCAACGCGCTATGAATTTGATCTTTCATGATTTGATTGGGATAATCATAGAAGTATATATTGATGATATCGTGATTAAATCGGCTGCCCATGTGTCTCATCTGGCCGATTACGTTTAGCGTTTGAAAGGATGCGTCGTTATGGGTTGAAGATGAATCCACTAAAGTGTGCTTTTGGTGTGTCAGCTGGGAAGTTTTTAGGGTTCATCATTCACGACAAAGGCATAGAAATTGATCCTAAAAGGATAGAAAAAATCAAGAAAGTTCAGGCGCCTACATGCAAAAAGGACTTACAGAAGTTCTTGGGAAAGGTGAACTACTTGAGGAGATTTATTGCAAACTTGTCCGGGAAAATTATTCCTTTTACCCCGATATTAAAGCTGAAGAATGAGACTGAGTTCACTTGGGGGGCAGAGCAGCAAGAAGCATTTGAGAAAATAAAGGAGTATTTGTCATCTCCACCAGTTCTTCGGGCGCCTAAGAGAGGTATCCCTTTCAGATTATATATCGCCGCCGATGAAAAGGTTATTGGAGCTGTTTTGACACAAGAAGATGGAGGTAAAGAGTATGTAATTGCATATATTGGTCGCCGTCTTCTTGATCTCAAGACAAGATTCAACATATACCAAGGCATGAAAATCATAAAGCCAACGTGTTAGCTCAGCAAGCATCTGGTTATAATGTTAGTAAACGCAATTTTTATATAAAGCCGGTGCAACAGCACGCAGAAGTATTGTCGGCTTCTATGGCCGACCAGTTTGTTTTAAGACCGTTCGGCCACCTTGCCATGGAGACCAGTTATATGTTGAACATACTTGGGTTAGTACTATGGCCGACCAGGTTGTTTATGAATCAAGTCTTGGAACGATCAATCTTTCTGAAGGAACTCTAAATCGGTCCGAAACTGATTTGGAAGATTGGAGAACTCCCCTACTTAAATATCTTAATGATCCAAGTACTAAGACTGATCAAAGTGTTCGACAGAGTGCATTTAAATATGTACTACATAATGATGAGCTTTACCGAAGAACTGCCGAAGACTTGTTGCTTAAGTGTTTGGGGTCTGATCAAGCAAAGGTGGCTATGGGAGAAGTTCATGAAGGTATTTGTGGTACACATCAATCGGCGCCGAAGATGAAGTGGTTGTTGAGGAGAGCTGGGTTTTATTGGCCTACAATGATCGCCGATTGTTTTCGTTACTACAAAGGATGCGAAGAATGTCAACGGTTTGGAAATATACAGCTTGCACCTGCTACTGTGCTTCATCCTATTATCAAACAGTGGCCTTTTCGTGATGGGGGCTAGATTTCATTGGCCAAATTCATCCCCCATCTTCAAAGGGACATCGTTTTGTTCTGGTCGCTACAGATTACTTCACTAAGTGGACTGAGGCAGTGCCTTTGAAGAATATGACACATAAGGAGGTAATTGAGTTTATTACTGAGCATATTATACATAGATTCGGCATACCACAGACATTGACTATAGATCAGGGAACATCTTTTATCTCTAAAGAAGTACGGGATTTCACCGAATTATATAAATAAAAATGCTCAATTCATCTTCATACTATGCTCAAGCTAATGCCAAGCTGAGTCTAGTAACAAGACTTTGATCAAGCTTATTAAGAAGAAGATCGAGGACAACCCGAGAAGGTGGCACGAAGTTTTGTCTGAAGCTTTATGGGCCCATCGTGTGTCAAAACATGGTGCTACGAAAGTTACTCCTTTCGTGCTAGTATATGGACAAGAAGCAGTGTTGCCTGTTGAGGTAAATCTGGATGCATATAGACTAGCTAAACAAAATAATTTATCTGCTGTTATGTATCATGATGCCATGATGGACAACATTGATGAAGTAACTGATAATAGATTAAAGGCTCTTAAGGAGATGGAGAAAGACAAAGCCCGGGTTGCCAGAGCTTACAACAAGAAGGTGAAAAGCAAATCGTTCCAAGTGGGAGAATTGGTATGAAAAACTATATTACCGCTTGGATCGAGAAGCAATAAGTTTGGCAAGTGGTCGCCGAGTTGGGAGGGTCCTTATAAAGTGATCAAAGTAATATTTGGGAATGCATATATGCTAGAGACGTTACAAGGTGAAAGTCTCCCAAGGGCAATAAACGGGAGGTATTTGAAGAAATACTTTTCAAGTGTTTGGCAAGAAGCCTGAGTGCTTTCCAAGCAGTGGCCGATACATGTATCGCCCTTAGAACAAAAATAGTCAGGATATTTTACCGAGTAACCGATGAGTTGGACATCGTTGTCATTCGGTTTGTTTTTAAGCTCTACCAAGGATCACCTAAAAACAGGGGGCATATGTTGACACTCAAAAGTGTCACCGATAAGATAAATTTAGAAGGAGTATTCGGCCTATAAATTAGAGCCGAATTTGTCTTTTAGTATTGAAAGGTCGGATTTTCTAAGTGGGCCTGGTCATGTCCTAATAAGCTGAATGGGCCGGATTGTTTAGACTGCCGACCAGTCCTGCTATGTCCGACCAGGTGATGCTGGTCGGAGGCCTTATAGTTATTGAGAATATTGAGCCTGGCGCTAACATGTGAGTCTTTCTCTTGTAAAGGACGTTTGTTAATCAATATGGGCCGATAAAGTCCATTAAACTAATCTGCTTAATCCAAGACTTGGCAAGATCAGGTTACCTTATTATGTCCGGATTAGATTCTATATTTTGATAGAGTCCGGATAGGAAACTTGGAGATTGCATTTGGAGATGTTTCCTATTGGGATAAGACCAACCCCCTCTCTCTCTCTCTCTCTCTATATATATATATATATATATATTATATATATATATATATTATATATATATATATATATGAGAGGATCATGGCCGATTGAAGGATCCAACACCAATCGATCAAAATCAATCTACTTTCCCTTTTACCCCTTTTTTCCCCTCTACCTTGCTGTTCGGCGCATCTCCCGGCGAGATTCGACGGCGTTCTAGGCGGCCTTGCTGGTCCTAGAACAACCTCTACGTGCTTCTCCCCAACGGGTCTTCCCAGGAGTTCTAGAGTTACCAACACAGGAACCCAAAACCCTAGATCGATCAAAACCAGTCTTTAGATCGGTTTTCGTCGGTTTAGCCAGGGTCCCTGCTGTCTCAGGTTGAACCGCAACCTCTCCGGGCTTTCTAGCCCTGCTGGTGTGTGATTCGGATAACTTCTGACGTTAACACATCCCATATAGCATGGTTGTCTTAACATACACTCCCTCGGTCCCTAAATAATTGTCTCTAGAAATTCGTGTTTCCCTCACAGACACGCTTTCTGGACGACAATTAAAAATAGACGGAGGGAGTACTCCGTATGAGCTAATTTGGAATCCTTTTTTGATTGATAGTTTCAACTTTGCATCCATTATTTTTATTCAGCATTCGACATTTTTGAGATATATGAAATACAATATTGACTACTATTTTTCATTATATTGTCAAAGAAGTAACCAAGAAAATGATCGAAATTGGAGATGAAGTCACCAAATCTAAATGAAGCAGAATTCGAGATAGCCATGACAAAGATATAGGCCTCAACCTTCATCAAGATTATTAAATCCAATCATATAGTCATTAGTCCTAAGCAAATATAAATGATCTTATAGTTTTAGTCCATATATATGAGATTTTAACTAGACGTTGACTCAACATATTTGGTGGACTGTATTGAGATCTATTGAAAAGTTGAGAGAAAAAATTAAAGGGCTTGCCACACACGCATGCCATTGCCGAGACGAGCGCGGTGGCATGACATGAGCATGTTCAGGCAGCCTTGCCTGGCCTGTCACAACATGGCAATGGTGCGGGGCTAGGGTAGGTTTGCTACTATGATAGTTTCTCTCTTCTGTCAATGTCAACGGAATGCAAGTGAGTGCTAGACCGGTTGGTCTAGCTATTCTCCTTGCATCTTGCCAGTCAGAGTTCGAACCCCACGGGGCAGATTTGTTGGCTGAATGAGGCGAACTCTGAAACCAAACCATCACGGTGAAGAGGCCTTTCAAACCAAAGCCGTGTTTGGTGTTCATTTGCTCGGATGAAGGTCGGAAATTAGGTTTTCCAGTGACACGACTGCTCGATTCAACAACTTCCTCCATTTCCCAACGGTTCCCGTTGTTGTTGAGCGACAGTGATACCTTTGCACTGTATCAAGCGGGACGACAACTATATCAACAAACGCTATGTGGACTAGTGGAAGTTGCTCTGGTGCCACTGGGTAGTCTCTTATTTTCTATGATTAAACCCATGATTAGTATCATGCTCGTTAAGTAGCTCATGATTAGATCATATATGCACCCTTTTGATGACACAAACATGTTGTTAATCTAATTCTAGATTAAATTATTACTGAATTCTCCTAAATTTCTAAGACAAACAGACGATCTTGTATCAGTAAAGCCAGCCATTCTTATCGTTTTGATGCTAACAAAGATGGGCATATGGATGCATCAGATTTGCAATGATTTAGTAAAAGCCGAGATGTTTTTATTTTGATGACTATGAACAATAAGAGCTGGAATGACACTTCTCCTGATTAAGTTGTTCCTCTGTCTATATGGTAGTGTAAATTTCGTGTTAGCAGTTTGCCATATATATGATGTTTTAGTCATTTCGCAAGAAAAAGTTTTTTTCAACTCCATCAATGCAAAACAGCCTCACGCATGCTTAGGAGTTTGGCACCTGTATATGATTATAATGAAAATACAACTTTGAAGCAGACATAACTTTTTCTAAACAAATGGACAAAATGGAAAAAAAAATGCTTACGTAGCTAGCATACTAGTAGTTTTAAATTCAACAGGTGATCCTAATAAATACTGTACTAGTTTCAGATTAGGCATCCGATCCCAAAATTTACTACACAAATAATGCAGCTAGCTCCAAACAGTTGCAAA
Source organism: Coix lacryma-jobi var. lacryma-jobi (assembly GCA_009763385.1). Taxonomy (NCBI): domain Eukaryota; kingdom Viridiplantae; phylum Streptophyta; class Magnoliopsida; order Poales; family Poaceae; genus Coix; species Coix lacryma-jobi. The sequence continues at coordinate 19,519,743 of CM019831.1, forward strand.
GCTCCTGATCTCCAAGAGGCGCATGACTATATATATCAGGCTAAATGGTTCCCTTGTACACTGAAGTTCTTGGTGCATGATGCACTGAACAATCCAGATAACAGCTGAAACCCTTGCCATAACCTACTACATACAATGGACTGCCAAATGTTCTCTCCATCCAGCAACTCTGACAAACCTTGGTCGAGCGGTGGCCTTGGGAGGTATCAGGAAATTTGTATGGCTATGGCTAGAAACTTGTCCCTCACGTGACATGACCGCTGGCGGTAGTAGTTGATCTGTTATTCACTATCTCTCTCCTTGTGCTGCTTACCACTGCGCGATTAGCATATCAAGTTTCTGCAGCCGGTCTGGTCCTAGTGGCCGGGGAATGGAGCAGGCGGCTCAGAACATTGAGGTTGTGTTTTCTGGGCTGTGGCGTCTGGTAGAATGTTTGATGTGTGGGAGGCTGGAAATCATGGAAGGGTTTGTTTAAGTGCAGCGGATTGGTTTGATTTCTCTGGATTTTTGCAACACGTAGTTGATGGTGTACTTGAGGTGGCGAATGAACCCACCACACAACACACATGGGTGTCCTAATCCAGACTGGAGGTCCATGGTGAGCAGCAACTGTGTCAGGAGATTGAGCGCATCACGTATCAATTGTGGGAGAGGGGAGATACTAAAACCTGTGATGGTACTATGGGAGAATGCAACTGTAACTTGTAAGTGAAGGTACGTATATAGGAAGCAGAAGCAGATCAGATCTTAACTGCTTTGTGTCTTAGAAGTTTGTGCTCGGTTTGGAATCCACCAATTGGATTAAAACTAGCTAGCTAGGGGAGAGGACTTGATATATATCCATTGCTCAGCAAATCAGGGGGATAATACTTAGTTATGTTGGATTTTAATTAGGCATGGGATGCAATGGAAGATTTTGTGCCAGCGTTCCTCTCTTCAGTTCCATTATAAGTACACGCGCGTATACATCATTATGAGCATTTGAGCAGTATAGTCCAAGAACACCACCTAAGTATTTATGCAGTATACACACTGAATACAGTACATCACCTATGCAGATTGTGCAATTGTTTGCTTGAAATTTATGAAATTAATATAGTTTCTGGTTGTGCCTGCTGGGCTGGGCCGTGTTGGGCTGTGGGCTGGCTCTCTTATAGTGTTCTGCAGATGGATATTTTACTCGGGAAATTCCCTGTCTACCTTGGCACGAGCTCTGTGATGGACGAATGAGGCTCCGAACACAGCTCTTCCTTCTCCTTGACAAGTTCTACTGTCATTATCCGAGTAGCTCCTGCTCCTGTCCACATAAGCTGGCCTGTAGGGAGCTTCTACAGCGACGGTGTCGCTGCCTAGCATGTGATGACGATCGCCGACATGGATGGCCGGTCCGTCGGCTCTGCTGGACACAGAGCAGCCCCAATGTTGAAGCATTTGAGAACGTCCGCCATAGGGTAGTGCCTGCCAAAACTAGGGTCCACAATCTGTGCGATTGTTCCCTCCACCCAGTTGGTTCCACACCTGCAGTTGTTCAGGAGGCCACCTCCCAGGAGTTCAGTGTTGATGAATGGATGGAAGACTGAAGCATATAATTAATATATATATATATATACACCACACACACACACACACACACACATATACATATATATATATATATTATATACTATATACATATATATAATATATATATTACACATATATAATATTAATGCATGGCAGTGGTACACTTACAAGACAGAAGAGGTCTGGAGAATACTCAGAGTTCACTGCGTAGTTGTTTCTTCGCCCCGTCACTATCTCCAGGACTAGAACACCGAAGCCAAAGACGTCTAGCTTGGTCGAGTACTGTCCACGCATGGCGTATTCTGGGGACATGTAACCTCTGCAGCAAGCAGCAGTAAAGATTAGTAGTCTTATTATAAAAAGCCAAAACAGGGAGCCTGATCGAACACCACTAACAGTTGTATGCTCCTTACAGCGTTCCGATGATGCGGTTTGTGGCATGTCTGGTTTGATCGTCATCGAAAATCTTTGCCAGACCGAAATCTGAAATCTTGGGTTTCATGTCTGCATCCAGTAAAACATTACTCGCTTTCAAATCACGGTGGACTATCTTCAGCTGGGAATGCTCATGCAGGTACTGCAGGCCACGGGCAATTCCATTTATTATTCTGAACCGCGCTCCCCAGTCGAGCTGCCTGCTTTTATCGGGATCTAATAATAACATATATCGAAAGGAACATTAATTCTGAGAAATTAATCAATTTAGCGCTTTCGTTGGGCAGTAAAAGTGAATTACCGAAGATAATGGTATCGAGGCTTTTGTTGGGCATGTACTCGTACACAAGCAAATGCTCGCCTTCCTCAAGCAAAACACCAACGATCCTAACCAGATTCTTGTGCTGCAGCTTGGCAAGCAAAGCTAGCTCATTCGTCATTTGCCCTAGCCCTTGTGTTGTGCTCTCAGAGAGTCTCTTCACTGCCACTTCCTGTCCATCCGGCAGGGCACCCTGATCGATGAGCAATAGAAGCGAAATTTCGTTCAGTGATTGGAATATTTGGTCGAAGAAATCAAACATGACTAGCAGCTTTGTACAATTTGGAAGGATATGTAAGAATTACCTTATAAACAACGCCGAATCCTCCCTCACCGAGTTTGTTCTTTTCATCAAAGTTGTTTGTTGCTGATCGGAGTATGGATAGACCGATAAAGATGGACTCAAAACTTTCCATGTCTTCTACATTTACTGTATCATCCAGTTGGAGTCCAATCAGGACCAGGAAAAAAAGATATTTATGGTACTGAAATGATTACATTAGCACGTCGACTTACTGAAGAGTGACGATTTTCTTGGTGACCTTATCTTCCTCCAAAGGCAAAATATAATTAATGTGAGTGCACATAGTCCACCAAGTACTGCAAGTACTATTGCTACAACTAGAGTCGTTGCCGTCTTTTTCCCTGGGACATCATCAATTCAAAGGTACATTTTGAATGCACCAATATATTCTCAAGCATTCATGGAACATTTAGTTAAGTAAAGAATAACAATACCATGGTTCACCAGTGATGAAAAAGGACATTTTGGGTGGTTAACTCCAATATTTGTATATTTACTGATAAACTTTATTATGATGTGAAATTGTTGAGTTCGTTTTTGTAATGGGGGAGCTTGCCCGAGGAGCTTGTCCAGGAAATGAATAAAGTAATGCGTACTGTGTTCAGGAACAAATTTACTTAGTTTTGTAATGATACTGGGCAAACACAAAAAATAGTGGTGTTGAACAGCCAATTCGATCAAAGAACACACTGTACTACATAAAAGGTCCAGGCCTAGCAATCCGGGAGTGCTCCCAATCGGGACTAAAAGCTATCCCACGAGAAAAAATAAATGTGCATATGAGATTCAAAGTCAGCACCTCTCGCCTCACACACAACTCACTTACCAACTCAGTTACACAACTCATTTTCATTTTGAATTCACTCATGAAGAACCTTTAGTCCTAGTTGGTAACACCAACCGGAACTAAAGGTCACCCTTTAGTCCCGGTTGGTAATGCTTGGCCTTTAGTCTCGGAAGTCTTTAGCCCCGGACGCAATTTTTTATCGAGATTAAAGCTGAGTTGATAGATCGACCAAAGGCCTATGCCTAAGAGTCACAAGTCATCAGAGAAGAAATAGTAGGTAAGAAGAGAAACTTCACTAGTAGAAAAAAGAATTTGATCTACGTCAGGTTTGAGCTTTAGTCTCAGTATTTTTTTATTGAGGTTAAAGAACTTTTAGTTCCGAGCTGGTGTTACCATCCAGGACTAAAAGTCATTTTTTTAGTCTTGGTTGGTGTCCCCAACCTGGACTAAAAAGTGTTAAAAAAAACCTGGACTAAAAAGTTCTGACCCTTTAGTCCTGGTTGGAAGGTCTCTCACCCGAGACTAAAGGTCTCTCAGGAGTGAATTCAAAAAGAGAGCGTCCAGAACTATCACATGAGTTGTGTAGTTGAGTTGGTAAGTGAGTTATGCGTGAGGTGAGAGATTCTGAGTTCAAATTTCACAAAGCATGGGACTAAAGGCTGGGACCTCCAGCCAATAAAGGAGGATTTGGAACCGGGACTTTAAAGTGATAGTTATTACTCCGGGCATCACATGTGAACTGTTGGGTTTAGAATGGACAATGATGCAAGTGCTTAAAACACATGTGAGAGTGTTAAAATTTGAAATATATTTAAGCTTGTTAATACTAGCAGGGACGACTGCCTGTTTTGGTGCTTGTTGCTCATTAGAAATGATAATGTTTTGACAAGGGCAGTCTTAAAACATTTTTACAGTTCTTATTCAATAGAACACATTGGTTTGATTTTGGGATTAGTTGCAGAAAATTGAAGAAAGAAAGAATTTATCTACAAGTTTGTCAGACCTAGAGACATCGACTTTCGCCTTTTTCCTCTTATATGGATGGTCTGTTATGTTTAGAATTGCAAACTGATTTTCTATCTTCTTTTGGTGGAGTTTGCTTTTAAGCACGAGTGTGAGAACTTTTTTTTAATAATGTTGTCGGTGTTTCGTACCCGGGGGTATCACACCAACAAGTAATATGATCGCGTGCTTCTCTTCCTGGATGGTGATGCAAGGGGACACAAGGATTTATCCTGGTTCGGGCAAAGAAGGCCCTACGTCCAGCGGGGGGATGTTCTTGTATTACTTGCACCTAAGTGCTTGTACAGGGGAAATACAAGCTCAGTGAGCGTGGACCGGAGTCCAGACTGTGTTTGTGCGTGGACTCGTGTGTTTCCTGTCGTCCTTTTGAGTGAGGGCCCTAGCGTCCCCTTTTATAGAGCAAGGGGTGGCCAGGGTTACAAAAAGTATTACAGGTGTCCGGGCGCATGGTGTCCCATACGGAGAAGGGTAGGGACTCTGTCTTGTCGGGGCCACTGGAGCCGACGTGATCGTCGCTGTTGAGGCGTCCTTGAGTCGTGGCTTCCATCCCGGGCGCGGACGTGGGGACGCGACAAGGCGGGAGCCGTACAGCACCCATCCCGGAACGTACAGTACGCGGTGAGGTCCCTCCGGGTCTTGGGGTACCTGTCCTTCTTAAATAGCACGAAAGTAGTTAGGGCTCGAAGGGCGCGGAGCCGGCTTCGAGGTGGTGCCACGGGGGCCCGGGGGGCGCGGAGCCGGCCTCGAGGGGTTACAGTGCAGGGCTCGAGGGGCGCGGTAGCCGGCCTCGAGGGGGGGTACAGTGCCCGACGTGGCCGAACAGTGCTGCACTGGTGCCCTTTTGCCCATGCTTGTGGTGAAAACGTGACTTGACCTTTACACCGGGTCACTGTGGTACATGCCGTGCACTAGTGGACGTGACCGGAGTAGGTGAAGGCATTAAATGCGTGGTATGGGCTGGTACAGCTGACTGTACAGCTCGAGGTCCGTGCGTTAAGGCTCGAGGTGTGGAGGCGCGCTTGCCCGAGGTTTGGAGGGCTCGAGCGAGACGGAGATAGAGCGTTCGCCGAGGCCTCGCTGGGAGGGCTCGGGCGAGACGGAGACGGAGCGTTCGCCCGAGGCTCGCTGGGAGGGCTCGGGCGAGACGGAGGTAGGGCGTTCGCCCGAGGCCTCGCCGGGAGGGCTCGGGCGAGACGGAGACGGAGCGTTCGCCCGAGGCCTCGCTGGGAGGGCTCGGGCGAGACGGAGATAGAGCGTTCGCCCGAGGCCTCGCTGGGAGGGCTCGGGCGAGACGGAGATAGGGCGTTCGCCCGAGGCCTCGCTGGGAGGGCTCGGGCGAGACGGAGATAGGGCGTTCGCCCGAGGCCTCGCCGGGAGGGCTCGGGCGAGGCGGAGGGAGACGGAGTGCTCGGGTGTTTGCGTTGATTGGGGGTACCCTTTTTTCGTACCACCGACAGTAGCCCCCGAGCCCTTGTTTGAGTGCTTGCACTCGAGCAGGGGTTCCAGGTCGGGATCTCGATGGGTAGCTGACTGGTCTCGAGGATCTTGTCGATTGGACTCCGGGTGTCGTGCGAGCGACACCGCGGGTGTAGCCCCCGAGGCCACGGGGGAGTGGCTAGAACTCCCTCGTGGGCTTTCCGAAGAATCCTCCGTCGTTTGGGAGCCTTCTTCCCAGTGGGTGCGCCTTTCTAGGCGGATATCGTCAGAGAGCGGAGATCGCGGCGCCTGTGTGTACCTGTCAACAGGCTCGAAATGTGGTTTGGTAATAATGTTTAAATGTTCGAAGCCACCTTTCCTTTGTCGTGGGGGACTCCGTCCGAGGCTTGGCTCGGAGGGCTCGGACGAGATGGAGAGCAAGCGTTCGTCCTGGGCCTGGTCTCGAGGGCTCGGGCGAGAAGGAGGTCGAGCGTTCCCCCGAGGCCTGAAAATCCCATGTTCAGACAAAGAAAAGATTAGTCGTAACTGTTCGAGTTTTTAGACCCTCTTTCGTCGAGGGGTGCCAGGCTGAACCGACTGGCCGGCTCCTCGAGCTGTCCGGCATGCCGACTGCCCTGGCTTGTCATCCCGCGAGTCCTTTCGATCGGATGCGAGGTGGGATGCCTCGTACTACCCCGAGTGGGCGAGTATCGAGGTTCCCGGTGAGCTAGTAACGGGGAATCCAAGTGAGAGCTCGTGCCCCGTTCGTTAGGGGTCGACTGTGGCCCGGAGGCGGTCTCATATAGCATGGGGGCTCGGTCTGCAGGAGTGCCGGGTCCATTCGATAGGACCCGGTGGCTCGATGCCTCCCTCCGAGGGGATCTCACTGCACGTCGAGCTCCCTGCCTTGGATACACGTGAGAGGCCTCGAGGGTTCGGCCCTCGAGTAATGCCGCGAGTGGCGCCCCTTGGTGTCCCTGACTCGGGTGCTCGAAGCGGCTGTCGAACCCTTTTCGAGGGCCAGCCTTCGCTGCTTCGAGACTTAGGGCCGGGGCCCGTTTTTACCTTTGTGAAGAAGCCTCCGTCGTCTGGAATTCTTCTGCCCGTTGGGCGCGCCTTTTTAGGCGGAAACTGTCGGGGAGAGCGACGGGCGCGAAGCCGGAGCGACGGTCGTGGCGGGCCCGGGTAGTGGAGCGAATGGAGAGGTAACGCGTGTGACCTGCACCCGGCTCGAGACGCGGTTAGGTAGGCGCATTGAATGCATTCTGTTACCTTTTACGTCGTGGGAGATCCCGTCCCTTTGGATTTCTCCCTATAAATATCGAAAAGAGGGGAAAGAGAACCCTTTACTTTGCCTTTGCCTTCGCCGCCGCTGCTGCCTTAACGCGCCCTCTCCTTCGAGCTAGCCGCCGCCCGTCCGCTGCTCGGATCCGCGCCGCGCCACCGTCATGGCCGCCCAGACACAGATATCGCCGGCCGAGGACTGGAGCCCGTCGAAGGTGACGCAGAGTGAGATGGACTCGCTGGTGGCCCAGGGGCTCTTGCGCCCCAATCCGGAGGAGGGGCCCGCATGGTGGGTCATCCCGTCGGCGGAGCACCGGGAGCCGCACCCGCCGGAGGGGTATGTGGTGAGCTTCACGCGCTACCACCGCATGGGGCTCGGCGTCCCTCCGAGCCGCTTCCTGCGAGGGCTGACCCACCATTTCGAGGTGGAGCTTCAACACTTCTCCCCCAACTCCATCTCGCACGCCGCCATATTCGCCGCGGTGTGCGAGGGGTACCTGAAGATGGAGCCGCACTGGGAGATGTTCGTCCATCTCTTCCGGGGCGAGCTCTTCATCAAGTCCCTGAAGCCCAGCGGGAGGCGGCTCGTGCGTATGGGCTCCCTTGCCATTACTGCGAGGGCGGGGACCTCGTCGGCCAATGTCCCCCGCGAGTACCTACGGTACAAGCTTTCCTCCAACCAGGCCGGGTGGGACGACCATTGGTTCTACCTTCGGAACGAAGGTGGCCTCCTCCCGCAGTACACCGGCCGGGTCCTCACTCAACGCCCGGAGAAGTGGACCTGGGGTGTTGCGGCGGACAGGCAACGCCACCTGGTCCCGTTGATGGAGATGATGAAGACGCTGGTGGATGAGAAGAAGCTGACCGTGCAAGCGGTCATTTGGGCGTTCACCAGCGAAGAGTCCTTCCGCTGGCGGACCGCCCCCTTCTTATGCACGAGATGGGCCCGCAGGCTCAGCTCGAGGCGCTCAACCGTTCGAGGATGGCCGAAGAGAGGCTGTCCCGGAACGAGGGCGTCTCCCGGGTGTCGATTACGATCCAGGGGACGTTCACCCCTGAACTCTCCCACCTGGTTGCGATGGCGCCCGACGAGGGGTGTCTCGACCTGGTAAGCTTCCCTCGAGTCGAGCTATCTCGAACCTCCTCCCCCTTCTTCCTCCTTCGATCCGTTTGCATCCGTCTTGTGGTTTGTCTCCTCATGCTTCTCCTTTCTTCAGGGGGCGTTTACTTGTCGCGCGTCGAGGGCCCCGGTGAGGGAAGACGCCGCGGATGCTCAGGTGAGGCGCCTCTCTGCTCAAAAGGACAAGGAGAGCAAGGATGCAAAAAAGAAGAAAGAGAAAGATAAAAACTTGCGTCGCTTAGCTCGGGAGCAGAGACTGGCGAGGGCCCGTCGCAACCGTCAGCCTGGGGACGGGTCCCCCGAGCTGAGCTCCTCAAGCTCGGAGGAGGAGAGTAGTGACGAGGAGGGGGACGACGACGAGGGGATGGATGCGCGCTTGATGCGCGCGGGGCTCTTCGATGGCAGGGCTGACCGCTCCTCTGTGCAGGGGGGTACGTTGGAGGTCCCACCGACAAAAGGGGCACGCGGGACGCAGCCGCGGAAGGCGGCGCCGATCCCTGCCTCGTCGGGGGCCCGAGGTCCGTCGAGCTCCGCGCCGGACGTGCCCCAGTCGCAAGGAAGCCCCGGACCCGGAGCGCCTCCGCACTGCGCCAACGGAGGCCGCCCCCGCGTCAGCCCAGACGGGGGGTCTCGAGAGGGGGCGGGCCTCGAGAGGCGGCCGACAGGTCGAGAAGGGTTCGGGGCCCGACCCCCGCGAGCCGTCAAGGGCGCCGTCGAGCCCGCGGAGGAGTGGGCGCCAAGAAGGGGCGTCGAGCCCGCGCCATCATGAGCGTCGGGGAGGGAGCCCCCGAGCATCTCGTGACCAGGGGCGCGAGCGTCCCCGGAGTTCATCGCCGCACCGCCACCGGGACGCGGAGGCGGACGCGGGAGGGCGCGACCACCAGCGCGGGCGTCGGAGCAGGTCCCGGAGCCCGCGTCGGAGCGAGCGCCATGACATCAGCACGAGGGTGGTGCGGTCGCCCTCCCGCGATGTGGGGCGGAAGGAGAGCTCTCCCTCGAGGTCGAGCCATGGCAGGCGTCGGGAGCCCTCCCCCCATCCCAGCCCTGCGGAGACGGCCCAGGCGCAGGGCTCGAGCCGTGGGGTGGGCTCGCAGCCCCCGAGTGGGTCCGGAGACTCCGGGAAGAAGCCCAGCCGCCGCTTCGGGTGAGTAGTTTCCTTGGACCTCGTCGTGGTAGTGAGGCTTTACCTTTTACTTTTTGATGACATACGCTATCTCTGTTTTCTCAGGGGGAAGCGCTCCTATCAGGAGGTGGACCTCGCCTCGTCCAAGAGGGCCAAGCCCTCGGGCCCCATCGAGGCACAGGCACCTCGAGGTATGGCTCCTTCCTCCGCTAGAGAAGCCGCTTGGCTGGAGAAGGCTCGAGCTGCCATGGCTCGAGGGGGCCGACTGGTCGTCGCGAATTTTGGTGAGGCCGTCGCCATCGACCACAGGGGTCGAGGCATCCTTCCTGATTCTGACACCGCTTATCTCATACTGCAGGGGCCTCCGCTCACGGCATCGAGCCAGCCTCCACCGCGTCGACTGAGGCGCTGCATCCTCCCCCTCCTCCTCCGGCGACGGCGCCAACTGGGAGCGGCGCCCTTCCCCCTACCACGACGTGTTCGGGGGAAGTGCCCGGGGCGAGCACGGCCCCGCCGGTGTCCGGGGCTGAGGAGACCGCGCCCCTCGAGGCCCGAGCAACACGAGCCGGGCTGCGGAGGAGGGAAAGGGGGAGGGGTGTCGGCGGAGAAGGAGCCGACAGTGGAGGACCTTCTGAACGAGCTGGAGCAGGGGCCGCTCCTCGCCGCGGGCTCGATGACGGTGGAGGCGCCCGTCGTGACGGCTAGCGCCGACGAGGCGCCGGAGGGCCCGGCCAGGGAAGAGGGCCAGGGTCGAGCCTTCCATCGACCGATCCGCAACAGGAGGCGCCGGCGGAGGGACAGAGGGAGCCGGGGCCCGTGCCGTCGAGCGGCGGGTCGCTGTCGGGGCAGCTCGAGGCGGAGGAGGGTCTGCCCGACATCGAGCTCGACCGACCGATTTGGCCGTTTCCCGTCCCACTGAGCCCGCCCCTTGCCGTGGTTCCCGTCGAGCAGCCGGCCCAGCGGGGGGCATCGCGCGAGGTGCGGTCCATCTTCCGGGAGGTGGCCGCACTTATGGCGGAGGCGGAGCGGTCCTGCTCCGAGGAGGCGAGCCGATCCGCACAGGTGTCAGCCGCCCTCGAGCGGGCCGAGGCGGAGCTTCGAGATCTCCGCGCGGAGCTGAGCCGGAACGCCCAGATGGCGAGCCGGCTTAACGAGGCGGAGGCGGAGGTCCAGGCGGCTCGAGGTGAGGTCGCCCGATCCAGGGAGGAGGCCGCCGCCACTCTCGAAGCGTCGAGGAAGGAGGCCGCGGACGCTCGAAGCGAGGCCACCTCCGCCCGGGCTGAAGCCGAGGCGGCGAAGCAGGAGGCTGCTGACGCCCGTGGCGAGGCCGCCGCCGCCCGGACCGCAGCGGAGGCGGCCAGAAAAGAGGCCGAAGACGCGCGAGTGGTGGCGCCGCCACCGCCCGAGCTGCCGAGGGGGCGGCGCGGCAGGAGGTGATCCGCAAGGATCTGGCCCTGGCGGGAGGGCCGGCTGATCGAGGGCCTTAGGTCCGAGAAGCTCCTTGCGCTGGCCGAGAAGCGCAGGCTGGAGCAGCGTGCCGAGGGCCTGACCAACGACCTCGCCGCACTGGGGCAACACTGCGACGGTGAGGCTACATCTTGTTTTTGTTTGGGTCTTGAAGTTTTTCGTTATGCCGTCGTCTCACTCTTCCTTGTTTATTGCGCAGGGGTCGAGAAGACGGTCGAGGAGCTCCGTGAGACGAACCAGGCTCTCTTGGACCAACTCCAAGACGAGACGATGGTGGCGGAGCGGGCTCGCACCTCCCTCGACCGGCTCGTCCCCATGTGGGGTGCTCCTGCGGTAGCTGCGGCAGAGGGCGCGATGGCTCGAGGCGACGCCTTGGTCGACGCCTTATGCTTCTTCGACGCAGCCGCTCGGGACCGCGTCCGGCAAGCTCTCCATCACGGTGTCAAGCAGACACTCGCGGTTGTTCGTTCCGGTTTCCGCTTCCCGGTCCATGTTGTCGCGAATGGCTTCATCGAGATCGAGGGGAAGGATGAGGAAGGAACAAGAGTGACAGACAGGACAGGGCGCCGAGAGGCATTGGAGGATGGAGAGCCGCGTCCTGCGAAGATCGAGGAGGACGTGGCCTCCTGACGGCAGCGGCGTCGGAGCCCTCCCTCGAGCTCGGGCGTCGAGGTCGAGGCTGCCCCTGCGGACCTTGGGGAGGAGTACCGCACCGACGAGGATTGAGGCCTGCGAGCCAAATTTGGGCGTCGAGGCCCTTGTAAGAATTTTGTGAGATAAACGAGGATAAGTCGAGATCCGAATGTATACGTGATTTGTTTATGGAAAGAGTTGTTTTCTTTTCAAATGCGTTTGACCGCTTCTCTTTGTCGCAAGCTCGAGTTTCTGCTAACTTAGTCTGTGTTCTTTGATACGTCGCGAGCCCCTCGAGGGGAGGCGTAGGTAGGGCACCGTAGCCCGGGGGCGTAGGCGGCCGTCTACGTCGACGCCTCCCGACCCGGAGGCTCGAGGTACTTTAGGATTTAGACGTTGCTAGTTCACTCGAGGCGTGAGTCGAGACGAGGGTCAAATTTTTGAAAAGAAAAGAAAACACGCGTTTTTTCCGGAGTCTGGGGGGCTTTTACCCCCTTGTCAGCCCCCGAGGGAGGCTCGACCCTGAGCTAGGCAGGGTCGAGGCTACCTTAAGATGTGAAGCAACATGAACGATAAAGCACGAGTTTGTTCATTCATGTTGACATGTTTGTACAAAGTGATAAAATGAACGAGGCCTCGAGGCCTTTAAGGGTAGAAGCGACGTAGCTGAGATATGTTCCACGCGTTCGCCAGGATCCTGCCTTGGTCGTCGTAGAGCTTGTACGTGCCTGGCTTGAGCACTTCGGCCACGGTGTATGGGCCTTCCCACGGAGGGGTGAGTTTATGGCGCCCTCGATTATCTTGCAGCCGTCGAAGCACGAGGTCCCCCACCGCCAGGTCCCTTTTGCGCACGTGCCTGTCGTGGTAGCATCGAAGTGTTTGCTGGTAGCGTGCAGAGTTGATGAGCGCCACGTCTCGGGCCTCCTCGAGCTGGTCCTTGGCGTTGGCGAGCCTTTCGTCGCTGGTTTGCTCGTTGTAGGCTCGAAGTCGAGGTGAGCCGTACTCGAGGTCCGTGGGTAAGACGGCCTCGGCGCCGTAGGTTAGGAAAAACGGAGTGAACCCGGTGGCTCGACTCGGCGTAGTCCTGAGGCCCCACAGCACCGAGGGGAGCTCCGTAGCCCACCCCTTTCCGAAGTCTTTGAGGGTCTTGAACAGCCTTGGCTTTAGCCCATGGAGTATCATGCCGTTGGCACGCTCGACCTGTCCATTGCATTGGGGGTAGGCGACCGAGGCCCAGGTCACGCGAATGTTGTTGTCATCGCAGAAGTTAGTGAACTTTTTGCCCGTGAATTGGGTGCCGTTGTCGGTGATGATGACATTAGGCACCCCAAACCGGTACATAATGTTGGCGATGAACTCGACAGCCCTCTCGGAGGGGGGCTCTCCTATCGGTTTAGCCTCGATCCACTTGGTGAACTTGTCGACGGCCACGAGCATGTGTGTGTATCCTCCACTTGTCCTTCTGAGGGGACCCACGAGGTCGAGCCCCCATACGGCAAATGGCCAAGTGATTGGGATCATTTGCAGGGCGTGTGCGGGCTGGTGCGTTTGCTTGGCGTAGAATTGACATCCGTGGCACGCTTGGACCAAACGCTTGGCGTCCCCAATGGCGGTCGGCCAATAGAAGCCTTGGCGGAAGGCGTTCCCAACCAGGGTCCTCGGCGCTGCGTGGTGGCCGCAAGCCCCCGAGTGCATATCGTCGAGGAGCTTGCGCCCTTCCTCGAGTGGGATGCCATCGTTGAAGGATCCCGGTCGGGCTTCGTCGGTACAGCTCCCGCTCGTTGCCGTAGATGACGTAGGTCTTGGCCCTCCGGGCGACGCGTCGGGCCTCCGTCTTGTCTTCTGGTAGTTCGCCTTGTGTCAGGTAGTCGAGGTAGGGCGTCCGCCAGTCAAGGGGCCGTGACGACGGGGGGAGGTGTGTGTCGACGACCTGCATCGCTTCTGCGGACGTCGAGGGGTCCTTCTCGAGGGGTGGCGTCGAATCTCGAGCCCCCGTGCCTGGGCGAGGGGTGGCGTCGAGGTCCCAGCCCCTGGGTCGATCTCGACGGATGGCTCGAAGACGTCCCTCGAGAAGACGTCTGGCGGTACCGTGCTGCGCGTGGACGCCAATTTTGCCAGCTCGTCTGCGGCTTCGTTGTACTTCCGAGCTACGTGGTTGAGCTCGAGGCCGTAAAACTTGTCTTCTAGCTTGCGCACCTCCCCGCAGTACGCCTCCATCTTGGGGTCGATGCAGCTTGAGGCCTTCATAACCTGGTTGACGACGAGCTGCGAGTCTCCTCGGGCGTCGAGGCGTCGGACCCCGAGCTCGAGGGCGATGCGCAGCCCATTGACGAGGGCCTCGTACTCGGCGACGTTGTTGGAGGCGGGGAAGTGCAGGCGTAGCAGGTAGCGCATGTGTACTCCGAGGGGCGAGATGAAGAGCAGGCCTGCTCCTGCCCCCGTCTTCGTGAGGGATCCATCGAAGTACATGGTCCAGAGCTCGGCTTGAATCTGTGCCGGCGGGAGCTGAGTGTCGGTCCACTCAGCAACGAAGTCTGCCAACGCTTGCGACTTGATGGCCTTTCGCGGGGCATAGGTGATGGTTTCCCCCATTAGCTCGGCGGACCACTTGGCGACGCGTCCCGTGGCCTCCCGATTGTTGACGATCTCTCCGAGGGGGAAGGAGGACACCACTGTTACGGGATGAGCGAGGAAGTAGTGCTGGAGCTTGCGCCTCGTGACGATGATGCCGTAGAGCAGCTTCTGGATGTGCGGGTACCGGACCTTGGCCTCGGAGAGCACCTCACTGGTGAAGTACACTGGCCGTTGGACTGGCAATGCATGACCCTCCTCGTACCTCTCGACGACTATGACCGCGCTGACCACCTGAGTGGTTGCGGCCACATAGAGGAGGAGGAGTGGTTCGGGGGATCACCGTCCTGGGCTGGTTGCGGAGGCACGAGAATTGGCGCAGAAGTCAGCAATCCCTTCAACTTGGTCAAGGCTTCCTCGGCTTCGGCGGTCCACGCAAAGTGTTCCGTCTTTTTGAGTAGACGGTACAGGGGTAGTGCTTTTTCTCCCAGCCTCGAGATGAACCTGCTGAGAGCGGCTAGGCAGCCTGTTACTTTTTGCACACCCTTGAGGTCACGAATCGGGCCCATCCTCGTGACTGCTGAGATTTTTTCAGGGTTTGCCTCGATCCCCCGTTGTGAGACGACGTAGCCAAGTAGCATGCCTCGAGGCACACCAAAGACACACTTCTCGGGGTTGAGCTTCACATTCTTGGCCCGGAGGCACTCGAACGTGGTCTCGAGGTCACTGATGAGGTTCCCGACTTTCTTAGTTTTAACCACGAGGTCATCGACGTAGGCCTCGACGGTTTTTGCCTATGTGCTCGCCAAAGATGTGCTGCATACATCGTTGGTATGTTGCCCCGGCGTTTCGAAGGCCGAAGGGCATCGTAACATAGCAGTACATACCAAATGGCGTGATAAAAGAGGTCGCGAGCTCATCGGATTTCTCATTCTAATTTGGTGGTAGCCGGAATACGCATCAAGGAACGAAAGTACTTCGCACCCAGCAGTGGAATCGACGATCTGGTCAATTCTAGGTAAAGGGAATGGGACTTTTGGACATGCTTTATTCAGACCAGTGTAATCTACACACATCCGCATTTTTCCATTCTTTTCCTAACTAGTACAGGATAGCTAGCCATTCTGGGTAAAATACCTCCTTGATGAATCCGGCCGCCAAAAGCTTGTGCACCTCTTCGCCGATGATCCTGCGCTTTTCCTCGTCGAAGCGGCGTAGGCGTTGCTTCACCGGTCTGGACCCGGCCTGGATCTCCAAGGCGTGCTCGGCGACTTCCCTCGGTATGCCCGGCATGTCCGAGGGGTTCCACGCAAACATGTCGATGTTTGCGCGGAGAAAGTCGACGAGCACTGCTTCCTATTTGGGCTCGAGGCTGGTGCTGACGGTCAGCGTCTTGCTATTGGCTGAGGTCGGGTCGACGGGTATTTGCTTGGTGTGCTCGGCTGGCTCGAAGGTGCCGGCGTGACGCTTT
The DNA here is from genome assembly GCA_009763385.1 of Coix lacryma-jobi var. lacryma-jobi. Classification (NCBI taxonomy): domain Eukaryota; kingdom Viridiplantae; phylum Streptophyta; class Magnoliopsida; order Poales; family Poaceae; genus Coix; species Coix lacryma-jobi. The sequence goes on from CM019831.1 coordinate 19,535,259, forward strand.
GCTTCTGGGGCCCCCTCGGTGGCCAGAGCTGCCAAGGCCTCGAGCGAGTCGAGGTGGACGTTGGCCTCCCCCCGCTCTACGCACTCCACGTCGCAGTGGTATGCGTGCTCGTAGGAGGTGTCAACGGTGATGACTCCTTTCGGCCCCGGCATCTTGAGCTTCAAGTACGTGTAGTTAGGAATCGCCATGAACTTGGCGTAGCCTGGCCGGCCGATGATGGCGTGGTAGGTCCCTTGGAAGCCGACCACCTCGAAGGTGAGCGTTTCCTGTCGGAAGTTTGCCGGCGTGCCGAAGCAGACCGGTAAGTCGATGCGCCCGAGGGGGTGGGCCTTCTTTCCTGGCACCACTCCGTGGAACCCCCCGACACTGGGTCGGAGCTGTCCTTCTGAAATCCCCAGGAGGTCGAGGGTCTCGAGGTATTTGATGTTGAGGCTCGAGCCCCCATCCATCAACACCTTGGAGAACCGAACGTCGACTATGACGGGGTCGACGACGAGGGGGTAAGCCCCCGGGTTTATGACCTGGTCCGGATGGTCGTCACGGTCGAACGTGATTGGCGCATCGGACCAGTCAAGATACCGGGGGGCGTCGTGGTTGAGGGAAAAGATTTCCCGGCGCTCCTTCTTCCTTTCTCGAGCTGAGAGCCCGACGGTCGGCCGCCCGTAGATCATGTAGCAATCGCGCACCGGGGGGAAGTCGCCATCTGCCTTCCGGCCGCCGCGCTGATCGGTATCCTTTCCCTTAGGCGCGTCTTCCCTCTTATCACCGAGCTTGGAGTAGTAGCCCTTCAACAGTCGGCAGTCTTTCAACTTGTGGTTTACGGGGCCTCTGTGGAAGGTGCAGGGATCCTCGAGCATCTGGTCGAAAACAGCCCCGTCGGGGGGGCCTCGAGGCTTCTTAGGCTCGAGGGCGCCCGCGAGCACTTCTTTGTCGTCGTCGTCATCGGCGCCACGCTTCGCCTTCTGGCCTTTGCGCTTGTTTTTCTTCCTTTTGTTATTGTCAATGTTGTCGTTCTTGGCGTCGTCGCCCTTGTTGGAGCCCTCCGGTACGGTCACCGCCTTGCCTTTGTCCGTGGAACGGCCAAAGAAGGCCCCCACTGCTTCGTCGCCCGAAGCAAAGCTGGTGACGCGATCCATCAGGTCCTCGACCGTCCCGGGACGGTAGCGTCCTAGCTCATGAACAAGCTCTTGGCAGGTCGTGCCCGCGAGGAATGCTGAGATGACGTCTTCGTCAGGTACGTGGGGGAGCTCGAGACGCTGTTTCGAGAAACGTCGAGCAAAGTCGCGGAGGGGCTCGTCCGCCGCTTGTCTGCAACGCCGTAGGTCCCAGGGGTTGCCTGGGCGCACGCAGGTCCCCTTGAAGTTCCCATCGAAGACCCTGACTAGGTCGGCCCAGTCATGGATCCGATCCGGCGGGAGCCCCTCGAGCCACCGGCGGGCGGTGTCCGAGAGGTAGAGTGGGAGTTGTCGTATGATCACGCGATCGTCGCTCTTTGCTCCGCCCAGTTGACAGCCAAGGCGGAAGTCCGAGAGCCAGAGCTTGGGCTCGACCTCCCCGTCGTACTTCACGATGTTGGTAGGCGGTCGGAAGCGGTCGGGGAGGGTTGAGCTGCGGATGGCTCGGCTGAAGACTCGGGGGCCCGGGGGCTCGAGGGCCTGCCGGTCCTCGTCGCTGTCGTAGCGCCCCCCCCGATGGGCGCTATAGCCACGCTCTTGGGCCCCCTTGTCCTTGCGCCGCCGATTGATGTCGTTGCGGGCGTCGTTGGGGTCTCGAGGCGGCCGGTTGTCGACGATCCGTTCGCGGACTGGCCTGGCTCGAGAGGCGTCCGGCTGGTGGACGGATGCCTCGCGAGCTTCGCGGGGCGTGTCTGCTGGTTTCCCTGAGGCTGCTTCGCGTCGGCGCGACGCCGAGCTCTCGGCCTGCTGTACCGCGGCTGTCTCAAGGAGGTTTTTCATCTCTCCGAGCATGCGCCTGGCGTCGGGGTTGGAGACGGCGGGCAGTTCACGGAGCATCATCGCCGCCGCCACACGTTCTGGCCGGCTCGTGGGAAACATACCTCGGGGCGCACTGGTGCCCCGTCCTCGAGGATCCGTCGGTGGACCTCTCGAGCCCGGCCTCGAGCTCCGGCCCCTCGAGGCTGGGGTGGTTCCTGCATCAGGGTTTGCCGGAGCTGCAGCAGGTGTCGCCGTTCTTCCTCGGCTTTGGTGATTGCCTCTTGCACCTGCGCGAGTTGTGCCGCCCGGCCGTCGTCGTGTTGGGGTGACACAGCCGGTGCCGGAGGTTCGTCCCTCCTTTGAACGCGTGACCCGCCTGCCGCGGCCACGTCGCTGGGGCCTTCTAGATCGAGCGCTGGTCTGCCGTCATCGCCCTCGTCCTCGGTATCGCACGCGACCCCCTCGAGTTGAAAGCACTCCCTGGTGGGATCCCAGAAGTCGAGGTCGTGGTAGTCGTATTCGTCGGAGCCGGGGTCGTCGACGGCGTGCCGTCTTGGCAGGTGCTGGGATCGCAGCTCGCGGTGCCATTCTCCGACGGTGGATCGCCGAGGTGGCTCGAAGGCTGGCAAAGAGTCGTGGTTGACGCGCGCGGGGTGGACGATCTCCAGGCTGGCCATGGCCTGCAGCAGCGTGCCCGGACGCTGCTCCCGGTCCGCCATCGCCTGGTCCTGAGGGCGCCCGTCGCGGCGGCGGGCGTGCACAGCCGCTGAGCGGTCGAGGCCGACCGGGAGCCGCTGGCGCCAAGCGCGGCGCGACCTGCGCGGGAGGAGGCTGAATGGCGTCGGCGGCGCTCGGCTCGGAGGCCTCTGGCCCGGTTCCTGGTCCGTACGTATGATGAATGCGAAGTTGCTCGGCGGGCGTGGGTGCGCCCTGGAGGTTTCCGGCCACACGCCGGGCTGGTTTCCCCTTGGGGACCCTGCACCGGCTACGGGGCCGCAGGAGTTTGCCGCGGGTACCGCCTGCGCCCGGCGATGACGGTGACGACGACGCCGCTCGCGATGTGGCGACGCGTGGTGGTGCGGGTGACGCGTCGCGCCCCCCGCGCGGGGTGGCGTGACGCGCTCTCCGCTCAGGCCCTCCGTGGAGAGCAGAGTCAGCTCGTTGCCGTTGCCTGTGGCCAGGAACTCGAGGCTCCCGAACCAGACGATGGCACCAGCCGAGAACGGAAGAGGGGATGAAGCCATCCAAGAATCAACGAGAAAACGGCTCGGACACGCGAAGTCCCCTACCTGGCGCGCCAACTGTCGGTGTTTCGTACCCGGGGGTATCACACCAACAAGTAATATGATCGCGTGCTTCTCTTCCTGGATGGTGATGCAAGGGGACACAAGGATTTATCCTGGTTCGGGCAAAGAAGGCCCTACGTCCAGCGGGGGGGGATGTTCTTGTATTACTTGCACCTAAGTGCTTGTACAGGGGAAAATACAAGCTCAGTGAGCGTGGACCGGAGCCCAGACTTGTGTTTGTGCGTGGACTCGTGTGTTTCCTGTCGTCCTTTTGAGTGAGGGCCCTAGCGTCCCCTTTTATAGAGCAAGGGGTGGCCAGGGTTACAAAAAGTATTACAGGTGTCCGGGCGCATGGTGTCCCATACGGAGAAGGGTAGGGACTCTGTCTTGTCGGGGCCACTGGAGCCGACGTGATCGTCGCTGTTGAGGCGTCCTTGAGTCGTGGCTTCCATCCCGGGCGCGGACGTGGGGACGCGACAAGGCGGGAGCCGTACAGCACCCATCCCGGAACGTACAGTACGCGGTGAGGTCCCTCCGGGTCTTGGGTACCTGTCCTTAAATAGCACGAAAGTAGTTAGGGCTCGAAGGGCGCGGAGCCGGCTTCGAGGTGGTGCCACGGGGGCCCGAGGGGCGCGGAGCCGGCCTCGAGGGGTTACAGTGCAGGGCTCGAGGGGCGCGTAGCCGGCCTCGAGGGGTTACAGTGCCCGACGTGGCCGAACAGTGCTGCACTGGTGCCCTTTTGCCCACGCTTGTGGTGAAAACGTGACTTGACCTTTACACCGGGTCACTGTGGTACATGCCGTGCACTAGTGGACGTGACCGGAGTAGGTGAAGGCATTAAATGCGTGGTATGGGCTGGTACAGCTGACTGTACAGCTCGAGGTCCGTGCGTTAAGGCTCGAGGTGTGGAGGCGCGCTTGCCCGAGGTTTGGAGGGCTCGAGCGAGACGGAGATAGAGCGTTCGCCCGAGGCCTCGCTGGGAGGGCTCGGGCGAGACGGAGACGGAGCGTTCGCCCGAGGCCTCGCTGGGAGGGCTCGGGCGAGACGGAGGTAGGGCGTTCGCCCGAGGCCTCGCCGGGAGGGCTCGGGCGAGACGGAGACGGAGCGTTCGCCCGAGGCCTCGCTGGGAGGGCTCGGGCGAGACGGAGATAGAGCGTTCGCCCGAGGCCTCGCTGGGAGGGCTCGGGCGAGACGGAGATAGGGCGTTCGCCCGAGGCCTCGCTGGGAGGGCTCGGGCGAGACGGAGATAGGGCGTTCGCCCGAGGCCTCGCCGGGAGGGCTCGGGCGAGGCGGAGACGGAGTGCTCGGGTGTTTGCGTTGATTGGGGGTACCCTTTTTTCGTACCACCGACAAATGTGGTCTGATTCTTAATTTTGAGCGAGCTTAAAGCCAGATGTTTATTCCATTACCTAAAAGTATACGTAAACATTTGGTTTGCATATCTGCATATACCATTGAACTTTGTTGCACCAAATAAAAGCACATGGACATAAATAATGTTATACTAATAATACTCAAATTAAGAAAGTTTTACTTCATATCATTTTAATTTTCTATGAAAATATTAGTATTGACAAATAATCAAATGAACATATCTGCAAATTATATACATTATTAAGATTGTTGGGATTAAAACAATGTAATATTCTTTATGGACTACTAATATTATTTTATACATTATTTTAAATAGCGGGCTAAGGTCTTTAGTGGTATATTTCTAAATCAACTAATGGCGGAGCTATATTGGGCTATAGCACGATATGATGGCTAAATTCTACGTGAACACTAATAACGACACCCTCCTACAAAAGATTATAGTGGGAGGTTTAAAACAATAATTTTATATAAAAGAATAATATTTATAATAACATATATTATGATTGTAAGAAAACACTGCCAAATTAAAGACTAAAGACCTTGCTCACATCAAGCGGATTCATCAACCAACTGTCGAGCTATCCTTAAATTATTTGATAGTATTTAGTTGAGAGATAAGCTGAAGCGGATGGTCCTGTCTCTAATTTGTGGGATGGGACGAGCTTATTATTTTCTGTTAAGTTGAGGAGGGATCAGACAAACCTATTTTCAGTTTGGTTTGGATACCTAAAATGTGGGATATGTTATTGACAGGTTATTAATTAGGCCCACTAGTTAGTTTTGTTTTAACCTTTTCCTTTTCTACATCCTCTCCTTATCTCTTAGGTCTGTCTCCCATCCCCACGCCTCCTCCGCCCAACTTCGGCTCCTATCGGTCTACCCTCCTCGGCGAGCTTCGTGTCCGGTTTACCTACCCTGCCCACGAGCACAGGGTCTGACCTACCTACAAAAACGCAAAGCCACAACGGCCAGCGGCCACATGCGCGCAATCTGTGCCCGTCTATTTTTGCTTCGCGATTCATGCTGGTCAACACCCCCTCATTCTCTCTCCTTTCTCCACTATGAGCGTGAATTTTGAAGCACCGCGAGCCGTCCGATAACGTATGCGGCCGCTACCCATAGTGGAAAAACCGGGTTGGACCTACCTACCCTGCTAGCGAGAACCCCATGCCCCAGCCCCACGCATCTTCGGCTCCCTTGACTCCAGGTCACCTCCATTAGGTCATCGTTGTTAGCCTCGTCGGTCGGTGGTTTCTGCGCTGTGAGGACGGCTACTGCGTCGAGCTCATTATGGGCTCAACCTGGCTGGATTTGAGTCCCCTTCTCTTCCTCCGAAGTCTAAACTCAATACATACACGCGAGTGCGCTGGCCCGCAACAACCATTCCCCTTGGGCTGACTCTCCTCTCGATTTTTGCAGGCAGAGTCGTCCCGGATCTGGAGCAAATATTCCCTAGTAGGATTATCTCTTGAGATATCCCACTTTGGGATGTCCTAGTTCGTCCAACCAAACACTATTTTATACCTTCATATATGGCCCATTAAGAGAGGTTCCAAAATTTTGCACATCTCAAGGGTGTAAAAAGGATAATCCTTTTGAAAATAAAAAAGTTTATTAATAAATGAAATAAAAAGTGGCCGGGTGCGGTATTTCTGAAACGAAATTAAAGTGGGTGCTAAATAATGTTAAACTAGTGAGGACTGAGGAGCTAGGATAGGTGGTGGTGCTGTATACATCCAACGTTAACGACGACAATGAAACAAAAGAAAAAGAAAAAGAAAAAGAGGAACAACAACAACAAGACATATGGCACGTAAGGATGAAAACGAAACGGAAATATCCGGAACCGAACTACATCGTTTTCTATATTTAATCCGATCGAATTCGTATTTTTTTTGTCCGATTTTACCATTTTCGCTTCCGTTTTCATATTTCAAATGTAGAAGTAGAAAACAGTTGAGGAGTTTTTCGACCGAGTTCGACCGTTTTCTACTTTTCTACTTTTAATCCAAAATATCCTTAATTCAAAATTTATTTTAAACCGAATTTAGTTATTGGTCATTACTGTCCAGGCAAATAGGCAAAGGTAAGTGTAGAGTACTGATATCCATGGACCGTATTATATAGGTAACTCACCTCGTCGTGCCTCCCTGAGTTGCTGAGGCGGGAATAATCACTCGTACGGTGCTGCACGGCTGTTGCTATCCTTTCTAATAGTTATGATTTTCCTCTTTTTTTTCTCTTGTGAAAGAAATTAAATTGATAAGTGTTCTTTCTTGCGATTGAAATTTGCCACAATGACACGTGTTAATTGTTATGCATTGTGGGTCGGTATTCCTTATTGATTTTTCGTATACCGTCCGTGTTCGGTATAATTCCGCTCGAATTGGTTCGTTTTCGAAATTCTAGGTATTCCGCAAGTTCGTGTCCGGTGTTACCGCTTTCGTTTTCGTTTTCGTATTCAAATGTAAAAGTAGAAAACGGTTCAGAAGTTTTCCGACCGTTTCCGAAACGTTTTCATCCCTATTTGCACGTGCAACGAACGAAACGAAAAACTGACCTGCTGGAGGTGGAGTCTCAGCAGCTTGCAGCTGCACCATTGTGTCGCCGTTATAGAACTGATACGGGTAGAAACGGAAGCCGCAGCGCTCGCCAACGAGGCTCGCCCCCGTCGAGTTGCGAGGGTAGACCTGACTGGGCATCGCCGCCATGGCCCCCGCCAGGCACGCACGGCACTGCCCCGGCGTCAGGTCCGGCGTGCACTGCGCCGTCGCGAAGATGTTGGAGAACTTCCCCTGGGACGGGGAGTAGCCACCGTCCACCGCCATCTCACCCGTGGCGAACCTCCTGCCCGAGCTCGCCGCCGCGTACTCCGCCGTCGCGTTGAGGAGCCGGGCCACGAGGCCGTTGAACGTGGCGGCGACGGAGGGGGCCACGGCGGGGAAGCTGCTGAAGACGGCCTGCTGCACCGAGTTGGTCGTGGAGGCCAAGATGTCGGCGCTGGAGTAGCGCATGTGGCAGGCGTCGTAGTCCATGCTCACGTCCATGCCGGAGCCGCAGAAGGTCTGGGCGTCGCTGAAGCTCGACTGGAGGCACACGAGGCAGGTGTAGGCGGCGATGTCGCCGCGGCAGAGCCCGATGGCGTACACGGTACTCTGGTTGTTGGCGCCGGTCCCGACGGTGGCGGTGGCGAAGAGCTCAGGCGAGGTGGAGGCGTTGGTGGGGAGAGCGGCGGCGACCCGCCCGAGATTGGCCTCGTACAGGCTGCCGCTCGCGTAGCTGCCGCCGCTGCTGTTGCAGGCCGCAGTGACCGCATCGGCGGCCGGTGGCGGGCGCGCCGCGGCGACCAACGCCAAGATGAGCACGACGGTGATGAACCGGCGGTCGTGCATGGCGGGTACTGAGAGATCGAGCTCGATCGCCGTGGCAGGCAGGGAGGGATTTGCAAGGATAGGATAGGTCACTCGGGATCGGGAGTGGCGGCCGTCCAAGGGAGGAGGATGAGGTGGTGGTGCTAATTTTCCAAACGAAGCAATCACGCAATAAGTGTCGCGGGGGCCACTGTTTCGTCAATGTTTTATTAGACGCCGCCGACACGAGCTCTAGATCTAGATGCGTGACATGGTACTGCTCATATATAAAATACAAGTGGTTTTGAGCAAAGTTTAAGTTAAACATTATTAAGAATATAAATTATGAATAACTTTTAAATGGTTGAGCACTACCGGAGACGGGCTCTTTGCCGAGAGTCCGGCTCTTTGCCGAGAGCTAAAACACGGGCACTCGGCAAAGAGCTCTTTGCCGAGAGCCAGCTCTCGGCACCATAAGAAACTCGGCGAAGATCCTTATGCCGAGGGCCAGACTCTCGGCTAAGTATGGCTCTCGGCAAAGGGAACCTATGCCGAGAGCCGAACCCTCGGCCGAACCCTCGCGAACGGCTCCCCCCTGTTAGGCTCTCGGCAAAGAGGTTTTTATTTTTTTTTTGTAAAATATATGCCGAGAGCCCTGGCCCTGGCTCTCGGCATATTGCCCTTTGCCGAGGGCTTTAGGAAGCTCTCGGCAAAGCATTTTATTTTATTTTTGTTTTTTTGCACCCAATTTTTTCTGTGGCCTTGCTACGGTACTATAAGCCAAGATTTCAAATTTGAAGTGTTTTGCATACATCTTGCTATATTTCGCGCATTTTCTTTAATTTGATGATTTTTCCCGCGGGACGCACGTTTGAACTGCAGGTGCATGAAATAATGAAACTCAGCGATTCGAAAAATGGTATTCATTCTTCGGAGGGTATTTCGACACCGTATCCGGGGACAGGCACGGAGACTCGACCGTCTCGTGCACGAGAAACGGCGACCAAGTTGCGTGATATTGGATTTAAAATAACTAAAAATACAAGCGAAGTCAGAAAATCATGAAAATGGACGAGTGACCTTGACATCGCATGTAGAGGCTATGAAAAAAATTTGGGAATGTTTCGAGCAAGTGGTGGCGCAAGATGGTTGAAACCCTAAGATCAGAGCAAGATCTCACATGCGATGATATGCGGATGTCTCAGATTTGCCGAGGGTTGCTCTCGGCAAAGAGGCCCTTTGCCGAGGGTTTTGGCCATAGCCCTCGGCAAAGCTGGGGAGACAGAACGTAATTTCCAAGGCTTTGCCGAGGGCTTTGGTCATAGCCCTCGGCAAAGTTCGAGGTTTGCCGAGAGCCAGCTAAGGTAGCCCTCGGCGAAGAGGTTCCAGAAAAAATATTCGAAATTTCTTTGCCGAGAGCTGAACCCGGATAGCCCTCGGCACAGAAAAATAATAATAAAAAAATTATCTCTTTGCCGAGAGCCGGCTTAGCCCCTCGGCAAACCTACCGTCAATAGGGACAGCCGTTAACGACCACTTTTCTATGCCGAGAGCCAATCGGGCCCTCGGTAAAAGGTTTGCCGAGAGCCCGATAAATGGCCCTCGGCAAAGGGTCCTTTGCCGTGAGGTTTTTTGCCGAGAGCTCTATGCCGAGGGCTGCTCTCGGCATAGGCTACGCCGAGTGTCGAATGGCCTTTGCCGAGTGCTACAGGCACTCGGCAAAGCCACCGTTTCCAGTAGTGGAGGCCTTGTTTAGTTTCTCCAACTTGTCCCAAATATTTCTAGATTCTCCGTCACATCAATCTTTAGCTGCATGCATGGAGCATTAAATGTAGCTAAAAAAAATAACTGATTGTACCTATATGTCGAGACGAATCTTTTGAGTCTAGTTAGTTAGTCCATGTTTGCACAAAGTTTATCAAATAACAACGAAAGTGCTACAGTGCGTTTCTCAAATATTTCTTGGAACTAAACAAGAACTGAGTTTAGAAATGTAAAAAACATATAAATAAATTTGTCTTAAAAAATACTTTCATAAAAATATACATGTACCACTTCACAACAAATATTTTTAAAAAATAAATGGTCAAAGTTATGCTTTAGCGTGTTGCTATCCTAAACGACTTCTATTTCTATATGGAGGGAAGTATACCTGCTTCCTCGGCTGGACCATACTCCTTCAGTTTTATTTAAGAAATTTAGAGATTCAAAGCTTTGTTAAATTTGATCAAAGCTAGTTTATATAGACAAATATAAAGATATATTACATAAAATAGGTATATTATGAAAAATATAACTAATAAGAAATATAATGATATTTAGTTGATATCATAAATGTTATTATCTTATTATATAAATTTGGTCAAATTTTAAAAAATTTAACTCTCTAAGTTTTTTTTGAATGACTTATCATTTAGGACGAAGGGAGTATGTATCATGCGGACATATCCAGTATTCCTCTTTTTTTAGAAGCTAGAAATCCACTGTTCTTGCGTATGTAAAGACCGAGGCGATAGATCTTGAGATTTGCAAAATCACGATGGACGCTTCTTTGTCTAAGAGGCGCGTTTCCTAGCACTGACAAGGGCGCATGATTTAACGGCCTTTTATTCTTATGCTTTTTTTCGGTGGACGATATATATTTACTCAGATGATTTAGGCCTTTCTTAGGTTACGTCAGAACGGAGTCTTTTTGGTCGGATTGATCTCATCCTGCTTTAAATCCGGTTTATTGTAAAATAGTCATTCGGTTGAGATTTGTTTCCGGATGGATTGATGATATGGTCCGATTTAAATTTAGCTCAATTCTCATGTGCTCTAAAGACCCGGATTTGTTCCACACCTTTTGAGGCCAGGAACGAAAACAATCGGATAAATTGAATACCTTTGCTTCACTCATTCCCGGTCTATAGAATGGTTTCGGACCCTATTTCAATTTGAACGAAACAAACAGGCCCTTAACGGGTTTAGGTCTTGATTCCTTATGTTGATAGCTTCGAGTCCCACGATGACCTATCAGGGAGGAGCACGTGGAGGATCTTCAAGGTAGGTCCAACAAAGCTGCATAATGACAAATATTGTCGGAAGACGTGTCGAATACCAAGGAGGTTGGAGAAAGGATTAAAGGGTTGAGTATACTAGTTTTTTTTATTGATTAGATAGATGAGAACTCAATCGGCCATGATCCGCTCAGATAGTCATCTTATCTCACTAGGAAACAAATTTAAAACGCGTTCTCCAAATTTGCCACGTCCAAAATATACCAAAAACAGATATCAAAACCAAACCTGTTAGGAATATAGAAAGAACCGATTTAGTCAGTCTAGGATCTGTCTAAGTTGGTTTACATGGGGTTCGGCCGGCTCAGCGCCACTAGTAGAGAATGGGCCTTAATTTAGTCCCGGTTGTAGACCCCCTTTAATCTTGGACTCCCGGTTGGTGCAAGCGGAACTAAAGGCTGAGACCTTTAGTCCCGAGCCAACTCAACCGGGACTAAAGGTCACAAAAATTATTTGTGCTTTCTGAGATTTGAACCTAGATCTCTCACCTCATGTGTACCTCACTTACCAACTCAGCTTCATAACCCACATTGCATAATTTTGGACGCTCTTCTTTTGAATTCACTCGTGAATAACCTTTAGTCCCGGGACTAAAAGGTCACCCTTTTACCAGCCGGACCTTTAGTCCGGGTTGGTAATACCAACCGAGACTAATAAAGGTGGTTGGTGTCCAGTCTTTGGTCTCAGACGCAATTTTTGTCGAGACTAAAGCTCATTTTGTAGATCGGCCAAAGGTATGTCCTCTAGTAGCGTGCGCTAGCCAGAAAGAGGGCTGACTAAGTCGGGTTGAGCTGGTTAAGTCAATTCTTGGACATTTGCAGAGTGCGTAAATTTTGTTGCCTCATTGTAGTGTTGTACATGTTAAATTGTTTCCTTTTTGCTTCAGGAGTTGCTTCGATTTTATAATTGGGATAATGACACGCGGCTTAGTCGATTCTGCTGTATTATATAGCTCACCGTCGTCACACGTGATTTGTTTGATGTTTTATTGCACCGTTTAGTTAGCAACACATAACACATATGATGTACAAATTAAACTCGTTGGAGATATCTAAACCACTCCTTCTCGGAACCTTTTTGAGTGCCAACAAGTTCTATCCGCAGTGCCGTACAATAAATACTCCACTCGTTACAAGCTATGCATATTTACCCACACAAGGCCGAGTTGCTTCTCGAGCAGGACCACCGTCCACGTCACCGAAATTTTCCTGGCCGTCCGATCGTTCGTCCAACGGCCCAGATCAGTTGAAGCGGATTTCGCTGGAACCAGCTTCTCATTATTGTTCGCTTCTCTAGCTTCAACCCTGTTTCTTCGGCTTCTCGGTCGAATCCGGACACACCTATATATACCACAGCTTCCGCTTCGCAGACGAAAAAAAACCACGCTCCCCATCTCCTCTTTCCCTCGGCCGCTCCCGTGCCCGCGACGGGCGGAGCGACGGCGCTCCCCGCAGTCGGCGCCTGGGACCGGCCTCCGGCCTTCGCTCGCCTCCTCGTCTCCCCCTCGCGTCATGGCGCGATGCTAGAGGGCCCCGCCGGTCGCCGCGGCTTCTCCCGACGCTGCGTCTTCCCTACAGTCCCCATGCGCTACACCAAACCCTAGCTGCCTCGTCCTGGCCGGCGACGAGGCTCCACGGTCGGCCTCCGCTCGCCTCCTCGTCTGCTGCCTCGCCGTCCGAACCCACTGATTTCCCCAGCACGGACGCTCCCCGACGCGGCGGCATGGGCAAACCCTAGCTGCGGCCATCCTCGTCCTCTGGCCTAGGCACCAGCGCTCGTCGGATCTGGTGGTTGGCCGCAGTAGCCCTTTCACGGACGTCCTGATCTGGTGATTCCATTGTCGTTCCCCTCCTATCTCCTTTCTTTGTGGGTTGTGCCATGGGGTTCTCACCGCTGGCCGCTTGGGTTGCCGCTTAGGTGGCTCCACATGTGGCTCCGCTTAGGTGCGCTTAGAATGAGGCGTCTTTTATTACTGATCTAAACTTTCTTGGTTCAATTATGTGGATGTAGTACTGATTCTCACTCTTCCTGCGTTACATCACAAGAAATTGAAGGAAATTTTTAGCGTGATGGACTCCTTTTTATTCACGCCTTCCTCAGATGAGTAGTCTCTTTTTATTCCCCAACAACATCTATGTACTGTTCCTTTCTCATGATGTCATATATAGTTATAAGGGTGCAGTGATCTGGTTTCTAGGGAACTATTTATCAAAAATTCAAGATGGATGTTATTTAGTCTGTGTAAAGAGTACTACCAATATATATGGAAGGGATGCAATGCCTAGCTGCACTACAGAACTTTCAGGTCTATATTGAAATTAATAGATTTATCCATCTCTTCCTTTTTATCATTTGGGGCTATAGGCAAATATTAAATGCAACATCTGTGATTTTCTCCATCTATTCCATTGAAGTAGAGTTATGTTAATTCTAATTTTACTTATTTACCTACAGACTCCGTGAGGAGTATATTAAATTAAATAGTGCTGCCAAGTATGCAACATCATTACATAATCATGTAGCTTTTCCTAATTTATCTTTTCTATTTGTTGTTTGTGTTACAGTTTAGTTAGTTCTTACAGCTTAGAAGCCAAAAAATATTTGTTTATTTTTTGTCATGTTAAGATGCTTGCACCATGATGCACTCATGAGGTTTGATAAATAGTTTTGTCGGTTACAAATAATTGTTTGTACGACTTCATCGTTGTAGGCTATTATTCCTGCCGCCTACCGGGAGATAGAGCTGACATGCCACGCTGCCGGTGCCTAAAGCCGCAACACTCATAGATGGCTCCTCAGTCAGCCTGCAGTGCCCCCTTCCTCCCCTACCAGGATTCTACATGATCGCCTGCTAACAGCCCCATGGTGAGTATCAATGTGACCACTGATTCGAGTTTGTGGAACCCTATAGTTGCTTTAGGTCCTATTTTTATCGTGTTGCAGCCAACTAATTTTAGCACCTGATATATTCTTTTTAGGACCGTGTCTATTTTACTTACTGAAGAATGAAGGCATATGCCAAATTTAGATGGTTCTAATTGCAAATTTTGCATTTTCGTACGTCCTGTTTCTATGTTATCGTCCCGCCTGGGCCCTAGGTTTTTTTATTCTATGTTTTTTAGTCTTGTGGCAGTTCAGTGCCCCACCATGTTGAATAATTCACCACATTATTGCTTCTATTACCAAATTTGGTAGTTTGTTCGTAGTGATTTATTGGTGTGGCCCCATTTGCTCATAGGTTAGTTTCAGCAGCATTTGTTGTTCATTTTCTTTATATTGTGTAACATTACCTACCTCTCTATTTATTTTGGTACCTCTCCTTCCAATTTGATCCGGTTAGTTTTTTGTGCCACTTCTTTTACTATATTTCATGACCGGGTTACAAAACTGCAAGTTTGTCAAGGTGTACAAACTATGATTTAGATCAAGGCATTAATTCTAGGAAATTATTATAGCTTCCTAATCAGCCATAATAGTCATAAGCTAGGTCTAGAGCACAATCTGATCTAGGCTTATACCATTTTTGTTACTATCATATGTTTTTAGCAGTCTCACAAAAGAGACATGTAGTCATTGGTTCAACATTTAGAAAATTTGATGTCTCATATATGATATTTTTTGTTTCAGTTCTAGGGCTATTACCATGGATTACGTCGCAGTTAAATTTGGAGTGCCAACTCAAGGCGTTGTGTAGGTATTCTGTTCTTGTTGGAATGCTTCTTCTCTTCCATTAACTCCAATTTAATTTTAGAATGTTCCTTGTCTTCAATTACCTTTGATTTCCTAATGCTATGTTTTTTGGTTTCATATTTAGTGGGCAGAGAGTGCTGACATGCCACGCTACCGGTGCCTAAAGCCGCAACGCTCATAGATGGCTCCTCAGTTAGCCTGCAGTGCCCCCCCTTTTCCCATACCAGGATTCTACATGATCGCCAGCTAACAGCCCCATGGTGAGTATCAATCCGACCTCTGATTCGAGTTTGTGAAACCCTATAGCTGCTTTAGATCCTATTTTTATCGTGTTTCAGCCAACAAATTTTAGCGTCTGATATATTCTTTTTAGGACCATGTCTATTTCACTTATTCAAGAATGAAGGCATATGCCAAATTTAGATGGCTCTAATTGCAAATTTTGCATTTTGGTGCGTCCTCTTTCTATGTTATCGTCCCGCCTAGGCCCTAATTTTTTTTATTCTATGTTTTTTAGTCTTGTGGCAGTTCAGTGCCCCACCATGTTGAATAATCCACCACATTATTGCTTCTATTACCAAATTTTGTAGTTTGTTCATATTGATTTATTGGTGTGGGCCATTTGCTCATAAGTTCGTTTCAACAACATTTGTTGTTCATCTCTTCAATTAACTCCAATTTAATTTTGGAATGTTTCTCGTCTTCAATTACCTCTGATTTCCTAATGCTATGTTTTTTGGTTTCATATTTAGTGGGCAGGTCATCCTAAAATATGGGACTATCAATCTATCATACTTTCCAAATATTTACAGGTTCACGTTAGCTACTTTTGGTGAAAACTTATGCTACACAATATGGGACTATCTTCTACCTCCAAATGCTACTGTATAAGGTATCACCTAAAGTTTTGTTTTGTTCTGCTACTTAAATTTTAGCGTATCTTGTCCTCTCTGCAATTTCTGAATAGCAAATTATATGACTCACTAAAGCATGGATGCATTGTGCCGCAGGTGGATTTTTTTTCACAAACCATTCCTCATCAGGTATAATAATTTTGTCCTACATTATTACATGCACTCCCTCAAAATGTACAACATGAGTTAAAATATTTCTTTTACAGGTGGTTGTACCTTTCGTGTTGCCTATCATGTGTATCCTATGAATGGAATTTGCGATAAACAGATTTCAGTTTTAGTTTCCATCAACTCAACATTGTTAGCTTCAGTCTCCACCGCTCCCTTTCCACTATCATGTGCACTTCCTTCACCCACTAATGCAACCACACAAAGGTACGATCATCCTGTTCACCGTAATTCAGTGGGGGTGGATTTGGACTCTAACTCAGTGGACAAGGCACCTATTGCTTATAGGTACAGGCCTGCTACACATTGAAGGTTTCTGAAAAGAGCCTTTTTTTATTCGCACCTATCTAATTCTACCTTTGATTTTATTCTGAACCTTTCTTTTCTTTTACTTTCATATGTGTGCATTCCTAACTCTATTTGAATTTCACCAAACAAGTCTGGCCTGCTCCTCCGCCAGAAGCACCGGCCACGTCGCCCGGTTTTCCTAGCGTCGTTCGATCACTCCTTGGACGGTTGAGATTCGTTTGTCTGGATTCATAGATTCTGATTTTACGCTTGTTTGAAGCTGCACTGGATCCTTACAGCAACTTCTCAGGGACGCTTCCTGATAGAGCTGCCTCGGCTTCTCCCCGATCGAACTCTTCTTTTTCTACGTTTTTTCCTCGGCTTCTCCCCGATCGATTTCCTCGCCACTTCCTCCCCGATGCCTCCCCGCTGCTCCTTTCGCTCTAGGTCGCCCCTGTGTTCGCTGATTTTTCCCTGAACTAGCTGCTCGCCATTTCGTCCACGACGCCTCCCCGCTGCTTCTCTCGATCCAGGTTGTTCCTGCGTTCGCCATAGTTTCCCACGGGTTTGTACTCCTATTTTCGACTGTGCTAGGTCGTCGCCATGGGGCGCCGTCTAATTTTGGCGTTCTGCCTTCCGCAGCTCGAATCGGCGGCCAGTCGTCGGTGCCGTCATTAACGATCGAAGATTCAGGACAGGGGCTTTGGCGGTTTCATGGTGCGGCTACAGTTCTGTCTTTCCGGACCTTGCTGACCGCAGATAACTTTCTCGGGACACGCTCTTAGGGTTTCTGCGGTGTGCTCAGGGCTTCATGATGCAGGTAGATTTACTTGATTTGTGCTCTTGCGTGTTTTTGGGCCATTTCTGCGGTTCGAACTCCGTGTGTCGGAGTTTGAGTTGCACTGGGGGGGCTGGCTTGCCTTGTTCTTGAGGATGCGATTGGGTAAATCGTCCGCTTAGGCCTCGCTGTGCAGTTTGCTTTACATGGTCACTGTTTAGGCAGCCTGGTGTCTTAATGATTGGGGCTGGTTTCCTCGTGTGCGCTCAGTTCATGTGCTGATGTGATGCAGCTGATAGTAGATCTTACATGTTGGTTTCCTAATTCGTCGTGTAGATTTCCTTCAGGCAACGTCTGATAAAGTGTAGACACACTACAGGGGATTGTTTGGGTGGTTATTCTATTGTGAGTTGCTGCTTCTTGAATAGCTAGATGCAGTTTTTGGGAACCAGGCAACAGTTTTAGATGATAGAGTAATCAATCAATCTATTTTTGCTGTTAAATAGTGCTTCTGTTGATTCTATGTGCTCTACAAATTTGGGTTTTTTCTTTCATGGATAAAGTTTCGGTACAGCAAAAGTAGCAAACAAATGGATTTCTTCGGTGGCACTAAAATGTATAGGCATGATTGGTAGCCGACCTGATATACAATGCTGTTTTTATTCATGGATTCATAGTATGTTGCAAGTTATATATACTCAAGAACTGTGATTCTAATTATTTTTTACAATTTTCATTAGTTATCCATTCAGCTCGTGTTTACTGCGCACGCTGTTATTAAGTGCTTATTATTTATTGATCAGCTGCTTATTATTTATTGAACAGCTTACGGTTCAGTTTCCGAGCCAATCGATTAATTATAGTGTGTTGTAGATTAAGTGTACAGAACCGACGCTGTTATTAGATGTTTCGTACTTATTCAGTACCTGTACTTACGTAATATGTGCAGAGAACTTATACTGTTCTAAGTTGTTTATTGTTTATTGATCAGACTTTGCTTACGCCTGGGAACCAATGGATTTTTTATAACATGTTGTAGCTTACATGTAGACAATCTGGTGATGTAGTATAGGTTTACTAGCTTCTCCAATATATGTTCTGTGTTTTTCCATTGACGTGTATTTCATTCTCTGCAATAAAGAGTTTATCGAGTTGGGAACAACTACTACTATGCTTCCTAATTACCATGTGCTCCATTCTCTGCAGTGAAAGGGTTTATCAGATTGCAAACAAACACCTCGGTGTGTTTTGTTCTTATTAGTTGGTTCAGTGATGCCGCACCTCACATTGTTCTTTGTATTCTGCCTATAGGATCAGGTGAGCAAAGGGTTACTTTTTAGTTATATTCCTGTCTATATGCATAGTTTTTTTGTGCCTATTAGGTTCTTCAATATGCATTCTGAAAAAAGAAATTAATTTATGTTTCAAATTCATTATTTTCAGTAATAGAGTTGACCAGCTTAAAAGCTATATTTTCTTCACCGATTCAATTGCACCGCGTATTTGAGACAAGGCTGTTGCTGTGTATACTGGTCATGGTATATTGCACTACGGTTTGCATCGGTTTGTTTGTGCTGCAACTGCTCTTAGGTAAACATTAATCTAATACTCCCTTACTCTTTTCATTTAGTTCCTTTATTGTTTAGTTTATTGAACTGATGTTTCTATTATTTTGGAACTGGTGCGAAACACATTCAAGGGACGAACACGCTCCTTGCGACTCCCTGGAGAGTGGACCTGTCTTGTTTGGGGGGAGGGGAGGGAGTTTCAAAAAAGTGCAAACTCCCAAACCTAATTCTAATTTATCCTATACACAATATCAACGCAGACTCCTCTGACAGCTATGCTCAAAAAGACTCGGACGAAGAACGCCATGGATGGGAATCAAATCGAAGCAGGACATCAACATGATCAAAACTACCAACACTACTAGTGCATAAGAAAACTTCGGCTTTGTCGACAAATATCTGTAAATATAAATATATGTATAATCATTAGACTAGCAGCGCTACTAGAAGGCTTCCTGAACAGACCTTAAATCGTGAAACATTATCAGCAAACAAGTACTCCATGTCTTGTAACATATATGTGAATTATGTGATGTATTATTATATATAAATATTACAAATCAGCATCATGCATTTACTGTTCCAACATTATCTGCGAAGTTTTATTCGTAACTTAATTCTCTAAATATATAACCATATAAAATCAACGGGCGCGCAATGGCGCGCACAATGACACTAGTCTTCTTACCAGCTAGGCATATCTTCTTCGTCCCGAGTATGTGTGCATACGTATGAGAGCCTAGTAGATTTCTGCCGTGTAGAAATCTATCGGCACCTGTCATCATTATTTCAAGTCTGTCCTGTCCACCTCTCTCGTTAGTCGTCGTTACACATACGGAGTACGTACAAGCTAAGCTAGGCATATCTTCTTCGTCCCGATCGAGCCCACCCTGCCGAACGATACTTGTTCAAATTATGCATTAGTGGACCCCCGACGACCTAAATATCTACACGCACCACATGTTTTTGTGGCGCTTGTGGTGCCAACGCTGCCAAAAATCTTGCCAAACATCAACATCTATCCCTGATGAAATGTCAAGATTTTAGAAAAAGCCATCAAAACGTGACCTGGATACTCAGAGAAATATGTTTTTTGCATGCTTAGAACTGTATAAACCATTGTAAATGAAAACATTGTCTACATCTAGGCTAGCTTATTGAAAAATTTAAAAATGTATTTATTTTTTCCAAAAAAAAACTAGGAACCACTACAACAGAACAGGCCTTTGGACGATCTATCAACTGAGGTATAGTCTCGGCAAAAATTTGTGTCTGGGGCTAAAGACTTTTTGTCCCGGTTGGTAAAAGCAACCGAGACTAAAGATGACAGTTGGTATTACCAACCCGGACTAAAGGACCCCCAGCATTTAATCCCGGTTGATAATACCAACCGGGATTAAAGGGTGACCTTTTAGCCCTGGTTGGTGTTACCAACCGGGCTTTTAGTCTATGTTGGTGTTACCAATCGGGACTAAAAGGTCGTTCACGAGTGAATTCAAAAGGAAAACGTCTAGAACTATATCATGTGGGTTGTGTAACCGAGTTATAAGTGTGCGCGAGGCGAGAGATGCTTAGTTTGAATCTCATAGACGCACATTTATTTTTTCTGGTGAGAGCCTTTAGCCCCGGTTGGGAGCATCCGGGACTAAAGGTGCCTGGATTACTAGCCCCGTTTGGGAAAACCGGGACTAAAGCCCGTTCCCAACCGGGGTTAGAGCTCTTTTCTGTACTAGTGAACTTCTGAATATTTAAGGCACTAATAAATGTTCTCAACAAGATACTTTTCAGCTACAAAGTTTCAGTTTGCTTTATGTCCACAATTCTATCATAAAGTCTGTCTTCATCAAATTTCATATAAAAATTACACAGTTTGTCATTATTCTTTAGAGGTGGTCGGTCGATTAATATAAAACGACTGAATCAAAAACTGGATTTATAAACATTATCACTTATGACCATAAGATTCCTAGGTGCAGGTTATCGAAATGGTTCATTCTAGATATAAAAAAAATGACCGACGGTCTTTGTTTACACACACATTGCATGTTTACAATATTTTTTATGGCCTTTGGGTATCCAGTTCCTATCTAAATGAGTAGTTATTAGGTACACTAATTTGTTTTAAATTTCATTTAGACCGACGGCTAATCAGAATATTATGTTGTATAAAGAAAAAATAGTTTGCATAAAATTAACATGCCAGCACTTGCTGACCATGAAATTGGCTGCTATTTGTATTTTCCTTTTAGATGCTACATAAATTGCCTATTAGACAGAAAATCTAAGGTTCTGATCGTCAGAGACAATTTAAAATGTAAGAATCTTTTTTCAAATTTCTATTCATAATAACCTAACCAAGGAAAGAGATAAAGATTTTATGAATAACGTTACTATCGCTTTGTCAAATAAAAAATGACTAAAATAAAAGTTGTTGATCTTGAGAAGTTATATAACTTTATAGTTGAAAACTTTTTTTATTCAAATTAATTTACTACTTCAAAATATACTTTGGAGTTGCCATTTTTTGAAATTCATAATTTTAAAAATCACAGTAAAAGATAACTCAAGTAACATAATAAATTGATGGAGTTAGATTTTAGATTTTTTTTAAAAAAATATTAAATTTAGAGTTGGTACGGCGGAGGAAAACTAGTTACATGTTTTAGCCGATGATAAAAAAAAAGAAATCGGAGTAGCAAAAGAGAAGAAATCGGATATTTCTTGTTTGCCGAGTGTTAAATTTCAGGCACTTGGCGAAGTTCTGTTTTTGCTAAGTGTTTTATGTCCAGCAGTCGGCAAACTAGTCGTTTGTTGAGTGTTAAATTTCAGGTACTCGGCAAACAACCACTTATCGAATGCTTAACATTCACCGATTGTTTTATGTTGGGCAATCGGCAAAGTAGGGCAATCGGCAAAGTAGTTGTTTGCCTGAGTGCTCGTCCATAGACTTCCAAACATTCGGCAAATAGCCGGTTTTTAGTAGTAGTATAGAATCACAATATCCGATATAACATGACTTAGACCTTTAGCTCTGGAAACCAGTGCCTTATAGGGTGTTTGGTTTGTGGAATCAAGTCATACTTCATGAGGTGATGTATCATGAGTTCATCCCATGAATTTTGGTGGAACCAACTCATTGCTCATCCATATACTAATTATTGGCTTACGAGGAATGAGGTGGTGATGCATCAACTCGTTCCATTCCACCAACCAAATAGAAAAAATGAGGAGTGAGAAGATGATGGACCACCTCGTTCCTCGAACCAAACACCCCCTATAGAAACGGTCATTGGCAGTGGGCCAGCCGCCACCGTATCTATCGTACGTGTTCTCCTGCAGAACCGGCCACCCTGTAATGTGCCAACAGCCTCCTGTCCAGTCCAGTTTTTCTAGCTAGCTAGAAGCGCCTCTATAGTGTGTTTGGTTCAGCCATCTCGATCAATCAAACATTTAAATGCATGTTTGCACAAAAGTTTGACAAAAAGACTCTTGACCAGCTGTAGCCACAGGTACTATGTAGCCTCGTCGTTGCCCATCAGTTAATGACGTGCGACTGTATGCACACCATAGAGGTTCTGGGCCTCTCAGGACACCTTTCATTTCATGGGGCCTACTGTAAGGATCGTAGATGTGCATATGTGTGACGCTGGGCGTGATCCCCATCCCGGCCCTATCCTGCACGGCGCGCAGCTAGCTCTGTCTGTCTGTCTGATCATTTACACTGAACGGCACACGTACGGCAGGAAGGAAAGACTAGCCCGCCCAGCTAGCAGTCTCCCCGGCTGGAAAACGAAATCCGTCGAGGTTACAAGGGTAACTCCAACAAATGACTTTTAAGATAGTTCTAAGTATTTTCTTTTTATATTTTAATAGAAGAAAGAGAAAAACTAACTCTTAGTTAAGAGCTTACAAGAAATCTAGGCTTCTGTGACGATTTTTTGGATTATGACGCACCTTCTGTGACAACAGCATATCGTCATAGAAGGGGTACACTGGCACGAAAATATCTGTCCTTCTATGACAAACTGATTGTGACAATTACATATTTTTTTGTGTCACTGTACCCCTTCCGTGACGATATGCTGTTGTCACAAAAGGTGTGTCATTATTCTGAAAATCGTCACAAAAGCCCAGATTTATGTGGGGTCATCTACGTTAAAAGTTACTCTGTACTAAGAGCTAGTACTGTTAGAAAAATTAGCTTGGAGCTAGCAGCTGGCTCTAACCATTTACTGTAGCATAATATTATTATTAAATCATAGAATAATTAGCAAAGTTATCGTAATACATATATATATATAATTAATTATTTTTATTCTACTTTAGAGAACTGAATCTTTAACCTCACGCTTGATACTACTGCGTCTTTACCACTACACCTCACAGTCATTCATGTTTGTATATAATACATTATTATTTTATATTAATATTTTGTAATCTTATATTGAATATTTAGGCTACTAAATAAACTTAAATAAAAAAATTATAACATCAGAGTTTTAAATTTTATTAAGTACTAGAACTTTAGTATAGAATGTATCTGCATTAGAGAAAGTTTAAAAAATTCAAAAAGTTAGAGTTTCAAAACATGTGAATTTCAAACACATATTGGAAAAACTTGTCAATATCAAAATTTAGGTTAGGTCGACACTATAAATTTGGTATTAACTATTTGAATATTTGAGATTGTTTAAAAATTCTAAATTTTAAATTTCAAAATCTGTAACATTCAAACAGATATTTAGAACTCTAAAAAACTTTAAATTAAAAAAAAAATCAACTACAAAGTTATAGATTCTATTGAGAACTATAACTTTTATGTAGACCATCTCAACATATAAGATTATTTGATAAGTTTAAATTTCAAATTTTAAAATATGTACACATATAACCATATTTTGGGACCCTAAACAGTTTTAATTTCAAAAACTTTTTAACTACAAAGTTGTAGATCTCGTTGAGAGCTACAATTTTGATATAAAGTTTGTATGAAAGAATTATGAATTATTTTTTATTGCAGTCATTAACCGAGGCAGATAGCTTTAAATGTCTGCCTCGGTTAATGGATTTATCGAGTACCGTTTTGGAAAATAATTGATTAACTAATGCAATTGACTTAAGGTGATTGCCTCGGTTAATGGATTAACGGAGGCAGACACTGGATGTCCATCTTGGTAATATAAATATTAACTAAGGCGGATATTGGACGCCCGCCTCGATTAATACAAGCCTAGTATCTCGGAAAATCATTTGTGTAACAGTGGTGATCGAACCAGTCAATCAATTTGTCGATGCAGCATTTCCTACTTACATTGGCTTCCTCATTCAGCTCCATAGTTTTAAATCTCCCCATATAAACTGCGCTATAGCCCGCTATAGTTTTTTTGAGGTAATATAAGATACCACTATTTGTGTTCATGTACAATTGAACTACTATATCATGCTATAGTTTGTTATAGCTTTACTATTAGCTGTTTTAGAGATATGCCGCTAAACATCTTGATACCTCCCAAAGTCAAGTCCACGTATGTAGCCTCATCCTCCTTCATAGAAGTTTTAGCGAGAGGTGCACACTGCTGCTGCAGTACTCGATCATCTTCGATCACCATCTCTCTCGCTCGTCGGTTGATCTTGAAACCATCAGCTAGCTAGCATGCGCGGCCGTGCCGTGATGGGCCGCCACGCGGTTGCCGGTGGCGGCCTACTGATCATCACCATCGCCCTCACGCTCACGCTCACGCTGCCGCCGCTTGCGGCGGCTATACCATGGCCGGCCTGCAACAGCAGCACCGGGAACTACACCGCCGACAGCGCCTACGGCGGCAACCTCCGCCTGGTGGCGGCGGCGCTGCCGGGCAACGTCTCCTCGTCGGCGGCCCTCTTCGCCACCGCCGCAGCCGGGACGGCGCCCAATACGGTGTACGCGCTCGGGCAGTGCGGCGGCGACCAGAGCGCCGCCGCGTGCCGCGACTGCGTCGCGGCCAGCTTCCAGCAGGCGCAGAAGATGTGCCCGGGCAACCGGCGCGCGGCCATCTTCTACGACACGTGCCAGCTCGGCTTCTCGGACCAGGACTTCCTGGCGTCCACCACCAACTCGGACGACCAGGAGGTGTTCCTCTACAACGGCCAGAACGTCACCTCCGACGTCGCCCGGTTCAACGCGACCGCCTTCGAGCTCCTCGGCGCCATGGCCGCCTACATCGGCGGCACCGCCGGCAGCGGCATGGACAACAACAGGTCGTCGTCGTCGTCGTCGTCGTTCCTCACCGGATCCATCGCCTTCGACGCGGCCTACCCGTTTATCTACGGCATGACGTCCTGCAGCCCCGACCTGGCGCCCGCGCAGTGCCGCGGCTGCCTTGACGCGGCGATCGCCGAGATGCCACAGCAGTTCATCCCCAACACCAAGGGTGCCAGGATTGCGGGGCTGCGCTGCATCGTGCGGTACGAGGTCTACCGCTTCTTCAACGGCTCCACCATGCTGCAGCTGCCACTGTCAGTGGCACCTCCACCGGGCATCCAGGCTGCTGGTGTGTTGTTTCTTTTAATTAATTGGATTTGGATGGGTTTATTATTCATTCTTGACCCTCGACCATCACTTTCTACAGTATATTTTCTCTCTTCAAATAATAATCGTCGTATCTCCACCTTAATACAAAATATATAGAAAATATAAGATATTTAGCTAGAGAGTGATGGCTCAGTACCACCAGACAACCATTTAATACAAAATATATAGTTTTTATAGGACTACCAGAGAAATGACCTTTCGTCGATAACAAAAAAAAATAGTCTCGGATTGAAATTTACAACCGTAACTAAAAGAAGACCGTGACCTTTAGTCTTGATTTATAATAAAAACTGGGACCACCTTAATATAAAATATATAGAAAATATAAAATATTTATTCAGACAGTGATGGCTCGGTGCCACTAGGCAGCCATTTAATATAAAACATATAGTTTTTGTAGTACTACTAGAGAAATGGTCTTTTGTCGATGACAAAAAAAAATATTTAGTCTCGGATGGAAACTTACAACCGTGACTAAAAGAAGACGGTGACCTTTAGTCTCGATTTGTAATAAAAACTAGGACTAATTCTACTCTTCAGTTCCGACTGTAAAAGTCACAAATTAAAAGTGTCTATCCAAAAAAAAATTTAGTTCCAGTTCAAAACGTTAATCGGTCAGACTAAAGGTGTGACTTTTAATCCCAGTTTGAAACGTGAACCCAGACTAAAGGTGTCTTTAGTTTCGGTTTATATCTGAAACCGAACTAAATGTGCCTCCAAAGTGAATTTTAAAAGAAAAGTGTATCTGATCTCTGTTAGATATGTGGTGTAGTTGGAATGACAATATACATAAGGGATATATATAGTGGGAGGTCTTGAGTTTGAATCTTCTCACAGACCCACCTTTTTTCTCTCCATATAAACACCTTTAGTCTCGGTTGTAAAGAACCAGGACTAAAAACTAGGACCTTTAGTTCTGATTACGCAATCTCAAGACTAGACGGGATTACGAACCGCGAGCAGAGAGAGAGAGGAAACCAATTCTATAAATTTATTTTTTGACTATAGCTAAAAGCCTAAAACTCGTTTTTTGTAGTCCTTAATTTATGACGCATTATATGAAAGGTTTGGGTAAGATGTGGTCGAGATATTTGCATGGAAGTTTGGGGGGAGGGTGCGTGGTATCAATCAAACTTTTAAGGTACCAGTCAACCACGATATTAATATTTGTGATTGATGTTGTCCCTTTCCATGCTTCTTGCTAGGTTTAGTCCCACATCGGTAATTGACGGTGGAGGAGCTTAATATATAACATGGGGGCAGTACTCACCTATCAGACTAGTCTTTTAGGTTGAGTTAAGCCCTATGCCTTGTATGTTGTGGGCTTTGGTGGACCTGGACCAAAGGGGTACCGGCTCGTGGCTAGAGCGAGCTGAGCCAGAATACTCTGTGCCCTGTGCACTCTAACAAGTGGTATCATGGGAGAGGCCGTTAATGTCTCGGAGGTTACACAGGTTATGTGTGATATGGAGCGTTGGACTTGAGGACTTCCGAAGATCAGGGTTACGGGGACCGTCCTCACCTATCAGGCTAGTATTTTTGGTTGAGTTAGGCCCAATGCCTGCATATATTATTGGGTCCACCCGTTAACGTCTCGGAGGTCACATAAGTTATGTGTGATATGGAGCATTGGACTTGAGGACTTCCGAAGATCAGGGTTGCGGGGACAGTCGTCACCTATCAGGCTAGTCTTTTTGGTTGAGTTAGGCTCAATGCCTGCATACACTACAGGAGAACGAGGCTTCGCCGAGTGCTGGCCCTTTCGCACTCGGCGAAGGCTTCGCCGAGTGCCGCACTCGGCGAAGAATTTCACGGCAAAGAGGTTCTTTGCCGAGTGCCAAATATCGGGCACTCGGCGAAGGCTTCGCCGAGTGCTGACATATTTGGCACTCGGCAAAGAAAAAATAAAAAACCCTGAAAAAATAGGGAAAATTTTTTATTTAATTGGAGGAGGGGCCCACTGAGCAGCGCCCACTTATCGCCCTCGAAATCGCAAGTTCTACTATTTTTCACGCAATTTTCTCTCACGCAGTCAGCAGGATTCGAACTCACGACCTCTCGTTCGCGCGGAGCCTCTTCTACCACTGCACTACACACTCATATACGTTCAATCTCCGTTTCGATTACCCATATATTATACTAAACCATGTGTAACTTGCTTATTTGAGGCCCTAAACGAATTCAAATCAAAAAATTGTAAACTACAAAGTTTTCTAACTTTTCAAGATCTACAACTTTTATTTTGGTAGTTTTTCCATCCGAGGTCGTTTATAAAAATATGAATTTTAAATTTTACAATTTGAAACGTAGTTTTCGATGACAAGATGATTTCAAATCAAAAAGTTGTCAACACCAAAGTTTCATAACTTTTTGAGATCTACAACTTTCATTTTGGTCATTTCTCCATCTGAGGTATTTTGAAAAATTTGAATTTTAAAATTTTCAAATTCGACGCAGTTTTGCATAACTAGATGACTTCAAATTAAAAAGTTATCAACTACAAACTTTCATAACTTGTCAAGATCTACAAAGTTTATTTTTTGGTTGTTTGACTATTTGTGCATCCGACATTGTGGTTCTAATATTATTCATAAACATTATATATCACTCTTGTGGTTTTATAAACTACCGGAGAGATATATAAGATTTGTGAACGAATTTATTTTAAGTTTGTCAAATGAAAAAATCACCAAAACAAAAATTGTTCATCTTGATAAGTTAACCAACTTTGTAGTTAAAAACTTTTTCATTTGGATTAATTTACTGCATCAAAATATAATTTAAAAACTGGCTTTGCCGAGTGTCAGAAAAAAAACACTAGGCAAAGAGCTCTTTGCCGAGTGCCACGTGGCTGGCACTCGGCAAAGGCACCTCTTTGCCGAGTGTCAGCCACGTGGCACTCGGCAAAGAACCGCCCACGTGGCACAGTTCGGGGCCACATTCTTTGCCGAGTGCCACGTGGCTGGCACTCGGCAAAGAGGGGCTCTTTGCCGAGTGCCGGCCACGTGGCACTCGGCGAAGAACCGCCCACGTGGCACAATTCGGGGCCACATGCTTTGCCTTGTGTTGGCCCTTTGCCGAGTGCCAGATTTGCGGCACTCGGCAAAGAGGCTCTTCGCCGAGTGCCCGAAATTTGGCACTCGGCGAACTCCCAGGCACTCGGCGAAGATTGATTTTCCCGTAGTGATATATTATTGGCTCCAGTGGACTTGGGCCCGTGGGGCATAGGCTCGTGGCTAGAGCGAGCTGGACCGGATTCTGTTGCGCACTCTAACACTTCGTGAGGAGCTCCATGCCCTTCAGCTATATATAGAGGGACCACTCGTGAAGTCGTTGATTTGCAGCTGGTGGTGGTAGGTAGCGGGCTAGATTCAACAAATGCTTAGTTGGTGAGTGAAATTTTTTTTGAGTGTCACATTGAATGTCAGTGAGGTTGAACAAGCTGTTGGTAGTGCTATAATAATGGTCATACTGGTTAGCAGAGCCACTGGAGTACTGAGGCCGTAGCAGACTGACAGACGAATATACTGAAGTACATCTGATCATTTACATTGTAATTCTAGGAGAACTAGAATTAGTAGGTAGTATACTTTAGATTCAACAGTTACTTTTTGGTAATTCTGAATAATATCATAGCTAGGTAAGTTGCAGAATTAAATTTGGAGGGTTATTTTTTTCTCGTCATTACTTTAGATTCAACAGTTACTTTTTGGTAATTTTGAATAATATCATAGCTAGGTAAGTTGTAGAATTAAATTTAGACGGTTATTTTTGCTCCTCATTATACCTACTTTACTCTTTATCAACAATCACACGAGTTTCTAATTTGAACGAATAAATATATGTACCTTAATTTTTTTTTGTAGTTGGTACAAGTTTCTATATATGGTTTATCCATTTTTAGCTCTCTTCTTTTGAGGATTATAATAAAAAGGGCATAACTTTGAACCAACAATTTAATCTTATATGATAAGGTGTCTAATGCTGCGTCTGCACCGAGAACTACGTGCACGAAGTATTCATATAAATTTACAAGAATAACATAGTAACATATCTTCATTATTTACTATCATAGGCTATGGATGTAGTAAACCATTCTTTTTAATTTTGACATAAATGATAAAAAATGTTGCATCGTAATGGAGTTGTACATATTTGCATGCAGGCAGTAAGAGTAACCATACTGGCATGATTGTTGCAATCGTAATACCTTCGGTTGTGGCTATAGCTGCGGGCATGGTGATGTGCCTTTGTTGCTGGAGGAGGAGAACAAAAAGTAAAAGGTCACGTTCGTGTAAGTTCCCTCCTAACATCTGAAATTAGTACATACGTAATGCTTATTATTCAAAAAGATTCTGAAATTTGGTTATTTATTTATTTTTTGTCAGCAACCAGATGCAATGAATTAGCTAGAGGAGTTTTTATTTGCGAGGTATATATAGAAAGCTTTATTAGCTAGTGAGGGAAGGATTACAATCATTGTTTATGATCCGAGGTGAAGGATGCACAGTTGAATGAGTGTCCGATCTAGCTAAATGAGTTAATTTTTGAGCGACAGTATTGCACTCTCTATTCGCCTGGACTACATTATTCTTCCCAGCAACTCTGATTTATTGGTCTTGTTCTGCAGCCTGCTCACAATCCTCTCCCACAGTCTGGTTATTATATAGTACTATAAATTGATCCTTGACCGAGTTTTTGGTTTCCGGAGTCTCAGTTTCTTGCCACGATTTACTTCTTTTTGATGTTGTACATGTCGCATGTGTCATTACAGACGCAGTTTTTTGCCTGAACGCAGATGACGTACAGGCACGTTTTTTTTTTAGCAAAACATGTGTGTGTGCGTTTTGAGTCAGTACAGACGCGTTTTTACGAGTAGTTAATTACTAAGAGCAACTCCAACGGTTCTGTATTTTCTGTTTGGCAAAATGTAGTATTTGTTAATTTTCAAATTAATATGACAAAGGTAAAAAGAGTCAATCTCTAACAGTTTTGCATTTAGACTTGACAAAACTAAAAAAAAATTATGCGCACGATAGGGAAATATCCCGCGGAAGTAGCACGCGAGGGCGATTGCCAATCGAACCGCAGCTTGACATATATGCCAAATATGACCCGGTGTTTGCCAAGATACTAAAAATGCTAAGCACATTTGTCAAACCGTTGGATAGGAGATTTTTAGACGTTTTTTTTTTTTGCAAAAACAAGAATGACAAACCCATTTGTAAAATTGTAGGAGTTGCTTTAAACCGTCTGTAATTAGTGAATCTGTCATAGTGGATTGTGTTAAACGAAATAATGAAACATCATTCTTATTGACTGACAAATTAAATACCTTAGATATTTATATTTTCAAGATTTACTGAAATGTTCATCTTGTGTAACAGTTGGATCTCACATGGACAGCATGGGAAGTATTGAATCACTTCTTATAGACCTGTCAACACTACGGTTGGCCACTAATAACTTTGCTGACAATAATAAGCTTGGTGAAGGAGGATTTGGATCAGTTTACAAGGTAGGCACATTATTGTTGATATCTTGTGTCCGTTTAAATTACTCAAGGACTTTATTGTTAACTACCAGTATTAATTAATTAATTAGTTCCTGTAATTAAGTTATATTTACGTACCGTCCTATAGGGAACCCTTCCCAGTAGTCAAGAAATAGCCGTGAAAAGGCTTTCTCAAAATTCTCGTCAGGGAATTGGCGAACTGAAGAATGAGCTAGAGTTAATTGCCAAGCTCCAACACAAAAATCTCGTGAGGCTTGTTGGTGTTTGCTTGCAAGAGGACGAGAGACTTCTGGTCTATGAATACCTACCGAACAGAAGTCTGGACACCATTCTTTTCGGTACGTATGTGCTCCTTCCATATCGCAAATAGAGTTCGTTTTGGAAAAACTTTCAGTCAAACATTGGAAATATAAATCATTAATAACTTTTAAATTATTGAGTTTAGAAATGTAAAAAACTAAAAATCATATAAATAAATTTATCTTGAAAAGTACTTTCATAAAAGTATATATATACCACTTTATAACAAATATTTTTAAAGAAATAAGTGGTCAAAGTTATGCTTTGGAGACCGTGTCGCTGTCCAAAACAAACTCTATTTGTGATGCGGAGGGAGTATATACACTACGAACACTACTGGAAATTCTTGCTTTGCCGAGTGCCTGTAGCACTCGGCAAAGGCCGTCGGACGCTCGGCGTAGGCTATGCCGAGGGCTGCTCTCGGCATAGGACTCTCGGCAAAAATCCTCTCGACAAAGGAGCCTTTGCCGAGGGCCATTTATCGGGCTCTCGGCAAACTTTTCGCCGAGGGTTCCGTGTAGCCCTCGGCAAAAAAAGTAGCCGTTAACGGCGCTCTCTACTGACGGTCACTTTGCCGAGGGCTAACCTGGCCCTCGGCAAAGGCTATATTTTGCCGAGAGTCCGGCTCTCGGCAAAGCTATATTTTTTTTATTTTTTATTTTCCTGTGCCGACGGTTAACTAGGGTCGGCTCTCGGCAAAGAAATTTCTAATGATTTTTTTTGCGGCCTCTTCGCCGAGGGCTCTATCATCTGACTCTCGGCAAAGCCCTTGAAATTGCGTTCAACATTCCCAGCTTTGCCGAGGGCTATGACCATAACCCTCGGCAAACCTGGGAACATTGTTTTCTGGTCCAGCTTTGCCGAGGGTTATGGTCATAGCCCTCGGCGAAGAGGCCCTTTGCCGAGAGCAACCCTCGGCAAAGGAGCAATTTTTTTATTTTTTTCTGTTTTTCCTTTTCTCCCACACTACCAAACATATATATATCACATTCATCACATATCACATATATATCACATTTCACATCACAGAACATATATATATATATATCATGAAAGTTCACATCACATAGTTCAATAACATATACGTCCGCGAATCTAGTTCACATCACATAGTTCAACAACATATTCGTCCTCGAATCTAGTTCACATCACATAACTTCAGTGACACACGATAGTCCAACGTACTACACCCCCGGCCAACCAGGCCACCCCTGAGAGGGGCCGCCTGGTTCACCCCCGGTCTGGTTCCATCGGTGGTTGTTCAAACCTTGTGACGGAGGAGGCTGCAAAAGGTCATGTCAGACAAGGAAATGAAATAAATGAAACACTGAAGTATTGATACTCACAGGAGCAGCTCCGGGGTCCTGAGGCGGCGGTGGAGGAGTCATGAGCGTCTGCGGCACGGCCATGCCCTGGGAGGCCATGAAGGCGATGAGCTCCGCCATCTGCTTAGCTTGAGCCTCCATCTGGGCCGACATCTGTGACCGCATCTGGAACTCGGGCACCTGGCGCTCCTGCCTTTCTCTTTCCAGGCGGGCCTGCGATAATACAAAGTGAATGTTAGAACAATGCAAACATTTAAAGATCAATGCACGATGAGTAAAATAGAAATAACCTCGAGCTCGGCGACCCGCGACTGCGCAGGCAACGGGCGTGGGCGTATGGGGACGCTCCCGCTCGTGCTCTGTGCTCGGAGCTGGGACAGAGTGGGAGTGGAGGCCGTGTCGATGACGCCGTCGCCAAGCCAGAACCGCCCGTGCTTCTTCCCTCCTCCAATCCTCATGACGATGCTCCCGTCCAGGTCCGCGGTGGCGGGATCAAAGTCCTCCCCATGGACTGTCCTTGCCGCCTCTGAGTAGTCAGCGAGGCGGGAGTGGACGCTGGAGTTGGTGTACGCGTCGGCGGGATCGTCGGGGTTGTAGGAGGTCTCCGCTGCCGTGGCCTTGCCCTTGTGGGACATGGCGTATGCCGCCACCGTGCCGCAAGGCTGGCCACCGTGTGCCTCCGACTGCGAGGAAGACAACAAGATGATTAGCAATCAGGCAACATTTGATCGAGGAATTGATAAAGTCTTTCACGTACCCAAGCTTGTGCGTACTCGGCGAGGTTGCGGTTGCCCTGGTGGTGTGGTACACCTGGCATCTGCAGACGCGCCTCCCGGGCCTCGGCGTGGTGGGCCGCCCACTCTTCGGATAGCCACCGGTCCACGATCATCTCCCAGCACTCGGGAAACGACTGGCACCATTGGGGGATCATCTGCACATCATCAAGTATTTCACGTCTAAGCGTCAGATGAAAAGTACCAAAAGCTTAATCTCAAAAGAAAACACTTACCTGCAAGAACTGCGCCCGGCCCAGCGTCATGCCTCTCGCCTGGGCCTTCGTCACCCTCGTGGCCAAGACCGTGGCGTTGTAGGTGATGATGGCCTGCAGTCTCGCCTCATAGATCATGTCGGTGACGAGCTTCCTACAGGCCCGGGTAGCCGTCACCTCCGCCACTGCCTCCTTCCCCGGCTCGCACTTGAAGTAGTTCTGCATACAGACACAATACGAGGCGAGACAGTAATTAAAGAAAAAATATGATGAATTTGATATTGTTTGACGAAGACTTACCCACAGCTCCGCTCTAACCCGCGCCGCCTTGTTGGGGAAGTCTGGGTCTGGGGCGACGCTGTAGTGGTCAAAGGTGTAGGCCGGCTCGTGCCTCCCGGCATACTGTACTATGCCGGGGTAGTGCTCGCGGCACAGGAGACCCAGGATGCCGTTGGGTTTGCGGCCTTTAGGCCCCACAAAGTCCCATCCCCTGCACAAGTGATTAAAAAAGATTATTAGCTTCTATTTCTATTTTGAATCTCATCGTACGAACAGGTAGTTAGAACATGTACCTTTGTCCGATGGGCGTGATCACTGGGCGTCGGGCACGTGCCGGCAACGCCGGGAGGCTGGCGGGGCCTCTCAAGTAGGGCGTGGACACCCCTGAGGCACCCGAACCCTCGTCCGCCTCGTCCTCCTCCTGCTCATCCTCCTCCTCTGCCTCCTCGGCCAATGGTGCCTCCTCCTGCCGCTGGGCCTCGGGCGTGGCCGGCACCTCCTCCTCGACCTCCTCCTCCTCCTCCTGTGGAGACGGCTCCCTCCGGCGGCGGCCACTCCTCGTCGAGGGCACGTCAGACTGCGAGGCCCGGTACAACCAACTCAACCGCCTCTGACGTCCTCCCGGCATCTTGCCTCGACCTCCTGCATTTAAAAAAAACAAGCAATGTTGTATTAGAAATAACATAACCAAATATGTGCAATATAAATAAAACAATAGATCCTAAAAATATAACATAATATTACATGTATTAGAAATAATCTGGATCATCCGGATTAGCCGGAGCATGAGTCTCCTCATCACTGTCAACCATGTCTAAGTACTCCTCAGTATCCGAAGACAGGTCATCGTCTTCATTTGCTTGGCCTAAACGGAATCGTTCTAGCATTTCTATGTCCTTCTCATTTACCACCTCATCCCCAGCGTCCTCGTCATCATTCTCTACTTCCATTTCCATCGCTTCGGTTAAGTCTATCGTGAACGTCCCTTGCAACCCAGATTCTTGAAAGAACTCACCGTCATACGTGTTTGTGTTAAAGTTATAATCCTCATCATTGGGGAGAGGTAGTTTACCATGTGGTGATATCTTGTGCACAATATACCAACCCAAGAGATGCTCTTTGCTTTTGCACGCGTATGGCGTGTAATAAACTTGCGTGGCCTGTTGAGCCACAATATACACATCGGAGCCTGGATAGACAGAATCCTGTCGAATTTCGGCTAGCCCAAGATTAGGTGTCAGCCTCGTTCTTCCAGGATCAAACCAATGGCATTTGAACATGACAGGATTCAAAGGCTTTTCACCATGAAATGAAAGTTCGTATATTTCTTCAATTCTTCCATAGTAGTCATGGTTGTCATTGCCTGGAGTACAAACTCCGCTATTTGTGGTTTTTCGATTGGGCCGACTCTGCTCGTAGCTTGATGTGTGGAAGCGAAATCCATTCACGTCATAACCGTTAAATGACTTGACCCTACGGTCAAAGCCTTTTGCAACCTGTCTCAGCTCTTGACTCATAGACGCATCGGTTTGAGCCTGCAAGGTGGCACAAGATATATCGTTATACGGTCAGAACGTAAGAGCAAGTTGGAACGTTAGACTAAGTACGACCTACTGTTGGACGGTACCTTCTGTCGAAACCAAGAAATGAAATCAGGCCTCCCTAGCCCCGCACCATTTGCAATTAGGGTTTCAGCTGCCGCATCAGAAAGAGGCCTTGGTCCATTCGAGAACAAATGAAGAAATTCACTGTACGAAGCAAAAAGAATGGTGTTGGAAAGTGACGACGAATTGGATGAAGATAGATAACAACTTACCCCATGTACGGATCCAGCTCATCAAGGTTGGTAAGCACGTATAGCATGATCTTTCGCCACTCTTCATAGTTCAACTGCTTAACTGTGGATCCACTTGCCGTGCCGAGTTGGCCTCGAAAAAGGCTAAGAGTCGATTCATTTTCTCCAGCATTGTAACGAGGGGGTGGATTATGCACGCTAGGAAGGTTCTCAGAGTAGTATTCTTCAGTGAAGTTGGACACCTCCTCCAGAATGGATGCCTCTGCAATGGAAGCCTCAATTTTGGCTTTGTTTCTACATTTCTTGCGAAGAGTCTTCATATTTCTCTCGACTGGAAAGCACCAACGCCATTGCACAGGCCCTCCCATTCGAACCTCATTTGGGAGGTGTACGATCAAATGAAGCATCGGAGTGAAGAAGCCTGGTGGAAAGATCTTCTCCAGCTTACAGAGCAACACAGGTGCAGCTTTCTCCAAGTCATCAACGACGGACCGAGATATCTCCTTGGCACATAGCTGGCGGAAGAAATAGCTCAACTCTGCCAGGACAACCCACATAGGCTCAGGAAGATAGCCTCGAACCATCGCCGGAAGAAGCCGTTCGATCCATACGTGGAAGTCATGACTCTTCATCCCTAGGACTCGCAGAGTAGATAAGTTGACTCCTCTCGTTAGATTCGCTGCATATCCATCAGGGAATGTCAATGTCTGAATCCACTGAAGTATTTCTTTCCTTTGTGGCCTGCCCAAGACGAAATCGACCTTGGGCCGTGTCCATCTCCTGCCGGGCTGAGGAGGCAGCATCTCTTGCTTTGGTCTATCGCACAACAGTGCCATGTCTAGTCTAGCCTTAGGGTTGTCCTTAGACTTTTCAGTGTCCATGAGTGTTCCCCAAAGCGACTCAGCGATGTTCTTTTCAGTGTGCATTACATCAATGTTATGTGGCAGAAGAAGATCGTCATAATAAGGGAGTCTTTCCAAGCCTGACTTATGAGTCCACATATGCTCCTGACCATACCCCGCAAAACGACCGTCTGTTTCGTTGAACTGGAGAGCATCTATCTGAGCATGAACCTCGGCACCGGTCAGCAACCGAGGTGGAGGATCTCTCACCACGACACCTTTGGTAAAGTTCTTGGTGTCCCGTCTAAAAGGATGGTCAAGAGGTAGGAATTGTCGATGTTGGTCGAACGCCGAATACTTGCCACCCTTCTTCAACCAGATAAATCTCGTAGCTGTCTTACAAACCGGGCATGAGAACTTGCCATGGACACACCAGGCACAGAATATCCCATATGCCAGGTAGTCATGCAGTGAGTACTGGTACCAGATGTGCATTGTGAAGTTAGACCTTGAAGTTCGGTCGTATGTCAATACCCCTTCATTCCAAGCAGTTTCCAATTCATCAATCAGAGGCTCCATGTACACACCCATGTTATTCCCCGGGTGTCCAGGAATTATCAACGACAAGAAGACAGTATGACGTTGAAATAGGACGCCGGGGGGGAGATTGAGGGGGATAACGAAGACGGGCCAACACGTGTACGGGACAGCCATGAGTCCATAGGGATTGAAACCGTCCGTTGCAAACGCAACACGAACATTACGAGCCTCTCTAGCTTTGTCATGATGGATGCGGTCGAAGTGGGCCCATGCTTCACCATCGGCGGGATGTACCAACTTCTCAGGATTGTATCGGGTACCCTGTTTGTGCCATGTCATCTGTTTCGCGGATTCCTCGGTCATGTAGAGACGTTGGATCCTCGGTGTGAACGGCAGGTAACGCAGGACTTTCATGGGGATAGAAAGCTGCCTCTTCGGGCCTTCACCATCGTCTACCTCCATGTATCTCGACGCTTTACACTTCGGACAGTAACCTGCATCCGTGAGATCTTTCCTGAAGAGGACGCACCCATTTGGACAAGCATGTATCTGCTCATACGGCATCTTCAGTGCACGAAGCAGTTTCTGTGACTCGTACAGGCTCTTTGGCAATATGTGGCCGTCCGGAAGCATGCTACCAAATAGGGCCAACATACCATCGAACGCATCTCGACTCAGGTTGAACTGGGACTTGAACCCCATCACACGGCCAATGGCATCCAGTTGAGAAACCGTTGTCCGATCGTGAAGGGGTTTCTATGCCGAAGACATCATCTCGTAAAACGCCTTTGCGGTCTTCTCCATCTCCTCCTCCGTACGTCCTTCAGCGTACTGTGCTTCTTGGAAGTCATCTAACATGTCTGCTACCCCCGCATCAGCATCAAAGTCCTCCAGACGTGGTCGCACTGCCTCCGCTCTCAAACGATGTGCTTCACCATGGTAGATCCACCGGGTGTAGTCCGTGGTGAATCCATTGTTCACAAGATGTTTAGCCATGTTCTCCTTGTCTTGCCTTCTCCGGTTCCCATATCTGCTGCATGGGCACAACACTTTGATCTCTCCTCGCCGGGCCGCGCCAAATGCATTGTTCACGAAAGCATCTGTCTTGCGCAACCATTCATCGGTGAAATCACTTCTGCTTCTACGGCCCGAGTACATCCACTGACGGTCATCCATCCTACTGTCATGCATCCGAGTACTTACATATCTACCTCCGAGTACTTCCATCCTACTATCATCTAATAGGTGAGGATAGGTCCTAATCCCACCCGCGGATGCGTACATGAGGTCAGTTCCCATTGTCTGCCCCGAGCCGAGACAGAATTTCGGCAGCACCTCCCCGATGTTCTCAAGATACACGTCCCTGTAGGAAGAGTGTGTATCCGGAGAACAACAGGGAGGTGATGCCGAAACTCCATCTCGAATCGGGCCAGACCATGGGAACTAGCCTCATCGACGCATCTGCGGGCTGTCCAAGTAACGTGGACAATCCAAAATAGATACGGTTATCGATATGCAGAGACCTGCATACCTCCAGCCGTATCTCTTTCGGACGGGAGATGCCTAACTGGGTTCAATGACCTACGACCCTTATCTGGGAGGAGACGTTATTTATACCTAGGGTGCCGGTGGAGTCAGGCTAGCGGCGCAGTGGCGAGTCGGTGCAGTGCAGGCAGACCCGCGACAGCGACAAAGACGATCGGGGTCACCGAGGATCTCCGGCGTGGCCCCGACAGGTCCTCCTCCTACAGAAAAGACAAAAAAGATAGTATCAATTAGAAATTTCGGTAGAACCTCCCCTGCACGGTGAGGTTTCGAAACCTGCAAGAAACAACGGCACGATGGCCGACATCCACATATATACGGCACGATGGCCGACATCCACATACATTCACATGCATACCACGACTACTAACAACTACTACTTACTACGCGGGGCGATCGACGATGAATGAGCAGACGAACTCGAGGGCGAGGATGTGACAACGATGGCCTCCTCTCCTTCTCCTCCACCTTCTTCTCCTTATTCTCCTCCTCCTCCTCCTCTGCTTCTCCTTCTCCTCCTCCTCCTCCTCCCCTCCCCCTCTACTTCACTTCTCCTCCTCTACCCGTCAGCTTTTCCTCCTCCTCCTCCCCACCTAGGCCGAGGGGCGCGGGAGGCGGGTCGCCGGCGGTGTGGGGCAGGCGCCGGCGGGGTGGGGTGCCGGCGGGGAGGCGCGGCTCGGGAGGGGCGCCGGTGGGGAGGCAGCCTGCGGCGGCGGCGCGGCGAGCTCGGCGAGGAATGCGCGGGCGGGGAGGCCGCGGGTGGGGAGGGGCGCCGGCGGGGAGGCAGCCTGCGGCGGCGGCGCGGCGAGCTCGTCGGGGAGGGCGTGGGCGGGGAGCGAGGAGGGCACCGGTGGGGAGGGGCGCGGTCCAGGAGGCGCGCCGGTGGGGAGGCGGCCTGCGGCGGCGGCGCGGCGGCGTGGCGAGCTCGGCGACGGAGGCAGGCCGGCGGTGGCGAGGCGGGTGCAGGTGCGGATGCGTGTGCGTGTGTTGGCTGGTGGCCAGGGGTGGCCGACGCTTATTTATTTTTTTATGTGTTCACACTTTGCCGAGAGCCGGATCGGGGGCCCTCGGTAAAGAACGACCCTTTGCCGAGAGCCCTCTGTTAGGCTCTCGGCAAAGGCTCATATTTTTTTAAAAATAAATTCTTTGCCGAGAGCCCTGGCCCTGGCTCTCGGCATATATGCTCTTTGCCGAGGGCTTTAGGAAGCTCTCGGCAAAGAATATATATTTTTTTTGTTTTTTTGCTCCTAAATTTTTCTGTGGCTTTGCTACAGTACTACAAGCCAAGATTTCAAATTTGGTGTGTTTTCTATAAATCTTGCTATATTTCGCATATTTTCTTTAATTTGATGATTTTTTCCACGGGACGCACGTTTGAACTGCAGGTGCATGAAATAATGAAACTCAGCGATTCCAAAAATGGTATTCATTCTTCAAAGGGTATTTCGACACCGTATCCAGGGACAGGCGCGGAGACTCGACCGTCTCGTGCACGAGAAACGGCGACCAAGTTGCGTGATATTGGATTTAAAATTACTAAAAATACAAACAAAGTCAGAAAATCATGAAAATGGACGGGTGACCTTGACATCGCATGTAGAGGCTATGAAAAAAATTTGGGAATGTTGGGAGCAAGTGGTGACGCAAGATGGTTAAAACCCTGAGATCATCGCATATCATCACATGTGACATCTTGCGGAGATCTCATGGTTTTAACCATCTTGCGTCACCACTTGCTCCAAACATTCCTAAATTTTTTTCATAGCCTCTACATGCGATGTCAAGGTCACTCGTCCATTTTCATGATTTTCTGACTTCGTTTGTATTTTTAATAATTTTAAATCCAATATCACGCAACTTGGTCGCCGTTTCTCGTGCACGAGACGGTCGAGTCTCCGCACCTGTCCCTGGATACGGTGTCGAAATACCCTCTGAAGAATGAATACCATTTTTCCAATCGCTGAGTTTCATTATTTCATGGACCTGCAGTTCAAACGTGCGTCCTGCGGAAAAAATCATCAAATTAAAAAAAATGCGCGAAATATAGCAAGATTTATGGAAAACACTTCAAATTTGAAATCTTGGCTTGTAGTACTGTAGCAAGGCCACAGGAAAAATTGGGAGCAAAAAAACAAAAAAAAAATAATATGCTTTGCCGAGAGCTTCCTAAAGCCCTCGGCAAAGGGCACCTATGCCGAGAGCCAGGGCCAGGGCTCTCGGCATATAATTTACTAAAAAAAAAATTCAACCCTGTGCCGAGAGCCTAACAGAGGGCTCTCGGCAAAGGTAACGGCGCAGGGGGAGCCGTTCGCGAGGGTTCCGTTTGCCGAGAAGCATTCTACGCCGAGGGTTCGGCTCTCGGCATAGGGTCCCTTTGCCGAGAGCCTGACTTCGCCGAGAGTCGGACCCTCGGCGTAGGAATCGTCGCCGAGTTTCTTATGGTGCCGAGGGCTGGCTCTCGGCAAAGAGCCCTTTGCCGAGTGCCCGCGTTTTAGCTCTCGGCAAAGATCCGGACACTCGGCAAAGAGCCCGTCTCCGGTAGTGGAATCAAACTTTAATTATATATTTGTGATACGGAGGGAGTATATACACTACGAATCAAACTTTAATTATATATCTCTTGGTCATATATTCTTGTTGTTCCCTGCTTGCCTTCCCTTGATGAGTTGTTACTGCAACCCTTTCATGAAGTGTACTTATTTCAAAATAACAAAAAATTAAATAAGCATGATGGCTAAATAAATAAGTAGTGTACTTATTTCAAACAGCGGGAGTGTAGTACTCCCTCCGTCCACGAAAGAATCAATTTCTAGAGTTGTCTTAAGTCTAATTTTTTAAACTTTGACCAAATTTTTAGAAAAAACTATCAAGATTGATGGTACCAAATTCACATCATTAGATATATCTTCGAATATATTTTTATAATATGTTCATTTTATATCATAGATGTTATTATTCTTTTCTAGAAAGTTAGTCAAAGTTTAAAAAGTTTGACCGGCACGGATTCTAGGAATTGATTCTTTCATGGATGGAGGGAGTACTTATTTAACTAACAACATTATATTGATCTCTAAATTGTCATGATGATTCTGAAATCTTTTTGTGCTCATTGGTGCCCCGGCCAGATTCAGAGAAGCGGAAAGTGCTAGTATGGACCACAAGGTATACTATAATAAATGGAATTGCTCGTGGGTTGCAGTATCTGCATGAAGATTCTCAGTTGAAGATAGTCCACCGGGATCTGAAAGCGAGCAACATTCTGTTGGATGCAGAGATGAACCCTAAGATTTCGGACTTTGGCTTGGCAAGGCTTTTCGAAGGGGATCAGTCACAAGAGACCACCAAACGAGTTGTTGGGACCTAGTAAGAACTGTCGATATATAAATTATTACTGAGATTTTGCATGATATATATTATACTACTGTATATAACGATGGAAATTTTGTGTCGGTTACCTTAATTTCAGTGGATACATGGCACCAGAATATGCGCTACGTGGGCAATATTCTATAAAGTCGGACATATATAGCTTTGGCGTGTTGATTTTGGAGATCATCACGGGAAGGAGAAACAGTGACTCGTACAATTCTGGCGAACCTGTTGACCTACCAAGCCTTGTGAGTATATACTGCTGCAGCTATATATATATATATATATATATATATATATATATATATATATATATATATATAGCTATTCTACACCATTAGGCAAAATTGACTAGAAAAAAATACTGAGTAGTACTGGACAACGTTCAGTATTAGTCAATACTACACCCAGCATCAAAAAATACTGATACGCGACTACTGAACAATACTGAATTCTGTTCAGTACAATAGTTTCTACACCTAGGGTGTAGAATAGCACTTATATATATATATATATATGTGTGTGTGTGTGTGTGTGTGTGTGTGTGTGAAGTTCATGACCTGTAGATGGATGATATATTTCCCTGGACATTCATATATGACTCCAACATCCAACTTTCGATCACAGTCAATACTAGAAACTACAGTACATATATATTTGGAAAACACATCATGGAAATTGTTTTTTCAATGATGCATAATGCAGGTATGGGAACACTGGACACTGAAATCAATCATGGAAATTGTTGACCCTTATTTGAGGAGCGTTTCCTCCTCCGAGGACGACGACCAGATACTGAGGTGCATTCATATAGGACTGTCGTGTGTCCAGGAAGACCCATCGGACAGGCCAACCATATCTGCTGTCAGCGTCATGCTCGACAGCAACACGGTGCCCTCGCAAGCTCCGTCCAGGCCAGCATTCTACGTCGAAATGAGCGGCTTCATTGGATCATCAGGGACATACTCCCATCAGTACCCAGGTTTTATTAATGACTCTGCCCAAAGGTCGACAGTAATAATGTCACCGAATGAGCTATCGATAACAGATCCTGAACCACGATGATAAGGTTCTCGTTGGGAAATAATAATTGGCCAGAGAGCATCAGTCATGTATGTAGTAGGTGTGCAATGAAAGGACGAGCATATGCATGTTCTATATATGCAAACAAGTGTGTATTCTATTTGTATATTGTGTGTGTGTGTGTGTGTATTTTTAGTTAGCACAATGTTGTATGACCACTTTATTTGTATTGTATTATTACTCTCTACTAGGAATTGTATTGTAAGAAATAAAGTCACTGGAATCTTTATGTGAACACCATCACACTGAGAAATTATTAAGTGAAACATCGGTACCATACACTGAAAGCTTTTCCGTGTAATAATAGAAGAAATGTGATGAGTAGAGTCATCTCAACGTCAGAGTGACCTGTTGGTAACACACTTGCCCAACCTCCGCACACGTGCAGGGGGTGGCGAAGGTGGCCAATCGTCAGAATCAAGCGAAGATGTAGCAAGAACAAAACCAGCGCGAAGGTATAAGGAAGCGAGAACAGTGTTACTATGACTCTATTCCCCAAAAATCGTGTTCTTTGCACTGTTCACCTCCCGGTATTTAT
Organism: Coix lacryma-jobi var. lacryma-jobi; assembly: GCA_009763385.1. NCBI lineage: Eukaryota > Viridiplantae > Streptophyta > Magnoliopsida > Poales > Poaceae > Coix > Coix lacryma-jobi. The sequence continues at coordinate 19,578,361 of CM019831.1, forward strand.
AGGGAATACCAGGGGGCGCTGACCAAATTACAAAAGGGTACAAGAAAGATTCCCTCCCGCTGTACAACGGAAGGGCAGGATCGTACAAACACGAGAGGCGCAAGAACCCTAGCCAGCCTTCCAAGCGCCCGCCGCTGCTAGGCTCGCGCTCACCCTCGCGGAGAACGCGAGGGCTGGTCTCCATCTTGCGAAGATACCCATCCTGTCGCGAGGTCCGAGTTCCCTCGCCGCCCGTTGGGCCAGAGCCTCCGCAGCGAAGGTATACGGAACGTGCGGGGGTTGCTTCCAGCGCTCTTCGCACCCCTTGCCTGCAAGAATTTGCTAAACATGGCGATGGTTGGATCAGTACTCACGGGCCTGAATGGTGGCTTGAGGGACTTAGCAAAATAGAAAGGCGGGCTACAGCGAAGGTTCGCGGGACAATAGCGAAGGGGCGCGGGACGCGTGAGGGCCGTTTTGTCGAGCCAGCCTGCGTGGCGCCACTCCCGAGGGTCTCTTCCCCCAATAGTAGCCCCTCGATGCCTTGGTCCAGAAGAACAGTGTTTGGGCCCAAGCAGCGCTCTTTGATGTGACGAGACCCTTGGCAGCGACGCCCGCGGCTGACTTGGGCCGGGCCGTTAAGTTTCTTTGTGCACTGTAGAGATCCGTTTCGTTTTCTGCGCCACGGATTTCGGTCTTCGTGCCGGGTTTGTCAGGTAGGGTGTTCCGCCCCCCGGCCTATAAATAGGTGGGGTTGGTGGGGGCTTGAAGTTGTGGCCTCCCCTTGCTATAGACATCTTGCTGCTGCGCAAAGTTTTTTGCGAAGGTTGTTTTAGTCTGGTTGCGAAGGCCGTGTGTGTTGTGTTCTGCGAAGGTTTTGGTTTGAGAGATGGCTAGATCAAGCAGACGGCTCGTGTAGCTTCTCCCTCCGCTGCGGATGAGGGGGTGACTTTTGAGTTTAGGCTGAGCCGAGTTTGTAGTTCTGATTTAGCGGCATATGTTAAGCGAGGGTGGATCGAGGAGGGAAAAGCGAGGACCAGTAGTGGGGAGACCGTTCCGAAGCCGGAAGCGGATGAGATTGTTGTTTTTGAAGAATTCTTTTCGGCTGGCCTTCGCTTCCCGGTTGTTTCCTTTGTGACCTCGGTTCTTCAAAGGTTCAACCTGAAGTTTCATCAGCTGACACCTTCGTGTTTTACAAAGATGTTGGTGTATGTGTGGGCATGCCGCTCTCAGGGCATTGCCCCGCATGTCGAGGGTTTTATTCGCACTCATCGTGTGCATATGCAGCCCCGAAAGATTGACTATGGCGAAGGTAACACCCGTCTTGGACAATTTGCGGTGTACACATTTTGCCATCGTGCCGTATCGGAGCTGCCGGTGCAGGCCCAGAAGAACAAGTGGACCAGCGGGTGGCAGGAATTTTGGTTTTACTACAAGCTAGGTGGTGCGGTGGATCTTTGTGGTGAGCTCCCGCCTCTTGGTGATGTTAGCGCGGAGGCCAAGATGGATACCGAGGCGCACGCAGCTGTTGACTGCTTGAGGGTTGTCGCACGCTCTCAGTGCGCCCGCGACTTGGTTGAGGAGTACTGCTGCGCTAAGATTTGGCCTCTTAGCCGGAAGCAGGTATGGTTTAAGGTTGAGGATGACCCCAAGTACCAGGGTAAGGGTTTGAAAAAGCCGAAGGTGGATCTGAACAAGATCTGGGAAAATGTTCTCAAGAAGTTTCCCAGGCGAGAGGATGGGATCGAGGCTGTTTATAAGCGCGTCCAGCAGTGGGCGGAGGAACTCGTTGGAAAGCTATCCACATTGGAGATTAAGGCTATCCACAGCTCGATAGGTAGCGGAGGTCGAGTTAACAGGCTATTCGACGCTCTTGAGATTCAGTATGCTGGTTGGCCCGCTCCTTCGAGCGAGGATGCGCCGAAAAAGAGGAAACGTGCTGCTGCAGGGGAGAAAGAAATTATCTCACGGCCGAAGAGGGGTCGTGGTCGTGGCCGCGGCGGCGTCGGCGGTCGGGCGAAGGTGCTGTTGGTACTTCCTCTTCCTCGGCCATAGTTCCAAGCGGCCAAGGTGTCGGTAAGGTTGGTGGACGGGTGCCCCGCATCGGTGGGATTAGTGCTTTGATCCAAATTTCGGACGACGAAGGTGCCTCCGATGATGAGGAGAAGGAGGAGGAGGGGGAGGCTGAAAAGGAGGTGGGAACTGAGGATGACTCATCTAACGAGGCTAGTGATACCTCCAGTGGTGAGGGCAGCTCAGATGATGAAAGTGTTTCAGAAGAGGGTGATCGTGGGAAAGCTGTTGCTTCCTCGAGCGCTGATGTTGAGGCAACGCGTCGTATTGATGAGTTGATGCTCGACCTCGAGCCTGAGAGTCCCGAGCGAGGGTCGGTGCCTGAATTCGCGAGGTCGCACATCTGGGTTGATGGTGTCGAGGTGGCTGGTGACCTCGAGTCGGAGAGGAATCCGGGCAAAAGGCCATACGGCGAAGCTAGCCGTTACTCTCTTCCTTATTTTGCTGTGAAGGTTGGAGTTACTGATCCGGCGACGGAGCTTTTTACGAGTTCGGACCTCCGCGAGTGCCACCTACAAAGTGCTCCGAAGGAAATGCATTTTATTGGTCGTGTGTTTAATCGGATTTGTTTACCGGAGGCAGAACTTCGACTGGCAAACCAGCCTTTGGATGATCTTCATGATGATATGGATGTCAAGATTGCTGAGTTGATGCTCCTCAACTGTTCGGCTCGCCGGAGGGCGAGTTACAATCTAAACTATTTGAATGATCGGTTGTCGAAGGTTGAGGAGGATAATAAGAGCCTTCGGCGGAGTTTGGAGAACAAAGAGATTGAGCTCAAGGCTGCTTTAGAAAAAGTTAAGAAATCCCGAGAGGAAGCGCAAGAGGTTGTGAATAGCAATGCTGAGCTCCTGGCTGGTAGCCGGCAAAAAGACAGGGATTTGTTAGCTGCGAACAATCGCATAGAAGAGTTGTCGACTGAGCTGGCTTCTCAAGCCGAGGCTTGGCGGAAAAGCATGGGGGAGGTTAAGAATAAGATTGACACCTGCTTGACCGACGCCGGCGGTTCTGCTGGGGAGCCGCTACCTGCCGTTAATGCAGTGACGTTCGAAGCTTGGCTAAAGAATGAGCTCGATGTTTTCAGCTCTTTGGTTGATAACGCAGCCGACTTCGGGTGTTACGCTGGGGCTTTGGCCATGGCCGGGACCCTTCGCCAAGCTGACTGTGAGCACCTTCGCAAAATTAGGAGGCCGAACCACGTCTTCCCAATGGTCGACGAGGTGCGGAAAATGAAGAATGATGATGCGGAGGTTCGGAACTGCGCAATGCGCTTGCTCCGGAGGTTTTGGATCATCGGAGGTGGACGCGCTCTCGCCTTCGAAGAGGCAGCGGAGGCTACTCGTCAGGTAAAGACTTGTATGTGTTGTTCGTTCCACGTCCCTGTTTCATGGACGATCATGTTGTATTATAAACGGGTGGTGTATTCGTGCAGGCTCAGAAAGATGCATTGCCTTCGCCGATGGCGATTGAAGATGTTGCCGGATGCTCCAAGTCTGCTCTTGAGCCCAGTTCTGCGGAGGTTCCTACAGCGGAGGAGATACCCTCGGCTGGGGATGCTCCGAAGGCTGGAGAAACTAACTTAGAAGGGGCGGCGACTGAGAACGCACCTGAGAGCTTGGAAGCTGCCGCTGGCGAAGGTCTAGATGCCGCCGCTGTCGAAGGTGGAGCAGATCAGCAGGGGGAGACTGGGCAGGTGTGAAAAATTAGTGTTACTTTGGCGGTAGGGTTTATTTTGTAAAAAGTGTGGTAGTTGTAAAAACTTGATGACGCTGAGACACTTTCGTATTTTGTGAAAATACAGGTTCCTGATGGAACCGTGCTAGAAGTGTTTGATGTGACGCCACTGACGCTTAATTATCAATATACTTTTATAACTGGCGAATCGTGGGCTCATGCTAGGTTAAAACATCATTCGCTGGCTTTTGAACGCTTTTGGTGGTCGAAAGTGCGAAGGTACGATTTGAAGAATAGCAGGTCGAGTCGTTTTTGGCGCGAAGCAGACTATACTGATCGACAGGCCACCCGTTATTTGTTTGGTTCTTCTTCGTCTTCGCAAGCTGGCGTTGATGATGATATTGATGAGAAAACGGCTTTGGATTACTTGTTTGGGCGAAGCAAACTAGATGTAGGTTCGGATGGGTCACTAGTGGTTCCAAAGGAGGAAACTTCGGATGTTAGTGATGTAGGCCGTAGATATATGTACAGGGCGAGGGTTTTGCCCGGGGAGCTGTCAATTGTCCCTGCAACTCCTTTGTTGTGGGGACCCGTAATTCCGGTGGATACAGGGTTTGAGGATGGTGACGAAGGTTACGAAGATTTAATGTTAATTGAAGGAGGTGATGATTCCTTGTAATTTTATAGTTTTTACCGATTGTTTGTTGTTGTGAAGTTATTTTGTAAATGAAGGGGAACATTGTATGTTTGTTTTGTGTCATTACGATTCGCTTGAGTAATTTTTGTGATGGATTTTTTGTCCTTGTCGGATATTGACGAGGCTCGTTGGCTGTCCAGCTCGGTGTTGTTTTTGATGTGTGTGATGTTTAGCTCAGGAAGAAATGACACCTCCTTTTTGTTTAAGCGAGGCTCGCTTTTTCGTTGAGAGAGGTGTTTTAAAGAAAAACAGCGACGCCCCCTTTTCTTTTTAGCGAGACTCATTTTTGCGTTGAGAGAGGTGTTTTAAAGAAAAACAGCGACGCCCCCTTTTATTTTTAGCGAGGCTCGCTTTTGCGTTGAGAGAGGTGTTTTTAAGAAAAACAGCGACACCCCCTTTTCTTTTTAGCGAGGCTCGTTTTTGCGTTTAGAGAGGTGTTTTTAAGAAAAACAGTGACGCCCCCTTTTCTTTTTAGCGAGGCTCGTTTTTGCGTTGAGAGAGGTGTTTTTAAGAAAAACAGCGACGCCTCCTTTTCTTTTTAGCGAGGCCCCCTTTTCTTTTTAGCGAGGCTCGCTTTTGGGTTGAGAGAGGTGTTTTTAAGAAAAACAGCGATGCCCCCTTTTCTTTTTAGCGAGGCTCGTTTTTGCGTTGAGAGAGGTGTTTTTAAGAAAAACAGCGACGCCCCCTTTTCTTTTTAGCGAGGCTCGCTTTTGCGTTGAGAGAGGTGTTTTTAAGAAAAACAGCAACGCCCCCTTTTCTTTTTAGCGAGGCTCGCTTTTGCGTTGAGAGAGGTGTTTTAAAGAAACCGCGGCGCTCCCTTTTCTTTTTAGCGAGGCTCGCTTTTTTCGTTGTGAAATCTGAACGTAAGGTTTGTGCGTTGCGTTGCTTTAGGTGTACGTGGGATTTTGCGTTACGAGCCCCTGGCATGTTTGGTGAGGGTGCTTGACTTTTTGGTACTTCGCGCCTCCCCTTGTCTTAGGTGGAGGTGAAGTTTTTTTTTGCGAGCCCTTGGCGTGTTTGGCGAGGGTGCTCGACTTTTTTGTACTTCGCGCTTCCCCTTGTCTTGGGTGGAGGTGAAGTTTGCTTTTTTGCGAGCCCCTGGCGTGTTTGGCGAGGGTGATCGACTTTTTTGTACTTCGCGTCTCCCCTTGTCTTAGGTGGAGGTGAAGTTTGCTTTTTTGCGAGCCTCTGGCGTGTTTGGCGTGGTGCTCGACTTTTTTTGTACTTCGCGCCTCCCCTTGTCTTAGGTGGAGGTGAAGTTTGCTTTTTTGCGAGCCCCTTGCGTGTTTGGCGAGGGTGCTCGACTTTTTGTACTTCGCGCCTCCCCTTGTCTTAGGTGGAGGTGAAGTTTGCTTTTTTTGCGAGCCCCTGGCGTGTTCGGCGAGGGTGCTCAACTTTTTTGTACTTCACGCCTCCCCTTGTCTTAGGGGGAGGTGAAGTTTGCCGTTTGCCAAGTTTGTTTCGAAAAAGTTTGTTTTTCGAAGCAATCTTCGGGGTGTTTACATCGATTTTAGCACTCTTGAAGAAGAGCTGCTTTTTTCGATGTTTGTTAGCTTAAGTAAAACAGACTGGAGTTTTGCTTTTTTCGGGGGTTCTAGCTTGTATTAATGATTTGGATGCTGCCTCGTTAAAAAACCTTACGCCCCTTCGTAAGGAAAAAGAGTGCAACTCCTTTATTTTTGTTACATGCATAGAAATGGAAGAAGGCATAAATGAGCTAACAAATTACATATCGCGAGAGCTCGCTAAGGCTCCGCTATGGGTAGTATTTGCGAAGGTCGTCGACGTTCCAGGTGTGAGGCAAGATGTTTCCCTCGCTGTCAGAGAGGTGAAAAGAGCCGGGACGATAGCATTCTGCTATTAGGTATGGACCCGTCCATTTTGGCTGGAACTTTCCCACCATGTTGGCGTTCTGTTTCCGAATGAGGACGAGGTCACCCTTCTTTAGTTCTTTGATTCTCACTTTTTTGTCTCTCAATTTTTTGGTTTCTTCTTGATACTTGCGAATGTTGTGCACTGCATTGCATCTTGTTTCCTCGAGTAGGTCTTTATCGAGCAGCTGGCTTTGTTCATCTGGTTCGAGGGTAGTTCTGAGTGACCCATGTTTCAACTCCTCTGGTAACACAGCTTCTTCCCCAAAGAGTAGCCTGAAGGGAGTGAATTTGGTAGCTCTGCATTCCGGGGTGTTATGAGACCAAGTGACGGAGGTTAGTTCTTCCGCCCACTTTCCCTTAGGCCTGCCTTGCAGTTTCTTTGATATGGCTTGGAAAATTGTTGCGTTGGCTCTTTCGACTAAACCGTTGGATTGTGGGTGCCGCACTGAGGCGAAGCATAGGATTGTTCCGATTTGAGCGCAGAATTCTTTGAAAACCTCGCTGTCGAATTGAGTGCCATTGTCGACCGTTAGGTATCTGGGGACTCCGAATCGGCAAATTATTTGCTGCCAGAAAAACTTCTTCACGGCCAAGGAGGTGATGGAAGACAACAATCTTGTTTCAATCCACTTTGTGAAGTATTCCACGGCTACCACCGCGTAGCGAAGGTTTCCTGGAGCTGTTGGTAGTGGGCCGACGAGGTCCATTGCCCATCTTTGCAACGGCCATGTTGGGCATATCAGAGTTGTTGGAGCCCCTGGGGCGTTCTGTGTTTTTGCCGTTAGTTGGCAACCCTCGCAATGTTTGACGATGCTTTCTGCATCTCTTAACGTTGTTGGCCAGTAGAAACCTTGCCGGAAAGCTTTCCCAACTAGCGATCTCGGGCCGTTGTGTGAACCACAGATGCCTTCGTGAATGAGCTTGAGAATGTCGTTTCCTTCAGACAGTGACACGCATTTGAGCCAAGGCGAGGTTACCGAAGCTTTGTACAGAATGTTGTCCACAATCTTGTACCCTCGTACTCTTTGTTTTAGTCTGTTTTCTTCCTCTTTGGAGTCGGGTTCATGGAGCCCTTTGATGTAGGCTATGATAGGTGCTCTCCAGTCCTCGTTCTGGATTGCACTGATTAATTTGGCGTTTCTTTCGGTTGTTTCGAAAGCGGATTGAGTCACAACCTCATGGAAAACATTTGGCGGCAGCTGTAGTTGTTGTGCTGCTGCTTTAGCTAGGCAGTCTGCCTCATTGTTTTTTGACCTCGGAATCGCTTTCACTGTTATGCCGAGGAAGAAAGATTCTAACCTTCGGACATATTGGAAGTATTTTTGAAATTCTGGATCTTTTGCCTTGTAGTTTTTCTCAATGTGTCCTGCGATTACTTGTGAGTCTGTGTTGATGACTGCCCTTCGGACTGACAGTGATCGAAGCTTTGAGAATGCTAGTATTACAGCTTCGTATTCTGCGGAGTTGTTTGTGCACTTAAAATCGAGTCTTCTTGCATACCTTAACTTTGACCCGAATGGCGAGACTAGAATAGCCGAGGCCCCAGCTCCAGTTACTCCCCAGGCTCCATCGACATATGCAGTCCAAAATGGGTCTTGTTGAGCTCCATCTCTGCGAGGGTCGGGGGTCCATTCAGCTATGAAATCTGCTAGTGCCTGTGATTTGATTGTTGTTCTTCCAACGAAGGTTATAACATAGCTGTTGAGCTCAACTGCCCATTTCGCTATTCTGCCAACTGCCTCGTTGTTCTTGAAAATGTTCTCGAGGAGGTATGCCGAAGGTACATGGATCTCATATGCCTGGAAATAATGCTTGAGCTTTCTTGATGCCATAACCACGGCGTATGCTATCTTCTCGAGCTCTGAGTAGTTTCGTTTGGGACCTTCGATGGTTTCTAATACATAGTAGATTGGGGCTTGCCTGGTTCTGTTGTTCTCGTGTACCTCTTTGATTAGGACTGCACTTGCTGCGTGAGGCGATGCTGCGACGTACAGTAGTAACAGGTCCCCTTTGCTTGGGCTGGTTAAAACAGTCAAGTTTGTGAGATACTTTTTCAAATCCTCGAAAGCTTTCTGCTGCCGAGGTCCCCAATTGAATGGTGCAGTGCTTCTCAATGTTTCAAAGAAGGGTAACCCTCGCTCGGCGGACCTGGAGATGAATCTGCTGAGTGCTGCTAAGCGGCCTGACAAGCGCTGAGCTGCTTTCCTGGTCGTTGGTGGTTCCATATTGATGATGGCATCAATTTTTTCGGGGTTGGCTTCAATTCCCCTCGCTGAGACAATGCAGCCTACTAGTTTTCCTTCGCTTACCCCGAAAACACACTTTTCGGGGTTTAGTTTTAGTCCGACGGACCGAAGGTTACTGAACACTCTTGCGAGGTCTGATATGTGATTTTCTTTTAGCTCGCTCTGGACAACCAAATCATCGACGTAGGCCGAGACGGCGTGTTCGTCTTTGAAGACTTCAGACGTCATGCGGGCGAAGGTTGATCCTGCTTTTCTTAAGCCTTCTGCCATTCTTCGAAAGCAAAAAGTGCCCGAAGGTGTGATGAAACTTGTTTTTTCCTCATCTTCTTCATTCATCCAGATCTGGTGGTACCCTGAGAAACAGTCGAGGAGAGATAGCATTTGGCAGCCAGCTGCTCTGTCGACCAAGGTGCTTATGTTGGGGAGGGGAAAGTCATCCTTCGGACAAGCTTTGTTCAGACATGTGAAATCTACACACATTCGCCATTTCTTGTTCTTTTTCTGAACTAGGGCCACGTTTGAGAGCCATGTTGGATATTTGACTAGGCGGATGACGCCTACGTCCATAAGCCTTCTTACCTCAGCCTTCGCTGCCTCTTTCCTTTCTTCTGACATTTTGCGAAGCTTTTGCTTAACCGGGCGATAGCCTGGTTTGATGTTTAGGGTGCTCTATCAGAGCTCTATTTACCACCTTTAGGTCCTCTGGGGACCAAGCGAAGGTGTCGGAGTTTTCTTTGAGGAAAAAGATGAGGTCGTTTTCTGATTGGGGGTCTAGGTTGGATGAAATAAACACCTTTCTTTCGGTGTTGCCATCGAAGAGTTGGACTTGTTTAGTCTCTTCCTTGGGTGATGCCTTTACTTTGTCAGTGCAAGCTTCACCTTCGTCGCTGAGGTTTGTAGTTCGAGGCTTTGATAAATTGTGGACGTTACGTTGCCCTGGTGCTACTGTTCCCTCAGCTACCCTTGCAATGTCTTGGTCTCCATATACTGCAACCACCCCCTTCGGAGCGGGAAGCTTCATGCAAAGGTAAGCGGGGTGGATGACTGCGTTGAATGCATTGGTGACCCCTCGGCCAAATATTGCATTGTACGGATAAAACATGTCGACCACGTCGAAGGTTATGTGCTCGGTTCTGCAGTTCGTCTGGTCGCCGAAGGTCACGGGCAAAGATATTTTTCCGACGGCTCTCACTTGTTGACCGCCGAAGCCGTATAGAGGGTTGTCAGCAGGTTGCAGTAGGTTTCTATCAAGCTTCATGCTGTCGAAGGTTGAGGCGAACAGGATGTCTGCGGAGCTTCCTGTATCGACCAGAATTTTGGTGACTGTCCACCCTGCTAGATTGGTTTCGATCACCATAGCGTCGGTGTGAGGATAATCTCTCAACTTCATATCACTGGAGTCGAAGGTTATAGGAATGTGAGACCATCGACCAAATTTGTGTGGTCCTTCGATGGCTACATGGTGTACTCGCCTAGCATGTTCCTTCCTCTGCCGCTTGTTGTCATGATCTTCGTTAGAGCCTCCGGTGATGGCTAGTATTACACCGAAGGTTGATGTTGGGTTGTTGATGGTCGTCTGGTTCTGGGCTTCGGCTTTAACAAGTTGAGGCGCTGGTAGTGCGGGTATTGGTGGTGGTTGTGGCAGAGCATTGTTGACTTGTTGGTTGGTTGGGGTTTGGGTCTGAGGGGTTGTTGGGTATGTGACTGTATATGGTGCATTTTGGCGTTGTGGGATCGCGGTTGGCTGATAAGAAGCTTGGTTGTAGTGTGGGTGGTGTGCGTAGATGGGTTGTTGCGAAGGTAGGGCGTAGTTTATGGGGGTGTAGTGGTATGGAGGATTTGGTTGGTGAAAATTTGGTTTCCTGGTGTGGTTGATGGTTCGGTTGTTTGCCGAAACGACTCTTTTGGACTCCTGGTACTCTTTTCCCTTAGCGAAGCATTCGCATTGGTGGAAATTTGGTTTCCTGGTGTGGTTGATGGTTCGGTTGTCTACCGAAACGGCTCTTTTGGACTCCTGGTACTCTTTTCCCTTAGCGAAGCATTCACATTGTTTGGTGGTGTGCCCCTTTCCAAGACCACAAAAATGACAATACATTTTCGCGGGATCTTTCTGCTGGTTCCGTTGATCCGGCGGGGGTGGCAAACCTTGATGGTTTTGGTTGCTCGGAGGTTGAGTGCCCCGTCTTTGGTCTTCATAGTGGACTACTTTGTTGATAGCACCAATGTTGCTTTGTTCTTGTCGAGGGTTATTTTCTCTTGGTTTAGGCCTCGGCTGCGGCTTCTGTTGTGACCTCCGAGCATCGGACTTTGCCCTGAAGTCCATGTCCGCTCTATAGTATCTTTCCATTGTCTCATGTAATTCCTCGATTGTATTCGCCGGCTTCCTAGCAAATTTCGAAGAGCATGGGCCAGGACGCAGACCACTGACTGCAGCGAGAATGACAGCTTCGTCGGATATCCCCGGAGTTCTTGCTCTGGTTTGGATAAACCTTCGCCAGTAATCTTGAAGTGGCTCGCGCTCTTCTTGTTTGCAGTTGAACAGCTCAATGGGGTTTGATGGGGCTGCTGTAATGCCTTTGAAGTTTGTACAGAGCCTATCTCTGAGATTGGCCCAGGAATCCACAGTTCCGGGGCGAAGGTTACTGTACCAAGTTTGTGCGATATCACGCAGGATGATGACGAAAGATTTTGCCATTGTTGATTCATCGCCCCCTGCCGCGGCAACTGCTGCCTCATAGCTCATTATGAATTGGCGAGGGTCGGTAACTCCGTCGTAGCGGGGTAGATTTTATGGATTGTAGCATGGTGGCCAGAGTTGGGTTTGGAGTATCTGGGAGAGTGGTGACTTTGGGTCATAGGGCATTTGGTGCTGTTGGGCTCTCCGTTGGTTGCGAAGGTTTGGCTCTCTCTCATCTAGGTAGAGTTGGCGAAAGTTTTGTTGTCTCATGGGATATGGTTCTGGGTGATTTGGTGGTGGTGGGGGTGGCGGATGGCGGCGGAGGTTGCCCTGATCCTGCTCCTCATTTCCCTCCTGAAGCGGCGGCATTTCCCCATCATTCCAGCCCTCGACTTCGGCTTCAGCTGCTGCGAGGAACTCCTCCATTCGGCGAAGCTGTTCCCTAGCCTCATCTGCCTTTTGCCTGATAAGACGCAACCGGTTATGCCTTTCAAGCTGGTCCAGGCGCCTCTTTTTTTCATGTAACTCAGCTTGAAGTCTCTCTAAAGCTTCGAGGCCCAACTCCTCCTCATCTCCTTCCCCATCTCTCCCGGAGGTATTCGGGTGCGGCTGTGATACCGGCCGAGTATGAGGGCCCGGGACCTCCGTCCCTGGAGCAACTTCTCCTGTTTCCGAGGGTGCTACATCCTCTTCCACTGGCTGGATTATCGCAGTGGCCTCTCTGGTCATGCGAGGGTCTCTGGTAGTGGGCGCTCTCCTGTTTCCTGCCATTTCAAACTCCGTTTCCCCACGGACGGCGCCAAACTGTTGGTAACACACTTGCCCAACCTCCGCACAAGTGCAGGGGGGTGGCGAAGGTGGCCAATCGTCAGAACCAAGCGAAGATGCAGCAGGAACAAAACCAGCGCAAAGGTATAAGGAAGCGAGAACAGTGTTATTGTGGCTCTATTCCCCAAAAATCGTGTTCTTTGCACTGTTCACCTCCCGGTATTTATACGAAATACCAGGGGCGCTGACCAAATTATAAAAGGGTACAACAAAGATTCCCTCCCGCTGTACAATGGAAGGGCAGGATCGTACAAACACGAGAGGCGCAGGAACCCTAGCCAGCCTTCCAAGCGACCGCCGCCGCTAGGCTCGCTCTCACCCTCGCGGAGAACGCGAGGGCTGGTCTCCATCTTGCGAAGATACCCATCCTATCGCGAGGTCCGAGTTCCCTCGCCGCCCGTTGGGCCAGAGCCTCCGCAGCGAAGGTATAAGGAACGTGCGGGGGTTGCTTCCAACGCTCTTCGCGCCCCTTGCCTGCAAGAATTTGCTAAACATGGCGATGGTTGGATCAGTACTCAGGGGCCTGAATGGTGGCTTGAGGGACTTAGCAAAATAGAAAGGCGGGCTACAGCGAAGGTTCGCGGGACTATAGCGAAGGGGCGCGGGACGCGTGAGGGCCGTTTTGTCGAGCCAGCCTGCGTGGCGCCACTGCCGAGGGTCTCTTCCCCCAACATGACCTATTTGTGAGCAAACCATGCATGGGCCATTCGTCTCAATAATGCAATCAGATTATTAGATACTCCCTTGTGTCCTCATGCTACTCACCTTTTTTCCTAAGGGCCTGTTTGGGAGAGCTGTGCTCCCTGATTCTCCAGCTGTGCTTTCAGATTCTCTGGTGAAGTGATTCTGTGGCTGAAAGTAGATTCTCTTTGATTTTTTAGACTAAACTCTCCAAATCAGGATAGAGATTCACTTCATAGAATTAAGTGAAACTACTTTTTTCAGCTCTCAGCCTCCTATAGGAGAATCACTTCACATAATCAACAAAGAATCACTTCTCGCTGAAAAATACGTTTGGCAGTCAGGGAGTGATTCTCACTGAGAATCTGCTCCGTGGAGCGCTGCCAAACGCCCCCTAATATATCCTCTGTTTCCCTTCATCTTTCGACACTATTCAACAATTATTGTTTCGAACATGGTACTGTGTTTTGGTACCGGTGTCTCAATTGCCGTCACCCTAACGGAAAGTGTCGAGAAAACCATAATAGAAACTAATGATATGACAATGCACGGATGGGTCGCTAACATTCCATCTCCTTTCGTTTCCCACAATGTCGCAATGCAGACTTCTAGTGCAGCTGGTCCACGCACATTCATGGCACCAGGTTTGTACAAAATATGTAATTTTAGGGCGAGGAGCCTCACGTGAATTCTAAGTCGCAGTTATCAACATCAGCTTTCCAGACAAGTTGGGATAGGCTAGAGTTAAAACTCAACAAAAGCTCCTAGTCACGGTTCATACATGTCATCCACCAAGTCAATAGTGTGGGGTGTCTATGGTGTTTTAGCATAGCAGGTCCCAAGTAGAGGCAGAGACAAGGGGGGGATGGACAGGGCCCAACCCCTCCGAACTTAAATTTTCCACTATGTTTTTTCTTTAGAAATTGAACAAAATTTGAAAATTTAACACTGTTGCCCCCCTAACATTCAAAAAAATGAATTATCTGGCTCCGTCTCTGTTAGGTCCCATACTCCCAAGCCTTGACAAAGGAGCAGAGTTGCGGTAGGTTTGACGAGTCAATGTAAAAACCTAGCTACTTTTATGGAGATAAAACACAAAAGAATTCCGCTTCCGAGTGAAGAAAAAAAATAAAAATCAATGTTCGTATACTTTAGTATCTATAAGATTTATTACTATTAGCTACGTACTAATCTTTATATGTTTGAAGTAGTTCATATTTTTAGAAAAAAATGGTAAATATGTGATATTTTCTGGGGTTAGAATGAATTAGTTATCAATTTTTAAGGAAAATCGTGGGCTGATTCTGATTCGCGTTTGTGCAACACAGGTCTGACAGACATATTATGCTGGTGCATTTCTCAGGCCGAACTTTGTGTGGATCGGAAGCCGGCGTAGGCTAAGGCCCAGATTGGTCTGGCAGACCGGGCCTATTGTAACAGTGGATACGGGTGAAGAAAGAAAAAGGCGGCTAGCGTAGGAAAAGTTGGGCCGAAAATGGCCCAGTTACAAAGCAATTTGAATTAATGTCGGTGAAGAAATTCAGTTCACGTCAATAGCACAACGGTGAAAGCAGCTCTTTACAAAAGGATGGACTCCGCTTCAAAACCTATTTAGTTTGAAAATGATGTTACTTCATTTTTTAAACTATACATCATAGAGGTAATGGAACTCTTTCGAGAGCAGTTGGTTTCGATTCAAAACTTACCAAGGACATAATCAAAAAATTACAAAGCCCTGTGTGGGGGCTTTCAAAGCTGAGAAATAACTTGTATTTTTCGGGATCCATATGGGTGGACTTATAAAAAAAACTACAAAGCCATGTGGGGGTAATGCCCTAAAATTCTGTAGAATAAAAAAAACTACAAAGACCAGCACTTTGTGGATCGTTTTAATTAAATTTTCTCACCTTTTTTACTTTATTTTTAATTAATTTTCCTACTTATTCTTATGATTGTATACCTATCTTTTGTACAAAAAAAACCTAGTGGAAAATTTAAAATTTATAGGAGGGGTTGGGCCCCTGCCCATCCCCCCTCGTCTCTGCCTCTACTTGGGAGCACTAATATAATACACAATAAGCCTAGAGTCTCTACTTTAACCAATGGATCAAATAACTCTATAGTAATCAATCTATACCTATACTAATACTAATACTAATCTATATTCTATACCTATACCCCTAATAATAAAGAGGCAAAATTTCTTCACTGTTTTTGGTCTGGCCGTTTTCGTCTGGTCTATTTATATAGACTAACTAGGATTCCCACAAGATTAGGAGAGCGATATGGGACTAATAGCTTGTCCGTTCCCCTCCACTTTCGTCTGGTCGGCAACACCGGTTGGAGGCCCGAACCTCTTTGCAACGAAATCGGTCCGAACTTGAAGGCCCAGTCTCGGTAGCCCACGAGACCTCAGCGGCAGTAGAGCGGAGACGAGCGCTCGTTCAGTTTCGGTCAAGGCGTTTAGCAACACCTCACCAGCTGAAGGCGGACGAGCCACGAGCTCACGCTATAAGAAGAGCGCCCCGTGCCCCGTTGCTCCATATTTACCTGGACGGGGTCGATGTGAGATTATTATAAGGCTGGTGGACCACTGCCAAAATTAATTAACAATTTAAACTTTGGTCTTTCTGCATTTATTTGTTTTCGAGATTGAGTCAGTTTTGATAAATATTTCTCCCGTGAAACAATTTTGACTAAATTTATTTATTATTTATTATATATATCTATATCTATATCTATATCTATATCTATACCTCTATACACCTCTATATCTATACCTATTTTTTTTATATTTTTTTATATATATTTATATATATATATATTATTATTTTTTTTACTACTAAAGAGCCAAAATTTCTGCGCACAAAATGTTTGTTGTCCAACCGACCCTGTTACCGATCGGCAATCTGCTTCTCCGAATCAGTTTTCTTTTCTATTTTTCCGTTCAACATTTATTCCATATAGTAGGCCCGCATGAGTTTTTCTTTCTTTCTTTTACCGTTGTGTTCTTAATGTCCAGATTTTCATGTGCTGCTCCACGCCGCATCATTTTTTTTCCTTTTTTGGCCGTATCCGTTGTTTTGTTTACGTCGGATTTTCATGTGCTGCTCCTTACGTAACTTCCATTTTATTTTATTTTTAATATACGAATCGGTTTTCTTTTCTATTTTTCTGTTCAACATTTATTCCATAAACTAGGCCCGCATCAGTTTTTCTTTCTTTCTTTTACCGTTGTGTTCTTATGTCCAGATTTTCATGTGCTGCTCCACGCCCGCGTCAGTTTTTTTCCTTTTTTGGATACTTGTTTTGTTTATGTCGGATTTTCATGTGCTGCTCCTTAGGTAACTTCCATTTTATTTTATTTTTAATATAAATTGAGTATTTAATATTTTTTCTTGTAAACAAATTTTTTGACTGATTTTTTTAGCGTATGTGCCGGTGCGTACGTATCTTCTTTCACCCGTCTTCTCCTCTCCTCGTGTCGTCCTCACCTTCATCTTCCTCTGCCCCCAAACAATTTTTTTGACTGATTTTTTTTTTAAAAAAATGCAATGTTTAGCGTATGTGCGGGTGCGTACGTATCTTCTTTCACCCGTCTTCTCCTCTCCTCGTGTCGCTCTCGCCTTCATCTTCCTCTGTCCCACATCATCAGCCGGTCTCGCCGAGCTCTCTACCATTAGCGAGACACTTTTTACTCCTCCCCTCCCCCATGGCGCTATGGTGAGCTCCGTCAAATCCACCTGAAATCCCCGCCCCTCCTTGCATCGGCCACCATTGCTGCCATCAGGGCCCTAAGCTCCATCCAACAGGGGCTCTTTATTATTAGGTATAGATTAACTGGACATTATGATATTATCCTACACTACGAATCCATCATAAAGAAAATTATAGCTCAAAAAATTAATAGATTGGAACAAATATAAATATTTAGGTATTTAACATTCATGTCTTATTTTGTGTTAATGACCTTGTTTGCTAAAGCTTATGATCAGTCAAAGTTGGTCAATGTTTTTCTATCACAACAAAACAGCAACAACCGCCATAAATCATGCCGAACAATCCTAATGTATTTTTTCCCGATACAGCGTATGGGCATATGTACTATGAAATTAAATTTTGAAATGGATCTACTTACATCACTTTCATATTTTTAAACTAAACCCAAAAGAGTTTATTTATAGTTAGAGTTTAAAAATTTAAACTTCGGATTAAACTCAACCTAAAAGAATTTTAGAGTCTCTTTCTTCTCCCGTTGCAACGCACGGGCATTTGTCCTAGTAGTAGTAGTATTTTAATTATATATAATACTAAATAGACAAAATTTCATCTGGTAGTTTTTCATCTGGCCTTACCCCTCTCTATCCCTCTCTATGTATCTACTTTCCGTCTGTTTTACTTTGGACCGAGTATGGGCGGCTTTGACTCACTCATGTCTCCTTTCCGTCTGTTTTACTTTGGACCGAGTATGGGCGGCTTTGACTCACTCATGTCTCCTATCCCAAACAGCAATAGGATTTCCACATCCAAATCAGACAAATAAGGCAACAATAACTGTTGGGAACACACTTGTCCAACCTCCGCACTTGTGCAGGGGAAGGAGCGAAGGTGGCCAAGTGTCGGATGCAGCAACGAAGGTGAAACGGAAGTGGAAAGTGCTCGAATTCCCCAAAAAATCGTCCTTACACTGTTCATCCCCCTGGTATTTATAGGGAATGCCAAGGGGTACGGGCCAAATTACAAGAGGGTACAACAAAGATTCCTCGCCTCCACGCAGGGAGGAAGGGCAAAAGCGTAAACACACAGCTGAAGCGGAAACCCTAATCGGTCACACCCCAGCGCGCCGCCACCTGGCCCTTGTTCACCTTCGGGGAGAGGTGCAGCGGTCTTGACCTTCGGCCGCGCCCGCCCTTGGGCCCGCGCACCTTCGTCATCTGCCGGACCTCCGGCTTCACTTGCCTCCCGGGAGAAAGACGAAAGTTTTAGCCTTTGGCCGTGCTCGCCGGACCTTCGGCTTCGCCCACCCTTGGGGCGACACATGCTTGCTGCTTGCCTGGACCTTCGCTCCAAGCGAAGGTGGCGTCGTGAGTCAGCGATGGTTTCCTGCAGCGCGACCGTCGCCTTGGACCTGCACAAAAGTGCAACAAAGCGTCGAGGGTTGTCCCCGCATCCGGGGGTCAGGGTAACGGTCTCCAATAGGAGAGGGACCTCGCAAGCACACCAGGCGTTGCGCGAGGGCTGATTTAGACCACCAGTTCGGGCGGCGCCTCTGCCGAGGGTCCTTTCCCCCAACAGTAGCCCCTCGTTGTCTTGGATCTAAAAAACCGTGTTTAGGCCCAAGCAGCGCCTTTTTAATGGGGACAGAATGGGGCCCTCGGCAGCGACGCCCGCGGCTGCTTTGGGCTGGGCCGTTGTGTTGTTTTGTACTATTGAGGCCTGTTTCGTTTTTCGCGCCGCGTTTTTTGGTTGTCGTGCCGATACTGTCGCGGGGGGTGCCCGCTACTTGGCCTATAAATAGGAGGGGTAGCTGGGATGTGGAGACCTTGTGCCCTCATTTTGCTCTAGCCTCCCTGCTGCTGCTGTCTGCCCGTAGCGAAGGTTGTGTTCTAGTGATTTGCGAGGGTTCTGTTTGTTCGGCATCTTGCGAGGCTTAGATAGTGATGGCGAGGCTGAAGCAAACTGCCCGCGCTGTTTCGCCCTCTACTGGTGTCGAGGGCATCAGCTTTGAGTTTGGTTTGAGCCGCGTTGGGAGTTCTGAACTGGCGGCCTATTTGAAGCGAGGGTGGATCGAGGAGGGAAAGGCGAGGATCAGCTCTGGAGAGACGGTTCCGAAGCCTGGTGCAGATGAAATCGTCGTGTTTGAGGAGTTTTTTGAAGCTGGTCTACGTTTTCCAGTTGACTCGTTTGTTACGGCCGTTCTGCGGAGGTTTAAGCTTAGATTTCACCAGCTAACACCTTCGTGTTTTACGAAGATGTCGGTGTATGTTTGGGCCTGTCGGTCGCAAGGTATTCCTCCCCAGGTCGAGGGTTTGTTCGGACACACCGTGTTCACATGCAGCCTCGCAGGGTTTCTGACAGCGAAGGTATTGCGAGGCAGGGACAGTTTGGAGTGTACACCTTTTGCCACCGTGCTGGGTCGGAGCTACCGGCGCAGGCGCAGAAGAACAAGTGGGCCAGCGGATGGCAAGAGTTTTTGTTCTATTATAAGTTTGATGTGGGTTCGGAGCTTTGCGGCGACCTTCCTCCGCTTGGCGATGTGAGTGCCGAAGCTCAGATGAGCCCCGAGGCGCACGCCGCTGTTGACTGTTTGAGGGTGGTTGCGCGTTCCCAATGCGCTCGTGATCTGGTCGAAGAGTATTGCTGCGCCGACGCGTGGCCGCTAAGCCGGAGACAGGCTTGGTTTCCGGTGGAGGACGATGCGAGGTACGAGGCTCGTGGATTAAAGAAGCCGAAGCTCAATTTGGGCAAGATTTGGGAGAGGGTTTTTAAGAAGTTTCCGAGACGTCAGGATGGTGTTGATGCTATTTACAAACGAGTTCAGCAGAGGGTTGAGAATCTCGTTGGGAAGTTGACCACCCTCGAGGTTAAAGCTATCCACAGCTCAGTGGGGAGCGGGGGTCGTATTAACAGGGTGTTTGACCTGCTTGGGATAGAATATACAAATTGGCCTGCGCCGACGAGCGACGACGCGCCCAAGAAAAGGAAACGCGTTCCTGCGGAGGATAGCGGTGTGGTTTCGCGGCCGAAGAGGGGTCGCGGCGGAGGTCGGGGTGGCACCGGCGGCCGGGCAAAAGTTATTTCATCGAAGATTGTTACGAGCTCTGGTGCCGTAGGAACTTCATCCTCGGCCGTGGCCTCGAGTGGTCGAGGTTTTGAAAAAACTGGAGGGCGAGCGCCTCGCGTGGGCGGTATCGGGGCTTTAGTTCAGACCTCGGAAGACGAAGGCGTTTCCGAGGACTCCGATGAGGAAGAGAAAGGAGGGGAAAAGGATGTCGTGTCTTCCGGCGAGGGCAGTACTTCATCCAGTAGCGAGGATGACTCCGATGAAGACGTTTCTGAGGAGGACAGCCGAGGCAAGAGGATAGCTGCATCCAGCGCTGTTGATGCGGCTACCCAAGATATTGAGGAAGTGCTGCGGGATGTGGAGGGGGTGAGCCCACGACGGGGGTCTGTGCCCGATTATGCTGGTTCACACATTTGGGTCGAGGGGTCCGAAATTAAGGGTGATGTTGGCCCGGACCAGGCCCCTGGAAAGAGGCCGTATGGCGAAGCTAGCCTGGCGAGCCTTCCTTACTATGCGAGGGAGCTGGGTGTTACGGACCCGGCGACTCATTTGTATACAAGTGCGGATCTTCAAGCCACCCGCTTGCCTTGCTCTCCGGAGGAGAGGCGATTCTTGGGCCGTGTATTTGACCGGGTTTGTCTGCCGGAAGTGGAACTTCGGCTCGCCGGCGAGCCTTTGGACAATATCCACGATGATATTGATGTGAAAGTGGCGGAGCTGATGCTTCTCAACCGGTCGGCACGTCGAAGGGCCAGCTATAACCTGCATTATCTGAACGACCGGTTGAAAGACGTGCAGAAAGAGAACAAAGACCTTCGCCGGAGCTTGCAAGATAAAGATGGTGAGCTGAGGGCCGCCTTGGAGGAGGCTGAGAAATGGAAGAAGGAAGGGCAAGAGGTTGCGAAGGCCAACGCGGAGCTCATCGCCGCGGGTCAGCAAAAGGATAAGGACTTGGTGTCTATGAAAAAGCGCGTGGAGGATTTGTCGGCGGAGGTGGCGGCCCAGGCCGAAGCTTGGCGTGGTAGTCTGTCGAGGGTTAAAACCAAGATAGATGCATGCTTAACTGAAGCCGGGGGTTCAGCTGGGGAGCCACTTCCTGTGGTTGGCGCTGAGGCCTTCGAAGGTTGGTTAAGTAACGAGCTAGATGTGTTCAGCTCGTTGGTTGGGAATGCTGCTGACTTTGGCGGGTATGCTGGGGCGCTGGCGATGGCTGGAACGCTTCGCCAAGCAGACTGCGAGCATCTTCGCAAGATAAAGAAGCCCAACCACATTTTTCCAACCGTCGAAGAGGTTCGACAGATGAAGATTGATGACGCCGAGGTCCGGAATTGTGCAATGCGGTTCCTTCGCCGATTTTGGATTGCAGGCGGCGGTCGGGCTCTTGCCTTCGAGGAGGCGGCCGAGGCTACTCGTCAGGTTTGTGTTGAGGGTGTTGTTTCTTCGGTATTGTTTGATGATTGTGAGTTTGGAGTTGAGAATTGAACTGTTTGGTCCTTTTGGTTTTTTACAGGCTCGGAAGGATGCGATGCCTTCGCCGCCTACTGCTCAAGAGGCCGGTTGCAGCTCCGAAGGCGCTCAGACTCTCACCTCTGCGGAGGTGCTGCCGGTGGCGGTGGAAAAGACAATCGTCGGCGAGGGTACCTCACAAGATGCGGCTGCGAGTGGCAAAACCGCGCAGGATGCGAAGAATGCTGCTGGCGAAGCTGTGACGGCTGAGGTTGAAGAAGCCCGGCAGGTGTGATCGCGTGGGATTGTGTAGATGGGGATGTGTTGGTAGTAGCCATGATGCTTGTAATGACTTCGATGCATGCTGAGACATTTTATAATGTTTTATGTGAATGCAGGTTCCTGATGGAACCGTGCTTGAGGTTTTTGACGTGACGCCGTTAACACTTAACTACCAGGATGTTTTTATAACTGGTGAGTCCTGGGCTCGTGCGAAGTTAAAACATCCTTCGTTGTCCTTCGAGCGTTTTTGGTGGTCGAAGGTGCGAAGGTACGATTTGAAGAATAGTAGGTCGAGCAGCTTTTGGCGTGATGCTGACTTTACTGATCGGCAAGCTACGCGTTATTTGTTTGGTTCGTCTTCGACTTCGCAAGCCGTGTTAGATGATGATATCGATGATAGCACTGCGTTGGACTATTTATTCGGGCGAAGCAATCTTGCAGTGGACTCCGCCGGGTCGCTGGTGGTTCCGAAGGAGGAACCGTTGGAGGTTGACGAAGTGCCCCGCGCGTATATGTATCGGGCGAGGGTTTTGACTGGTGAGTTGCCGATTGTGCCGGTAACTCCTTTGTTGTGGGGGCCCATAGTTGCGGTTGAGCCGGAGTTCGAGGAATTTAACGGGGGCCCTGATGATTTGATGCTGATAGAAGGGAACGACGGTTCCTTGTAATCTTTTGTAATTTGCATTGTTTGGTTTGTGGTTGTAAAAATATTCTATGAACTGTCAGGGAAAGATGTAATAGTTGTGTACAACGACACTTCGTTTCTTTTGGCGAGGCTCACGCATTTGCTCTTGTGAGCTTGTGTTGAAAAAGCAGCGACGCCCCCCCTTTTTCTTTAGCGAGGCTCGCGCATTTGCTCTCGTGAGCTTGTTTTGAAAAAAACAGCGACGCCCCCTTTTTCTTTAGCGAGGCTCGCGCATTTGCTCTTGTGAGCGGGTTTTGAAAAAACAGCGACGCCCCCCTTTTTTCTTTAGCGAGGCTCGCGCATTTGCTCTCGTGAGCTTGTTTTGAAAAAACAGCGACGCCCCCCTTTTTTCTTTAGCGAGGCTCGCGCATTTGCTCTCGTGAGCTTGTTTTGAAAAAACAGCGACGCCCCCTTTTTCTTTAGCGAGGCTCGCGCATTTGCTCTTGTGAGCGGGTTTTGAAAAAACAGCGACGCCCCCCTTTTTTCTTTAGCGAGGCTCGCGCATTTGCTCTCGTGAGCTTGTTTTGAAAAAACAGCGACGCCCCCCTTTTTTCTTTAGCGAGGCTCGCGCATTTGCTCTCGTGAGCTTGTTTTGAAAAAACAGCGACGCCCCCTTTTTCTTTAGCGAGGCTCGCGCATTTGCTCTTGTGAGCGGGTTTTGAAAAAACAGCGACGCCCCCCTTTTTTCTTTAGCGAGGCTCGCGCATTTGCTCTCGTGAGCTTGTTTTGAAAAAACAGCGACGCCCCCCTTTTTTTCTTTAGCGAGGCTCGCGCATTTGCTCTCGTGAGCTTGTTTTGAAAAAACAGCGACGCCCCCTTTTTCTTTAGCGAGGCTCGCGCATTTGCTCTTGTGAGCGGGTTTTGAAAAAGCAGCAACGCCCCCCTTTTTTCTTTAGCGAGGCTCGCGCATTTGCTCTCGTGAGCTTGTTTTGAAAAAACAGCGACGCCCCCTTTTTCTTTAGCGAGGCTCGCGCATTTGCTCTTGTGAGCGGGTTTTGAAAAAACAGCGACGCCCCCCTTTTTTCTTTAGCGAGGCTCGCGCATTTGCTCTCGTGAGCTTGTTTTGAAAAAACAGCGACGCCCCCCTTTTTTCTTTAGCGAGGCTCGCGCATTTGCTCTCGTGAGCTTGTTTTGAAAAAACAGCGACGCCCCCTTTTTCTTTAGCGAGGCTCGCGCATTTGCTCTTGTGAGCGGGTTTTGAAAAAGCAGCAACGCCCCCCTTTTTTCTTTAGCGAGGCTCGCGCATTTGCTCTCGTGAGCTTGTTTTGAAAAAACAGCGACGCCCCCTTTTTCTTTAGCGAGGCTCGCGCATTTGCTCTCGTGAGCTTTAAGCTAATAGATGTGATGAGCTTTTTAGGGCTTCGCGCGTCACGTAACTTGGGCGATGTGTTTTGCGAGGGTGCTGCTTTTCGAGCCCCTGGCGTGTTGTGCGAGGGTGTTCTGCTTTTTGGACCCGCCCGATGCCTGAATTAGCCCGAGGGCTCGGGCGGGGCGGAAAAAGTGGGTCCGCCCGAGGCCTAGCTTGGAGGGCTCGGACGGGACGGAAAAGGGGGGCCCGCCCGAGGCCTAGCTCGAAGGGCTCGGGCGGGGCGGAAAAAGTGGGGCCCGCCCGAGGCCTAGCTCGGAGGGCTCGGGCGGGGCGGAAAAAGGTGGGCCCGCCCGAGGCCTAGCTTGGAGGGCTCGGGCGGGGCGGAAAAGTGGGCCCGCCCGAGGCCTAGCTTGGAGGGCTCGGGCGGGACGGAAAAAGTGGGCCCGCCCGAGGCCTAGCTTGGAGGGCTCGGGCGGGGCGGAAAAAGTGGGCCCGCCCGAGGCCTAGCTCGGAGGGCTCGGGCGGGGCGGAAAAAGGTGGGCCCGCCCGAGGCCTAGCTTGGAGGGCTCGGGCGGGGCGGAAAAAGTGGGCCCGCCCGAGGCCTAGCTTGGAGGGCTCGGGCGGGACGGAAAAAGTGGGCCCGCCCGAGGCCTAGCTTGGAGGGCTCGGGCGGGGCGGAAAAAGTGGGCCCGCCGAGGCCTAGCTTGGAGGGCTCGGGCGGGACGGAAAAAGTGGGCCCGCCCGAGGCCTAGCTTGGAGGGCTCGGGCGGGACGGAAAAGGTGGGTCCGCCCGAGGCCTAGCTTGGAGGGCTCGGGCGGATGTGCTCGGGTTTTTGGGCTTTCGCGCCTCCCCTTATCTTGGGCGGAGGTGGGATTCGCTTTTTGCGAGCCCCTGTCGTTTGTGCCATGGTGCTCGACTTTTTCGACCTCCCCTTGTCTTAGGCGGAGGTGGAAATTGCTTTTTTGCGAGCCCCTGTCGTTTGTGCCAGGGTGCTCGACTTTTTCGACCTCCCCTTGTCTTAGGCGGAGGTGGAAATTGCTTTTTTGCGAGCCCCTGTCGTTTGTGCCAGGGTGCTCGACTTTTTCGACCTCCCCTTGTCTTAGGCGGAGGTGGAAATTGCTTTTTTGCGAGCCCCTGTCGTTTGTGCCAGGGTGCTCGACTTTTTCGACCTCCCCTTGTCTTAGGCGGAGGTGGAAATTGCTTTTTTGCGAGCCCCTGTCGTTTGTGCCAGGGTGCTCGACTTTTTCGACCTCCCCTTATCTTAGGCGGAGGTGAAGTTTGCTTTGAAAAGAAAAGGAATGTTTTTCGAAGCAATCTTAGCAGGTTTTCATCGAATGTAGCGCTCTTGAAAGAGATCCGCTTTTTCGATGTTTGGGGGTAGAGGGTTGGAGATTTTACTTTTTTGGGGGTTCTAGCCTGTATTAATGCTTTGGATGCTGCCTCGTTAAAAAACCTTACGCCCCTTCGTAAGGAAAAAGAGTGCAGCTCCTGTTTTTGTTAAGTACATGAGAGTATGTAACATAAAAAGTAAGAAAAATTACATAACGCGAGGGCTCGCTAAGGCTCCGCTATGGGTAGAATTTGCGAAGGTCGTCGATGTTCCAGGTGTGTGGCAGGATATTACCTTCGCTGTCGGAGAGGTGGAAAGAGCCTGGGCGATTGCATTCTGCGATCAGGAACGGGCCTGTCCACTTAGGCTGGAATTTTCCGGCCAAGCTGGCGTTTTGTTTACGGATGAGGACGAGGTCACCCTTCTGCAGGTTCTTGATTCTGACCTTTTTATCTCTCCACTTCTTGGTCTCTTCCTGATACTTGCGGAGGTTGTGAACTGCGCTGCATCTTGTCTCTTCTAGCAAGTCCTTGTCAGTTAGTATGGCTGGCTCATCACTTGCGAGGGTTGTTCTTGGTGAAACAAATTTTAGCTCCTCTGGTAACACAGCTTCTTCGCCGAACAGCAGTTTGAAGGGTGTGAACTTGGTTGCTCTGCATTCAGAGGTGTTGTGAGACCAGGTGACTGCAGTTAGCTCGTCTGCCCATTTGCCTTTGGGTCTGCCTTGCAATTTTTTGGATATGGATTGGAAGACTGTTGCGTTGGCTCTTTCGACTAGGCCGTTGGACTGCGGGTGACGGACTGAGGCGAAGCATAGTATTGTTCCGATTTGTGCACAGAACTCTTTGAAAACCTCGCTGTCAAACTGGGTGCCGTTGTCGACGGTTAGATGTTTTGGGACTCCGAAGCGACAAACTATCTGCTGCCAGAAAAACCTTTTTACTGCGAGGGAGGTTATGGAGGACAGCGGTCTTGTTTCGGTCCATTTGGTGAAATATTCCACGGCCACCACCGCATAGCGAAGGTTCCCCGGAGCCGTCGGTAGTGGGCCCACGAGATCCATTGCCCACCTTTGTAGGGGCCAGGTTGGGCATATGAGGGTTGTGGGAGCCCCTGGGGTGTTTTGGTTTTTTGCTGTCAGTTGACAACCTTCGCACTTCTTGACGATGGTTTCCGCGTCTCTCAGCGCAGTTGGCCAGTAGAAACCTTGCCGGAAAGCCTTTCCTACTAGTGCTCTTGGGCCGTTGTGTGAACCACATATACCTTCGTGGATGAGTTTGAGGATGTCGTTACCTTCGGACTGTGACACGCACTTGAGCCAAGGTGAGGTTACCGAAGCTTTGAACAAGGTGTCATCCACAATCTTGTACCCTCGCACTCTTTGCTTTAGTCTGTTCTCTTCTTCTTTGGAGCTGGGTTCATGGAGTCCTTTGATGTAGGCCATGATAGGTGCTCTCCAATCCTCGCACTGAATTGTGTTGATCAGCTTGATGCTGATTTCGGAAGCTTCGAAAGCTGACCGAGTGGAAACCTCGTAGAACACGTCCGGAGGGAGCTGTAGCTGCTGCGCGGCTGCTTTGGCTAAGCAATCTGCTTCGCTGTTTTCAGTCCTCGATATTGCTTTTACTGTTATGCCGAGGAAGAAAGATTCTAACCTTCGTACATATTGAAAATACTTGTGAAGTTCTGGATCTTTTGCTTTGTAGTTCTTTTCAATGTGCCCCGCAATGACTTGAGAGTCTGTGTTAATGAGTGCCCTTCGGACTGATAACGATCGCAACTTTGAAAGTGCCAGAATCACAGCCTCATATTCAGCGGAGTTGTTTGTGCACTTGAAGTCCAGCCTTCGTGCGTATCTCAGCTTCGACCCGGAGGGCGAGACTAAAATGGCCGAGGCACCGGCTCCGGTTGCGCCCCAGGCCCCGTCGACGTAGACGATCCAAAACTGGTCCTGCTGCAGCTCGCCGGGGCGAGGGTCGGGTGTCCATTCTGCTATGAAATCAGCCAGCACCTGCGATTTGATCGCTGTTCTACCAACGAAGGTTACAGCATAACTATTAAGCTCCACTGCCCATTTTGCTATTCTTCCAACAGCTTCGTTGTTTTTGAAGATGTTCTCGAGAGGGTACGTCGAAGGTACATGTATTTCGTGCGCCTGGAAATAGTGCTTTAGCTTTCTTGATGCCATGACGACGGCATATGCTATTTTCTCAAGCTCCGAATAATTTCTCTTTGGGCCTTCGAGGGTTTCTGAAACATAATAGATTGGGGCTTGTCTGGTTCTGTTGTTTTCGCGGAGCTCCTTGATGAGGACTGCGCTTGCAGCGTGTGGCGAAGCTGCGACGTAAAGTAACAATAAGTCTCCCTTGCTTGGGCTGGTTAGGGCAGTCAAGCTGGTCAGATACTTTTTCAACTCCTCGAAGGCCTTTTGCTGCTGGGGACCCCAGTTGAATGGAGCGTTGCTTCTGAGTGTTTCGAAAAATGGTAACCCCCGCTCTGCGGATCTTGAGATGAATCTGCTAAGTGCTGCCAAACGACCGGTCAGATGCTGAGCTGCTTTCTTGGTCGTCGGGGGTTCCATGTTCATGATGGCATCAATCTTCTCAGGGTTGGCTTCGATTCCTCTGGCTGAGACGATGCAACCTAGCAACTTGCCTTCGCTTACCCCAAAAACACATTTTTCTGGGTTTAGTTTCAGTCCGGCGGACCGGAGGTTGCTGAATACCCTCGATAAGTGTGGTATGTGGTTCTCTTTTAGTTCGCTTTGGACCACTAGGTCGTCGACATAGGCGGAGACAGCATGCTCATCCTTGAACACTTCGGAGGTCATGCGAGCGAAGGTTGATCCTGCATTTTTCAAACCTTCTGCCATCCTTCGGAAGCAAAAGGTGCCCGAGGGTGTGATAAAGCTTGTTTTTTCTTCGTCGTCTTCATTCGTCCAGATTTGGTGATAGCCTGAGAAGCAATCGAGGAGGGATAGCATTTGGCAGCCTGCCGCTCTGTCGACCAGGGTGCTTATGTTCGGGAGGGGGAAGTCATCCTTCGGACAGCCTTTGTTCAAGCAGGTGAAATCGACGCACATTCGCCATTTTTTATTCTTCTTTTGGACTAGGACCACATTTGAGAGCCAAGTTGGGTATTTGACTGGGCGGATGACGCCTGCGTCCAGAAGTCTTTTTACCTCAGCCTTCGCTGCCTCCTTTCTTTCTTCTGACATCTTGCGAAGCTTTTGTTTGATTGGGCGATAACCTGCGAAGCTTTTGTTTGATTGGGCGATAACCTGCTTTGATGTTCAGGCTATGCTCGATCATTGATCTGTTGACTCCTTTTAGGTCTTCGGCGGACCAAGCGAAGGTGTCGGAATTTTCTCTGAGGAATGTGACGAGGTTGCCTTCTGATTGAGGGTCTAGATTGGCTGAGATGATCACCTTTCTTTCGGCATTACCCTCGAAGAGTTGGACTTGTTTGGTTTCGTCCTTTGGCGCCGCCTTCACTCTGTCGTTGCGGACCTCGCCCTCGACGCTGATACCGGGGGTTTGAGGTTTTGACAAATTGTGTACATTACGTTGCCCCGGGGCTACGTTCCCTTCAGCTGTCCTTGCAATGTCCTGGTCCCCAAATACTGCGACCACACCCTTCGGAGCGGGAAGTTTCATGCATAGGTAGGCGGGATGGATGACCGCATTGAACGTGTTTGTGACCCCTCGGCCGAAAATGGCATTGTATGGGTAGAACATGTCGACGACATCAAATGTTATATGTTCCGTCCTGCAGTTTATTTGGTCGCCGAAGGTCACGGGCAGAGAAATTTTCCCGACGGCTCTCACTTGTTGACCACCGAAACCGTATAGGGGGTTGTCGGCCGGTTGCAAAAGATTTCTGTCAAGCTTCATGCTGTCGAAGGTTGAGGCGAACAAGATGTCAGCGGAGCTACCTGTATCGACCAGTATTTTGGTGACAGTCCACCCAGCGAGGTTGGTTTCGATCACCATGGCATCTGTGTGAGGGTAATCTCTTAGCTTCATGTCACTGGAATCGAAGGTTATGGGGATGTGGGACCAACGGCCGAATTTATGTGGTCCTTCGACGGCCACGTGGTGAACGCGTCTGGCGTGTTCCTTCCTCTGCCGTTTGTTACCATGGTCTTCATTTGAACCTCCGGTGATAGCTAGAATCACACCGAAGGTCGAAGTTGGGTTGTTGATGTTTGTTTGGCTCGGGGCTTCGGCTTTCACGGGTTGTGGTGCTGGTAACGCGGGGATTGGCGGTGGTGGTGGCAGAGCGCTGGTGGCTTGGTGGGTTGTTGGAATTTGGTTTTGGGGGGTAGCTGGGTATGTGACTGTGTAAGGTGGGTTTTGGCGTTGTGGGGTGGTGGTTGGCTGATAATGTGTTTGGTTGTAGAGTGGGTGGTGGGTGTAAGGGGGTTGTTGCGAAGGTAGGCCGTAGTTTATGGGGGTATAGTGGTATGTTGGATTTGGTGGGTGGAAGCTTGGTTTCCTTGTGTGGTTTATGGTTCGGGGGTCTGACGAAGCAGGTTTCCTGGATTCCTGGTATTCTTTTCCCTTGGCGAAGCATTCACATTGCTTTGTTGTGTGCCCCTTTCCCATTCCACAGAAGTGACAATACATTTTGCCAGGATCTCGCTGCTGGTAGCGCTGGTTAGGCGGAGGTGGTAAAACCTGCGGGGCTTGGCTGCTCGGATGTTGAGCGTCCCGTGTTTGATGTTCATAGTTTGTTGCTTTGTTGATTGCACCGACGTTGCTTTGCTCTTGGCGAAGGTTGCTTTCTCTCGGTTGAGGCCTCGGCTGTGGCCTCTGCTGAGACCTCCGAGCGTCGGACTTCGCTCTGAAATCCATATCAGCTCTACAGTATCTTTCCATTGTTTCATGCAACTCCTCGATCGAGTTTGCCGGTTTTCTGGCGAATTTTGAGGAGCATGGTCCTGGGCGCAGGCCACTGACTGCAGCGAGGATGACAGCCTCGTCAGATATCCCAGGGGTCCTTGCTCTGATTTGAATGAACCTTCGCCAGTAATCTTGGAGCGGTTCGCGCTCTTCTTGCTTGCAATTGAAAAGCTCGATGGGGTTTAGCGGGGCTGGGGTAATGCCCTTGAAGTTTGTACACAGCTTGTCTCTGAGGGTGATCCAGGAATCCACAGTTCCAGGGCGAAGGTTGCTGTACCAAGTTTGTGCGATGTCTCGCAGAATGATGACGAAGGATTTTGCCATTGTTGATTCATCCCCGCCTGCTGCGGCGACTGCCGCTTCGTAGCTCATGATGAACTGGCGAGGGTCGGAAAGCCCATCGTAGCGAGGTAGGTTTTGTGGATTGTAACATGGTGGCCAGGGCTGGGTTTGGAGTGTTTGGGAGAGTGGTGACTTTGGATCATAGGGCATTTGGTGTTGCTGATGCCTTCGCTGAATGCGAAGGTTTTGTTCTCTCTCATCTGGGTAGAGTTGGCGGAAGTTTGGGTGTCTCACAGGGTATGGCTCTGGGTGTGCTGGTGGTGGTGGGGGTGGAGGATGGTTACGATGGTTATCTTGATTCTGTTCCTCGTTTCCCTCTTGCAGCGGGGGTATCTCCTCATCGTTCCAGCCTTCGGCTTCGGCTTCTGCCGCAGCGAGGGATTCCTCCATACGGCGAAGCTGCTCCCTTGCCTCGTCAGCCCTCTGCCTGATTGAGCGCAATCGGTTATGCCTCTCTAGCTGTTCCAGGCGCCTCTTCTTCTCTTGCAGCTCGGCTTCGAGCCTTTCGAGGGCTTCGAGGCCCATCTCCTCTTCTTCTCGTCCTCCTTCTCCCGAGGTGTGAGGGTGCGGCTGCGTCGCCATTTGGACCTGAGGGCCCAGGGATTGGGGTTCTGGGGTGACATTCTCTTCCCCCGAGGGTTGCACAATTTCTTCCGCAGGCGGGACCACCGCCGCCACCTCTCTTGCAACGCGCTGGTCCCTCGTCGAAGGTGCTCTCCTGTTTCCCGCCATTTCAGACTTCAGTCCCCACGGTCGGCGCCAAACTGTTGGGAACACACTTGTCCAACCTCCGCACTTGTGCAGGGGAAGGAGCGAAGGTGGCCAAGTGTCGGATGCAGCAACGAAGGTGAAACGGAAGTGGAAAGTGCTCGAATTCCCCAAAAAAATCGTCCTTACACTGTTCATCCCCCTGGTATTTATAGGGAATGCCAAGGGGTACGGGCCAAATTACAAGAGGGTACAGCAAAGATTCCTCGCCTCCACGCAGGGAGGAAGGGCAAAAGCGTAAACACACAGCGGAAGCGGAAACCCTAATCGGTCACACCCCAGCGCGCCGCCACCTGGCCCTTGTTCACCTTCGGGGAGAGGTGCAGCGGTCTTGACCTTCGGCCGCGCCCGCCCTTGGGCCCGCGCACCTTCGTCATCTGCCGGACCTCCGGCTTCACTTGCCTCCCGGGAGAAAGACGAAAGTTTTAGCCTTTGGCCGTGCTCGCCGGACCTTCGGCTTCGCCCACCCTTGGGGCGACACACGCTTGCTGCTTGCCTGGACCTTCGCTCCAAGCGAAGGTGGCGTCGTGAGTCAGCGATGGTTTCCTGCAGCGCGACCGTCGCCTTGGACCTGCACAAAAGTGCAACAAAGCGTCGAGGGTTGTCCCCGCATCCGGGGGTCAGGGTAACGGTCTCCAATAGGAGAGGGACCTCGCAAGCACACCAGACGTTGCGCGAGGGCTGATTTAGACCACCAGTTCGGGCGGCGCCTCTGCCGAGGGTCCTTTCCCCCAACCTCAAATTAAATCAATGAATCCATTGCTACTTGGATACGACGAGGACTCCTCAAATCAAACCAATAAAATCATGGTTTCTTCTTCCTCTATTCTAAAACAAAATCTTCTTTTGTTCTCCTTCTGAAACAAAATTGAGATAAAATATAAAGCTTGTGGATGCGCACTAGCAGAGCGGAGCGCCTTGGCGGATGTGAGCGACCTTGGCCCCACTTCACCGGATCTGAGGAAAAAAAACCAAAGACAAATCAGGAAACCGTATCGCCAAACATGTGAGACTTCGTCGATGTTGACTCTTAAGGAAGAAGCCAACAAGCTTGTGTCAAAATCATGAAGAAAGAGAGTGGTAACGGAACACAACGGCAAAAGAAAAATATTTTCAAACAAAACTATTTTTAACAACGACGACAAGAATTGGTTATTAGAGACAGAGCAACAACGATGGTGGACCAAGGATGAGGTCCATGTTGCAGCGATCAAAGTTTTAAATAGCGGGCTATAAAAAATAGCGACAACTTTTTCAGCAGCTATAAAGCTATAGCGACGCTATGACAAATAGCGTTTTTATTAAAAAAACATAAAAAATACAAGTAATTGATGCAAAAAAATATGGTAAATATAAAATTTGATGATCATAAATATATTTCTAGGGTCCTACAACTACAAGTACAGATAACATTACTAAATAGCAATATGATATTACAATATGGTTCATAAAAATTTAATTGTCCAAAATACCAAATTAAACAGGAAATACTAATTTATAGATGGGAACGTATCCTATGCAAACTAGACTCCTGTGCAAACTATGCAAACTCTAATCAAGACTATAATAATCTAATCTGATGGCTGATAATTTTAGCACTTAAACCCCTCTACTCATGGGGGTGTTTTGCAACAGTCGGATATGATGAGTGAGGGGGTTTGAGTGCTAAAATTACCAGTCATCAGATTAGATTCTTGTGGTCTTGATTAGAGTTTGCATAATTTGCACAGGAGTCTAGTTTGCATACGATACGTTCCCTTTATAGATAGCAGTGAAAACTATCGTAGCGGCGCTATAGCGGTAAATAGCGGTGCTAGGGATGAACCTAGACCTTGCGCGCCCCCACACAACACCACCGTGGCCATTGGCTCGGCGTCCTAGCAGCCGCCGCTCCCAGAGGTGGACTAGACGAACAATCGGAGAGGGGAGGCGCAGCGGCATGGGGATTGGGGAGGCGCGTACGGCGAGGCACCACGGGTGCGGGAAGCTGTACCGGTGAGGACACCGGAGCTCATGGCACCGGGTCGCCCGGACTACCAGATCGCCAAGGACAGACATGTACGAGGAGGGAGCTCCGTCGGACTCGAACATGTGTGCGTGAGGTTGCAACATGATAAGGAGAGAAAAAGAATGGAGAGGAAGAAAATAAAATAAAGAAAGGTAGACTGATAAGGTTCGTGCGGTGGATGCCTCGATGAGGATGGAGAGAGAGAAGAAAATAAAGTGAGAAAAAATTTAAGAAACAAAAAAGTAGAAATAAAATAAAAAACATATACAAGTGTATTATAGACTAATATTTATTTGAAATTAGGTTGGACCAGTTAAAATAAAAAGATCGCTACCTTTAGATGTCGTGTGGCGATACATGAACATATTTGCTCTAAGCATCTCCAACCGTTTGGCATTTGGGCTTTGCATTTGTATTTTTGCCAACAAGTTGAAAAATCTCCTATCCAACCGTTTTGCATTTGGACTTTGCATTTTTATCAACTT
The DNA here is from genome assembly GCA_009763385.1 of Coix lacryma-jobi var. lacryma-jobi. Lineage (NCBI taxonomy): Eukaryota > Viridiplantae > Streptophyta > Magnoliopsida > Poales > Poaceae > Coix > Coix lacryma-jobi. The sequence continues at coordinate 19,611,434 of CM019831.1, forward strand.
GGCAAATTCCTGGGCTCACTAGGTATATATGCGAGTCCCTCCCGACTTGGCATTTGGCCCCGCGTGGCTTTGGCGCCTTTTTTCCGCCCGCGACGAGAAACCTCGCGCCGCCGCCGTTTTGGAATTTGCCAAAATAAAATGCAAAACGGTTGGAGATTAAGTCTGTCCGCCTTTGCCAAATCCATTTGAGACTTGGCAAATTCCCAAATATGCCAAACGAAAAATGTCAAATGGTTGGAGATGCTCTATGCAAGTACTGGTCAATGAATTGCATATCCTGATACAACACAAGGTCTTGCTATTAGCTGCAACACATGAACACATTTACTATTAGCGTATCGAATAAAAAAATTATATGTCCCAGTGCAACGCATAGACCTAGAGCCAAGGGCCAATCGCTCGCCTGTGGGGACACCATGGGACGGGGACTGCTGGTGCCAATGCGCCCTGGGCGGGAGCCTTCACTCCATTACCGCGGGATGGCCAGGAATGCCACACCTATGGCCCTGTACGCGTCAGGATGGCTGGCCGCTATACCCACACCAATGCTCGTGACAGGGTCGTTGAGGCCACTTGTGTACACCCCAATCATGCCAGGACCGTTGTGCCCATACTGGACCGCTGCCAGGAAAACTATCGTGAGGGGGAGAGAGCGAGCGAGCGAGAGTTAGAGAGAAAACTCACAGAGAGGAGACTGGGAGAGACAAAAAGTGTGTGAAAACAGATAATGGAATTGAGAGATGCTGAACTTAACCGAATTGAACAGCGGACTCGAGGCTTGAGTTAACGTTTTGTATTCCACGCAACATACCTCAAGCATAGTATAAACATGAATGCAAACTCAAATGACATAAGCTATATATCCCGTTGCAACGCATGAGCCTTTTTTCCTAGTAATACTAATATGCGAAAAATTCAAAGTTAGATTTATGACAACATAGATATGGGCGGCAACAATAGACATCACATTTAAGCTAGGCTTTTGACTAAATACATATTAAAGATACACTAGTAGAGAACAAACTTTTGATCCACATCGGGTTTAGGCTTTAGTTCCGGTATTTTTTGTGTTTGGAACTAAAAGACTTTTAGTCCTGGGCTAGGTTACCAACTGGAAATAAAAATCAGTTTTTAGTCGAAGTTATTAAATAGAAACTAAATCTTACGTTCTAAGACTATCTTGCACAGGTTGAAGGGAACATTGTGCATAGTATAGTTGCAGGATGGAGAGCCACGTGGTACATTGAATGGATGTTGCAACCTTCTGATCTCGCATTCATCACTACACTGTAATGTCATGGACTGGCGACCATCCACTTACCTAGATTTGCGCTGATCTGTGGCCTTGGGAGGTGTCTTGGAATTCGAGTGGTTAGTAACACAATACTGCATAAAACAGTTCTCCTTTTTCTTAATTTTGTATCATTATTTCATATGTTTTCTGCCACAAATATTTTGCCAGCGAACTCATCAACACTTGCAGCTGTATGGATGGTTTGTGTGGCACATGATATCTACATTGATTTGAAGACAAGCAAAACCACCTCCTGATCATGAAATGTTGCCTAGGAATGACTGGAAAGCATTGAGATGGATGAGTGTGGACGATATGATCCTGATTGAAGTAAGCAAGAGGATACACGCGCTATTCATCTTCCTGAAATGCAGACTCGAAAGTGACAAGAATATGGAGGATAACATTTTGTAGTTAACTTCTTTTCCGTGTTTCTTTTGTTTATTGAAATGAACTGATGGATTATCTTACTATATATATATCTACATCTTAGCGAATGTTAGAAAAGATAAACATCAGTCAGTTCCATGAAAATCAAATGTCAAAGAGTTTTACTTGTGTATATGTAGTATAGAAGAACTGCATAATCGAGCCATGTAGTGCATTATTAAAGGGAATTTGTATCCTTCACTATGTCGGGGTTGTTGGCCGAGCACAATAGAAATATGAAGACATGAAAATAACATACCTGTATTCATATGTCATTTTGAGAAGTTGTGGTTTTAGCATTAACTTATATATAAAAAAATCACATCCAGCATGCATGATGCTGGTCTGCATTGTGCACATAATGTATGTGGCTATATTTGAAATCATCTTTTGATTTATAGGTTAAACTGTCTATCGATTGTTTTACTGAGATTTATACTTTTTCTGGGTGATGAGATGCAATAATATTCACCAATGTATTTCTCTTGAAGTGTCATTATAAGAAAACAAAGAACATCAATAAAAGATTGTTCCCCAAAAACAAGCCAACCTTAATAGATGTGCATGATCCAAATTACTTTAAGAAGTGTTACAAATCACAATTTTTCCACTTTCTGAAAAGGTGAAGTTTCTTTTGTTTATTAGTAGAAAAAGAAAAGTTAAGTTTTGCATATATTTGTATCCATGTGAGGGAAAAGTGGGTATAAAACTCGAATAATGTGAGAGCTCTGCAGTGCAAGCGATTGTTGTGGAAGTTGGAGCTGCTTCATTAATTCTATGCTTGATGATCAACACATCATCTGTACTCATCCCTGAGCGAAGGTACAACACCTCGTAGGTAGTCTGTACACATCCGCCGCCTTGTTCAGGAGTCCAAGGCGATCTTCCTTTAGCTTGTACAGAAGCTTGTTCACACTACTACAGAATCTTCACCACCACTGGTTCATAACCCCTACCAAGTACCAACCGGCAGTTTTGGCCCTTTAATTTGGTGGTGAAAGTGGTTGGTGATAATCAAAGTCATCACCACCGGTTGGTAATAATAGGTTTTCATTGTCGGTTCAACCGGCGGTGACTATCATTTTCAGAAATTCCAAAATTGGGCCAAAAATAGCAATTTGTCATTAATCCAATTAGCAACGATAAACATTTTCAGAAAATCCAAAATCAGGGAAGAAAAAAAAAATTAATGCCGAGAGCCCCACATATGTCACGATTTTCACGCACTGCACACCAGGGCTCAGCAATAATAACATATGTAATCTAAACAAAACAACAGTGTTCTTTATGTTTCATATTAACATGGTAATTCCTATATGGAGGTCAACAACACCCTTTTTGCCAATTACTAAAACCTACTCCCTCTGTCCAAAACACTTGACATTATAGGATTAAATTTTGTCCCAGAAAACATGTCGCTAAGTATTTGAACAGGTCAACATAATTTGTTCCTCAGCCTTTACGGTAGTGTAGATTTTATTTTTAGCAGCAGTTTACCATATGAAGGGTAGTGACATTTAACAAGATGTCCATAAATGCAAAACAACTTCATGCCTGTATGACCTTTTTTGACCAAATAGAAAAAAAAGTATAACTTGGTTATAGTGGTAAATTCAACAACGGATCCAAATAAATAAATGTACTAGTTTTAGATTACGCATCTGCACCTAAAGTTTAATGCCTTTACACACTCCAGTAAACAGCAGTACATAAAAGATAGCTCAAAAATATAATTGAATGTGGTACTCACATTTTGATAACTACAAGAAGAATGGGATACTAAAACAAATTGGAGACCTTTCAGATGAACACATGACTATATATATCAGGCTAGCCATGCATTGGTTCACTTCAAGACTGTAGTTCTTGGTAGCCTCCAGCCCTTGGTACCAACAATCCGCAATACACTTGAGATCCATAGCTATAACATAAATGAACTCCCAAACGTGGTCTTCAATCATCCAACAAAACTCCTACCTAACCGCATCGAGCAGTGGCTTTGGGAGGTATCTGGAAATTTGATAGGTTTGAAACTTGTACATCATGTGACATGACTGTTGGTGAGGGGGCGCTCCGGGCATCCCGAGGTACAGAATATGCCGGTGATCTGTGTCGATGGCGTCCTACTCTTGGCTGTTCAACTGCTCCTGCCACAACCGCGTAGGTAGTCTGTGCACACCCGCCGCCTTGTTCAGGAGGCCAAGGCAATTTTCCTTCATTAGCTTGTACAGAATCTTGTTCACTACTACAGAATCTTCACGACCACTGGTGATAATCAGTCATCACACCCCCGGTTGGTAATAATAGGTTTTCATTGTCAGTTCATGTTACCAACCGGCGGTCACTATCATTTTCAGAAATTCCAAAATTGGGCCAAAAAATAGCAATAACATATGGGGCTCAGCATGTCACGATTTTCACGCACTGCAACACCAGGGCTCAGCAATAACATATGTAATCTAAACAAAACAAGGGTGTTCCTTATGTTTCATATTAACATGGTAATATGGGGAGGTCAACAACACCCTTTTTGCCAATTACTAAAATCTACTCCCTCTGTCCAAAAAACTTGACATTATTCGAGGATTAAATTGTGTCCTAGAAAACATGTCGCTAAGAATTTGAACAGATCAACATAATTTGTTTGCTTCCACCTTGATCAAAACATGTCCCAGAAGTAGTGCAATGCATTCTGCTAATTCATTGAATCTGCCTCCATTTCTCAGGTTTTCGCCGTGAAAGAGGCTAGCTTCGATGAGTTCAGGCAGCCATCCTTGTGTTTTCATGCAAACAAAGCCAGGTACATCGTTGCATCAGATTTGCAATGAGCCTTTGACAGTCTATACTTAGGAGAAGCTTTAGAGGTCGGTGATTATGAGCAGATACAACATAGATACAGCATAGTTCATCAAGGTTTTGGGGGCTAGCATGTGCTAAACCAATATCTCTGCTTCTCTGGGGTGTTTTATTTCTTTGAGTTCCACAAAAGGAATCATAATAAAATCTTTGATATTTGATGATTATGAACAATGAGAGCAGGGATTCTCACTCAAAAAAAAAACAATGAGAGCAGGAATGACATTTCTCATGATCAAGCAGTTCCTCAGCCTTTACGGTAGTGTAGATTTTATTTTCAGCAGCAGTTTACCATATGAAGTTTAGTGACATTTAACAAGATGTCCATAAATGCAAAACAACTTCATGCCTTAATGACCTTTTTCACCAAATAGAAAAAAATATTTAACTTGGTTATTAGTGGTAAATTCAACAACGGATCCAAATAAATAAATGTACTAGTTTTAGATTAGGCATCTGCACCTAAAGTTTAATGCCTTTACACACTCCAGTAAACAGTAGTGCATAAGCATAGCTCAAAAAGATAATTGAATGTGGTACTCACATTTGTGGAATTGCAGAGTTGCAAAGGCAGCTAAGAGGCGCAAGGGAAATTACAATATGATGTTCAGCCATTGATAACTACTAGAAGAATGGGAGACTATAACAAATTGGAGACCTTTCAGATGAACAGATGACTGTATATATCAGGCTAGCCATTGGTTCGTTTCAAGACTGTAGTTCTTGGTAGCCTCCAGCCCCTGCTACCAACAATCCGCAATACACTTGAGATCCATAGCTATAACATATAATGGACTCCCAAATGTGGTCTTCATCCATCAAAACTCCTACGTAACCGCATAAGAAGTGGCTTTGGGAGGTATCTGGAAATTTGATAGGTTTGCAAATTGCCCATGACGTGACATTGTTGGTGAGGGGTGCTCCGGGCATCCCGAGGTACAGAATATGCCAGTCATCTGTGTTGATGGCGTCCTACTCTTGGCTGTTCAACTGCTCCTGCCACAACCTCCATTTTGACTAGATCCCACTGTGAGGTTCTACAGGATAGAAAACCTCATGCTTACGCTGATAAGGATGGCGATGACGTGACAGAGACTAGGTGGAAGGCTTCATTGTATTTGTATAGTGATTGCAAGGAATCATTCATTCAGGGCGGATTCGATTTCTTGGAGGCATTACTCATGTGCTGATTATGAGAAGTGTGAACAAGCAACAACCAGTGTAGACCGAACTCATGTACTTCAAACAAATCTGATGTACAACTGATGGAGGAATCCAATTGTTAACGTTTTGCTTAGTTGCAACTATACAAATCCAAATCCTAATAGCCTATTGATAAGTGCAAGAAGCCAAGAATCTATCTTTAGGGCAGTACAAACCATTGGCTTCTTCAATAATGAATGTGTTTAAGAAAACATAAGAAAACAAACTATTGCAGTAATAATTATTGGAAATATTATTTGATAGTGAAAGATTGAAATAGTAATTAATCTTATCACTCTAGAGCACTACGAGGCTACAACTGGACATCAAGGCTGTTGCTCGAGCAAAATGGAAATATAAGTGACAGGAAAGCAGTTTACCTATAGTCTTGTGACAATTAGGTGAACGTTTGTAAAAGGTGTGTGTGAGTACGAGAGTAATATTGACAAATATGACACAAATTGGGACTGGAGGATAGATATAGCAGAGTTCATCAATCTTTTGGAGGCTATGAATATGAACAATGAGAGCAAGAATGACGTTTCTTCTGATTAAGCGGCTGCTATGCCTTTGTGTGTAGCGTAAATTTTATTTTCAGCAGTAGCAGTTTACCATCTTAAATTTACTCATATTTCACAAGAAAATCTTTTTTCATCTCTGTGAATGCCAATGAAAATACAACTCTCACGCAGCCATGACCTTTCTGTGAAGAACAGAAACAAAACATGTTATTCTTTGAGAAAATAGAAAAAAGATGTTTACCCTATTAAATTCAACCACTGGTCCTAATAAATGATGTAGTTGTTTCAGTTTAACTATCTGATCTTAAAGTTTACTGCCTTTATATACACTCCAGTAGACAAGAATACATCAAAATAGCTCAAAGCATAATTGAATGTTTTGTACTCATATTTGCGGAGATGCAGAGCGTGAGACCTCTATGAGGTCCACTAAAGGAAATTACATTCTATTCAGTCATTAATAACTACAGGAAGAACCGGAGGCTGAAACAAATTAGAGATGTTTCAGAGGAACACATGGCTATATCTTTCGGACTAGTTGGTTCCCTTGTACAGAAGTATATATTCGGTAGCTTTCACCTTGCTATATACAATGGTCTGCCAAATGTGGTCTTCATCCAGCAAAATGCTTACCTACATGCATGGATTAGTGGCCTTGGGAGGTATCTGGAAATTCAACAAGTTAGTAACTGCTCCTCGTGTAAAACTATTCTTGTATTATGCTAGTAGTGGCCTTGGGAGGTATCTGGAGATTGTCTGTGTATGATTTGCTCTTTCATCAATTATTGGGCAGGTCTGTTAAAGGAAGGTTTGGAGGATCAAGTCAACCAAGGGGTGAAAGCAGTGAAAGAGGCTGCTCTTTTCTTCCACAAGGACTTAGGGAGGCAAGCTCACGATGATCACTAGATGATTCCGTATGTTGCAGCCTGTGTGCTGGTTGAGCCTTTTTTTTTTTGGTTAGTTGCTGCTTTTTCAATATTAGTTGTTCATGAGGCTGAAAATGTTGTACCTTTTTTTGACAAGAAAAAAAATGTTGTTTTCATATTTTAGTCATACATACTGCACATTGGTAAAGGAGCTCTTTCCAGAACATTTAGTTTTGATTCAAAACCTAGCATGATCTTATGAAAAAAATACTATGACCAAATTTTTGTAGCTCATTTTTTAATTTTCCTAATTGTTTTTACTCTAATTTTAATCTACTTTCCTAACAGTGGTTACATATTCTCACTATTATTTAGCTGTATTTTACGTATAAATGTAATTATTTTTAAAAAGTGTAAAATGAGGGTTTTACACTTTTTAAAAATACTACAACTTTCAATAATACTAATACTTAAAAATTCAAAATTTAGATTCATGAGTCATCATGACCTCACAAGATATGAGCTGCAACAAGAGAGCCACTATAGTTGAAGCTAAGTTTTTGACTAAATGCATATTAAAGATACACAGAAATGCATATTAAAGATACGATGATCACCAGATGATTCCGTATGTTGCAGCCTGTGTGCTCACTACTGCAGGCCAGCACTTTGCCGAGTGTTTTTACACTCGGCAAAGAGCCCAAAAACACTCGGCAAAGGCTTTGCCGAGTGTTTTTAAGCAAGGCACTCGGCAAAGTTTGCTCGGCAACATAATTCACGGCAAAAAAGACTTTGCCGAGTGCTTTCTATCGGGCACTCGGCAAAATAATAATATATTTTACCGAGTGTTTAGTAAGGCGCTCGGCAAATTTTTCCGGCCGTTACGTCGCTTGCCGTTAGCCGTTATTTTACCGAGCGTCCTAAAACACTCGACAAAATTGTTTTCCCAAAAAAACTTTGCCGAGTGTTTTTAATCAAGGCACTCGGCAAAAACTATTTTTAAGAAAATAATTAAAAACATTTGCCGAGTGTTTTTTAATCAAGGCACTCGACAAATATTATTTTTTTAAAAAAAAAAACATACTTTGTCGAGTGTTTTTTTGGTGAAGCACTCGGCAAAGAAGTTTTTTTTAAAAAAAATAAAAAACTTTTGCTAAGTATTTTTGGTGTAGGCACTTGGCAAAGACTATTTTGAGAAAAAAATTAAAAACAAACTTTGCCGAGTGCCTAACCTGAAACACTCGGCAAAGTAACCGAGATTTGTAATTTGTTTTTTTCAGTCCATTATAGCAGATATTATACATATATATACACACATCAATTATCCGAGCTATATCACCAACATGCATTATATATCACAAGGATATACATATTTCATAAATCCATTAGAAATCCATCGAAAATCCATTACAAATCCACCAAAGTTTACCATTACAAGTTCATTATTACAAGTTCAACATCACAAAGTTCAACATCCCTGCTGCGACGATGAAGGCTGCACCCGTGACGGACCGGAGTGCGGTGAAGGATTGACGGGATCCGCCGTCGGTGACACGATAGCAGGATTGTTTGAACCCGCCGGCGGAGGCTGCACAAAAGAGAAGAGATTGCATGTGTTAGACGGAAAAATAGAAATTTCAGCAGCACCTCCCCTGCACGGGGAGGTTTCCAACCTGCAAGAAATAACGGCACGAAGGCCGACAATCACAATGATAGGAAGGCCGACAATCCCAACAACACGAAAGCTGAAAATCACAACGGCACGAAGGCTAATAATCCCAACGGCACGAAGGCATTAAACTTTTATACTCACAGGAGTGAAGAGTCGAACCAGAACTGGAGTTGGCAACTGCACGGCTACACCCGATGCTTGCCCGAGGCTTTGCATGATCTGATACATTTCCGCCATTTGCTTATTCGTGGCCTCCAGCTGAGCGGACAGGTGCGCGGTCGTCTCCTTTGTTTCTGCTAGCGTCTCCTTTGTTTCTGCTGGCTCAGTCTAAAGTGTTTCAATCACATGTTTTAGTATTGCAAATATGATCAACGTGTGTAAAGTTCAATGTACGACGAGTGAAACCGGAATTACCTGAAGTTCGTCGACCCGCGACAGAGTAGGAGTAGGCCGTACATGTATGGGAAGGCTTCTGGCCGTGCTCTGTGCCCTCACGTCGGAAAGAGAGGGTGCAGAGCTCGAGGAGTCGGCGTCGTCTGCAATCCACAACCGCCCGTGCTTCCTACCTTGCCCTAGCCTCACGATCACCTCTGTCTCCAGGGGCTCAGTGCTTAGATTGTAATCTGGGCCATAGAGCGACCTAACCGCCTCTACGTACTCTCTGACTTTAGTGTGGACGGTCGGATCAGAGTAAGCCTCGACAGGGGCATCCGGGTTGAAGACGACACCAGATTTCACTCGGGCCTGGTGAGATACAGCCCATGCCCCTATCTCTGACACCGGCATGTCTGGATGTGCCTTCTCCTGCGAGAAAGACAGAAAGTTGACCAGAGATGCAAAACTGAGCGTTACAATAGATAAATGACATCACGCACAAGTGGTTGCTTGAATGCGGAGAGGTTGCGGCTGCCTTGGTGGTGACTTGGACCGGTCTTCAGTGCCCGCTTCCGCTTGCCGAGCTCGTGCTTTTCTTGGTTCACCGGCTCAAGGTACCTGTCCACGATCATCGCCCATGCGGGTCTATGTGCCATGCACCATGAAGCTGGCACCTACACATCATCAAGTGAATCATCGAGTGAATCATGTCGTCGATACCTAAATCTCAAAATGAATCAATATTATTCACCTACCTGAAGGTACTGCTCCTTGGTCAGCAGCACCAATCTTGAGCCAACCTTCTTGAGGGGTTGTTTCTTGATGGACCTGTAGTAGTCGACGTGGGCCTGGAGTCGCGCCTCGTGAATCATGTCGCCGACGTACTTCTGACAGGCTCTGTGTGCCGTCTCATCTGCCACTTTCTCCCGACCATCTTCAGCCTTGAAAAAACTCTGCATACAAACATGATGTATCCATTCATTATTTCAATAAAAGACTTAACAAAATGAGGAGATGTATTGAGCTAAGTTGTGAGGCACTTACCCAAAAGTCCGCCAAAACCCGCTCCTGCTTGTTGTCCCGCTCGTCATCCGTGGCTAGCGCGTACCTCTTCCACGACCAGGCCGGCTCTCGCTTCCCATCCTTCAAGGTGACAAGGCCAGGGAAGTGTTTCCTGCACAAACATCCCAACACGGTAGCGGGGGTGCGTGGGGGATCAAGAGCACCTGACATAACTAGCCAGGCCCTGCATTATTGATTAAGAAAAAAATATAAGTGTCTCTTTTGATTTTCAATGTATATATGAAGTACTACTGATAACATTTATAAGTACTTACCTTCTTCCCACGGGATGAACTACTGGGCGTAGGTCAGGAAGCGGAACCGGAGGGAGGTTTGTGGGACCTCGCAAGTAGGGAGGCGACTGAGCGGAACCATCCTCTGTCTGCTGAGTATCATTGTCCGTCTGCCTAGCACCGTCGTCCCCCGACGGAGTGTCTATGCTCGCGCCCGTGGGTCTCGCGATCACCTGCAGGGTAGGAGACGGGTCCTCGGAGTGGTCAAGAGATGGGTCCTCCGGCTGGTCAAGAGACAGGTCCCTCTTGGGGCGACCACGGCCCCTCCCCCTCCCCCTCCCCCTCCCCCTGCCCCTGCCCCTCCCCCTCCCCCTCCCAGTGCTGGGGCGACCAAGGCCTGCTCTCGTCGCTGCCAATGAAGTTGCCCCCTCGCATCCATCGTTAAAGCGTAGCCTCTGGTACACCGAGGCTACCTGCCTCGGTGAACGGTTGCCCGCCATCTTTGATCTGTCACCTGCAATTTACAAAAAATGATCAAGTGTTAGTACATACATTACAAATAGTTCAAAATGAATAAACATAAAAAATTCAATTAAAAAATAGTATTACATGCTTTACAAATAATCTTCCCCCGGGACATAGATCTCGTCATCACTGTCAAAATTGTCCAAATGGGCAACACTATCAGAATGTTCTAGGTCTTCTTCATTGTCTTTGCCTAAATGGAATCGCTGAAGCATTTGAATGTCCTTCAGATTCAGCACTACATCTCCAGGTTCCTCGGCATCAACCGTTTCATTTTCTACTTCCATTTCGATCACATTGGGTAAGACTATCTCAAACGTCCCTTCTAGCCCATCTGCTTGATAGAACTCTCCATCATATGTGTTTGTGTCGAAGGTGTAATCTTCATCGTTTGGAATAGGTAGTTTATCGTGCGGAGATACCTGGTGCACAATAGACCAACCCTTAAGATGGTCTTTGGCTTGGCACGTGTATGGCGTATGATACACCTGCACGGCCTGTTGAGCCACAATATAGACATCTTTTCCTCTGTAGACGGAATCATGTCTAATCTCGACTAGCCCAAGATGAGGGGTTCGTCTTGTTCGTTCAGGATCAAACCAATGGCACTTGAATATGACAGGAGTAAGAGGTACCCGACCGTCATATTCAAGCTCATAGATCTCCTCAATTATTCCGTAGTAATCGACGCCATTAGTGCCATGCGTAAAAACTTGGCTGTTGGTGGTTTTCCGACTGGCCCGCTTCTGCTCGTGTATTGACGTGTGGAAGCGATATCCGTTCACGTCATAACCGCTATATGACTTCACCCTTAACTTGAAGCCGTTTGCAACCTGTCTCAACTCGTCACTCATAGACACATTGATCTGCGCCTGCAAGCTCAAGCATGATACATCGTTATATTATTGGAACGTACGGCTACTAAGGAATATTGATGAATGTACGAGCTACATTGGAAAGTACTTTTTGTTTGAACCAAGAAATGAAATCAGGCCTACTAGCTCCCGCACCCTCTGAAAGAAGGGTATCATGTTCGTGCGGGGTAGGATCCCGTGATTGATGCCACTCTTGACGAACAAATTCCCTGTAACAAAGAGAATCAATGGGGTTCGATACAGAATGGTGACTTCGTATTGAATCAAGTTCGTTGAGAACTTACTCACTGAATGGCGCAACCTCGACTAGGTTGGTGAACACATATAGCATGATTTTGCGCCACTCTTCTGGATCCAATCTCTTGGGGGTCGATCCACTTGCGCTGCCTAGTTGGCCTTTGAAAAGGCTGAGGGTCAATTCAACTTCGCCAGCATTGTAACAAGAGGGTGGATTATGCTTGCTAGGAAGGTTTGGCTTGTAGTAGGCAGTTGTGAAGTTTGCAACCTCCTCCCGAAGGCTTGCCTCTGCAATGGAAGCCTCAATTCTGGCTTTATTTGTACATTTCTTGCAGAGAATCTTTAGACATCTCTCGATTGTATAGCACCAACGAAACTGCACGGCCCCCCCAAGCGTGCCTCGTTCGGGAGGTGCACAATCAGATGCTGCATCGACAAGAAGAAGCCGGGTGGAAAGATCTTCTCCAGCTCACATACCAACTCAGGTGCCATTTTTTCAAGTTCTATAAGGACGGCCAAAGATATCTCCTTGGCACAAAGTTGGCGGAAGAAGCAGCTCAACTTTGCCAGGACTAGCCAGACATGCTCAGGCACATAGCCTCGAACCATCGATGGAAGAAGCCGCTCAATCCATATGTGGTAGTCATGGCTCTTCATCCCGTTGACTCGCAGAGTTTGTAAGTTCACACCCCTGCTAATATTCGCTGCATACCCATCAGGGTACATTAACGTCTTGATCCAATTAAGTACTTCCCTTCTTTGATCGATTGTTAAGACAAAATCAGCCTTAGGCCTTTTCCACCGTTTTCCTGGTTGAGGAGGCCGTATCTCTAGTTTTGGCCTGTCGCACAACTCTGCCATGTCCACTCTAGCCTTAGGGTTGTCCTTAGACTTGTCAGTGTCCATCAATGTTCCCCATAGTGCCTCGGCGATATTTTTTCAGTGTGCATTACATCAATGTTATGGGGAAGTAGGAGGTCGTCGAAATAGGGGAGCCTCGTCAAGCCGGACTTATGAGTCCACATATGTTGCTCACCATATCCTACAAAACCACCTTCTTGGTTTGGCACGAGAGCATCTATCTGAGCATGAATCTCGACACCGGTCCTCAAGTGCGGTTTAGGATCAGTCACTTTGACACCTCTCGTAAAGCTCTTGATGTCTTCTCTGAATGGATGATCAAGAGGGAGGAATTGACGATGTTTGTCGAACGACGAATACTTGCCACCCTTCTTCAACCATGTGAACCTCAGAGCTTCCTTGCATATTGGACATGGGAACTTGCCGTGAACACACCAGGCGCTGAACAACCCGTACGCCAGGAAGTCGTGCAGGGAGTACTGATACCAGACGTGCATTTTGAAGCTTGTCCTCGTAGCTCGGTCATACGTCCACACCCCTTCGTCCCAAGCATGAATCAATTCATCTAACACAGGCTCTATGAAGACACCCATATTACTCCCCGGGTGTCCAGGAATTATCAACGATAGGAACACGGTATGTCGTTGAAAGGAGACGCCAGGGGGGAGATTAAGGGGGATGACGAACACGGGCCAACATGTGTATGGTGCAGACATCATACCATATGGATTGAATCCATCTATTGCTAGCGTGACACGTACATTACGAGCCTCATCTACTTTGTCAGGATTCCGCGAATCAAAGTACTTCCATGCCTCAGCATCAGATGAATGCACCATCTTCCTAGGATTGTACCGTATGCCGTTTTTGTGCCATGTCATCTGTTTTGTGGATTCTGGCATCATGAATAGTCGTTGGAGCCTCGGTAGGAACGGAAGGTGTCGTAGGACACTCATGGGGATCGTAAGCTGCCTCTTATGGCCATTGCCTGAGTCTACCTCCACGTACCTGGAGGATTCACACTTTGGGCAGTACTTTGCATCAGTGTGTTCTTTCCTAAATAGGACGCACCCCTTTGGACAGACATCTATCTTGTCATACGACATCTTAAGTGCTAGAAGAACCTTCTCTGACTCATACAAGTTCTTCGGCATAATGTGTCCCTCCGGTAACATGCCGCTCCACACGGCCAACATCTTGTCGAAGCCTTCTCGACTTAGGTTTAACTCGGCCTTCAACCCCATTACGCGACCAACAGCATCCAGCTGAGAAACATTGGTACGATCGTGAAGGGGTCTCTGTGCCGAGTCCAACATCTTGTAGAACGCATCTGTAGCAGCCTCCATCTCCTCCTTCTCACGGCATTCAGCGAACTGAGCTTGGTGATAGTCATCCATCATGTCAGGTACCCCGACATTATCATCAAAAGCCTCGAGTCGTGGTCTCACCACCTCCTCCCTAATACGATGGCCTTCACCATGGTGGATCCACCGATGGTACCCGGGAGTAAATCCAGACTTCACAATATGTTTAAAAATGGTCAATCTATCTTTCCTTCTTCTGTTGTCACAACCGCTGCAGGGACATGGCACTAGAGAATGGCCTCCAGCACTCTCGCCAAATGCATGCTCCAAGAATTGTTCGACCTTGACTATAAACAACATGTCGTAATCATTCTTGTCTCTCCGGAGCGTGTACATCCACTCACGGTCCTCCATCCTTTAACAGACGTATTAGCACATATGAGTGACCATCAATTGCATCTACGTGGTGTCCCTACTCTCTAATAGGTGAGGATAGGTCCTAATCCCACCCGCAGATCCGTAGATGAGGTTAGTTTCCATGCTCCACTCCTATCCGAGACGGAATTTCGGCAAAACCTCCCCGCTGTTCTCCCGATACACGTCCTGCAAGGGAGAGTGTGTACCCGGAGAACGACAAGGGGTGATGTCGAAACACCGTCTCAGACAGGAGTGGAGCATGGAAACTAAACCATCTACGCATTTGTGGGCTGTCCAAAAAACGTGGACAATCCGAAACAGATACGGACGCAGATATGCAAAGACCCGCATACCTCCAACCGTATCTCTTTCGGACGGGAGAAGCCTAACTGGGATACGCGATCTAAAGACTACGATATGGAGAGAGGGGGTATTCATACATAGGGTGGCGGTGGAGTAAGGCTAGCGGGGCAGTGCCGATTCGGTGCAGTGGCGAGGCGACACAGTGCAGGAAGACCCGCAACGCTGACGAAGACGATCAGGGTCGACGAGTGCCTCCCACGGGTCCTTCTCCTGCATAAAGACAATACGTTAATATAAAGTTAAAATTTCGGCAGAACCTCCCCTAGACGGGTAGGTTTCCAAAACCTGCAAAAGAAGGGCACGATAGCCGAGTATCAGAACGGCACGAAGGCCGGCAACCACAACGACACGATGGCCGAGTATCACAATGGCACGAAGGCCGAGTATCGCAACAGCACAAAGATCTAGATACTTGATTTTTTATTTCAGTAGGTCGTACAACGTTGTCATTAATCAGAGCGTGATAATACCATTAGAGTGTATTATTGCGATAATCTCAAGAACTGTTTTCTGATCGACCTATGGTTAAAATTTTGGCCAAGATTATCCAGTGTTTGTCTCAATCTACTATATGTATTATGGATATATAAAAAATGCTTGCAACCAGAAAAGCATGTATTGGCTTCAGTATACTGTTCAACCAACCCTGGTATACATACCACTAAATTTAGACCATAATTAGACACAAACTATCCCATAGCAACCAATAATTTCAGTTCATGTAGACACAACCGAGAGAGAAGGAAGCAGCGGCATAAGCACGTATGTGAGAAAGAAAAAGAGCAGGCATGAAAACTACAGTACCGTACGCTGTTGTGGCCTCCGTATCTCCACGCCGCGCTTGTGCCCCCGGCCGTCACGCGCTCCGCCGGTCAGGGGTCCGACGTGTGGAACCTCCGCTTTCCCTTGCTGTCTCTCCCCAGTCCCCCTTCCTGCCCACTCCACTCTGGGGGCCTCCGACTGACCGGCTGAGGGGAGCGAGCTGACGAGCAATCGGACGACGAGCTGACGAGCGACGAGAGGAGCGAGCTGACGAAACCGAGTAATCGGACGGAGAGGAGGAGCCCAGACCAGCGACCGCCGTTAGCCACACCAATCGCGCCAGAGGAGCCGTGCCGCCACACCAATCGCGCTAGAGGAGCCATGCCGCCACAGGGCCCGGACGCAGTGGCGACGGCGCGAGGCGAGAGGCCGGGGGTCGGGAGTGGGCACGAGGCACTCGGCGTGCGTGCGGAGTGGCGGCGGCGCCGCGCGTGAGGCCGGTGGTCGGGAGCGGGCACCAGGTGGCGGTGTGCGGATGGAGTGGCCGTGGCGGCAGCGCGGCGCGAGAGGCCGGGGGTCGGCAGCGCGGCGCGTGAGGCAGCGCGGGCACGAGGTGGCGGCGTGCGTGCGGGCGGAGTTTAGGGCACCAGGGTTTAGGGATGGGAGCTTGAGGGAGGAGTGGAGCTAGTGGGCCGGGCCGGCCGCTTGGTTGTTTTGGCCGCCAGGCTTTTTTTATTTTACTTTGCCGGGTGCCCACTGGGCCGGACACTCGGCAAATTTTATTTTTTTTACTTTCTAAAATTTAATTTTGTCGAGTGCCTCTAGAGCTGTCACTCCACAAAGTAATTTTTGCCAAGTGCTATCTTTGGGCACTCGGCAATTTTTTTTTATTTTGGACCCGATTTTTTTTGTGTAGCCTTATTACAGTATTTCAAACTCTAATCTAAAATTTGGTGAAATTTTAAACTTTTTTGGTATATTTTTTTAATTTATTTTGTTTCGTTGATTTTTTTTGCATATTTCAAATTTGAACTGCAGGCTCATGGAATAATGGAATTTGGTCATCTAAAAATTAATATTCATGATATTTAACGTATGTTGAGGCCGTATCCAGAGAGTCACATCAAATCTCGCGCATCTCGTTGACGGAACATGTCGAGTTAGTTGCAGAAAAAGTGAATTTGAATTATATAAAATCCAAATGAAGTCCGAAAATCATGAAACTTATGGAGGCATCTTGTTATCGTATGTCGAGGTTGTTGTAAAAATTTGAAATAATTTGAAACAAGTTGTAATGCACGACGTCTAAACCGAGACATCTCCACATGTGATAATCGTGGTTATCACATGGTTATCACATGTGGATATGTCTGGGTTTTAGGCATCGTGCGTTGCAACTTGCTTTAAATCATTTCATTTTTTTACCACAGCCTCAACATACGATAACAAGACGCCTCCATAAGTTTCGTGATTTTTGGACTTCGTTTGGATTTTATATAATTCAAATTCACTTTTTTCGCAACTAACTCGATATATTCCGTTAACGAGATGCGCGAGATTTGATGTGACTCTCTGGATACAGCCCTAACATATGCTAAATATCATGAATATCAATTTTTGGATGACCAAATTCCATTATTCCATGGACCTGCAGTTCAAATTTGAAATATGATAAAAAAATCGATGACAAAATAAATGAACAAAATATACCAAAAGAGGTCAAATTTTGGATTAGAGTTTGAAATATTGTCATAAGGCTACACAAAAAAATTTGGGTCCAAAATCAAAAAAATATTAATTATTTTGTAGAGTGTCAACTGATAGCACTCGGCAAAAATTACTTTTCCGAGTGTCGGGGCCTGGAGGCACTCGGCAAAATTGAATTTCAGAAAATAAAAAAAAAGTTTGCCGAGCGCCAGAATATAAAACACTCGGCAAAATTTATTAAAAAAAATTGCCGAGTGCCTAAGTAAGGCACTCGGCAAAGTTTATTCGAAAAAATAATATTTTTTTTGCCGAGTTTTGGGGCTAGAAAGCACTCGACAAAGTTTGGTTTCAGAAAAAAAAACTTTGTCGAGTGCCCCATTGGCGCACTCGGCAAAATTTATTCGAAAAAACTTAAAAAAAATTAGCCGAGTGTCGGGGCTAGAAAACACTCGACAAAGTTTATTTTCAAAAAAATAAAAAAACTTTGCCGAGTGCCCAGGTACGACACTCGGCAAAGTTTACTCGAAAAAATAAAAAGAATAATTTTGCCGAGTGTCGGGGCTAGAAAGCACTCGACAAAGTTTGTTTTAGAAAAATAAAAAAACTTTGCCGAGTGCATAACGGCTGGCACTCGGCAAAATCTAACGGTAGATGGTCGTCGTCACGTCCCGTCTACATTTTGCCGAGTGTTTAGCTTTGCTGAGTGTCTGGCACTCGGCAAAGTCTATATTTACCGAGTGTCTGCCTTTGCCGAGTGCCTGACACTCGGCAAAACTTTCTTTGCCGAGTGCAAAATTTTGTCGAGTGCTACACTCGGCAAAATATAGCTTTGCCGAGTGCCACGACATTTTGCACACGGTAAAAGTACAGTTTTCCAGTAGTGGCTGGCCGGTTGACCCTTTTTTGGGTAGTCGGTAGTCGCTGCTTTGTCAATGTTAGTTGTTCATGAGGCTGATCCCTTGGTGATCAGAATCATTGTTGTGTTGTTTTGTTCGCAGTTGTGTTTTTGCTTTTGGTACATTGTTGAACTTTGAAATTTCGTTACACACGTAATAAAATTCGGTTTCGACCATTGTGGAAAAATGAAATTTCTATCATTCAGATGTTTTGGACAACTTATGTTCTCAATAAACTCATATAGCTCATGCTTTGTTTCCATGGTATTTATCATGATGCCATTGTCTAACACAGACAAAACAATCATTTTTTTTGCCAAGAGTAAAATGGTTATTTAACACTGTTAAGTGCCTAACTAACGGAAGGGCCATATAGGTAATTGAATATAATTTTCAAGCCTCGTAGCTAATAGCTAAGTTCAAAAAAGAAAGAGCCAAGAAAGGAAGGTAGACTTTTTTTTTGGGTTATGTACGCAATTTTCTCCTAAATCCATGTCTGTGAAAAAATTCAGTTCATGGCAATAGCATAGTGGTAAAGGATCTGTATGCAAAAGATTATGCATCTAAAACAAAAATCCACTGCCTTTGCACACGTACTCCACTAAACAATACAGTAGTACATAAAGGTGGCTTGAAACATATGTGATTGTGTGAATGTGGTACATTATTTGTGGAGTTGTTGAGCGCATGATCTCTAAGATATAGGTGCACTAAAAGGAAATTACAAAATATGTTGTTCAGTCATTGATAGCTACAACTACAAGAATAGGAGACAAATAAACTGGAGACGTCTCAGACGAACACGAGTATATATGAGGCTACTTGGTCACCTTCTACACTGAAGTTCTTGGAAGCCTGCAGTTTTGCAACCAACAATCAAGATAACGCTTGAAACCTATAGGTATAACAAATAATGGACTACCAAATTTGTCATTCATCCAGCAAAATTGTTACCTAACTGCATCAAGAAATGGTTTTATTGGGAGGTATCTGGAAATTTGACATGTTAATAACTTGCTAGGAGCATTCTTGGGGCGTCCTGAGGTGAAGAATGCTGATGATCTGTGTCCGGGGCATCTTACCCTAGGGTCCCTGTAATTGATCAAGCAACATCCTCGTCATTGACTAGATCTCGTTTTAAGGTTCTACAGGATGGAGAGACTCATGCTAACCCTGCAATAGAGGAGGACCTGATGAAATCTTCATCGGGTTACTATGCTGATTGTAAGGACGACACAGTCCTTCAGACTGGATTAGACATCATAAATCCAAATCCTAATAATAGCGCATGTCCATAGGTGCAAGTGCAAGGAGCCTACCCTTCTTTTTGTGCAACACAAGCCATTTTCCGCTTCTCTCATGAGAATATATAGTGTGTTCAAGAAATGTATAACTGGTTCGAACCATGCAATTGATTTGCTACATACTAGAGATCTCTGCAAGGACATGTTTAATTAGAGGGACTGAATTAAGCACAACAGCTACACATTGCATCTAGAAGAAATAAATGTATTTGTAGCTGTTGACCAAATTTGCACATTTTCACTACAACATTATGAGTGGGCCTGGTCTAAGAAGAAAATCAGTTCATAAGCATACACATATGACATGAGCTGAGGATTTACTGTGTTCCCAAACATTAGATAGGGTAAGCTCCTCACTCCTCACTTTCATAGAACTCTCCATATATTTCTATAGGGAACTGCTCCAGTACTCCTTCTTCTAAAAATTACGCACATCTCAAAGTCAAAGCAGCAATTATTATTTTTTGCAACGGGTCCTTTATTAGCCCAGCCCATCCTCCAAACCCAGCTCAAGCCCAGACCCGATTGATCGAGAGGGAAAGCCAAGTGGTGTGCGGACGACGCGTCTGGAAGCCGGCGGACCTTCGGTCCCTTGCGGCGGCCATACCTTCCCCTTTTCTCCCGATCCCATTTCATGAGCCGGCAAGGAAGTTCCGTGGCATCGAAGGAGATGGCGTCCCGACTCCCGAGCAGCGGCGGTTGTCGGACTGATGAGCGGGGAGGGCGGAGGCGCCTGTCCGTGCCCTCCTCGAGCCAGCCAACGACTCGTGGCCTCCTTCGATACCCTGCCGAAGCTTCCTTCCTAGAGAGCCGCAACGAGGAGTTGCACTACTGGAAACTTGAAATTCCCTCACGGTGCACTACCGTCATGGAAAATAAAAATATTTTCATGAAAATGTACGTATCGTCATAAAAACTAAAAATATCGCCATGAATTTTTTTACGGTGCACTTACCGTCAGGGAAAATAAAAATACCGTCACAGGTAGCTCGACAGGGTAATTCCAGTTTTCACTGACGTTGGTTAGGGAATTTCAAGTTTCCAGTAGTGTTGGGTGCACAAGTGCAAACAACTGCTAGGTGGATTGTCAGACTCTGGCGGCAAAGGAAGCAGAGAGAAATGGCGTTGTTGCTGTTCTCAGATTGAAATGTACTCAGAATAGTCTATTTGAGATGTGTTTTATATCTTTGACGCTGAACTGGAGTATATATCAAGCTGAAGGTGGGAGATCTGGGACGCATTGCTGATCTTAGATTAAAAACTACATCCTGTACTGTACTGGCTTAAAGTATAGAGTTTAATTCTAGTACTGTGTCTGTGTTGCTCTTGGACGTTGGTGAAATTTAGTTTCTGTACTAGGCTTAAATGAGCTATATGTAAGACTTCATTGTTAATGGTATCCCCACTACTTGTATCGAATATATTGCTTTCTATAAAAGTAGAGGTTTTCATTCCTCTCTCTTTTTTTTTCAAAAAAAAAAAAAAGTCTATTTGACTTGTGCGCGCGAATGTCATGCCAATCAAGGTGTGGCAGCACTGCAGCCTCCATCCACGTGTTACTTGTTATTATCCACGTGTCACAGCTTTATTGCACTTATAAACGAGAGCTGTCCTTCTTTTTTTTTTGACAACAATCATCTCAGCTTGTCGGTCACGCTGGCCTTCCTCACACACTTCACCAAACATTGCAAAATGGCATTTCTCCCAGAGCTACATAGCATCATCATCTTTGTCCATTAAATTGATCCATCCTCTGTGATTAATGGCAATTGTGCACTACCACTACCGATAAAAGTTACATGGACACTAGTTGTTGCTAACGAAGAATTAATCAAGACAATGAATGAAATTGAAGGTGAATTCAAGATAGTCATAAAATATGTCTCCACCATGCTCAAGTGATGTGTGATGTATTCTGCAAATGTATTGCATCTGCTTCTGTTTCTCAGATTTTTTATGTGTTTAAAAAAGAGTACATTGATCATGTATCATATAATCTCAACAAGTCACTAAAAGCCTACTACAATGAGAAGATTTAGAGGTGGTTGAGTATGAGCAGATGTTTGTCAAATACAAGACTAACAGGGATACTAGCAGGATAGATATAGAAGACTGTGCGTAATTATTGTTTTGGAGGCTAGCATGTGCTAAATCAATTGCTCTATGTTCTGTTTTATTTCTTCGATGTTCACAAGAGGAACTTATTTTCATAACAAAGTATATTTAACTTTTAGCACTTCTCCTGGTTAAGCTGTTGCTCTGCCTATATGGTAGTGCAGATTTCGTAGTACCAGTTTACTAAATGATGTTTAGTTATGTTTCATAAAAAAACATTTTTCAATTCAATGAATGCAAAAAGACACATGCTTCGGAGTTTGCACATTTATGATGGTAATGTAAAATGCAACTTCGTAGTACCAGTTTACTAAATGATGTTTAGTTATGTTTCATAAAAAACATTTTTCAATTCAATGAATGCAAAAAGTCACATGCTTCGGAGTTTGCACATTTATGATGGTAATGTAAAATGCAACTTCGAAGCTGCATTAACCTTTCTCTGAACAGAGGAACAACAAAGATTTTTCTTTAACAGATCGGTTACAAGATGTTTACATAGGATATTTAGTTTTGAATTCAACAACTGATCCTAATATATAATGTAGTAGTTTCATATCAAGCATCAAATTTACTGCCTTCATTCACTCTAGCAGACAAGAGTACACAAAAGTAGCTCAAAACATAAGTGAATGTTGTACTCATATTTGTTGAGTTGCATGACTATATATCAGACAAGAGTACACAAAAGTAGCTCAAAACATATATATATATCAGGCTGCATGACTATATATATATATATATATCAGGCTAACTGCATGACTATATATATATATATATCACTTATGTTGGAGACGCACGTGAACTTCAAGAGTTGCATGACTATATATATATCAGGCTAACTGGTTCCCTTGTACACTGAACTTCTTGGTAGAATCATGCTAAAAACAATCCAGATATAACACCTACAATGAACTGCCAAATGTTGTCCTCATACAGCTCTTACCAACCCTTGCTGTTGCAGTGGCCTTGGGAGGCATTAGGAAATTTGAAATTTGTCTAGTCACAAACATGTCCCACACGCGTGACATGACCATTGACACTTGACTGTACCTGTTCTTCACTATCATATCTCTCCATGTGTTGTTTACCTCGACACTAACATGCCAAGATTCTGAAGCTGGTCTGGTTCTAGAGGGACCAGTAATGGAGCAGGTGGCTCAGAACGATGAGGATTGCTGGGCTGTGGCATGTAGGATGTCGTTGCGGGAGACAGGAAATCAAAGAAGGGTTCATCTACCAAGTAGGAGCTTCGTGGGTGACCCTAGAGCCATGTGCTTTCAGAATCAACCAATCTTGTGTGAAGGCGTGTTAACACTAGAAATCACTTGATATATCCATATGCACAAATTAATGGAGAATACTTATTAGTTACTTTGGTATAGGATACGATTGAAAATTTATCGCAACTTGTGTAGTTTCAACACAAGTGTATCAACACACAAGTATTTGTGCAGTACATACGCCAAGTACACAACCAAGTATATCAACACACAAGTATTTTTTCGATCAGTACATACGTCAAGTACATCATGTATGTATTTGTGTAGTATATACAAACTGAATACAGAGTGCGCAAACAGGTTGTGCAATTGTTTCGTTACAATCTTATATGAAATAAAAATAGTTGTGCCAGACTTCTTATTGAGCTGTTCATGTTCTGCAGACAGAGAGAAAATTCAGTATCTACCTTGACACAAGCTCTGTGATGCATGAGTGAGGCTCCGAACACAGCTCTTCCTTTTCCATGACCAGTTTTGTTGTCGACTCCAAGTAGCTCTTGCTCCTGTTGACATAAGCTGGCCTGTAGGGAGCTTCCACAGCGACTGTGTCGCTGTCGAGCATGACGATTATTGCCGACATCGATGGCCGGTCCGTTGGGTTCTGCTGGACACAGAGCAGCCCGATGTTGACGCATTTGAGAACCTCGGCCATGGGGTAGTTCCTGCCCAGATTAGGGTCCGCTATCTGTGCGATTGTTCCCTCCACCCAGTGCTTCCACACCTGCAATTACTCAGACCGTCCAGGAGTTTGATCAGCAACATTCATGAATAATGGACAGATGACATGCACATTCACACAATCACACCTCACAGTTCTTGCATTGCATGCATGGTAGCATGGTAGTGGTACTTACAAGACAGAGGAGATCTGGAGAATCCTCAGACTTCAATGCATAGTTGTTTCTTCGCCCTGTCACTATCTCCAGAACAAGAACACCGAAGCTAAACACGTCTAGCTTTGTAGAGTACTGCCCACGTATAGCGTATTCTGAGCTCATGTAACCTCTGCAGTAAATATTACTGTTCAAACCAAAACAAATATGTGGCAGAAGCAGAACAACATGCTGCTGAACAAGGAACTTACAGTGTTCCAATGATGTGGCTTGTGGCACGTCTTGTTTGATCGTCTTCAAAAATCTTTGCCAGACCACAATCTGAAATTTTTGGTTTCATGTCTGCATTGAGCAAAATATTACTCGCTTTCAAGTCACCGTGAACTATTTTCATCTGGGAATGTTCATGCGCGTACTGCAGGCCTTGGGCAATTCCATTTATTATTTTGAATCGCGTCCCCCAGTCAAGCTGCCCACTTTTATTGGGATCTAACATCCAAATTGACACCAACTTTAGTTGAGATAAACATAAGAAGTTCATTCAGAATTTTCAATAGCCAGTTTTGTTAGGAAAATGTACCGAAGATTATGGCATCAAGGCTTTTGTTAGGCATGTACTTGTACACAAGCAAATTCTCTTCTTTTTCCATGCAAATACCAATGATCCTAACAAGATTCTTGTGCTGGAGCTTAACTAACAAAGCTAGCTCATTCTTCATTTGGCTTAGTCGTTTTGTGCTCTCTGAAAGCCTCTTGACTGCTACTTCTTGTCCATCAGGTAGAGCACCCTGAGCCAGCAACAAATGTGATATATCTTTTGATGGAATCAATTCAGGTAACTGATTGATGTACACAGATACATGAGGTGTGCACATATATAATAGCAGGCTTAATTTTTTTGGGTGGGGGCTGTTCGAAGTGCACGTAATCTTTTCTGTTACTAAACCATGGTTTGGTTACGATGGAATCGACCAAACTGTAGCCTGTAGGATTTGCAAATTAATGATGATATACCTTATAAACAACACCAAATCCTCCTTCACCAAGTTTGTTCTTTTCATCGAAATTGCTTGTTGCTGATCGTAGTGTAGACAGATCAATAAATATGGACTCCAAAGATACCATGTCATCTATGTTTACTGCATCCATTGAAATCCATATAAGAATAACAAGAATATGCCATTTAAACTTGTATTATTGCATTCTATTATCATGTGAACTTACTGAATATTGGCGCTTTTCTTTGTGACCTTTTATTCATCAACCCAAAAAAGCCAATTAATGCCAGAGCAAGTAGTCCACCCAATATTGGAAGCACTATTGCAAGGACTAGAGTCATCACTGTAGTTTTTCCTGGAATGTATGTATGAACAAGATCTCAGTAGTGGCTAACTAATGAGTAGTGCAGTAGCCAAGTGGCTAAGAGAAATTTTGCCTATGGCTAGGCCTGGGCGTTCGCACTACAGCAGAATCCCTCTTTGCCGAGTGCTGGCAGCACTCGGCAAAGAGCCTTTTGCACTCGGCGAAGGCTTCGCCGAGTGCCGCACTCGGCGAAGGGCACTCGGCGAAGAATTTCACGGCAAAGGGTTCTTTGCCGAGTGCCAAATATCGGGCACTCGGCGAAGGCTTCGCCGAGTGCTGACATATTTGACACTCGGCAAAGAAAAAAATAAAAAAACCCCGAAAAAATAGGGAAAAATTTTTATTTAATTGAAGGAAGGGCCCACTGGGCAGCGCCCACTTGTCGCCCTCGAAATCGCAAGTTCTACTATTTTTCACGTAATCTTCTCTCACGCAGTCAGCAGGATTTGAACTCACGACCTCTCGTTCGCGCGGAGCCTCCTCTACCACTGCACTACACACTCATATACGTTCCATCTCCGTTTCGATTACCCATATATTATACTAAACCATGTGTAACTTGCTTATTTTAGGCCCTAAACGAATTCAAATCAAAAAATTGTAAACTACAAAGTTTTCTAACTTTTCAAGATCTACAACTTTTATTTTGGTAGTTTTTCCATCCGAGGTCGTTTATAAAAATTTGAATTTTAAATTTTACAATTTGAAACGTAGTTTTCGTTGACAAGATGATTTTAAATCAAAAAGTTGTCAACACCAAAGTTTCATAACTTTTCGAGATCTACAACTTTCATTTTGGTCATTTCTCCATTTGAGGTATTTTGAAAAATTTGAATTTTAAAATTTTCAAATTCGACGCAGTTTTGCATAACTAGATGACTTCAAATTAAAAAGTTATCAACTACAAACTTTCATAACTTGTCAAGATCTACAAAGTTTATTTTGGTTGTTTGACTATTTGTGCATCCGACATTGTGGTTCTAATATTATTCATAAACATTATATATCACTCTTGTAGTTTTATAAACTACCGGAGAGATATATAAGATTTGTGAACGAATTTATTTTAAGTTTGTCAAATAAAAAAATCACCAAAACAAAAATTGTTCATCTTGATAACTTAACCAACTTTGTAGTTAAAAACTTTTTCATTTGGATTAATTTACTGCTTCAAAATATAATTTAAAAACTGGCTTTGCCGAGTGTCAAAAAAAACACTAGACAAAGAGCTCTTTGCCGAGTGCCACGTGGCTGGCACTTGGCAAAGGCACCTCTTTGCCGAGTGCCAGCCACGTGGCACTCGGCAAAGAACCGCCCACGTGGCACAGTTCGGGGCCACATTCTTTGCCGAGTGCCACGTGGCCGGCACTCGGCAAAGGCACCTCTTTGCCGAGTGCCAGCCACGTGGCACTCGGCAAAGAACCGCCCACGTGGCACAATTCGGGGCCACATGCTTTGCCGAGTGCCACGTGGCACAATTCGGGGCCACATGTCGGCAAAGAGGGGCTCTTTGCCGAGTGTCGACCACGTGGCACTCGGCAAAGCATGTTTTGCCTTGTGTTTGCGCTTTGCCGAGTGCCACGTGGCCGGCACTCGGCAAAGAGGCTCTTTGCCTAGTGCCCGAAATTTGGCACTCGGCAAAGATTGATTTTCCCGTAGTGTCGGGTTACCCGATTTTTTCGGGTCGGGTAATTCGAAGTTCGGGTAATGAAAATTACTACCCGAATTTAGTCCTGTAAAAACACTACTCGCAATTTCGGGTACCCAATAATTCAGGTTCGGGTTCGGGTATTACCCGATATACCCGAACTCATGTAAAATAGCAAATTGTACAAAACTTTAGTAGCAATCTATATATAATTTTAGGAGCAATTTGTATAGAATTTTAATGGTAATTTTAAAGAATAATATATTAGAATCACTTGTTCAAATAGAGAGAATCATATGCTAATTAAAGTGGTAAATTCATATGTTTAACTAATAATACATGACAAATATAAAGATAAAATAGAACTTCGGGTAATTCGGGTAGTTTGGGTACTGAGAGATATTACCCGAATTACCCAAACTAATTTCGGGTAATCAAAATCAATATCCGAACTTAAGATCGGGTACCTTGGGTTCGGGTCTGGGTTTGGGTAATTCGGGTTTGGGTAATGGGTAGCGGGTATTTTGCCCAGGCTTACCTATGGCTTAGGCCGTTTGCCTCTTTTGCTTGGAGGGCCTAAACTTTTCATTTGGGCCTTTCTTGCAGTTGCACCTATTTCTTTTGTATTTTATCACTTTTCTCTCCTATATTAATATATTTGCTTGGAAGAGTCATGCCAGTGATTTTTCAGATCTAAGTACAGGTACATCCAAATGCAATATTTTTCTCAAACAGACATGTGGGTTAACCGTCAATTGAAGTAATATAACAACAATGACCAAATAAGAACTAAAACAAAGTTAACATGTTAAATTTGAAGCATGATTTGCAGATAAGTTGATACTATACGTTCAACATATGTTGAGGGTCACATAAAAATGGTCTAAAGAGTGTGCTTGCCAACTATAGGGGAAGAGGCATATGAATCAGTGGTGGGAGTTGATATAGTGAATTAATTATTTTTCTTGCATACATAATTTAAATAAATAAGTTATCAACAAAAAGTTGCTTAACTTTTTGAGACCTATTTATTTTTACCAATCTTCCTGAGGAATTTAAAAATTCAAATTTTACTATACAACTTCTATTTTTAAAGGCGGTTTGCTATTTATAACCATCTCTTGAAAAAAACTACAGGTTCCATCTGTCTCTAGAAATCAATTTCTAGAGATGGCAGACAATATATAACCTCATCTAAAAACAGTGACATTTGTATAAGGAGTTGGAAATACAGCCGCCTATAAAAATTGATTTGGAAGCGTCTCTATTCATGCCTCTAAAAATGGTGACATTTGTATGGTTACTTAAAATAGATCTGTCTCTATTAATACATTTCTAGAAACCACTCGGTTTGGAAGCTAATATAGGTGTCTCGAATTGGGCCGCCTCTAGAAAATAGAGCCGCCTCAAACCTTTAAACTATTTTAGGGCGGCTCTATTTCAAGGTGCCTCTAGAATTCGATTTCTAGTCCACTCTATGAATGTTCTTCCTTGTAAACTTGAATTCTTCAAAGGTCATCGGATGTAAAAACATCCAAAACGGAAGTTATAGATCTTAAAAAGTTATGCACCTTTATAATCAATAACTTTTTTTTACTTAAAATCGTCTATACATGGAAAGTTATGTTTGAATTTCTAATATTTAAAATTTGAGTTTTTCAAACGACATCAGATCGAGAAACGACCTAAACAAAAGTTATAGATCTAAAAGAATAAGAAGTTTGTTGTTGATAACTTTCACATTTCAAATTATTTTAGGGTCCCAAATACTTATTTAAAAATCAGTTAAAGTTAAAATAAGGAGGACAAATGTGTTATAGATGGGGAACAAGCAAGTCCTGAGCCAGCCCTTCGTATAGACGGGACCGGCATATAGTACAGTACTAGACTAGAAGACAAGAGACAACGCACATCAGCACCGGTGCACGTACGTACTATGAATTCTCACCTTGAGCTTGAGGCGGCGGCATATGCAGGTGCACCATGGCATCGCCGCCATAGAAGCGAAACGGGGCGAAGCGCAGGCCGCAGCGCTCGCCGTAAAGACTCGCCGCCGCAGTCGAATTCGTAGCGAGTACCCGGCGCGACATCTCGGCCAAGGCCCCCGCCAGGCACGCGCGGCACTGCGGCGGCGTCAGGTCCGGCGTGCACTGCGCCATCGAAAAGACACTGGCGATGATCTGCTGCCGCCGTCCCCCTCCTCCGGATGATGAGTCGTCGTCGGCGACGTCCATCTCGCCGGTGGCAAACCTCAGCGGCGAGCTGGCCGCCGCGGCGCACTCCGCGGTGGCGCCGAGGAGCTGGGTCAGGAGGGCGTAGAATTGACCGGCGGCCACGGAGGAGGAGGAGGAGGAGGAGTGCACGGCGGCGACGCTGCTGCTGCTGAAGTAGGCATGCTGCTCCGAGTTGTTGGTGGAGGCGAGGAAGTCGAGGTCGGAGAAGCGCATCTGGCAGTTGTCGAAGTACGCGCTCGCGTCCGCGTCGTTAGGGCACAGCGCCCGCGCCTCCTTGAAGCCCGCCCGCAGGCACGCGGCGCACGAGGCGGCGCCCAGGTCGCCGCGGCAGTGCCCGAGGGCGTACACGACGGTCTGGTTTGAGTTGTTGTTGTTGGACGAGCCGGCGGCGGGGACGACGGCGGCGACGGCGAACAGGGCCGGCGAGGAGGAGGCGTTGGCGGGGAGGGTCGCTGCGACTCGACGGAGGCTTGTTTCGTAGGCGCTGCCGGCCGTGTAGCGGGCGCTGCCGTTGGTGCACACCGCGCTCGCGTCGGCCGGCAGCGGCGGCGGATACCATGCAAGTGCAAGTGCAAGCAGCACCAGGATGAGCATGGCGCGCGGCGACGGCGAGCGTACAGGACCCCGTTGTGAGAAGGGCAACGCGTTGTCATGCAATGCAAGTGCAAGCAGCATATATATATATATGAGATGACAAGTTGGCATTAGAAGGACACGTGTAGGGACAAGGGAGAGAAGACGGCGGTCGTGCTAATTTTTCTTGAAGTAGCTTTGCCCTCTCGGGCATGTAATCGTCAGTCGTCATACGGTATGTACAACCACAGTAGCCTGCCTGGTGTGGTATAAAAAAGATACATACAGTACAATACTAGCTTTATTATTGACTTAATTCATTTTAAATCAGGTATACATTTTTGAATAAATTATCATATTGATGGTATCAAATAATTAAGTTTCATTTAAATAAAACTATGAGATTTGCTATATTTTAGGCACCTGAAATATAACAACTTTTAGACGAGGACTACAACCTTCAAATCTTCATCCAATGGTCCAAATCTATTAGCACAAATCACAAGAAATAAATGATGATTTTTTTTCTATAGAAGGACAAAGACAAAACTGTTCACGTATCTAAAATATAGGAAAGGAAAAAGTCTACTTAACCCCCTAACCTATTAAGGGTTGTCTACTTCACCCCTCAAACTATGAAACCGTCTATTTTATCCCCTAACTTTTACAAAACCCCTCAGACGGTTTTGGACGGTAGTTTTGCTATAGTGACAGCAGTTTTAATTTTTATTTTTAATTTGTTTTGGTTGAATCTTTGAAAAATCCAATTTTTTTGGACTCCACATGAGTAGATCTATACAATGAATATATAATATGTTATGCTTTAGTACAAAGTTTTTGTTGTAGATTTAAATCTGTTCTTTTCTAAAATTAATTGGAACAATTCATAACTGCAGTTTCTATGGTCCATTTATAGTGAAATTTTTATGGTCACCTAGTTATTATATGATTGAACTATAGTAAAAAATTTATACTCATTGGATCATATATAACTTAGTTATAGATTTATTTAGATTTAACAAGCATAAACCCTAAATAAATCTATAACCAAGTTATAAATAATCCAATGAGTATAAAATTTTTATTACAGTTCAAGTATATAATAATTAGGCCACCATAAAAATTTCACTACAATTCGACCGTACAAACTGCAGTTATGAATTATTCCAATTAATTACAGAAAATAATAGATCTAAATCTACAACAAAAACTTTATATTAAAGCATATAATATTATATATTTACTAAGTAGATCTACTCATGTGGAGTCTAACAAAATTAAATTTTCCATTTTATGATTTTTTGTGATTTACTATGATTTTTTAAAGATTCAGCCAAAATAAATAAAAAACAAAGAACCAAAACCGTTGTTACTGTAGCAAAACCACTGTCCAAAACCGTCTGAGGGGCTAATTTGACCGGTTTTACAAAGTTCACAGGGTAAAACAGACGGTTTCATAGTTTGAGGGTTAAGTAGACCACCCCGAATAGGTTAGGGGGTTAAATAGACTTTTTCCATATAGGAAATGTGTAAAACTATTAGGGCCCGTTTGGATACTTGGAATTGAATTCATTTTAAAAATCATAATTTAGACACATATTAATTAAACTAATATGATTATATATGGATTGTGTTTGTATATTATTGTTGCTTATACGAGAGAGATACTCATGTGTTACATTTCTATCGTAGGAGAGTGAGTTGAAGAGAATGTTATAAGTTGCAAAGTAGAAATATAGTATGGTGATGTTTGGAGTCCATTTCTCTCTCACCCTATGAATTTGAGGTAGACATATATGTGAACCTTGTAAAGTGGTGGAATGTCAAATTATATTCCAAGACAAATAGTCTAGTTTATTGAGTGAATTCCAATTCCATCAAAATTAAGGGTTCCAAACGGACCCTTATATTCATTCATGACGGGGAATCGGACACGCTTAGAGCCTTCACCACTGCCCCCATTACCCATCCGCATGATTGCATCTTTTCTTTATGTCGGAGGTTTAGGGCTCCTTTGGAATAATAGATGGAATAATAGAGGGTTGAAAACCTACAGTGATAGGAAAAATAGACGATTGAAAAATAGATGATAGGAATATAAATGATTTTTGGAACATAGGAAAGGAAGAACATACTCCCTTCATCACTAAATAATTATCGTTTTCGTTTGTCAAAAAACATCTTTGACTAAATATATATTAAAAATTATTAATATTTATCATACATAATTAGTATCATTGAAAAGATCTTTAAATCTAGTTTTTTAACAAAATTATTTAAAGATACAAATGTTACATGCATTTGCTACAAATCGAGTCAAACTTTGACACGAAAACCGGAAACGAGAAATAAAAAGGGATGGAGGGAGTATGCTTGTAACACTAATCTAATTTCTTAATCATCAAGTTACCCGTATTATACCTTTTTTTTATTCTTGCTATTGACTATTGTCCGCCTTTTACTACGAGCAAAACAAGGACAGTTGCGTCGGTCTTCGCACGTCCAACACAAAAAAGAGGTCCGAATGGATGTTGAGTTTCCTACATTTTCATGGGGTTATATTAGCACAGTATTCCTATGGATTTTATTTGCTTCATTCTCGTGAACCAAAGACATCAACAGTGACCATTCTAAAGGAATCTTCGATCCTATGAAATTCCTACGCTTCACCTGTGAACCAAAGGAGGCCTTTATAGTATATATATTGCCTAAACAATGGTGTGTGACATGCTCAACAATATAATTTGGGCACGCTGGTCAGGTACCGGATTTTTATATAAATGTTCGGATACAGATTTTCTTTAAAAATGTTTGTCCCATGAATCGGAATCAAACCTTTGGCTAGCTGCTAACTGACCAGTACAAAAATAAGAATTGGTTTCGAGTGATTCTCCCTGAAATGTCTCTCTATATGGCGTTTAGCAGCGCTCCTGTCATTATCCAAGAATTTGAAAAATGTGTTGCTGCCAAATGCATCCTTAATTTGACGGGCCCACTTGAAGGAGACTTGAGTTCCGAGGGAATGCTTGATTGTTCAGCGCTGTTTTCACAGGTAAGTTCCGAGGGCCCACTAGTATAATGACTTTCGCATTCATGTGCCCACGGGGTGCTTCTTGATGTTCCTATGCGTGAAGCCGGTTGATTCCCTGGGTGGTAAGCAAGTGGCAATGTCCCTGTGTTGGTGGACTCTCCGACAAGTCTGTTAGGGTCCAATTCTGTCGTTATGAACCATACACCTGCACCCAAAACAAACTCTGGGTCACTTGGTTAAATAAAACCAGTCCTATTGGACAACTCTTTGTCTTTGCTCGATGTCCTCTTTGATTCTCGCCGCCACTTGGCTTCCTGTTTCCATCTTGTTGTCGAAGACTCTCCTGTTTCTCTTCTTCCAAAGGTTCCAACAGATGTACATCACCAAACCATTGAAACGCCTCCGCTCGTCCCTAGGAACCGACGCTACAGCCTTCTCGCACCAATCAAGGATGTTCGGTGGGTCAGCCTGTAGGTGTCCATGAATCCTATCAAAGCCCTCCCAAGAGAGTAGTGTGTTCTAGACCGCCTTGTCAAATGGGCAACCTAAACAAAGGTGATGAAGACTTGTTTCTAAGGGCCCATTGCATAGAACACAGTGATCATGATGCGGCCAACCCCTTTTCTATAGGTTATCAACGGTAAGGGTCTTGCCATGAACTAGGATCCATGCGAAAATCTTGCATTTATTCTCGGCATGGGCTTTCCAGATTTGATCCCTTCTGAATTTGTCGAAAGATCCATGGAACTGAATCCGGTAGGCCGAGCTGGTGGAGTAAATACCGTCAGGTGTCCAGTTCCAGATTACAGAGTCTTGGATGTCTTGGGAAAGATGAACACCGTGGATTCTGATCCATAGAGAGACAAACTCTTCTATGTGGGTAGCTGAATTAATATGTCAGCGCAAGGAGCGTATCCAACCGTTGTTATGCAACTCCTCGCTTACGGTCCTATTTTTTCTTTTGGCAATCTGGAAGAGATTGGGTGCTAGGAACCTTGGTGCTTGACCGTCCAACCAATTGGTATCCCAGAAGCGGAGAGCTCTAGCACCATCACCTATTGTGACTATACTAGAGGCATTGAACAAGAGCCGGTCTGTATCGTTGCTAGGTAGTTACATCCCTTGCCAAGGTTTCAAGTGCTCTGTCCACTCCTGCCAAAGCCAGCGGATTCTAATTGCGCGGCCAAACCGATCAAGATCTAGCACCCCAAACCTCTGAGGTCTTTTGGTTGGGTTATAGTTGGCCAATTCACAAGGCAATGATCACCATTCGCATTTTCCTCTCCTTTCCATAGAAATGATCTTTGGAATTTGTCGTTTTTATTTCTTGCCCATGCTGCCAAAGGGAAAACGATGAGGTGATATGTTTGCATAGCAGAGAGTACTGATGAATCAAGCGTGAGCCATCCTGCCCTGTTTAGCCATCTCCCTTTCCATCCTGGTGGCAAGCGCTGGCCGACCCGATCAATCAGTGGCTAGACATGGACTTTTTGGAGCTTCCTAGTGTGAAGTTGCAGGCCTAGGTATTTACAGGGGAAATTACCGCGAGTTCTTGCCAACCGTGCCAAGACTGCTTGAATATCCACGTTCTCACACTGATGGGATGTAGTGAGCTTTTCTGCAGACTTATGCAGAGTCGAGAAAAGCTTCCAAAAGCCTCAAGGATTACCTTGGCCCCTTCCACATCCTGCCTTGTTGGGTTAATGAATAGGGAGAATTAGGTGTATGGCCCTAGAAAAAACTTAGTTCAGGTATTTGGCCTTATTTTTTTGAATTTGGTTCTATGGCCTCAAATCAAATTTTATTTAGGTGTATGGCCTTCCGTCCATTCAAGCATGTAACGGTGTTAACTCGGGTGGTAAAAAGACCATATTACCCCTGACAGAAAAAAAACTAGAGTTTTATTTGTTTATTGTATATTTTTTGCACATTGATATATCTATATATATATATATATGGTTATGTGAAAATTAATTATATGTTGTACTGTGACAATTTGATATATATAAATATGGATATTATATATAAATATGGATATATCAATGTGCAAAAAATATACAATAAATAAATAAAACTCTGGGTTTTTTCTGTAAGGGGTAATATGGTCTTTTTATCACCCGAGTTAACACCATTACATGTCTAAATGGACGGAAGGCCATACACCTAAGTAAAATTTGATCTGAGGTCATAGAACCAAATTCAAAAAAAATAAGGCCAAATACCTAAACTGAGTTTTTCCAGGGCCATACACCTAATTCTCCCTAATGAATATTGCAGTGTCATCAGCATATAGGGAGGTTCTCCATTTGGCCGACTGCAGTGGCAGGGCGGAGAGGATGCTTTGGCGCGTTGCCAATTCAAGTAGACGCTAGAGAGGGTCCGTGGCCAGTATGCAGAGCATTGGGGAAAGCGGGTCTCCCTGTCGGACCCCCCTAGCATGATGAAAGTGACGACCCTGTTGACCGTTGTGAATAGCGTGGGAGGATGAAAGGTCCAAATTGGCTAGAGGGTGGGTGAATAGCCTAATTAAAATTCTACAAAATCACTTAGGCAAACACTATTAGTATAACAAATGGCGAAGCTTTTTGCGCTAGCCTAATAGTGTGTTGCAAGCCACCTATCCAACACTTCTACCTAATATTTGTATATCACACAAGCAATTAGAGCTAGAAACTAATGTGGAATAAACTAGCTCTAGCACAACTATGATTAAGATGGTCTAAGATAAATAAGTGTGTGCAAAGGATGAACTATGTAAACTAATCACAATATCACTACACAAGGTTTACGACAAAAGATATACAACAAGTGATAGTAAGTACACAAATAAATAGCTTGATGTAAATACACAAAGTAAAGGAGCGAGATAGAGGTGGTTTCACCGAGCCTTCGGGATCGCCTAGTAGAGAGCCAATCACCGGTGAAATCCACTCGTGAAGCGAATCACCAAGAAGAATAGCAATCACAATAAGCACACGGGACACCAAGATTTATCCCGAGGTTCATGTGCTTGCCGGCACGCTACTCCCCGTTGTGTCAACCAACACTAGATGACCCGGTGGCTAATTGGCACAAAACCAAGCTCACAAAGAGCGCCACAAGAATCTACCACTAGTGAGGTAGCTCAATGACACGAGCAATCCACTAAGGATGCCTCTTGCCGCTCCGGCGAGGTGAGGCTCCAAAACCTCTCACAAACTCGAACGGTGGTGGCCAAGAACAATCTCCTTCTCTTGCCAAATCCACCTCAACGCCTCCAAGCCATCTAGGCACTGGCAAATGCCAAGAGTAACAAGAAAACTCAATGCCGATGCGAAGAACTAGTGCCACTAGATTGAACTCTTTCAAATCACGCACTAGATCGCTCAATCTCACTTGGTTTGATCAAATCAACTTGGGAGATGAGTTGGGAGGCTTGCCAATGCTCACTAGTATGCTTAGGAATCAGAATGTGCAAGAGAGAAGCCAAGTGAGCCGACCAAGCCCCTTAAATAGGCCACCCAAGTTGGCCTAGCCGTTGGGCTGAAATCGCGACCATCGGACGCTCCGATGCGCGACCATCAGACGCAGCCCCTGCGTCCGATGCTCCAGATGGAGCCACGTGTCCCTCTGATATGAATTCAGCTCGTTAGATCCCAACGGTCATATTCCTTCGCGCCATGGTTAAAGTGACATCGGACGCACCGATGCCAGGCATCGGACGCTCCGATGCCACTGCTCGATTCAGCTCTTTTCTACGCCACATAGGACGCGTCGGAACGTTAGCATCGGACGCTCAACCCCTGCGTCCGATGACACAACAGAAAGGTTCCAGAACGCTCCAAACCACATCGGACGCGTCCGATGGATTGGCATCAGACGCAGCCCAGCGTCTGATGCTCCCTGGAAAGCACGCTCGCGCCACGTCACCTGCATCGGACTCTTCAATAGTGTTTCTTCGGCGTCCGTTGCCAGCGTCCGATACTTCTTCAACTTCTGACAGAAACTAGGGTTAACCATCCGATGCTCGGCCCAGCGTCCGATGCTCCTCGGACCAGCGTCCGATGCTCCCTGAGCACACCACTTCACTTCCAAAAACCGCTAAATCCTGCCTCGCAAGCTCGGCAGGAGGGAGAGGAACTATACACTAGTTTCTCCCACTTCTCCACAACTCCTTAACATCCCCTTATCCCAAAAGTGCCAACACCACGAAGTGTACATCATCATATGCATGTGTGTGTTAGCATTTTGCAAAGCATTTTCCAAGGGGTTTAGTTAGTCTCTCACTAGGTCTATATCATCGATATGTTATAGAACACCTAGTGGCACTTGAACACCGCATAAGCCGTGAATAATCTCCTCTTAATAGTACGACTATGTATCCTAAATGTGATCACACTCGCTAAGTGTCTTGATCACAAGAACAAAGAGACCTATAGGTTATACCTTTGTCTTCGGGCCTCTTTGCTCATCTCTTCCCTTCTTCTCACATTTCACCAATGGTAGAGTACTTGATCTCTTGAATGCTTGTAGCTATAACCATCCTCTATGGTTGCCACCTTGCTAGCTCCACCACTTGGCTTGGTCACAATCCTTTCTAATAAGCTACACACATGCTTAGCAATAGGAATAGACCAAATAGGTTTCATCAATTAACCAAAATCAAACTAGGGCTTTCAATCTCCCCCTTTTTGGTAATTGATGACAACCTATACAAAGATATGTTATTTAAATTTGAGTAACCACATTGATAGTATTAGCTCCCCCTACATATGTGCTATAGAGTTTGGTTCTAAATTTGGCACATATGTATGATTATGAAATGTGGATGAGCAATACTACCAATGATGATGCTAAGGCATAAGAATGGACCTTTGAAGCGTGATACCAATCGGAGTGCATATGTTATACCATCCTTAGCACCATTTATCACTAGACATACATCAAAACTCAAGAACCCCGTGAGATCAACATTATAATAAGGCTCTTGAACCACTTGAAAATACGAAAATACAAATATGTCTAGTTATCAACCTATTCATGCTAGTGAGTCATATCATCAATCATGTTCTAACACTAGCATTCACCACATAAGTATGAATATCAAAAATAAATAGCTTATGCAATGCAATCAATTGTATGAATATGCACATTTCAAATGCAACATACATGTTTATGAGCTTGCTCCCCCTATTTGTATGCTCCAATCCCACTTGAAGGTTTACTTTTTACTTAGCATATCTCTTATCTTTGTAGCATTTTTTATCTTGTAGCATTTTCTCCCCCTTTGTCAACAATTTCCATAAAAGCGGGGCAACTTTAAACTTCATCATAAGATTCATATGTGGGGATCAATCTAAGTCAAGTTGTGGTTTAAACTAGCTTATGAGCAAAAGATATTTAACATGGTTTGCTCTAGAGTAAGCTTCTTCACACATCTTGCAATGGTTATCTTACTCACGTTGGTTAAACACTCATTGCTCTCTTACTAGATCAAAAACTAGAGTTACAAGCTCACAAACAAGTTATATGCTACCACTAGAACAAGACAAACATAGAAGCAATAGTGGTACCATATATACTTCAAATTCATTTGATTTACCATGAATGAGCCTAAATAAGCAATGTGATGGCTATATGAACTAGATCACAACCTAATAAGAATGAATGCACATGCCAAACAATTTCACCTTTGCTTTGTTGGAGGAGAGGCATGTCATAAGTGGGGGTGCATTCAACTCATGTTGGAGAAATCTAGGATATTCAATTCATTTCTTAGCTTGCAAAACCTTCTCTCATCTAGTGGCTTGGTGAAGATATCGGCAAGTTGATCATCGGTTCCCACACTCTCAATAGATATGTCTTTCTTTGCTTGATGATCTCTAATGAAGTGATGCCTTATGTCAATGTGCTTTGTTCTTGAATGTTGAACCGGGTTGGTGGCTATTTTGACGGCGCTCTCATTATCACATAACAATGGAACTTGTCCAAACTTGATCTCATAATCTTGCAATGTTGCTTTCATCCATAGCAATTGTGCACAACAACTACCTGCGGATATGTATTCGGCTTTGGAACACTATTTTGCTTCTTTGATGACCATGAGACAAGTGATCTTCCAAGCAATTGACAAGTGCCCGATGTGCTCTTCCTATCCACCTTGCATCCCGCATAATCGGAATCCGAGTATCCAATCAATTCAAATTGAGAGCCCTTGGGATACCATAGTCCAACATTAGGAGTGTGCTACAAATATCTCAATATTCTTTTGGTTGCCTTCAAATGACTTTCTCTTGGTGAAGCTTGGAACCTTGCACACATGCACACACTAAACATGACATCCGGCCTAGATGCGGTCACATAGAGTAAGCTTCCAATCATTGACCGATATAGCTTTTGATCCACCATGTCACCACTAGAATCACTATCCAAATGTCCATTTGTGCCCATTGGAGTGGTTATTGCTTTTGCTTCATCTAACCCAAACTTCTTGAGCATGTCCTTGATGTACTTGCCTTGACTAACAAATGTGCCTTTCTTCATTTGCTTGATTTGTAGTCCAAGAAAGTAACTAAGCTTTCCAATCATAGACATCTCAAATTCTTTAGCCATCATCTCTCCAAACTCTTCACAGAAATCTTGGTTGGTTGATCCAAAGATAATATCATCCACATAGATTTGCACCACAAACAAGTCACTTCCAATCTTCTTGGTGAAGAGTGTGATGTCAACCTTTCCAATTTTGAACCCTTTAGCTAACAAGAAATCCCTCAATCTTTCATACCATGCTCTTGGTGCTTGTTTCAACCCATATAATGCCTTTTTAAGCTTGTATACATGGTTGGGCTTCTTTAAATCTTCAAATCCGGGAGGTTGCTCAACATACACTAGCTCATTGATGAATCCATTGCGAAAAGCACTCTTGACATCCATTTGATAGAGCTTAATGTTGTGAGAACAAGCATATGCAAGTAGAATTCTAATGGCCTCCAATCTAGCAACCGGTGCATAGGTTTCTCCAAAGTCAATGCCTTCCATTTGAGTGTATCCTTATGCAACCAATCTTGCTTTGTTCCTTACAACAATGCCATCTTCATCTTGCTTGTTCCGGAAGACCCATCTTGTACCAATGACATTTGTGTTCTTTGGTCTTTCTACTAACTCCCAAACATCATTACGGGTGAAGTTATTCAACTCTTCATGCATTGCATTCACCCAATCAACATCCATCAAAGCTTCATCAATCTTGGTTGGCTCAATAGATGATACAAATGAGTAGTGTTCACAAAATGAAACCAATCTTGATCTTGTTTGCACACCTCTTCTTATGTCACCAACAATTTGATCTAAAGGATGATCTCTTGCAATGTGTGTTGGTTGGAGCACTTGTTCCAGTTGAGCACTTGCACTTGCACTTGCACTAGCAACTTGTTGATCTTGAGAACCACTAGAGCTTGCAATATCATTGCCATGCATGGTTGGAGGAGTGAGCACTTGATCTTTGTCATCTTCGATGTCAATCACTTGCTTTGGCTTAATATCACCAATGTCCATGTTCTTCATGGCTTCCACCAATTGTGTTCCTCTCACATCATCTAGATTGTCTTGTTCTTCATGTGAGCCATTGGTTTCATCAAACTCAACATCATGGACTTCTTCAACTATTCTTGATATGTTGTTCCACACTCTATAGGCCTTGCTTGTAGTGGAGTAACCAAGTAGGAACCCTTCACCACACTTATTTTCAAACTTGCCAAGTCTTGTGCCCTTCTTCAATATGTAGCACTTGCACCCAAAGACCCGGAAATAAGCAATGTTGGGCTTTCTGAAGGACCGAGAAGCACTCAGAAAGCGACCAGAGGGGGGGGTGAATGGGAGCTTCAAATTTTCCTTACGGAAACTAGTAGCCACTGTCCCAAGAATAAACCCCAGAAGCAAACCCTAGAGCTTGCAAATGTCCACGACCCTAGATGTAGGGTGGATGCTTCCAAGAAGCACAGCGGGACACTATACAACTCTAGAAAGCCAACGCAAAAGACAGAAATCAATTCCGTCAACGAACGAGCGAACCGCGGACAAAACCGTGTGAAAACAGTAGCATCGGATGCTGCCTGCGTCCGATGCCAGACCACCGGACGCGTCCGATGCGAAAACTGCCTCTCGGGAACCTTACTGTTCCACCATCGGACGCTGTGAACAGTGAACAACCAGCGTCCGATGCTTTGGCTCCGGCGCGTCCGATGGCCAACGGACGCGTCCGATGCCTAGCGTCCGATGCCACTACAAACGCTCAGAAAGTGACACGCGTCACCGGGGCGTCCGACGCTTAGAACCCTAGCGTCCGATGCTCCCGTGTCAGCGTCCGATGCCCCCGAAAACTGTGCGGTTCTTTGATGATTCAACCCGATTTCCTCCGAATCAAAAGCTCTAGGCCTGGGATTCGATCTGAGGGGTCACAAGGATGTTAGTGAGCTATCTCTAAGAGATCATGGCTCGAACCTAACTCCAAATCGGTGAATCAAGAAATTTCGGGACAAAGAAGCAAAAACACGATCCAAAACAAAAATCGATCGATCTCCTAGACCGTGAGGTTAGAGGTTAATTCCTTCGGTGGAAAGAAGTGCCTCATGATCTAGAACAACTTGGTTCAAACGGTTTTGCAAAAGATGAACCAACCAAAGAGATCAAGCGACGGGAAGAACGTGGAGAAAAAGGATTCCGCGAAGAACACCAATGAAACGTGAATCACAACCACGATCTTGCAGCCGAAGCGCAAACACACGCTACGACAAGGAGGTTACGACCTCCTTTCCTCAAAATCACCAGTACACAGAGTCAAGTCTCTCTGCGGATCTCAGCAGGCTACAGCAGGGGATGGGAGAGCAAGAAACCCTAAGTGCGAAAGAGCAAATGACTGAGATACGGGAGGAGGGTGTCTCCCCTGACTACTTATCCTATTCTAGACTAAGTCTATTTCCTACTCTACCCCTCTCTATTCTAATTACAGAGCGAACCAGCTAAACCCTAAGGTTATTCTGGACCAACTCAAGTGGTAGGTAGATCCGACGGCCACGCCCGCACAAGTCGTCCGCGTTGCCTCCACGCAACCTTCCGATTGCCGCCACGTGCCGCCCTCGCTCTGCACCCCCGGTTTTGTGGCCCAAACCGGGAAACCAGCCTTTTCCAGCTATCCCCCGGTTTTGAGGCCCAAACCGGGAAACCAGCCCACCAGCGTCTGAGTTTTGAGGCCAAACTCAGCAAACCATCCGCGCCCAGGTTTTGAGGCCCAAACCTGGAAACCCTCCTCAGCCCGAGTTTTGTGGCCAAACTCGGAAACCCTCAGCCCGAGTTTTGTGGCCAAACTCGGAAACCGTCCACGCCCAGGTTTTGAGGCCCAAACCTGGAAACCGTCCATCGATGGTTTTTCCCTGGCTCTACCACCAAACCGACGTCGTAGAGGGGATGCACCGCCCGTGCACCCCGTCCACCGACACGTGTCCCCAGGTCCTCGACCCGAGCAACACCGTGCCCCGCAAGTCTCCGCTCGTCGCTGTCCCAGGCTGCCAGCCACCACAGCTGATCCTCAGGCACTCCGGTCCCTCAGTCCAAGCCTCACGTCCGCCCTTCACTGCTCGATCCATCGGCATGGCACGTCCGCCGCACGGCACACCCATCCTTCATCGCACCCAGTCCATCGGCACGGCACGTCTCAACTTGACCTTCACCTTGCCCTCGATCACTGTCTCCGTGCTCGACACCTGCACAACACAAGCCAGAGAACATGCGATCAAACCCGTTGACAATCACTCATCACTCAGAGACTCGGCATACACCCATGTATCCGCAATCTCCCCCTTGATGAGTGCATTGTCAACTACTCACACAAATCATAATGAGAGAAAGAGAAAAGAAAGAAGAAGGAGAAGAAGAGAACTCGACCAAATGACCCAAAAGCATAGCAAAGCCGAAGAAGGTCAAGTGGAAGAAGCGAAAACTTGGTCCCCAAAGACATGGGCAACGGCTCGACGCAACCAAGCAAAGCAAAGCTAGCCCTCAAGAAGAGGTAGAACAGGCTCAACACCGCTAGCAAAATACCAATTGGAAATCAGAGCTAAAAATGGCAAAATGCTAGTCCCTCAAGATAGAGGCACAGAGGCTCAACACAACTAGCACGAAAACCACTCCGAACCAATTGAAAAACAACCGAAAGGTCTCCGAACCAATCAAAATCAACCTCGACGCCAAATGAGGAAAATGTTGCTAGTCCCTCAAGACAGAGGCAACGGCTCAACACAACTAGCAAAACTCCCCTCGACACGTGCAAGCAACCCGGGACTCCCCCCTTAGTTGAACTCCAGGAGACATATGATTTGCAAAAACTCTCCCCCTTAGTTGAAAATGCACTTATCAAGCATAAACTCTTCTCTTGAGCCAACACAACTCCCCCTTCCAAAATGCATATGAAGTTAGAAATGCAAGTTAGCAGCTTCAGGCATATAGTCAAAAGAGTGCAAAAATGCTCTAATCGGTATAGCTCCAATGGCACAACTAAGCACTCAAATAGCGAAGGCTCAAACTGATCACACATACGAAATATGAAGCATATGAGCAAGTGAGCAGTTTTTAGCCAAAAAGATAGTCACCATCAAAATAGCACTACACATGTATAGATAGGAATCCAGACAAGTGCTAAACATGTATACAAGGTGAACTACCCCTAGCAAAGTTCAATCATCATGCATAGGAATGAAGCATATACTTGTGATTTCAGTTTTATATCGGAGTTGCAGCGGTAAAGAATTCACAAGTTCAATTATTTAGCATGTGATTGCGAGAGGTTGAAAGCTTGTCTTTGCCTAACTTTTCAACCGAGCGAAGCCTATGCCGAAGCAATCAGAAGCTTAAAGCTACGGTTTCGGCATACACTACACGGCTCAAGTTTAACTCAAAGTGCAATGAGAAACCGTCTCGATACCGTGATGTGTTGACAAGCAATCCCATCTCGATCTTTTCAATTCACTAAACTTGGTTCAAATTTTAAACATGATATGAACAGACCAAGCGAGTGAATGACTCAGAACTAGAGACATAGCAACCTAGCATATATGAAAAGCAGGAATGGACTCAACACACCCTACACATGCTAGTTGCATATCTCAATGGTGAACATTTCCAGATTTTACATACATTAAGCAACTTCACCATTTCAAAAATAGCTCAGCTCATAACATGTATTAGTGATCAGAAGGAGCATAAGCTACAAGCATCAATCATAAGCATCGGAGCATACTAAACAGAGGATAGTTACATTCTAGTGATTATAAACATGAAGCTCAGAAAGTAAATGCGTATGCTAAAATGCAACAGAAAAGAAGATCTAAGTAAAAGAGTCAGACTAGGATACAACTCAAAATGCTTCCCCCATCTAAAAGGGGAAGCACACACCAAGCTCACCCCTCAACCTATTAAAGGTTGATTCGTCTAAAGGCTTGGTGAAAATATCAGCCAGTTGGTGATGAGTATCGACATGGCGAAGGTCGATATCACCCTTCTCCTGGTGGTCTCGCAAGAAATGAAAGCGCACATCAATGTGTTTGGTTTTCGAGTGAAGCACGGGGTTCTTAGCAACGCTAATAGCACTCGTGCTGTCACAAAGCAAAGGCACTCGAGTAAAGCTCAAACCAAAATCACGCAAAGTGGCCATCATCCAGAGTAACTGGGAACAGCAGCTAGCCGCAGCAACATACTCAGCCTCCGTGGTAGACTGGGCGACACTAGACTACTTGCGAGAAGACCACGAAACAAG
This sequence comes from Coix lacryma-jobi var. lacryma-jobi, assembly GCA_009763385.1. Lineage (NCBI taxonomy): Eukaryota > Viridiplantae > Streptophyta > Magnoliopsida > Poales > Poaceae > Coix > Coix lacryma-jobi. The sequence continues at coordinate 19,656,060 of CM019831.1, forward strand.
AGAAGATCCAATAAATTGGCAAGTCCCAGAAGTGGACTTGCGCTCAATGCGACAACCAGCAAAATCGGCATCGGAATAACCGCAAAGCGAGAGGGTGGAGGAAGCAGAATACCAAATCCCGAACTCAGGTGTGAAACGAAGGTACCTGAAGATGCGCTTCACCGCCTGACGGTGAGAAGTGCGCGGCGACGCCTGAAAGCGCGCGCACAGACACACCGCGAACTGAGTGTCCGGGCGTGTCGCCGTCAGGTAGAGTAGCGACCCGATCATGCTGCGGTACTCCTTCTGGTCCACTGCTTCTCCATCCACATCCGCATCCAGGGTAGTCGTCGTTGACATGGGTGTTGGAAGAGGCTTGGCCTCACCCATATCGAACCGCTTCAGCAAGTCCTTCGTGTACTTGCCCTGGTGCACAAACGTCCCCTCCCGGGATTGCTTAATTTGCAACCCGAGAAAGAATGTCAGCTCGCCCATCATGCTCATCTCGAACTCCCTGCTCATAGTATCTGCAAACTTGGCAACCAAAGCGTGAGAAGAACCACCGAAAATGATATCATCCACATAAATCTGGACCAAGAGCGTGTCTTTGCCTTGCCGGAGGAGAAAGAGCGTCTTATCTACACATCCCATTTTAAAACCCTTAGCAAGCAAAAAGGTTTTTAACCTATCATACCAGGCTCTAGGGGCTTGTTTCAAACCATATAAAGCTTTGTGAAGTTTAAAGACATGGTTTGGAAACTTGGGATTTTCAAAACCGGGGGGTTGCTCAACATAAACCTCCTCCTCTATGTAGCCGTTTAAGAAGGCACTCTTGACATCCATTTGAAACAGTTTGAAACCTTTGGATGCAGCAAAAGCCAAGAGTATCCTAATAGCCTCCAAATGAGCTACAGGAGCAAACGTCTCCTCATAATCTATCCCCTCCTTCTGACTATAGCCTTTCGCTACAAGCCGGGCCTTGTTTCTAACAACGTGGCCATCCTCTCCTTGCTTGTTTTTGAAAACCCATTTTGTCCCAATAGGCTTACAGTCAGGTGGAGGTGGAACTAGAACCCAAACCCGATTTCTCTCAAAGTTTTCTAACTCCTCATGCATGGCATTGACCCAATCCGGATCCGTCAAAGCGTGTCCAACATCTCGGGGCTCAAAATTAGCAACAAAAGCAGAGTGAGCTAAGTGAGAGATGTGTTGTGACCTGGAGCGAGTGACTCGCTCGCCGATATCGCCGATCATCTGGTGAGGGGGGTGCTGGCGCTGGATGTGTCGTGGCGCCTCCCGGAATGAAGTGACCTCCCATTCATCAGCAGCTGGTTCCACCCCGGGTACAAAAGGTACCGCACGAGGTGGAGGATCCCACAGCCCCCAGGAAGAAGAGGTGTCGGGGCCGTGAGTCGTCGTCGAGGCCGCTCTTTGCAGCGCGGCAGGTGGAGGGGGTGCTGGATCATTCATACCTTCAGCACCCTCGTCCTCGTCATCAAAAAGAGGCTCTCCAACCTCATGATCACCTGCACGCTCAAAATGAGAAGAAGGAGAAACAAGAGTCTCGTCGAAGGTGACATCTGATGTCTCCATGACTCGGTTAGTATCAAGGTTAAGTACACGATATGCTCTCGTGTGAGTGCCATAACCCAAAAATACCCCGTCAGAAGATCGAGACTCAAACTTGTCCAGGTTCCCCTTTTTCAAAATAAAACAGTGGCAACCGAAGACTCTAAAATAACTCACCTTGGGCTGGCGACCAAAACGCAACTCATAAGAAGTCTTCTTCAAAAAGGCTCTCAGAAAAATGCGATTTGAAATGTAGCATGCAGTGTTCATAGCTTCGGCCCAATAGCGCCTGGGAGTCCTATGCTCATCGAGCATCGTCCTGGCCATCTCAACAAGGGTCCGATTCTTCCTCTCTACAACACCATTTTGGGGCGGTGTGTAGGGGGAAGAAAACTGATGCTCCAAACCAAGGCGGTTACAAAACTTCTCAAAATCCGAATTTTTGAATTCGGAACCATTATCACTTCTAATAGCTCGCATCGAGTTCAAAGGGAACTCGTTCTGAAGACGCAAAATCAGATTGCGAGCGAAGGAAAAAGTCTCGGACTTCTCAGTCAAAAAGAAGACCCACAAATACCTCGAAAAGTCGTCAACAACAACCAAAACATACCACTTGCCACCAACCGAGCTCGCCCGAGCCGGACCAACAAGGTCCATATGTAAAAGCTCTCCAGGGTGCGAGGTCATGACCTTAGTCACTGGATGGTGGGGAGCGGCAACCATCTTCCCATGTCTACAAGAATGGCAAACTAGATCCTTCTCCATCGAAAGCTTGGGCAATCCTCGGATTAGGCCATGTGAGCTAAGTCTTGCAAGCAAGTCGAAGCTTAAATGACCGAGCCTCCTATGCCACTTCCAAAGATCGGAGGAAGAAGGACTAGCCAAAAGACAGCGAGAAGAACCAAACGACTCCGAGAAATTCGCACGAAAGACTTTCCCAAAGGGCGAAATCAGACATACAAGATCGCCCTGAGGATCTAAGATGCGACTAAGGTTCGGTTTGAAACGAATCTCATAGTCATCATCAAAAAGTTGCGAAACAGAAAGCAAGTTAAAATGCAGGTTAGAAACAAGAGCAACATCGCGCAACACAAAGTGCTCATTAACCCGCACAGTCCCACGAGACAATACCTTACCTTTACTATTGTCGCCGAAGGTTATGTACTCCTTTCCGGCGACCGGGCTAAGGCTGGAGAACCACTTGGCGTTTCCGGTCATGTGCCTCGAACAACCGGAATCCACCAACCAAATGTCCTCCAACCGTCTTACCTACATCAATAAAAAGACATAGGGTGAGCATACGGTCCAACACTGGGGTTAGTGAAGTAAGGGGAAAACCAGTGTTGGGCCGGCTGCTCAAAAGAAGGGTTAGTGTAAAAACCATTCCTAGCATGTCTACGAGGGAAGCGATCACCACGCTGAGGAAAATGTGGTCCGCTAGGGAAGAAGCGCTCACCGCGATACTCAAACTGCGGTGGGGGGAAAGCGCTCAACTAAGCTTCCGCCACGGGGTCCGTCACCTGCAAAAGCAGGACCCCGTCGGGCACACTCTCTACGAGGCCTACGCCTAGGAACCTGGGGCTCAACACCTCTAGGCCTAGCGTCTCTCCTCGGAGCTCTCTGCTGCTGCCTAGGCCTGGGGACTTGAGGCTCTGGACCTCTGGGCCTAGCAGCTCTCCTCTGGACGTTCGGCACATGCACACCATGGAAAGGGTGGTACATGTCCGGGTTGTCCATCTCCCGAGCACGGCGCGCCTCTCTCTTGCGCCTAAAGCAGAGCTCGCTCAAGTGACCATCCTTCCCACAGAAATCACAATGGTACCTCACCGCACGCAAAGGGGGTTGTTGGTACTCATGGCTATGGGTATGGTTCACTTTGCCCTTCTGTGGCAAACACTCCTCCTGAATGGGTGGCATTGTGTCAAGCTTGTTCTTGAGGTGGTTTGGCTTAGGTGCCCATACTGGATTCCTGGGTGTCACACCCAATTTTAAGAATAAAATTGAATGCAATAACTTATGTGTGCCCAGAGATCAATCACACACATAAGCCACAAATTTAAGAAGTACCATCACATATGTTTATTACATAACGAATATTATTCAAAGTCTTTACATAGCAGCGGATAAATAAAGTATCTCTCGCGGTAGCTCCATCACAGGGAAGATGACTGGTTGACAGCAAGACTAGAACTCTTCAGGGAAGTCGTCGTTACCATAGCAATCTGTTACCCATCCGGGATTTTTATCCAAATAGAATGAAAATAAACAAGCATAAGTACATCTCGTACTTAACAAGTGTAACATGGGGTTCATGAGGCTCAAATAAGGCTGACACTGGTTAGACTGCGGTAGCTTTTAATTGGCAATATTTTAATATGAAAGTGAACATATATGAATGCTTAAACCCAATCCACATGATCTTAATAACTGAAACATAGCAATAAGGTAATCAACACGAGCAACATAAATAAACAACATATAACAACTAAGTCTGTGAGTTTTCCTGGCCGCTCGTATCCGTGAGCACGGCTGATATATCAGTTTATTAAACTCTGCGCAGAGGTGTACACTTTACCCGATGAGTCGTGATATCCAGATGCCCGGGTTAATTACTCCCATAACACTTCCAAGGTGAGTGGGCAGGATACACGCAAAGCCTTTCAAAGGTTCGTCTAACAAGTTAGGGCCGCTAGGTCTTAAGGCAAGGGGAAGAAGGGTCTCCCAACCTTACGGCAACGCAGGCAAGGTGAAAGTAGCCGCCCTAAATCCAGCTCGTCAAGCGCCTTATGCGCCCTTTCGGGTAACCACTAACAAGCTAGAAAAGGTCCTTATACTGAGCTAAGGTCAGAGCCATTTAACCCTCATGGTTGCACTGTATGTCCCAGCTTTTGCTGACAGAAGGTCCTAAACCATGTTGCTAAAAAGATCAAGTTTTATTCACCGTTATTAGATCATGTTTGGTTTAAGTAAAGCTCTAGCAAAGATTCTACCCATATGCATAGCAACCCACGGTTAACAAGGTAACAGATCAAAATCTAGGATAAACTAGATAGGAGGTCAAAATTAGACACATGCATATGAGTTTAAATGCTTCATGGTGAATAGGTCAACAAGGATGATCCCATGCTATACTTGCCTGATTCAGAGAACTCTGGTTGCTCCTGGTTGTCGAAGTAGAGCTCTTGATCACCAACGTAATTCTCACCGTCTGAACTCGATTACCACATCATCATACAAGCAACGGGACAACAATCATACAAAGCAAACAAGCTATAATTAGAACATTACACCAATCAGCAAGAAAATAATATAAAAAGTTTGAAAACAGAAAGTACGATTTACCACGATCACATAAACGCGAGAATCACGGAAAACGGAATTATAACGCGAAAGTTACGTGCTAAACAAGTTATAAAACCTTAATTAGTAGATTAAACCTAACTCAAATTTTAATTACAGAAAACAGTATATATTTTCGTACCTATAGATAGATCTTTTCAAAACGAATCTAACGCAACTTGAACGGACTAAAACGGACTAAAAACGTAGAAGTTATAAGCATTTAAAACTGGTGGCAAATCTGTAAATAAACTGAAATTGATTTTGAATTTAAATTGATTTTAAACGAATTTCAAATCTGGCTGGACTGCGCCTCAATTTGGATGAAACGCAGGGGCTTAGAAGCAAGTTTTCACAGACTCAGAGCACAGTGTCCAAAAGGACCGCGGGTTGATGCATAAAAAGGTGTAAGGTTCTTTTTGTAAAACAGGCAACGAAGGGGTATCGAGCTCTGGTGTGCGTCGGATCTGAGATGGACGCTCGGGATTAGATCAGGGAGAGCTGGCGGCGCTTTCGCCGGGGAGAAAGAAGGATGCGGCGACGCCATGGCCGGAGCGCGGCGGCGCGGCTCGGGATTCCACTACAGTGCGGTAGAGACCTCGGGAGCGGGTTCAATCGAACAAGAAGCTCAAGGCGAACTCACCAGAGGGGTTGATGGCGTCGGGGGTGGTTCGGCTTCGACGGTTGGCTCGAATTGGCGGGTGGCGGGCTCTGCAGAGCGACGGCGAGCAACTAGAGCACCAAGACAAGGGGGAAAAAGAGGGAAAACTACTCGGTTAGCTTTGATAGATCCAGGGGAAACTCGAGATACCACTTACGGGCTCTGAAACTCGATGAATCGTCGGGATGACGGCGGCGGATCTTTTGCGGTGCGCGGAGCTCTCGGTGTGGGCAAGATAGGGCACGAGAACTCGAGCTAGATGCGTGGGGAGAGGCGGCGGGTCGCTGGGGATCTTATAGGGGCCTCGGGTTGTCCGGTTTGGCAAGCGAAAACGCGTGCCCCGATTGGAGTCGAACTCGGCTTCGAAGTCCGCCATGGACACGAGCAGGAGAGGGGACGGCGGGACGCTGACAGGCGGGCCACCAGAGTCAGCGAGGAAGAGGCGGGCACAGACGAAGGCATGCGGCTGACGGGCGGGGACGCGGCGTCAGCGGGTGCGGGCGCGGGAGCGGCGACGCGCACGCGACTGGAGCGCTCGAGGCGGACCCTCGGGCGAGGCGGAAATGCTCGGCGCGGACCCTCGGGCGAAGCGGGCTCGGCGCGGACCCTCGGGCGAAGCGGGGCTCGGGCGAATCGCAAATGCTACGCCGAGGCTGGACCCTCGGCCTCGGCTCGGCGCGGGGCTGCGGCGCTGCGCAGGAGTGGGCCGGGCGGCGGCCCACGCGGGAAGGGAAGAAGGGGAGGGGAGCAGCAGGCCGGCTAGGAGAGGGAGCGGGCCGGCTAAGCCAGCTCGGGCCAAAAGGATAGAAAGGGAGAGGGAGAGGAGGAAAAAATGGTTTTCCATTTTCAGAAGCTGAATTCAAAAGCCAAAATGAAATCCATTTGAATTCAAACAAGTTTTGAGCAAAACCAAACATCACAAAAATAAACTATGCACCAGCATGTATGCATCAACATGATCTTTGGCCTAGGATTTGTTTTAGCTTTTGCAAATAATTTATTTTCTAGATTGTTATGCAACACATAAAAATGCATAATTAAATCATATTGCCTATTTTTAAATTGATGCAAATTTTGGGATGTTACAATTCTACCCCCCTTAAAGAATCTCGTCCTCGAGATTCCAGCGATGCTTACTCAAACAACCGCGGGTAAGACTTTCTCAGATCCTCTTCTCTTTCCCAAGTTGCCTCTGCTTCTGAGTACCGGTTCCACTGAACCTTGCACATCTTTATTACTCTGCTCCTGGTAACTCGTTCAGCTGTCTCTAGGATCTTTATGGGATACTCATCATAAGTCAGATCTTCCTTAACTGTGAGCTCTTCCAACGGTATCTGCTCTTCAGGCACTCGCAGGCATTTCTTCAACTGAGAGACATGGAACACATCATGCACTCCTGACAAGCTTTCAGGCAACTCTAACTGACACGCCACTTCGCCACGTCTTTCAAGAATTTTGAACGGTCCAATATATCTTGGTGCTAACTTTCCTTTCTTATTGAACCTTTTCACACCTCTCATCGGTGACACCTTTAGGTAGACATAATCACCTACTGCAAAAGATAGATCTCGACGACGGTTGTTTGCATAACTCTTCTGTCGAGACTGAGCGGCTCTCAGGTTATCTCTGATTATTCTGACATGTTCCTCGGCATTCCTCAACACATCAGGTCCAAACACTTGACTTTCACCTGTCTGATCCCAGAACAACGGTGTTCTACACGGTCTTCCATACAAAGCTTCAAACGGTGCCATCTTTAGACTCTCTTGATAGCTATTGTTGTATGAGAACTCTGCATAACACAAATTCTTGTCCCAACTGGTGCCATACTGTAATGCACAAGCTCTCAACATGTCTTCTAGAATCTGATTTGTTCTTTCTGTCTGTCCATCAGTCTGTGGGTGATAAGCAGTACTGAAGTTCAACCTTGTACCCAATGATCGATGTATCATCTGCCAAAAGTGAGAGGTGAACTGAGTACCACGATCCGACACAATCTTTCTTGGCACTCCATGCAAACATACTATCCGTTCCATATACAATTCTGCCAATCTAGCTCCAGTATAGGTAGTTTTGACCGGTATAAAGTGAGCAACTTTGGTCAATCGATCGACTATTACCCATATGGAGTCGTAACCTCTCTGAGTACGAGGTAACCCAACTATAAAGTCCATACCAACTTCTTCCCACTTCCATTCAGGTATCTTCATTGGCTGTAACAAACCAGCGGGTCTCTGATGTTCTGCCTTCACTCTCTGACAGGTATCACACATAGCGACGTACTCGGCTACATCCCTTTTCAATCCATCCCACCAATACTTCCTTTTTAGATCAAGGTACATCTTAGTGCTTCCAGGATGAATGGAGTAAGCTGACTCATGCACTTCTCGCAGTATAGACTCACGTATCTCCTTGATTGCAGGTACACATAATCTATTCCCATGCCACAATGTGCCATCATCATCTAACCGGAAACCTGACGCTTTGCCAAGAACAATATTATCGGCTATCTGCTTCAACTTCTCATCTGACATTTGACCCTTTCGTATCTCTTGCATCAATACTGGTTCAAGTTCTAACTCCATTCTGTTGATCACAATTCCCAAATTTAGATGTGCAAATTCAGCACACAACTCATCTGGCATAGAAGCAATTCTGACCTCATTGGCATGGCTCTTTCTACTCAAGGCATCTGCTACAACATTAGCCTTCCCGGGATGATAGTGTATTTCCAAATCATAATCCTTAATCAATTCCAACCATCTGCGTTGTCTCAAATTCAGATCAGACTGAGTGAAAATGTACTTCAAACTCTTATGATCAGTATAGATGTCCGTCTTGTGACCCACTAGATAGTGTCTCCAAATTTTCAATGCATGGACAACAGCTGCCAACTCTAGATCATGAGTGGGATAATTCAGCTCATGCTTTCTTAACTGCCTTGATGCATAAGCTACAACTCTGCCTTCTTGCATAAGAACACAACCCAAACCTTGACGAGATGCATCACAATAAATAGAGAAATCCTTACTTAGATCTGGCAGAATTAACACTGGAGCTGTAGTCAGACGTTTCTTCAACTCCTCGAAATTAGCTTGACACTTATCAGACCAAACAAACTTAGCATTCCTTTCTAGCAGAGCTGTCATTGGCTTAGCAAGCTTGGAGAATCCTTCAATGAACCTTCTATAGTAACCGGCCAATCCAAGGAAACTACGAATCTCGGTCACATCTATTGGTGGCTTCCAATTCAACACATCTTCAACCTTGCCAGGATCTACTGAGATGCCTCCATTAGAGATAACATGCCCAAGGAAAGAGACTTCCTTCAACCAAAACTCACACTTGCTGCGCTTGGCATACAACTTATGCTCTCTAAGTTTCTGAAGCACTAACCTTAGGTGTTTAGCATGATCTTCCTTGTTCTTAGAGTATACCAGAATATCATCAATAAACACAACAACGAACTTGTCGAGATACTCCATGAACACTTTGTTCATCAAATACATAAAGTAGGCAGGTGCATTGGTCAATCCAAATGACATGACTGTATACTCATACAACCCATACCTTGTAGTGAAAGCTGTCTTTGGAATATCAGATGCTCGAATCTTCAACTGGTGGTAACCAGAACGCAGATCAATCTTAGAGAACACACATGCACCTTTAAGCTGGTCGAACAGATCATCAATCCTCGGCAACGGGTACTTGTTCTTGATGGTAACTTCATTAAGCGATCTATAGTCAACACACATCCGTTGACCACCATCCTTCTTGTCAACAAAAATAACAGGAGCTCCCCAAGGTGATGAACTAGGACGAATAAACCCTTTTTCTTGTAACTCTTTAATTTGTTTCTTAAGTTCTTCTAATTCAGGTATTCCCATTCTATATGGTCTTTTAGCTATGGGTGAAGTTCCAGGTAAAAGCTCAATAATAAATTCAATGTCGCGGTCAGGTGGCATACCTGGCAAATCATCGGGGAACACATCCGGAAACTCTTCCACCACTAGATCTTCCTGGAAAGCCTCTTCATTCATCTGGTTCACGGTTGCGGTTGGTGTCGGCTGTAGTACTACATTCACACTGATCCTGTCTCCCTTAGCTGTGGTAACTGTCACAATTTTATCTTGACACTGAATACCGGTCTTGGTTTTCGTCAGCCAATCCATACCCAGTATCAAATCAATACCAGCTGTCTTCAACACAATTGGGGACACTGAGAAATCTACTCCCCCTAGGGACACAGCTAGTGGCATACACTGGAGCGTAGCTTGTAAACCTCCACCCGGTGAGGAAACCATTATGGGGGTTTTCATGAGGCTAACAGGTAGGTTATGCATTCTAACAAATGTATGTGATATGAAAGTATGCGATGCACCAGAATCGAAAAGAACTGTAGCGGGGATGGAACTGATATTGAACGTACCAAGCATAATCTCTGGCGCTTCTTGCACGGTCTCTGTGGACACGTGATTCACCTTTCCCGAATTAGGGGGTACTTGCTGCCTTCCTTTCTGCCCGTTATTCTGAGGTAGGAGCTGATCTTGCCTCTTCGGACAGCGGTTGGCATAGTGACCGGGATCACCACAACGGAAACAGGCATTGGGTGTTCCATTCTTGACGGGGGTGTTGGGTGCACTAGTCTTCATGGGAGCATTGTTGGGAGTGCCTTGGCGTTGGGCTTGATTATTGTTCTGCTGCTGTTGCGGGTATGAAGGACGTTGCTGTCCCTGGTTGCGGTTCCACTGAGTAGTCGGTCCCTGGTACCTCTGCTGATTGCCTGGTGCGAAGTTGGAACGAGGGCGGTTGTTATTACCAGAAGACTGACCTTGAAGCTTTCTCTTCCTAGCCTCCATCTCTTTTCGCTTGTTGTCAACCACTATAGCACGGTTGACTAGAGTCTGGTAACTGGCGAACTCATTGGACATCAGCTGAAGTGCCAGTCCATCATTCAGACCCTTGAGGAAGCGACGCTGCTTGTCGGCATCCTCAGCAATATCAGCGGGAGCATAGCGTGATAACTGAGCAAACTTGTCACGGTACTCCGCAACGGTCATAGCTCCTTGGCGCAGAGATCTAAACTCTTCCTGCTTTAACTCAATCAGACCAGCAGGGATATGGTATGCTTTGAAGTTGGTCTTGAATTCCTCAAAGGTGATAGGTGGGGCATTGTTGTCTTGACCGAACTGAAACGATTCCCACCAATCCAGAGCAGCTCCTTGCAACTGACCAGAAGCATAGAGCACCTTCTCCTGGTCATTGCATTGCGCGATGGTAAGCTGGCGTTCAATAGCACGAAGCCAGTCATCAGCCTCCAGGGGATCAGCGGCATGAGAGAACACTGGCGGGTGACCCTTTAAAAACTCACCCCTCTTGTCCCTCACTTGCATCGGTGGTGCTCCTCCAACTGGCTGATTCTGCATATGTTGCATCATGGTTTGCATAAATTGGGCTTGGATGCCCATCAACTGCTGAATGTTAACTGGGGGTGGTGGTGGTGGGTTAACAGGTACTCCACGACCACGGCCACGGCCACGACCACGTCCACCTCCAATACCTCCTCCTCTGGCAGCCATCTGTGTTTCCAACAAGGATCACGGTTAGTGAACTTTTTAAGAAAAGATCACTTATACGAGATGATACAGGAGATCTGAAAATTTCTGGGCGAGATTCGGTAATAGCAGTACAGAAAAACAGTCATATCTTGAGTTCCAGAATTCCAAATTGGTCGTGCTACATACGGTTGGAAAGATAAAGAAATTATCTACAACTTTTATTTAAGTGACTTTCCCAGATTCTGTCGTTAAGTTGGTCGAAAACAGAGAACAAACAGATCTGTCCAGAATTCAGAACTGCGCAGAAACTTTATCTTGAAACAGCCGTATCTCACAAACCATAACAGCTATTGAGGTGATTCCAGAGGCATTGGTTAGATATAGGAGTCTATTTTCCACCATAAAATTTTCAGCCATGTTGCACGATCAGAACTTGAGATATAACCAAAAGATCACAGGTTGCTCCAGAAAACAGCATAGGACAAGATATAACTAACCCTCTTATTATTCATAAACGTTATGTCTAACTATGAGATTTGTAGACAAGCCCACAAATCTCAACACTCATTACAAAGAACCAAATCATACATAAGCATAATGATAATCCAACTCACACATAAAGAAGCACACTAGCACAAAAATTTAACTAGACTCGATAACACGCTTACTACTATCGTCTTATTACATAAAAGGGTGACCTATGCCTATTTGTAGAGCGGTTCACGGAGCCTCTTGTACATCGGGGGTTGATCGAGCAGCTCCAAGAGTCCATCTATGGTGCTATAGCATCTTTTGAGATCCTTTCCCAAAGATACCACCTCTTTCTCCAAGTCCGCGTTAGACCTTTCCCTGTCAAGGAGAAAGTCTCGTGTAGCCTTCACAGTTGGAGTTGCATGCGGGTCTTCTACCATGGCCTCTCGATTCTCATGGTTCCAGTATGGCAGGTAGCGGTAGGCGTCTTCCCTCATGTCTTCAATGCGACGACCTCGGAATGCTTTGTAGGCGTCAACTGCCACGGCCTCTAAGGCTGAAGCTAGGGAGGATCGACGAGCTCGGTGGGCAAGAACCATCTCATGCAGGTATAGTCCACTTTCTGGTTCTCGAACAGAGACAGTCATCCTTGCCTTCCAATAGGTCCTTTCCATGGGATGGCTGTACCTCCAGTGGGTGTACTGTACGTTGATGTCCTTGTCGGGGTAGTAGGCATCAAAAAGTCCCATCAGCCTGTGATGTGTAGGGCTCTGGGCAGCTGTGGGCGCTTCAACCAGATATCCGGAATCCACGTCCCAACCCGTCGGAGGTTCTTCATCGTCTTCAATCTCCAGCACTTCTGGGGGCACTGGTGCGGGAGGTACTGGAGCTTGTGGTTCCACCTCTTGAGGTGCTTGTTCTTGCAGTACTGGCTCTTGCGGCGCTACCTCCTGCTGTTCTGGCTCCTGGGGTGCTTGCGGTGCTTGCGGAACGGGGTTGCCTGCCCTCCTGCGTCCACCGATGGTCCTGCGGGTGATACGACGAGCCATCTATGGAGTAGACCAAGAGACAGACACAATAGAATCAATATATTTGTGTAATAGAGCAAGTAAAGAGAAGCATATAATTTTGATAAATTAACAAGGCTAAGATGAATAGCAAGAATTGAGAAGCAAGGACCACTAAAACGACCATAACTAACTAGGCTTGCGTCCTACAGTCAACATTGCTCTGATACCAATTTGTCACACCCAATTTTAAGAATAAAATTGAATGCAATAACTTATGTGTGCCCAGAGATCAATCACACACATAAGCCACAAATTTAAGAAGTACCATCACATATGTTTATTACATAACGAATATTATTCAAAGTCTTTACATAGCAGCGGATAAATAAAGTATCTCTCGCGGTAGCTCCATCACAGGGAAGATGACTGGTTGACAGCAAGACTAGAACTCTTCAGGGAAGTCGTCGTTACCATAGCAATCTGTTACCCATCCGGGATTTTTATCCAAATAGAATGAAAATAAACAAGCATAAGTACATCTCGTACTTAACAAGTGTAACATGGGGTTCATGAGGCTCAAATAAGGCTGACACTGGTTAGACTGCGGTAGCTTTTAATTGGCAATATTTTAATATGAAAGTGAACATATATGAATGCTTAAACCCAATCCACATGATCTTAATAACTGAAACATAGCAATAAGGTAATCAACACGAGCAACATAAATAAACAACATATAACAACTAAGTCTGTGAGTTTTCCGGGCCGCTCGTATCCGTGAGCACGGCTGATATATCAGTTTATTAAACTCTGCGCAGAGGTGTACACTTTACCCGATGAGTCGTGATATCCAGATGCCCGGGTTAATTACTCCCATAACACTTCCAAGGTGAGTGGGCAGGATACACGCAAAGCCTTTCAAAGGTTCGTCTAACAAGTTAGGGCCACTAGGTCTTAAGGCAAGGGGAAGAAGGGTCTCCCAACCTTACGGCAACGCAGGCAAGGTGAAAGTAGCCGCCCTAAATCCAGCTCGTCAAGCGCCTTATGCGCCCTTTCGGGTAACCACTAACAAGCTAGAAAAGGTCCTTATACTGAGCTAAGGTCAGAGCCATTTAACCCTCATGGTTGCACTGTATGTCCCAGCTTTTGCTGACAGAAGGTCCTAAACCATGTTGCTAAAAAGATCAAGTTTTATTCACCGTTATTAGATCATGTTTGGTTTAAGTAAAGCTCTAGCAAAGATTCTACCCATATGCATAGCAACCCACGGTTAACAAGGTAACAGATCAAAATCTAGGATAAACTAGATAGGAGGTCAAAATTAGACACATGCATATGAGTTTAAATGCTTCATGGTGAATAGGTCAACAAGGATGATCCCATGCTATACTTGCCTGATTCAGAGAACTCTGGTTGCTCCTGGTTGTCGAAGTAGAGCTCTTGATCACCAACGTAATTCTCACCGTCTGAACTCGATTACCATATCATCATACAAGCAACGGGACAACAATCATACAAAGCAAACAAGCTATAATTAGAACATTACACCAATCAGCAAGAAAATAATATAAAAAGTTTGAAAACAGAAAGTACGATCTACCACGATCACATAAACGCGAGAATCACGGAAAACGGAATTATAACGCGAAAGTTACGTGCTAAACAAGTTATAAAACCTTAATTAGTAGATTAAACCTAACTCAAATTTTAATTACAGAAAACAGTATATATTTTCGTACCTATAGATAGATCTTTTCAAAACGAATCTAACGCAACTTGAACGGACTAAAACGGACTAAAAACGTAGAAGTTATAAGCATTTAAAACTGGTGGCAAATCTGTAAATAAACTGAAATTGATTTTGAATTTAAATTGATTTTAAACGAATTTCAAATCTGGCTGGACTGCGCCTCAATTTGGATGAAACGCAGAGGCTTAGAAGCAAGTTTTCGCAGACTCAGAGCACAGTGTCCAAAAGGACCGCGGGTTGATGCATAAAAAGGTGTAAGGTTCTTTTTGTAAAACAGGCAACGAAGGGGTATCGAGCTCTGGTGTGCGTCGGATCTGAGATGGACGCTCAGGATTAGATCAGGGAGAGCTGGCGGCGCTTTCGCCGGGGAGAAAGAAGGATGCGGCGACGCCATGGCCGGAGCGCGGCGGCGCGGCTCGGGATTCCACTACAGTGCGGTAGAGACCTCGGGAGCGGGTTCAATCGAACAAGAAGCTCAAGGCGAACTCACCAGAGGGGTTGATGGCGTCGGGGGTGGTTCGGCTTCGACGGTTGGCTCGAATTGGCGGGTGGCGGGCTCTGCAGAGCGACGGCGAGCAACTAGAGCACCAAGACAAGGGGGAAAAAGAGGGAAAACTACTCGGTTAGCTTTGATAGATCCAGGGGAAACTCGAGATACCACTTACGGGCTCTGAAACTCGATGAATCGTCGGGATGACGGCGGCGGATCTTTTGCGGTGCGCGGAGCTCTCGGTGTGGGCAAGATAGGGCACGAGAACTCGAGCTAGATGCGTGGGGAGAGGCGGCGGGTCGCTGGGGATCTTATAGGGGCCTCGGGTTGTCCGGTTTGGCAAGCGAAAACGCGTGCCCCGATTGGAGTCGAACTCGGCTTCGAAGTCCGCCATGGACACGAGCAGGAGAGGGGACGGCGGGACGCTGACAGGCGGGCCACCAGAGTCAGCGAGGAAGAGGCGGGCACAGACGAAGGCATGCGGCTGACGGGCGGGGACGCGGCGTCAGCGGGTGCGGGCGCGGGAGCGGCGACGCGCACGCGACTGGAGCGCTCGAGGCGGACCCTCGGGCGAGGCGGAAATGCTCGGCGCGGACCCTCGGGCGAAGCGGGCTCGGCGCGGACCCTCGGGCGAAGCGGGGCTCGGGCGAATCGCAAATGCTACGCCGAGGCTGGACCCTCGGCCTCGGCTCGGCGCGGGGCTGCGGCGCTGCGCAGGAGTGGGCCGGGCGGCGGCCCACGCGGGAAGGGAAGAAGGGGAGGGGAGCAGCAGGCCGGCTAGGAGAGGGAGCGGGCCGGCTAAGCCAGCTCGGGCCAAAAGGATAGAAAGGGAGAGGGAGAGGAGGAAAAAATGGTTTTCCATTTTCAGAAGCTGAATTCAAAAGCCAAAATGAAATCCATTTGAATTCAAACAAGTTTTGAGCAAAACCAAACATCACAAAAATAAACTATGCACCAGCATGTATGCATCAACATGATCTTTGGCCTAGGATTTGTTTTAGCTTTTGCAAATAATTTATTTTCTAGGTTGTTATGCAACACATAAAAATGCATAATTAAATCATATTGCCTATTTTTAAATTGATGCAAATTTTGGGATGTTACAATGGGTGGAGCTCTCGAGGGTTCCTCAAACACCCCATCCTTGGTGGTAGGCTTGGCAGGCTCTTTGGGTGGAAGCTTGGCAAGTTTGGGAGTAGTGGTGGAGTTGGGCTTCTCACTAGGGTTCAGACCACTCGACTCTCCAATCTTCCCAAAAGCAGAAAGACCAGCGCCCAGAGCAAAACCTACACCAGGAGTCCCAGCAGCTCGCTTGAATTGGGAGATCATCATCCCGAGCTGCGGCTCACTACAGGAGACCCATGACAAGATGGTCCGAAGGTATGTGTTTTCTTCCTCGGTTTGCATCTTGCCATGCTTCACGTTTGCAATCTCCATCTCCAGACCCTCACACAAAACACACCTCGTGACACAAGTGCTATCCGAGCTGGCCTTCTCTAAAGACTCAAGCTTGGCATTCTTCTCTGCCAACTCGGACTGCAAGACAGGACAAGTCTTGCATGCACCCAACAGCTGTGGCCTAGCACGGAGCTCATCCACCTCTCCAACCAAAGCAGCATACTTACCCCTCAGAGTGAGGAGATCAGTCATGTGCTTGGTGCATGACTCGCACTCACTCTCCTCTGACACAACCACGGTAGACCGAGCAAACTCAAGCTCTCTCACCGTGTCCTCCCACTTCTGCCTAAACTCCTTGCGCTCTCTAGCGGCTCGCCTAAGCAACTTATCCTGACTCAAGAGCGCAGCAGTAAGTTTCTCAACCTCGGAAGAAAGCTCGTCGTAGGTGAGAGATACCTGGGAGGTGTCGTCGTCGTCGTCCCGAGGGGTGTGCTCCAGCTTGCCTTCGACCTCATTGCCCAGCGCCATGGTGCAGAAGCCGTCGTCGTCGGCGAAGAAGCAGAGGCCATTCAGCTTGTCCTCGATCCTCTTCTTCTTCTTGGACTCGTCGTCGCTTGATGAAGCGGAGTCGTCATCCGAGCCGTCGACGTCGCTGAGCGTGGCGAAGAACGCGCGCTGCTCATCCTGGGCCTTCTCCAAGTACTTCTTCTTGATGTACTCCTTGTCGAAGCCGCCCCTCTTCTTGTGCCTCGGAGGGACGTACTTCTCCTTGCGCTTGCCGAAGTCATGCTTGTGCCCATGATCGCCCTTCCCGGAATGCTTGTTCTTCTTGGGGCAGTTGGCAATGAAGTGGTCGGGGTCGCCGCACTCGTAGCATCCCGAGCGTGTTCCTCCGCGGCGACGGTTCATGCGGTTGTTGTGAAACCGCGAGAACCGGTTGGCAAGCAAAGCCAACTCATCGTCTCCCAAAGACTCCAACTGCTCCTCCATGACAGTGAACAGAGATGAAAGCGCAAATCCACCAGAGGGGTTAGCAGAAGAGCCAGAAACCAAAGCCATAGTCAGGCCAGAAGGATTCGCATAAGAAGCCCTCGACATGGCGTCAATCTCACTGGACTTGAGCTTGCTAAAGAGCTCATCGCATGTGAGGGTCTCATAGTTAGGCGATTCGATGATCGCCTGAACCTTGGAATCCCACACAGATCGATCAAGAGTGTGCAAAAGCTTCAAAGCACGCTCATGATCGTCAAAAGGCAACTGCTCCTTGTTAGCCCTCATCCTGTTGACAATCGCCTGAAAGCGAGCGAATAAACTTTCTATGCTCTCGCCAGGCTGATGTCGAAAGTTCTCATACTCACGCTTGAACGACTCATAGAGTCGGGTTTTGACTTGAGAGGTGCCCTCATGGAAACGCATGAGGGTGTCCCAGATCTCCCGAGCCGTAGCGAGGTGAGAAACACGATCAAACTCACCCATGCTCAAACAAGAAAAGAGAGCATTACAGGCTCGGCTATTGGCATCGTGCTCATCGATCTGTTGCTGAGTGACACGAGCAGCCAAGACCACGTAATCAGCAGAGTTGCAAATATCCCAAATAGAAGCACCCAAACTCTGCAGATAGGCCGACATGCGTATCTTCCAATACGCATAGTTCGTCCCATCAAAGAACGGCGGTTTGCCCACGCCGCGATCCATGTCGCCTTCTGTGGATCTGGAACCGGCTAAGGTGGAAGATCCTTAACCCGCTCTGATACCAATTGAAGGACCGAGAAGCACTCAGAAAGCGACCAGAGGGGGGGTGAATGGGAGCTTCAAATTTTCCTTACGGAAACTAGTAGCCACTGTCCCAAGAATAAACCCCAGAAGCAAACCCTAGAGCTTGCAAATGTCCACGACCCTAGATGTAGGGTGGATGCTTCCAAGAAGCACAGCGGGACACTATACAACTCTAGAAAGCCAACGCAAAAGACAGAAATCAATTCCGTCAACGAACGAGCGAACCGCGGACAAAACCGTGTGAAAACAGTAGCATCGGATGCTGCCTGCGTCCGATGCCAGACCACCGGACGCGTCCGATGCGAAAACTGCCTCTCGGGAACCTTACTGTTCCACCATCGGACGCTGTGAACAGTGAACAACCAGCGTCCGATGCTTTGGCTCCGGCGCGTCCGATGGCCAACGGACGCGTCCGATGCCTAGCGTCCGATGCCACTACAAACGCTCAGAAAGTGACACGCGTCACCGGGGCGTCCGACGCTTAGAACCCTAGCGTCCGATGCTCCCGTGTCAGCGTCCGATGCCCCCGAAAACTGTGCGGTTCTTTGATGATTCAACCCGATTTCCTCCGAATCAAAAGCTCTAGGCCTGGGATTCGATCTGAGGGGTCACAAGGATGTTAGTGAGCTATCTCTAAGAGATCATGGCTCGAACCTAACTCCAAATCGGTGAATCAAGAAATTTCGGGACAAAGAAGCAAAAACACGATCCAAAACAAAAATCGATCGATCTCCTAGACCGTGAGGTTAGAGGTTAATTCCTTCGGTGGAAAGAAGTGCCTCATGATCTAGAACAACTTGGTTCAAACGGTTTTGCAAAAGATGAACCAACCAAAGAGATCAAGCGACGAGAAGAACGTGGAGAAAAAGGATTCCGCGAAGAACACCAATGAAACGCGAATCACAACCACGATCTTGCAGCCGAAGCGCAAACACACGCTACGACAAGGAGGTTACGGCCTCCTTTCCTCAAAATCACCAGTACACATAGTCAAGTCTCTCTGCGGATCTCAGCAGGCTACAGCAGGGGATGGGAGAGCAAGAAACCCTAAGTGCGAAAGAGCAAATGACTGAGATACGGGAGGAGGGTGTCTCCCCTGACTACTTATCCTATTCTAGACTAAGTCTATTTCCTAATCTACCCCTCTCTATTCTAATTACAGAGCGAACCAGCTAAACCCTAAGGTTATTCTGGACCAACTCAAGTGGTAGGTAGATTCGACGGCCACGCCCGCACAAGTCGTCCGCGTTGCCTCCACGCAACCTTCCGATTGCCGCCACGTGCCGCCCTCGCTCTGCACCCCCGGTTTTGTGGCCCAAACTGGGAAACCAGCCTTTTCTAGCTATCCCCCGGTTTTGAGGCCCAAACTGGGAAACCAGCCCACCAGCGTCTGAGTTTTGAGGCCAAACTCAGCAAACCATCCGCGCCCAGGTTTTGAGGCCCAAACCTGGAAACCGTCCTCAGCCCGAGTTTTGTGGCCAAACTCGGAAACCCTCAGCCCGAGTTTTGTGGCCAAACTCGGAAACCGTCCACGCCCAGGTTTTGAGGCCCAAACCTGGAAACCGTCCATCGATGGTTTTTCCCTGGCTCTACCACCAAACCGACGTCGTAGAGGGGATGCACCGCCCGTGCACCCCGTCCACCGACACGTGTCCCCAGGTCCTCGACCCGAGCAACACCGTGCCCCGCAAGTCTCCGCTCGTCGCTGTCCCAGGCTGCCAGCCACCACAGCTGATCCTCAGGCACTCCGGTCCCTCAGTCCAAGCCTCACGTCCGCCCTTCACTGCTCGATCCATCGGCATGGCACGTCCGCTGCATGGCACGCCCATCCTTCATCGCACCCAGTCCATCAGCACGACACGTCTCAACTTGACCTTCACCTTGCCCTCGATCACTGTCTCCGTGCTCGACACCTGCACAACACAAGCCAGAGAACATGCGATCAAACCCGTTGACAATCACTCATCACTCAGAGACTCGGCATACACCCATGTATCCGCACTTTCTATCATTTAGGAGCTCATATGGTGTCTTCTTCAATAGAGGGTGACAATAGAGCCGGTTACTATAATAGCATGCCGTGTTGATTGCTTCGGCCCAAAAGGAATCACTCACATTGTATTCACTAAGCATGGATCTTGACATGTCAATGAGTGTCCTATTCTTCCTTTCAACTATCCCATTGGATTGAGGTGTATACTTGGCCGAGAATTGATGCTTGATTCCATACTCATCACATAGCTCATCAACCCTTGTGTTTCTAAACTCACTTCCATTGTCACTTCTCACTTTCTTGATTCTTCTATCAAACTCATTTTGACTTCTTTTGACAAAGGTTTTGAATACCCCAAACACTTCACTTTTGTCAACAAGAAAGAAGACCCATGTGTATCTTGTATAGTCATCCACTATCACAAAGCCATACTTGTTTCCCCCAATACTTGCATATATAGTTGGTCCAAACAAGTCCATGTGCAACAACTCAAGTGCATGTGTAGTGCTCATCATTCCTTTGTTGGGATGAGTGTTTCCAACTTGCTTTCCCATTTGACATGCACTACATAGCTTGTCTTTCTCAAAGTGAACATCTTTTAGTCCTCTAACCATGTCATGCTTCACTAGCCTCTTTAGTTGCTTCATTCCAACATGTCCCAAGCGCCTATGCCATAGCCAACCCATACTTGATTTGGTGAATAAACATGTTGTTAATTGAGCTTCACTTGCATCAAAATCCACCAAATAAAGGTTCTCATATCTAAATCCTTTGAACACCAAGTCACTTCCATCAACACTTACTATCTCTACATCATCAACACCAAATATGCATTTGAATCCCAAATCACATAATTGTGCCACGGACAACAAGTTGAAGTTGAGAGATTCCACTAATAGCACATTGGAGATGCTCAAGTCATTGGATATTGCAATCTTGCCCAAGCCTTTAACCTTGCCTTTCTTGTTGTCACCAAATGTGATAGCATCCGCATGATTATTGCCACTAGTGTTGATTGATTTGAACATTCTACCATCTCCGGTAATGTGTTGAGTGCACCCACTATCAAGCACCCAATGCCTTCCTCCCGCTTTATAATTCACCTACAAAGAGATCAATTATTTTTAGGTACCCAAACCTTTTTGGGTCCTCCAAGGTTAGTCACCAAGCTCTTGGGCACCCAAATTGCCTTCTTCTTTGGGCCAACCATGGGTGCACCAATATACTTAGCCTTCACACCATTAGTGCTCTTTGTAAGCATATAACAAGAATCAAGTCTAATAGATAAAACATGAGCATTGTTCTTATTCTTGTTCTTGTTAAAGCAATTTTGCTCTATATGCCCGGATTGCTTGCAACTATGGCAAAACCGACCATTGATCTTCACAAAACAAGTCTTGTGAGGAGCAAAAGCCGCCTTGCCCTTCTTGGGGGTATAGCCAAGTCCCTCCTTGTTGAGTGGACACCTTTGACTACCCAAGCACTTTAGTAAGCGGGCATCTCCACCATAGGCATTGCCTAAAGCATGAGTGAGCTCAACAACCTTGTTTTTAAGCTTTTCATTCTCTACCACTAATGATGAATCACAAGTAGTAGAAGTAGACATTTGAGTTGCGCTAGATGATGATGATGATGCATTGGTGGGGGCAACAATTATAGGAGCATAAAAAGATTCATCAAGAATATCACATGTTACTCCTATGTTGCATGTCTTTACAACATCCTCAATCTTACTTTGTTTAAGGAGGTGTTGACGCTCACTAATGCTCATAATTAACCATCAACTATTGCATGAAATGACATTAAATGAATTACAAAGCATAGTTGTAGGGTTTGAAACTAACAAGTTCCACGAGTTTTGGTGCTCTCACTTGTTTTATAGGACATCAATATTTCACCATATAAAAGTATCTCAAGTGATGAATTGGAGTGCACCATTGCGAAGGGCTCGTCGAGACGATCGAAACAGACACATCATTTGCTATATTCGGAGTCCCGGATGAAAAGATATTAATTTCGCAACGAAATCTGCAAAAGAAGGATCTAGAAGACACCACGAGGCGGCCCGCCACATGGGCCCACTGGGCCAGACCGACCGGTCCCACATGGAGACCGACCGGTCGGCCACGGAGCCCGTTTCGCCTCCGCCTTCTGGGACATTCCTCCACCGCCTCCTAGGATGCATCTCCACCGTCCCCGAAGTCGGTTTGATCCAACGGTGGGCGATAAACGTGACGCGGATCGATGACATGGCGATTCCTTGCCCCCTACTCCACCTCGGGCTATATAAGCAACCCCAGACCCCCCCTCTCTAGGCATCTCCATCTTTATTATTCATCTCCACATCAGAAACTAGGGTTTCAATTAGAAGTAGAGGTCCCTCTAGTTGATCGTCTAGTTCTAGTTCTAGTTCATCTTGTAGTTCTAGATCTAGTTCTAGTTCATCATCTAGTTGTAATCTAGAGAGAGAGAAGGAGAGAGCTGAGGAGGAGCCGGATCTGTCGGATCTTCCTCGACATTGTATTGGTGCAGCATCTGGTTTGTCTTCAAGTAATCTCCAGGTTCTTCATTTACTATTTTTAAGTATTCTATTTAATCTTAGTTCTTACTTTATTTTATTTACTGGATCTCCGCTCGTATTGAGTGCTCTAATTATGATATCTGATTAGAGTAGTAAGCGTTAGTGTAGACTTGGTGTCTAGACTAGGGTTTACCTGAGTTTGCGCCCAATCCTCCGGAATAGTTGTGGTAGCCCCAGAGGTGGCAGCTCTGTTAGGTCTTTGTAATCCACCACGTTAGGGTTGGTGTTCTCGTAGAGCTTTTGGCAGCCTTCCCCCAACTACCTTCTTCCCAGTCTTTCTCGAGAGTTGGAAAGGACCTGCTGCTCCGAAGTAAGTAAAGTATAGTGAGCCTTTGATTAAATAGACCCACTTAGAAAACCCTATATCTCTCTAACCGCATTACCATTCTTTTCTTGGACGTTCTTAATTCTTCTAGTACACTTCACGTTCCCCGTGGAAATCGATACCCTGGAATACTCTCGGGTGAAAGCTACATCGGTATCCGTGCACTTGCGGATCTTTCTGTGTGCGTTTAAAATACCCAACAAGCTTTCTGGCGCCGTTGCCGGGGACAGAGTTTATCTCTACTCTTGGTAGCGACGTTAGTAAGTGTCAACAAGCTTTCTGGCGCCGTTGCCGGGGAACGGTAGCTGTTCTAGAATCGAACCAGGATCGTCCATGTTTCTTTTCTTTTACCACCTTTTTCTTATCACGACCTTTACCTCACCACCACACTTCTTACCACATGAATTTCACTCCTATCTTAAAATTCTTTGCTCCAAAGGGTGACTTGTTGGAGCCTCCACCATCATCACACCCCATTCATATAGATGGCTATGAGCTTCGCCCTGCTCTTATAGCCATGGTTCGGGAAAAATCCTTCTCTGGATCAGAAGACGAAGATCCATACACCCACCTTAGGGAATTTGAGCAATTGTGTTCTTGTCCGACTATTGCTGGCATGACATAAGAGACCATTAAATGGAAACTATTCTCGTTCTCCCTTTTGGGAAGAGCAAGAAAATGGTATGACCATTCCGTAAGGGGCATAAATGGAAATTGGGATGAACTTCGGGACAACTTTTGTCTTGCTTCTTCCCTCTTTTTCGAATCACTGATATTAGAATTGAAGTTCTTACATTTAAACAAAAAGAGAAGGAGACACTAGGAGCAGCTTGGGCTAGGTTCATAAGCCTTACCAATTCTGGCCCAAATCTTTCCTTGCCTGACCATATTCTACAGTATCACTTCTATCGTGGTCTTAACAAAGAAGCTGCTTTACTTCTCGATTTAGCTTCTAGAGGATCATTCCCACATAAACTTGTTAGTGAAGGAAGAGACATCCTAGAGAAAATCCTTGAAAACACTCCTTACACTAGCACTTTTGACGAATTCACAGAAGAAGAAGTCGAGCTCGATCCCGACCAACACGAGGAGGAACACACAATCAAATTTGAAATTCCTTCAAATCCTTCTAACAATTTGGTTGTCGTAGAACCTCCCATTGAGAAAACACCCCACACTTTAGAAAATTATGAACCCTATCCTTCGGTGTTCTTCTCTGAAATCGAGGAAGATGATATCAAAGAGTATGGAAGCTACTTCATAAACACCTCTTTAAATCCATGCTCATATGAGACATTTCCTGATTC
This sequence comes from Coix lacryma-jobi var. lacryma-jobi, assembly GCA_009763385.1. Taxonomy (NCBI): domain Eukaryota; kingdom Viridiplantae; phylum Streptophyta; class Magnoliopsida; order Poales; family Poaceae; genus Coix; species Coix lacryma-jobi. The sequence goes on from CM019831.1 coordinate 19,680,267, forward strand.
TAGTGGTCTGTCTAACATTGCCACACTCGAGATTTTCAACCCCCTCACGCTTTCTGTTTATAAAAACTTCAAAAGGGTGGTTGTAGATGCATATGTTTATCACAAATTTTGTAGATCTCGTTGTGCTCTTAAAGTTGATGTTGGAGGGGAAACCACTTCACCAAATCACATTTTGAAGGTTTCCTAAAGACAAGCTCAGTGTCCTAAAACAAGCACTTTTTAGATCAGTGCTCACTCTCCTGCTACACTGCCTTTGTGTAATGAGCATAAGGATATAATTGTTAAAATATTCCTTCGAGTATTCTTGTCACTAACCTTTCTAGGTCTGGAGCAAAGAGTTCGAAGGAATGACAAACACAAGGTATGTCGAACTAATCATCATGCAACATTGAATTACATTCATCCAATCTTGATTTTTGCAAATCTAAGCTTGGGGGATACACTTTGTAAGAACATCTCTTACCATGTTGCTATATTGGTTGTCCCTACCTTTAAGACATGCTCATATGCTATATACTAATCATGCTCTCTCATCACCATTTGAGTTAATCTCTTTAATGCTTTAATGCTACCCTCATTTGCTATAGTATATGCTTTGGTTTTGAAGTATTCTCATACACCTTTTTAATTAGGCATGGTGCTTAGTTTAAACTGTTTTCATGAATTAAAGTATGCTATGGTGTCTGCTTTGATTCTTGAGCTAAAAGGTGTCCTGATTTTACCTCTAAAGGCTTTTAAATTAAGTATGGTGCTTAGGTTAAAATGCCTTCCTAGATCAAATTAGACGTGGTGTCTAGGTTGATTTTTGAGCCAATAGTATATTATAGTGGTTGCTGGATATTTTGTTGGACTAACCCCTGTAGGAAAACTTTCAATATAATTTATGGGAAAGTCCTGAGATGAACTCACACTGGAGATGAAGAGACACATGAACTTCAACAACTTGCGCAAGGGAGACACAACTCACTGATCATAGAGAAATGAGATCCATGGAACAAGACAAAAGATGAGTGCCACAAAACAATATCTACAATCAAAGCACTCACTCCATGGAAGTAGGTGAACAAGTCTGAGCTGGGTCACTAGAAGATAAGACCATTGTGGGAGGAACAACACACCTTCACTGATAGGTTGACACATAGAGAAGGAAGGTTGATCCCTCTAAAGATGATCCTACTATACCTTCCTCTTCTCAAGCTCCCATCACTCAGGTTCACTATGAGATAAGCAAGAGAAGACGAGCTATTCATGAAGAACAACCAATCAGACAAGAAAAGCTTCCACAAGGTGGTTCGCCACATCACTCTTCAATGATAAAGGTAACATCTCAAGGTATGTGACCATCACTTTAAAAGCTTCTCCTTAATTCTGGTATGTGCATAAATAAGAACCAAACATGTTTTAGTAGCACATTAATTGATCCAACCTAATCAACTCAACATGTTTAGTTCTTTACTCTTTGTTCCTAGCTTTACTCTCTTAACCAATGAGCTAAAATGTTGTACATCTAACCTTTGGAAGATGATATATCACAATCATGAAAATATCGACACTTTATGCATAGATTATCCTTCCTTGGGTTAAGTAATCTGATATGTTAAATATTTTAAGATGCTACTTCCATGCTCATCCTCTAATCCTATCACTCATGTTAAGATTGAATAGGACACATAAACAACAAGTTTGTCTTATGCAATGTGCCTAAGGTTAGGGGGAAATAAACAAAACTTTTGGTTCTGTTGGTGTTTTTCCACCAACAGAGCCCATGCACTTGATCTCTACCTTGTCTTTATGAGCAGGACACACTCTTAAGCAAACATGGTGAAGTTTGTCACTCCCTAATTCTACAGAGTGAAGGTCCTAGATCTAGAAGAACATGCACACTGAGCAAGATGCTGCCAGCTTCCATAATTAATGCTTCACTTCAAACTGCTGGACGAATGAAGAACATGAGTGACACCATATCAAGAGGCATAAACAAGAAAGAATGATGGAAGATGTCGTAGTCAGAATTAGAGGTCATGAAGTCCCCACAGACTTCTTGATCCTCGACATGAGAAGACGATGATGTCCACCTCATCCTAGGAAGACCATTCCTCTACGCTACAAGTACAATAATCTACAAGAGGACATCTATTTTCACTTTCCTGGAGAAAAGTCATGATGCAACTTCATCAACTACATGCCCAATGAAGCACCCAAGAAGAATAGAAGTGAAAGACGCCGCTCTCAAAGCCAAAGAAGACAAACTATCAAGAATAGAGAGGCCAATCATGAAGAAGAAGCTATCAACACTGTCTCAGAAAAGAAAGAAGAGAAACCTCAAGACAGTGAACCACAGGATGTGAAGACTCAGACCAAGAAAGTATGGAAGAAAAAGTCCACACCTAAGAAAAGAGGTACAATCAATAACAACTTTCCAAATGTCTGACATACCTCGGGAGGTCTGAACCAAGGGAATGTCCGGTTCGTCGGACCTAAATATCTGAACCTTCGCCAAAAGGTAAAAACCGGTAGTTATCCTCATATTTACTTTTCTACATATTTCTCATATTTAATTCTTAGTCATTTATTACATCATCATATTTAATCATTGCATCATCATATTTAATTCACAAACATTTAATTTCTGCATTACATTAGAAAACAAAATAAAAATATTTCACTGCATCATAAAGCCCCATGTGAATAATTCTATGGTCTGTAAAAACCCACATGAATGTTCACCGTGGTGGCATAAAAAAATAATAAAAATAAATATGCATGCATTCATCTTGTGCATTTTCTCTTGCATCATAAAAATATAAAATACAAAAATATTGAGAAAGAGATCTTACTGAAACTCTAGGCAACTAAGGCTTAAGTGGCCAACCACTAACGCTTAATCTGTTCCACAAGTTCTGTTGTCTATTTGAGTTTTACAGGATCTGAAAGACCAAGAAAAACTGACGAGCAAGTGAATGTTCCATCTACTGTCAGAGCACTATCCAACAACCATCAATATCCATCAAAGCTTCGATAGAGGAAGTACATTTCCACTGTGAGTTCGCTACATGGCAAGAATGAACGACTACGTCAACATTCAGCTTGGGGGAAAGCACCCCCGTGTATCCAGGTAAGTATCCTTATCCTCTTAAGTTTTCTTTCTATACATAAATCTAAATATATATATATATATATATAAATGTGGGCACATGAAGGCTCACCATTAATTAAAAAGAAAAAAAATATGGGCACATGAAGGCTTGATGCTATTAAAGGAACCGGCTTGGGGGAGACGCACCCCCGTTATCTTCGTAATCCAGGTATGTCTTATTCACTATCTTAGTTATTTATAATAAGTGTGTGTTAGGTTAAATAAATAGTGTGTTAAGTTTGTTTTAAGAAGTTAATAATAAAAGAAGAACTCTCTCTCTCTCATCTTTTACATGGAAATGATGAATAGTTGTTCTATCTTATTTCTTTCAAGTACGTAGCTTTCAAAGCATGAGTTCTCCTGATTAATAATGATGCTTAAAAACAAAATTAAATATATGGGTAGCAAATGCTTAATCCAGAGTCTAGGTAATTGACAGATGATCTGAGCTACTATTGTCTTGTTCTAAAACAACACTAGAGTTCAGGAGAGTTTCCAATATTAATATGACTAATAATGGCATTAATTTAAATTAAGCTTTGTTGACCCTATGAGAAGTTATCATGCTATTGAATTGAGATCACTTACACATTTCATCCATCCTCCATATAAATGCTCATCTATTGTTATCCTCACAAAAGTTTGTTGGAAGCATGTGGCTATTGAAAGAAAAGAGATATATATATACGAGGAAATAAAAAGGGACAAGTGTCCAAAACCTCAAAAAGATAGATCCCGAGGAAATAAAAAGGGACAAGTGTCCGGAACCTCGAAAAAAAGAGAAAAAAAGAAAAAAAAAGAGAATATCAGAAAAAATGGGCACGTGCCCGTCAGTAGAATTAGCCTGATAGCCATGTGTTTCTGATAAACAAAAGAGAGTGATATATTTCAAAAGAGCATCCGACTCCATTTTCCGTACACATGCACTTCTCGATTCAATGGTGTGGTTAACTTTCTCTTTGGATCCATTGTTTAATTTGGCAACATATGTTTTAAATCTTTTCTGAAAAATTCATAAAACTCCGGGATAATGGTGAAGTGACATAACAAGAGACATAATGCTTGATTTGATCATTCTATCTTTCAATTACTCAGGATTCAAGGTAAAGTACTAAGCCCCGTGATGAATAATATGATACTTTTTTCTATTCCATATGAGAACTTTTGTTTGAATACATGTGTACTTGTTGGAAGTGAAGATATTGCAGCAACTCCTGATCCATTGTTGAGATTGGCTTTGCTCGGGAGCAGCAAAGGTTAAGCTTGGGGGAACTTGTTGACGCTCACTAATGCTCATAATTAACCATCAACTATTGCATGAAATGACATTAAATGAATTACAAAGCATAGTTGTAGGGTTTGAAACTAACAAGTTCCACGAGTTTTGGTACTCTCACTTGTTTTATAGGACATCAATATTTCACCATATAAAAGTATCTCAAGTGATGAATTGGAGTGCACCATTGCAAAGGGCTCGTCGAGACGATCGAAATGGACACATCATTTGCTATATTCGGAGTCCCGGATGAAAAGATATTAATTTCGCAACGAAATCTGCAAAAGAAGGATCTAGAAGACACCAGAACACACCACGAGGCGGCCCGCCACGTGGGCCCACTGGGCCAGACCGACCGGTCCCACATGGAGACCGACCGGTCGGCCACGGAGCCCGTTTTGCCTCCGCCTTCTGGAACATTCTTCCACCGCCTCCTAGGATGCATCTCCACCGTCCCCGAAGTCGGTTTTGTCCAACAGTGGGCGATAAACGTGACGCGGATCGATGACATGTCCTCCTCCTAGCATGCTCATGAGGTCCTCCTTTGAGTACTCCTCATCATCATCACTCTCACTCTCACTTTCACTCTCATCGGATAATACCTTAGTGGCCTTAGCCATGAAGCATGTCGATGGAGTGTTGAAGTTAGAAGGCTTGCTTGAGATAGCAAGACTAGCCATAGCCTTCTTCTTGGTGTTCTTCCTCTCATCATCACTAGAATCATCATCATCACTTGAGGAAGCATCACTATCCCATGTCACGATATAGGATCCACCCTTCTTCTCCTTCTTCTTCTCTTTCTTTTCCTTCTTCTCTTTCTTGTCCTTCTTCTTGCTCTTCTTGCGGTCATCATCTTCATCACTAGAATATGGACAATCCGCAATGAAGTGATCCTTGCTCTTGCATCTATAGCACCTTTTAGTTGTGCTCTTTGTTGAATCTCTTCTTTTTCTTGCTCCATATCCCTTCTTCTTCATGAACTTGCCAAACCTCTTCACAAAGAGAGTCATCTCTTCATCATCCATCTCACCACCACTTGAGCTTGCTTCATCATCACTTTCCTCCTTCTTTGCTTTGCCTTTGCTCTTGCTCTTGGAGGATGAAGCCTTGAATGCAACGGTCTTCTTCTTCTTCTCTTCCTCTTGGTCTCCCCCATCCCGTTCCACACGGTATGTGTCTTGTGTGACCACATCACCTAGTACTTGGTTTGGGGTTACCGTGTCCAATCCTTCCCTCACTAGGATAGTCACCAAAGTATCAAACCTTGGTGGTAAGCATCTCAAGAACTTGTGAGAAAAGTCCTTGTCCTCCACTTTTTCTCCCAATGCCTTCAAGTCATTTATAATCACTTGCAACCGGTGAAACATTTCCGGTATGCTTTCATCATCTTGCATCTTGAAGGTGGCAAGCTTGTCTTTGAGGATGTATAGCTTGGCACTCTTGACCGCCTTGGTGCCCTCATAGGTCTCCTCCAATCTCTCCCATATCTCACTTTCTCTCTCAAGGTTCTTGATTTGCTCGAATACTTTGGTGTCAAATGCTTCATAGAATAAATTGATGGCCACATCATTCCATTGAAGCTTCTCTTCTTCTCTTGGAGTGGGACTTGCGGGGTCAATTACCGCAAAGTCATGCTCAATCACATCCCATATCTTTCTATTCATTCCTCTTGTGAAAGCACACATCTTCCTCTTCCAACAATCAAAGTTGGTGCCGTCAAAATGTGGTGGCTTCCCCATATAGTTGATTTGAGCCATTTTAACACCGGAGGATGTTAAGCCTCAAACAAACGGTGACCACGGCTCTGATACCACTTGAAAGGTCCAAATTGGCTAGAGGGGGGTGAATAGCCTAATTAAAATTCTACAAAAACACTTAGGCAAACACTATTAGTATAACAAATGGCGAAGCTTTTTGTGCTAGCCTAATAGTGTGTTGCAAGCCACCTATCCAACACTTCTACCTAATATTTCTATATCACACAAGCAATTAGAGCTAGAAACTAATGTGGAATAAACTAGCTCTAGCACAACTATGATTAAGATGGTCTAAGATAAACAAGTGTGTGCAAAGGATGAACTATGTAAACTAATCACAATATCACTACACAAGGTTTACGACAAAAGATATACAACAAGTGATAGTAAGTACACAAATAAATAGCTTGATGTAAATACACAAAGTAAAGGAGCGAAATAGAGGTGGTTTTACCGAGCCTTCGGGATCGCCTAGTAGAGAGCCAATCACCGGTGAAATCCACTCGTGAAGCGAATCACCAAGAAGAATAGCAATCACAATAAGCACACGGGACACCAAGATTTATCCCGAGGTTCACGTGCTTGCCGGCACACTACTCCCCATTGTGTCGACCAACACTAGATGACCCGGTGGCTAATTGGCACAAAACCAAGCTCACAAAAGAGCGCCACAAGAATCTACCGCTAGTGAGGTAGCTCAATGACACGAGCAATCCACTAAGGATGCCTCTTGCCGCTCCGGCGAGGTGAGGCTCCAAAACCTCTCACAAACTCGAACGGTGGTGGCCAAGAACAATCTCCTTCTCTTGCCAAATCCACCTCAACGCCTCCAAGCCGTCTAGGCACCGACAAATGCCAAGAGTAACAAGAAAACTCAATGCCGATGCGAAGAACTAGTGCCACTAGATTGAACTCTTTCAAATCACGCACTAGATCACTCAATCTCACTTGGTTTGATCAAATCAACTTGGGAGATGAGTTGGGAGGCTTGCCAATGCTCACTAGTATGCTTAGGAATCAGAATGTGCAAGAGAGAAGCCAAGTGAGCCGGCCAAGCCCCTTAAATAGGCCACCCAAGTTGGCCTAGACGTTGGGCTGAAATCGCGACCATCGGACGCTCCGATGTGCGACCATCGGACGCTGCCCCAGCGTCCGATGCTCCAGATGGAGCCACGTGTCCCTCTGATATGAATTCAGCTCGTTAGATCCCAACGGTCATATTCCTTCGCGCCATGGTTAAAGTGACACCGAACGCGCTGATGCCAGGCATCGGAGCGTCCGATGCCACTGCTCGATTCAGCTCTTTTCTACGCCACATCGGACGCGTCGGAACGTTAGCATCGGACGCTCAACCCCTGCGTCCGATGACACAACAGAAAGGTTCCAGAACGCTCCAAACCACATCGGACGCGTCCAATGGATTGGCATCGGACGCAGCCCAGCGTCCGATGCTCCCTGGAAAGCACGCTCGCGCCACGTCACCTGCATCGGACTCTGCAACAGTGTTTCTTCGGCATCCGTTGCCAGCGTCCGATGCTTCTTCAACTTCTGACAGAAACTAGGGTTAACTATCGGACGCTTGGCCCAGCGGCCGATGCTCCTCGGACCAGCATCCGATGCTCCCTGAGCACACCACTTCACTTCCAAAAACCGCTGAATCCTGCCTCGCAAGCTTGGCAGGAGGGAGAGGAACTATACACTAGTTTCTCCCACTTCTCCATAACTCCTTAACATCCCCTTATCCCAAAAGTGCCAACATCACGAAGTGTACATCATCATATGCATGTGTGTGTTAGCATTTTGCAAAGCATTTTCCAAGGGGTTTAGTTAGTCTCTCACTAGGTCTATATCATCGATATGTTAGAGAACACCTAGTGGCACTTGAACACCGCATAAGCCGTGAATAATCTCCTCTTAATAGTACGTCTATGTATCCTAAATGTGATCACACTCGCTAAGTGTCTTGATCACAAGAACAAAGAGACCTATAGGTTATACCTTTGTCTTCGGGCCTCTTTGCTCATCTCTTCCCTTCTTCTCACATTTCACCAATGGTAGAGTACTTGATCTCTTGAATGCTTGTAGCTATCACCATCCTCTATGGTTGCCACCTTGCCAGCTCCACCACTTGGCTTGGTCACAATCCTTTCTAATAAGCTACACACATGCTTAGCAATAGGATTAGACCAAATAGGTTTCATCAATTAACCAAAATCAAACTAGGGCTTTCAGAGGATGTCGTATAGAAAAGAATGGAGACCCACTCATGCCATCACGCTCCAAATCCAAAGGCCTGCATGACCTCAGGAAGGTAGCTCCAATTAACTGTATCAAACGCCTTATGAATATCAAGCTTCATGAAAAGAGCAAGCAACTTCAGCTTGTGTAAACCCCTCATGACCCCTTGAACATACATGAAGTTGTCATGAATACTTCTTCTCCTGATGAAAGCACTTTGGCAATTTGATACCAAGTTGTTCAATCGAGGGGCGAGCCTGTTAGCCAATAAGTTTGTGAAGATCTTTGCTATGCTATGGATGAGGCTGATAGGCCGAAAATCGGATATTTTCAGGGCTTCTGTCTTTTTAGGAAGGAGGACGATGTTTGCCGAGTTGAGTAGATGAAAGCTCTGGTCATTGAGGTGGAAAAAGGCTTTGTAGAGCTACCATGACATGATTTTTGATGACCTCCCAACAGGTTATGAAGAAAGCACTAGTGAAGCCATCCGGGCCAGGAGCCTTATCTGCGGGCATGGATTTTATTGTGGATTCCAACTCGTCCTCGATGAAAGGAGATTTCAACTTGGCTAAGTCGTGCGAATTGTAGCCTAGCGCTTGCCAATTGAGCAAACCGCCTCTATTAATCAGTCTAAGTCTCATCTAGCCCATTTTTAGTGCAATGTATTCTGCATATGTATTGCACAACCTCTATTCCTCAGATTTTTTTTCGATGTCAAAGAACCGAGCTTATATCAGTTGACTTAGGCATTCTTGTAGTTTGATGCCAACAAATACTTTCATAACCAATCTTATATGGATGCATCAGATTTAGAGCTGGTTGAGTTGGTCACCGCAAGGTCGTCACTGGGGGTCTCCCGGCCACGCACAGCCCCAACACGTTTCTTCGAACTGTGCTCAAACTGGGTGCCTCTTACTTCTTTGTCGAGCACATCGGCTGAATCTTTGTGAGATTTGCTCGAACCCGATGTTGCTGCCTTGGGAATTGGCAGCGTGCCTGAGCAAATTTGAGAATGCCACCATGCCACTATTACATCCACCAAGCACGCAAGTAAGAACAGATTAGGAAGAAGAGGGCTTTATTATCATACTCACCTCGTCCTTCCAATGGAGACCACTGACGGTCACCATGACATCAGGTAGCCCGCCCACCACCGATAGGACAAAGATGAGGATCGGAGGAACTCCATACTTGACACACCACCTATAGTAGGATATATAACTTATTGAACCAACTAGATGTCACACAGGAGTGGGGGTCGTCCCGCTTCCCTCGAGCCTCCAGCGAGGACGCCGGATGAAGCCGAGGGAGAGGGGGGCGGAAGTCTAGGAGCTACATATATATGGAGTTACATTTTTAATCATCTTCAATTGATAGGTTCAATTGTCCATCAATTAAGTTATTTAGTTTTTGACATTTCACGGCTTATGAAATGCAATATTGATTACAGGTTTTCATTCAACTCTATGAATTCAAAAACAGCCTCATGGTTAGGAGTTAGACACATATGTATAATGGCAATGGAAATACAACTTTGAAACAGTCAAGACTTTCTCTGAACAATAGAACAAAGAATGTTATAGTTTTGACCGAATAGGAAAATGATTACCTTGGTTATTAGTTTTAAATTCAACAACTGATCCAAATAAATTAATGTACTAGTTTCAGATTAGCATCACAACCTACCGCGTTTACACAATCCAGTAGACAAGAGTTTATAAAGATAGCTCAGAACATAAGTGAATGTTGTACTCACATTTGTAGAGTTGCATATAGCACGTGAACTGTAAGAGGTGCACTAAAGGATGATAACTACTGGAAGAATCAGAGACTAAAACAAATTGGAGATATTTCAGATCGAGCAACACATGGCTATATATATAACGCTACTTGGTTCTCTTCTACAATGAAGTACTTTGGTAGACCTACATCCGGCCTGAAACCAACAATCCTGATGATAATACCTAAAACTCCTAGACATAAAGTATAACAGACTGCCATGTAGTGTTGTCATCATGCAGCAAAACTCTTACCTAACCACTTCAAGCAGTGGGCTTGGGAGGTATCTGGAAAGTTGACAAGTCACTAACTTACCTACCACGTGACAAGACTATTCGTCAGGGTTGCTTGTGTTATCCAGAGGTACAGAATGCCAGTGATCGATGGTAGTGGCGTCTTAGCCTAGCCCCTACTAAATACTGCTCCCTGCAACAGCGGCATCGATATCTAGATTAGACTATCCGCACTCACGTTCCTCCATTTTCATCATCTATACTGCCTAGTCATCAAGATTCTCTCCTCTATACTCATTTCTCTCGCATCCATACATCATCTACATCATCCTCTATCCACTCTGAGCCCACTTGTTACTTTATCTAAATATATCCATGAGAGATCTAGTTTTAAAGAATTAATTACAACGAATTCAATGGTGCAATCAGAATTTAATTTGGTGTTTTGGTTTGTAAGTTATAATATTTTTTAATTAGTTGAAATAGTGGAGCCCATGGTACATTCTCTCTTCTCTCTCCCTTGCATGTCTTGTAGCTCTGACGCATGACAGGCCAACCGATAGCGTGAGTCCGGAAAAACGCCAGATTTGACGGAGGACGGATTCATACCGTATCATTTACAGTAGGCGCTGCAGATGTTTTTTTCGCTATGCGATACTGCAGGACCGTTCAAAGAACCGCACTGCAGTCAGTCTTAGTCTCGGTTAGAATTGGACCCAAATTTCTTGAGTGTCGAAGGGCTTTAGTCTGCGTTCATGGCATTTGGAACTAAAGAGTCATGCCCTTATTTAGTCCCAAAGCCCTAGTGTTGGTTGGGAAACTAGGACTAAAAGACTTTTCCAACCGGTACTAGAGATCGATTTCCTATGCACTACTGGAAAACTAAAAATTTTCTGTTGGTTTATCGTCCACCGACAGGAAATTACTATTTGTTCTGTCGGTATTAAGAAACCGGCGGAGAAATTTAGTTACCAACAGGGTTAATTAATGTATCTGTCGGTTTTTTATACATCCGACAGAAGAATATTATGTAATTTTATGTGTGTCTTGTAATCCCAACAGAAAAATTCATATTGACGAGCGATAAAAGCAAAAACGGGCAGCCAACATGGGCATGGACCACGCTGGCCTCTAAACTGGTCCAAAAGTGGGCATGATGATGTGCGCACACATATATAAAAGTAGAAATTACCAAATTTCTACTTAGAAATACTCGAGTAGGGAATAAGCATTCGACGATTACCAGCCAAACTTCATACTCGAGTAGAGAAATAAGCATTCGACGATTAGAAGAAATTACCAAATTGCCAAACTGGGGATCCACCGACTGGGGTAATAATGGAGTGTGCAACGGTGGGCTTCAATGACATTAGTTGCCCTGGTGTATATCCAGGAGTACTCCTGTGGCCGATCTGTCACCCATACACGAAGGCCTTGGCCCCGTCCCGTGTGGAGCCCCCCTTACGGCACGGCTTAGTTAGTTATTTTCTTTTGTCAGAGTGGATTCGGACCGCCACTTCTCTGAAAGCATGGTTCTTGCCTCCCTCTCTCCTCCCTCCTTGGAGCTCGTCCATTCGTTGGGTGATCCCTTGCTCTCACGTTCGAGTGTTTGCTCGTCGTTTAGGCCGGTGACCAGGTTTTTCGGGCTCTCCTCCACTATCGTTCCGGGTTGATGAATATAATCAATCACTATCTATAAACAAACCCTTTATCCACGGGCTGAACAAAGCTACCAAAAGGCTTGTTCTTCCTCCAGAACTCCAAGCTCCAGCACCGCAGCGTTGTCTGCTCGCTGGTCACTACTGGAAACGGCTGCTTTGCCGAGTGCCTGTAGCACTCGGCAAAGATCATCTGACGCTCGGCGAAGCCTATGCCGAGGGCTGCTCTCGGCAAAGAGCTCCCGGCAAAAATCCTATCGGCAAAGGAGCCTTTGCCGAGGGCCATTTGTCGGGCTCTCGGCAAACATTTTACCGAGGGTCCGGTGCGGCTCTCGGCAAAGAAAAGTAGCTGTTAACGACGGTCCCTATTGACGGTACGTTTGCCAAGAACCGGCTAACCTGACTGTCGGCAAAGACAGGACGTTTGCCGAGAGTCGGCTAACCTGACTCTCGGCAAAGACGGGACGTTTGCCGAGAGCCGGCTAGCCTAACTCTCGGCAAAGAAATTTCAAAAAAAATTTTGGGACCTCTTCGCCGAGAGCTGGGTTTGGCGGCCCTCGGCAAAGCTGTGGAAATTGTGTTCTGGTTCTCAGCTTTGCCGAGGGTTGTGGCCAAAACTCTCTGCAAAGGGCCTCTTTGCCGAGAGCCGCCCTCGGCAAAGACGCCAATTTTTGTTTTTTCATTTCTGTTTTTTCTTTTCTCCGACACTATCAAACATATATATATCACATTCATCACATATCACATATATATATCACATTTCACGTCACAGAACATATATATATCACATCACATAGTTCAATAACATATATGTCCTCAAATCACATAGTTCACATCACATAGTTCAACAACATGAGACTTCAGTGACACACGAGGATAGTCCAAAGTTCAATCTACTACACCCCCGGCCAACCGGGCCACCCCTGAGAACTGCCGCCTGCTTGACCCCTGGTCGGGTTCCATCCAGGAGCGTGGCGGTTATTCGAACCTTCTGACGGAGGAGGCTGCAAAAGGTCATGTCAGACAAGGAAATGAAAAAATGAAACACTGAAGTATTGATACTCACAGGAGCAGCTCCGGGGTCCAGAGGCGGCGGTGGAGGAGCCATGAGCGTCTGGGGCACGGCCATGCCCTGGGAGGCCATGAAGGCGATGAGCTCCGCCATCTGCTTAGCTTGAGCCTCCATCTAGGCCGACATCTGTGACCGTATCTAGGTCTCGGACACCTGGCGCTCCTGCCTTTCTCTTTCCAGGCGGGCCTGCGATAATACAAAGTGAATGTTAGAACAATGCAAACATTTAAAGATCAATGTACGATGAGTAAAATAGAAATAACCTCGAGCTCGGTGACCCGCGACTGCGCAGGCGACGGGCGTGGGCGTATGGGGACGCTCCCGCTCGTGCTCTGTTCTCGGAGCTGGGACAGAGTGGGAGTGGAGGCCGTGTCGATGACGCCGTCGCCAAGCCAGAACCGCCCGTGCTTCTTCCCTCCTCCAATCCTCATGACGATGCTCCCGTCCAGGTCCGCGGTGGCGGGATCAAAGTCGTCCCCATGGACCGTCCTTGCCGCCTCTGAGTAGTCAGTGAGGCGGGAGTGGACGCTGGAGTTGGTGTACGCGTCCGCGGGATCGTCGGGGTTGTAGGAGGTCTCCGCTGCCGTGGCCTTGCCCTTGTGGGACATGGCGTATGCCGCCACCGTGCCGCAAGGCTGGCCACCGTGTGCCTCCGACTGCGAGGAAGACAACAAGATGATTAGCAATCAGGCAACATTTGATCGAGGAATTGATAAAGTCTTTCACGTACCCAAGCTTGTGCGTACTCGGCGAGGTTGCGGTTGCCCTGGTGGTGTGGTACACCTGGCATCTGCAGACGCGCCTCCCGGGCCTCGGCGTGGTGGGCCGCCCACTCTTCGGATAGCCACCGGTCCACGATCATCTCCCAGCACTCGGGAAACGACTGACACCATTGGGGGATCATCTGCACATCATCAAGTATTTCACGTCTAAGCGTCAGATGAAAAGTACCAAAAGCTTAATCTCAAAAGAAAACACTTACCTGCAAGAACTGCGCCCAGCCCAGCGTCATGCCTCTCGCCTGGGCCTAGCCAAGACCGTGGCGTTGTAGGTGATGATGGCCTGCAGTCTCGCCTCGTAGATCATGTCGGTGACGAGCTTCCTACAGGCCCGGGTAGCCGTCACCTCCGCCACTGCCTCCTTCCCCGGCTCGCACTTGAAGTAGTTCTGCATACAGACACAATACGAGGCGAGACAGTAATTAAAGAAAAAATATGATGAATTTGATATTGTTTGACGAAGACTTACCCACAGCTCCGCTCTAACCCGCGCCGCCTTGTTGGGGAAGTCTGGGTCTGGGGCGACGCTGTAGTGGTCAAAGGTGTAGGCCGGCTCGTGCCTCCCGGCATACTGTACTATGCCGGGGTAGTGCTCGCGGCACAGGAGACCCAGGATGCCGTTGGGTTTGCGGCCTTTAGGCCCCACAAAGTCCCATCCCCTGCACAAGTGATTAAAAAAGATTATTAGCTTCTATTTCTATTTTGAGTCTCATCGTATGCACAGGTAGTTAGAACATGCACTTTTGTCCGATGGGCGTGATCACTGGGCGTCGGGCACGTGCCGACAATGCCGGGAGGCTTGCGGGGCCTCTCAAGTAGGGCGTGGACACCCCTGAGGCACCCGAACCCCCGTCCGCCTCGTCCTCCTCCTGCTCGTCCTCCTCCTCTGCCTCCTCGGCCAATGGTGCCTCCTCCTGCCCCTGGGCCTCGGGCGTGGCCGGCACCTCCTCCTCGACCTCCTCCTGTGGAGACGGCTCCCTCCGGCGGCGGCCACTCCTCGTCGAGGGCCCGTCGGCCTGCGAGCTGCGGTACAACCAACTCAACTGCCTCTGACGTCCTCCCGGCATCTTGCCTCGACCTCCTGCATTTAAAAAGAACAAACAATGTTGTATTAGAAATAACATAATCAAATATATGCAATATAAATAAAACAATAGATCCTAAAAATATAACATAATATTACATGTATTAGAAATAATCTGGATCATCCGGATTAGCCGGAACATGAGTCTTCTCATCACTGTCAACCATGTCTAAGTACTCCTCAGTATCCGAACACAGGTCGTCGTCTTCATTTGCTTGGCCTAAACGGAATCGTTCTAGCATTTCTATGTCCTTCGCATTTACCACCTCATCCCTAGCGTCCTCGTCATCATTCTCTACTTCCATTTCCATCGCTTCGGTTAAGTTTATCGTGAACGTCCCTTGCAACCCAGATTCTTGAAAGAACTCACCGTCATACGTGTTTGTGTTGAAGTTATAATCCTCATCATTGGGGAGAGGTAGTTTAGCATGTGGTGATATCTTGTGCACAATATACCAACCCAAGAGATGCTCTTTGCTTTTGCATGCGTATGGCGTGTAATAAACTTGCGTGGCCTGTTGAGCCACAATATACACATCGGAGCCTGGATAGACAGAATCCTGTCGAATTTCGGCTAGGCCAAGATTAGGTGTCAGCCTAGTTACTCCAGGATCGAACCAATGGCATTTGAACATGACAGGATTCAAAGGCTTTTCACCGTGAAATGAAAGTTCATATATTTCTTCAATTCTTCCATAGTAGTCACGGTTGTCATTGCCTGGAGTACAAACTCCGCTATTTGTGGGTTTTCGATTGGGCCGACTCTACTCGTAGCTTGATGTGTGGAAGCGAAATCCATTCACGTCGTACCATTAAATGACTTGACCCTACGGTCAAAGCCTTTTGCAACCTGTCTCAGCTCTTGACTCATAGACGCATCGGTTTGAGCCTGCAAGGTAAAGCAAGATATATCGTTATACGGTCAGAACGTAAGAGCAAGTTGGAACGTCAGACTAAGTACGAACTTGGTAGGACGGTACCTTCTGTCGGAACCAAGAAATGAAATCAGGCCTCCCTTGCCTTGCACCATTTGCAATTAGGGTTTCAGCTACCGCATCAGAAAGAGGCCTTGGTCCATTCGAGAACAAATGAAGAAATTCACTGTACGAAACAAAAAGAATGGTGTTGGGAAGTGACGACGAATTGGATGAAGATAGATAACAACTTACCCCATGTACGGGTCCAGCTCATCAAGGTTGGTAAGCACGTATAGCATGATCTTTCGCCACTCTTCATAGTTCAACTGCTTAACTGTGGATCCACTTGCCATGCCGAGTTGGCCTCGAAAAAGGCTAAGACTCGATTCATTTTCTCCAGCATTGTAACGAGGGGGTGGATTATGCACACAAGGAAGGTTCTCAGAGTAGTATTCTTCAGTGAAGTTGGACACCTCCTCCAGAACGAATGCCTCTGCAATGGAAGCCTCAATTTTGGCTTTGTTTCTACATTTCTTGCGAAGAGTCTTCATATTTCTCTTGACTGGAAAGCACCAACGCCATTGCACAAGCCCTCCCATTCGAACCTCATTTGGGAGGTGTACGATCAAATGAAGCATCGGAGTGAAGAAGCCTGGTGGAAAGATTTTCTCCAGCTTACAGAGCAACACAGGTGCAGCTTTCTCCAAGTCATCAATGACGGACCGAGATATCTCCTTGGCACATAGCTGGTGGAAGAAATAGCTCAACTCTGCCAGGACAACCCACATAGGCTCAGGAACATAGCCTCGAACCATCGCCGGAAGAAGCCGTTCGATCCATATGTGGAAGTCATGACTCTTCATCCCTACGACTCGCAGAGTAGATAAGTTGACTCCTCTTGTTAGATTCGATGCATATCCATCAGGGAATGTCAATGTCTGGATCCACTGAAGTATTTCTTTCCTTTGTGGCCTGCCCAAGACGAAATCGACCTTGGGCCGTGTCCATCTCCTGCCGGGCTGAGGAGGCCGCATCTCTTGCTTTGGACTATCGCACAACAGTGTCAGGTCTAGTCTAGCCTTAGGGTTGTCCTTGGACTTTTCAGTGTCCATGAGTGTTCCCCAAAGCGACTTAGCGATGTTCTTTTCAGTGTGCATTACATCAATGTTATGTGGCAGAAGAAGATCGTCATAATAAGGGAGTCTTTCCAAGCCTGACTTATGAGTCCACATATGCTCCTGACCATACCCCGCAAAACGACCGTCTGTTTCGTTGAACTGGAGAGCATCTATCTGAGCATGAACCTCGGCACCGGTCAGCATCCGAGGTGGAGGATCTCTCACCACGACACCTTTGGTAAAGTTCTTGGTGTCCCGTCTGAAAGGATGGTCAAGAGGTAGGAATTGTCGATGTTGGTCGAACGCCGAATACTTGTCACCCTTCTTCAACCAGATAAATCTCGTAGCTATCTTACAAACTGGGCATGAGAACTTGCCATGGACTCACCAGGCATAGAATATCCCATATGCCAGGTAGTCATGCAGTGAGTACTGGTACCAGATGTGCATTGTGAAGTTAGACCTTGAAGCTCGGTCGTATGTCAATACCCCTTCATTCCAAGCAGTTTCCAATTCATCAATCAGAGGCTCCATGTACACACCCATGTTATTCCCCCGGTGTCCAGGAATTATCAACGATAAGAAGACAGTATGACGTTGAAATAAGACGTCGGGGGGAGATTGAGGGGGATAACGAAGATAGGCCAACAGGTGTATGGGACAGCCATGAGTCCATAAGGATTGAAACCGTCCATTGCAAACGCAACTCGAACATTACGAGCCTCTCTAGCTTTATCATGATGGATGCGATCGAAGTGGGCCCATGCTTCACCATCGGCGGGACGTACCAACTTCTCAGGATTGTATCGGGTACCCTGTTTGTGCCATGTCATCTGTTTCGCGGATTCCTCGGTCATGTAGAGACGTTGGATCCTCGGTGTGAACGGCAGGTAACGCAGGACTTTCATGGGGATAGAAAGCTGCCTCTTCGGGCCTTCACCATCATCTACCTCCATGTATCTCGACGCTTTACACTTCGGACAATAACCTGCATCCGTGAGATCTTTCCTGAAGAGGACGCACCCATTTGGACAAGCATGTATCTGCTCATACGGCATCTTCAGTGCACGAAGCAGTTTCTGTGACTCGTACAGGCTCTTTGGCAATATGTGGCCGTCCGGAAGCATGCTACCAAATAGGGCCAACATAACATCGAACGCATCTCGACTCAGGTTGAACTGGGACTTGAACCCCATCACACGGCCAATGGCATCCAGTTGAGAAACCGTTGTCCGATCGTGAAGGGGTTTCTATGCCGAAGACATCATCTCGTAAAACGCCTTTGCGGTCTTCTCCATCTCCTCCTTCATACGTCCTTCAGCGTACCGTGCTTCTTGGAAGTCATCTAACATGTCTGCTACCCCCGCATCAGCATCAAAGTCCTCCAAACGTGGCCGTACTGCCTCCGCTCTCAAACGATGTGCTTCACCATGGTAGATCCACCGGGTGTAGTCCGGCGTGAATCCATTGTTCACAAGATGTTTAGTCATGTTCTCCTTGTCTTGCCTTCTCCGGTTCCCACATCTGCTGCATGGGCACAACACCTTGATCTCTCCTCGCCGAGCCGCGTCAAATGCATTGTTCAAGAAAGCATCTGTCTTGCTTAACCATTCATCGGTGAAATCACTTCTGCTTCTACGGCCCGAGTACATCCACTGACGGTCATCCATCCGAGTACCTACATATCTACCTCCGAGTACTTCCATCATACTATCATCTAATAGGTGAGGATAGGTCCTAATCCCACCCGCGGATGCGTACATGAGGCCAGTTCTCATTGTCTGCCCCGAGCCGAGACAGAATTTCGGCAGCACCTCCCCGATGTTCTCAAGATACACGTCCCTGTAGGGAGAGTGTGTATCCGGAGAACAACAGGGAGGTGATGCTGAAACTCCATCTCGAATCGGGGCAGACCATGGGAACTAGCCTCATCGACGCATCTGCGGGCTGTCCTAGTAACGTGGACAATCCGATACCGATACAGTTATCGATATGCAGAGACCTGCATACCTCCAGTCGTATCTCTTTCGGACGGGAGACGCCTAACTGGGTTCAATGACCTACGACCCTTATCTGGGATAAGACGTTATTTATACCTAGGGTGCCGGTGGAGTCAGGCTAGCGGCGCAGTGGCGAGTCGGTGCAGTGGCGAGGCGAAGCGGTGCAGGCAGACCTGCGACGGTGACGAAGACTATCGTGGTCGCCGAGGATCTCCGGCTTGGCCCCGACAGGTCCTCCTCCTACAGAAAAGACAAAAAATATAGTATCAATTAGAAATTTCGGCAGAACCTCCCCTGTACGGTGAGGTTTCAAAACCTGCAAGAAACAACGGCACGATGGCCGACATCCACATATATGTCAAGGCACGATGGCCGACATCAACATACATTAACAAGCATACCACTACTACTAAATAATACTCGATCGCCACATACATTCACATTCACATTCACATGCATCCACATATATCGCCGTGATCGAGGACGACTACTACTAACAACTACTACTTACTACTACTTACCACAACTAAGTTGCAGAGGTACAAGGACGACGGGGCGATCAAGGACGACTTACAAGTGACGACGCGGGGCGATCGACGACGACGGAGCGGGACGGGGCAGGGGCGCATGGCCGAACGGGGTGGCGCAGGGCTCCTCCTCCTCCTCTTCCTCTCCTCCTCTCTTCTTCCTCTCCTCCTCCTCCTCCTCCTCCTCCTTCTCTCCTCCTCCTCCTCCCCCTCCTCTCCTCCTCTCCAACCGGGCGTGCAGGGGGCGAGGGCGCGACCGGCGGGGAGGGAGGGCACTGCCGGTGGCCGGGGACGGAGGTGGCGGCGTACGGGGCCGACGGCGGAGGCAGCGGCGTGCAGGGCCGGGGGCGGCTCGGGGCAGAGGCGGCGGCGCGCGGGGCGAGAGCGGAGGCGGCGGCGCGCGGGGCCGGGGCTGGAGCACGCGGCTCGGGGCAGAGGCGGCGGCGCGCGGGGCGGGGGCGGAGGCGGTGGCGCGCGGGGCCGGGGCCGGAGCGCGCGGCCGGGGGCGCGGCCTGCGGCGGAGGTGGCGGCGCGTGAGGCGGGGGGCGGAGACGGCGGCGCGCGGGCGGCAGCCGGGGGCGGAGGCGGCGGCGCGGCCGGCGGGTAGGCTACGCGAGTAAAGAGTGAGGGCGCGTTATGCGCCCGAGCGAGGGCCTTTTTTTTTAAGTGTCGGCGCCTTTGCCGAGAGTCAGATCGAGTGACTCTCGGCAAAGGGGTCCTCTTTGCCGAAAGCCACTCGATCTGACTCTCGGCAAAGAGTTTTGTTTTTTTTGGTAAACTCTATGCCGAGAGCCCTGGCCCTGGCTCTCGGTATAGGTGCTCTTTGCCGAGGGCTTTAGTAAGCTCTCGGCAAAGATTATTTTTTTTTTGTTTTTTTGTTCCCAAATTTTTTTGTGGCCTTGCTACAGTACTATAAGCCAAGATTTCAAATTTGAAGTGTTTTCCATAAATCTTGCTATATTTCGCGTATTTTCTTTAATTTGATGATTTTTTCCGCGGGACGCACGTTTGAACTGCAGGTGCATGAAATAATAAAATTCAGTGATTCGAAAAACGGTATTCATTCTTCGGAGGGTATTTCGACACCGTATCCGGGGACAGGCACGGAGACTCGACCGTCTCGTGCACGAGAAACGGCGACCAAGTTGCGTGATATTGGATTTAAAATTATTAAAAATACAAACGAAGTCAGAAAATCATGAAAATGGACGAGTGACCTTGACATCGCATGTAGAGGCTATGGAAAAAATTTGGGAATGTTTCGAGCAAGTGGTGGCGCAAGATGGTTGAAACCCTGAGATCTCCGCATATCTCACATGCGATGATATGCCGTTCGCGAGGGTTCCGTTTGCCGAGGAGTATTCTACGCCGAGGGTTCGGCTCTCGGCATAGGTTCTCTTTGCCGAGAGCGATACTTCGCCGAGAGTCTGGCCCTCGGCATAAGAATCATCGCCGAGTTTCTTATGGTGCCGAGAGCTGGCTCTCGGCAAAGAGCTCTTTGCCGAGTGCCCGTGTTTTAGCTCTCGGCAAAGAACCGGACGCTCGGCAAAGAGCCCGTCTCCAGTAGTGAGTGCTCGCCGCTCCTTCGCTACCGGTAACAGGGAAGAAGGGGTCCGGCGGTGCAGGGTGAGCTTGCTCGTCGGTAGCTGGGGCGGCTGCCTCACCCTGCCCCTAGGGTGGCTCCCCCGCCACTGAGGTCACCGCGAGGTCGTCACCAGGGGTCTCCCGGCCACAGCCCCAACACGATTTTTCAAGCACATCGGCTGGATCTTTGTGAGTTTCTGCCTTGGGAATTGGCAGAGTGCCTCAGCGAATTTGAGAATGGCACACCATGCCACTCGTACATCCCGCCAAGCACGCAAGTAAGAACAGTGTAGGAAGAAGGGAAAAAGTCTACTCGTACATCCGCCAAGCACAAGTAAGAACGATTTTGTCCCCGAGGGTCCTTTGGCGAGGGCGGCCCTCGGGAAAGACTTCGCCGAGGGCATATAGCCCTTTGAACTTGTCTGCAGTAGTGTACCCCCTGAAGCATTGTGTCTAACCTAGATCCTGAAGTATAAAACCAAGTATTCTGCATATTAAAGTATGCAAAATAGGACAACCAACCCCCTCGGACGGTTTTGAGGGCCGATTTAGATGACGTGGACGCCAGCGTGGGAGCAGTTTGGCCACGCTAGCGAGGGGGACGGCGGACATGTGTGCGCCTCCGGCTGACATCTGAGCCGCACGTGGGCCAGCACCTCCGGGTGGAAGTCCAGCGCCGACACCACCCAACAGAGGTGGACGCGTCCTGCGCCGCGAACAGGAACCTTCCCATCTCCTCGTCGTCGGTGTGCGCGGGCGGCGGGCGCCCCGCCACCGCGGCCTCGTCGACCTCAGCGTGTCCTGCATCCAGAAGTCCACCAGACACTCCGGCTCGCCGCTGGCGCGCATCCGCGCCTTGCTCTGCCGCGCGCACTCGCCCATCGTGCGCACCAGCCGCGCCACGCCTTGCCTGGCGTGAAGGAACGCGAAGCCGGGGAGGTCCATGGGCAGCGCCATGAGCCCGACGTTGAAGTAGTTGTAGTCCCGCTCGAACCGCCGCCGAGCCTTACCGGTCAGGTACGACCTCGCGAACACCGCCTACCAGGTCTCCAGGTTCATGTCGCGGCAGGGCACGCGGATGGGGAACGCCCTCCTGCCCTCGCACCCGGCGGCGGCGGCGTCGAGCCAGCGGCGGAGGTGCGCCACGATGACGCGCTGTTGGATCGCGGCGTAGGTGGACAGCGCGCGGGGGGTGAAGTTGGGCGCGATCCGCCGCCGCAGGTCCTTGTGGTCCTCGCTGAATATGTAGATGAGGTTATTGTGGTCGCCGAAGAGCTTCTTGCCGAAAGGGAGGCCGATGAGGTGGAACGCGTCGGGGCGGACGTTGGCGAACACGCGACGCCGCGGTCGTCGCAATGCCGGCAGCGGCCGCGGGCACGGGGGACGTCGTCGTCGGTCACCACCACCACCACCTCCTGGTCGCCGCCCACGACGCCGCGTACAGCTTCGCCGCCGTGGACCCCTACGGCTTCGGCGGCTTCCGCCGATACTGCAGCAGCAGCAGCTTCCCGTTCCCGCCTGCAGGCGCCGCTTCAGCCGAGGACCCGCCGCCGCCGCCTCCCTTAGGCACCCAGCTCCGCCCACCGCCACCACCAGACCCAAGGAGCTGCGTCCCGGCCATGGCGAAGAACGAGCAGAGCTGCTCGGTCCTTTCCTTCCCCGTGTATATTGATTGGTCCTTTTTCCTTGGTGGATCTACATCGAAAGGATAATGCCTATGGCCATGTTGATGTGAGCGGTCGTGCAGAGGATGGAGCACGAGATTCGTCCATGGTTGGCTGCGTCGGTGGTGACCCTGCAAAATCACGAGCGTGGCTAAGAAAAACCTGTTAGCTATTCCGTTGGGCCGCCGCTTTTATTTTCACTTTTCGACGAGTTATCTTCGTCTATGGTGAAGGTGATGAGGTTGAATTCTTTCTTGCCACCTTCGGAGAACCTGTTAGCTTTCAGTGGGATATGGTTCACATGCCCGCTGTTGCATGGTGAAGGTGATGAGGTTGAATTCTTTCTTGCCTCAACTTCGCTGGGAACTGAGAGCTGAATGGTGTTCCAGAGTACAGTGTGTTGATGGTGCACGATTTTGAGTGCTGCAGGGTGCCAATCATTTAGTTAAGCCTTTACATTTTATTGACCAAATACATCTTTTGTTAGGATCACACAGCTCTGAAGAAAAGAGTTACCAGTTTAACTGCCTGCATTTTAGATTTTTAGACACCGTCAAGCAGCATGTCTTAGGCATTCCAGGCAGAAGCTGTTAATAGAGTAACACAGTATGAGTTTCAGAGAGGATTACAGAGTTACCCTTCTCTTCATTAATTTATTTTTGCTAATTTTCTTTCTTAAATTAAATTTTTGTCAAAATAAAAATATAAAATATCCAAAAGTACTATTAGTACTTTTCAACCACCGAAACGAGAACCTCTTTTGTCATACTTCTTTATTTTTATCCCACTCTAGATGCGGAAGAAAACACAATAGTTTCTTCTCAAAAATATAAGTGTGGAAGTTGTAATTAACATAATTCTTGTGCTTGTATGTAACTTATGATCCTCTGATCACTAGTAGAACCGGGCATAAGAAAGAGCACATTTTGATGTGTACATATTGAATTATTGATGCATATATAAGAAGAGTAGCTGGTTCCGTTGTCCATATCCAGAACCTCCTAGTATAGTATATAAAACTACAACTAGACAGTCCAATGCCAATGCTTTCCATTCTGTTACGATATCATTGATCTCCAGTAGTGACTCTGGGCCGGGGCTCGGAGCAGTGGCCATGGGAGGTATCAGGAAATTTGATAGGTTGGTGTTCCTCACTTACACTAATTCCCACCATCTGAAATTCACATCATTCCATCCATCTGAATGTCAAGGAAGCTGTGACAGCTCTGGGTTACGCCATGTTGCCGGTGTTTGCTACTTCTGAGTACCCAAAAGTGGCAAAGAAAGCACGATGCTGCACGGGGACAGATAACACCAGAAAGCTATTTGTGGGGCAACTGGAAGATCCGGCAACACCCTGAAGGTTTGCCTTTCGGTTATAAGTAGAATCGGCTCGTTCAGAGATTGCTTATGTAAACAGAGTTCTTCTTGTTGCAACAATGTATACCTGCAGTCGTCACTTGTACTCCACAACTGAAATAATGTTATGTTTTGACCTTTTTATCCTTAAATATGTCCTTTTTCAGTCAACTAACTATACAGGAGAGCACACAAGCGTCGTTCGAAAACCTCACCGAAGTTAAACCACGTGGTGCACTCATTGGAAAATTCTATCGTCTATTCTATGGTACAGCACTCTAGTATTGATTATTCAGTAATGCAGGAAAAATATCAAATTGAGGTGCCCTCGTGGGCTCGTGATGGATTTGCTTGGGGAGCTGCTTAGCCTAGTGTTCTTAACAAGTGTCCAAGCATAACAAACCCTCATGAAATCGAGCTAAGTTACAACCAAATCATAAGAATAAAAGTTCCCCCATGCACCAAATTTTTTCCAAAAGTCCAGAATAAGAAAAATCATAAAGTATTGGTGTAGTTTTAAAAAGTTCAGGGCCCTATTGCAGCTTAAGTCGCCTGCCTCAGTAAATCATTTGTGAGAGTTGTCTGGCCTTGTCATCCCTGTAGTAGTGTAATTTTAGTACTTTAGTTCCCTAACACTGAACGTCTGGGCTACTATGTAAGCATGCTAAACACTGAGAGACGACAGGAAAGAACTTTGGAGTATATTTTTAGACCTTTGGAGATTCGATCATGTAAAAGATGATGAAAATCATGATAGATTTCATTATCCATTCAATATTTTTTAAACTTTAAGGATATTTTCTTGCATACTATGAGATCAATATTTTCGGCTGTTTTTTTTTTGTGAAGTATCACACTATGGAAATGAAGGAAATCAATATGAGGTAACTCCAAAAACATAATAATCAGTGAACCTTACTGGATAGTACATGATCATAATTGACTGAAGGAAACAGAAAAACAATCATGTTTCATTTGTTTTACAAAAAGTGTGAAACTTCCTTTAGTTTTGCAAAACATTCACTACTAGAGAACATGCCTTTGGACGATTTGCAAAATCAGCTTTAGTCACGGAAAATTTTGCGCCCGGGACTAGAAAGGTCTTAAAGTTCCCCAGCCCAACGGCTCATTTGTCAGAGGGACCTTTAGTCCCGGTTGGTGTTACCAACCGGGGCTAAAGACCGGCCTTTAGCCCCGGTTGGTAACACCAACCGGGACTAAAGGTTTTGCCCCCGTTGGTGTATCCAGCCGGGGCTAAATGTAGGCATCTTTAGCCCCGGTTGGTA
The DNA here is from genome assembly GCA_009763385.1 of Coix lacryma-jobi var. lacryma-jobi. Classification (NCBI taxonomy): domain Eukaryota; kingdom Viridiplantae; phylum Streptophyta; class Magnoliopsida; order Poales; family Poaceae; genus Coix; species Coix lacryma-jobi. Next base: position 19,705,734 of record CM019831.1, read on the forward strand.
ACACCAACCGGGACTAAAAGGTTTTGTCCCGGTTGGTGTATCCAGCCGGGGCTAAATGCCAACATTTAGCCCCGGCTGGGAATAAGGACCGGGGCTAAATGTCCCTCCCTATATTTGAACTGTTCTTCCACCTCCAGCCGTGCCCGAGCTCTTCATTTTTTTTTTGATTCAGTCACTTGCTGGCTTGTTTGCTGTCTTCTCTGGTGATTTTTGTTTGTTAACACATCTCCGGCGATTGATTTATTTCATCACATCTACACCGCCATCGACTTCTTGAAAGGTTACTAGCTTAAGTTTTTTATTTTTGTAGATATTTTGAGTTCATTGACTTGATAGTTCAAATTATTACTCTAAAAACAAAATATGACCATTTAATTAGTTTATTTTAATCTTTTAGAGAAATAGAGATCATTTAAATCATTTGTTGACAAAAAATAGAAATATATAATACTTTAGTTTACAAAATGTGACCGGTTTAATTAGTTTTTTTTTGAGAAATAGAGATGAGTTAAATCATTTGTTTACAAAAATTAAAAATATATAATACTTTAGTTTACAAAATGTGACCGGTTTAATTAGTTTATTTTATTATTTTGGAGAAATAGAGATCAGTTAAATTATTTGTTTACAGAAATTAAAAATATATAATACTTTAGTTTACAAAATGTGACCGGTTTAATTAGTTTATTTTATTATTTTGGAGAAATAGAGATCAGTTAAATTATTTGTTTACAGAAATTAGAAATATATAATACTTTAGTTTACAAAATGCAGAAGGATGTCTGTTTGGTATGTTGTTTTCGTGGGCACCAAGCCAGGTATTTACACCAGCTGGGCTGAGTGCAGTCAGTATGTCCTCAAAGTTAAGGGAGCTGTGCATAAAAAGTACAAGTCTTTTGAGGAAGCTTCTGCAGCTCTAGATGCTTTCAACTCAAGAATCAACTCAATTCCTACTGCACCTACCCCTACCTTACCTTCCTATCAGGTTGGAGTGGCAGGCAGTCCATCTTGTTGGACTGTGATGTGGGAAAAATGTGCAGGTGTTGTTAGTTGCTTTGGTTGTGGCCAAGTGGATTAGGCTGCACTGTTATCTTGATATAATAATTAATTAGACAAGTTCAACTGCTACTATTTTTATGCCACCAGTGATTCTTACTAAATTTCATGCCAGTCATTTTATAATTTCATTTGTTTATAAGAATGAGAGATATAATTATGTGATATGTCATATAATGCAGACGATGACACGTCACTGGATGTACAATGCCGATCGTCGCTCAAAAGAGTTCATTGATGGCGTGCATTATTTTTTAAGAGTGGCCGAAGCAAACAAGCGGAATGGTTTTATGTGCTGCCCATGTGCCCTTTGTAATAATTCGAAGGAATATTCTAGCTCAAGGAGTCTTCACTCACACTTGTTCAAGTCGGGTTTCATGCCAAACTATAGTTGTTGGACGAAGCATGGAGAAACTGGGGTTATGATGGAAGAAGGTGAAGAAGAACAATTGGACCCTGACGATGACATTATTGCTCAATACGGTGACTTTGGTGATACTGCAATGGGGAAGGTGAAGAAGAGGCAAGTGCAGAAGACACACTCGCTGAAGATGATGCTCTTGGTGATGTCATTCGTGATGCACAAGGAGATTGCGAAAGTGAAAAGGAGAAGGCTAAGTTTGATTGTATGCTAGAGGATCACAGGAAATTACTATACCCGTCTGCTGCAGATGGACAAAAAAAGTTGGGTACAACACTTGAGTTGCTACAATGGAAGGCACAAAATGGTGTATCTGACAAGGCATTTGGACAATTATTGAAAATTATAAAACAAAAGATGCTTCCCAAACCTAACGAACTGCCCGCCACTACGTACGAAGCAAAACAAGTCGTCTGTCCTTTGGGTTTAGAAATCCAGAAGATACATGCATGTCCTAATGACTGCATCCTGTATCGTGGCAAGGAATACGAGAATTTGGATGAATGCCCTGTATGTAACGCGTCACGATATAAGATCAGGCGAGATGACCCTGGCGATGTTGAGGGTGAAGAACGTCCCCGGAAGAAAATTCCTGCCAAGGTTATGTGGTACGCTCCTATAATACCACGCCTGAAACGTCTGTTCAGAAACAAGGACCATGCAAAGTTGGTGCGATGGCACAAAGAAGACCGTAAGGTAGACAACATGTTGAGACACCCTGCTGATGGGTCCCAGTGGAGAGCAATAGACAGAGAATTCCCGGAATTTGCACAAGACACTAGAAACTTAAGGTTTGCTTTAAGTACGGACGGAATGAATCCTTATGGGGAACAGAGCAGTAGTCATAGCACGTGGCCTATTACTCTATGTATCTACAACCTTCCTCCATGGTTATGCATGAAGCGGAAGTTCATTATGATGCCAGTGCTCATCCAAGGCCCGAGGCAACCTGGCAACGACATCGATGTCTACCTAAGGCCATTAGTTGACAAACTGCTACTTTTATGGAGTAAATCAGGTGTACGCGTGTGGGATGATTACAAACATGAACACTTTGACCTGCGAGCATTGTTGTTCGTTACCATCAATGATTGGCCTGCTCTAAGTAATCTTTCAGGACAGACAAACAAGGGATATAATGCATGCACACATTGTTTTGATGACATGGATAGTGTATATTTGAAAAAATGTAGAAAGGTAGTCTACCTTGGGCATCGTCGATTTCTTTCTGTGAATCACCAGGTTAGAAGGAAAGGCAGGCATTTTAAAGGTGAGGCAGACCACCGGAGCAAGCCTCGCAACAGAACTGGGGAAGATGTACTTGAGATGGTCAAGGATGTGAAGGTAGTCTTTGGAAAGGGCACGGGCAGTGAACCTGTTCCAAAAGACGCTACGGGACACGCACCCATGTGGAAGAAGAAGTCAATATTTTGGGAGCTACCCTATTGGCATGTACTAGAGGTCCGCCACGCGATCGACGTGATGCACCTGACAAAGAATCTTTGTGTCAACCTTCTAGGATTCATGGGTGTGTATGGGAAGTCTAAGGATACACTTGAAGCACGACAAGAGTTGCAGCGCATGAAAGAACGAGACAACCTACATCCAGAGAAGACAGATGATGGACGCCATTACTTAAGACCTGCTAGCTACACTCTTAGCAATGAAGAGAAGGAAATCATGTTTGAATGCCTCAACAGCATCAAGGTCCCATCTGGATTCTCCTCCAATATAAAGGGAATAATAAATATGCAAGACAAGAAATTCCTAAACTTAAAGTCGCATGACTGCCACGTGCTTATGACGCAATTGCTATCGGTTGCTTTAAGAGGAATTCTACCTCCACATGTACGTCTGGCCACTGTGAAGCTATGTGCATTCCTTAATGCAATTTCTCAGAAGGCAATTAATCCACTAGAACTGGCTACTCTACAGAATGATGTGGTTCAATGCCTTGTGAGCTTTGAGTTGGTGTTTCCTCCATCCTTCTTTAATATCATGACACACCTCCTAGTTCACCTGGTCAAGGAGATTCATATTCTCGGTCCTGTGTTTCTACACAACATGTTCCCCTTTGAGAGGTTTATGGGAGTACTGAAAAAATATGTTCACCAACGTGCTCGGCCAGAAGGAAGCATCGCCAAGGGCTACGGGACAGAGGAGGTCATTGAGTTCTGTGTTGACTTCATTCCTGACCTTGACTCGATTGGTGTTCCTGAATCGCGGCATGAGGGGAGGCTGAGTGGAAAGGGGACACTAGGGAAGAAAACATATATCGGTACGGGGGATGGTTATTTCAATCAAGCGCACTACACAGTTCTTCAAAACTCCTCTGTGGTCGAGCCATATGTCGAGGTACACAAGGAGTTCCTACGATCCCAATTTCCAGAGAAGAATGAAGTTTGGATAACACGTGAGCACATGAAAACTTTTAGCACTTGGTTGCGAAAAGAATGTCTGGGCGATAGCAATATTGATGAGCAACTATATTTGTTGGCTAGGCAACCATCGTGGCACATCCTCACGTACAAAGGGTTTGAGATAAATGGAAATACATTTTACACCATTGCCCAAGATAAAAAGAGCACGAACCAAAACAGTGGTGTTCGCGTAGATGCCACAGACCCAAATGGGAAGAGGCAAACATATTATGGCTGTATAGAGGAGATTTGGGAACTAGACTACGCACCTAATTTTAAAGTCCCTTTGTTTCGATGCCAATGGGTCAAGACGACCGGAGGCGGAGTAACAGTTGACAAGGAGTATGGAGTGACAACAGTGGATCTCAACAATATTGGATACAAAGATGAACCATTCGTCCTTGCTACTGATGTGAATCAGGTGTTCTACGTGAAAGACATGTCTACAAAGCCCAGGAGAGGGAAAAATGACGATAAATCAACCAAAGAGCCGAAATGCCACATAGTTCTTTCAGGAAGAAGAAACATCGTGGGAATTGAGGACAAGTCAGACATGTCAGAAGATTATGAAAGGGATGACCGGATACCACCCTTCAGTGTGAGCAAAGACCCAAGCATCCTGCTAAATGCTGAGGAGGCTCCATGGTTACGACATGATCATAACCAAGGGACATACGTCAAGAAGAAGATCACCAGTGTCCCCGCTTGATATATAGTGATGTTTTAACCAATATTATGTATTAGATTTTTTGTGTAATTAATAATGATTATGGATAGTCATGGTTCATTGATGTCGGTGTCGAAATGACTTGATTTATTTTTGGCAAGCATATGAGCCCAAATTGATGCCTCACAAGAGGTGTTAGATATTTCTGATCATTATTTTAATTATTATATTTTTCTCTGTGCCGAATGAGATAAAAGCCGGTGAATTACACCTCCGGCCCTCTGCGGTTTTTCATCAACCTCCACAACGTTCTTCTTCCTAGGCCATTCAAGATCCCGTGTAAAAGTTTGGCACCATTCTGGATTATTTTGGTGGTAGGCCCAGTTGACCCTATAATTATTGGGTGACGGTGCGCGGTAATTCAATTAAACTATCTCCGAAAAATCACAAACTTGTTGGTTGCCTCACCCGTGCCACGTGACAGCCTAAGAAAAAGTTTGAGACCAATACGACACAGAAACGTATATGAACTACATAAATTTATCTGTTTAAATTAAACTGCAATTTAACAGTGAATTTCACTATCGTGCATTTGGACAATGAAAGATAAACAACCCAAAATTTAACGTTCAGATAATGCAAAAATAATCTTCCTATCGAGAACCAGTTGTTTCAGATATTTAAATTTAACATTATATTTTTGCATTAACAAAATATGAATTGTTATTTACATTTATATTCATTATTATAAGAAAAGAAAAGAATTTATGTTACAAATGTTTCTACTATACAATAAGGTAAAAGGAAATACAACTGTCATTTTTAAGTAATTTTATACCTAATATTTAATTTACTATGCAATTAACAAATATTACAGCATATTAATATAGTCAAAACCTAATACAAAACCCAAAATACAGACTGGAAAAAAACCTTTAGTCCCGGGCGGTAGAACCACCTGGGACTAAAGGAACCTTTAGTCCCGGGGCGTAAGCCCGCCCGGGACTAAAGGTAGCTAATACAAAAACCAGAATACAAAAAGCCCAAAACAGTGGCGGGAAAAAAAGCTTTAGTCCCGGGCGGTGGCACCACCCGGGACTAAAGGTGCCTTTAATCCCGGGGCGTAAGCCCGCCCGGGACTAAAGGTCCAAGCCTTTAGTCCCGGGCCGGCTTACGCCTCGGGACTAAAGGTCTTTTAGTCCCGGGTGGTGCCACGGCCCGGCACTAAAGGTTCCCCGCGTATATAGGGCACAGTGCCCTCCTTCTTCCTCAGATCGACGTCAGACCGCACGCAGCGCCGCCGCTTCCCTCGTCGTCTCCGATCGAGTGCCGCGCCGCCGTTGTCCCGCCGCATCCCTCGCCGACGTCCGTCTCGCCGTCGTCCTCTCGCGCGGCCGCGCCGACGCCTCCTCTTCTCTCCCTCGCCGGCCCTCGCCGGCCTCGGCGGCCGCCTGCCTCGGCGGCCACGCACGCCTCGTCCTCTCGCGCCGCCGGTGAGGAGGCCGGGCGCAGTCGCGCCGCCGTGCTCAGTGCGTGCGTTGTGTGTGCGCGTGTGTGCGTGTTGTGTGCAGTGCATGTGTGTGCAGTGCGTGTGTGTGCACTGTGTGTGCGTGTGTGTGCACTGTGTGTGTGCGTGTGTGTGCACTGTGTGTGTGCCCAACAAAAGACAATTGTGTGCAGGAAGAATAAAAGAAAAAATGATATATATTGAAAATGAATGATTATAGAAAAATGATTATAAATACATATATATTTATAGAAAAATAAAAAAGATATATATAGAAAATGAATGATTATAGAAAATGAATATATATACATATATATTTAGAGAATATCAGAAAATGTTATTAATGCACCGCAGTGTATATATGTTTATAGAAAAATGAATATATATTTATATAAATATATAGTTATATAAATCATTTTTAGAAAATCATGTTTTTTAATCTCACAAAAAATATGTGACATGTAGATAAAAAGAGATTGGTCGCGTTGACCTCGCCGCCGTCCGCCGTCATCTTCACCGCAACGTCATCCTCGTCGTCGTCCGTCGTCGTGCTCACCTCCTCACCGCAACGTCATCCTCGTCGTCGTCCGTCGTCATCCTCTCCTCAACGGTGTGTCCCTTGTGATGGAGAAGGAATAATGAATTAGATATGTTTATGTCGTGTATATGTTTTTACGAATGTGTATGGAATAATGACTTAGCATAATCAATTAGATATATTTATGTCGTGTATATGTTTTTACGAATGTGTATGGAATAATCACCTAACCCAAAACCCCGAACCCCGAACCCTAAACCCTAACCCCTAAACCCTAACCGCTAACCCCAAACCCCTAACCCCTAAACCCAAAACCCTAAACCCTAACCCCTAAACCCTAACCCCTAACCCCTAAACCCAAAACCCTAACCCCTAAACCCTAACCGCTAACCCCTAACCCAAAACCCCGAACCCAAAACCCTAAACCCTAACCCCTAAACCCTAACCACTAACCCCTAACCCCTAACCCCTAAACCCTAAACCCAAAACCCTTAACCCTCCATGGTCTTTATCCTCCATGGTCTGTATGAATATACGTTATTTGCAAAAATATGGTGTTTATTATCCTCCATGTTATTCGCAGAAATGGCCGACCCAGTTGACAACATGGAGGAGGAAATGTACGAATTAATCAACAGCGCCGCTAACCCAGATGTAGCAGGTGACGATAACAATAATCAAGAAGTAGATGACGGCAGTCAATACTTTATCGATTATGAAGAAATTATGCAAGAAAATACTGGCGAGGTATACCTACAATCTCTATGAGCACATAAAATTCTAATCAATTTGTAAATGTATTTATAATCTACTGTTCCTACATACGTAGCCCTCTGGATCGACAACGACTACCGGGAAGAGTAGGACCGTACGAGGTCCGAAGAAGCCGTTGGATGGCCGATACATTATCTCAGAATTCAACGAGGAAACAGGCCAAGTGCTTGGAGAACATGCACAGAAATTCGTTAACCACTGTGGGTATCTCGTAAGGGATAAGATCCCGATCAATGCTCGTGAATGGAAGGAAAAGAGAAGTGCTCCTCATATAAGTTTTGTCTCTGATCGTGATAAGGAACTGGTTTGGCAAGATGTCCTTGCACATTTCACGCTTGAAACAGAAGATAGAAATTTGAAGGCAAGAGTTCGGGATTGGGCTATGAAGAAAATGGCAACACTATTCCAGGGCTGGAAGAAGAAATTGTACAACACATTTATCAAGAAGGACCTAACTCCGGATTTTAACACCAAGGCCTACGTCAAGTTGAGGCCTTTTTGGGATGAGTTTGTAGAATTCAAGAAATCAGAAGAGGGTGAGGCACGTGTCAGAATGAACCAACAGAATGCCCGACAAAAACAATACCACCATCACTTGGGATCAGGTGGCTACAAGAGTGTCATTCCCAAGTGGGAAAAAATGGAACGGGAGATTCTAGCCAAGGGCATCGAACCAGAATCAATAAACAGGCCTGAGCGCGCCAAGTATTGGTTTTTTTGGTCATGGAGGAAGTCTGGACCTACAGACAGGAGGGGTAGTTGTGACACCCCAATTTTAAGAACAAAATTGGAGCACAGTATATGTATGCCAGGATCAATTTTCATACATATATTCACATCATAGTAAATATCAAAACAATGCTTTATTATTAATATCGAACTTTATTACATAAATGACCCTCGGGTCTGAAATAAAAAGTACAGTCTCTCATGAAACTAACTCTCAGGTAAACTCTGACGAAGATGCGGAAGATCTGGACTCCATCTCCACAGGAAGGTCGACCGGGGGTAGCGCCATCCTAGTACAGGTCGTCAGGGTCGTAGCCTCCGTCTTCTGGATACTCCTGCTCCTCGTACGCGTAGTCTCCAGCGTCTGGGTGGGGTAGCAGGGGGACAAAGAGGAAGGGTGAGCACATCAAAATGTACTCCGCAAGTGTAGGAAATATATGCTTATGAGGCTAATATCGAAGGTAGGCTGACTTTGTTTGACTCAAGCGCCTAAAGCGACACACCCTATTAATCCTATTAATCCTATGCACCTATTTACTAGGTTATAGACAGACTCTGTAGAAAAGTAACCACACTCGGAGTCGCACCGAGCAAACCACTCTCGGAGTCACACCGAGCAACCAACACCTGAAGTCCATCAGGTGACCCGAACCCAAAACCAACCAGTAACCAACTAATCTCAAAGAAGTCCAAGCCGCTCGTGACCGTGAGCACGACTGATATATCAGTTTTACACTCTGCAGAGGTTGCACATCGTTACCCATGAGTCGTGCAGATCCCGTCACGCTAAACACTGCCGAGGTGGATAGCAGGTTGCACTGCAAGGCCTTTACAAAACTTCCTCCAAGTCCGTTTTACACGTTCACTAAGGTTTCACCGCTAACAGTGGATATACGCACCACTGCAGAAGCCCCCTCTTGTGCCACAAATCCGACCCCGTGTAAACCCTCAACTTGGAGGCAATTAATTACTTGGCCAGGTCCAGCCCATCCAGATCCCATGGTTGCGCTGTCAAGCCGGGTTACATGCTCTGAGAACCGGGTCCTAGGGATCCAGGCAGGACAAATCTAGCACGAGCCCCGAACCAAAAACCAAATAAGAGCTGCCAAGTCCATGGCACAAAACCACCAATACGGTTCCATCCTGCCGGATTTACCTAATAACCATGTTACTACAAAATTACCATGTCCACATTCGTTTCATAGTTCATTAATCAAGATTATAAACATTTTAACTCCCATCCCAATCATGACTGCAGGAATAAGCAAGACACCTACCCGAACATCCCAAAACAGGCGACAAGGATAATAGAGCAAGATCTAGTAACCCATAATATAGGATTCAAATTTGACATTGCATGCATCTACTAGATCTAAACTACTCTAATACCAAAAGTAAAATAAAGTAGGTGCAAGATGTTCAAGGACACTTGCCTTCGGACTGGGTCGAATCAACTGGGTCGCAAGGATGGTCTGGAGCGTCCTCGTACTCCGCACTCTCTGGCCCAAACAACATACATGGCACAATACAACAAAATAAATAACAATACACCAAATAGTATCAAAACAGTAAACTAATAGATCCACTGCGTAGGGAATGAAATTATGAATCTAACGCAAGTTGAATGGGTCGAATCGGAGTTAAAATGAGCAAGTTATGGGCTTTTGAGGTTGGATGGCAAAACTGTAAATAGTTTTAACTCATTTTCGGATTTTAAATAAATAAAACAGAAAAGAAAATGGCGGTTGGACTGGGCGTCATTTACCGTGAAGTACAGGGGCTTGATCGCAAGGTTTTCGTGACTCAGTGAATAGTGGTGTTCGGACGGCGGGTTGTTTCCCTGAAAACGGAGGGGCTCTTTAGCAAAACTGATGGCGAAGGGGTATCTCACGTTCTGGATCGCCCGATCTAGATCAGACGGTCTATATTAGATGGGAGAAGAGAGAGCACGGCTGGCTGCGTGGATCCGACGTGGCGACATGTGGCGGTGTGTGAGTGGTGCGGTGTGCCACGCGGCCTGTGGACGTGGGGGGGTGCTTGGTGTGGACTGAGTCCACGGTCCCATGCGCCCGGTCCATACCCCTTCGGGGTCGGATCTAATCTCGGCCACGGAATCAAGATCGGACGGCTGGGAACGAAAAGGGAGCCAGGGGTTACCGCCGGCGGGGAAAGGCACAGCGGCGCCCGGGCTCTACGCGGTGGTGCCATGAAAAGGGCTCGCCGGAGTGCTCGAAACGGCCCTAGAGGCTAGTAGAGACCTAGGGGAGAGGCGGGATCGGACGGGGACCTTACAACGGATCCGTAGACGTGCTCCCTGTTGCCGATCGCGGTCCAGAGTCGGCGAACGGCGTGGGGTCGCGGCGGCGGCGTCTGGTTGCTCCGGCGTGGTCGAGGGAGGTGTGCTCTGGCTCGGTTTCGCCCCGAGAAGAGTCTCCTGGGCGCGGCGTGGCTTTGCGATGATGATGGTGTGTGGAGAGAGGCCGGTGGTGACTTCCCTGCGCGGTGGTGAGCTCGAACCGAGCCCAGCAATGGTGATGGTGGCGATGGGTCTCGGTAGCGCTCTGGATCGGATGGGATCTCACGGAGAGGCGTGGGGAAGGAGGCGGTGCAATGTGGCCAGGGTTCTTGTAGGCCAAGGGAAAATATGGGGGGGGGGGTGGCGGCTGGCTTTCGGATCGATCCGAGCGGCAGAGGACGAGCGTGAAGGGCGGGGAGGTCTGGTGCGGTGAGAGAGAGAGGAAGGGCCAGCGTGGGGAGCGGGGAGGAGAGGCGCGCGCGACGCGGCCGAGCTGGGCCGTGTGCAGGGGCGAGGAGGGAGAGGGAGTGGGCCGCGCGGTGGGGTGGGCTGGCGGCTCGGCTGGACTGGGCTGCGGGGAGGGGAGAGGGGAGCCCAGGTGGGGAGTGGGGAGAGAAGGAGTGGGCCGAGCGGCGCTGGTGGGCTGGAAGAGAAAAGGGGAGGGTTGAGGAGAGGCCTTTGCCTTTTCTTTTCCTTTTTATCATTTGATTTTTCCAAACTTCATTTGAAATCCAAATTCAAATCTGTTTTCAAAACAAAACTAGTTTGACAATTTTAGAAACATTTTCCCTAGGTTTTGTAAATAAAACTTAAGTTTGTTTTGGTAAAATTTTCATAAACCTTTTATTTGTTTTATTAATAGAATAAATTCGATTCGCCCTATACGGGTTTTAATAAACTCTTTTCCACTCAATAAAATTATGCAACGGCATGAATGCAACATGACAATATTAAACAAATTTTTATTTTCCTCCTCTAATAAACTAGCCAACCTAATTAATTTCTAATTCCTTTTATTAAATTGGGGAAAAATTAAATCAGGGTGTTACAAACCTACCCCCCTTAGAAGAATCTCGTCCTCGAGATTAGGAAGAGTCGGCGAAGAGATGAGGAAAATCTGCCCGAAGATCATCTTCTTTCTCCCATGTGGCTTCTTCTTCGGAGTAATGTTTCCATTGCACCTTGCAGATTTTAATCCTCTTGTTGCGAGTGCCTCGTTCCATCGTGTCCAGAATCTTGATCGGCTCGGAGAAAGTCAGATCATCCCGCAGATCAAGCTCCTCAAGTGGCAACTGCTCCTCTGGAACTCTGAGGCATCTCTTCAGCTGGGATACATGGAATACATCATGAATACCTGCCAGCCGTGCAGGCAACTCCAGCTGATAAGCAACTGCACCTTTTGTTGTCAATCACCTTGAAAGGGCCAATGAATCTCGGAGATAACTTTCCTTTGACATTAAACCTCCGAAGACCCCTGAAGGGTGACACCTTCAGGTAAACAAAATCCCCAATCTGGAATTCCAGCTCCCGTCGTCTGACATCTGCATAACTCTTCTGTCTAGACTGAGCTGTCTTCAGGTTGCTTCTGATCTGCCTGACCTGTTCCTCAGCTTCCTCTATAGACTCGGGGCCAAAGACTTTTCTTTCTCCAACCTGATTCCAGAATAGAGGAGTTCTGCACTTCCTGCCATACAGTGCCTCAAATGGGGACATTTTGAGACTGGCCTGATAGCTATTGTTATATGAGAACTCTGCATATGACAGACTCACATCCCAACTCTGGCTGTTCTGAAGCGCACTAGCTCTCAACATATCCTCCAGAATCTGATTCACCCTCTCTGTCTGACCATCAGTCTGAGGGTGATAAGCTGAACTGAAACTGAGGCGAGTGTCCATAGACTCATGCAACCGCTTCCAGAATCTGGATGTGAACTGTGTACCTCTGTCAGATACTATGATCTTCGGCACACCATGCAAGCACACAATGCGGGACATGTATAACTCTGCCAGCTTTGGACCCTGATACGTCTCCTTAACCGGAATGAAGTGAGCCACCTTGGTCAACCGATCAACTATGACCTAGATGGAGTCATATCCAGACTGTGTCCTAGGCAAACCAGTGATGAAATCCATGCTGATCTCTTCCCATTTCCACTCGGGAATCTGCAGAGGCTGTAACAAACCAGCAGGTCTCTGATGTTGGGCCTTAACCCTCTGACATGTGTCACACAAAGCCACATACTCTGCAACTTCCCTCTTCATCCCGTACCACCAGTAATACTGCTTCAGATCCTGGTACATCTTGGTACTGCCTGGATGGAGAGAGTAGGCTGAATCATGAGCTTCTCTCAAGATCAACTCCTTGATAGCCTTCACATCCGGAACACAGATTCTGCCTCTGAACCATAAGACACCCTGATCATCCTCTGTGAACCCTGGGGCTTTGTCCTCCTTGATCGACTGTCTGATCTCCAGAAGATACTCATCAGTGAGCTGCCCTGCTCGGATATCATGCTCCAAGGTCGAATCAACCTCCATGGCTACTGCATCAGTGTGGCCGAGAATACCCAGCTTGAGCTTCACAAACTCTTCATGCAACTCGGGCTGCTGCTCCTTGATCTCTAGCACATTACAGTAGACCTTCCTACTCAAGGCATCTGCAACAACATTCGCCTTGCCTGGATGATAGTTGATACTCAGATCATAGTCTTTGATCAACTCGAGCCATCTCCGTTGGCGAAGATTCAGATCTGGCTGGGTGAAAATGTACTTCAAGCTCTTATGATCAGTGTATATCTCTGTCTTCTTGCCCATCAGATAGTGCCTCCAGATCTTCAGAGCATGAACAACAGCTGCCAACTCTAGATCATGAGTAGGGTAATTCAGCTCATGCTTCCTGAGCTGTCTCGAGGCATAGGCAATCACACGACCTTCCTGCATAAGCACACATCCTAGACCCTGTTGCGAAGCATCACAATACACCGTGAAGTTCTTCTGGACATCTGGCATGACAAGAATAGGAGCAGAGGTCAATCTCGCTTTCAGCTCCTCAAAACCAGTCTGGCATTCAGGGGACCCTACAAACTTGGCACCCTTCTCAGTCAGTCTCGTCATCGGCTTCACGATCTTGGAGAATCCTTCAATGAATCTGCGATAATATCCCGCCATACCGAGGAAACTCCGTATCTCAGTGACGCTCTCAGGTACCTTCCAGTCCAATATATCTTGGACCTTGCCTGGATCAACTGATACACCACCTTTTGAGATGATATGCCCCAAGTATGCAACCTTCTTCAACCAGAACTCGCATTTGCTCAGCTTTGCATACAACCGATGCTCTCTGAGCTTCTGCAACACTAACCTCAGATGCTTCTCATGTTCTTCTTCATTCTTCGAGAATATCAGGATATCATCAAGGAATACCACGACGAACAGATCTAAGAACTCCATGAAGACCTTGTTCATCAGATACATGAAGAAAGCTGGGGCATTAGTCAAGCCGAAGGACATCACCGTGTACTCATATAGCCCATATCGAGTTACGAATGCCGTCTTCGGGATATCAGCTTCACGAATCTTCAGCTGATTATAACCTGTTTGCAGGTCAATCTTCGAGAACACATGAGCACCCTTCAACTGATCGAACAGATCATCAATGCGAGGAATTGGGTACTTGTTCTTGATGGTGGCTTCATTCAATGCGCGGTAATCAACGCACATCCGCAGGCCTCCATCCTTCTTCGGAACAAAGATCACAGGGGCTCCCCACGGGGATGTACTAGGACGAATATGCCCCTTCTCTAACTGCTCTTGAATCTGCGACTTCAGCTCAGCTAGCTTTTCGGCATCCATTCTATATGGTCGCCTGTATATAGGTGCAGTGCCAGGAACTAAATCAATAGAGAACTCAATCTCACGATCAGGTGGCATACCTGGCACTTTCTGGAAGACATCAGGGAACTCCTTAACAACTCGGACATCAGGTACCACGACTGCCTCATACACTCTGGCTGCCTTCATCATCCTTGGCGGTGCCTGATATAGAACCTCGGTGCCGTCTGGATGCTTCACCGTGATGGTCCGTTGAGCACAATCGATAATGCCATGATATCTGCTCAACCAGTCCATACCCAGAATAATATCCACCTCTTGCGACTCCAGGACGACGAGATGAGAAGGGAAGGCTACCCCCTTATGAATAAGCTTACATTGGGGCATATATACTCTGTCAACATTTCTCCTCCAGGAGACTTGACTAGCAGCTTGCTTTTCAACAAAGACTTAGGCAGGTTACATCTTGCTATGCATGGTGTTGATATGAATGAATGCGATGCCCCAGAATCGAACAACACAGTAACAGGATATGCGTCAATGGAGAACGTACCAATCACCACATCGGGAGCCTCCTGAGCTGACTCCAGTGCCACATGGTTCACCTTCCCATGCCTGAAGTTCTGGCCACCATTCCTGTTCTGGTTCTGCTGTCGAGGTGCTGGTGGAGCCTGCTGCCTGGTCGGGCACTGGTTGGCCAAGTGCCCAAGCTGGTGGCACTTGTAGCACGGACCAAGCTGACCTGCCCCCTGTGCTGGACGGGGCTGCTGCGGAGCTGGAAGACCCTGGCGAGGTGCCTGAGCCTGGCGAGGCGGCTGCTGCTGCTGCTGCTGCTGAGGTGGAGCCTGGTACTGTGAGCTGGGTGCCTGTACTGAGGAGCGGGCTGCCGGGACTGGGGCGGGCGGTACTGCTGCTGCTGGGGAATCTGCCTGGAAGCTGAGGCAGGTGGAGCGTAGCGGGGACGGGCGGAGCTGCCGGAGGACTGTCCCTGGAACGTCATCTTCCTCTTGCGATCTGCATCGAGGTCCTTCCGTTCCTTCTCCACCGCGAAGGCACGGTCAACCAGCTTCTGAAATGAGGAATACTCATTTGAAGCTAGGGCATAGCGGAGTCCTGGGTTAAGCCCATGCCTGAAGCAGATAACAATTTCATTATTTATCAGGTAGCAAAAGGAATGAACAAGGTTATGGGAAGAATATATTAATATTAAAGAATGACAGAGATCTTGCCTGAAGCATTCCTGTTTCTTGTCATCCGTGTCCACGTCATCTGGGGCGTAGCGGGACAGCTGGCTGAACTGCGTGAGATACTCACGCACTGTCATCGCGCCCTGCCTGAGATCCTGAAACTCTCGGCGCTTCACCCTGATCTCGCCGAAAGGGACGTACTGGTCGCGGAATGCCTTACGGAAATCCTCCCAAGTGATCGAGTTGGCGTCCGCATGAGCTGCGATGTAGGCAGTCCACCAGTTCTTCGCCGGGCCCTGAAGCTGGTGCGCGGCGTAGAGGGCCTTATCAAGGTCCCCAACATGGGCAAGCTGCAACTTGCCTGTAATCATCTCGAGCCAATCATCCGCATCCATTGGCTCTATGGCGTGGTGGAACACTGGAGGGCGCGTCGTCATGAAGCTCCTAAGAGTGTCATCCGGTCGGGGTGGCTGTGCAGCTCCTGCACCCTGAGCACCCTGAGCAGCCTGCGCCATCTGCTGCATGTGCTGCATCATCTGAGCCATGTTCTGCATCATCTGGTTCTGCACCTGGGCCATCTGGAGCGGGTCGTACGGAGGCGGAGGTGGAGGTGGATGAGGACGAGGCGGCTGGTTGCCACCTGCCCCGCTTCCGCCAGCGTTACCGGCGTTACCCGCGCTGCTCCTGGTGTCAACCATCTGTTACATTTTCCAGGAGTAAGAGTGAGATGTGATAGATAGATATATAACAATTCCTGGTTTGGTTAATTAATTCGATTAGTAAAACATTTTAACAAATGATGTCGCTGGAACCTGATGGTCGCAACACATCAACAATCATTACAAAGAACCAAAACATTACATATGCACAAGTACATGTCATTCAACGACCTACGAGATCACATAATTATGGTGGACAACCTACTATTGGAGGACCTACTTTTAAACTGAGTTTGAATTTTCAGCAGAGAAAGACTACAGAAGTGGGAAAAATAGGGTGAGGCTTTTAAAAATAGTTTTGTAAACTCGACGACAGACTAGGGTAGCGTCCTATGGTCAACCTGGATCTGATACCACTCTGTGACACCCCAATTTTAAGAACAAAATTGGAGCACAATATATGTATGCCAGGATCAATTTTCATACATATATTCACATCATAGTAAATATCAAAACAATGCTTTATTATTAATATCGAACTTTATTACATAAATGACCCTCGGGTCTGAAATAAAAAGTACAGTCTCTCATGAAACTAACTCTCAGGTAAACTCTGACGAAGATGCGGAAGATCTGGACTCCATCTCCACAGGAAGGTCGACCGGGGGTAGCGCCATCCTAGTACAGGTCGTCAGGGTCGTAGCCTCCGTCTTCTGGATACTCCTGCTCCTCGTACGCGTAGTCTCCAGCGTCTGGGTGGGGTAGCAGGGGGACAAAGAGGAAGGGTGAGCACATCGAAATGTACTCCGCAAGTGTAGGAAATATATGCTTATGAGGCTAATATCGAAGGTAGGCTGACTTTGTTTGACTCAAGCGCCTAAAGCGACACACCCTATTAATCCTATTAATCCTATGCACCTATTTACTAGGTTATAGACAGACTCTATAGAAAAGTAACCACACTCGGAGTCGCACCGAGCAAACCACTCTCGGAGTCACACCGAGCAACCAACACCTGAAGTCCATCAGGTGACCCGAACCCAAAACCAACCAGTAACCAACTAATCTCAAAGAAGTCCAAGCCGCTCGTGACCGTGAGCACGACTGATATATCAGTTTTACACTCTGCAGAGGTTGCACATCGTTACCCATGAGTCGTGCAGATCCCGTCACGCTAAACACTGCCGAGGTGGATAGCAGGTTGCACTGCAAGGCCTTTACAAAACTTCCTCCAAGTCCGTTTTACACGTTCACTAAGGTTTCACCGCTAACAGTGGATATACGCACCACTGCAGAAGCCCCCTCTTGTGCCACAAATCCGACCCCGTGTAAACCCTCAACTTGGAGGCAATTAATTACTTGGCCAGGTCCAGCCCATCCAGATCCCATGGTTGCGCTGTCAAGCCGGGTTACATGCTCTGAGAACCGGGTCCTAGGGATCCAGGCAGGACAAATCTAGCACGAGCCCCGAACCAAAAACCAAATAAGAGCTGCCAAGTCCATGGCACAAAACCACCAATACGGTTCCATCCTGCCGGATTTACCTAATAACCATGTTACTACAAAATTACCATGTCCACATTCGTTTCATAGTTCATTAATCAAGATTATAAACATTTTAACTCCCATCCCAATCATGACTGCAGGAATAAGCAAGACACCTACCCGAACATCCCAAAACAGGCGACAAGGATAATAGAGCAAGATCTAGTAACCCATAATATAGGATTCAAATTTGACATTGCATGCATCTACTAGATCTAAACTACTCTAATACCAAAAGTAAAATAAAGTAGGTGCAAGATGTTCAAGGACACTTGCCTTCGGACTGGGTCGAATCAACTGGGTCGCAAGGATGGTCTGGAGCGTCCTCGTACTCCGCACTCTCTGGCCCAAACAACATACATGGCACAATACAACAAAATAAATAACAATACACCAAATAGTATCAAAACAGTAAACTAATAGATCCACTGCGTAGGGAATGAAATTATGAATCTAACGCAAGTTGAATGGGTCGAATCGGAGTTAAAATGAGCAAGTTATGGGCTTTTGAGGTTGGATGGCAAAACTGTAAATAGTTTTAACTCATTTTCGGATTTTAAATAAATAAAACAGAAAAGAAAATGGCGGTTGGACTGGGCGTCATTTACCGTGAAGTACAGGGGCTTGATCGCAAGGTTTTCGTGACTCAGTGAATAGTGGTGTTCGGACGGCGGGTTGTTTCCCTGAAAACGGAGGGGCTCTTTAGCAAAACTGATGGCGAAGGGGTATCTCACGTTCTGGATCGCCCGATCTAGATCAGACGGTCTATATTAGATGGGAGAAGAGAGAGCACGGCTGGCTGCGTGGATCCGACGTGGCGACATGTGGCGGTGTGTGAGTGGTGCGGTGTGCCACGCGGCCTGTGGACGTGGGGGGGTGCTTGGTGTGGACTGAGTCCACGGTCCCATGCGCCCGGTCCATACCCCTTCGGGGTCGGATCTAATCTCGGCCACGGAATCAAGATCGGACGGCTGGGAACGAAAAGGGAGCCAGGGGTTACCGCCGGCGGGGAAAGGCACAGCGGCGCCCGGGCTCTACGCGGTGGTGCCATGAAAAGGGCTCGCCGGAGTGCTCGAAACGGCCCTAGAGGCTAGTAGAGACCTAGGGGAGAGGCGGGATCGGACGGGGACCTTACAACGGATCCGTAGACGTGCTCCCTGTTGCCGATCGCAGTCCAGAGTCGGCGAACGGCGTGGGGTCGCGGCGGCGGCGTCTGGTTGCTCCGGCGTGGTCGAGGGAGGTGTGCTCTGGCTCGGTTTCGCCCCGAGAAGAGTCTCCTGGGCGCGGCGTGGCTTTGCGATGATGATGGTGTGTGGAGAGAGGCCGGTGGTGACTTCCCTGCGCGGTGGTGAGCTCGAACCGAGCCCAGCAATGGTGATGGTGGCGATGGGTCTCGGTAGCGCTCTGGATCGGATGGGATCTCACGGAGAGGCGTGGGGAAGGAGGCGGTGCAGTGTGGCCAGGGTTCTTGTAGGCCAAGGGAAAATATGGGGGGGGTGGCGGCTGGCTTTCGGATCGATCCGAGCGGCAGAGGACGAGCGTGAAGGGCGGGGAGGTCTGGTGCGGTGAGAGAGAGAGGAAGGGCCAGCGTGGGGAGCGGGGAGGAGAGGCGCGCGCGACGCGGCCGAGCTGGGCCGTGTGCAGGGGCGAGGAGGGAGAGGGAGTGGGCCGCGCGGTGGGGTGGGCTGGCGGCTCGGCTGGACTGGGCTGCGGGGAGGGGAGAGGGGAGCCCAGGTGGGGAGTGGGGAGAGAAGGAGTGGGCCGAGCGGCGCTGGCGGGCTGGAAGAGAAAAGGGGAGGGTTGAGGAGAGGCCTTTGCCTTTTCTTTCCTTTTTATCATTTGATTTTTCCAAACTTCATTTTGAAATCCAAATTCAAATCTGTTTTCAAAACAAAACTAGTTTGACAATTTTAGAAACATTTTCCCTAGGTTTTGTAAATAAAACTTAAGTTTGTTTTGGTAAAATTTTCATAAACCTTTTATTTGTTTTATTAATAGAATAAATTCGATTCGCCCTATACGGGTTTTAATAAACTCTTTTCCACTCAATAAAATTATGCAACGGCATGAATGCAACATGGCAATATTAAACAAATTTTTATTTTCCTCCTCTAATAAACTAGCCAACCTAATTAATTTCTAATTCCTTTTATTAAATTGGGGAAAAATTAAATCAGGGTGTTACAGTAGTGTATGGCACAAAACTCCAAAGAGCAGCAGAAAGACTAGCTTATGCTCGAGACATGGCTAACAGTGGCACGTGGCAGCCGAACAGAGAAAAGGATGAGCTTACATACGCCCTAGAGAATCCTGAACATGGTGGGAGAACAAGAGGCTATGGGGAGGTGTCGTGGGAGTATGCCTTCCCACAAGACAAAGAGACCTATAGAAGTCGCGCAAGAAAGAGGCAGGAGGAGGTAGAGCGGATGCGAAGGATGGAGGAAATGGTTATTCAGTCACAGGCCGCGGCTCGTGAAGCGGTAGAGCGAGAAAAGGCACTTGAAGACAAAATGAGTGAGGAAATCAAAAGGCAAGTGCATTTAGCAGTGAGTTCCCTGCAAAGGCAATCTGCATCAGAGCCAGGAGTCAACACCAGCACCCCTGGTGATCAGTTGAAAAGCAGTTGCGCTTCCACGGAGGTGCCAACGATTCAAGGTGGCGCAGGGCTGCGCTTCCCCGTGGATGACATCACTGATCCTCTCACGACCTGTGAGCTGCACATTCCACAGGGGAATGACACAATAATGGTGGCTATTGGTGTCGTATCTCCTATTGACCCTACGAAGACACCAAGATGCCATGGGGCATTGGTACCACCTGGTTATGCTAGTGTCTCGGTGGATAGAGTATTGAAAGGGCATAGCAATGTGACTCTTGACATTGAAGGAGGTGATGGTGAGAAGACTTTAGGAAAAGCGGAGAAGGCATTCATATGTTGGCGTAAGCGCTATATCATTATTCCTGGGGCATCACCTCCTCCTCAGCAAACTAACCCTAGGTGCAGATGAAAGTCAATGAAACATTTTTTCACTAGTTATGTATTGACTTAATTAAATAATTGTTTACTCATACTATGTTGTTTTCACAGCAGGACCTCTCCGCACCTAAGTCCAATTATCCATTCACCACATAGTCATCATAGTGCTGCGGGCGATGCAATGAAAGACACAGCTGCATCCCCACCGGCTCCATCCCCTCCACGATCGGCTCCATCCCCTCCACGACCGGCTCCATCTCCACCACGGGCTCCATCCCCGCCACCGGCTCCATCCCCTCCACGATCGGCTCCATCCCCTCCACGACCGGCTCCATCTCCACCACGGGCTCCATCCCCGCCACCGGCCCCATCTCCTCCACCACGGGCTCCATCCCCGCCACCGGCCCCATCTCCTCCACCACGGGCTTCCCCGCCACCGGCCCCATCAAAGAAGAGGCCAGCCACAAAAATGAAGGCATCGGCCCCACCGCCACCAAAGAAGAAAGCCTCTGCAGAAAGACATCAAGCTGTTCCTCAGAAGACGAAACTTCCCTATGATATGACTGATGAGGAAACAAATGCTGCAGTGAAAGCAGATTTGGACAAATTTTGGGCGGACGTCGAGGCTAAACAAAAAGCAAAGAAAAACCCAGAGAAGCTGTACCTTTTTGTACGTCCTGATATGCTCAGGAAAAAGGTGGATGCTCATCAGAAAAAAGTGCGTGATTCTCGTAAGAAATCGCCACCATCAGACTTTGACCGCACTATGACCAAGTCACTTGAGGAGGCGAAGCAGAAACAGAAGAGAGCAAGCAAGGGTGTCCCACAGCTCGGGGAACAATCGAAACAATCAGTGCCCCTGCTTGTTGTGAATGAATATGGTTCTAACTTGAAAGCGCTAGAACAACTTGAGGTGAATCCTGAGCATCTTGATGCATTTTTCGCAGAAACTGGTCTAACCTTGTCACAAATGCTCGGTGAAGGACCCATTGAAACTGCTCCGCAAGTTGATCAGTGGAAGAAGAATTATGTATATGGCCAGAGTCTATACAACCCTACGGCCCTCACAGAACTTGGCACTCAAATGTACTTGTTAAACCAGTGGTACATGGCAGCGTGTACCAAAAAAGCGGATGATTGGATATGCGTCAGAATTAGACACCATCATTACTTCCGTGGTGATGACATTATACTTATCCAATTCAATGAGTTACACCAACTATGCCACCTAGATGCTCTAGACAAATCTCTAGTCAGCCTCTTCTGTTTGTAAGTGATCCTTCGTTTTAATTATCTCACTCTAGCATATGTATATGTAAATGTAATTATGCTAACACTAGCTAGCGTGCCTATATACATATGCAGAAACATGATGAGAGACCTCGCACGTAGAAATGACAAGGAGGTTGGTTTCATTGATCCATATATCGTATTCTCGGTCCCAAAGAAAGATCCCGCCTATGATATATGGAGAAATGAAACAGGGAGGAATCTCCGAAGGTTCTTGGTGAACCAAAAGAACAAAAGATATATACTCTTCCCATACAACTTTAGGTGGGTGTTGTTATCATGTGCATATTTATTTTTACTTACTCAATTTCTATGATATATGTTGACTATATAAGCAAATTAATGCAGCTATCACTGGATATTGATCGTCTTGGATCTCTCCGAAAGTCAATTGATAATCTATGACTCGTTGAGAAAACCACTGGGAGATTATCAAGATATCATAGACATTATCCAGGGGTAACTTTCGATCTCTAAATATTGATTTCTACACTTTAAATCTGCAATAGTTAATTACGATCCAATATTATATTGTGCAGGGTTTGGGCTTGGTTCGTTCCGAAACACCGTCCGGATTTGAAGGCGACACTTCCTCGTCCTATCCAATTGCAAGTAAGTAGTACTAGCTCCCCGCGTCTTATTACCACTGTAGCATGCTTTCATCACACGCGCGAGATGATGAGAGTAATATCTTTTTACATCGTGCAGTGGGTTCTACGGCAACCACCAGGGAACAATTTGTGTGGGTACTACGTTTGCGAGTTTCTCTCGGTGTATGCCAAAAGAACTCCTCTAGAGAGACAGAAGGAGCTATGGTTGAAGAACCAGGTGTTGGACATGGTGCGCCTGAAAGGAATTCAAGAGACAATCGCAGGAGTTCTTAATGACCAAGTCCTCAAAGCCGGCACCGAGTTCTACTATAACCCGGAAGAACCAATGAAACCAAACCAAGACGACCATTTGTATGACATTTAAGTGACGGTCAATATCTGTGTTGTAAATACCAAGGATGCATGGATAATGCTGTAAATTTTATGTGCATAAATATATTATACACATAATATGTATAGCTGGCCCATATATATATAGTTTCATATTTTATGTGTGTAATTATAAATTTTATGTGGATATATATGTGGATACATACATTAGCAGCGAAGAATACGTATTAGAAATCCTAATGTAATATATTAGCATCGAAGAAAACGTATTAGAAAACCTAATGTAATTGAAAAACTGAAAACAATAGCCAATTGAAAAGAAAAAAGAAAAGAAAAAGAAAAAAGAAAAAAAGGTCTTTAGCCCCGGTTGGTAATACCAATCGGGACTAAAGAGGCCAGTCTTTAGTCCCGGTTGGTATTACCAACCGGGGCTAAAGGTCCCCTCTTTAGTCCCGGTTGGTATTACCAACCGGGGCAACCGGGGCTAAAGGTCTCCCTTTAGCCCCGGGGCCGGGAACCGGGGCTAAAGGTCGGGCCTTTAGTCCCGATTCCTTAGCCCCGGCTCCATGCCCGGGGCTAAAGGCCATTTTCGACCGGGGCTAAAGGCCCGTTCTCCAGTAGTGATTATTTGTTTCTAGTATAGTTCTTAGAGAAAGTTTTTAGTTGTGCTTTGCCTTAATATGCTGCACATACCGGAAGAGTAAAGTCTGTACAAGGATAAATATATAAATCCACATTTTAAGCCTTTATTTGATATGAAGTGACCAGTTTGTGGACAAGCACCCATCTTCCGCTCCATCTTACGCTTGGGCTGCTGATGCAGAGCAGAACAGAACTGTTGGTTTTGGATGCACAAACAAAAAGGACCTCAGGGTTTATATTAGTTATAATTTGGATCCTCTGTTCTCTACTAGAACACTGTATATAAGAGTAGTTGCATCCTTTCTACGCCTCCAGAAATTATAGCATTTTCCAAAACTACATCTAGACCATCCAACAACCCAATGTTATCACATATACTTGAGTGTTTTCCATTCATCTACGCTATCATGCATTTCAGTGACTCTTAGGCTCTGAGCAGTGGCCTTAGGAGGTACAAGAAATTTGACAGGTAAGGACATGACAAGTAACAATATAATACCTAGAATCCCTTAAGATAGGCCTCAATGATGACCAAGAGTGCAATGTATTCCGGAAATGCATTAGATCTGCCTCTGTTTCTCAGATTTTTAGGATGCCAAAGAGCCGAACTTGTATCGGTTGAGTCAGGCATTCTTATCTTTCGATGCATCAGATTTGCAAGATGTCAAAAAAATTCTACTACGACCGTGGTGAGAAGGTTTAGAGGTGGTTGAGTATGAGTAGATGATTATCAAATATGAGACAAACAGGTATACAACCAGAGATATAGCAGAGTGCATAATGGTTTCAGAGGCTAGCAAGTGTGCTAAACCAATTCCTCTCTGTTCAGTTTTATTTGATTCAATGTTCACAAAAAGGAACTTATTTTCATAAGAGAATGTTTTATTTTTGATGATTATGCACAATGATAGCCATAATGACACTTCTCCTGATTAATCTTTTCCGCTGCCCATATGGTAGTGCAGCTTTCATATTTGTAGTTTACCATATGATGTTTGGTCATATTTCAATGGAAAATGTTTTTCTCGACTCCATGAATCCAAAATAGCCTCATGCTTAGGAGTTCGGCACATGTATTGGTAATGAAAAATGCAACTTTGAAGCAGCCATAACCTTTTCTTTTATTAATATACATAAAAGGATTTCCTTTCTCCCCTACTCTCTTCTCCCTTTTCGGCCTCCTGGCCAGAGTAGCCCAGCCCGCCAGCTTACCCCACCGCCTGCCAGCGCTTCAGCCCTGCTCACGCGCACACCCTTCTCCCTTTTCGGCCTGCTGGCCAGCGTAGCCCAGCCCACCGGCTTACCCCGCAGCCCGCCAGCGCTGCAGCCCTGCTCACCCACAGTCTAGTGCATGTGGCCCATTCTCTTCCCCCCACGCCGGCCTAGTACCCCCTGCCGTCCGCACGCACATCAAGCGCAGCAGTCATGCTCGTTGTCGCTAACCTCCGAGCCCTACCCTTTCTCCTGCTGACACCGTGGCCCACACATCAGCATTGTCGTCCTCTCTTTTGGTGCCCGAGCCAGACATCACCGTCTGAATCAACCGTGCCCGATCCTGTTATTTCCGAGATGTGATCATCCCTATAAACGAGGGAGGAGATCCCTCCATGTAGGGGCGGTAAAGGACTCTATAATTTAGCCTAGCAAATTTAAGTATCGGGCTCAAAAAAGATCGAGCCGTAATACTACATGATTTTGAACTAAAAATAGAAAGGGCTAAGTTGGATTGTGAAAGAGTGATAAGGGTCATGATCCATTACCACCCCTAGCTCCATGTCCGCTTTTTCCTATGCTCACGTCGCCCTAGCTCTAAGCCCCGCTCGCCATCGCCGTTGGTTGCCGTCAGAGCCCTAGCCGATGAGCAGCCGCCGTTGTGGACTACGCCAACCGCCGCTCGTCTGTCAAATTGCATTGGATGGGACACCAAGCTTCACCGAGCGGTAATGAAGTCGTCATGCTCTCCCTTGCCTCTCTTTTACTCCCTGTTACTCATACGCCCTCACCGGCCGTCTCTTGCAGGGAGCAGCCACCACCTCGTCATGCTGGCCGCCGTTCCCATGACATCACCGACCCCGAAAACCTCCTAGGTGAGCTTGTGGTCCTCTCCGCTACCTTCCTCTTCTCTTCCCACGTTGAATGGTGGCCCGTAGGCCCTTTTCCACATCGCGCAGCTGATCTTTGCGGGGCTGATCATGGCATGGCACCGCACCGGAGCGCCCCCGCCACCGCCATCCATCACGCCCGAGCGATTGCAGCCACACAGATCGAGATCAAAGGCCCCAAACAGAAGATACCGGTTCACCGGTCATTTTGCTAAAGAGATCCCCAAGTTTCCCATAATTAACACGCAGTCCACCGACCGATTTAAAATCCGAATTTCCTGATTTAATTTAATTCATAAATAGATCCAGTTATTTACAGTTTTGCCACTGTGTTCAAATACTTATAAAATCCACGTTTTAGATCCGTTTTCATATGTTCAACTTGCGTTGAATTTGTTATGAAATTCTCTACGTGTTAGTACTACTGTTCAACATGTTATCACTAATGAAAAATTAAATGTTTTCTGTTGCATTAAAATCATTATTTCCCTGCTGTAAAACTTGTTTAATTCATACCTTCGCCGTTTTAAAACCATTTTTTGGTGCAATTCGAGTCTG
The DNA here is from genome assembly GCA_009763385.1 of Coix lacryma-jobi var. lacryma-jobi. NCBI lineage: Eukaryota > Viridiplantae > Streptophyta > Magnoliopsida > Poales > Poaceae > Coix > Coix lacryma-jobi. Next base: position 19,731,874 of record CM019831.1, read on the forward strand.
TTTGATCGTAGTGATGTTTAGAATACCTTTTGAACCTTGTTGTTACTGTTTAATATAATATGTTTGGTGTATTGTTCTAATGGATAGCTATTGTTTGCTTCGTGTATGTTTGCATGGATTTTTGTCTGGTGATTGTTTTGATCGAGCTTAGGTGGTGAGCAGTTCGTTGGTGATCAAGAGCAGTTCTTTGAAGAGTCAGACCAACAGGAATCTTGTGATCAAGACAAGTATAGCATGAGATTTCCTTTGTTATCCTATTCACCTCAATACATAAATTCATTTATGCATGTGTCTACCTTGATAATCATAGGAACAACCTAGTCTTGTTGACTTATACCTTGTCACCTTAGGTTATGCATTGGGTAGATGTTTGCTAGTGCTCGACATACAACTACAATCATGTAGCACGATTAATGGTATATATAACGAACATCTAAAAGATGTCTTTTTAGAAACATAACTTACCTGTAAGTGAATTCCCACAGGACTTACAGTACAACTGTGAGAGCTACATGTCTCTGGCTTTAGCTCAGTATGAGGATCTTTTCTAGCTTGTTAGTGGTTACCTTTATGGCGCAAGAGACCAGGGTGTGTTCTGGGTCAGGTATAGTGCGGCTCCTGTCCACATGTGTATAGGATACGTGTTGTTATGCCATCTGGAAGGGGGCTTTACACCTGCAGGGTACAGAATCCTAGCGGCCATAACTTGATAGACGGGCCTTTGAAAGACTTCATAGTGTACCCTGCCGCACTTCCTTGGTAGAGGTGATATGGGATTCAGGACCCCTGGCACATGGGAAACACGACTCACGGATAAAGATGTATAACGTCTGCAGAGTGTCTCTAAAACTGTTATAACAGTCATGCTCACGGTCATGAGCGGCGTGGGCTCCTCATGGAGAAATGAATTATGAACTTGTTATTAAATTATTTATGTTCTTGCTATACATTGGACATTGGTCATGTTCAATTGATCATATGTTTATTTGGGCTTTGTTTGCTTATTACTACTCAATTGTTAAAGATTACCAATTAAAAGCTACAAAATGGACCGTGTCTAACTTTTTGAGACTACATGAACCCCATGATGTTCTTGCTCTATACGAGATGTACTTACGCTTGATTTATTTTCACTTCTTGGATATAAATTCCGGATTGGTGCAGACTATAATGGCTATGAAGATTTTCCTGAGGATTACTAGACTTATTGTTAACCAGTCAATCTTCCATGTGGATTATGTAGTCAACGATGGATCTTAGTTCTTATTTTCGACTATGTTAAGACTTGCTAGTATTTATTACTGTAATGAATTATTATACGAGATGCAATAAAGCACTGGATTTGAAACTCTCTTATAATTTGTCGCTATATGTGTGAGAATGATCCTTGGGCACACATATAGATGGTATTTGATTTTGTTTTTTAAATCGGGTATGATAGTGATTGTTCGAGTAGATGTATGTATTTGGTCAAGCAGTCATCTATATCAAGTAATAATACAACGAGCCATGTGATTGATTCCATGTTTGAAATAACGGAGTCCGCGCCACTTGAGGTTAAAATAGAACATCATGCATGTGACCGATGGAAAAGCTGGATGTGAAGATCAAATCTCTAGGTATCGCCAGTTGCATGTTACCAGCGAAGACTTGATCAGGCTCCAAGCTACCTGTTATTCAAATTCTGTAGAATGGATTTCCAGTATGCTCTTCTCATGGTCATATACCGTTAATCACAACTTGCACACCATATATCGATCTGTAGCTTTCTATCTTCAATATATGGATAAACAAGCATCACTAGTTGTGAAATTATCACATATATTAAAATTCATGTTGGTATATTCCTTGGATTGTGACACAAACAAGTTCAATTGTGTAAGTAGAAGGGGCAATAACTGCAGCCATATACATCAAGCTAGGACTGAAAGCCAAATATAAGGGGCACACTAACAAGACGAACACATATCGATGTAGCCATGCAAGGAATGCCTAATATATGAACCTAGCCCCAAAACAAATGTAGCAGGAGTCAAAAAAAAAGGGGAAATTTGCTGGGGGACACTAAAAGTGGTGCGCATTTTTGCTGGAACACACTTTTTTATGTACCACTCACCACCAAAACAGTTGTCATTTGTAAACCATAAGGCCAATGACTATGAAATTTTAACAACAGCAAGATAGGATAGTTATGTACAAATCATCTAATACTCACTTCTATAGAAAATGTCGTTAAGGCCTTGTAACGTTGTCCACCAGCAACCTTAACAGACATGATTTGCTGGTGGTGCCGTTACGAGGCCTTAACGACATTTTCTATGGAAGTGAGTATTAGATGATTTGTAGATAACTATCCTATCTTGTTGTTGTTAAAATTTCATTTGCATTGGCCTTACGGTTTACAAATGGCAACTGTTTTAGTGGTGAGCATTACATGAAAAAGTGTGTTCCAGGAAATGCGCGCCACTTTTTGTGTGTCCCAGCACATTTTGCCAAAAAATAATGTTCACATTTGAAAAGCCATAGACATAATAATGGTGCAGCAAAGGCACCAATGGTACTGCTGTATGCATTCCTTCACCTCTGGTAACTGCATGATAACTGAAATGAATCCAAACTAAAGTATGTATGGTCCATGTACAAATTTAAATCAAGCCTGTATGAAAGAGACACAGATCTGTCCATTGGAATTCATACCGATCATGATCGAATCAATTTTCACCTGAGCTATTATAGTTAGTAAAATAAGCTCATGCATACTGAGTTGGCAACAAAGAAAACACTCGTTAACAATAGCATGTCACTTTCAGTCTATCTTTAGGAGGGAGGAAAATTTATGGAATGTCTACGAGGACAATGACTGTCAAGGTAAACTATAAATACTACTACTTATATGATCATTAGGAACCAAAGAAACATGCGCACAAGGTTTCAGACATTGAGGCTGAAGAATGAAAGTTGACGTCGTCTCTACGTAATCGCTTTTGTAGTTGTGCAAGTTACAAGGTAAACAAAAAAAAAGACCACTTGCACCAGGTATACATCATGCATTATTCAACTACCTACCTGTGGGTCAAGTTATGCAGCAAGGATTTACTGTGTGCTCTCGATCCTTATAGGTACACGTCATATACCGTAATTAATCGCAAACTTGCCACATTTTTTATGGTTTTGTCAGTATATGGATCGATAAGCACGCATGGCTTGTCGGTGTATTCCTTTGAATATTACACAAACGTGTTTAGGCGTGTAAGAAGTAGAAGTAATAGGAGATTATTAACTGTCGAAGTAAACATGCTCAATGGAAGTCTGAAGTAGTATTAATCCAGTGCACATGGACCACTGTTTGATCTAATACGTCGCCCTGAAAATTACAAGTACTGAAGCGACTATGTGTTGTGGCCTGGTGCGATTAATTCATATTTTTTGAAACCAACGCCATAACGTTTCCCATATAATTCATCTTTTTTAAAAATAGAGCTCAAAAGTAGGATTTTTCACATGCCTAATTTGGTACCACATGGTTACTTAATTTTTAAAAGTCGATTTTAAGTGCCGGTCCATTAACTGGCCCTCCCTACAACCATCTATAGGTGCGGTTTGAATTAAATCTGTTCGCTTATGCAAGAAGCCGTTTTGGCTCATTCGTACGACTGATTTTTTATCACAGAAAAATACTGTTCCACCGCTGATTTGTACGGATTAAAGTCAGCAGAGTAGCTCAAGCACTAGTAGAAAGATGATTTTTCCTAGCGCCTCCTTTTTTTACTGGCGGTTTTAGTTACCACACGCCAGTAGAAATGAAATGGTGGACCTCAAGTCTAGAACCGCACGTAGAAATATCTTATTTCTGCAGGCGGTTGTCTTAACAAACCACTTGTAGAAATTCATTTCTGCAGACAACCGCCTGTAGAAATACATGTGTTTTTTAAAATTCGATTTTTTCAAACGATCTCGGATGAGAAAACACCCGAAATAAAAGTTGTTCGTCTCGAAAAGTTATGAAACTTTGTAAATTACAACTTTTTAATTTGAAGTGAACTTGTCAACGAAAAATATGTTTGAATGGTAACAAATTTAAAATTCAAATTTTGTAAATGACCTCGGATTGAGAAATGACCAATACAAAAGTTGTTCGTCTTGAAAAGTTATGAAACTTTATAGTTGACAACCTTTTGATTTGAAATGGTTTAGAACCTCAAAGAAGCAAATTACACTCGGCGGGTTTGTATAATATGTGGGGAACTGAAAGGGTATATGAATACATGTAAGTGTTTGGTGCAGTGTTTGAGGAGGCTTCGCGCGAGGCTGATGTCGTAGGTTCGAATCCCACCGGCCGCATTAGCCGTGAATTTTGCGCGAAAAATGCTGCGACTTGCGATAAAATATTTATTTTTGGATTTTTTCGAAAAAAAATTACACCCATTTTCATAGAAGGTTGGCTAACACAAGCAACCGCCTGTAGTGTGCTCTTATAGTGAGTCTGTGCGAACAGAGCCTAAGGTTTTTTTTATCTGAGGCACCCACGTCATAAGCCCGGAGTTGACATGGTGGAACTTGACGCATGTTTTTTTTCCTGGTCTCCCTTTTCTCCCCTAATAATAACTAGCCACAAAAATTCCATTCCGTCTCCGATGTTTATGAACATGTTGAGTTCCAAGTCAACTATGCGGGTATATACCGAGCCCCTCTTTGCCGAGTGTCGGCCACGTGGCACTCGGCAAAGCATGTGGCCCCGAAGTGTGCCACGTGGGCGGTTCTTCGCCAAGTGCCACGTGGCCGGCACTCGGCAAAGAGCCCCTCTTTGCCGAGTGCCAGCCACGTGGCACTCGGCGAAGAATGTGGCCCCGAACTGTGCCACGTGGGCGGTTCTTTGCCGAGTGCCACGTGGCTGGCACTCGGCAAAGAGGTGCCTTTGCTGAGTGCCAGCCACGTGGCACTCGGCAAAGAGCTCTTTGCCTAGTGTTTTTTTTTCTGACACTCGGCAAAGCCAGTTTTTAAATTATATTTTGATGCAGTAAATTAATCCAAATGAAAAAGTTTTTAACTACAAAGTTGGTTAACTTATCAAGATGAACAATTTTTGTTTTGGTGATTTTTTCATTTGACAAACTTAAAATAAATTCGTTCACAAATCTTATATACCTCTCCGGTAGTTTATAAAACTACAAGAGTGATATATAATGTTTATGAATAATATTAGAACCACAATGTCGGATGCACAAATAGTCAAACAACCAAAATAAACTTTGTAGATCTTGACAAGTTATGAAAGTTTGTAGTTGATAACTTTTTAATTTGAAGTCATCTAGTTATGCAAAACTGCGTCGAATTTGAAAATTTTAAAATTCAAATTTTTCAAAATACCTCAGATGGAGAAATGACCAAAATGAAAGTTGTAGATCTCGAAAAGTTATGAAACTTTGGTGTTGACAACTTTTTGATTTGAAATCATCTTGTCAACGAAAACTACGTTTCAAATTGTAAAATTTAAAATTCAAATTTTTATAAACGACCTCGGATGGAAAAACTACCAAAATAAAAGTTGTAGATCTTGAAAAGTTAGAAAACTTTGTAGTTTACAATTTTTTTATTTGAATTCGTTTAGGGCCTCAAATAAGCAAGTTACATATGGTTTAGTATAATATATGGGTAATCGAAACGGAGATGGAACGTATACGAGTGTGTAGTGCAGTGGTAGAGGAGGCTTCGCGCGAACGAGAGGTCGTGAGTTCGAATCCTGCTGACTGCGTGAGAGAAAATTGCGTGAAAAATAGTAGAACTTGCGATTTCGAGGGCGACAAGTGGGCGCTGCCCAGTGGGCCCCTCCTCCAATTAAATAAAAAATTTTCCCTATTTTTTCGGGGTTTTTTTATTTTTTTCTTTGCCGAGTGCCAAATATGTCAGCACTCGGCAAAGAACCTCTTTGCCGTGAAATTCTTCGCCGAGTGCGGCACTCGGCGAGTGCGGCACTCGGCGAAACCTTCGCCGAGTGCGAAAGGGCCTTCGCCGAGTGCTTCCAGCACTCGGCGAAGCCTCGTTCTCCTGTAGTGTATACACGCCGTAGAATGTTTCTTAGGTCAGGATTAATCTAATTATATATATAGATTAGTGAACACGACCTGTAATTCCGTGGTTTGGAGTGCTAGACGTATATTAGGGACTATGCATGTGATTTATTCTATATGAAACATCGTGTGACTTATTAACCAAGGATTTCAAGGGCCGCACTAACGTAGCTATTTAAGGAGATGGTACCGAAACACTGATGAACCACGCTCTTATTAGCTCTTCTTGCAGTACGTTGATCGTTTCAGGACAGCAATAACAAGCAAGCAAGGGGAAACTTTACAGCTAGGACACGTTGGGAATGGTAATTTACTGGCCTAGCTTGTTAACTCATCCTTTTCTGACCCATCAATAGCTTGATGAGTTTACTGTATCTTTTTTGTTATGCGTATATATTATTGCAGGAGAATAGACAAATAACTTTTTGGATGAACAGCGACAGCACGGTCGTGAATGCTGCCACACAATTGATTTTGACACATTTCTCTAGTATGATGATCTATCTTATCTTAAATGCCGTTTGGATCCTATATATAGTATGGATAAAAAAAATGCTTCACCTTATCAATATAAAGTCCACATGGGAGCTTTCATTTTATTTAGTGTTTTCTACTCACAACCCAAAATCAGAAATTTTGAGGTGTGACATATATGCAACACATGATGTTTTTTTTTTGTCCGGAACTCTGGATTCCAAACTATCACTATTTTATACTCCCTCTATCTCCCATAATAAAAAAATTTCTAAAATATTTAGGACAGATCAGGGCAAAAGACGCATGTATCTATAGCGTCTCCTTTCATTTGCCTACATGCGTCTTTTGCCTTGGACGGAGGGAGTACGAAAATCTGGAATCTCTTGGGCCGTTGGTGCCATCAGCAGGCTGCTCAAGATATATAGACGCACTCGATCGTTTCCGCATGTTTAACTGGGCAGTGGGTACATCACACAACAGGATAACTACCCGTATGAGACCTTTTTTGCCTGCACACCAACCAATTCATTGCACATGTTGGAAAGGATTGAGAGGTCGTGAACAATTATACAGATTTGGTTTTAGTAGATTGGAATGCATGTAGCCAAACAATGTCTTATTCAGTGTGAAAATGGGACGCATATATATACATACACACACACACACATACACACATATATATGGACCATGATTATGGTTGATTCAGTCTATGTAAGTGATAGATGCATGTGATTAAGGCCTTGACCTTTTTGCATTATTAAATCATGAGAATATTGATGTGTTCTTATAGTATTTATTTCTTTGTAGTATGAAGCACGATAAGACATACTGGTAGGAAGGTCCTAAGAGGAGTCATCACTCTTTCCTTGCAAATAGATGAACTCTTGAAGGGCCTGTTTGAATCACCAGACTAAACTGTAGTCTGTCATTGGATTAATTAAAAAACTGCTTTCTCTAATAAGTTATACTCATCAACTAGCCTCTATTAGTTTTGGTAGACCATGATTATTAGTTCATGTTTAGGCTTTCTATTTGGCATGCAAAATATGGACTAAAGTTTAGTTTTGTCCATCATAACACCCCCGGCCTAATTGATATAAGTAGATCAATATCTACGATTGGTTGCAACAACCTAAATAAAATCTTAAAGGGCTTCCTTCCCTTCCGCTTTCCTTTTGTTTTCCTTTCGCTTTCCGTGTATGAGTGCCGAGGCTTTTAGGTAGTTCTGTGAACGGTTAACAAGATGCAGATTTTGCTTGTAATCAAACGAAGTACTTCAGGAAATTTATTTTTCTTAAAATGAGACACACAGCAGAAACAAGGAAACTCTTAACATTTGGAAAATATTTATTTTGTGTTCAACAGCTTTAAAAATTGCAATATCAGCAGCAGTGGGTAATAAGGTTGCATTTCAACTGCGAGGGGACTTCTTACTTGTGGATCTCATCGATGGCCTGGTCAAAATCCAAAATAACAACTTGTTTGTTGAGAGTCTCGTAAAAATTTATGGTATGTACATTCTTGGCCATTTTCAGAATTATGTTCTGTCAAATGTACTTCGTAATATTTTGGAATATTATATTTGGTTTCTCGATACTCACTCTTGCAATAACTTTTGGACACCAGTTGCACCGTGAGCTGGCTCTGCCGTGTCAAACCATGGTCATCGCTGAGTGGCAAGTCGTCAATCAACATTGGTAACCATGGTCAGGACACAACTACCAAAAATAACCAAAAACCATGGTCATCGCACCGTGTGTGTGTGTGTGAAATAATGTGATCTGATTGGAGATATTACAAGCAAGTATATGTGTTGTTGGAGCTGTTAATAAAGCTAGCTAGTACCTTCCGGTACTGTCTAGTCTGTCCCCGTGTAATGGTGTGTCATTTTTTGTTTCTCCTTGGGGTCTAGGAGCGGCCTGTGTACCTGTAAGCATCCATGTTGTCCCGTGCTCAATGTGATGTTTGTTCTGTCTTGTTGTTTGCCTGGTTGCCACCGGTCATCCTGCTCCCATCTCAATTTGCAGAAAGGCATCGAACCATTAACATCTTCGAGAGAGAGAGCACTCGAAGAGGTGAAACCCTAACCCCACATATATATAAGCCCGATATAGGAGGATTGGATACGGGCTCTCAGGTGGGACTTGCATTCGTGGAGGAAGGCCTTATAACACGCAAGGCTCCAAAAATGAATTTTTAGAGGCGAGCAAACGTGACCGCCTTGGTTAATAGACAAGTAGTTTAGGTGGTGGTTTAATTTTGTGTCCACCTCCGTTTGTATTTGAATTGGGTACTGTCTCCTAAAATCATTAGTGTAATAGTGAACATGTCACTATGATCGGTTATTCATAAAAATAATTTGGTGATGAACGCATCCTCTGGTAATAAAGTATGTAACAAGGGCAACAAAATAGTATCTAAATATTTATAGCCAAGGTGTTCCCCATCGGATATGACACACACACAAAAGAGAAGATTGCAAAAGGGACACACGTACCTTAGTTGCTTAGGTTTCTTATGGTGAAAACTACCCACACGTTCAATTCTTATTTGACTTGCCATGAGTTTCTGGATTAATTCTAGGATTGATTGACGACGTTCAATTCCACTACTAAACGACGTGTCTGTCAGGTTCTTATGGTGACTTAATCATTCTCGAGATTTATAGGCTCAGTACTTAGTCATATTTGTCGAGATAGTAGTGAAAGAATCAGAGGCGCTAGATGGAACACCAGAGCCCAAGCTCGGGTCTCTTGGTGAATGCGTGTTGATTTAATAATGATGAGCAAAACCCCCATCGTGGCTTACATATATATATATATATAGGGAGATTTGCCATGAAAGCTTCCAAACTAAGCTAACCTGAATATAGAAAATAACAGCCTAGTTTCCTGGACCAATACGTCTACGCAAGATATATACAGCTTACAACAGATATTGCCAAAGATATACGAGATATCCTAAATAATATCCACGCTAAATACCATTGTCTAACATCCTCCCTCAATCTAACCTTTCTTGAGGTTCAGATTGTTCTTGAAATTTTCTAGCAGCCGAACTGACAAAGGTTTAGTAAATCCATGAGCAATTTGATCCCGTGAGGATATGAATTCCACTTCAAGCAGCCTTTGAGCGACTCTTTCTCTGACAAAATGAAAATCAACTTCAATATGCTTTGTTCGAGCATGGAAGACTGGATTAGCAGCAAGATATTTTGCTCCCATATTGTCACACCACAACTTGGCCGCTCTTGGACTTGGTACTTGTAATTCCTTGAGAAGTGTTTGTAACCACATAACTTCAGCCGTTGCATTAGTAACAGCTTTATATCCAGATTCCGTGCTTGATCGTGACACTGTATTTTGTTTCCTAGCACTCCATGAAATAAGATTAGAACCCAAAAATACTGCAAAACCTCCAGTAGAGCGTCTGTCATCAACACTACCTGCCCAATCTGCATGAGAGAAGGCACACTTACTAGTGTTGAAGATGATTTTTGTATCTTGAGCCCCAGGCGAGTGCATTGTTTCAAGTAACGAAGAATCCTCTTAACAGCAATCCAATGAATCGTTGTTGGAGCATGAAGAAATTGACAAACCTTATTTACTGCAAAAGAAATGTCAGGCCTTGTTAATGTAAGATATTGCCATGCTCCAACCACACTTCTATAATGTGTAGCATCCTTTTCTCCCAAAGGTGAACCTTCATGACTTGAGAGTCTTTCGCTGGTACACATGGGAGTTGCTACAGGTTTGCAGTCAGTCATGCCTACTCTTTTTAGAATATCTGAAGCATATTTTTCCTGTGTGCACTACAAGAAATCTGGGCTTCTATGACGATTGACAGATGACAAAGCTCATATCTGTCATAAACATGGGCTGTTTATGACAACTTTCCACTGGATGACAACTGTTTATGACCTAGTTGTGTATCTGTCATAAACATCGTCACAGTTTACTCTCCATAGACTTTGTGACAATAGATCATGACAATAGTTGATCATCATAAAATAAAATATTGTTGTATTTTTTTAAAAATGTCTTTATATCATGCGTGGTCTACAGACATCATGTGTTTGGTGTACTCTTTCCGTCCACGTAGGGTTAGTGGCCTGGTTTTGGAGAACACAATCCAATCTAATCCACGTTAATTAGAATCGAGATGAATGTGTCTTGCATGCCATGAGTAATGAGTAGTTACTGCTTGTATACTTTATTCTTAGTAATAATAAAAACAATAAAAAACATTCGTGGCCGCATTTTCAGATCCCATATTTATTTATTTATTTATTTTGGTAATTCTCCCAGCAATATACGATATCTAGTATTTGTTACACCGATGATGATCAAAGGTGGTACATCTACGATTTATAGGCGCAACACCTTCTGGTGCTGTCTTGTGCACTGAACTTACTGCTATCGTGCTGATCAATAATTATTGTGGGCTGCAGAGACCTGTAGTGGGCCAGTGGCCTCCATAGCACACAACACACAACAGAGAAAGTGACCCAGCTCGGCCTGTTTTGCCGCCGATGATTACAGCCATCCGATCTCTATCTACGGCCAAAATCGCGCAAGCAAGGAATAAAACATCAGCCTGGCGACCACCCCCTTCAAACCCTAGTTCTTTTCTCCTTTCCCCTTTCCCCTTTCCTTCCATTTCACAGCGGCGGCGGCGGCGGCGGCGGCGGCGCACGCGTCCGCGCTATAGCGCGGCCCCAGTTGGGCAGCACATGTGTGCAAGCGTTCGCGCGTCGTCTGGCCTAATCAGGTCAATGGCGTAGCGAAGGCAGGGCTGATCCAGCCTAAGGTGGCACGGATGTGGGCTCTCTGGCCTTGATCCGGTACATGGCGCAGCGGAAGGGGTCTGCCAGCCTCGATCAGGCAAAGGGCGACTTGGAGAAGGCTGCTCGGCCTCGATCTGGCAAGCAGCGAGGTCCCATCCCGATCTGTCATCCCCAACTATGGAGTCTTGATCTGATCTGTTGAGGTGAGATAATCCCTCTATTTCTCCATGGTAAAATCCTTAACAGGGCACGACTCCGGTTAAGTAAGACCTCGACACCAGGCTGCCCGAGTCGTTTTGTTATTATGCTCTGGATGGATGTGTTGAGTGGGATGAGGGCTTAGTTTTCACTGGGCATGTGGATGTGAATTGGGACGCTTTCTGATGGGCACACGACAGACAACTATAGCTAAGAATTTGGTTCATGTATAATTGCTGAGTAAAAGAAGTCAGATCTCAAGGTTCATGTATAATCGTCGAGTAAAAAATTTTCTTTCTTTGTCTGTAATACCTTAACTTTCAATTATGTTGAATGAAAAAATTGTGGTTTCTGAATAATTGCCTAATTATATACTTGTTGGCTTGGATATATTTATTACTAATTCGACTGGTGATAGTTACAGAGTTGCTTCTAGTTATCATGGTCAGTTAGCTCCTACTGTTAGTTGTGATACATAGCTTGTACTTCTAGTAAATTGATGGCAAGTGTACTGCTAGTTCTAGATTTTACTAATGATATATCTATATGACAAGTAAATTTGATGATGACAACTTGTTTAATTTGTGCAATTACAGGCTATTTGGAATGTTCTTTGCATTTTTTTTTTGGTAAGGCAATAACTTTCCTGTTCTTTGCATGTTGACAGGAGCTGCAGCTCACTTTAGTTTCAGTTTGAGTTTTTTTTTTTTTTTTGCTTAGTCTTATGGCATAGTGCAAGAGATCTTGTGTTTGCATTCAGTTTAGTCATTAGTTCGGTTGTTTCAACTGTAATGTTGCTCTAAGCTTTTAACCTCTCTGCTAATCTATTTTCTATGGTTGTTAGTGCTTCATGTATCTTGCTACTTTTTTAGCACTTTGTTTTCTGCAGGTTTAGTACCCAATTTTAGTAGCTTGTCCTAAAGCTTGTTCCTGATCTGGTTGGTTGACAAAGTGTGCTTAGATTGTTCAATTATAGCTATGTGTGTTTTTCTCCTTAGCTATCAGAAGATTAGCACCAGTCCTTTCAACATGTTGTTTAAGCTTCCTTCGGTGATGAATAGCCTAGAAATGTTCAGTCTATATACCATGTGAACTCTAATTGAACATTATTAGTTGGCTGAACTGTAACTGAACTGTGACGGTAACTGGACTTTTATTTTGGGTTAGCAATTTTAGCACATTATTGCAATGCTTGTCGTGGTGCTCTGCTTTGTTACATGCAAAAAAAAAAGAAATTATTATCTTTTAAGCTGCAGTGTTTGTTATCAATCCTTTTCACTTAATAGTTTGCAATATTTTTTTTCTTGTGCAGGTTCAATTTCTTTGGAACACATGGACCAAAAAAAAGACTAAATTCACTAAGATGCTCTGCATGTGATTCCGACATTATGAATTTTGTCATTACGTGGTTGTCAAACTATGTGATTATTTATGGTGTAAAGTAGAATTATATGTGGTGAAATATTATGTACAGTGAAATGCTAAAAGGCTGTTATTTTATCAATCTATCTTATGCATATTACTATTAGGTACAACTGGACCATTATGTATGGTCATTATTATGTAATTGAAAATTATTATTATTATTGTTATTATTATTATATTACTTGTGATTGGTTTTTAATGAGCTGATTTATAACTTGGTAAAAAAAGGCTTTACGTAACATGTGGGCCAATTGTGCTGATCCTAATTAATTAGAAAACCCATGGTATATGAGCCAAATGACGTTTATCATGTCATCTGCCACGTCACATGTGCCAGGTCACTAAACACGTGGCATAATTTGCTTCAATATGTAATGACAAGTTTAGTTAGTTCATCACAGTATTAATGACATGAGATCTATTGTCACGGAATCCATGACGATGTTCTCTGGTGGTCATAGAAGCTAGATACCCACCTTCTGTGATGACAGTCAGTTTGTCACTGCAGGCAGACAATGACAGGAAATAGGCTCTAATCGTCATATGCTGATTGTCATAGAAGCCCAGGATTCTTGTAGTGGTGAGTATTATTCCATCAGTTGTCTTAGTAACTTCAATACCGAGGAAATAGTGTAGGTTCCCCAAGTCCTTGAGAGCAAATTCTTGTTGCAGATCTTTAAGTAGTGCACTGGTTGCCTCATATGATGAGCTAGCCACAATAATATCATCAACATAAATCAATAAGAACATCTGTATGCCTGACTTGTTGTAGATGAACAAAGAGCTATCTGCCTTTGAGGTCTGAAAACCGAGACTAATCAATTTGCTGCTCAGCCTAGAATACCAGGCCCTTGGCACCTGCTTAAGCCCATAAATAGCCTTGTCTAATTTACAAACATAATCAGGTCTCTTTGAATCTTTAAATCCTGGAGGTTGGTGCATATACACTTCCTCATTTAAGTAACCATGTAAAAAGGCATTTTGTACATCAAGCTGTCGAAGACTCCATCCTCTTGAGACAACACAGTACGAATTGTAGCTGGTTTCACTACAGGACTAAATGTGTCCTCATAGTCTATACCATAGCGTTGCTTAAAATCTTTAGCTACTAGTCTAGCTTTATATCTGTCTAGACTTCCATCGGACTTCCTTTTAATTTTATAAACCCACTTCGATCCTATGACATTTCTCCCTTTCTGTGGAGGAACTAGATGCCAAGTTTTATTGCGAATAAGAGCATCAAATTCTGACTCCATAGCTTGCTTCCAATTACTGCTACCCAGAGCCTCATCTGTACTAATAGGTTCACCGGAACTGGTAAAAAAAGCATAACGAACCGTACCATCAGTATATACCTTAGGCCGACTGATTCCTCTCTGTGATCTTGTAACCGGCCTTTGTTGATTCGGTGTTGTGGTCACACTGGATTCAACTTCTGTCACCAGATCCGTTGCTGGTGCAAGTGCCGGCTCAGGATCGGACTGCACTAAGTCCGTGGTTGATGTTGCTGGAGATTCTGTCCGAGGAATCCATCCTGAGACTGGAACCAAATTAGTCTCACCTTCAGTGCCGGAGTGATCTTCTGTGTTGCTAAGTTTTGCAGGTCTTTCTCCCTGTATTTCAACACAATCTTCACACAAGGGATTAGATTTATCAGGTGAATTATTAGTACCGTTAGTGTAACACCTCTGGTGTTTAACTGTAATTAACCTGACATGTCATCATCATTAGTCATTAATCGTTCTTGCTTTGCATTTATGTTTGCTTAGTACTTGTGTAGCAATCTCTTTTCAAAAACCCTAAAGCCCAAATCTTCCTATAAGGGCAAAAATGGTAATTTCACCTCTGTGCCTAGCTTTGTGTGATTCTTGTTCAGTTGGATGTCTTGAAGTTTTGTTGTGTTGGCCAAAGTTCAAAAATCAAAATCATATTTCAAACCCCTTTGCAAAACCCTGATTTCCAAACCCTGGATTTTATCCCTCTTTTTGTAATTCAAAAATTATTCAAAATTTGAGGTTGGTCCAAAAAGCAAAGTTGTAGTTCTGGCCAAGAGAAACAA
This sequence comes from Coix lacryma-jobi var. lacryma-jobi, assembly GCA_009763385.1. Taxonomy (NCBI): domain Eukaryota; kingdom Viridiplantae; phylum Streptophyta; class Magnoliopsida; order Poales; family Poaceae; genus Coix; species Coix lacryma-jobi. Next base: position 19,746,887 of record CM019831.1, read on the forward strand.
CTTTGGTATTTACAAATTTTCAAGTTTCTGTACAAAGTTTGAAGTAAATCCAAATTCATTCAAATTCCAGTTTTTGTCCCCTTTTCAGTTTTCAAAATTTATTTAAAAACTATTGAGTTTCAGAAAAAGGGTATATTAGCAAAGTTGTAGGTTTTGATAAAAGGAACAACTTTCATATTTGCAGATTTCCAACTTTCAATGTAAAATCAAAAGTAATTTTGAATTTATTCAAATCCCAAAAGTGTTCCCTTTTCTGTTTTCAAATGTGGTCCAAAAACTATTTGGATTTTGAAAATATTCTTTTTGACAAAGTTGTAGATCTCCTTTTTCTGCACAACTTTGGTGTTTTGAGTTTTTGCTGCTCAGTTCAAGTTTTGGAAGTAATTTGCAAATTCAAAAATCAGCCCATAGTCAAACCCTAAGACCTAGCCCTGTTCATCTTCAACCTACAGCTAGGGGGTCCCGGCCATGGCCGCACGCCAGCGCCGCTTGCGCCACGCGTCTGGCAGCCGCCTGACCACCCCGCCCCGTCGCCCTCAGAACAGCGCCATCATTCTTATCTGCACGCGCACGCCAGTTGACCTCCGCGCCCGTCCCCTACAGTGCCCAGGGCGTCGCCGCCGCGTGGCCGTCACCGGCGAGCCTTCGCCCAGGCCCTGGGTGCACGCCCGTCCTCCCGCCGGCTTGCAATCGAGTGCGCACGCCTCGGCCGAGCTCATCCACACCATCCCGTGCTCTCTACCGTCCCCGACCGTGCCTATAAAAGGGACCGCCGGAGTCCGAGCTCCTCACTCATCTCCGCCGCCGTCGCCAGCCCACTCCAAAGCTCCCGCCGCTCAACCACCTAGCCCAAAAGCTCCGCCTTGAGCTCGCGAAGCTTCCCAGCCCCTCAATTTTACCTCCCCCGCCTCCAATCGCCCGGCGTAACCCCATCTTCCCAAACTCCGACGAAACACCGGTGAACTCGGGTTCGTCAAATACTACCTCTCCGGCCACGATCATCTTCCCCTGACCCTTGTGTCAGCTTCCTTGGCTCCGCGCGACTCTAACCAGGCCCTTGCGGTCTCGTGTGTTGCGCAGGATCGCCGAATCGCCGGAGTGCCGCCGCGGCCGTCTCCTTCCTCGAGCCGCATCTCTCGAACGTGTCGAGCCTCACCCTCGAGCACGTGTCGAGCCTCACCCTCGAGCACGTGTCGAGCCTCACCCTCGAGCACGTTCCCGAGCCACACCCTCGAGCACGCCTGCGAACCGCGTTCCCTCGAAGCAGCCGAGCCCTGCCTCCGACCCGTGGTAAGCACTCGAAGCCCCCGGTCTCTGCTTCCACTCCGCTTCGCCCGAGCCTACCGGCCAGGCCTCGGACGGACGCTTGTCTCCGCTTCGCCCGAGCCTACCGGCCAGGCCTCGGACGGACGCTTGTCTCCGCTTCGCCCGAGCCCCTCCCGGCCAGGCCTCGGACGAAACGCTTGTTTCCGCCTCGCCCGAGCCCTGCTGTCCGCCTCGCCGCGATTCGCCCGAGCCCCTGCAAGGAAGGAGCACAACGCTCTTTTCTTTTTCTTTTTTTTGAAAGAGTGTGAATAGTGTGCTATTTTCTCTTTTTTGTGTGAATTAATTTGTTGTTCCTTAAATCCTGATAAAATTATGGTTTGCTCCATGCACTGTGTAGTATTTTATAAAAATATGAAACTTGACTTTTCTGCAAGAATTTGAAAATGTAAAATCCCTCTTTTAATTAATAAATGGATGGTTTTGGATTTTTTAGAAAATTATTTATAACTCCAAAAATCATGAGATAAATTTTTGTGAGCTTCCTATGCCATGTTTAGTCTCTGGTGACATTTTGAAGTCTTTTGGAACAAGTTGATTTTTGAGCATTTATCTTTAATTGTTAAATAGTGCCTTTGTTAATTAATGTCTGATTTTATTTGAGCACCTTAATGACCTCCAAAAATTATGAAATTTGTTTTGCCATCTATCTACACCATAATGAACTTATGTGATTAATTTGGTAATTTTTGGAGCAACTTCATAAAATGACCTTTTTAAATAATTAAGGAAAATAGAAAAAGTGATTAGGGTTCATGTTGTATGTCCTGTTTTGCATTGTTCATGCTAGCATACTCATGTGCATGCATCATTGCATTCGTATAGTCACCGAAGGAGAAGTCAAAGTCGAGGCCGCCGCCGACGAACCTGCTCCCGAAGTAACTCCGAGCTTCGACCTCTGCACCTCCAACCCTGAGCCAGCTGTCTTTGCTCTTCAAGGCAAGCCCCGGTGCATTTAACCCTTTCCTTGAATTTATAAAATGATTTCCTTAAATGCTTTTGAGTTAAATTATTGCATTAGGTTTATAGGAGTTGTGTGCTATCCTAATTGATGCACTATCCACCTTGACCACTGATACACCTGATACCTGCTTTTCAAAAGTATTTGAAAAATGCTTAGCAATGCTTATTGAATTAGACTTTGCAATAAAATGCCAATTTCAAAAGTGTGATCACTTAAGGAATGTTTATGAGATTTTGGTCTTGCTCCCCGGCTGTTGGCTAGGTATCTGATCCGTACCTAGTCAATAGCGAGGAGAGGTTGTCCGAGCGTACGGTGCCGTCATGTTGTAGTCCGGGACTCAACAGTTGACACCGACCGGGACAGGATTGAAAAACTGACGGGACTATTACGCTTGGGTGAGATATAACCAAGGCATAGTTCTGGCTGGAAAATTAGGGACCATCCGTATGGGGGCCTGCTGGTCAAGACTTGTAACTATTCACATACTTCGGAAAGCTCTGGCTCCGAGAAATCCTTGATTGGGACCGACAACCGCGCACTGGGAGTGGAGAGATGGCGGAAGTAGCATGTACCCACGTGGTCGTCGTACCTGGAAAGGAGTGGTGTACTGTACTTCCGGGTGGCGTAGGACCGGTCCAATCTTGGAGGAATCGTGGTAGACGAGTTGGCATATGCAAGCTTGGGTGCTACATATGCAGTGTGGATAGGGATCCTCAACTGAGTATTATTTATCCGGATTAACGTTGCTCCTCGGTTATGGAGACTTGGTCCACTGACTGTCAACGGAGAGTGGTTCTCAACTAGGAATGTTTTGAAATGTAAAATAAATCATGAACGATGAAGAATTGAGGAATACTGAATCTTTCAAAAATAAAATAAGGTTTACAAAAATGCTTTTCTGCAAAATACTTGATCTTGCTTAAGCCTTACCTTGACTACCCTAAGCCTCTCATTCCTGAGTCTTCTCCCTTTTCTTTAGTCGGGTAAGTCTTGTTGAGTACCCCAGTACTCAGGGTTTGTTACCCATGCTGCAGGTATGACAGAGTCCCCGATGTGTCTTGCACCCTGCTGCGTGACCATCGTCCAGGAAGAGGCCGATGAGGCCGAAGAATAGTTGTACACCCGCGGGTTGGGTGATTATAAGTATCTTTGCTGTTCTCCACTATGTTGCCTATGTCTATTTCTAATATCAGAACTTGGTTTGTAATAACTGCACCTTAATTTCTATTTGGAACCCTGCTTTGTAAAACTAATGTTATTTAAGTCTTTCGCTCTTTATTCCGATGTTATTTGTAAAAGTATGCAATGCTGTAACCAAATTGTGAGATGATCCTGCGGACATTGGGCACTGATGTAGCCCGGTGGCGAACAGGTCTTAATCACATGGAACATGGGTTCGGCTGTCAGAGGTTGACAGGGACACGTGGGCCATGGGATTAGGGTCGTTCCGTCACAGTTAGCAATCAAGTGTTGGGCTCCAGGTGGAAGCAACGTTGGATGAAGGAGTAGAATTTCAGAATGAAGTCGAGCTCCAGCATTCTTGTGCAACTCAGCAAAGGGAAAGACATTTTCATCAAAAACAACGTCTTTGGATATGTAAACTCGACCTGAGGGAATATCCAAGCACTTGTAGCCCTTATGAAGAGTACTGTAGCCTATGAAGGCACATCTGATGGACCTAAACTGTAGCTTGCGTGTGTTGTATGGCCGGAGATTAGGGCAACAAGCACAACCAAACACACGGAGGCGGAGATAATCAGGCTTGTGTCCATAAAGAAGTTCGAGAGGGGTTTGATTATGAGTAGTTCTACTTGGAACACGATTGATCAAATAAGCTGCAGAGGAAATAGCTTCGTCCCAAAATTTTAATGGCATTGATGCATGAGCTAACATGGACAAGGCTACTTCAACAAGATGTCTAAGCTTTCTTTCAGTGGCTCCATTTTGCTGATGAGCATAAGGACATGAAACAAGATGAGCAATGCCAATTTTGGTAAAAAAAAGAGTTCAATTTTTGATATTCTCCTCCCCAATCTGTTTACATTGCAAGAATCTTTCGATTAAAAAATCTTTCTACAAGTGCTCGGAATTCTTGGAATTTTTGAATAACCTCAGATTTATATTTTAACAGATAGACCCAAGTGAATTTGCTGAAATCATCAATAAAAATCACATAATATTTTTTTCTTCCTACTGATTCAGGTGCTGGACCCCAGACATCAGAGAAAACAAGTTCAAGGGGAAAAGAAGACACACTAGATGACTTAGGATAAGACAATTGATGCATTTTGCCTTGTTGACAAGCATCACAAATAAACTCATTGACTTCGTCACTAACACACGGAAGAGAATTACTATTGACAACTTGTTTGACTACGACTGATGAAGGATGACCTAGACGACTATGCCATCTTGAAACAGAGACCTTGGCAGTATTGTACGCCTGCTTTATTGAGTTTGAAGGGAGAGGGTAGAGCCCTTTATGACAGCGTCCTTTAAGAATCGTGCTCCTCGTTGCCTGATCCTTAATCAAAAAATAATAAGGATGAAATTCTAGAAAAGCAGAATTGTCAGTGGTTAATTTATGAACTGAAACTAGGTTTTTCTTGGCTTGAGGTACATAAAGGACATTATTGAGATGAAGAGTTCTAGATGGAGCATAAACACTTGAATGACCAACATGACTAATATTCATACCTGTACCGTTTGCGGTATGAATTTGATCTCCACCTTGGTACTTGTTCCTGATGGATAGCTTTTCTAGTTCTCCTGTGATATGATCAGTGGCACCCGTATCTGTGTACCAATTTGTGTCAACCATGTAGGAATTTGTCGCCAACGCCACTAGCTTCGGATCTGGCTCATAATCCTCATTAAATCTGTGCCAGCATATATTAGCTGTATGCCCAGTCTTGAAGCATACTTGGCATAAGGGCTTTTCTTCTTGATTTGTTGATGTACGGTTGTAGTTGGTATGATTACTACTGCCGCTGCGGCCACCATTGTTGCTCCGTCCACGAGCCATCCCACGGCCACGCTGCTGCTGTCCACCTTGTCCTCGACCAAAGCTGCGGCCGCCGCCTCGTCCCCGGCTAGCTGAGTAGGCAGATCCTTGTTGAGCGTTGTAGATACCCATTCTGGTCTCAAAGTTGAGCATTTGAGAGTATAACTCTCCAATGGATATGGGTTCAACTCGAGCACAGAGAGCAGATGCAAGACCGCTGAAGTCTTCTCCTAGGCCAGTAATAATATACTCAACCAGTTCCTCATCTTCGAGCGGTCTTCCTGCCGCCGCCATCTCGTCACCAAGAGCTTTCATCTTGGCAAAATACTCGACGCAACTCATACTCCCTTTGTGGGTAGTAGATAGAGCCAGACGAAGGTTTACCGCCCTAGCTCTTGTTTGAGATGCAAACATGTCTTCAATGACTTGCCAAGCTTGATGCGCTGTGTTGCTCGTAGCAACTTGAGTAAGCACGTCCTTTGATAGTGCAGAGAAAATGAAGCTGGGGACTTGTTGATCAGCGGCCTCCCAAGCTTCATATGCAGGATTGATGACCTTCATCTCCTTATCTTTGTTGTCACCACTCTTGATGGTCAGATCAGCCTCTGGTGCCTTTGTGTCACCGGTGAGATGACCAAGGAGTCGTGCTCCACGCACGGCCGCCTTGATTTGGGCTTTCCAGACTGCATGGTTTCCTTTGGTCAGTTTTTCAGAGATCACATGACCAAGGAGAGGATTTACTGGAGCGGATGATGAACTTGCCATGGGAAGAATTGATTTCTACGATTGATCTAATGAGATTCAACCAGGATAAAAGCTCTGATTACCATGAAAGAATCAGAGGCGCTAGATGGAACACCAGAGCCCAAGCTCGGGTCTCTTGGTGAATGCGTGTTGATTTAATAATGATGAGCAAAACCCCCATCGTGGCTTACATATATATATATATATATATATAGGGAGATTGGCCATGAAAGCTTCCAAACTAAGCTAACCTGAATATAGAAAATAACAGCCTAGTTTCCTGGACCAATACGTCTACGCAAGATATATACAGCTTACAACAGATATTGCCAAAGATGTACGAGATATCCTAAATAATATCCACGCTAAATACCATTGTCTAACAAGTAGGGCTATGTCGTTCGATTGCTTCTTTTTTTGCTTGACCAAAGAAGACAAACGACTTGTGCAGGGACCGATTCAGGTGAACAGAGCTGTTCAAGGTAGCCTGTTCAGGAGGCCTGGACATTGCAATTCTTGTGGAAATTTCTACTGCCTCTCGCTGCCACAATCAGTATGAATTCTCCGTACACAGCAGGGACTGCCACCCATTTTCTATGTCCAAGCATTATGTAGCGATTGTCCAGCATTGTAAGTCCATGCAGTAAGCATCAACGTAATCTGTTTGTCATTTTGTATGTTCGGTTTCAATACAGATTACTCCAAGCACAGGGATGACTGTAGTCGCAGTCAGTATCAATATAAGAGAAAATTGTAATACATGCAATCCTTTGTGTATTCAGTGTTACTTATGATCCTCTGTTCTCTAGTACAACATTATATAGTCAGCATGGATTCACAGGAACATAAAACAGAACTGAGGAGCACATGTTTGAGAAACAGATTGACGACATATATAAAAGAGTAGTTGATTGGTTTCTACCTCTTTACATGGTAGCGTGGTATATAAAACTACAACAAGGACATCTAACAACACAATGTTATCTCATATACTTTGCTGCCAATGAGTGCTTTCCATTCATGTATACTATCGTGCATCTCTAGCCGTGACTCTTAGGCCCGAAGAACTGGGATTGGGAAGTATAAGGAAATTCGACAAGTCATAGTAGGACATGGATGCCCCTCGTAGAGACTGATTGCCACCACTTGAAATTTGACAAAGCGAGCTAGATTCTATGTGTTCTGGTGGGAAACACGTATCAGAGGAGGAAACATGCAAGTGGCTGAGGTGCGCGCCTGGAGGATCAGCAACGCACTGAAACGAAGCCACGGTGCGAGCACGAACAGTTTGGGCGTGATCATCACGTGCGTCCAGTCAGTCTAGTTTTCCGGGAGTTTGTTTAGGATCCTAAACTTTAGCATGCAGTTTGTTAGTATTTGGATTTGAGTGCTTATGTACTGACCTATTGTGGGGAAAGGAGGGTAGCCAGCAGGACGGCGTCCCAGCCTCGCCGCCGCAGCCACCCTATCCCTCCCCGTCCAACCCCATCTCACGAGTACAACCTACGAAGCGGCAGCAGACACAACAATCTGGTATCTGTCATGTCTGGTCCGATGTCTGGAAGATAACAGAAGAGTTGCTCAAAAACATAATATGTGAATGTCTTCTCAAAGCGACGTCCTAGTGTTACAAAGATACAGTTTTTTTTGACGAATCTCGAGGGACCGTAGTCCCTATAGTGATTTTATTAAAACAAAAGGAGAGAAGATATACAAGTAAAGTAAAGTAAAGAAAAGAAAGACAAAGAGGACTAGCAGAGAGCTCCCCTTAAGAAACAAAGAAGGAAACAAAAAAAAATGAGCCTATTCCTGGTAACTATCCCAGATTGTTCTTCCATGAAAGAAAATGTTCTTCAAGAGCAGGCTTAACCCTATGGATGAGCAGGCTTAGTTCTTTTCTGAAGGTTCTCTGACAATTTGCTAAGCTATTCGGAATTCCCTTGAAAATCACATCTTTTCTGGCAGTCCAGATAGTACAGAGATACAGTTAGGGTTGGGAGACTTTTCAGAATACAGCTAGCCACTATGCAGCATGGGTTGCTGCAGACTACAAAACAATTCAGAGTAAAACTCTATCTCCAATGCCAATAACAGAACCACAAGGTGCATTGAGTGGAACATGAATGCTATCCTGTTTTCTGTCGACAACAATATGTAGTTAGAATGGGGAACCCAGAACAGAACAATATGTTAAATTAGTTGCATCCTTTGCTCCTCCATAATTTGTAGTACTATCTAAAATTACAACCACAAAGTGTACAAAAAAACCATGGTTTTCAGTTATATATAATTGGATTTTGACGGGTGTTTTTTATTCGCTTATTTGCTATCATGAAGCTCCACTGACTCTGAACACAGGCATTGGAGGTATGCAGAAATTTGAATGGTCAGCATATAATATGCATGCCCTCACATAAACCGATTCCCTATCAGAAATCTATTTGCTTGTATGGTTTGAAGACTCAATGTTTCTCAACAATCACATCGCTGCTTGCAGTTCTCTAGCATATATAGCATATACTGTTCATGGGGCTGCCGTAGCAGTGTTGGAGGTGACAGGAACTAGTTGTTACGCAACAACCACCTGTAGAAGGTATACAACGTAACACAGTAGAACAAATATGTCCTATTAATGATTTGGGTTCAAAAGTTGGATCACTGTTTACATCTGTATGTCGCACAGCCAGCCACTCGACCATTTAATCTAAAATCTCAGTTTCTTGGAATTAGTGAAAAGACATTGTCCCATAGTATGCCTTTCACGTAATCATTTTGTCAGGGTGACTGAGCTAAAGCTGAACGTTGTCTCCCAAGACTTCATTTTGTTAATGTCCTACAATGCATTCCTTTTTTTCTGTAATTTTCTTTGGACCATGCTCTTTGTTTATTTGTGAACCAGATACTGATTCCAAATAATGGTGTACTATTATCTGATCAGATTAATATGCATACTAAGACATATAAATACGACCTATATATGATAGATCGAATCAGGTGTCCAAGTAGAGCAGTTTAAATCCTCAATCCAATCTGTCCTGTATTAAACGGACTTCATGCTACAACTTCGACATTGAGCATTTTGGTGAAAAATGGCCGCAACAATGGAGTGAGGGTGGGCGAAAAACGCTCCTCTGCTTGTGGAGCTCGAGCTGGGAGAGAGCGGGGGAAGGGAATGACCTTTTGTACACGGTCTATCACTGGCGGTTTAAAACCAAACCGCCAGTGATACCCTAATATCACTAGTGGTTTAAAACTAAACCACCAGTGATACCCTAATACCACTAGCGGTTTGAGCTAGGAACCGCTAGTGATGCTTCACTGGCGGTTTGAGCCACTGTTAGCTATCTTTATTGGCGGTTTGTGGCATCCCCCAATCATTGTCTGGTTTTCTGTCGGTGGTACGAAAAAAGGGTACCCCCAATCAACGCAAACACCCGAACACTCCGTCTCCGTCTCGCCCGAGCCCTCCCGGCGAGGCCTCGGGCGAACGCCCTATCTCCGTCTCGCCCGAGCCCTCCCAGCGAGGCCTCGGGCGAACGCTCCGTCTCCGTCTCGCCCGAGCCCTCCCAGCGAGGCCTCGGGCGAACGCTCCGTCTCCGTCTCGCCCGAGCCCTCCCGGCGAGGCCTCGGGCGAACGCCCTATCTCCGTCTCGCCCGAGCCCTCCCAGCGAGGCCTCGGGCGAACGATCCGTCTCCGTCTCGCCCGAGCCCTCCCAGCGAGGCCTCGGGCGAACGCTCCGTCTCCGTCTCGCCCGAGCCCTCCCAGCGAGGCCTCGGGCGAACGCTCCGTCTCCGTCTCGCCCGAGCCCTCCCGGCGAGGCCTCGGGCGAACGCCCTATCTCCGTCTCGCCCGAGCCCTCCCAGCGAGGCCTCGGGCGAACGCTCTATCTCCGTCTCGCCCGAGCCCTCCCAGCGAGACCTCGGGCGAACGCTCCGTCTCCGTCTCGCCCGAGCCCTCCCAGCGAGGCCTCGGGCGAACGCTCTATCTCCGTCTCGCTCGAGCCCTCCAAACCTCGGGCAAGCGCGCCTCCACACCTCGAGCCTTAACGCACGGACCTCGAGCTGTACAGTCAGCTGTACCAGCCCATACCACGCATTTAATGCCTTCACCTACTCCGGTCACGTCCACTAGTGCACGGCATGTACCACAGTGACCCGGTGTAAAGGTCAAGTCACGTTTTCACCACAAGCATGGGCAAAAGGGCACCAGTGCAGCACTGTTCGGCCACGTCGGGCACTGTAACCCCTCGAGGCCGGCTACGCGCCCCTCGAGCCCTGCACTGTAACCCCTCGAGGCCGGCTACGCGCCCCACGAGTCCTGCACTGTAACACCTCGAGGCCGGCTCCGCGCCCCTCGGGCCCCCGTGGCACCACCTCGAAGCCGGCTCCGCGCCCTTCGAGCCCTAACTACTTTCGTGCTATTGAAGGACAGGTACCCCAAGACCCGGAGGGACCTCACCGCGTACTGTACGTTCCGGGATGGGTGCTGTACGGCTCCCGCCTTGTCGCGTCCCCACGTCCGCGCCCGGGATGGAAGCCACGATTCAAGGACGCCTCAACAGCGACGATCACGTCGGCTCCAGTGGCCCCGACAAGACAGAGTCCCTACCCTTCTCCGTATGGGACACCATGCGCCCGGACACCTGTAATACTTTTTGTAACCCTGGCCACCCCTTGCTCTATAAAAGGGGACGCTAGGGCCCTCATTCGGGACGACGACACGCAACACACGAGTCCACGCACAAACACAAGTCTGGACTCCGGTCCACGCTCACTGAGCTTGTATTTTCCCCTGTACAAGCACTTAGGTGCAAGTAATACAAGAACATCCCCCCCCGCTGGACGTAGGGCCTTCTTTGCCCGAACCAGGATAAATCCTTGTGTCCCCTTGCATCACCATCCAGGAAGAGAAGCACGCGATCATATTACTTGTTGGTGTGATACCCCCGGGTACGAAACACCGACAGTTGGCGCGCCAGGTAGGGGGCTTCGCGTGTCCGAGCTGTTTTCTCGTTGATTCTTGGATGGCTTCATCCCCTCTTCCGTTCTCGGCTGGTGCCATCGTCTGGTTCGGGAGCCTCGAGTTCCTGGCCACAGGCAACGGCAACGAGCTGACTCTGCTCTCCACGGAGGGCCTGAGCGGAGAGCGCGTCACGCCACCCCGCGCGGGGGGCGCGACGCGTCACCCGCACCACCACGCGTCGCCACATCGCGAGCGGCGTCGTCGTCACCGTCATCGCCGGGCGCAGGCGGTACCCGCGGCAAACTCCTGCGGCCCCGTAGCCGGGGCAGGGTCCCCAAGGGGAAACCAGCCCGGCGTGCGGCCGGAAACCTCCAGGGCGCACCCACGCCCGCCGAGCGACTTCGCATTCATCATACGTACGGACCAGGAACCAGGCCAGAGGCCTCCGAGCCGAGCGCCGCCGACGCCATTCAGCCTCCTCCCGCGCGGGTCGCGCCGCGCTTGGCGCCAGCGGCTCCCGGTCGGCCTCGACCGCTCAGCGGCTGTGCACGCCCGCCGCCGCGACGGGCGCCCTCAGGACCAGGCGATGGCGGACCGGGAGCAGCGTCCGGGCACGCTGCTGCAGGCCATGGCCAGCCTGGAGATCGTCCACCCCGCGCGCGTCAACCGCGACTCTTTGCCAGCCTTCGAGCCACCTCGGCGATCCACCGTCGGAGAATGGCACCGCGAGCTGCGATCCCAGCATTTGCCAAGACGGCACGCCGTCGACGGCTCCGGCTCCGATGAATACGACTACCACGACCTCGACTTCTGGGATCCCACCAGGGAGTGCTTTCAACTCGAGGGGGTCGCGTGCGATACCGAGGACGAGGGCGATGACGGCAGACCAACGCTCGATCTAGAAGGCCCCAGCGACGTGGCCGCGGCAGGCGGGTCACGCGTTCAAAGGAGGGACGAACCTCTGGCACCGGCTGTGTCACCTCAGCACGACGATGGCCGGGCGGCACAACTCGCGCAGGTGCAAGAGGCAATCACCAAAGCCGAGGAAGAACGGCGACACCTGCTGCAGCTCCGGCAAACCCTGATGCAGGAACCACCCCAGCCTCGAGGGGCCGGAGCTCGAGGCCGGGCTCGAGAGGTCCACCGACGAATCCTCGAGGACGGGGCACCAGCGCGCCCCGAGGTATGTTTCCCACGGGCCGGCCAGAACGTGGTGGCGGCGGCGATGATGCTCCGTGAACTGCCCGCTGTCTCCAACCCCGACGCCAGGCGCATGCTCGGAGAAATGAAAAACCTCCTTGAGACAGCCGCGGTACAGCAGGCCGAGAGCTCGGCGTCGCGCCGACGCGAAGCAGCCTCAGGGAAACCAGCAGACACGCCCCGCGAAGCTCGCGAGGCATCCGTCCACCAGCCGGACGCCTCTCGAGCCAGGCCAGTCCGCGAACGGATCGTCGACAACCGGCCACCTCGAGACCCCAACGACGCCCGCAACGACATCAATCGGCGGCGCAAGGACAAGGGGGCCCAAGAGCGTGGCTATAGCGCCCATCGGGGGGGGGGGGCGCTACGACAGCGACGAGGACCGGCAGGTCCTCGAGCCCCCGGGCCCCCGAGTCTTCAGCCGAGCCATCCGCAGCTCAACCCTCCCCGACCGCTTCCGACCGCCTACCAACATCGTGAAGTACGACGGGGAGGTCGAGCCCAAGCTCTGGCTCTCGGACTTCCGCCTTGGCTGTCAACTGGGCGGAGCAAAGAACGACGACCGCGTGATCATACGACAACTCCCACTCTACCTCTCGGACACCGCCCGCCGGTGGCTCGAGGGGCTCCCGCCGGATCGGATCCATGACTGGGCCGACTTAGTCAGGGTCTTCGATGGAAACTTCAAGGGGACCTGCGTGCGCCCAGGCAACCCCTGGGACCTACGGCGTTGCAGACAGGCGGCGGACGAGCCCCTCCGCGACTTTGCTCGACGTTTCTCGAAACAGCGTCTCGAGCTCCCCCACGTACCTGACGAAGACGTCATCTCAGCGTTCCTCGCGGGCACGACCTGCCAAGAGCTTGTTCATGAGCTAGGACGCTACCGTCCCGGGACGGTCGAGGACCTGATGGATCGCGTCACCAGCTTTGCTTCGGGCGACGAAGCAGTGGGGGCCTTCTTTGGCCGTTCCACGGACAAAGGCAAGGCGGTGATCATACCGGAGGGCTCCAACAAGGGCGACGACGCCAAGAACGACAACATTGACAGCAACAAAAGGAAGAAAAACAAGCGCAAAGGCCAGAAGGCGAAGCGTGGCGCCGATGACGACGACGACAAAGAAGTGCTCGCGGGCGCCCTCGAGCCTAAGAAGCCCCGAGGCCCCCCCGACGGGGCTGTTTTCGACCAGATGCTCGAGGATCCCTGCACCTTCCACAGAGGCCCCGTAAACCACAAGTTGAAAGACTGCCGACTGTTGAAGGGCTACTACTCCAAGCTCGGTGATAAGAGGGAAGACGCGCCTAAGGGAAAGGATACCGATCAGCGCGGCGGCCGGAAGGCAGATGGCGACTTCCCCCCGGTGCGCGATTGCTACATGATCTACGGGGGGCCGACCGTCGGGCTCTCAGCTCGAGAAAGGAAGAAGGAGCGCCGGGAAATCTTTTCCCTCAACCACGACGCCCCCCGGTATCTTGACTGGTCCGATGCGCCAATCACGTTCGACCGTGACGACCATCCGGACCAGGTCATAAACCCGGGGGCTTACCCCCTCGTCGTCGACCCCGTCATAGTCGACGTTCGGTTCTCCAAGGTGTTGATGGATGGGGGCTCGAGCCTCAACATCATATACCTCGAGACCCTCGACCTCCTGGGGATTTCAGAAGGACAGCTCCGACCCAGTGTCGGGGGGTTCCACGGAGTGGTGCCAGGAAAGAAGGCCCACCCCCTCGGGCGCATCGACTTACCGGTCTGCTTCGGCACGCCGGCAAACTTCCGACAGGAAACGCTCACCTTCGAGGTGGTCGGCTTCCAAGGGACCTACCACGCCATCATCGGCCGGCCAGGCTACGCCAAGTTCATGGCGATTCCTAACTACACGTACTTGAAGCTCAAGATGCCGGGGCCGAAACGAGTCGTCACCGTTGACACCTCCTACGAGCACGCATACCACTGCGACGTGGAGTGCGTAGAGCGGGGGGAGGCCAACGTCCACCTCGACTCGCTCGAGGCCTTGGCAGCTCTGGCCACCGAGGGGGCCCCAGAAGCAAAGCGTCACGCCGGCACCTTCGAGCCAGCCGAGCACACCAAGCAAATACCCGTCGACCCGACCTCAGCCAATAGCAAGACGCTGACCGTCAGCACCAGCCTCGAGCCCAAATAGGAAGCAGTGCTCGTCGACTTTCTCCGCGCGAACATCGACATGTTTGCGTGGAACCCCTCGGACATGCCGGGCATACCGAGGGAAGTCGCCGAGCACGCCTTGGAGATCCAGGTCGGGTCTAGACCGGTGAAGCAACGCCTACGCCGCTTCGACGAGGAAAAACGCAGGATCATCGGCGAAGAGGTGCACAAGCTTTTGGCGGCCGGATTCATCAAGGAGGTATTTTACCCAGAGTGGCTAGCTAATCCTGTACTAGTTAGGAAAAAGAATGGAAAAATGCGGATGTGTGTAGATTACACTGGTCTGAATAAAGCATGTCCAAAAGTTCCATTCCCTTTACCTAGAATTGACCAGATCGTCGATTCCACTGCTGGGTGCGAAGTACTTTCGTTCCTTGATGCGTATTCCGGCTACCACCAAATTAGAATGAGAAAATCCGATGAGCTCGCGACCTCTTTTATCACGCCATTTGGTATGTACTGCTATGTTACGATGCCCTTCGGCCTTCGAAACGCCGGGGCAACATACCAACGATGTATGCAGCACATCTTTGGCGAGCACATAGGCAAAACCGTCGAGGCCTACGTCGACGACATCGTGGTTAAAACTAAGAAAGTCGGGAACCTCATCAGTGACCTCGAGACCACGTTCGAGTGCCTCCGGGCCAAGAATGTGAAGCTCAACCCCGAGAAGTGTGTCTTTGGTGTGCCTCGAGGCATGCTACTTGGCTACGTCGTCTCACAACGGGGGATCGAGGCAAACCCTGAAAAAATCTCAGCAGTCACGAGGATGGGCCCGATTCGTGACCTCAAGGGTGTGCAAAAGGTAATAGGCTGCCTAGCCGCTCTCAGCAGGTTCATCTCGAGGCTGGGAGAAAAAGCACTACCCCTGTACCGTCTACTCAAAAAGACGGAACACTTTGCGTGGACCGCCGAAGCCGAGGAAGCCTTGACCAAGTTGAAGGGATTGCTGACTTCTGCGCCAATTCTCGTGCCTCCGCAACCAGCCCAGGACGGTGATCCCCCCGAACCACTCCTCCTCTATGTGGCCGCAACCACTCAGGTGGTCAGCGCGGTCATAGTCGTCGAGAGGTACGAGGAGGGTCATGCATTGCCAGTCCAACGGCCAGTGTACTTCACCAGTGAGGTGCTCTCCGAGGCCAAGGTCCGGTACCCGCACATCCAGAAGCTGCTCTACGGCATCATCGTCACGAGGCGCAAGCTCCAGCACTACTTCCTCGCTCATCCCGTAACCGTGGTGTCCTCCTTCCCCCTCGGAGAGATCGTCAACAATCGGGAGGCCACGGGACGCATCGCCAAGTGGTCCGCCGAGCTAATGGGGGAAACCATCACCTATGCCCCGCGAAAGGCCATCAAGTCGCAAGCGTTGGCAGACTTCGTTGCTGAGTGGACCGACACTCAACTCCCGCCGGCACAGATTCAAGCCGAGCTCTGGACCATGTACTTCGATGGATCCCTCACGAAGACGGGGGCAGGAGCAGGCCTGCTCTTCATCTCGCCCCTCGGAGTACACATGCGCTACCTGCTACGCCTGCACTTCCCCGCCTCCAACAACGTCGCCGAGTACGAGGCCCTCGTCAATGGGCTGCGCATCGCCCTCGAGCTCGGGGTCCGACGCCTCGACGCCCGAGGAGACTCGCAGCTCGTCGTCAACCAGGTTATGAAGGCCTCAAGCTGCATCGACCCCAAGATGGAGGCGTACTGCGGGGAGGTGCGCAAGCTAGAAGACAAGTTTTACGGCCTCGAGCTCAACCACGTAGCTCGGAAATACAACGAAGCCGCAGACGAGCTGGCAAAATTGGCGTCCACGCGCAGCACGGTACCGCCAGACGTCTTCTCGAGGGACGTCTTCGAGCCATCCGTCGAGATTGACCCAGGGGCTGGGACCTCGACGCCGCCCCTCGAGCCAGGCACGGGGGCTCGAGATTCGACGCCACCCCTCGAGAAGGACCCCTCGACGTCCGCAGAAGCGATGCAGGTCGACACACACGCCTCCCCGTCGTCACGGCCCCTTGACTGGCGGACGCCCTACCTCGACTACCTGACACAAGGCGAACTACCAGAAGACAAGACGGAGGCCCGACGCGTCGCCCGGAGGGCCAAGACCTACGTCATCTACGGCAACGAGCGGGAGCTGTACCGACGAAGCCCGACCGGGATCCTTCAACGATGCATCCCACTCGAGGAAGGGCGCAAGCTCCTCGACGATATGCACTCGGGGGCTTGCGGCCACCACGCAGCGCCGAGGACCCTGGTTGGGAACGCCTTCCGCCAAGGCTTCTATTGGCCGACCGCCATTAGGGACGCCAAGCGTTTGGTCCAAGCGTGCCACGGATGTCAATTCTACGCCAAGCAAACGCACCAGCCCGCACACGCCCTGCAAATGATCCCAATCACTTGGCATTTGCCGTATGGGGGCTCGACCTCGTGGGTCCCCTCAGAAGGACAAGTGGAGGATACACACACATGCTCGTGGCCGTCGACAAGTTCACCAAGTGGATCGAGGCTAAACCGATAGGAGAGCCCACCTCCGAGAGGGCTGTCGAGTTCATCGCCAACATTATGTACCGGTTTGGGGTGCCTAATGTCATCATCACCGACAACGGCACCCAATTCACGGGCAAAAAGTTCACTAACTTCTGCGATGACAACAACATTCGCGTGACCTGGGCCTCGGTCGCCTACCCCCAATGCAATGGACAGGTCGAGCGTGCTAACGGCATGATACTCCATGGGCTAAAGCCAAGGCTGTTCAAGACCCTCAAAGACTTCGGAAAGGGGTGGGCTACGGAGCTCCCCTCGGTGCTGTGGGGCCTCAGGACTACGCCGAGTCGAGCCACCGGGTTCACTCCGTTTTTCCTAACCTACGGCGCCGAGGCCATCTTACCCACGGACCTCGAGTACGGCTCACCTCGACTTCGAGCCTACAACGAGCAAACCAGCGACGAAAGGCTCGCCAACGCCAAGGACCAGCTCGAGGAGGCCCGAGACGTGGCGCTCATCAACTCTGCACGCTACCAGCAAACACTTCGATGCTACCACGACAGGCACGTGCGCAAAAGGGACCTGGCGGTGGGGGACCTCGTGCTTCGACGGCTGCAAGATAATCGAGGGCGCCATAAGCTCACCCCTCCGTGGGAAGGCCCATACACCGTGGCCGAAGTGCTCAAGCCAGGCACGTACAAGCTCTACGACGACCAAGGCAGGATCCTGGCGAACGCATGGAACATATCTCAGCTACGTCGCTTCTACCCTTAAAGGCCTCGAGGCCTCGTTCATTTTATCACTTTGTACAAACATGTCAACATGAATGAACAAACTCGTGCTTTATCGTTCATGTTGCTTCACATCTTAAGGTAGCCTCGACCCTGCCTAGCTCAGGGTCGAGCCTCCCTCGGGGGCTGACAAGGGGGTAAAAGCCCCCCAGACTCCGGAAAAAACGCGTGTTTTCTTTTCAAAAATTTGACCCTCGTCTCGACTCACGCCTCGAACGAACTAGCGACGTCTAAATCTTAAAGTACATCGAGCCCCAAGGTCGGGGGGCGTCGACGTAGACGGCCGCCTACGCCCCCGGGCTACGGTACCCTACCTACGCCTCCCCTCGAGGGGCTCGCGACGTACTTAAGGAACACAGACTAAGTTAGCAGAAACTCGAGCTTGCGACAAAGAGAAGTGGTCAAACACATTTGAAAAGAAAACAACTCTTTCCATAAACAAATCACGTATGCATTCGGATCTCGACTTATCCTCGTTTATCTCACAAAATTCTTACAAGGGCCTCGACGCCCAAATTTGGCACGCAGGCCTCAATCCTCGTCGGTGCGGTACTCCTCCCCAAGGTCCGCGAGGGCAGCCTCGACCTCGACCCCCGAGCTCGAGGGTAGAGGGCTCCCGACGCCGCTGCTGGCATCAGGAGGCATCACGTCCTCCTCGAAGATCTTCGCAAGCGACGCCCCCGGCCTCTCCATCTTCTCCAAAATTTTGTCAACTCGGCGGTTGTTCCATTCCTCATCCTTCCCCTCGATCTCGATGAAGCCATTCGCGACAACATGGACCGGGAAGCGGAAACCGGAACGAACAACCGCGAGTGTCTGCTTGACACCGTGATGGAGAGCTTGCCGGACGCGGTCCCGAGCGGCTGCGTCGAAGAAGCATAAGGCGTCGACCAAGGCGTCGCCTCGAGCCATCGCGCCCTCTGCCGCAGCTACCGCAGGAGCCCCCCACATGGGGACGAGCCGGTCGAGGGAGGTGCGAGCCCGCTCCGCCACCATCGTCTCGTCTTGGAGTTGGTCCAAGAGAGCCTGGTTCGTCTCACGGAGCTCCTCGACCGTCTTCTCGACCCCTGCGCAATAAACAAGGAAGAGTGAGACGACGGCATAACGAAAAACTTCAAGACCCAAACAAAAACAAGATGTTAGCCTCACCGTCGCAGTGTTGCCCCAGTGCGGCGAGGTCGTTGGTCAGGCCCTCGGCACGCTGCTCCAGCCTGCGCTTCTCGGCCAGCGCAAGGAGCTTCTCGGACCTAAGGCCCTCGATCAGCCGGCCCGCCTCCACCAGGGCCAGATCCTTGCGGATCACCTCCTGCCGCGCCGCCCCCTCGGCAGCTCGGGCGGTGGCGGCGCCACTCGTGGCATCTTCGGCCTCTTTCCTGGCCGCCTCCGCTGCGGTCCGGGCAGCGGCGGCCACGCCACGGGCGTCAGCAGCCTCCTGCTTCGCCGCCTCGGCTTCAGCCCGGGCAGAGGTGGCCTCGCTTCGAGCGTCCGCGGCCTCCTTCCTCGACACTTCGAGAGTGGCGGCGGCCTCCTCCCTGGATCGGGCGACCTCACCTCGAGCCGCCTGGACCTCCGCCTCCGCTTCGTTAAGCCGGCTCGCCATCTGGGCGTTCCGGCTCAGCTCCGCGCGGAGATCTCGAAGCTCCGCCTCGGCCCGCTCGAGGGCGGCTAACACCTGTGCGGATCGGCTCGCCTCCTCGGAGCAGGACCGCTCCGCCTCCGCCATAAGTGCGGCCACCTCCCGGAAGATGGACCGCACCTCGCGCGATGCCCCCCGCTGGGCCGGCTGCTCGACGGGAACCGCGGCAAGGGGCGGGCTCAGTGGGACGGGAAACGGCCAAATCGGTCGGTCGAGCTCGATGTCGGGCAGACCCTCCTCCGCCTCGAGCTGCCCCGACAGCGACCCGCCGCTCGACGGCACGGGCCCCGGCTCCCTCTGTCCCTCCGCCGGCGCCTCCTGTTGCGGATCGGTCGATGGAAGGCTCGACCCTGGGCCCTCTTCCCTGGCCGGGCCCTCCGGCGCCTCGTCGGCGCTAGCCGTCACGACGGGCGCCTCCACCGTCATCGAGCCCGCGGCGAGGAGCGGCCCCTGCTCCAGCTCGTTCAGAAGGTCCTCCACTGTCGGCTCCTTCTCCACCGACAGTAGGGGAGCGGTCTCCTCAACCCCGGACACCGGCGGGGCCGTGCTGGCCCCGGGCACTTCCCCCGAAACAGACGTCGTGGTAGGGGGAAGGGCGCCGCTCCCAGTTGGCGCCGTCGCCGGAGGAGGAGGGGGAGGATGCAGCGCCTCAGTCGACGCGGTGGAGGCTGGCTCGATGCCGTGAGCGGAGGCCCCTGCAGTATGAGATAACAGCGGTGTCAGAATCAGGAAGGATGCCTCGACCCCTGTGGTCGATGGCGACGGCCTCACCAAAATTCGCGACGACCAGTCGGCCCCCTCGAGCCATGGCAGCTCGAGCCTTCTCCAGCCAAGCGGCTTCTCTAGCGGAGGAAGGAGCCATACCTCGAGGTGCCTGTGCCTCGATGGGGCCCGAGGGCTTGGCCCTCTTGGACGAGGCGAGGTCCACCTCCTGATAGGAGCGCTTCCCCCTGAGAAAACAGAGATAGCGTATGTCATCAAAAAGTAAAAGGTAAAGCCTCACTACCGACGAGGTCCAAGGAAACTACTCACCCGAAGCGGCGGCTGGGCTTCTTCCCGGAGTCTCCGGACCCACTCGGGGGCTGCGAGCCCACCCCACGGCTCGAGCCCTGCGCCTGGGCCGTCTCCGCAGGGCTGGGATGGGGGGAGGGCTCCCGACGCCTGCCATGGCTCGACCTCGAGGGAGAGCTCTCCTTCCGCCCCACATCGCGGGAGGGCGACCGCACCACCCTCGTGCTGATGTCATGGCGCTCGCTCCGACGCGGGCTCCGAGACCTGCTCCGACGCCCGCGCTGGTGGTCGCGCCCTCCCGCGTCCGCCTCCGCGTCCCGGTGGCGGTGCGGCGATGAACTCCGGGGACGCTCGCGCCCCTGGTCACGAGATGCTCGGGGGCTCCCTCCCCGACGCTCATGATGGCGCGGGCTCGACGCCCCTTCTTGGCGCCCACTCCTCCGCGGGCTCGACGGCGCCCTTGACGGCTCGCGGGGGTCGGGCCCTGAACCCTTCTCGACCTGTCGGCCGCCTCTCGAGGCCCGCCCCCTCTCGAGACCCCCCGTCTGGGCTGACGCGGGGGCGGCCTCCGTTGGCGCAGTGGCGGAGGCGCTCCGGGTCCGGGGCTTCCTTGCGACTAGGGGCACGTCCGGCGCGGAGCTCGACGGACCTCGGGCCCCCGACGAGGCAGGGATCGGCGCCGCCTTCCGCGGCTGCGTCCCGCGTGCCCCTTTTGTCGGTGGGACCTCCAACGTCCCCCCCTGCACAGAGGAGCGGTCAGCCCTGCCATCGAAGAGCCCCGCGCGCATCAAGCGCGCATCCGTCCCCTCGTCGTCGTCCCCCTCCTCGTCACTACTCTCCTCCTCCGAGCTTGAGGAGCTCAGCTCGGGGGACCCGTCCCCAGGCTGACGGTTGCGACGGGCCCTCGCCAGTCTCTGCTCCCGAGCTAAGCGACGCAAGTTTTTATCTTTCTCTTTCTTCTTTTTTGCATCCTTGCTCTCCTTGTCCTTTTGAGCAGAGAGGCGCCTCACCTGAGCATCCGCGGCGTCTTCCCTCACCGGGGGCCTCGACGCGCGACAAGTAAACGCCCCCTGAAGAAAGGAGAAGCATGAGGAGACAAACCACAAGACGGATGCAAACGGATCGAAGGGGGAAGAAGGGGGAGGAGGTTCGAGATAGCTCGACTCGAGGGAAGCTTACCAGGTCGAGACACCCCTCGTCGGGCGCCATCGCAACCAGGTGGGAGAGTTCAGGGGTGAACGTCCCCTGGATCGTAATCGACACCCGGGAGACGCCCTCGTTCCAGGACAGCCTCTCTTCGGCCATCCTCGAACGGTTGAGCGCCTCGAGCTGAGCCTGCGGGCCCATCTCGTGCATAAGAAGGGGGCGGTCCGCCAGCGGAAGGACTCTTCGCTGGTGGAACGCCCAAATGACCGCTTGCACGGTCAGCTTCTTCTCATCCACCAGCGTCTTCATCATCTCCATCAACGGGACCAGGTGGCGTTGCCTGTCCGCCGCAACACCCCAGGTCCACTTCTCCGGGCGTTGAGTGAGGACCCGGCCGGTGTACTGCGGGAGGAGGCCACCTTCGTTCCGAAGGTAGAACCAATGGTCGTCCCACCCGGCCTGGTTGGAGGAAAGCTTGTACCGTAGGTACTCGCGGGGGACATTGGCCGACGAGGTCCCCGCCCTCGCAGTAATGGCAAGGGAGCCCATACGCACGAGCCGCCTCCCGCTGGGCTTCAGGGACTTGATGAAGAGCTCGCCCCGGAAGAGATGGACGAACATCTCCCAGTGCGGCTCCATCTTCAGGTACCCCTCGCACACCGCGGCGAATATGGCGGCGTGCGAGATGGAGTTGGGGGAGAAGTGTTGAAGCTCCACCTCGAAATGGTGGGTCAGCCCTCGCAGGAAGCGGCTCGGAGGGACGCCGAGCCCCATGCGGTGGTAGCGCGTGAAGCTCACCACATACCCCTCCGGCGGGTGCGGCTCCCGGTGCTCCGCCGACGGGATGACCCACCATGCGGGCCCCTCCTCCGGATTGGGGTGCAAGAGCCCCTGGGCCACCAGCGAGTCCATCTCACTCTGCGTCACCTTCGACAGGCTCCAGTCCTCGGCCGGCGATATCTGTGTCTGGGCGGCCATGACAGTGGCGCGGCGCGGATCCGAGCAGCGGACGGGCGGCGGCTAGCTCGAAGGAGAGGGCGCGTTAAGGCAGCAGCGGCGGCGAAGGCAAAGGCAAAGTAAAGGGTTCTCTTTCCCCTCTTTTCGATATTTATAGGGAGAAATCCAAAGGGACGGGATCTCCCACGACGTAAAAAGGTAACAGAATGCATTCAATGCGCCTACCTAACCGCGTCTCGAGCCGGGTGCAGGTCACACGCGTTACCTCTCCATTCGCTCCACTACCCGGGCCCGCCACGACCGTCGCTCCGGCTTCGCGCCCGTCGTTCTCCCCGACAGTTTCCGCCTAAAAAGGCGCGCCCAACGGGCAGAAGAATTCCAGACGACGGAGGCTTCTTCACAAAGGTAAAAACGGGCCCCGGCCCTAAGTCTCGAAGCAGCGAAGGCTGGCCCTCGAAAAGGGTTCGACAGCCGGCTTCGAGCACCCGAGTCAGGGACACCAAGGGGCGCCACTCGCGGCATTACTCGAGGGCCGAACCCTCGAGGCCTCTCACGTGTATCCAAGGCAGGGAGCTCGACGTGCAGTGAGATCCCCTCGGAGGGAGGCATCGAGCCACCGGGTCCTATCGAATGGACCCGGCACTCCTGCAGACCGAGCCCCCATGCTATATGAGACCGCCTCCGGGCCACAGTCGACCCCTAAAGAACGGGGCACGAGCTCTCACTTGGATTCCCCGTTACTAGCTCACCGGGAACCTCGATACTCGCCCACTCGGGGTAGTACGAGGCATCCCACCTCGCATCCGATCGAAAGGACTCGCGGGATGACAAGCCAGGGCAGTCGGCATGCCGGACAGCTCGAGGAGCCGGCCAGTCGGTTCAGCCTGGCACCCCTCGACGAAAGAGGGTCTAAAAACTCGAACAGTTACGACTAATCTCTTTCTTTGTCTGAACATGGGATTTTCAGGCCTCGGGGGAACGCTCGACCTCCTTCTCACCCGAGCCCTCGAGACCAGGCCCAGGACGAACGCTTGCTCTCCATCTCGTCCGAGCCCTCCGAGCCAAGCCTCGGACGGAGTCCCCCACGACAAAGGAAAGGTGGCTTCGAACATTTAAACATTATTACCAAACCGCATTTCGAGCCTGTTGACAGGTACACACAGGCGCCGCGATCTCCGCTCTCTGACGATATCCGCCTAGAAAGGCGCATCCGCCGGGCAGAAGGCTCCCAACCGACGAAGGATTCTTCGGAAAGTCCACGAGGGAGTCCTAACCACTCCCCCATGGCCTCGGGGGCTACACCCGCGGGTGTCGCTCGCACGACACCCACGGAGTCCAATCGACAAGAACCTCGAGACCAGTCAGCTACCCATCGAGATCCCGACCTGGAACCCCTGCTCGAGTGCAAGCACTCAAACAAGGGCTCGGGGGCTACTGTCGGTGGTACGAAAAAAGGGTACCCCCAATCAACGCAAACACCCGAACACTCCGTCTCCGTCTCGCCCGAGCCCGCCCGGCGAGGCCTCGGGCGAACGCCCTATCTCCGTCTCGCCCGAGCCCTCCCAGCGAGGCCTCGGGCGAACGCTCCGTCTCCGTCTCGCCCGAGCCCTCCCAGCGAGGCCTCGGGCGAACGCTCCGTCTCCGTCTCGCCCGAGCCCTCCCGGCGAGGCCTCGGGCGAACGCCCTATCTCCGTCTCGCCCGAGCCCTCCCAGCGAGGCCTCGGGCGAACGCTCCGTCTCCGTCTCGCCCGAGCCCTCCCAGCGAGGCCTCGGGCGAACGCTCCGTCTCCGTCTCGCCCGAGCCCTCCCAGCGAGGCCTCGGGCGAACGCTCCGTCTCCGTCTCGCCCGAGCCCTCCCGGCGAGGCCTCGGGCGAACGCCCTATCTCCGTCTCGCCCGAGCCCTCCCAGCGAGGCCTCGGGCGAACGCTCTATCTCCGTCTCGCCCGAGCCCTCCCAGCGAGACCTCGGGCGAACGCTCCGTCTCCGTCTCGCCCGAGCCCTCCCAGCGAGGCCTCGGGCGAACGCTCTATCTCCGTCTCGCTCGAGCCCTCCAAACCTCGGGCAAGCGCGCCTCCACACCTCGAGCCTTAACGCACGGACCTCGAGCTGTACAGTCAGCTGTACCAGCCCATACCACGCATTTAATGCCTTCACCTACTCCGGTCACGTCCACTAGTGCACGGCATGTACCACAGTGACCCGGTGTAAAGGTCAAGTCACGTTTTCACCACAAGCATGGGCAAAAGGACACCAGTGCAGCACTGTTCGGCCACGTCGGGCACTGTAACCCCTCGAGGCCGGCTACGCGCCCCTCGAGCCCTGCACTGTAACCCCTCGAGGCCGGCTACGCGCCCCACGAGTCCTGCACTGTAACACCTCGAGGCCGGCTCCGCGCCCCTCGGGCCCCCGTGGCACCACCTCGAAGCCGGCTCCGCGCCCTTCGAGCCCTAACTACTTTCGTGCTATTGAAGGACAGGTACCCCAAGACCCGGAGGGACCTCACCGCGTACTGTACGTTCCGGGATGGGTGCTGTACGGCTCCCGCCTTGTCGCGTCCCCACGTCCGCGCCCGGGATGGAAGCCACGATTCAAGGACGCCTCAACAGCGACGATCACGTCGGCTCCAGTGGCCCCGACAAGACAGAGTCCCTACCCTTCTCCGTATGGGACACCATGCGCCCGGACACCTGTAATACTTTTTGTAACCCTGGCCACCCCTTGCTCTATAAAAGGGGACGCTAGGGCCCTCATTCGGGACGACGACACGCAACACACGAGTCCACGCACAAACACAAGTCTGGACTCCGGTCCACGCTCACTGAGCTTGTATTTTCCCCTGTACAAGCACTTAGGTGCAAGTAATACAAGAACATCCCCCCCGCTGGACGTAGGGCCTTCTTTGCCCGAACCAGGATAAATCCTTGTGTCCCCTTGCATCACCATCCAGGAAGAGAAGCACGCGATCATATTACTTGTTGGTGTGATACCCCCGGGTACGAAACACCGACATTTTCAATCTTCAAACCGTCATTGAAGAAATATCAGTGGCGGTTGAATAGAAACCACTAGTGATATACCGGTAGTGAATGTCATTTCTGTAGTAGTGGTCACTAGTAAATTGTCCGATAACTGTGTTATGTTTTATCCTTTCTTGTCCTAATAAATTGTCTTTCTATGCCGTCCTGTTTACATATATAAGCACACAACTGAACCACATGGTGCATTGAATGTAACATACAGTCCTATATTCCTGCACAACATATAAAATTGAATGTAACGTAGCCATGATGGAGAGATCAAAATGGAGTTGAAAACCAGATGACCACATATATATCATATTCGTTGCTTCGTTTGGGCCTCTAGAGTTTGATGGGAGTATCTTAAGGTGCAACCACACTAACCAAAAATCCCAAGGATATATCGCATCAATGGATATTCAAAGGGTTCTCTTCATCCAGTTATTCTAATATTGAGGGGTGTGGCCTTAGGAGGTATTGGGAATTCTGAAATGAAATCCAATAATGACATTGTCATTGAGCGCATTCACATACATCATCCTGATCTTTGTTCAATGTCATCGAATTGGTTTTTTCCAGCTACTAGAAATAGTACCATGGACGATGGCATATGTGTGCACGGGCTTAATTAATAAGTTCTGCAGATACATTTCCAATACCCAGCGATGTGTCATTACTTTGTTGAGACCCTGTTCCTATAGATTGAGAACAAGGAGGGGAAATGAACCATTTTTTCGGGACAGATAAAAAAAACAAGCAAGCTGCCATGGATTTCTTGTTTGAAGAAATAGTACAAGAATAAAGTATTTGAGTAGAAGTTAGTATATATTTTTTTTAACTTGTGGAATGATGAAATAATAGCGGTGCATCTCTGTCGTCAGGTACAACATTGCAAAATCAGGTGGTGAGCAGGGACTCACCAGAATCCATGGTTTCATAAAACATGTATCTGAAAAATTTTAGAAAAATTGAGTGTGGAATAACTCAAAGCATCACCAAAAGTAGTCCTTAATCTTTTGAAGGTATCAATGTACTGAATTTTTTGGAGCTTCCCTTAGCCATATATTAGGCAGTACTGTCTATACAGCAATGATTAGTGTATCTTAATCTGTGGAAAGTACAACAAAGTATGTCGTCATAAAAATGGGAAATAATGAAAAGTTCATCAAACACTACTGTAGACCCATGGATCCCTGCCAGTGCATGCTGAAGCACCACCTCTGCTCTGCCTATGATTCCATCCATCAATGTGGCATGGGGGGATGATGCAGTTCCAGCAAGGAGGGCTCAGGCGGATGGTGCATCCTTGGTCTCGAGCAGAGGCGGTGGCAGCGGCCGTGCCATCTGCCAAGCGAGATGATCCGGTCAGGACAACATCGCTGGTGTCGAGTTGAATCTGGGCCTCTCTATCACATAACAAAGCCTAAAGAATAACAATTAGCTATTGTGGGACTGAAGTGATGAACAGATGGTCAAGACCAAATGACGCTTACACTAAAATACCAATATAACCTGCTTAATTTTTTAATTATTACTTCCTGAATTGGAAAAAATTAAGTACTAGCTAGTTCACAACCTAAGTTCCTTCTAATGTAGAACCTCTCAACATTTGCCCATTAGATCTGAACAAAAGAATGACTTGTTATTTCACAACTTAAGCCTAAACATGCACCGTAAAAATTTCACTCTTCATATAGGGTCAACAGGTTAAAGTAGCCCCCGATGCCATGTGTTGTCCTTTGGTTGAGCCAACCTCTAACACTAGGAAGAGTGAACCCATGAGGTTTGGAACCCAGGGGCCAGGGCACATCCACAGCTCGTTACATCAGAACTAAGTAGTAAGAAAACTCATATAGAGAAGCTATATAGCACTCCCTTGCTTAGCACATAGTGACACAACCATGCAACCCTGCAAGCCTCTCATCTCTTGGTCCCACAATGCAAAATGAAAAAATAGCAAAAGAACGTTGTGCAACTAGTTCATCATCACTTGGTGTCCAATGTGGATTTATTCTTCCAGACCAATCAACTGTAAGGACCAGCTCGTGCCAGTTGGCAGGTGCAATAATGGTATTTGGATTTCCCTTTGGTCAATATACAAAGGTTACTACAGTTGATGCCAGTTCACTTGCAATGCCAAAAAGGCATGGACAAGGTAGCGCGAAAACATGGGTGCTGGTACACACTGGTATGTAGAAACCTCAGTGCCCTCCTGGTGTCACCGACTGTTTGTATGTTTCACAATATTATTAGTTACGATCTTGACATGGAGGAGGAGCTGGCGTGCACATCACACAGAAGAAAATAAGAGGACGGTTGATCTGGCTTGCACCACCGTGCTGATTGCAGTGATCAATGTAAGAGAGGTAGATGAACCGCTTTCATTTTTTTTTAGATCCGAGATATAGAGTATAATCAATTTCAGTAGTAGTGATCGAGTTAGCTTTGTTATCCAATACAGCAATATCCGAATGTGGTATCTATCATGACACAGTTGAGTTCTCTATTCGCGATTATTAGTTTCTCACCCTAGGGTTGATTTTACGAGACACGTAATTCTTGAGTAACAATAGTCCAAGAACTACCAGACCACATCATGTTGAATGAAATGAAATGCAGTGTCCACTGTTCTGTCATGCCACACACTAGCTAGTAATGATGGAGAGCCACAAATAAAACTCAGAACCATATCTCTGTGCGCGGACATATATATAACATTCATAGTAGTTAGTACGCTTCTATATATGTCCAGTGTTTCAAGTAATATTCAATATCACAACTCCACTCTCTGTTGTCTGAAAAGGCAAAGGCTATCAAATATAATTTGTTGCTCCCAAGCGGGTGGCCTGGTGCTTTTTGTCGAGTCATGTTATTTTGAGTCTCCACTAAATCGTAGCGCTAGTATTGGGAGGCATGAGGAAATTTGACAATTTTGCGTGAAGTAGACGCTGCCATGTGATGCGCAAAACAAGCAGTGATGGTCGAAATGCCAGTACTGCACAAGGCCAGTTGGGATATCGATCTCATACCGCCGGTTGAATACAAGGCCAGAGAGCTCAGTGAAGCGGATGCTTGTTCAGAGTTGATGGGGCATATGAGGATGACGGCTGGGACACACATGACGTGGTGGCTATGGGACGACCGTGGCCACTCTCCTTGACCGGTCATTTCTAATGCAACTCTAGAGGCTACAGAAAGTTGGATGGCCATGCTCAAGTATTAGTCTAGTGGTGTGTCACTTCTGGTCGTCCTTGGCTCCTCCTCATGGCGCCTAGGAGCACTGGACACGACCCAACGCCATCACCCCACACCACTTCAGGTGTTGATCGCCAACTTTCTGCTCGTGCTCGTCTTCTCCACCGCGCTTCTTAGCAATGGTTCCTCCTCGGATGAGATCTCGGATCTCTAGCAACGTGCCATGCGTGGCAAGCACAATTATAGATTTTTTTGAGGACGACAAAATGGGTTAACCTAGGCGGGCATCACAACTGCCTCAATGAAAAGGCCTCCGTAAATCACTTTTTTTCTAGGTGTGGTTACAGTGCCAACCTCCAAAAGTTTGAATACAAATATGAAAAACCCCGTAGCCCAATTCGGGTTTGGGTCTGGCCTGATCTGGGCTGTGCACTGCCATCTTTGGGGCAGCTCGAGCCGGATGCGCCGCCGCCTTGGTTGTTCGATCTGCCACCGAGGGGATCAGCTCGATCCGCTGCGTGCATGTCAGCTGTCACCAGATCTAACCACCGCAACAGAGTAGGGGCTGCTGCACCTCCTCCTCGCACCACTACTACACCTTCGCTGGTTCCATCCACCATCGTCTTAGATCCGGCCACCACTAGTACACAAATGATTTTTACGTGGTCCTTTCCAATCCAACAGATCGTCGAATCACCAATCCAATTAGGCAATGTGCTCAGCAAAGAGCCTGCGCATCACGTCGAGGACAAGCTTGGTTCCGGTAGCAGATGTTAGCAGCACCAAAGGGGAAGGGGATGGAATCAGAAAATAGAGCAGCAATACAACAGGAAGAACTAGCAATTCATCCATAATAGCAAGGAAGGAAGGGAATTCGGAGGAAAACAATCGACACAAGAGAAGTATCTGATTATAATATTCTTCATCTCCCTTTCTCTCAACAGCCAAGGAGACATATATATATATATATATATATATATATATATATAATTATTTCATACTTCCAGAGAGTAGTTACTCTCATGTGTATATCTCTGGAATTATGTGGTTTATGACCGTATGAAGTATTGATCATACTAAACTTTCTAAGGTACCATGTATGTTAAGTATGCAAGCATACATAAAGTATATGGTCATACTTATTTTATATACTATTGTAGTGACATTTTAGTAATATAATAAAAAGTATGGGCTCTTTTGAATTTTTTTGTGTAAATAAGATTTGAAGTATTTTTAGAATTTTTTTTGTGTAAATAAGATTTAAAGTATTTTTAAAATAAGTACATAAACATACTCAAACTGATAAATAAGTATGTACACATATGCAATGTGATTTATTTAAGATGGGAGTAATTACTCCGGGGAGTATAGAAAACTCACCCTCTCTCTCTATATATATATTTGTGTGTGTGTGTTCCATACATGGACCAAGCTCAACATTGTAATATATATATATATATATATATATATATATATATTTGTGTGTGTGTTCCATACATGGACCAAGCTCAACATTGTAAAGGCACATGCCTAAGTCTGATGCCCATATTCGCTATTACTATTACTAGCCCATATCCCTAACAAGAAAAGTGACTGTCCCACTCACATTTGTAGAGTTCTAGAGTGTGTGCAACTTCAAGAGGTGCATCTTTTTTTAGATAAAGGATATCAAATCCGACTTCATCTATCCAGAGATAGAATCACGCCACTTGTTACAAAACCAAACTGCAGCCTCTTAAGACAACTAGACAAAATTTAAACAAAACACTGAGAGTCGACCAAGAATCGCTAAAGGAAGAAATTTAACTACGCAACACCAATAGAACTTGTAGAAAGTCATCCATTGGAGCTAAAAAATTGCAGCTAAAAAATTGCAGAGCTGCTACTTCCAGTATCTGCCCTACTGAGAGCAGCTGCACCCTAATATCTTCACACCGCTGCAACTTAGCCCACTGGCGCAACCAGTGAGTTCCCCTGAATAGAACCTGCAAGAAAGATTTCGGTCTGCAATTGTCAAAAATCACCTCGTTTCTTGTAAGCCAAATTGCCCAGCAAAGTGCAGAAGCTGCTGTTAATAACAAAAAGTTTTGTTTTTTATTTCCCCT
The DNA here is from genome assembly GCA_009763385.1 of Coix lacryma-jobi var. lacryma-jobi. NCBI lineage: Eukaryota > Viridiplantae > Streptophyta > Magnoliopsida > Poales > Poaceae > Coix > Coix lacryma-jobi. The sequence goes on from CM019831.1 coordinate 19,777,607, forward strand.
TTTTGACCAAAGAAAAAACAAGTCATGTAATGACTGTGGTGGTGGAATCCCAGATAATAAGTACACCGCCCGCCACAAGAACTTAGCATAGACACAATCGAGAAAAAGATGTTTACTGGTTTCTAAAGAGTGGGAAAATCAACAAGATCGCTTTGTTAAATTGTCCTTAGTTAAAACAACCCCTCTCTTTAAATACCATAGAAAAATCTTAATCTTCATTGGAACCTTGATCTGCCAAATATCTTGTCAAACGTGTACCCCGTTGTTAATTAAAGCAGGGATCTAACTGAAAAGATGTCCGATGAATGTAAATTCCACACAAACTTATCTCTTTGATCTGTAAGGTTAATATTAAGTAGAGAGGCAACTATTCTGTGCCAGTGTCTCAGGTTTGTCCCCACTAAATTTATTTCACTAAGTACTTTTGCAATAGAGTCTTGTTTCCGTCTCACAATATTAAACAGCCCAGGAAATTTATCTTTGAGTGGTCTATCACCAAGCCAATTATCATACAAAAAACGAGTTTGTGTTCCAGCCTTTACAATAAATGAACCAAAACTAAAAAATGTGTCTTTGACATTCATCAGACTTTTCTAGAAATGAGAGTCTGTACGACCCTTGACACAGCTCCCCAGTGGGCAATCTCTCAAATATTTATTTCTCAATAGTTCTTGCCATAATCCATCTTCGTTTAACAACTTAAAAAGCCATTTGCTCAAAAGACATTTATTCTGAAGTTCCAAATTTAGAATTCCTAGCCCCCCTTGAATTTTTGGTTGACATAAGATTTCCCATTTGGCCAACCTATATTTTCTCTTATGACTATCATTCAGCCAGTAGAATCTCGATCGAAAACATTCAATCTTCTCCAAAACCCCTTTTGGGATTTCAAAAAAAGACAACATAAACATCGGTAAGCTTGAGAGCACCGAGTTTAATAAAATCAGTCGGCCTCCTGCAGATAACATTTTCCCTTTCCAACCACTCAACCGCTTTTCTATTCTATCTTCAATAGCCTGCCAATCTTTGTTACTTAGCTTTCTATAATGCATTGGCAACCCCAAGTATCGTAAAGGGAAAATCTGTACTTTACACCCAAACAATTGCGAATAGAACGCTTCATGATTAACTGCCTCACCAAAGCAGAAAATCTCACTCTTGTGAAAATTTATCTTGAGCCCAGATAATTGTTCAAAAGTGGTAAGCAAGAATTTCAAGTTTATCGCTTCTTGAACATCATGGCTCATAAACAAAATTGTGTCATCCGCATATTGAAGGATGTATAAACCATCTTGTATGAGATGAGGTATAACGCCCTCAAGCTACCCTGCCACCTTTGCTCTTGCAATTAGTATAGCCAACATGTCAGCCACTATATTAAAAAGAATGGGTGACAGAGGATCACCTTGCCTTAACCCCTTCCTTATTTGAAAGTATGGACCGAGCTGGTCATTAACTTTTACATTAACATTACCCCCTTCTGTAAACATTTTGACCCACTCACACCACTGTTGAGAAAAACCTTTCATTCTCAAAGCCTGCTGTAAAAAGGCCCAATTAACTTTATCATACGCCTTCTCAAAGTCTATTTTAAAAATGACCCCTTTTTGTTTTCTAGTATGAAGTTCGTGAATTGTTTCATGGAGAACCACTGCTCCTTCCAAAATATTTCTCCCGGGAAGAAAAGCCGTTTGGGTTGGTGAAATGATTTTTTGTGCTACTAATGACAACCTATTTGTTGCAACCTTAGTGAAGATTTTGAAAGAAACATTCAACAAACAAATTGGCCTGTATTGTTGGATGGTTTTTGCATCTTCGGATTTGGGCAACAAAATTAGTGTCCCGAAATTAAGGCTGTTCAAATTCAGGGATCCCCGATGAAATTCCGAGAACAAAGCCATCAAGTCGTCTTTGATTAAGTCCTAGAAGACTTGATAAAACTCAGGTGGGAATCCATCCGGGCCCGGAGCCTTATTATGTTCCATCTAGAAAATAGCATCCCTAACTTCATTTTCAGAGAACTCGGCTGTGAGAATCTCATTTTCCAGTAAGGAAACCTGTGGGATGTCATCTCTACGTGACTCATCCATGGAAGCGATGGCTCCTTCCGATGGACCAAAGAGAGACTTGTAATAAGAAGTGATATGCTTTTAAAGAAGAGCATCACCAGTTATTACCTCACTACCATTCTCCAACTGGAAAATATGAGATTTCCTATGCCTACCATGAGCCAACAGGTGAAAATATTTTGTATTTGCATCCCCTTGAAGAAGATGCTTGACCTTCTCTCTTTGGTACCATTTAATCTCTTCCTCCCTCAGCAGCTCTGCTAGTCTCTCATTTAAAACGTGTTTTAAATTTAATTCAGATTCGCTGAGAACAGAAGTCTCTGCTTTCTTATCCAGCACATCCAATTTATCCAACAAGGTAGTTTTTTCTTTCTTATAAGCTCCACTAACAATTTTTGCCCACC